>LR990161.1:10000000-11384915 GCA_905147325.1 Notodonta dromedarius | reverse complement strand
ACACGGCAAGCGGCCGTGGAAGCAAAAGGCTGACGTTGATGAATAGGCGACTTATTGCCGCGCGGCCGGAAATCGTTCAGGCGCCGCGCGTTTGTGTTGGCAAATAACTAGATTTCAGCTGGACATAACTGTTTCATGACTTATCTTAGACATTATGGTGTTTCGTCGGATAAGGGAAACGATGATACATTTTTAGTTAAACTGTACCTAATCCACGACTCAATATACTGAGCTGCTACCATTTGCTTCGATTCCTCATACCGTTGTGGTGTGACCACCTCATACAATTCAATGTACCTAATTGGAAAACAGAATTAAAAAACGGACGAGGATTCCGCACGAATTAAATCAAAATTTTAGCCTTCGACACGGTAATGAGTGCTTGATTAGTTATGGCGCTTAGTAATCACGCAAGTATCTTAAGCAACGTTTATTAGAATAGTGAGCGAAGACCCGCCATTTAGCGGCGGGAGGGCGGCGCCGATCGTGGCCCGGCGAATTGCCGCCAGCCTCTTTATTCCTCTCGCAATGGGATTTTCTTAAGGATGCTAATCTGCACAATGGAAATTAACTGACTCCGAAAAAAAGCCTACAGTTACGAATCTCATTTCCATGTATAAACGAAAGAATGTGAAAGCTCCACAAACATGAACTAATAACTTTTCAGTGCAAACTTTCACGAATGGTACGGAATTACGATAAGTCGAACGCGCCGGCTCGGAATTTCTGCGCGTTGAAGTAAGCAAAATAATTTTGTGAACTACGAGAAATATTTACTTACTATAAATAAAGGCTACTTATAAATTTAGAGAACTTATACAATTTGGGATAACTTACTTAATGTTTAAATATTTTCAGCCTTTCAAATGTTGGCATGCTTTCTTTACTGATTCTTATCCACCTACTAAAATATTTTCTCATCAGTTTTTGACAAGTTTATTCACCTAACCAGCGTAAACTCCAACACAACTCAAATATGAGGGAAATAAATTACAAATAACGTTTCAAACAGGTAAGTCGGTGAAACACTTGAGCAAGTTTCGTTTTATGAAACTAGGTACCTAACTAAATGGGCAAACAAAGCCTGCTCTTTGTATAATTTATGGTTACCAACATTAGGTGTCTCCAGTAAAAAGGTAATAATTGGATACATACTTACCTACTAAGTACCTTATACAATTTCACGATATAGCATTGACGCGAGCAAAACAGTAAAGGCGTGGCTGTTGACAAACACGCGCTTGACGATCGCGTGAGCATAGGTAGTGAGTGTTACGATGGCAGCCGAATTCTCAGTAATAAGGGGAAATGGAGGTGGAAAATCCACCAAACCGCCTCAAGTCTGAATTTCATTTATCCCTACCAGTATATTAACAAGTGTGGCGTTTATAGTGACACAATCCTATGTACAATTTCAGCATAGTAAGTATTCTCAATCCCTCGCGAACATCGAATATTAAAAACATAAATTCAGAAGTCCACTGTTCCAAAATACAAGGAAAAACACATAAAAACTGCGTTTGTTCACGAGCACAGGTGGCAAAAGATTCAATGTGACATGACATGATACTCTTCATTACAACTTACGACGGCCTGAATATATTTGCATTGCCAATGAACGTCTGTTTTTCATGGAAATAAATTTTGTGGGCGACTGTTACGCGATGCATTAAAAAAATATATTAAAAGAAAACAAGTAAACCCTTAGTTGTTGCTTATTTTGGGACCATACAGTTGGCATGTTTGTTTCGCGTTACCAAAAACGAAAAACTTTCATCAGAACCGCAATACGGTAATTCATCTAAAGCCCATTCGGCAACCTTCCAAGACATCATCGAGCCCGGGGCAAGGCACAAGGGGCCGCGCCAGCGATGATCTCGAGCCAGCAAGCTAAGAAGCCTCTTAGTATCCTCGTGCCAAGTGTCGCTATAGTAAGCGCAAGCATATTTGTTTAACATTGGTCCCAAATATACAAACGCATTACTCCATGTGTGTTAAGAACGTAGACATGTCAACAGTCGCCGACTTGACGCTAGTTATACACCTATCACCATCATCGCCGCGGCATTTAGATTCCATACTTAATCTGGACAGATTGATTTAATACCACATTAACCTTTAAACCAAGTAATCGTAACCTATACGTGCCGAAGCGGCGGCAGCCGTTCGAAAAGAAATATTGTACAAGTTAGAACGATGAGAACTAATTCCGTATTTCGATTAATCATCGAAGGAAACACGTCAGCTGGCGGGTGGTACCCATTAATCGATGTCTGATTAACTGTTCCGGGCTTTTCTTTGAGTGCAAGCTCGGACGCGGTAAGCTCGACATAGGTACTTAGTACACATGGAGATAGAGCTCCGTCTCTATAGGGAACAGCTGCAGCGTAACAGTCCGATGTTATTACTGGGAAAGAGAACCACGGAACCGCTTTCGGTCCCGTGAGGATCGCTCGTTGAACTAAAACAAGTGAACTTTAGCTTGCATTTGGCAAAAAATAATCAGTTACTTAATTCAATTTATATTCAGCCAGAAATAAAATAGTAAAAAGACTGCTATTTAAGGCCAGAGTCTAACTGAGTTGAATGTTTATAGGTTTTTTGGAAAATATTTTCTGACGTTAAACCTACTCATCGATATAAATTCAATATATATAAAATCAAACAATTATTTGCTAGGTATAGCTCTTATAATCGGATATAATTCCCAGCTTATAATACTTCCATATTTAATCACAATGACTATCATGAAGCCAAAAGCGGCGGGATCACTTTCAGATATGTCAATCCATATCCTTTCATAGAAAACCCGATACAGATAAATGGGATATAGATCGCCGGATAGATAAGCCGGGGCTTAAACGTCTATAACGTCTGACAGGATAAGTAACAAAAAGTAACGGTAAACAGAACAGTACAAATTTAATCTAGGGCCTAGCCAGGGCTCAAGTTCCCGGGAGAGCGTTAGCGAAATTGCCAGAATACATTAATGGGAAGGGTCGCCGGTCGCCCCCCGTCTATCACACACAACAACGTTAGCTACGTCTTAAGGGCGACCGTACACTTAGCTATGCTAAGAAGCGGGCCCGGCCGCTTCGACCAATAGGATCGCTTCATTTCCTCAGCTTCAACCGGCTTAGCTCAAGTTGACAGGAAATGAAGCGATCCTATTAGTAGGAGCGGGCGAGCCCGCTTCCAAACACAGCAAGTGGACGGTCGCCCTTACTCTAGTGAATCACAAATTACACGCACAACACGCATTTTTTACCGCATTCGTCCGCTGTACCGTAATTAATATACTTTCTAATACCCACACACAATAGGCATATATAATAAGGTTGCGAAGTCATAACACCCTGAGTTATGTCACTGGAAAACTTAATGAAGCCGTGGAAGTATCATAAAAGATGTTATTTACGGCGAGATTCTTCTACATTAAACGACGGCCCAGTTAATAAAACCAAGGTTTAATGTTTCACAAAGCCCTCGATGTTATGTTACACGGGTAACGTCATTTTTAGCATGCTTTTGTCGGCTGGTGTACATTGTTCTTTACGTATTTCCGATAAGGCGGTTACAATGTCTCACACTTTTGTGGCAACTATGCCACTCGAGAAAAAACGTACAAGGCGTATTGCCAACTCAGGTGCAAATGAATTGGGCTTTCGCAAGCGTGAAATTAAGTTGAATGCTTCGGGGTAAGCATTTAAAAAGGCGGTTGAAGGAACCTCAAATTACTGAACAAATAAAATTATATTATTCGAAACACTTTTATGGTGGTGTACACACGACGTAGGTTCGAAGCCTCCGTCGACAGATTTTAGTGCGCATCCTACAAGTTTTATGGCATTGTTTTATAACGACGACGTCAAATATTTACGATTTTCTTCAGTACCTAAACTCAAGGCGTATGGTATAGTTCGTTCATCTCACAAAGACGCGTGCTGTGACTCTTAGGACACCGGCATATGGTTGAAATTGCAATCATTCACGAGTCTGTGAAATTTACTGACTATATGGCAAATTTCTTTGTCCTCATACATAGCGAGTTTGGGAACACCTTTTAAAGGATTAGTACTGAGAACCAATGATACATAAAAAACACCACCACGATGGACTATGAGCATAAAACTGTACCCTTGACGCTCAACATGTACCCCTCTCCGCTCGTGCGCCGCAAATAACTTTTCGGGGAACTAACTTTCCTTTTTATATTAGTACTCACTTGGAGGAATGCAAACATACCAAGAGCGTCTATTTGATCAGGTATTTGAAGTTCGAAGACGATCGAGGGTACAAATTAATATTTTCGCAAAATATGATTCGGTGGAAAAATAAATGGCGGTGGTTTTGTAGGCGAAGGGATATTGTTAACAAAGGCAACATCACCAAGCAATAGTATTTAATTAGGATTTGGTGTCGATACGTCCTTTGTACCATTTGTAATGTAACCTATGAAATAACTCATACAATGATAAACTAACGTTATTAACAAAGATAACGAAGAATACATTACAGAAAGAACACTATAAAGTGTAAATTGTGACTGCAGTATCGATAAAATGTTGAGGAAGAGTCTAAGCAAAACGCGCGTGGTTTGCATCGGGGACAAAGCAGCTAATAATCTATTTGCATCATAAATATTAAATGTTATGAGCACCTAGTGATATTAGTAAGACCTATGCAACTAACTCTATTGGCACACACAATGTAACACAATTATAATAGGTGTAACACCCACATCTCTCATAAATAACGTTTATTGTATGAAATAAGAAACATGACAGTATAAGGACTCTTGATTTTCAAATGCCCCAATCACATCTTCATCATAAGTAGGCAAAATCACAATAAATAAAAAAGATAAACTTTGAAACTACTGACTAAATTTGTGATAAATAAGTTAGTAGATGAGTTCGTAGTTTTGATAGCACAGTTATAAGGAAACATTTAACGCAAGCCAATAGTGACAAAAACACTTAAATTGCTAGCTGTTCATCGCCACTCCTCACTTTAGTAATTACAATTACAAAGTACAATTACCAGACAATTTGGAGAAACGTTTGATGCAGGACCAATTTTATTAATTTTGTTAAGTGCAAATATATACTTATTGGATAGTATACCGGGCTATCTAAATCGAATCAGCCTTTCGGAGGCAAGTTTGTGAGAGTAGCCAAACATAAATTATATTACCTTACCTGTCTACTCGATATCAAGTCTCGTTCACGAGCCCACTCCACTTCGGGGACCAAATAGTATTACTTGCTCGCCTCGACAAGGATATTACAAATATCGATCAAAACCAGACCCCACTCTATTACATGAACAGATATAGAATTACATGTTTTATATGTGAAGATTAAGCTACACTGTATCAGTAATGACACTGATAAGTACCTAAATTGAACCGCGAACGAATTGTAAGAAACTAAACCTTAAGTTGTTCGTCAGCATCTTCTGGATCCCTCACAATTTCTCTTCATGGGTTCGGCGCAATATCCCATGAATGGTTCATCACGGAAAAACAAAATTCTCATGATGCAACTAAAAACTCCAATACATTACCTATTCGCTACCAAAACTCGCCGATACTCCACAAGAAGATAATTCCGAAATAAACGCCGAAGTAGAGCGATAGGATAATGAATTTTAATGTAATCATGAAAAGCGCATAAAAGCCGGCTAATATACGCGCTGTAGGCAAACAGATGCTGCCTTTCTATCGATGAGGGGTAATTAAACCGGAGTGGATGGCTGTAATGGGTGCACGACCCGAATCCACCCGCCATAAACTGAGCTTATATAATCAATTCTTGAATATCATGGTGCGTGTGATCAGTGATAGGTGTAGCTTTGGAAGTGTTGGATCATAGTCATACGCCAGGTATCTTTATTGAAAAAGACAGCGCCTTGAACAATAAAATTTATTATCAATTTGCACCCAGAGAACATAATACCGCTTTAAAGAGATACGCTTGTTCTCGTCTTTATCAGATCGTGATAATTACGATTTTAGGAACAATTAAAGAGCATTTTACTAAATTAGGGTTGTCAACATGTAATAAAACATAACAAACAAAATTAAAATAATTTTAAGGGAACTTCATAAACCTACACTAACACACATTTCGAAGGAAACTGGAAACGCGTAAGCTCATAAAAATATTTAACACATGTATACTGATGTACAAGTACAATTTGTGGATGCTGTCAACGTTCAGCTATTTACAGCGGTAGCAATGGCGTACAAAGTAGAAACGACAGTACAAACTTCCAGTGCCAACTTCCTAGGAGCTAACTGAGGAATTATAAATTCGGTATCATAATATCACTTTGAAATGTCAGGACGCTAATTTGAAAGATAATAATTTTGAAATTGTGACCTCGAACTTTTAGGAGTCAACTTTTCTTAATCCAGGCTTCTGACTATTACTTTAATTTTCTTGAGATACTCACAAACGATTGCACAAATGTTACTAGATAATGAAGCAATACATACCAGATAACATCGACCCCACACAATCTAATCATGAAAATCGCACGCTATTCAAAACAAAGCAAGGACAGTCAGTGCGCCGACTCCGAATCTATAGCAACGCAGTTACGTCACAAGTGTCAACGTTCCATCATAAATATATTGTGGGGAGCCGCACGAGTCGGGTGAATCATTCTTAATGCACGAGCAGAAACTCGTGTACCAACATCAATAAAACAACGGACGTCAGAACACGAGACGGATTCTCTTTACTACGAGCGCGTAGGCTTTGGAACAAAAAGGCTTAGATGCGTACCACGTCACCATCTCTAAGATAGTTCATATCACTCAAACAAACGGCTCCAAAAAATCAAATTCAATATTCATACAAGCATTCAGTCCAACACATCAATCCAACAACGGTCGTCAAATCCTGATTTAAGGATTGCCATTGAAAGAGTGCAATCCCGTTATATTTATTTATTTACCCCACAAAACAGAACATCGTCAACTCGAAATATTCGCCGAGAATACAGACGGAAAGAATTTTCCTCCCAGATATTGCACATTAACTAAATCAAGAAAAAAATAAGCATGTTTCAAATTAATCACAAAAAATCATTTCAAACATGAAACCATGGTAAACAAGTAAACCAATATTGATCTAACGTTGACTTGAAGGAATAAATTGGAGCAAAGAAACAAAAGTCCGCCCATGAAAGGTCGTAGAAACAAACAAGAAAGGTCGAGGCCCTCAATTTGAACATTTTACAAAGTGTTCTAGGTGGAAGCCTTTTAAACGTGGGTCGAGTGACCAGACGTGACCTATTGACTTTCAATCAATACTCGTTCACCCAATAAGAATCTAAAGCTTTATTGGTTTAGAAGACATACTTACTATAATGCATTCATAGACTAATCTATAATTAGAGATCGGGATAGGTTAATGTATAAGATGAATTCCTCGTATTTCTTGTAACTAAACAAAACTTTCAGGATTTTTGAACTTACTGACAAGAACTTGGTTCTTAATAAAATTTAAATATCGAATGTAATTACATAAATGAGAGAGTAAGCGCATTCACTTGTATGGTGACATCTAAGTGGCCAAATAGCGCTTTCACAGCGCCAGAGCATGGTCAGGCGTGACGCGGCGAGGTTAAATCGGGCCGGGCGGCCCACGCAAAACCGCTAATTAGGAAGCGCACGCGCAAGGGCGCTGCACCGCGCGCGCACGATGCGCATGCGACTCCTCGCAGCCACCGAAACAAAGAGACCACGAAGCTGAACAAAAGAAACAAGCAGTTGAACAAAAGAATCTGCTCATGTAACAAAAGAAATGGCCAGAGAACAAAAACAATGCCGTGGCGGTGGAAACGCGAGGAGTATGGCGCGTTGTTTTCAGGCACAAAGGGTGTTTGTGAGAAATTATGTTTTGTTACGAATTCTGACGTGTCCGCGCTGCGGAGAGCCAAGTATCTCGGGTTCGCATCCTATCTACGCATTAAGAATTTATAGATATTTCCTTATGAGACAGCGTATACATATAACAGGAAATGTATAAAGAATGTTGACGTTACAATTACTCGGAACAAAGAAAATGCCTCGTTTCTAAGCCAGGGATGTTCTGCCTTGAATATTTCTACCATAAAAAACTATACAATACGCCACACTCGAGGCGAACAAGAACTGCTTCAGTTCAAACCGTTGTCTCTACGCTGCCAATTTTCCTTTTTCCATTCTTTGTTTTCGGGCTGTTGAGCTCGTACAAAACGACTGTGGAATGGAATTCATTACTTCAGGCTGTCATTCCAGCTGTCATGTTTCATCCGGATGAGGATATTTTAGTATTTATATCCACACTTAACATACATGGCGTACGCGTGTAAATTATGCCATTACAGGTACAGCTTAATAATAAGATTTCCGAGAAGATTGGCTGCGGGCTTGACTCAGCGTTCGAGAACGCAAAGGTTGGCATTATTGTCATACTAGTGTAGATTAAGTATAGCAATTATTTTGTTATAATAAAACAACTACATATATCTTACTAATCACCACAGGTGATACTTCGCAGGTGCAACTCAACTACTAATAATGTAGAAATGTTTTATCAGGAATCTGATTAAGAAGTGGTCACACACGCAATTACCCGCAGTTATACTTAGGAAGCTTACAAATTTGTTTTTATATAAAAAATAAAAACTACTTTAACATACTTGAAAATAAGATTCTGAAACCAAAATGCTCGAAAAACAAAACCATGAAAGGACAATGCATATAATTCGTCGGAATCACTTAGTTCTATTTCGGTGATGCGCGATGTGAAAGCTCCCAATATCGCCCGCTGCGAATATAAACAACTCATCGGGCCACTCCGGGCCGATTGCCTTTATTACCATCGCCTAAGATTTCCACTAACGGACTGCCGGGTTTAAGTGGCAGCAAGGGGGTTCAAGTCAGAACGATGCAAGCCTAGTCGATCGGTTAACATGATGATGGTATTTACTACTTCTTTCAATCTCTCTCCAACCTCCTTCAGATCACTCTTAAACTAACAGGTACTTTTTGGGTCTTGGCTATCGCGCTGTAATCTGTATCCAACTACTTATATACTCATCACTCTGCACATATTTTACCATAAAGTGCCCAAAACATTGCAACCTATTACTTCTACTTTCTTTGTTATAGCCGCAATTTTTAAATAACCTCTTTATATATCATTATTCACATCATTCATTCGCGTCACCCCCTTACATGCATCACATCAACAAATCCACAAGGTATTAAAAAATCTTGAATATAAAGATTCTCAACCTTCATTGTCATATCCGTCAAATGACCTTTCTTCACTGTCTGTTTATTGTTCAATTCTTTACCTGCCCGCAGCAAACTCGCGTCGAACATTTTTTATGCTAGATTCCATCACCCTGACGATCTTCGTTAACTTTTATAATTCGTTTTGTTACCTAACGCTTATTTAATATGGCAGCTGGTGCGGAAAATATTTTAAATAAATAATTCTAGAGCGACGGTAAGTTTATTATTTGTATTTCCTTAAAATCAATGAAAAATACAGGCAATGGTATTGAAATCTTAATAGACTCTTATACACGATTACTTAATTTAAATGTTATCCATTACTCGATCAAAACCAGTATTTTATCTACGTCACGCGTTCTCTCGTCCTTTATCACGTTCATAAATAGGCATTCAATTAAAATTTACGATTATATTAAATGCGTGTCCCTCGTATGACTCGTACAGTGTTTTCCTTTTACGAACCGAGGCAGACGTGGACGAGTGCCATCGAATTTCAATAAAACTTGAAGGGGAATAAATCTCCGTCGGAGGGTAGCTCCGGGAGATATTGTGTGCCCGGGTTCCCGCCAGCTGACGGCCCCGGCCGCTCGCACACGTTCCCGAAAATAATAAACGCCATTATAGAAGTAATTGCAGCTTCGGAACGCATTTATCCGTATTGATTCAATACACAACTGCCAATCAGTAATTACCTATTTGAATCAATTGAAACATGTATTAATATAATTGCCGGTCATTATTGAATGAAGTACGTACGGAATAGTAAAACGTTTAGCCGGTTATATGTTATGAAGTAGTTTTAGAGGCATTTGACACATCAATTCAAAAAATTCAAAATTGTTTTTATTCATGAAAGCCAACAAAGCATTTATGAATAGTCAGAATCTACCACCGGTTCGGAATGCCGCTTCCACTGAGAAGAGCCGGCAAGAAACATCATTTAGGTATCCGTATAGGTTAGTATTATATTATTATTTTTAAATTACTGCAAAGAGAATATCACGTAAAATGAAAAAATACAAAAACGCCGTAAAGATCCTACCGAGCTATAAAAATCACAATGGACTACGGCGATATAAAATTTGAAACATAAAACCGACAGTTACTTGGTTGGATATTTATACGGCAGTTGAGAAAGATAAATTGCGGTTGTATCGGAGTATGATGAAACTGCTAGCGACGCGAACCCCGCTGAAAATTGACGTCAAACTCTAGGAGATCAACCTCTCTTGTCATTCGATTTGACAGCGTGAAATTGAAGTATTACCATTACATAGCCGTAAAAAAGGTATTAAAAAGTAACAACGTTGCGAGCTTATTAAAGTAGTAAAAAGACAAATAAAAATGGTGGCAAACACGTGACCGTCGCGGAAAGCATTATGTTTGTAGGGTCTTGGCAAGATTTCATCTCACACCCAATAGCTCATTTAACTACGCAAAACATTAGGGAATAGTTTGCGCACTTGCACATGAACTCGCAATAAATAAAAATACATTCACATCTTACAATTCGCCACTATAAATCTTAGCTGCAGATATATTTCCAACGAAGACAAAGTACCGAGTCGAAGCGCTGACAATTCAACAACGGTTGAAACTCAATAACCGCACGGTGGAGATAAAATATAAAACACTGGACCGTTTGCTGGGTGCTCTAGCAGTTCCCTCGTTTCTAAGCAGAAATGCAATCTTGGAGAATTGACGTGTAAGGTCAATGCGCCCCTCGCGCCGTTAAAACGGCCAAGCCATATGATCGTTTGCTGTGCAATTTATTAGTCAATGTTAGATAAGTGATGGTGAAAAGGATACATTTCCTGGAAGAAGTCGAGGCTAGGCGGCTGTAGAATGTCCAACGCCGATAAGACCTGTAAAGATAAAATAGACATTAGTTAAACCTCCTGCTAGCAGATAAAGTTAAGCTCTTGCTAACGTGTACTAGACACGTTATTAGTGAGGGTCCAATGAACGGCACATAACGATTCTCTCGTTTCGCAAATCCATTGGTGACTAATGCGCCCCAACCGCAAACAATACACGTTAATCGATAAAATACACTGAATATTAAATTTATGATGAGAGCGCGCACCGCATTATTATTATTTCGTAATTTCATATCGGTACCTTATTATCATACTAATTATAATTATTAAATTGGTCTGAGGTACATACATACATTTTGTATGTAACTAACGAACTCATATTATTACTCATATCTATCTTGACAAGAATAAAGAAGGAAATAAAACGTGTGAATTTAAATGCTCTAATTAATGTTCGTAAAGTTACGGTTACGAGCGAGGCTCGAAGGTCCCTCTAATTAGAAATGTAAAAAACAAACGTGTCGATAAGGTGTCCCAATTCGGCTGACGCTAATAAACGTCGTGGGAATACGTCCTTTAAATGAAAAGTGTTTTTAAAACACAATTTTAATGGCAAAGAGATGGAAGAATCTGGCGATTGTTTATTGAAGACGGAAAGTTCTTACGTAAAAAAATATTATTGGAATGGAAATTTTGGTTCAGGAAATTACTTTTACGTACGCATTGATCTTATCAGATGTGTATAAAATAGGGATTTTATTTATGAGGTAACGACGTTGTACGTATTTCTGGGAAGCAGAGGCGACTCGAGCTCAGGAGTAATCTAATATCTAGGACTAGTATGTGTACTAAATAAACAACTATACACTAGACGCATTTGACATCAGTTAAACTACATTTGTCCGATATTTGTATGCATCAACACCTTGAGGTTTTATTTACCTATTACTTTCGAGGGTTTATGTAAAACAATAATTTGATAAAGAGGTAAAGTAATAACTTAAACGGTGACCGGAGATGTCTTTATCGATAAAACATTTTCTGAGGAATGCAACTGTGCCTTCTTAAAATGACTTGGAAAGTAATCAAAGCAGTTGTGATAGGCTTACGTTTTCGTGTTTGAAGAAGCATAGCATCTTAAGTTCTCGGAAGACGCGCTTTGAGGAGACGAGCGACTGGAACACGTTGGGCAGTTTCTTGAGGGCCACCCGCCGGCCATCGCGAGGGTCTGTCACCGCCCTGTGGACAAACCAAAATAAGCGTGTTATCCTTTTATCAATCATATTTATATTTTTTTGTTATATTAAGGGCCTCTTTCCATTGGGTCAGGCCCAATGTGATTCTGCCAATGTCGAGTAACAAATAGCAATTACAAACACAATTAATAACAATACAATACAAAAATGTGACCGTCCATTTTGGAAAACCCTAATAAAATATCCATATTTATCATTGTAGATACTTATTAAAATGACAAATTGTCAGTACCACTTGTCAGTACCTTGTAGACACAGAATATTAAGTAAAAGTAATTAATATAATCTTAAATACAATGAGCAAACTACTTTATATGAAGCCTGACCATAAAGTATGAAACTGCATTAAGCCTCATTGTGGACAGTTCAATTTTCAACAATGCTTTATTACCATAACAATACGTATGGGTTCCAAACTGAATATGCGTTTACTGAGCAGTTCGTGACACGTATTGACACGAGCATCGGTGTCCAAAGTTCATAATTAGCATAACAAAATGATTGTGCTTAAGAAGCGCTACCACCATCACCGTGACCAACAAATAATAGCTTGGTATACTATTCTCGTTACGTCATTTGTTATTTGAACGATAGGTAATAGTATAATAAACGTTACTTTATTTGCTGAAGCTTCGGTATTAGTCGTGAAAGCCGAGCTCAATTTAATGATCCGTTTCAAAATTACATTTGAATAGAACATAATTACACAAAAACTTGTTTTGGAAACAACAACAGTTTGAAACTGCAATCCGTTGCGGAGGCACAGAGTCGTACCATCGCATTAAAGGGACCGTTAGGTCTGCCCTTGCGATTATTATCGTACGGAGCGCAAGCCCCGATAATATCCGTCGCGAGGGAAATAGGGATGCCAGGCTCTGAGAGCAACGACCGTTCCGAGCGGAGACGCGCCACCCAGAGGACGAACGCCCGGGCAACATTTGGAACATTTCAAATTACGGATGTCACTGATTTATTGGAGACTGGAATACGTGAAATAGGACATGCCATCGGTGAACCTTCGCCGTTGTATTGGATAATGTTAATCATATTATCAAGGTGACTCGCTGAATCTTTGTCACGTTTAGGATAATTTGCGGAACATTAGCTAGATCAAAGGCCAAACTGGAATCACGGTGTAAATTCTAATCACCCGTGTTCATCGCAGCACGACTTTCAAGAATCCATTGAAGTCGATTAGTTTATTTATATTAGCTCCTGTGGCTTAATTCGGAAGAAACACTTAAGACGCGACGTTTTGGAATATTCATAGAACAGGTAATTTACGATACTAGTGGTGAGGATATCGTACATTTTCATAAAATATGTAAGCACGCACGTAATTATTGTACTGAATGGCTAAGGGACTAAGACACCAAAACTAGTAATTTCACTATAAGTATACCTTATCAAAGGCAAAGTTCTTATTTTATTTATACACCACTTGACATTTGAAGCCTCTACAATATTTATGAAATACTCTCAATTAAGTATAAAACAGACGTTAAACGAATAATATCATATTGCGTTAATAATTGCCATGACATTTAATTATAATTTTCGATATGAAAAAGGCCAAGTAGTTTACCAAAAGTGATTTACGGATATATACGAACCTAAAAGCTGCTTAATAAGTCATTCTTTTGATATTGCTGCATACAAGGCGTATTGTAAATGTTGTATGACGTGCCCAATTCGGCAAGCTGAACAAGCATCGTAAACAAAGGCAGGAAGTAGCGTCACATTGAAAACAGTGGCCAGTAACTAAATTAGGCACTTTTTTATTTTTGTGACAAAAGTGTTGCAAGTTCAATATATCTATACAAATAAATAAAATTGGAGTGTCTGTTTGTAATATCAAAATAACACCTTTTCACTAAATGCATATGAAAGTACATACGACACCTATAACAAAAACGCGATTTAAAAAAAAATTGTCTGTCTGTCTGTCTGTATGTTTGTTCCGGGTAATCTCCGAAACGGCTAGACCGATTTTGACGGGACTTTCACTGGCAGATAGCTGATGTTTTAAGAAGTAACTTAGGCTACTTTAATTTTAGAAAAAACAATTAGGGTTCCGCGTAACAAAATAAAAACACATTAAATCAAAGAGTATCTCCGAAACGGCTGGACCGATTTTGACGGGACTTTCACTGGTAGACAGCTGATGTAATACGGAGTAACTTAGGCTACTTTTATTTTAGAAAACAAAAGTTAAAAAAATGGGTCCTGTCGCGCGGGCTCAGAACGTGGGAGCGGGCTTTTTTGTTAAGTTTAATTCCACGCGGACGAAGTCGCGGGCTCAGCTAGTAACATATATATATCCATAGAATGTAGTTATTTTAATGAAAATAAATTGTTATGTATATGTGTACATTTGACCTAACTATAGGCACCATATTTTCCGCAAAATAATAATATTGCTAACTAAAGAATCATACGATTAGGTACCTGCTCATTGAGATCCTAGTAAAAATGAATAATGTTACGAAGTGTTTTTTTATTGCGGAAGCTAAAAACGCAAAAAGTACGGTAGGGTCCAAAAGGCCAACATTTATTACAAAAAATATACAGGGGACATGAGTGGAACTAATCTCTGACCACAAATTGCAGAGTATTACCGTGAAACTCTGGGTGTCCTGACAAGATTCACGTTGATTAACTAATTAAACATTTTAAATCGTGAGGTTTTATGGTTGACATCGCGGCGATTACACTCCGACAAAAGGCAATTAAAAATATACAAAAGTTTGACAATCTCATGCCCACAACGTGTCGTTTCATTTTACGGTTTTTAGTGATAATTTCGACTGCAATAAAAAATAACTATTGTTTGTTCTTATCAAATATTCCACAAGGTAAGCTCGTATTGTCTCAGTAGGTGAGGACGCAAACAATTCGAGACTTTTGCTGCCGTGAATTTCAAGTATTCGTTAAAACTGGCGAGTAATAATAGGAGGTATGGCTGATTTCTCACAAAAGGAAGTTAGAAACTATATATTCTGAAAACTAAAAATAACATTTGCAATACATTTTCTCGTTGTTCTTGTGGCTGACGGTACTTTTGCTTTTATCCATTTCGTAGCTTTAGTACTTAATAATTATTTTAGTGTCTAGAATACAAAGTAAATAAATGAGATGGATACATAATATTATTAAGATCTTTTAATCAAATAAAGCCCGTCGTTTTCGAGTCATGAGGGTTCTGTCTCTATTCCACTAGAAGTGAACAAAGGCAATTAGTTGGAACTTCACTGCTATGCTAAGTCTGCAGAAGTAGATAAACTTTTGAACTCACATATCAAAATTATTCTTGAAACTTACGGACGACTAGGGTTGTCGGTATCAAGAATCAGCTAGCTTACAACCTTATATAAATTATCCCTTTCTAAAGCATTTTATAGATATCCTAAAACCATAGCAATTTTATTAATAACTAGTTTATGCCCGCGACTTCGGCCGCGTAGTATTTAACTTAACAAAAATTTCGGGATTATCGGGATAAAAAGTATCCTATGTGTTAATCCCGGTTATAAACTATCTGTGTTCCAAATTTCATCCAAATCCGTTCAGTAGTTTTTGCTTGAAGGAGTAACAAACATACATCCACACTCACAAACTTTCGCATTTATAATATTAGTAGGATAGTAGGATTTAGACTGTGACTTTACACATTTTAAACGTTGAGGAACTATTAATAGAAGATATGTCCTTGTTATCGGACATACAGGTTGGTCTACATGTTGACCAATTTGTTCAGTAAATATACATGGGCTAGGAGACAACGCCTCATATCCTCGGCTCGTGCACAATGCCTTATCGTGTGTGTAACTGGATTAAGGGCCGGCTAACAGGCTCCATGTAATTGTGCACACGGCGTGTGCCTTCGGGTTATGAGCAAATATACAGTTAGCCGGCTGTGGCCTACTACCTAATGGTCACATGATCACACGAAGGGGCGGTATCTTCGTTTTTTACTTCAGGGCAGATGATAGTAATTAAGAAAATGTTCGTAGATTAGTATGTATATAGAAAGGCCGACAATCCATTTAACTAGACTGTAGTCAATTGAATAGCAGTCATAATTTGAATTAATAACGTCCTTTATCGAATAGAGACGCTAGCACAACGAAACTATATTTGATAACTAAAAGCTTCATAAAATCTTTATAACAGATGATAATAAAAGTCTGCTTTAGATTATAGTTACCTACCGTTACCGTAATGAGAAACAGAGTTCAACGAATCTTAATTTAAAATTAAAATGTTCGGTTTACGTTATAAAATAAGTTAATTAATGTTAAATCAATTCGCAGTAATACCGCTTCAGTTTCTCAGAACCAAGATGGCTCAAGTATTATAATTTGAAAGAAGATAAGGAAACCAGTATAGTCGTCGTTACCGGAAACCGTTCCCGGTATACTATTTTTCAAATGTTTTATGGAGTTTCTATTAAAAACTTCCTTTAAGGCCATTTTTAAAAATCCCGAATATATTTTGAAGATAAGTGGAACCATAGAGGTTTGCCCACATAGAAACACCTAAATACAATACAAAATAATAATCTTTGACGCGATCACACTGCTAATTGTGTGTAGTGTAAGATGCTTCAACCAATTGAGGGGGGGGGGGGGGGGGGGGGGGGGGTATTGTTTGAATTAGCCGACATCACTGCTTTAATGCCATGATGGGGATCCAACCCGGAACCCTCTATTACGAGGAATGTTACACTGGCCACTAAGCTATTCACGTGTAACGTTTACCTTGTCAGTGATTCTCATGGAGAAATAACGTAAGCTCGTATATTTTAATCTGGTTCAAAAGCTGTTTTTCAGTAGATAGCCGCTCGGCTCACTGCACATGGTGGTTGCGGGTTCGATTCCCGCCAGGGCAAATTTCGGAAATGGCCTTTTCGTAATTTGCCCAGGTCTGGGTGTCACTGGGATCGCCCCCAGTCCATTGTACGGTACCCATAGTACAAGCTTTGCTTAGTTTGGGACCGTACAGTTGGTGTGTCTGTCTGGCGATATTTATTTATATATATTTTATTTTTAGGCATTTTAAGTTGTTATAATGGGTGGCAACAATGGGTGCGGGGGTAGTACGCGTCCTGAAACCGTTCAGCTGTAATTACGAGACGGGCGGGCCGTGTTTTCAATAAATTCTATAAGTATTGTGCGGTTTGCACTAGACCGGGCCGGCACGGCTATTAGGATTAATGGGACATCTTTACGGCACAGATAAAAATAAAATATCGACACAGTACAGAGCGTAGACGGAAATAGTTTACAGTATAATCTTGAAAATAAGTAGGTATCCCATAAGAAGCTTAGTCTGACTGCCAATGAATTACATGTGATGAAACTCAGTTCGATTTCCAAAGCATATATAAAATGGAGGCCTCAGTGATTACAAAGCAATATTTATCACTATGGTTATGAAAGTGCGTCTTTTCTCAAAATTCGCTTTAAGTTAGTAAGCCGCTTACGTTATTCATAATCACTTTGTCAGGTTTTAGCGCCTGTTATTAAAATACAGCTTTATAAATATTGGGGATAGTCAGAACCCTGAAGTGTTATTTATTTATCAGCATGATTGTGTGCACAGTGTTGCGTGTACTACCCAAAACAGTTTTACAAACAAGGCTGCTCTGTATGTAGGAAAAATTCAGAGTCACGCAGCACCTGGGCGAGTAAACATGAAAAGAATGGCCGTGTCTGTGATAACACTGCGCACACGTTTTCGGAATATTCGTGGTACTATGACTTTAAGCGCTTTTGTATTAAAACGGAATATTGAAACTAAGTAGGCTGCCAGACTTATTAAAAATATTTAAATAAATGAAAGATCAAAATACACGCTTAAAACTTATTCATATTCCTGCATCTGGCTACAACATTATGTAACGGATAACGAGAGTATGGCAGTTACTCTTCTGGACTTGTCTCAAATGGAATGATGACAAATAAAAAGAAGCCCAAGAGATGTGACCCCGAAAAGACTGATAAGTTGAAATAATCGCGAAGTTTGAATCAAGTATCTCCTTTCCTGAGGCGGAATGAAGATATCAAACACCACAAGATTTCAAAACTTTTAAATAAAAAGCAAAAGAAAACTTGTTTATAACTTGTTCGCGATTAGTTGTTAGATTAAATAGAAAAATAGTTTTCTTATCAAAATAAGTGGCCCCAATTATTTTTTAACGTAACTTTGTTCGAAAGTTAAACAACTTACCCCATAATCTTCATTCAATCCTGGAAAAACTTCACGAAAATAAATTCGTACTAACGCTACAATCACTACTAACACTATAGATATATGCGTATACGTTCATTCATTTTTGTGACGAGTAAGAATCTTCGGACGGCGAGGCGAGATAAGCCGTGAGCCGGCCCGCCTACAGGAGCTACGCGAATCCATTGAAATATACTTTTGATGAAGATGAATCGCGTTTCACGGCAAAACGTGCTTCATTCAGTTTTTCCAGTCAGGCGATATTTAATATTTTGTAACGAAAACAGATTTTCCCTTAGGT
The DNA here is from genome assembly GCA_905147325.1 of Notodonta dromedarius. NCBI lineage: Eukaryota > Metazoa > Arthropoda > Insecta > Lepidoptera > Notodontidae > Notodonta > Notodonta dromedarius. The sequence continues at coordinate 11,366,006 of LR990161.1, read as the reverse complement.
ACTATTAAAAGTTATAAATACCAGTTGAGTTAAAAAATATCGGCAAACGGAATGGAAAGTGTTCAGTCAATAACTGGACGTAGTTTTGCAAAATGGAACCCACCCACACACACTTCTGCAAACTAACACCAACCTAGAACCGACCAAAATCAACCTAGAACACATTGGTCGGTTTTGGTCTACAGCAGTGCATATGGGTTGATGCCATTCTGCAAAACAATATCCTTGAGCTCATTTACTCCTGAAGTTCTCACAAAAACTGGTTTTCCAATGCAAATAAATATTGAGGTTCCAATTTACTTGCGAATAACGAGGAAGCGGAGCATAGGCGCCGCGGCGCCGAAACTTTCCTTCGTTTCCGCCCAGTAACACACCGCTTCGCCACGTATCTCACCCTATAATCTGCGCTGTAATATTCTACGTTCCAAACACAGCTAGCTTTGACCCACGGCTTTGCTTTTTCATCATTACGTAAGTACCTCATCTCATAATTCAGTCTAACCATCGGTTAGTTAAGTTATTCAATATTAAAACTCCATTGAAATCGGTCGAGTAGTATCGTTGGACACACTAGGTACTAACCAGAGAGGTTTAATGGTCTAAGGTACTAACAAGTATAATTCTAAAATTCATGAACACGGTCGAAAATGAATTACAATTTAGAAGTGATAAAAGATAAAGTTCAAAGAGAAATTCATAAAATATTAGGAGCCGTTCGTTCGTTTGATATTTCGAGCATAATATTATGTGCTGAGCTGGGGTTTACCATTTATCAAACGGACGCTCCGGTTCTGTATTACGTTTTTTCTAGATATATTCTAGTACTAATTACACTCTAGATATCCAATCGAATCTAATACATGTTAGACATAACATGTACTATTCGTATGTCAATCAAATTGTCTATTTCCTTTAGTATAAGATCCAAATAGTAGTAACACGGTAACGCAACAGCGTAGTGTGAGGTACATCATGGTGTGTCGTGCGCCGTAAGCCTACCATTAAATAAACTTCGTTATCGAGGCTAGGAAGGGTGCAGGCAGGGTGAAGAACGCGCGTATCTGAACGGTTACAGTAATACTGGCGGCTATTTTAGAGATAACCGCATATATTTAGTGGGATTTTCTTTCTTTATCCGGAATGGACGTAGCTAGCTTTATAATACATGTTCTTACGCAATATCTGTATTTATACTAAAGTCTGACTAAATATAAAATCTGGAATTTCTTACACTTACTAAAAAGCGATGCAGGACATAATGGTCAACTAAATGTAATCGAGGCTAAACTACTCCCAGTGTCCATTGTAAAATGACACACGCAGATTATAAAAGTTTGCTTCCCATTTATCAACACTGCATACTAGTTTAACCATGTTCCGATCGGATAAATCACAGGATTTCGAAGCAAACCATGAAACGTTACGTTTCATGCCAATACGTATCTTGAAATAAGCCAATTAGCCTAAAGCTTAAGCCTAAATCTAAGAATAAGACGCGCGGAATTTCTGTACACAACGGATATCGAATTAACAAATTTAATAACCATTTAACCGGCGTAATTCTGAAAGGGAATTACGTCAATCAATGTAAGTTATGGCAAAACGATAAAAATACACCAAATTTTAATGTAAGTGGAAAATAGAATTCATTTAATTTCATTTTCATTGCAATTAAGCTATAATTCACAAGCAACGTCTTGAATGTACAACGGCGTTCTCTTGACGTTGTTCAAATAAAACCAACGTTTCTTACTCAACCAACAGAATTTTTGCGTCCATTGTGAAAAAGTAATGGTTTGTGAATCGACAATACGGGAGAACGTCTTTTATCTCCCGGTATTTGAGTATAAGGATAGAAGCATAAATAAAAGGCTAACATAAGCCAGGCATGAACATCTTTCACATAATAATAAGATATTCAAACAGGGCTACCGAATGTTATTTAAGTTAAGCTTAGTATTTTGGATCAGAATACACGGTATTTTCAGGTTTAATAGGTACCACAGAATATAAATGTATAAGGAAGTTTTTCTCAGCGCAAGAAGTGAAGTATCCATCCATAAATGATTTACTCGGATAATAGGCAAATAAAACAATTGTTAATAAAGGTGCGAATTTTCAGTGCTATTTTCGGTACGTTTTTAGACATAAGTAATTAAGCTATAGAGGCGATTCAGATAAATTGTTCAGCGTCAATACAACACATAAAATCATTACCTAATATCGCACGCTATAAAATTATCGATAGAGATCGCAATAAAAACTAAGATGTTATTACTTCAGTTGGGGAAGCACTCAAAAGTTCAGCACGCTAACACACCGTCGATGTAATAAAACAATATGAAGAGGTTAGCAATAATGATATAGGGAACGGAGAGGGGCCAATTTCCCGTGGGCGGTTTGACGATCGCGTTGCAATATTTATAGCCCCCGTACAAATAGGTACAAACTGTACACACGCGGGCTTCTGCTCACCACACGAAAAGTTTTGAATCTAATTTAACCCTAAAAAAGTAAAATGTGAATAACTATAAATGAAAATAAAAAATACCCTATACGAGACAACGCGTTAGTCAAAATGTTACTACTTACATTAAACGTAACGATAATAAGAAATATGTTACTACTTACATTAAACGTTACGATAATAAGAAATATGTTACTACTTACATTAAACGTTACGATAATCCTACTAATATTATAAATGCGAAAGTTTGTGAGTGTGGATGTATGTATGTACGTATGTATGTATGTATGTTTGTTACTCCTTCACGCAAAAACTACTGAACGGATTTGGATGAAATTTGGAACACAGATAGATTATAACAGGGATTAACTTATAGGATACTTTTAAACCCAATAATCCAATACAACGCGGATGAAGTCGCGGGGCACAGCTAGTAAGAAATATAAATATGTTTGCTTGAAAATCGGTCAAGTTTCCGTGTCTCACGTATTTAAGGTTGATTAAGACACGGAAAGCTTGTGATTTTTAAAGTCAAAAGTTCAATGCCATCGGCTCATGCATCGGAAAACTACCCACACATATGCGAATGCAAATAGCCATCACTTACGAAGCGCAAACTGCAAACGAGCTCTCGCACTCGACCAACGAATGATATTAAAAGCACATCAATCAAAATGTGCCGAAAAAGCAAACGGCGAATAAATTTGCAATACACACAAAAAAATGCAGGCGAAAATTCCACAAAATACGATTGAAACGCGGTTGGAAATTGAACTAGAAGAAAAAAAAAACAAACAAACAAAAACAGAATGCTGTGCGAGTGGGAGCCGGCAGGAACTCCACGCGGGAAGTGTCTCAATGTCAGCGTATCGGCACCTTTTTTTACACTGTCCTCAGTGAATTAAACTACATCGGGTCCTCGTGTCAATGCCATCCAATGTTAAGCCACGTGGGTGGAGAACTCAGAACTGTCAAGTCCCTACATAAGTACGTACTGACACTTTTAATTATCCCTCTGCGACTGAGCTATTTGTATAGTACGAGGGATGCCTTTTAAGTTTTGTCGTTTGAAGAAAAAAACACAACTAGAACCTTATAGTACTTTTTATTGTTTTTCAAAGTATTCACCACGTAGCTTAATACACTTTTCCATTCGCTCAAACCAGTTATTATAACATTTATTCCACTCTAAAGTGGGGGTGTTCAAAATGGCTGACTTGAAAGCGTCGACTGCTTCTTCACTGGACTGGAACCTTTGACCACGAAGACTTTTCTTAATTTTAGGAAATGTAAAAAAATCGTTAGGGCTTAGGTCAGGACTGTATGGAGGATGGTCAAGAATTTCTACTTTTTCCTGCTGCAAATACTCAATCGTTTGACGAGCGCTGTGTGAACTTGCATTGTCGTGGTGCAGGATGATGCGTCGCTTTGAGTTAGATTTTCGAAGTTCGGCGATGAGTTGTGGTAAACAAACTGTGGTATACCACTCTGCGTTAACCGTTCTACGATCATCAAGTGCAATAGTCGCAACATGGCCGGTTTTTCTAACGAACGTGGCCACCATCTTCTTTGAAGTGCTTCGAGAACGAACAACTTTAGTCGGCTTTGGCTCGTCTTGAAAGACCCAGATTGTAGATTGTTGTTTGGAATCAGGATCGTAGGCATAGATCCAAGATTCGTCACCACTGATGATGTCGTAGACGTGATTTGACTCTCCTCGGTTGAACCTTTGCAGAGTTTTCTTACACCATCTGACGCGGGCCGCCTTGTGATCGTCGGAAAGCAGATGCGGTATCCAACGGCAAACTAGCTTTCTTACACCAAGCGCTTCATGCAAGATCTTCTGAATGGTTGTCCCTGAGATGCCTAATAGAGCCTCTATCTCTCGATACGTCACATGGCGATCTTCGAGAATTAGTTGTCTCACTCCGATGATGTTATCTTCAGTGAATGCAGATTTTGGGCGACCTTCGCGAGATTTGTCACTAACACTAGTATGTCCACGCTGGAATTCTAAATACCAGCGTTCGACAGTCCGCAGACATGGGGCTTCATCCCTGAACACAGATATTAGCTCTTCAAAACACTGAAGCCGTGTCAGGCCTCTTCTAAAGTTGTAGAAAATTATTGCACGAACATTTTCCTTAGAAAGATTCATTTTCGTACGTAACCTGACAGATTTTAATCGACGCTGTGACTAAACAATAACATTAATCCTAATACATTCAACTGTTTTGAGATTCGAAATTTAAACACATTCGAATATAGAACAGTTCCAAATTCAAAATTGCCGGGAATTATGGAAACGACAGAACTTAAAAGGCATGCCTCGTACCTACCTAAAATATGCCCTTATAAATCAGGACAGGGAGCTTTGCTACCCAGAATTTGCTTATTGGGATAACTTTTTGCCAATGAAACACGGTCTAAATATGGAAAACCACGAAACTGTTATATCCTCGTTTATAAATGTAACCATCTTTGAAGTCTTCTGGGTTTAACTAATACCCAGGACAGTTAATACAAGCGGACATATCACTAAGAAAAATACAAAGGAACACGCGCGACGTCAATGAAATGTTTCTGAACGAGAGTAAGTAACAAACATTAATAAGTTAAAGTTACCGAAACCTCAATATGTTTACTTAGCTCGCCTGACTTTACGTCATTCAGGTTAAGGTTCACACATTTACATATTAAGTGGGTATGAAAAGTAAAACAAGGTTTTATGATCCGTCAAATTAAAACAGTATGAAAATTAAAGTAGCTCCTGAGTGAGAATTTTACATAATTATTTCGTAATTCAGGTCATTCAGTTACCTACCATGGGCTCTTAGATATAAGCTAATAAAATAAGTTCGGTAAAGTAATCTCTGCAAAAAACTACTCTAAAGATACACATTCCACGCTCTGCACTCGGCTAGATGAGTCTTTACAGGAATGTTTGTTTCACAAACCATGGCCCTTAACTGTCCCCGAATTCTATTTTAGTTGTATGACTAACACACATACCTATTTAAATATAGTGATCGGTGCGCAGCCGGCGCCGCGGCACTCGAACCCGGCAACGTCCGGAAGTTGTTAGAACATCGGTGCTTGATCTATTATCGCAGGAGGTATTCGATGAACAGTGAACCGCCAAATAATAGGCCTACATTTTACTGGCAAATACTACATCTTTCGGTCATCATCATTCTTTTAGTAGTTATTTATTAATTATTTTATTTTTAATTCAGATAACAAAGATGATCCATTAATATAATTAAATTGAATTAAAATAAATGAAATTAAAAAGTGATGTAGTGGGAAAAGTGAAAAAAATCTTAATTAAAATCTTATCTTACACTTAAAATGAATCGGGCTCCTACTTTATTATCTGGTACTATACGAGTGTTTCAAAATTCCGAAATAATAATTTTGGTACATATATACGGGAGCTGATGAAGACGCTACGTAACTATCACATTTTCTGAGTTACGGGCTTTTAAATATTAATAAAAACTTATATGTTGCAGCCTTAACTTACATTAGAAAGGAGTAGCAGCCATCAATATGTAAAATGTTGCATTGGACTTAAGCTAATTGTTACAATTTAAAGTAAATTTAGTATTTATTCTACTTATAATTACTTAATTATTATTTCGCTCTTTTCAATATGAAAGCGCCTACATTATTCCAGAATCTAAATCAAGTTTGCCTTAAGGTTCACCTGGATGTTAGATAAAATTAAATTTGTCCTTGCGGGCTACATTATTCTCGTGTTACGTGACGTAAGCGGTATAATAATAACGTATTTTATACACGGCCCGAACGTAATCCTCGTTACGTACAAACGAGTGTGGCGCGGGAACCAAACGCGCGCCCTCATTTCGCCTCTACGTGGGGCTTCGCCACCCTACGTATACGTCAATGAAAACCGCTATACGAGTATTATGTTCGTATATTGTTAAATTTTATTCATTTCAGATCTTAGAAGCGTAAAGCTGTACTGAAGTCAGTATATTTCAAACAAAGGTTCGCAATATGTATTGTTTGTTACAATAATTATGTTCTAGTTTATGTTGTAGAGATAATACAACAGAATATTAAACAGTTACGTAGTAATAATGCCACTTCACATAATAGATGTAATGCTAGTCCTACAAATCAATTGCCTACATTAGCACCTTACCTAATACATCTTTACGAGGCACGCTTCAGGCATTGTGGCATTTGGTAGAAAAAAAACAGTAAACGACGACCGCTTGGCGCAGTGGTTCGAGCGTAGGCCGCTCGGCTCACTGGACATAGTGGTTGCGGGTTCGATTCCCGCCGGGGCTAATTTCGGAAATGACCTTTCGAAATTTGCCCAGTCCATTGTACCCATAGTACAAGCGTTGCTAAGTTTGGAACCACACAGTTGGTGTGAGTCTGGAGAGATTTATTTATTATTTATTTAAACAGCAAGTAGTAGATAATAGGCCGCATCGTAAGCGTGATTTTACACTAGCGATACATTTCAACCGATTTATATAATGTTGATGCTTCTAATTTTTGACAGCACAAAATAGGGACAACACCATAAATCGGTGTATAAATTTTCGTCAGTGCCAACCAGGGGTAACGAGCCCACCTTTGTATGATGGAGAGTCAGGATATGGGCAGGAGGTGTCGGGTTGCGCGCACAAAGTTGCCTGAAAATAGGCACGTGTAAGGTGCGAGCTTGCCGCCTCGATTGAAGCTTTGTAAAGGACGATTCGTCGATGCCTATCGAATTACGTTTGAAATTCGAGAATTTTGTCGAAGACAAATAGGTGATAGCGATTCGCGAAGGATTTTGTTGAAATGTACTTATTATTTTTGGGTATTATTAATTAAAATTGTTTCGTAATTCATCGGTCTCCTGTCGTTTAAAATAAAAGCAACTGAGTACGTTTTAATGAGTTTTTGTTGCTTAAAGTAAATCAACACACAACGGACTGCTCGAGCAATACCTAAACGGCATCTACCAGTATATTAAGCAATCGGTTACTGCTCTAACGGCCCGTTAGTATGCTTGTAAACTCGGCCCTAAATAATAGCTTTTGCAAAGGCGAAGAATAATGTGTAAGTTGAACCTTGAAATAAACCCAAATTGCAATCTTGGGCTGAAATGTGTGGCATGTGGCGTTTGGCAAATACACACTCAAAAATGCACGAGCCACTTAGCAAAAATGTTTTTTTAAGCCACAATTTTCAACAAAAACTTCTTTAGAGAGAGATTTTTTCCGCTGAAGGTGAGGGTGGTAAAAAGTGTTCAGCTAATCGCATCGCCGCATGACCCAAGGTCCTCGGGAGATAGCTGTCTGTTCGTAACGGCTAATCTTGAGAACCCTGAGTGCTCTCACCAGTGCCACACCGTATCTATAATAACGCGACGGTTTAAAAAAACGATTGTGTAGAGAGGAAAATATTACGGCTGAACCAAAAGCAGACAGATTCAGTTTTAGTAAGGACTAGCTGAGCCCGCGACTTCGTCCGCGTGGAATTTAACTTAACCGCTCCCGCTCCCGCGTTCTAAGCCCGCGCGATAGGACCCATTTGTTTTTCTAAAATAAAAGTACTCCTTATAACATCAGCTATCTGCCAGTGAAAGTCCCGTCAAAATCGGTCCAGCCGTTTCGGAGATTATCCGGAACAAATTCGAATCAAATTTGAATTGGAAGACAGAGAGACAATTTTTAAATCGCGTTTTTGTCATAGGTTTGGGGTTTATGGCGGTTGTAGTTTGGAAAAATAGTCTATGGGTGCAAGTTTACAATCTACTCAAATTTTACATATTATGTAATCATATGCAAGTTTTGCGTAAATTGTAAATACAAAAAATGGCGTAGGCAATTACAAAACCGAAGCTGTCAACCGTTTCAATGCTAACAAGCGTTTAGATAATCCGTGTTTCCGAAGTCTACACTGCTAGGCGAAATATATAGCACAATCTTGTCAAAAAATATTGAACGTGATTGATTACCTTCGTTTAACTTCGTTAGCTGCCCCACCAGCACACGAACCAATAAATAATAAAATTGTGCTGATAATAACTGATAAAAGAGATTATTCTGACAGGCCGCTCTCATGCCTATGTAACGATATATAATTTAATATTTACTATTGAATTAATAGAAAAATAAGATGATTATATTCAAAATTAAAAATGAACCCCATGTGCTTTATTTATCGCCATAAAGTGTATCTGGCTAACGAAAACGGCACACTGTACAACTGAAAATGAATATACGAATTAGCGAGTCGGACGGTAATTAAAAGTCTGACGCTGTATATTTAAACTGTAGTTTATTCGCGATGCCGGTGCTCTAATCTGAAAATTTAATTCTAGTAGTCTGAAAATACTAAAAGCATCTAAATAAATAAATACATATCGCCAGACTGCCACACCAACTATATGGTCCCAAACTAAGCAATGCTTGTACTATGGGTACCGTACAATGGACTGGGGGCGATCCCAGTGAAACACAAACAAGGACAAATTACGAAAAGGCCATTTCCGAAATTTGCCCCGGCGGGAATCTAACCCGCAACCACCATGTGTGAGTGAGCCGAGCGGCCTACGCTCGAACCACTGCGCCAAGCGGTCGTCAAACATTCTACGATACATTCGGATTTTAACAGAATACTAGTTAAAGAAAACACTTTACACTGTCAAGTTATCCAATAAGTCAAACACTTAATATGTAGGTACCTAGAGCCTAGCAAATTCACAATCTTACATGCACTCATCCTAAAGATGTTTTCAAACCAAGAAAAACAGCCCCGGCCATGACGGACAATAGCAGGCCTATAATAATATGCCGTAATTCCATACATCCATAGGAGGCGGCAGCACAATAAGTGTACCTATTGCGTAATATCATCACCCAGAATCCATTAACGCACCGTGAAGAGTTCTGAATAAACACTAGACAAAGGAATGAGTCTTTTGTATGATATTAATACCTAACGATACCATTCTAACTGTACGACAATATGGGAACCGTGTATATGATTAGATATATGCATTAGTAGAACACTATTAAGATATAACATTTCGCTTTACAGAAAAAGGATCACGCTTACATACTCATATAATAATAATTTAGCCCTTTTGATGTCCCACTCCTGGGCCTCCTCTCACTATGAGTATGAGGGAGATTCAGGCCATAATCCACCACGCTGGCCCAGTGCGGGTTAGCGGATTTCGTATGTCTTTCGAAAATTGGTTAGATTTTCTAAGACATGCAGGTTTCCTCACGATGTTTTACTTCACCGTAAGCAAGTGATAATCATATTATTGTAATAATGATTCGCACATAGAATTCGAAAAACACAAGATGTGCGATCCGGGGTTTAAACCCAGGACTTGGTGCCCGCAAGACGCGTGCTTAACCAACCGGTTGTCACTGCTTTTTTACTTACAAAAGTATTTTTTTATGTCGGCAAACGAGCTTACGACTTAACGTAAGCTATAGATGCTTGAAATACCAAAAGAATTGCTCACACGTCTTCGACCCGAGGAGAATGGGATTAGAGGGCGGGGGGGGGCGGGGGTTGAACTTCCGGCCTTCCCATCCATCGTGCGAAACGCATCTACTTTACATCGATCTACTATACTCAATCGGCTACAACTTGGCTCTATCCAGGAATTCCCCAAAAACAACGAAACATAGGCAAACAAATGCATAATCTTTATCTCCCAAACAAATAAACAAACAACAGCCCCACACTGACGTAGACATGTAAATGACTCATCACACAAATAACTTACTCTCATCATTCAAATTACTTACTAAATTGTTTTAGATCCTAAAAATCACAATGAAAGCCAATATTCGACATTGATAAACAACTAGCTATTAACTATTTCCCAAGGTACACTGCTAACCTTTAGCTTATTATATTACCTAGTTAATACATTACAAGGTAAGTGGATTCTCAGCGAATCCTCACGGTCCAGGAGGCAGCTGGTAACACGAGACACCGGGTGCGCCCACAAGCGCCTCGATAAGTAAGGACAAACATACGACACTACGCAATATATACAATAATAATAAGATATTTATGTTTTCAGTAAACAGAAAATCAATACCCGCAGATGGGCAAAGACATGGTGGACTATGGAATGAATTGTAAGCATTGGGGAAGGCATTTAGTAACGTAGTGGTTATATTCTCTTTGGCATTGGGTACGAAGTCAGATTATTAGATTTTTTAACATTGATTATTACAGGCAAGAATATAATTTATATATTACGGCGATAAATATCACGCCTTATGTTTCATCATTATTTGAATAACGTATGTTCGCGATCAAATATAAACAATACACTTGACAAGTAGGTAGGTATCTGCTATCTGAAATAGCCTGACATTCAGCGGTAATTTGTAGTTTCATTGTCGCATACTTGTTATGTCCAAAATACTCCATCATAAGGTTGCCTTGAAGAAATCGCAGCCCGCGATAAGGTCATCTAATGCGCACTTAATTATATTTATTTTCCTTTCATCCTTCTATGCTTATATAAATGTAGAGAGTATACCTATCTACTTCTCTTATCATTTACTTTATCATTTACTCTTTAGAATAAATAATTTAAATAAACAGCAACTAGATTCACAAAGTGCATATACCGATTTACAGTCCTTATGTCATTTCTTCCTTTATCAAAGTTATGTCCGTAATCAGTAAAGATACTTAAATCAAATGAAAGCCTGAATTAGTGAGTTAAAAGATTATCCGGAGGGCTACTGTTTGTTTCAGTTTCAGCGAGTTGTTAATAAGTATAATGAATGATCTGACAGACTAATAAATGAATTGGGCTAAGCTAGATTTTTGTTCGTGCCAAATATTAACTTAGGACAGATAAATCATTAGCTATCGGAATCAGTAGGTATTAAGTAGTTCTACATAAAGGCTACTTTATTAGCTTTTTATTTAGACAAATCACTAGGCACTTATTTAATTAATTTCTTGCATATGAACCATGTAAATATTTTCGAGAATCGTTTCAAAAGATTGTTAGTGTGAGAAATACTCTAATACCTCCAACGGTCATGATAATAATAAAGCAGTTGATGAATAGATACGTCGTTCTCCAATTGCGAATTTATTATGATTGACGAATGGGCGATGTGGTGTGGCAAGCATACGTCACAATGACGCGAGCGCGGAGGCGCGGGCGGGCCGTCCGCGTCGTCGCGGGCACGTCACCCGCTCAGCTGATCGCGCTACCTACTCGACCGGTGTAAACAAATCATAGTAACGCTCCCACGCTCACGACTAGTGTGGCTCCACCTAACAACGGTATTAGGTCACATTAATATTTATTAAAACATCCCGAGAACGCATAATTTCGACTTAGATTCTCGATCGAATCTTCATCTATCACAAAGCGAGTCGGATTGATAGTGCCTTATCATGTTTACTAAGAATCTATCCCTTCACTCCTCATGGCTTAGATATCGGCCGTTGCCAGAATGCAATAAATTTGTCAACAGTGTCGCTTTGATTAGATTGTTGTTTTCAGATGAGTTTCCAATTAAGAAGTAGGTATTCACCTACCTCGCCATTTGACAATTAAATTCAAAATATGTCTTTGGTATTAAATATCAGGTATTTGAGTTTCTAGTTATACCAGGTGCCAATAAAAGGTACTAGGTACCCATTTGTCAACTAACCTGCTATTACAATCAAGTAGTTTAGCCACCCGATTTGTAATCGACCGGTGTTTGTCAGTTAAAACCACTATAATTTATGTTGATTGGCATTCCTGCTACCGACTATTGTCGATGAATGAATTTGTTGCAATCTTAATAACTTGTCACGTATTTGTTCAAACCGATATCTATGCTGCTGTGCGTAACTTCAAAGCGGTCAAGGACAGTTTGGCTGCCAAAGTAAAAAAAAATGTCGTCATTATAGACATTAATAACGGTGTCAGTGGCTACCGAGTGTCGTCGGCTGAACTACTGATATTCTTTATGGCCATTATTGAAAAAAAATATGCTAACTTTGTGGGAACCAGCCCTTTGTTTTAAATTTCACGTCACAAGATATTATTAAAATAGATCATAGTACATGTGAGATTGTTATCAATAGATATCGGTTGGAAATATATGTACAGTTCTTATGCTCATATGACAGCCAAACTCGAAGTGCTCGGTTGAGTACCGGATGCCTGTGACCCGGGCAGGCTCAGCTACGTCCACACCTAGTTTATAGTTAGATATTTGGGTCGACCAGCTGGTTAGCATATGGCAGATAATGACTTACGTGAAACGTCTGCCAAACTACACAAGAGTGCCGCAAGTATGGTCCGAACGCGTGGGTGGTATGTTAGCTCAAAATTGATCGAACAAAAAATCCTAAGACTAAGGTCGAAGGTTCATTAATCTCTTGGGAGCGCTATACTTATATAATATTGTGGTAGACTATAACCAATCAATTTTAAACATCTAATGGTTTGGCAATGTTTCCAATTAGTAACAGAATAGCAGACAGACTTAGAAATCACATGTGTTTTAGAACAGATTCATTCAAGTCGGAATACGGTGGTGGAGTAGTTTTAAATTTAATTTATAATTCAATGTGATGGCGATATCCCATAGGGGATCCTATAAATCCTTAAATCCCACTTATATTCCTTTAAATCCTACTACTACATACTACAAAAAAGTGTCGGTGATGTAAAGTCTTTGGTAATTTTCAGTCTTCATAATTCGAACCGCCTGCTTACATCCTTTTGTCATAAAACGCTAACCGTGTTTTCACTACAAAGTTAAACACACCATAGACTCAAGTGAAATTTTACTAGGTAAAATTTGACATAACTCGCGTTTATAACGTGTTTACATGTTTTTGTAGTAACGCTATTAAAAATTAGCTGTTCTTAATTTATCGTGAGTTTAAAGATATGTATATAAATTAAAATGCTACTATTCCTTGCGCCACTGTTACGAGACGTGGAGTTTCACGGCACCGTAAGGACCGTGATTTCTCACATTTGCATTCAGACCGGCACACTAATACATAGTCAGAGACAATTAAATCACTCGTAACGACGAGCTAAAACAGCGCCTTTGATTGGGCTGTCTTTGAAAAGTTATATTTATCTATGTCTAAGTAGGTACTGTTAAACCATAGCAATAAATAAAATAGTAATTAAAAGCCAAGAATTACTGAGATTCTCACTCAAAGTCGGTGTACGAAATTAGTGGGAATATAATAAACTGCATTATATAAAATTTCCGAAACGAAAGAATTGAAAAAACCAGAACACGTCAAGCAAGCAAGACCGGGAGGAAGGCGCACCTGCCGTTCTGGTCACCACTCGCACACCTGCCACAGACGGGCCCGATACATATAGCTACGTAAAACTCTGAGAAGAAACGAACTGTTATCTCAAAACAATTGTTAATACTATCGATAGTTGTATCAAACATTTGCAATAAAAATAACGATGAATATTTGATGCGAATGTATTTCACACTGCATCCATAGAAGAGAATTTGTTAAACGCCTATCCAAAGAATTTTGCCGTCATATTTCATAATCATATTTCAGTGGAGGCGGGCGTTAGTGGCGAGCGGAGGAAGGCGAGGCGACACGCTCGCGTGAAGAAATATTGCCGCCTAGGGTAGGGCTACCATCTCCGATATCTATGAAGACATGCAAGGCCGCGTTTATCGTTTCAAGAAGTGGCGTGTTTTGAGATAAATAAAAAGCTTGAAAAACCTATAGCTAAAGAACAAGGCAACATTGACTCGAAGGATTTCATTTTGTAGATAGTAGCGTCGGTAAATGTATATTCGGCCATCGTTGTTTGTAGTTTAGTAAGTTACATTTGGCAAACAGTCGAAACAAATACAAAGAGGGACAAATAATGCCTGCGGAAAGAGATTAGTTTGACTTGGCAGCCCTATATCAGCGACAAGGCGGCGGACTACGCACGAGGTATCTGCCATCTCCAGGCCGGGCTCGCGTTGTTATCTGTTGGCCGGCGGGAGACGCCTTGCTTTTGCGTACTTGCCTTGAATTGCGTACTCACCAAACAGAGAAACGCGTATCAAGATAAGCGGCCGAAGCGTATCGCGAGTATAGCCCCTTTACTTAGCCCTCCGCATGGCTGTAATTCCACCGTTAATCCGATGCGCCAGTGTAGATACGCATAGCGTAAAGTAGACAGTGTACATCCATTAAATTTTTAGAGGTAGCGAAATTAATGTTATTAATTAAAGGTCTCGTAGCATAAACATCATAAATGTGTGTCGTCATATATTTGGACCACGTATGGTGTAGTTAGCTTAGCCTATTTTTAATCATACTTGATATTTATTCGCTAAATGATTCTATCTAAAACCTGCATGATAACGTTTTCTAATACGCCGACAAGATCTCCCCTTTATTTTCAGTATTTTCCTTTTACATGTCATAAGTAATCTCTAATAATTTTGTTCATTAAAAGAACACGCATCAGTTACTAAATTAATGAAAGCCCACCAAAAATATCACTTTTAGGGGAGACGCTGCGATTCGACATGAGTAATGCGGAATAAAGCTCGATTTAAGTTTGATAATCCGGCAGCCGTTGCCCGTCAGAGATAGAGGCAGTTTTCGACGAGGGTCGGGAGTCCGCACGGATGCTTCTCGCAATTCGACGGTCCAAAGGGGGCTTAGACCAAGTTGGCATAAAAGTATCGCCGTGTTTCAGGGGCTGACGAGCTTAAAATTTGAACTGGTACCGATATGTGTGGACTGTGGAGACTGCAGAGCATGCGCGCTCTGACCGCGGTAATTCGATAACGCCGCTGGCCGTTCCAATGAGTGCTTAACTAATATTTCATCGTTTACACACGCAAACGTGCCCGACCCGCCATTGTGAATCCGAGCGAGCACGTCGACCTAAACAGATTAATTCAAAACGTGCAGTACTTTGCGACAATCGATACATACGCAAATGTTTTAATCATTTAAGTATTTCGGATGAAAAGTTTCCGTACGCCATCGACGCAGTCGACTGTATTTCCCAGGGGTAGAGATTCTCAATAAAATAGCAGGAGGCAAAAGACGTGTTCCAAGGCGAGCCCCTTTTCGGAAATATCAGTGTGCGAGGAATTTTGGGGCTTTGAGTGACATGACCGCCTCGCCTGACGGCTTTTAGGGCGTAGTGCGATATCTAGAGGGGTATATGAGCAGGCGTTAGTGTAACCCTGTGCACAAGTACGCTATAACAGTTACTTTACGTATCTTATATTACGGTTTAATTTATTTAAAGTTATTGGAAAGCCTGAAATTTTAAATGTCAAATTAAGGTCAAGGAATACTTTAATAAAATTATTACCAATAATTATACATAGGTACGTAATATATTTCATTCAACGAAAGTCAAGGATAGAGGTTTTATACTCTATCTCAGTAAACACAAACATGTGAGATAACTTGCTACATAAAATATACGTATAGAACTTGGATTATTGTATGGCAAATAAAAATCAAATCGGATGAGAAAACACAACCCGCCTATAAAGTTACCGTTCACAAAGTTAACGGACGCATAACATCGCAACCGTGATAAGTATCGTGTGTTTATGGCTGCAACACCAATAGAAATGGTGGAACGAGGTAGCTAAACTATAAGTTTGTAGTGCACGTCTCCGAGCCGCCCCGCGCGTCTAGAGTCTCGCTCGACTCACAAAGCGGAGTCAAGTTACCAACAGAAGAACACGTCGCGGTCGTCGAGCTGGATGCGGAGCGGGGGAGACGGGGGGCGAGGGGAAGGCGGTACTCGGCGACGTGACATTTCTCGCAAACAAGCCACGAGGCAGGGGCGCCGTGAAATTTGCAACCTCGGCGCCAACCGCCATCCAGCCGGCCGCGGCGCACGGCCTAATGGGGGAAATCGATGAATTTCAGTGAACAAACTTTTCACGACGACCCCTGCTCGATGACATAGCAATTAGAAGGAGCATTTCACTGAAGCTTGCTTTTATTTTATTAAGTACTTTACATAAATACTAGAGCCACGTAAAAAAAAGTTAATTTCAAAGGCAGTGAGAGAAGAATATGCAATACAAGAATATTTAAAGCGGGCAAATATAGCTGTTATTATACCTACCTACTTACACAGAAGTTTATGCATGATGCATACGAACGTTTCATTTGTTTTTGTTTATCTTCCATGCAAGAAAATTTATGGTAATGGAATTGAATCTACTTTCGCATGCCGAAACAAGACTAGTCACTTAGGCCAACTTAGTCAGAGGATTGCATGAGTTTTCGTGGAAAGATAAACGAACCAACCAATCAATCCATTTGCAAAATCAAGGATCGTTCGCTACAAACATTGCTATTTAAAAAATAAGATCATAAACGAGTACCTTTCATAATGGGAGCTAACGGTGTCGTAACCCACTACTAGTAACCAAAGACAAAACTGTTGAAATTAAACAATAACTTCCATGACTCATTCATGAACTAAGATCGGTTATGGAATACATATTTGCAACAACTATTAGGGAATAAAAAATAATAGCACTGATATCTAGAAGATCCTGAGCTATGCTTCGTATAATGATTGCATGGATAGAGTAGGTACAGCTCTATAATAATATTTATTTTCTGTAAAACCTAGCCACTTTTTAACCCCCGACGAAAAAAGAGGGGTGTTATAAGTTTAACATGTGTATCTGTGTATCTGTGTGTCTGTGTATCTGTGTATCTGTGTATCTGTGTATCTGTGTATCTGTGTATCTGTGTGTCTGTCTGTAGCCACGTAGCGCCCAAGCTGATGAACCGATTTCAATTTTGTTTCTTTTGTTAGATAGGTATTCTGATCGAGAGTGTTCTTAGCTATGTTTCATGAACATCGGTTCAGCCGTTTGAAGATCATCAGCTCTTTTGTAGGTTGAAAAGCCACATTCACGGCCAAAACCAACTTCCACGGCTCGAATCCAATCGAAATTTTAGATTATTGGATTTAGATTTATTATATTTTTAAATGATCGTAATAGTCTGAACTGGCTTTTTACAATATTATAAATATGAATAGTTTCCCTGATTCTGGAAAAAAAATATATTTTATCAATTTTTATATGAGATTTGTGTATGAACTAAAGACGTTCCATAAGTCACGTGTCAAATGAGGGATACGCGCATGCGTTAAACTTTGTCTGTTTTGTTAATGGTCATGGAATATTACGTTATAATAATTCTAGAGGGCGCTGCTCCGCCATTGAGAAAAAATATAAAAAAAACAAATCTAATTTAAAATAATATTAGCGTTATTGAAAATTCTTCCCCTGGGCTGCTCCCATCCACCTCAACCAGAGTTATTACAAGAAATTTAATCATAATTGATAATATTTTACTAGGAAGTAAACCTTCGTGGCATCAATATTTAGATTCGTTGTCTATTCTAATGTCAATTATTATAATGTCATAACACAATAATGACTACTTTTACGCAGAGTTTCTGTTGATTATTGTATACATTTGATGAAAAAGTCGTCGCATCGGGGGTTTTTAAATTTTCAATTTAGAGTTATATAAATATTTTCATAGTTACATGAAAAAAACAATAGAGGACATACTAACACGGTATCTTGCACCGGATTGGGATATTCGATAAAGCCTATTGTTTTCATTACAAACACAGTGTACACTTGCAATATTTATGAAATTGCGTCATGATGCAATCGAGTCTACGTTTGGGAAGTGGTCAAGGAATTGTCTTTCTGACCGAACTGCCGCTTTAGCTAAGTGGCTTGGTCTACACTCGTTTCTGCAAATCGCTACGCTTCATGTATGGAAATGACATAAGTCACGTGATCTACTTATCGACTTGTAATGTCATTTCCATACATTTAAGCTTAGCGTTTTGTAGAAACGCTTGTAGACGAAGCCACTTGGCTAGGGGGGCTGGTAAGATTATGATATTGCCTTGCTTGGCTATGACCGTAACGGCGCGTCACTGACGGTCGGTAAAAAAGGCGGTGAACACTCCTCGAAGTCATCATTGCCTTTGTGAAGTTCACCAGAGTGTGACGCATCGCTCCAGCATCTTTTCAAATGTTCTAATATGAATAAAAGTGCGTTTGCGAAACCGTTTCATTGCTAGTTAAGTTTATTACCGTAACTACATTATGGCATGGTCATAAAACATAATTACATTTGCGAAAACTTGATCGCTTTCCCTCCTGTGCTTACGTTAAATTCCCAGTAGTAATAGATGCCTTTTAGGTATATAACGATCGATTCCTAAAAGGTATATGTGTAACAAAACGAGTTACCAAGTATATACTTATGTTTTGGAAGAGGATTTCAGATTTGCTCTCTCGTTACTTACTCTTAACATAAAAATAGCAAGTTACGTGGAAAATCGAAATTCTTTCGTCTGGAAAATCGAATCAATTTAATTTGATGTCCGTTATACTCGTTAGCGCAATAAAACAACGCAACACACCATGTGGCAGCCAGTATCCATAGGTACACACCCATCTGGAATTCTCCATTATGGGATTGCATAATAGTGGGTTATGTGGTGACGATGACGTATTTCGCATATCTAACGATAAGAACTTACGTAACGGGACTGTTACGCGTCCCGTAAGCGAGGACCGCAATAATATCCGCCATTTCCGTTGACGCATTCTATATTATTTCATTAGAGTTGCGTCCCTCGCAAGTTAACTGGCAATATAAAATATCTACATTTATCGTTCAGGGCTTAAGTGCGAAAGTTAGGTAGTAAAATAAGAATATGAAACCATAAAATACTTTACGTTCTAGATTTTGTCGGTTTTGGTAACATAGTTGAAATAGGGCAAGAAGTGTATTAGGTATGAGTCAGGCTAGCGGGCGCTTTATAGTTTTAACGTTACTCTTTCCATTGTGGTTAGAGTGAGTCACCAGACCACTCGGTTCGTGCCTCGGGCGACATGGCACCAAATGGGGATTGCATTTCATGATACAAAACATGTCGGGAATAAAATCGATAGCATGCCTGGTTAACTGGATGGTGCCCGCCGCGTACTAAAACGTTAAAAAGCCGTTAAACCCACGAAAATTGAGTAACTTGTGAATAATGCGTTTGCAAAACGACCTCAATATCAATATTTTCTTAAAACGATATTTCCTCCGCACGCGAACCTGTACTTAAATAACACATTTCATCGGGGAAACAGTCGGCACCGCTGCATATCTATCTACTTCATCCTTGTTTACCGAGGAGTTTGTTTGAAATTGTGTCTTATTCCACGAGCTAAAAGCCACAAACTGGCTCGTGGATTTTGAGGAGCTAAACGGAGCGAGCCGAGAGGTATAGGAGATAATGTAGGCAAATTCGCAAATCCCGATTGTCGCGTGGGCGGTCCTAAGTCCCCGTGAGAACCGCAGGTACACCCGAGGCGCAAGATAGCGTTGCGAACTGGCCGTACCAAAACGATCGGAGCGACCGGTTGTGAAATACCGCTGCTGATCGTTCAGCCAACCGAATTAGCATTGATATTGAAATGCAGCGCGGACGGATGTAGTACAGTAGTCCGTATTGCAGGTACAGTTATACCTACACCGATATACGACTGCGACACTTTGTACAAATTGAGCAAATTATATGAGAACAGTTAGTAAAATATAATTATTGTCGAAAGCTGTCTTATCTCATTTAGAGTCACGCACAATATACCACTAAAGATCACGTAAAATAACGTAAACTATGGGTTGTTTTTCAGCGAATTACTTTGCCTACCTACTTTATGAGGAAGTTTGTATGGGTTGGCTCACCACGGCTATGTGGAGGCTTTAACTTAGAAACTTTGCCTGGGGTTGGTTTATGTTGGCGCAAACTCAGTTATACATTTTTTAGCTAGGTAAGTACGTATAATGGACGATTCATGTTATTGAATATGAGAGTAATAAGTTTGGAATGATTTTTGTGTTTTACCTTAATATAAAAGCCGTTATATAGTATGGGTGCAATAAGATTGAATGCAGTTAAAAACGCAATGATCAATCTGATGGTAGCATCTGAGCTGAATTAAGTCTTACAAAAACAAACCACATTAAAATTCGAGAAAAGACTGGAATTTCCGTATTTGTATATCGCTTCATATCGACCCTGTTTATACTATACATATACCTACAGGGTATTTCTATTCCACTACAGCCGACACAGGATGTAATAACGATCGGCAGTGGCGGTGGCAGATGGGCAGGTGTGCCGCGTGCCAGCTGTCAGAGCCATTTTCTCCTGCCACGCCACCTGTGCCGACCACGCGAAATTTTGACGGGTATGCCTCATTCTACCATAGATTACATTCGATTATAGTATTTAATGCAAATGATTTTATTACAAACATTAAGAATCATTTCAATTCTTCACTTATAGCACTAGGTTATAATACAGTCTGTTCGTCAACATTCCCTTTTTCTGACGATTTTCTACCTTTATGTACGTTTGTCGGACGGTGTACGATATAGTGAGTTTGTAAGAACTGTAGAGTATTTCACTCCGGTAGAGATCACGCATTTCGCAGATTAAGTTGGGTGTGTTAGAATTAGATAAAATCACATGCTACTTGATCGCGAATGCATTAACAACTTCACTCTCAAGAAAATAAGCTATGCAATTGTATTCGTGAACAAATAGATCGTGCAATATTTTCACTCTTTTTTAACACATCACTAACGTCACTCTCTAAATTATATGCCCGTATATTTATTCAATTAACATCGCGCGTGATACCCGCACTAAAGTGGCTAAATGAACCAGTCCTGCATACGAATGATAATTATAGCGAAGCAACAAAACGACTTGAGTCTGCTTTTCATAAATATTCATTGACTTACGAATTTGTGTTGTGTTTAAAAGCAGTTTTGATATAGTTACATAGATATTTACCTGAAACAAAATAAAACATATGAAATAACAGAGTTCATTATAATTATCACATAACACGTTGTCCCTTGGGTTGAGTGAGACTAATTCAGTTCATATACCAATTATTATGACTAAATCTATCGCCACCCTTCTCGAGAACGTAATTTATGATCGAGTTGGACATTTTTAATATCTACTATATAAATTAAATATTTTTAGTCGCGTCATATTTAGTTTCATCGTAATTTCGATAGAACATGATACGCATCGCTGGCTCTACATATATCCGATTTAAATTGACCTTAGACAACAAGCTCTAAGTGCTAAGATAAGGTTAGTTAGATGTTCAAATTCTAAATGATATTGGGTTTTAGTTCTTATCTCAAACAAAACCAAATAAAACTAAGCAGTCTTCTAGAAACATAACACGCACGTTAACGTAATTACGGGCTTTCTATTTCTTTATAAACTATTCCGGTACTCGGCAACCACAATAATGATTTTGAGTGACAGGTGAAAGCTTATTAGGTACTTACCTATCTAGCAGTTTCAAATAATCCACGCAATTTTTGTCAGCAAACAAAATATGTATAAGGTGTCGCGAAATCTCTTGGTAAAGTTTGCGGTCTGCCTAACCTTGTTTACCTACTTAACATACTACGGCGATATACGAGGTATGTATTTTGTACTCTGTGATTGCAGCTATTTATTTCAGAGGTAAAAACAAGACCATAAATTTTACCTGAGGTAGGTAATGGGCAGAAGGCAAATATACTTTTTTTAAATTTGAAATGAACATCAATAACTCCTATTTATTACTTGCAATTTAATATACGGACGGAACTATAAACGTACAATCCTGTAGCACAATCTACAAGTTTTCTGTGACCATACTCCAGTACTTCGCAGCATGTGTAAGTCGTAAAAAGTATGAACCAAACCCAAACTAATCCCACGTACAAAAAATCTACCAACTTGTGATCTTGTTTACCTGCTTCGGGACGAAACGACCGCCCTGTTAGTATAACCTGTAAACTCTTGATTTTTGTTCGGAACAACGGTAGGGCGGCATTAGGGCATAAATCGAGGCACATAACGAAGTATATCGGTTCGTTAATAAGGTAATTACGAAGTGGTAACAATGAAGCCGGGTCGGGTGTGGGGTTCATCGCACCCGCGGCGGAAGCGCGATGAGGGCGAGAGAGGGACGAACACGGTACGCGGTATCCCTTATGCGGTGAACAAATAAAAACTTCCTCTAAAGTATAAGTATCTATCGTTAACGACCATCACTTTACATGGGTTAACATAAAAGAGTGGTCTGGTACGGAACATAAAACGTATATTTAGGTATGATTTTGATGAAACTAATTTCCGCAGAACTGATTGCCATTATTGCAATTAGGTTCTAGTATAGAAGCCGCAAGCCGTAGAAATGTAGCGCAGGACCCCACTACAAGATTGACAAGGTATTAAAGACAGTGGATACGAGTAGCAGAGTCCCGCGACTTGTTAAATCACTGGAGAAGGCCGTGTCAAAGACTTGAACATGGTCATGCAAAGTGATAGGAAGCACGTTAGAGACAGCAATTCGCATTTACTTCAACATACTACTGCGTGCGATCGCTGAATGATATATCGCACATATAACACGATTCCTTGTGAATTGATTTACGATTTCAACGTCACTCGATTAATCAATTATTTCACCTGTTCCTATATTTCAGGTGTGCACTGCCAGCCGATAAATATTGCACTTCGTGACTAGTGAAAGACATCGACTGTTTTCGCTTTCACGTCGCTGTTGTCAGTATCAATGCAGCAACGTCTGTCTGCGAACTGCATGTTCTACGTTTACGCGAGTTTACGTGTCAACGGGGATAATACTTTCATTTCTGCATCTTTTACGTTTACTCAACACTTTCATTGTAGTTGGTAACGGGCCGTAAAGCTGCTTATGGCGCAGTAGAATCTCTGCAAAGGTAGTCTGAAGTCATTGAAGTTGTAGAATTTTGCTCAAATTCGCAGTTGCTTCTATATGTTATGTTGACTTAAAATCCTACACGACCACTACTTAATGATAGCTAATAATTTTTTTTTAATTTACAAGTCAGAAGCTTTTGGGCCCGTACATGCCGTTCTTCAGTTTGTAACAAAAAATATATATTTATCCATTCATTAACATTTGGTTATGAAGCCAATGTATGTGCCATGTATTACCTACCTATCTTTTCACAAAATATGGACAGATTCGCGTCGCCATCATTTCGTTCCATCGACTCAGCAAATTTCGTAGAGCAATGGTGTAAATTCATATCGATGCGACGTCGGCTCTGGTTCGACTAACGCCCGTAGCACTACGATGCTTTTTAAATAGTAAATTAGTATCTATTGAGAGATATGATTGGCAATATAATTTCGATGTTATCTTTGATAGATTTTACATTGAGTTCATAATAAGCGTGGTAGGTAATTAGGCTAATGTTGAATTCCGATCTCAGGCCATGTTCGCATTGTTCCGGGGCGGTTTGTTCAGGAAATAGTTAAGTTAGGTTAGATAAAAAAATGTTAACAGCATTTGTATGCTAATTATAGATACACAGGCCAAAACTATAGGGTATGAAGGAAGTCACCTCCTCTAAAATGCATTTTATTCGCTTCGACTACATCCTTGGCTATGCCAATGTGTAAGGGAATAATAAATAATAACACAGGCATCAGACAGTCAGTCATCATATTATGTATCAATTTGCACGCGTCAAATCCTACTAATATTATAAATGCGAAAGTTTGTGAGTGTGGATGTATGTATGTATGTATGTATGTATGTATGTATGTATGTGTGTATGTATGTATGTATGTATGTTTGTTACTCCTTCACGCAAAAACTACTGAACGGATTTGGATGAAATTTGGAACACAGATAGATTATAACCGGGATTAACATATAGGATACTTTTTAACCCAATAATCCAATACTACGCGGATGAAGTCGCGGGGCACAGCTAGTAATGCAATATTTTTTATATCGACGCCTCACTGTCATTACAGTAACGCCAGTCAACGTTTCTCTATCAACATTTTGACGTGGATATAGGGTCAGAGAGAGGCCGTTCAATACGCAATTTATATTCAAGTCTAAAGTCCATTTGATATTGGACATTCAGCAAAGTCATGGCGTATGTTTACCAACATGCATTACTTATATTAATAAAAAGGTGCGTGTGGGTTAGAAGATACATGGTTTCACTGATATGTACACGAAGTTGAATCCACAGAATGGTGTTGCGGCGGGCGCTATCAATCATCTAGCCCCTGGCCCCGCCCCACTTCACCCCCGGCCGCGGCATGGCGATATTTTCACAAGATCCCTCCTGGCCCTACTCCCAAAGCTCCGCTTATTTGCTATCTCGCGCAGCTGGTCGCCCCGCGTTTAATTCGGTGGATACAGACTTAATTGGACCTCCCCGGGAGTAATAAATAATATGAGAAAGTTATAATTCATTCCATTGTTTGATTATGTAAGAGGCTTTATTGCTTAATGCCTACCTAGGAATCCCTAATTAGTAGTAGACACGAATAATTCGTTATAATAATAAAGGGCAATGCAACCTACATATTCAAATGGGTGCTTGTTTACTCGGAACAGTCGATCAAGATGCCATGAACATTTCATCGAATTTCAAGTCGATCGGTAATGGTGCTGATGTTTACTCAAAATAAACTTGTGCACGCTAAGTGCGTTGCTATAACATATCTTTTGACGTCGCATAAGTCGGGAGTCGACGTCAATTACAATACTGGCACATCATTATGGGGAATGAGTGTTATAGTTTGATTTGTTAATGACTCTTTGGAGACGCAATCGCGGCGAGAAGTGAGCATGTAATGTGTATAATTAAGTGTGTAATGTGGTTGGCCGATTAACCCAGAGACCTTTGTGCGCGGTATCGCGATCAGCTGAGCGGGTGTTGGCGCCCGCGCGCGGCAACGTGCCACCTCAGCGGCTGCGGACCACCGCGACCCAGATACGGACGCGATTGCGATGCGAAAAGATCGCCTAATGTTGACTTTGCTTTACTTTCATATCGAACTAGCTGACCCGATAGACGATGTCCTGTCTTAACTTTGAATATTGAATTCGAACTGTTCCGCTCAACTTTGTAATTTTTTTATTTCATAAGAACCTTCTCCTGACAATAACAAACACAACAAAAAAGAATTAGCGAAATCGTTACATACGTTAATCGTTAACGCGTGATGCAACCAAGGAAATAGAGATTCATTTATATATATAGATGATGGCGGGAACATTCTATATCACTAATATTTCATGTGAATCTATACAAATAAATAAAATTGGAGTGTCTGTTTGTAATATCAAAATAACACCTTTTCACTTAATGCATATGAAAGTACATACGACACATATAGCAAAAACGCGATTTAAAAATTTTTTGTCTGTCTGTGTGTTTGTTCCGGGTAATCTCCGAAACGGCTGGACCGATTTTGACGGGACTTTCACTGGTAGATAGCTGTTGCTATAAGCAGTAACTTAGGATACTTTTATTTTAGAGAAACAAAATTTAAAAAAATGGGTCCTGTCGCGCGGGCTCAGAACGCGGGAGCGGGCTTTTTTGTTAAGTTAAATTCCGCGCGGACGAAGTCGCGGGCTCAGCTAGTTTAAACTAAAATTATCTAGGAACCATTACCATAGAATTATAAAAAAATATTCCCCCAGAATAGAAAAGAGCATGTTTTTGACGCGTTTTCTAAAACGAGAAATAACACCGACAGAGAATGGTCCCGAGTAATAATTGTAAAACATTTTTTCGACTACAGAACTTGCCAAAACCTTTAATGTTGACTTTTTTAGTTTTAATTAATAGAGATTTTTTCAGACAATTAACTTTACTAATGACTTACCCAATATAAACTTTCTACGTCAAAGTTGTCTCAGGAGAATAATATTAGTCCTGTGACCAGCCGGACTAATTTTAGAGTTATCACTTCTTTCGCAATACAAACTAAATACGGAACCCTAATGAAGAATTTGGACGGGAGTCTCAAGTGCAGCGGAGCTTTTCAACCTCGCCAAAGACCGAGAGATATATGCGGAGCTGACTGCTAACCTTCACTAGTTGGAGAGGCACTATGAGAAGAAGAAGAATGAAGAATTTAAAGTATTTTTGCCAGTCGCTTGATGTTAAAGTAAATTTACCTGAAAACGTCTTTTGATTAAAGATCATCAGTTCCTGTTCTCGTAAAATGCTCTTCCATTATGTTACACAAACTCAAATAAAAAATAAATCATGAACAGTTACTAAAAGGCATAGTTTTTGCATTTTTTTCATCCATGGCCAATAGTAGACGGCGAAGCGTATTGCGAATGAATAGATTTTTTTCCTCGTTTAACTTTACAAAGACAGGTTATAATGCATCGCGGAATAGTCAATCCGGTAGTAATTTCTATTAAAGTGCAAATTTTATTGGCATCGTAGACGTTCGCCAATCAACAACACGCTTACAGAGAATTGTTTATTTGTTAGTCGTTCTCGTTTTAAGTGATTTTTTTGTTGGTTGCGTTTCTTATTCATGATAAATATATTTTCTTGAAAGAAGTGATGTTAAATAGTTTATGATTAGCTCATAAATTCCGCAATGATCGAGCAAAGTGTAACTTCCCTATTTGACTCTTTCAGACTTTAATAAAAAACTGCTAAGTGCGTGTCACTTTGATGGTGCTCAATATTTGAACTATTGAAATGGGTTCATAGTTTGACTACGGAACAATAAAAACTATGAGAAGCAGGTACAGCAACGGGAAGATCCTGTTTCTATCACAGCATTAAAAACAGGTTAACGGGTTAACATCCGCCACTGTTCGTTAAAAATAGAGCAATCAAAAGGTCCACATCACTGACAGAGAGTGCCCAATACGTCTTGTCTTGCCGTTGTGAAACTGAATCATTATAATCAAAGCATGGGGGAAAAACTGTGTAATGACGGCGATCAGAGGCCCGAGTGCGAGTTTTTTTCTTAGCGAAACGCACTTTACAGCCTACCAATGAACTAGCCATTTTGTATGGCGAATTGAATAATGTCCCTAGAGGATGGTGTCCAAATCTTTGAATTCTCCATACATAGCACTCGAATACGTGGACTAAAAAGTATACAGCTAGCTTACGAGAAAGCAATCTTGAATTCGGGATCAGCCCTAAGTTCAGACTACGCAAACATATCATAGCGATATTATTGGTCATCCATCAGGCATCCTGCGTGGCATTAGGTCTTCTGAAGCATAAAGAGTAGAAAAACAATACCCAATCAAAGGTAGATGAGCCCGTCGTTACTGCAGAGCAACGGAAATATATATACGCCGGTGTGCTAGGTTGCAGGACAGTTAACCCAGTTAGGCTGCCAGCTCTTCGCGCGGAAGTGACCGAACACAGAATCACCGACGCTACTATTGATTAGCACCATTTTAATTAGTCCACCAAATAAAAAATACTTTCTTCTTCTTTCAACTCTTAACTATCTACTGAACTGTTCTGTGCGTATCAGCATAGAACAGTTCAGTACTCTAAATGAGACCAAATGAAAAAGTCCCTCACCGAACCCATTTTTTTATTTCTCCGTGATTTCTCCTACGTGACATTATATTCTTTAGACTTGTCAAACTTATAGGACCACTTACACAACGCATTCCCACGTCAGTATTTCAACTTACAATGACTAATGCTTCGTTCGTTAGAACGATATTACTTATTTCAACAGGTAAGCATTTACTTACGAAATGTAAAGTTGGCTCCATGACTTCTTGTTACCGATTCGTGGATTCCGGTGACTCATTGGGAATACATTTTAATGGCCACAAAATCTTAACTGGTCGACTGCAGATGTATAAAGTATGCATTACTTAAGAAATATTTGGGCTATAAAATGGGTTTTTTAATTTTGAATAAGGGAAAGGTACTTATACTGTACTAGGCTAAAAATTCCATGAATTTTGTGTAATTTATAACCCGGATACTGGTCTTCATACATAACCTGACCTCTAAAATACATTGAATTCTATGTATTGAATACGAGTTATAACAAGCAGCTTCCACTCGATGCGACAACAAAACAACTAACTCAATTACTAACACGAAGAGAAATGAGAAACGAAATAAACAAAGTCACATTGGAAAATCTGAAAGAAATAAAATGGTCGCATCATTATTGTGATAATCGATTCCATCAAGGATGAATCGATATCATCCGATATGCACAGCTCGTCTCACGATACACGCTATCATGGAACCACGTAGAGCGAATCGATTATTCCCTCTCAATTAGCTCTACAATACTTTTACTGTTCATCGGACCGTTCAGAATTGAAACTCATAACTAAAAGTTTTATAACTATAAAACATTCAAATAATTATATAGCAAAGAATATCATAACATCATCGCTTCCTCATATCCAGCACAGTGCAAATACGTTTCAGTAGATATTTAGGCAGTGCCTAGTATGACCAAGAAGTTAACAATGAACACATCCTAGTATAACAAAGCATTTAAAAATATATTATAAATAAAATTAAGATCATCACATCAAAGTTTCTTAAGATATTATTCAATCCGGCGACGCGGCAATGAAAAATTGATTGTGATAAATGAGCGTTTTGTGGATACCCCTTAACGTTTTAGTAAACATCTGTCCTTCCTTCCACACGGAAAAAAATATATTTTACAATACTACCAGAATGTGTAGTAAACGAAAATTCGTTCCCAGTACCAGTTTTTAGTACACCTAATCATTTTTTTCGTACAGCTAACAATTTCATGTTTAACGGCTACAATATGATCGTAATGTGTACTATTCAATTCTAGTAATTGGGAATCTGGTAGGGATTACAATATAGATCTTTACGCAAACAATAACATTGTAATATTTCAATAATTACGAATAACATTGTTCCTGCAATAATAAAGTCGATTGCAGTTACATTCCTTAGTTTGTGGTTACAATGTGTAAAGTAGCGAGGTGTATTGACAGGTCGGCAGTGTTGCCGTTCTAGAGACTTTGTCGCTAGATCTAGCGGAATTCATGAGTGGTTAGCGGGGAAAAAAATTGAGTTGGCGACAAAAAAAGATTTAGACTTCTAGCGAATTTTGAGCCGTCGCATATGCGACTTTTTTTCCGAAAATATTTGAAGAATAATGTGTTTTTTAAGACCACCTGACTACACCTGAACAACCATAAACATCCGTCCTGGCACAAAATATAGCCACAACCCCAAAGTTTGTCTCGTTCACAATCTTTTTATAAACAAAAACCAATGCCCAAAGTAGCTGGTGTAGGCATTGGAGAAGCCTCCGCTTCCAGTACCAGTGATGCTGAATACCCGGTTGACATATGTTTAGATTTTGAAATATAGGTAGTAAATTATGTAATTCTTAGAAAACGTAACAGTTTCAGTTTTTTATCATCCAGAACATTTGTTGTGATTTTTTGAATAAATAGTATGTTGATTTTGTTTTTTTTTTTTGCGAAAAATGAAAATATTTGCCAACAACAACGATCGGCGTCAAGATTAGACTTGAGCGTCAGCGATACGGTTTAGCGACTTCTAGCGGATTAAAAAAAATATTTACCAATATCTAGCGGATTTTTTCTTATTACTAGGGACTTTTAATTTTGTAGAACGGCAACACTGCAGGTCGGTTCCCGCTTCTTTCATTGCACTAGCGCCGCGCATTCGATCGAAGTGTTCTGTTCGTCGTTGCCACAGAGTACCTGTCGTTGCATTGCATCTACTTACTAAAAAAATTAAACAGTGTTCCCAATGGATGAAGACACGAGATCATTTCTGTTGCAATGGTCGATGGCCGACTACATTGACGTATTCAAAGGTTAGTTTGGTTCTTTGGTTACATACTTTATCTCCTAGAAGTAATCTTTTCCGCGATTCACATTAATTAAAACAGTGTAGGTACCTTACCTTTTTGTTTTTTTATTGCTTTTACGTCAATAAGAAAAGTAGGTAAGTGATTGTAGGTAGTCTTTCGGGAGGTTGCATATCTAACTAGGTACCTACTCATAACCAACTCTTTTCGGTACCTAGGTTTAACAAAATTATTCTATCTGGATTACTAGGTCGGTACCTATATAATGGCAAAAGAAACTGTAAATTGACCGTAAATTACCTACTTCTTAAATTATTAGGCATTGGTTTGTTTACAGGAAACAGGATTGATATCCATACATTGGGAATTCTTGATTCGGATATGATCAAAGAATTAGTGAAGCCGATCGGAGATCGAGCGAAATTGCTGCAAAATCTGAATCTGTGGCGGCAAATTTCAGACTATGAACCTATAATGCCACAAGTAAGTGCTAAACTTAGTTATGAACTTGGGTACCTCGGTAGGTACATTTAGTATTAGTTGTCAATTACGTCGGTACCTACCTAACATAAGGAGTAAATAATCAAAACTCATAACAATAATTGGGTCAATGTATGTATACACAACTCCTTAGGGGCTTAATCCTTATGTAGCTGAATAGTTCTATTAGGTATAATATAAAAATTATAAAAATAGTAATTGATGTTTGTGTTGCAGAACAAAGATTTTGAATATGATGATTGTGAACAAGAGTATGCTGAAAATCATAAACAAAAGAAGAATGACAAAAATTATGATGGTGAGAAAAATAATTCTTCAAATACATTATAATACATCTAATTTATTAGTTTATTATATTTATGTATAATAATTATAAATTAATTATGTTTCAGACATACAACAAGACATAATCTGGCTTCAGAAGTCAACAGAACCATGGCAAATGATTGAAGAAAAATGGCGAAAAACAGCCACTGCAAGATTAGAGAGTCTTAACACCAGTGACAAAACAATCGCACAGTATATGATTGAATTTCCCGCCTTAAAAAAGCCAGTTGGCTATAGTCTGCTGCTTGAAGATTTCAAAACAATTTACCCAGACAAAGAAAAGCTGCGCCATGAAAAATTTGCTTTATTCAAGAATAAAATTTTAGACTACGCAAGGCAAAAAGCCATTCGCGATGATGCAGTGAAAATAATGATTTAACCACTCGAAACTCTTTCTGAAGGTTAGTAGTGTACTTCATTGTAACTTCACTTCACGTGTAATTATCTCTTGTCCAATCGAAAATACTGGCTAGTCTCCACCACTACAATATTACTATTTTATCTGATATGCTTTATTTCATAGTATAGCAGTGATAGCCGATTGGTTAAGCACGCGTCTTGCGGGCTACCAGGCCTCAGGTTCAAACCCCGGCTCGAACCTCTGGATTTTTCGAAATCTATGTGCGAATCATAATTTCTATATGATTATCACTTGCTTACGGTGAAGGAAAACATCGTGAGGAAACCTGCATGTCTTAGGAGATTTAACCAATTTTCGAAAGACTGTGAAATCCGCCAACCAGCACTGGGCCAGCGTGGTGGATTATGGCCTGAATCCTTGAGGGTAGGCCCGTGCTCAGGATTGGGACGTAAAAAAAGGGCTAAAATTATTTTTTATGCTTTATTTCAGAAGCAGCTGATATCGTCAAAGCTGCGGAAGCCAAATCAATAATAGCATTCAGGGTACTGTGAAACAGGAAACGGCCGAGGGATTTATAACTCACATAACTACTGCATTGGAGCTACACACAACTGTTTCCAGCAGACTAGAGAAATTCTCCAAACTAAATGTAACGTTGCAACCTTTTATTATAATTGTCGGAGAAAACTGTTACAAAATTTCCAAATATTATGTTATTGTAAATGACACATTTTATGTGCTCCATACAATAGAGGACGCGGTTGACGTTTGCTTCAATTTTCATGTATTGAATTGTAGATACCCTATTGAATGTTCCACTACTTGGCAATTTATTCAAAATGGTCTCTATGACTTGAAGACCCCTTACGACAAGCAGTATATTTCAGTCAATTCTTTGTTAACCGACCTTGGGGTTGAAATTTATTGATATGCCTGAATGTTTTTTTGTAATTTGATTTTACCAACTGTAAAATACCAGTGTGGTCATATTAAAATAATTCATAGAAATATTCAAATTGATTATTACCAGTGTGCTGAATCAGGTTGTAATCGGAAATATTATTTGCTTAATTCTTTTAAAAAACATTTGGCAACACATAATATTTTAGAAGATAATGTTACAATAACAAATCTAATACTTAATATAGCTTCTAATAATTGTACCACTCCAAATAATACTACTTTACACGAAGTAATACCAAACCCTGCATCAAATTTAAGTCATAGTAATATTTCCAATGTTTCATTTCCAATAGAACGAGAGATATCAAATCTACATCCGAGGGTTCAATTAAAAATAAATTTGCCATTGAAATAAAACTATTTTTACGGATTATATCGCGTTTATTTACTTTTTATAATCCGTAAAATAGTTATATTTCGATGTGTAGTATTCGCGTAAATATAAGAAAACAATAAATTTGCCAGTTTCACGGCCAGTTTATATGCGAATCCATTGATACCAAGAAATGTTATTCAAGTTGTTATGTCTAATTTAGAAAATCTTATAAACAATTCTGTAGTGAATCCTATCACTTCTATATTATCAAAATCTGTTCAGAATCAATCTCCAGAATCCTGTTTACCTAAACTATATAATCACTTGGAGTCCATACAAGGTAGTCTAAAACATTTTAATTCTGAGTATTCACGTTTTAATTTTTTCAAAATAGCGGTACCTATATTTAACCTATTGAATATACATTAGGACATAGAATGGAATCAGTGTCTGCTAATAACGTTATAAATTGTGTAACTGGCCAATATATACCTCTAAGACATGTATTAAAAAAATTCTTTGAATTAAATAACGTGCTCAGTGCTACTCTTGAATATTACAAAGAAATGATAAAAACGTCAAATTTTATAATAAATAAAAGACTGGTTTTATATTAACTTATCTTTTTGTGTATTTCTTATTTATTAAGTGAGAACAGTTTGTTATATCTTACGAAGTCCATCCCGCAAAATTAAACTTTCGAAGATTGGTTCTACTGAATGTCTTCGTGAAATAGAACAACTGTAAACTAACCCTGCCCACCATACTAAACTAAGTTGTACTGTAGGAATTTGTTTGTCTAATAATGTTAATTGTAATTGTAAAATTTCTGATAGTAATATGTACTACCTACTTATAGGAATGTGTACACTATAAAAAGTGGTTTTGATCAGTTACTCAAATGGTGTTACTGCCAACACAAAAAGTTACATGTGATTTTATCAAAAGCTTTGACTAGCAAATATAAATTGTTTGTCAATTGTGAGTTCACAAGTCACTTTTTTGTGTAAGCAATAACAACATTTGAGTGACTGATTAACAGACTACTTTTTTCTGTGTACAAATTCCTATAGTATATGCTACAATCAGAATCTTTACAATTACAATTTCCATTGGTAGACGCTACAAATTCCTATAGTATATGCTACAATCAGAATCTTTACAGTTACAATTTCCATTGGTAGACGCTACAAATTCCTATAGTATATGCTACAATCAGAATCTTTACAATTACAATTTTCATTGGTAGACGCTACAAATTCCTATAGTATATGCTACAATCAGAATCTTTACAATTACAATTTCCATTGGTAGACGCTACAAATTCCTATAGTATATGCAACAATCAGAATTATATTAACAACAAGTCGTTTGATAAAGGGCACAAAAAACTAGTAGTAGTTGGAAATCAGTCTAGTAGGATTAACAATAATATATTGTAATATAAACTATTCATATAGTATCGTACAGTATGCACCTTGTTGTACGTACTAAACGATTATTTGTCCCTACAAACACTTTTTACAAGAACTGACTAGTAGCGATTACAATGTGTAGAGTTGTCACATATACTACTAAAAAAATTGTATGCACTACCAAATTCTGGTTATAGTTACCAGTTTTTTTTTTCCGTGCATTCTTGCTTAAAGGTCGCGCGAACTTGAAGGGCGCAGTTGCCGATGAATGAGCAGGCGATAAAGGCCCGGGCGCCGGGGAGGGCGCAGCGAACCGGAGGGGGAACACTCCCACCCCACTTCTCAGATCAACAACCCCGAAACTTTAATCAAGATAAGCTGAGCGGACACCGAAGGTTTCGAAAGGAACAAATTTTAATTAGCAAATGTAGCCTGTGAGAAATTCGTACTCGAAATTATTAAAATTGTTATTGCCGTTAACGACATTGTCAGGAAGATCATGACAGTAAACCTTGCTTCCGCTCTTGAAGCATAAAATTCGTCATTCGTCGGCGCTGGCAAACGTCTGCCTACCTATATTAATTACACGAGACCATCGCCCGAATAAAACACAACCGGACGCGCTGGTTCGTCATCATTTTGAGTTAATTTATTGTAATGTGTTTTTTTGCAGTCAGGCGCATGGGTAGGTTAGGACTGCGGAGTAGTGTGCGCTGAGCTTCGCATAGCTTTACCTGATGCGGTTTCCGGCGGACATTCCAATCGGTTCAAGAACCCTTGATAGGTTTAACAATCTGAATAAACGAATACAGCACAGCGATGTGGTACACTTATACAAGTGCTTAAACTAGGTAAGAACCAGTTTTATAATTTACAGAAAGGATCGAATACATTAATTATCGACGCTACTAAACTTGAATGCCAAGAGGCCTGCTGAGGAACAATTTAAACGGCCTCGGTGCACTTTACTGAAGGAAAGAGTCATTAAGACCCGAGAAAAGCGATTCACAAGCGAATATGAAAATTCGACAGAGGTGTTCTTGGTAGGCGCTATAGGCAACATTTGGTACCAAGGTGTTTTGGTAAATAAGAAAATAGGTATCCCTCATAAGCAATGTTCAAACAATAGATTGTATAAAATGATTTTATCTTGACGGTACACAAGTTTTAACGTAAAGTACTTAACTTGTATCTTGTTCAGAGGTTCTTAATGTAACCCGGCGGACTCCTAGCATCATACATAAATGAAGTAACTTTCTTCGCAATGTGGTTCAAGGAAAGGACGATAAGTTCAGATAAAAATGAAAAATAAACCAAACACAAAAATACACAGGGAGAGCGAAGCTTGACTCGTGGGACACGACAGCGGCGTTATCGATTCCCTTCGTACATATTATATAGAGAAGGGGAATGGTCAACGGTATCCTGAGTCGATAGCTATTGCTCTTTGTATGTATGTATACGGTATACCATATTGATGCAGAATCGAGAATGGAGCTGAATATTTCCCAAGAAAACCTTGCTCAGACAAATGAAATATCATTCTTATTTGTCCGCAAAAAGACAAGTTTTCTAGGCCGAATTTCGCATAAAGCCGGCTCCATGACATTATTATTACCCACATCACTACAATGCCCCAATAGGTCTCATTTGTGTCAGGGCGATACGCGATCAGAATGCGCCTTTGTCAAAGGATCATGGTACGCTGCCGAAATTCGGGTTCGGGTTTTGTCTACGTATTATAATTTTGGCCGTGTACCTGCAACAAACCAGTTTGTAGGTCGTCCGTTCGGAGAATTCCTCGCCATCAGTAGTCGTTTATCTCGAACCGTTCACGATTACGTCAGTCGTTTCGAACCAATGTCGAACAGTTGAAAATTACGAAGATTAACTAATCACGTTAAATTAAAATACATGAAAGCCTTCACACCTCCGCCCTTTGCCTCCGCCCCGTTGACGATCCCGTATCGAAGACGATCGATGAGTAAGCAATTTTGGAAATTATCCATCGCACGCAAGACTTGTTGAAAAGGAAACTTTAGATCTGTGCGTGGCGTGACGGAACGCAGTTACCACGTAGATACTATGAACCAAAACCATAAGTTGTCCGAGAATAATAGATGCTGAATACCACGTAGACTGTGGGAAAATACAAGTGGCCACAGATTTCTAGCAAGGTATTATTATTGCTTATCCCTAACAGTGTTCTGTAGCCAAAATTATAAGCACAAAAATAAAGGTCGTTGCATTTTCTGATTTAAATGAAAAGAAGCTCTGGTAGGTAGGTCTTTGTACTCGTTGGCCTGGGGCTGGGCATCGATCGCGTGGCTGCGGTGAACGCACCCCAAACTCCGAGCACCGCACCCGGCGAGCGGCGTAGGGGCACGTTATTCACAGCGCAAAAACCCTCTTTATTCTAATGATAAAGTATCTCAGTGTGGGCAAGGCAACATTGTTGAGCCGCCTTAAACATTCGAGACGCGGCCACATTTTATGAGTATTACAGAGAAAGGACACTTAGGAACGTTATTCATTAAAAAAAACTTCCGAGTCGTTTAGACCGACCATGCGGGTGGGTATGCGTGTGTATAGGTAACAGTCGTGCGACAGACAAACTCCCTGTCCCTGTGGAACTAATGACCACTCGAAACGAGAAAATTACGCCATGCCGCGCTGTCGACCGCATAGGCAGGCGAGGCGAGTCACGAAGTACCCATTCAGAGTAAAGAACGATAAACATATATGTATTTACATATATGTTGTTAAATGAACGAAGAAGGGTACAGCATATAACCTTAAATGTCCGTAAAATGATATGAGCCATGAGAATTTCACAGATGATTCTTACGCCTCATGAAACTTGTTATCTCGCATTTGTCTACTTATGTTGCATTTTAGTGGCGTTCCTTCCAGGGAGCAAGCTCAGGATCACAAAAAACGTCGGGCATAATATCCAGCTGCGTCTACCCGGGTGCGGTGACCTCCGCGCATCTGCCGCCATGCCGCTGCCTGGATTCACTTCACACGTAAACAGAAATCTACCCCAGCGTGTGGCTTTGTTTTACATAGCAACAAACACATACTATTAGTAATAACTACATTTATTAAAATCGTTATCAGCATTAAATTAGTGCCTATCAGAATGCTATACAAGAACTGTGCGTAAACAAGGAAAACAACGTCATGTTTTAGCTGGTAAACAAACAAGACGTCATGTGCATAGACCCCATTTAAACGTAATAAAAAGACATAGGTGGGATATGTTTTAAATTTCACTGGGATAGTTTATTGGAATCCTGTGTTTGATATGGGTCCCTGCAAGCCTGACCCCGACTCACTCGACTCAGAGTGGTTCTGCATCGATCAATCATATGCACCGACCGCGGTCTCAGTCTATTATTATTATTATAAATGGCCGCTAGTCGGTGTTTCCCTTGTAACCTCGATGGGACGTAATGCTTTTGTGTCATTGAATAAATCTCAATAGAAGCAAAACTAATTGGGACCTGTCATTTCATGGTACCAAAATCTAAAAATGAACGAAGTATAAACGAGTTTCTTGTAAACATATAATTATCTTATAGATTTTGAACTATTTTTCTACTAGTGAGACCCTAGGCACTTCTGGACAAGAAAATAAAACTTAGTTGTCAGTGTTAACTTTAGATACTTAATATATGATCAAACGAACTTCACAAGCGAAGTTCGATCATTATTATATGAGTAGCTCCATTCGAAGATATAGGATAACCAGGTAGTTTCCTTAACCTACAAGGTAGCGTCGCACTTTTTTAGATTTCATCGATTAATCGAATGAATCGATTTACAACTCTTAAAACATCCACGTCCCTACAGTCACGCTGTGAGTATCTCATTCCTTTTAGAGTATATCCAAAAACTTGTACATAAGGGATTGTGGTGGGTGGGTTCCTATATCTTCGAATGGAGCTACTCATATAATAATGATCGAACTTCGCTTGTGAAGTTCGTTTGATCATATATTATATTTCCTAGCTCCATTCTTCGATATAGGATAACCAGGTAGATGTTCAGAGCCTAGCTGCATTTGCTAAAGTTTTTGGTAAAGATAAAAACATACCCACATTGATCATAGTGTGTTTATTAAATAACAATGAAAGTAACAAAATTATGATTATACTTAAGTATATCAGTTATAATATAACAAGTTTCTTAATAATCAATAAAATAAGATCTCTATATCCTCCTTATTATTCTTATAATTAATTAATTTTATTTTTCGGATCTAGGTTCAATAATAGATCTCGCAAAACTATCAACAATAATCGGACGATTATAATGCTTTGCAAAACAATGTGAAGTTTGTGTCCAGCCAGCTGTTTTACGGATTGTCTCTACAGAAACACCAGCGGCACGCGCGTTTGATGTGGCGGCGTGTCGCGTGCTGTGCGCGCTGAATGTTGCTACATCAACGCCGCTAGTCTTTTGCACTTCCTTTATCCAACGACTAATAGTTTGTGTCGTGGCCGGCCGGTATGGCCGTTTATGTGTTATGAACAAATTTCGTAAGTCGTTTGACGATCGAATGTTTTCTGTGGCAATCAAATAATCTTCTAAACATTTAGCGGGACATATGTTTGGCTTATCAATGAAATAAGGTAACAGCAGGGTCGGTTGTTCGCGACGTACTGCTGACGTTTTAATGAGATCTGTAATGGTGATTATAATTTGATTTTGCGAAAGGATTATATTATCTACTTTAATGACAGAAAGTGTTTGCACGCGATGAGCGGTACACAACGCGAGAAGCACAGCAAGCTTTTTCGTTAACTTTTCTAAAGGTAAACTGTTATTAGGATACCAAGCTGAAATAGAATCAAGAACAATCTGTGGGTCCCATATATAATTATATTTGGGTAAATTTGGCCGTTGTCTAAAGGCTCCCTTCAGCAAACGCGAAATCTTTTCATCTGAGCCCAATTTATTGCCTAGCAGTAATGACAGCGCAGAACGATGACTATTGAGGGAAGCGTATGAGGCTCCCTCTTGAAATTGTTCAGTTAAAAATAAGATGACAGCTATGGTAGTGCATTCCAAATAGTTAAGACCTATTTTCAAACAGAAAGACCACCACAATTTATAGGTGGTATTGTACTGCTTTAAGGTGCTTGCCGAAAGAGAAGAAATCATCAGGTCTGTAGATACTTCTGGGATGCCCCATCTATTGAACGCTTGCCTGAGACAATCGCGGCCCCCAGGGTAATGTTGGGGGGCAGGTGCACACTGAAATGATATTTCATAGCGTTATTAAATAAAATAATTTCAGATTCTAATAAGCTGTTGAGAAGAGGAAACCATGCTTGCGAAGGCCAGTGAGGAAATACAATAATTCCGGTTGATCGTTCGCTAATTATTTTTCGTAAACATTTGAGAATCATCGAAAACGGTGGCAAGCAGTAAAAATAATAAAGATGCCAAGAAAACGTGAAGGCATCAACAGCAATTGCATCAGGGTCTGGCCTCCACGAAGCATAGGTAACGCATTTGGCATTTGTACGAGATGCAAACAAATCTATATTGGGTTCCCCAAAATGGTCAACAATCGTCTCGTAGGCTTCTGAACTGAGTTCTTATTCAGTGTCAGGATTTAGCCTTCTAGACGCCTCATCGGCTATATTATCTTTCGTATTTATGTACGAAGCAAATCGCCCGCTGCTCGCACCACTGCCAAATTGATCTTGCTAATTCATTTAAATGGGGAAACTGTATACCACCCATTCTATTAATGTAGCTTATGGCTGTTGTATTGTCGAGCCGCATCAATATAGCGCAATTGGATCTGTCTCGACTGAAACATTTAAGACCGAGAAACGCAGCTTGAAGTTCCAAATAATTTATATGAAACTTCAGCTCGTTTTCCTTCCAGCTCCCATTAGCGCGCATATTGTTGCAGACGGCTCCCCAACCTACCCGTGATGCATCTGTAAAGATTTCAAGGGCATAGTCTAAAGGGACTAAAGTATTTTTAGTTGTGAGGATATTTTCTTTCCACCAGTATAAATCTGGCAATATTCTCATTGACGGTTTGAACGTTACATCATAATCCGCATAGTTTTGGAGTGCAATAAATTTTTCATGCTCCAAAATCTTTGTGTATAGCCAGCCATACTTAACAGCTGGGCAGGCTGCTGTCAATATACCAATGAACTGTGAAAATTCACGAATAGTACACTGTGGTAATTTTAAATATTTTTCTGTTCTCTGTAAAATATTAATACGTTTCTTTTCTGGTAACGATATTGTCATGTCTATTGTATTGAAAATAAAGCCTAGAAACTTACAGTTTTGTTTGGGTTCTAGCATACTCTTTTGGTAATTTATAACAAACCCTAGACATTCCAGAAGCTTCACAGTTTCCTTGATATTATGGAGACACTCTTCATACGTATTTCCTATACAGAGGGTATCATCTAAGTATGACACTGAACTAAGCCCGCGACCTCTTAAATAACTAACTACCTCCTTCATTATTTTAGTAAATGTTCTAGGTGCTGTTGAAAGACCATAGGGCATTGCGTTAAATTCGTATGTTACAATATTGCCCCTATTATCTCTGGATTGAAATCTCAGATACTTTCTTCGTTCCAAGTGTATAGGTACTACTAGATACGATTCTTTTAAATCAATTGTACCAACGAAACCGTTTTTTGGCAATAAGTTACAAGCAGTCCTATAATCCTCCATTTTGAAGTGCTCCTTACGTACGAATTTATTAAAGGACTTTAAATTTAGGATAAACCTAAAAGTACCGTTGGGCTTGGGTGCTAAAAAAATGGAAGACAGATACTGGGGTTCTTGGTCTTTACATATCGATATAGCACCTAAATCTAATAAATTATTTATACTGGCTTGAATATTTGTTTGTTCAGTTTTAGAAAAACTGTGTATAGGGGGTATGTATGACTGTTTCACGAAGTCATTTAATGGAATACGATACCCATTAAGTATGCAGTCTAAGACAAATCTATTTTTCGTTATAGCTAGCCAACAGTTATAAAAGAAGTGTAACCTGCCGGCATGTACCTGCACTAATGACGTGTTGCAGCACGCTGTAGTCTGGTTGATTCTCTGGTCTGTGGCGGTTGTACCGGAGGCAGTGGCACTTGAGGTTTCCTGTAGCTGGTACCCGGCGCCTGCCTGCTTGAAGTGTACATCCCTCCCCGCCCCCCCCTTTTCGCCGACGAGGGATAACGAGGAGGGTTCGACCAGTTTCCCGGCTGCCGAACTTTGGGAGTAGCCTGTTGATGTATGGGTTTGATCGAAGCAGGTATATTCCGTTTGATTTGCAAACCCTGTTTTTCTATTGTCTTAGCTACTTTTATCTTTTCTGACAGTTTATTGCCGAAAAGTGTTTCGTCTCTTTGTTCGTCCTGTATAATATTATAAAATACTTTATCCAAACAAGGAGTTATTAATTTGGTGCGTGCTTGAGTCTCCAAGAAGTGGAGGTCCGACAAAATTCTGCAACCCTCTGAGAGTAATTTTATGACATCAATTTTATTACCATCACTAATTAATAGTGAGATTCCCCTAGATATAGCCGTAATCCCTAAACCCAATTGGCCTTGTTTAGTTTCTATTTTCTTGTCTCTGGCGCGAACCACTTCGGCGACTGCTGCTGCGATTTCAGGGTTCAGACTCGGAGCCTTTAGAAGCCTGCAATTGTCTGGGATATTATGATCTTTCAGTATTTTTTCCCTGACTTCTTTCGTGAGGCCCTTTCGAAGTATAGGTAACCAACGTTGCGCTATATTTGGAAGGATATTATCACCATAGGTTGGCATGTCCTCGACATGATCTCCCAGTGCTAACCGTATCTCTGGGTCTAGTACTGACGTTGAGTTATCATCGTCTGGCAAAATAGGGTTTTTGTTGTCAGGCACTATATCGTCTGGTGATGCCGTATTCTGTGATTGTTCGTTGTTCACGGTACATTCTATATTCAAATTATCACCTGGAGACTGAACCGTATATGGTGTTTCGATTTCTGTAAATAGGTATGTGTATTAATTTTTTTTTTTTTTTTTTAATTTTAATATTTGAGGGTATTTTTTTTCTTTTTTTTTTTTTTTTTTAGGGTAAGTATGCTTGATTTATAACTTTCTATACAATATGACCTTCGTGTATGACCCACAGTCATACCACCCGGTTATTAAAACATCATGTCTTGCCTTCGTGTAGAACCCGCAGTTAAACCTCCCGGCAGACTTAGAGATGTTTCGTGCTTAATTGATATTCAATAGGTGCACGTAGAAAAATTTAAAAATTATTGGATAATGAACCAACCTTTATCTGATTCGAAATCAGACGAGTCTGAATATACAATCACGCGACGACGACGACGTTCCTCTTGCTGTTTTTTAATTTCCAATTTCTTGATTTTTGCTTTGTAACATTTAATTAGTTGGTCTTCACTTTTCCTTTTGGACATGATTAATGGCGGTAGGTACTAGGTACTTACAAATAAGCGATGCGTGCGTTCGCTACCTCGCACGAAAAAGGAATGAGATACTCACAGCGTGACTGTAGGGACGTGGATGTTTTAAGAGTTGTAAATCGATTCATTCGATAAATCGATGAAATCTAAAAAAGTGCGACGCTACCTTGTAGGTTAAGGAAACTACCTGGTTATCCTATATCGAAGAATGGAGCTAGGAAATATAATTTTAGTTGTCAGTTAGAGACATAAAATAGTCATTAATCTCTTCAATAAAAGCAGCTACTTTGTTAAATAGCGCCATGGCTCTACGCATCCAAGTATAAGTTACATCCAGTGAAACTAGATTGTGAGAATTTTCATTGTACAAGGGACGCGTCTCGTTGACGCCGAAACCTTACACCCGTAACGAGATAGCGACGCACACAGATCCGGGTTTGATCAGCCCCGAGCCGGTTCCAAGATTCTCTAAAGCTAGACCAGAAGCCCGTCCAACCTGCTCTTTAATAGACTGCGTCATTACAAGATCCCCGTTCACGTCAAAGGTGGGAACAATAATTTATTGAACACCCTCCAGACTATTAAATTCAAATTGAGAGGGTTAAATTTCTAACGCTTAAGTAATAAAAACGGCCTCAGTGTGTATTTCAATCACGTTTAGCTGAATGGATACACGTGGGCCGGTTTGAAGGTATTTTACGTAACATTGTTTTGCTGGCCGTTTTCGAAATAGCTCTGTCTAAAACAAACTGTCATAAGTGTGTTTATGTTCAGGTAAGTAAACCGACAGATTATTGCAACAGTAGTTATTTTAATCCAATATTTTATAAGACTCACCAGTATAGAAATCTATTGAGAGTAGTCAACTTCCTGAAACTTACCTGTAAAAGAAGAAAAATTCTCGTTACAAATGATAAATAGCAAATTAAAATACTATATTGAATGCACCTGAATAAATTCTGAAGTATGAAATAATTCTTCTATGCTGGAAGAGTGTTTCACATAATTAATCATATAGAAAGTTAAAAAAATATATATGTGTAAATTTCAATATGTATCTCAAACATCAAGGCAAAGTCTGCCTAGCGTAGAATATTGCAATAGTCGCACAGGCATAAGACGCGACATTAATTTGGAGTCACGAAGCGGGTGCGAATGCAATCACAGGCGGGAAGCTCATTCCGGCTGCATCTCCGGGAGCGAGGGCATCGAGCGCAGTTAAATTAAGGATTCCGAACGTACTGAGCCAGCGACGATGCCTCGGAACGCGCACCATATCAC
Organism: Notodonta dromedarius; assembly: GCA_905147325.1. Lineage (NCBI taxonomy): Eukaryota > Metazoa > Arthropoda > Insecta > Lepidoptera > Notodontidae > Notodonta > Notodonta dromedarius. The sequence goes on along the minus strand of LR990161.1, from coordinate 11,322,121 downwards.
AACGCGAATTTACTCCGCCACCGTGTAGGGTATCGACCGACACATCCGTTTACCAAGTAAAATATTTTGTTATTGTGGTTATTCCTTGAGCAGCCAAAGATTTTCAACAGCTAAATACATGATACCAACAAAGTACCCTGTTTGATGGCAATTATAACTGTAGGTAATTGATTTTTATAAATAAGGTTTTAAATACATTGCAATTATGAAAATCATCAATTAGTTGCAACCAAAACAGACCGCACTTCCAGGGTCACCTTAAAAATCTGATTAAGTCAGTTTTATAGTCGCTACAGAAGACGAAAAGAGGTTAGCATCGTGGGTGGAATATAAAATAATCAATCGCAGAACTGGTATCAATTTAAAGAATTACCCTTTTCTGATGTCTGCTAAAAACTTAGCGGCATCCGCTCAAGACTGCACGATAGGTCGAGGACGCGATGCATGAATTCAGAATACAGTAACACAATCGATTACATTATACCGGATGTAGCATTTATTCAATCCTGCAATAATCTTATTTTGAATGAATGAATTAAATTAAAACCATTTAATAATTGATATATTTAATACTAAGTTACATGTATTTATAAAAAAATGTATATGCTTCGTGAGCGAGCATTAGTATTAATTTAGCTTGTTGTGCGTCTTGGCTCAGCTAGAAGCACAACAAGCATCTGATGATAAATAAATAAATAAATAAATGAACGTATGGACAAATTCGGAATCCCAGATAACATTAATTTAGTTACATTTGCTCAACGATGAGCCCAGAGGTAAGTAACGTGAGTCAATGACCTAATGACTGTAATTTGGTGGGAAGCATGAGTGATGTCATAGGTTGTATTTTAACACGGAATGTATCCGGTCATCTAACGGTTGTGCTATGTAGGTAGGTACGAGGAAAACTATTTTCAATCCATTATAATTAGCTTGTTATCATCATATTTTCAAAGCGTGCCTAAAGAATTATTGCAAGTTTTAGATACGAAGACGATAGTGTTAGGGCCTGTGCACACCACGTTTCTAAAACGCGCGTCGACGGCGCGTTTAAAAGACGTGGTGTGCACAGGCCCTTAAATGCGTTTTCCCTAGCGAACGTTAATATCCTGTATCTACTAGTTACACGCCATAAAATAATATAAAGCAATAGAAAGGATTGGAAATCAGATTTCTATTAAATAATACCATGCCACATTAATTGCGTTATTCGACTAGTTGTTGGTAATTGCTATTTTCACTCACAATAATTATTAAAAATATGTTTACCGATCATAAATATAAAATGCAAATGCGTGGCTCATGCATGGAGCACTTAGTAATCGGATGGGAAATTTCGCAATTACGATAGACAAAAACTACGAACAATAAGCCGCCGTCGGCCAGATACAGTTATCAGTGATATTAACATCGTGCCCGTCGACAATGGCCGGCCCCGCAGGAAGGCCGTGTTTTGCAATAGACAGGTAGGCAATTTGACATTGTGTAAACGTTTTCACATGGGGGCCGAAAACGGAAACTTGGGTCACGCTCCTTGCATACAAAACAAAACCTGTTAGAGAACGTTCCTCGAATAAAGAAAATGATGAAACGAGCTCCGAGCACGCTGCTAAATCTGTAATTCACTAACAAAGTTAATACAGAAACTGCGTGGCTTGCTAATTCAATAGTTTTGATTAATTGAATATGTAATTTTGTAGCGCATGTCCCGTACCAATTAGATTTAACTCGCGACACATTTGCTGGTCAGTTCGTTTCTGCTCTCGGACATACACTCCCACATCATTTGCACGGCGCAACGGTAATTGACAAGTGGAACGAATAGCCAAGGGTAACAAAACATCAAGCGGTGTTTCAAACGTTCATAAATTCGATTAGGAAGCGATTGATGGACGGAAGGTCGGAGGGGCTTCGGGGACGCTGTGTGAGGTCCCACACCCGGCTCTGCGTCACACATGCACAGCGGAGCCAGGCTTGTGGAGGTAACACCAGCGTCGAGTTGGATCAGTCAGAGCTGGCACTGCTGATCATAACTCTCAACCGGAAAAAAAATGTCAACTCGTTTCTATTTTCAAAGATGTAGGTACATTTTTTATTTGGGTGAGACGTAAATATGACGAGTACGCATCTTATACAAAGAATTAAACGATACTAAAATCTTTCGACCGTAGACGATAATTAGGTTAGGTTGATTCCAATTCCATGTTCCAAGCTTTAACTGCTCAAACTTAAATACATTATTCTTAACACTGACCATGTAGGTATTCTTTATGATGTTAATAAACGATTCATAAAAGCGTGGCATTTCGATAATACATCTGAATAAAATGGTGACTTTCTTCAAAAGTAGGCATTTTCAGTACCTAGTCTAAATAAAATACAAGGAAGTTGTATGACCCTTAACTTTCGATATTTTGTGCTGCTACCGGTAATAAATTAAAATTTAAACGACCGTTATAATAAACGTATATGTTTTTGTTATATAAATAAATTATCCTATAGCGTCATATATAATATTTAGCGTGGGCTATTTCGAACGTACATTGCAAACCCGCGGACCGAATGTCAATGGCTCGTAAACTGCGCGCGCGCACACCGCCGAATGTTCTGATAAACATAATCGCGAGGTTGAGTGAACTCTGGATATGAGTAGCACCGCGGGGAAGCCGTGTCCAGTAAACGCTTGCCAATTAATCCCGTGCCGTGTCAGACTATGATTAGACATCGTCAGATACGCAGTACAAACACCGATTTGATGTTAAGCCAAATAGTGGGCATTGTTTTCATTATAACCAGGGTACTGCTCTTATAACTACATAGCAATATAACTAAGAATAGTTATCAAGGATTATTTAAACGATTTTAAGAGTTATTCTTCTAACTAAATAATTTGAACTATTAAAATTGAACTACTAGACGACCGCTTCGCGCAGTGGTTCGAGCGTAGGCCTCTCGGCTCACTGAAATGGCCTTTTCGTAATTTGCCCGGTCTGGGTGTCACTGGGGTCGCCCCCAGACCATTGTACGCTACCTATAGTACAAGCATCGTTTAGTTTGGGACCATACAGTTGGTGTGTTCGTCTGGCGATATTTATTTATTATTCAAAAGCAAAAGGTTTATTCTGATTCCCACATTCTCAGTGCATCAAGTAAAGCTATGTGTTATTCAACCTACAAAAAAAAAGTATTAACGCGTTAGCAATAATACCTGAATGTGACTTGAGAACGAGATCGTAAAATTTGAGTAATGTAGGTACAACTACTACCTACTCACACAGTGATATTCAGACTAATTTCTTCAGAATATGTATATTTCCGAGGGCGTTTAAAGTAGGTGTTCTATTCATATCTGTGACAAGCATCTTTTACGACATATTCAGAACATAAATTCGTGTCAATGTCAGAAACTATATTTGCCAAATACGCCACTACTTGACTTGAACAAAAATGTATCTATCTTTTTCATTGAAGGATTTACTCAATTGGCTGTTCTCCGAAATATTTTACTATTTCTAAATTCTCATTAAATGAGAATAACGTTCCGATACGAGGGTGGTAATTAATCTACCATCTACAACACAATTAGTAATCATCGTTAATCACGAAACGTCAGATTTAATAGCAATGGTATTAGGGAATTTTGCTCTATTCGGAAAATTACTTCCTCCGTAATTTGTAATTAACCCAATCCTATCAATAACCTGGTCATTTCTTTATTTTTTGCACCTAGGTAAGCAATAATTTCAGTGAAACCCATTCATTTTCTACGGTTAGAAACGCAATGTGTGTAAAACACGTTGGTTTAATGGTTGTTATCGTAAGCAACGCACTGTTAGGGGCTACGATAACCTGAAAACAAAACTTGATACGCAAACGCAACGTGTGACGTCACCGCTCGCTCAATCGAGACTCAGGGAAACATACAGACATATCAATTTAAAAAGGTTATAAAAGGCCTTAATCGAGAGAGTAATAGTGGTAATTAGTGGAGGGTTTGTTTATAACAGAATGAAATAATTGTAGAAGGAATTTTAATGGATCATTATAAAAAAATTGGCAACGTAATGTGCCTAAAAGTCAAATACTTATACAGTCTAGAAACGTCACTGCTTATTTAGATAGATAGGTATGTGATTCCTTCGATTTATTTGGGTTACGCAATAAAACTTGAAGTCTGGGTACCCGTGGATTTGCGTGAATCAATAACGACAGAGGCTAGAATCAAGTTATTCAAATCTTAAACCGATATCAGTCAATCAGTAAAGCTCCTTTCTCACGACACCAATTATCGGTCGACGGCAATGGAGCAAAAAACGTCTGTGGTTAATGGCTGACTTGCAACAAAGTGGGCACTCTTAGTTCACACCGCACGGGGAGTCTCAATCTAACTCAAGTTTTACCCAATACTTTAATATTTTATTACAGCTTTTAAGAGACTTCGACAACGCAAAACCATACAAGATCGTTCAATGTTGTTTAAAGTTAGACCAATACATGAAAGGATACTTCATTTCAATGTATAAATTTGATTTTCAGCTGAAGATAACAAAACAAAAAAACATTTCACTGTCCCAAAAAAAATATCATTTCAGCTTAGGTGCTTCTTTAAGCCTTGGTATATTTATCTTACCTAGAAATCTTGCAATTAAATTATGTCATGTCACATAACGCACGCACGATAGCCAGCGGCCCGACTGTATGTTCTGTGACCTGGTTATACAGTAAGCGGGCCAGTTGACTGCCGGTACACGCGCGGACTACCGCCGTTATCTCGTCTACTTCGCACATCTGCAACAGCCCCACGCGTGATTATAATCCATTCACATGCCACTATGAATTGGAACCTACTCCGATGAAAAATGGAACAGTCACACACAACGCCCAGTAATTTAGCAATTTTGTGTCATTGCCAGTGTTGAAACGAGATTGGCTCCGGATGGATTCTATTATGCTCCGCTTATTAGGTTTTCAAACTTATTTTTTCATTTTTCACCGTTACTAGGCGTTTCTATACAATTAAAAAAATATGCCAATATAATTATATTAATAATAGATGTTCTGCCGTGGGTTACCCACGTTATTCTAAGATACATTCATTAAATATAACGTTTGGGAAAATATCTGGACGGATACAATTGATGATAAACATTGAAGTACAACGATGGTTTCTTGATAGCACAAGATCGAATAGCCCGTAACTTTGCGGAATCACGAACACAAACAAAAAATGTCGCAACTCTAACCGATTTCGTACAATATCCGTTGGTTTTGTCATGCTTTCTTGACCTAGGCAAACCGCCGCTGCCGTCGTGAATGAGACATAAATATATACTAACAACAAGGCCTTTGAATGCGTAACATGAAGTAAGTAAAGTAATAAGTAAGGTGCCTACCTAAATAATTAAACTTCACTTTCAATTTTAATGTGAAGCAATATTTGCTCAAACCTATTAAGCGTAGGCAGGCAGGTAACATCATAGGTTTTTTTCTATTAAAATAAGAGCAGGTAGGGCACAACACAACCTTTACCTATTTGAACCGTGCTATATTTTTTATACCTACAGGTAATTTATTAAATTCAAAAATTACATATTTTCAGAGACAAACATTTATTCGAGAGTCGGTCAAACGCGCACTCTAATTTTAAATGCATCAACTAGAATAAGACGATGTTAAACGTCAGAGAACGTACTTTAAATCAAATTTTCCACAAAAAGCGTTCAAGAATCATGAGCGAGTTCCCCATAAAGGCGGATGGATCAAGTTTTTTAACATGGCTCGGAGCAATTGGACATGGTCAAAAGGGCGCAGACTATAGGCGCGACCCGAGGTGTGGTGCCCGCTCCGCGCAGCCCGATCAATCAGCCCGCACCCTTGTGGTAATTAATTTACTATTGGTCGACCTGTAGAGAATTACGCCCGTATTAATATATCTATCTCGAGTTTGAGAGCGTTTATGAGTACGCTTTTGACAAATCATTTTGTACTGGGATGACATTTCCAAGATCGCTCTCAGACTTAAGATCGATTTATAAATACGAGTCTTCAGCTGTAGTGACCCTCCTGTACGCATATTCATACATATAAGCTTGTATATGTACTACATTATCCTGATTTGGCTAGCAGACGGTGTGAAAGAGATATGTACTTAATTCATCATAGTATTTAAGGGCTATTTCTGCTCCCGATATTAAAATTCTTGAAGGCAATAAAGTTCGAACATTTTATTCTATTTCCCAGGTAACGGTTTTTATAATAACGTTTCCACGAACTTGAGTTAGTCATAACTTCACGTCACTATTTTCGATTGAATTTAGTTACAGTGTTATACGATTTACTTCCATTCCATCCAACCCAACCGTCCAAAAAATTTAATCTCTTTTAACACGTTTTTATTAAACCTTTTTAATTATTTTGTGAAATGTAAATAGATACCTATGTAGGTAGTGTCCTTATTTTAGGAGTGTTCATGTCTACAAAAATGATTGTGAAATTAAGCAATCAGTAATTACTTGGGTACTTATTTTCAATAGGTAGGTAATAAGTAGGCATATAATCATTAACTAACTGCTTGCTTACCCATGCCATGGTTACAGTGTTAAATCAACGTTAACTATTGGTTACTTAGACCTATTGCAGAATGTGTTTGTTGCTTTGCTTTCTATTCTACTACACTAACGGTTATTCTTTGGTTTTCAATAACGTAGAAAGGTTAAATTCTATCGATGCGACTCTCGAAACGACACCAAGTTACCTACCTATACGGTATTGAATAAGATGAGATCAGAAAAAATGAAACCGTAGATAAATGTGGACTTAAATTCATCGAATTCTATAGGTCATAATACTCATAATACCTACGTAGATCAACGTAAAGAACCCAGAAGCCAGGTCCGGAATAAATTAAAACATTCAAGAGTAAACTAAAACGTCAAAAAGAAGTCCTTATTTGCATTCAAGGCGAGCGTACAAGGAAGGAGGGCTGAGAGCAGAGCGAAGCTGGTTTTAGGGCTCTCGACCGGCGATCGACGCGGTTCGGAATAATCAGACGCGCCTCCCCTCGTCGCGGTCGTTCACACAATCGAGCCAAGCGCCACGAGGGACCTACCTACGCACGACGAGGCGAGTCGGTCGACACAAAGCATCCCGTACGGTGCATAGTGCATACCTAACTGCTCTACCCCCTATGCGAACGTTACTCTGCAGGGTGCGACTTCCCCATTGCATCCAATAACCATCTATGGCCAGAGGAGATAAGTCTGGAAGTTGCGTGCACATTTTTTACCATCATTGTGATAATAGATTCCGATATAATGATCTAACTAAAATATATCTTAGAACAGTTGACAATAAAGTGGAATTTCGTTGATACTCGTACCTAGACGAAGTGCGGTCGGCGCGGCGGCGCGGCGGACGCAATGTGCATTCGATTGCGAGCAGATGAATATTGAAAACCGCTCTTATGTCGTCCGGTTTAAATCGAATACACGTCGTCGGACTGCGCAAACACCACGTGTTTACAAAAGGCAACTGGTGCAGATTAGACTAGTGAACTGCCTAGCTTCAGAGCCTTCGTAAACTTTAGAAAGATTATTCCGGCCAGAAGCATATATATACATTGATCGATACAGAAAGATAGCGATAATAAAAGATATCGTCTTCGCAATAAAAGGTGCAATAGCCCGTTACAAAATGTTGAAACGGAATCGGGGCTTTCTCTCAGTTTTAGTAGCAATTCGTGTCCAGAGGTTGTAAAGCGAACGAATACAGCGGCGGTAGAGACCAGCAATAATTGCTTAGTGCGCTTACTTATCGACCAGTGGAGTGGCACTTAGGTGGCGAATACACAACAGCCGGGATAACTGTCCACTTTGTAACTTGAACTAACTTCGTGATTCAGGACATTTAAAAGAAAGTGGACACCTATTGGGAATGCTTGGTGGCCTGACATTTCACTGAATAGTTGGTACCTACTAGTGCAACTGAAACTGCATATTAGGACCTCCATACACAGTGCAAATACACTGGCAAGCTAAACAGTGGTCTTCTAAAGCAACTACCTACCTATTTATCATACCAATTTCCTTCTATGGATCCTGAGTGGAAATATATTACTCCGTTTCTCTGATCACTTTTGAGAGTTACTATGCCTCCTACTAACCACAGGTTGAAATTGCTAAATATACCTACAATGAGTGCTTTGTTTGAATGAAGTTACATGTGGCAAAAGTCCATTGTATTACCTATTGTGTTTATAGCCAACTCAGCAAAATGGGACTTTGTTCTCAATGTATTTTCTTTGTATTTGGAAGGAAGTATTCTGAGTTGAAATTTATTTTTTAATTTTATACACAGTTATATTTTTTTATATTATATTTTTACCTCACAACTTACAAACATTTAAAAAGCAGTAAGCCCTAATTATTATTAATAAATGAACAGCTCTCTAGTTTTAGTTCAAAGCATTACTTATTCATTACATAAGAAATAATAATGCATATAGGTAAGTGGGTAAGTGGGTAATCTCCACATCTCTATATACTAAAAAACATATACAGAACATGCAATAACTTCCACTAACTTCTACTTTACAACGGACCATGTGGGTAGGATACTCAATATTACTTGGTTATTACTATCAGGAACCTATAAATTTCAACTCAAACCAGTGGTAGAGTCTCACTTTGGTTTACTTAACCACCTAAAATACCGATTGTCTGTCAGTCACAATGACCAGAATCATCTGTAAAGTCCGTTCCACATGACAATATTTGATTGCCAATTTGATTTAGTTGGCAAACAAATACCCAGTACTGAGTGGAGAGCAATTGGCCATAAATCTAAAATAAGTAAAATATTAGAGGCTGGTTTACACACCACTAATTCAAATAAGATTGGATTGGATTTGACTGAATTGGCAATAGAATTTGACATCATAATTATATACATTTCATTTGATTACAACCAAATCGCCCAATTTAGTTGCCAATCAATTTGTGTTGTGTGGAACAAGCTTCATAAATGCCTTTGAATGTACGTAGGTAGGTATAATTAAAGGTTTTTTTTAGTTTCATATATCACTTAAAACTTAAAAAGTTTGTTATAGACAAATGGGCGTTCCATGGAAATTGTATTTAGGTTAGGTAGGTACCCAGTAGTTACCTAAGTTTTATAAACAATTCATAAATACCAAAATAATGATAGCTTGAAAATATAAACAATAACAGTGCAGGTACTGACCATACAACACCGAAGGCGCCGTAGCCGATGGGGCGGTCGGGCTGCACGTCCGTCGGGATGGCCGGCGTCTGGTAATAGGGCGCCGCTGCCGCCAGGATGGCACCCTGCGGCGCGCTCTGCGTACCGCCCTGCATCAGCGACATGGACACACTCATGGAAACGCGAGAGTGCCGCGCGGGGCCGCTTACAGCCGCCATCCAACCGCTCAGCGGCGAGCCGTCACCGCAGACTCATCACACGCCGAACCCTACGACCTCGACACTGCGCCCGATCACCAGCCCTCGCTTCCCAGTGGACACACGACAATATCACCGGTTACTTCTTTATTATTCATGCTCGATCGACTATGCGGGATTCACTGAACAACACACGGAACGATAGGACACCTGTAGATTTTCACGGCTTGTTTCACGTTCGAGTGGAGACTTTGATTAGTAGTTGCTCATAAATAGGTAATGCGTTCGTCTTTTCTTCCTGGACAAAGGATGAGACCGTGAGATATTTACCCGCGCCACGTACAATCGACCACACGCCACGGAAATCGAGCGAAACTGGATGAAAGAGGGGAGGGGGGTAAGCCGGGCGGGAGGACGCGATGAGAGAATGAGATAGCAAATAACAATGGCGACGACGCGCTGAACAGCTGTGCTTGGCTTGGGTACAAGCGAGTATCTAAATAATTATTGAAACTTAGTTTGTTAATAATTTATAATTTTTTATAAGTAAATTTAAAATATAAAATAGATTAAATTATGCCCTTAGCTCATGGTGTTCTAGTAAATCTAAACATTAATGATTTGACTAATTTCTATATCTTAGTGTGTACCAGACGAAATAGATGGCAGGCATTACGATATCGAGAAAGCATAGACAAAGAAAGAAATGTACAGATGTATAAATGTACATTGTTTTTATAATTCTGATATTAAAATTATAGTTAAGAGTTTTTCTATCTAATGATTTCATTTTTTTTAGATAAAGCTGTGAGATATGGATATATTTTTGTAAAACCTTCATGCTTCATGTTAAGCCTTTCTGTGTTCAAACCAGAGATAAACAGACTTATAAATACACAGACTTTATAAATACTACTTATCCAAAGACTACAATCCCTACTTGTCTCTGTGCCACAGACTTAGGTATATATGTCGCCGCCAACTGGCTTAATTCGCCGTTCAATTAACAGCCTAGCCACTTAACTAAACGGCGCCGTTCAACTAACGGCCTAAATGATATTCAGCCGTATCGTCTATTACAACATTTAATAAACTGGCTGGCTAATGCTTAGGCAACTGGTTGACATTTAAGTACTACAAAACTTTTTCAAAATACTACCCAAGCAGAACGACATGGATGGGTTTAGGTTAGGGTTATTTTTTTATGACCCCACAGAAACCCCACCCGGCAAATAGATTCGGTGGATCTAAAAAAAATCTTAAAAAACCTAAGTACCTAATAAAATTATACCATCAAAGTTGTTGTTTTCCGACGCCATATTGACCAAAGAGCATATGGAATATAGAGATATTGACAGTTTGGTGAGTTTCGGCGCTAGGTGGCAGAAAGTTGAACTAAATTGAAATGAACAGGCTAGGCAGGTAATTAAACGGCTAGGCAAGTAGTTAAACGTCATCGATCCAAGTCATTTGCCTAGCTGTTTGATCAAATGGCTGAATATCATTCAGGCCGTTAGTTGAACGGCGCTGTTTAGTTAAATGCCTAGGCTGTTAATTGAACGGCGAATTAAGCTATTTGGCTGCGACATATACACTACGTACAAATCAAGAAGCTGATTCAAAATTAAATCAAAATTTCTACAAATTTTGATTAGATTCATTATTTATAATTTGATATTTATAAGTTTTAGACCCACCAACAATAATAAATAGTGTTTTGTTATAAAATGTTATCCTTTAAATAATCTGTTATATTACCCAAAGGTTTTTTAATTTACATTTGCTTTTCCCGCCCACACTTACGCAAATGCGTATGCGTGTATCTCGCTTACCCAACTCTCATAACTACCGACATCGTCTGTTAATTAGAAAAAAAAATATTTCTGTATGGTTTACTTACAGTAACTTCCTTGTTCTTGTTTACAGCAGCACTCACATATTGTTTTGTTCTCTGCTCTGTTAATATGTAGTACGCCTTTGTCCGAGGTATAAACGGACGGAATCAGTTTTCGTGCATTCCGAAACGGAAGGAGCGTTAATACTCAATGTTCGTCTCTCAAAAATGCATTCGTGATAAATAAAATATCGCCATAATAAATATCAATTATTTTATCACAGAGAATCACATTGTATTATACAACATATTTACGTGGCTAGTACAAAATATCCCTTACACTGATCCATGTTTATACATTTAGGTAGTAAGTACCTTTAATTAGAAAATACTAAAAAGTACTCAATTGAAATGGAAAAATTACTACAAAATATTAACTTGATTTGTTCAATAGATACGTCCAGTTACAAAAGCAAGAAGAACAGGCACAATACAAGAACCTATTATGTATGTATGATTCGGTTTACTTATATAAGAAAACAATATTTTTAATATCTTCGATGGTGATAAAACTGTTTTAAAAATAGCATTCATCTTGATGCCAATTATGTTAACATACTTAAGACTCGACAGAATATTTAGTTGATGTCTAGTTTGTCGTCTTATTTCAGTTTATATAGATACCAGCAGAATAGGGACCATTGAAGGCGGTCATATTTATTCATTGGTAGTTGTGAACGTAGATCCTTGCGAGATACAATTCGTTATCTAATGTGTTATTGTGTCTACCAACTACGCGACATACCTACCAGTGGAAGGGTATGAGCACAGCACGCTGAAGCCATTGATATATTACTTATATTATGTTAAAGCACGCAAACAAATATGTGCACCATTGATTTATTAATACACCTTTACTTTTAAATTCATTTGCAAGTGGTAGAAATGCCTTCCTAGTATTAGCATCAAGAAGTTTCGTAAACATATCAGAATATGGATTCTAATAATGTTTATGTTGAGTTAGGAGAAGGCGTGTGCTGGCTCCATAAAGTTTAAAGTAACATACCTACAGGGTGGCATATTAAAAGGGCAGAATAGGCACCTCCAGAACTATAACAGATATAAGAAAAACATGTTCTAAGAAATAATAATAAATGTTTTGAGATATGATCAACTGCATTCGCCACCCAGTATAAGTCAATGGCTTTTATTACATTTATGCGTATGCATATTCAGTTGCCTTCTATTTCTATTATTGGATTTATTTCCATCATTATATTGATATAAGTGGTACGAAATTAATTGCGCTAAATAACTAACGTAATATACATTTTATACAATAAAATATGTTGTCATATAGACTACAGATAAATTAATAATACAACACCGAGGGGCACACACGCTATGATAGGTAATATTGCAAGTGTTAAAACATCTTAATAGTAACTATTTGAATAAATTTGAAATATTTGAGACATAACATAAAAGATGCACCTCAAAATCCTATTTTGTCAACATTTAGCAATTAACCAAAGTGGTGACTAGCTTATTTTTTTAATGATGTTTTTACGTTATGTCCTGTAATGCAAGTGTGAGTGTTATCAAAGGTGTTTTCTCGTAAGCTAGCCGTATACTTTATAGTTCACGTATTTGGCACACGCCGTACACGCCTTAAATTAAGACTTGAATGTTTTAGACACTATCCGCTAGAGGCCTGGTTCAGTTTGCCATAGTCAAGGAAGTTCCATAGTCAATTTATGACAAATACGCAGACCATAAAGTAGGTAATATACCTACGTTACGCCGATATATTTTAAAATTTCACATAGATAGCAAAAAAATCAATCCAATATAAAATAAATCATATCAGTTAGGTACTGAAATAAAAGGTGTACGTACATAAACGGAATAAATATTTCAAATTTTATATTAGTCCAATAATATCTAATACATTATTGTCTATATACAACTATACGTTGGACTGGATTAGGTTAAAAGATATCAATTTACATTGTGAATACGGTACATTCTAGGTACATAACGAGATCTATGTTACGAGCATATATTACTACAATAAATGTTAAAAATAATTCGTATATGTAGTTGTAGGCTTCGAATTCTTTGTTGCATTCATACATTTGCGTTTATAGGTAAACCATCCTACTAATATTATAAATGCGAAAGTTTGTGAGTGTGGATGTATGTTTGTTACTCTTTCACGCAAAAACTACTGAACGGATTTGGATGAAATTTGGAACACAGATAGTTTACAACCGGGATTGACACATAGGATACTATTTATCCCGAAATTTTTGTTAAGTTAAATACTACGCGGACGAAGTCCGTGAGCACAGCTAGTCACTTATATAAATTTGTCCTCTAAGAAATAATACGAGTTGTCAATGTTAACTCTCTCTCTCGACTTTGTCAAAATTTATCCAATTGACTAAAGCTCATATTCGGGTTGTCTCAACCGGGTAGTACCATCCTCTCACAGAAAATCGGCTAAAAGTAGCTATTATAGCTGCATTTTGTAGTCGAAGCTTGTAGCTGGTTTCACACACTAGTTCTACGCGCTCCGTCTACGTTATTATTTTCGTCTGAGTCTACATACAAAAGGGTCTACAATTAAGATTACTGGCCAGAAGTGATAATATATATTTATATTACTGACAACTTAATGGCAATCGTGTATAATGGGTACCTACCTGTATTTGTTTTATTAATAAGCTACTTTATGTACATTAAAAAAAATCGTAAACAGTTTTAGCTAATTTCATATTATTAACTGTAATGAACGTAAAACATGGTGCAGAATGCATTGCAGTTGCTTGAGTGTCGACTTAAGGAGAGGGGCTGGAAAAACTGGATGCAGAGAGTAAACCATTAAGCTCAATAGTCTGAATTCGGGTAGGCATAACGAGCCCAGCAGTGGTTTATGTTTATATATTCTGGATTCTTTAATTTGGTACTTATATGTTTCCTTCAGATAGTCTTTCCTAACCTTGCATTATTTTTTCCCCGCTGACTTATCCGAATCCTTTCAACCGACAATATTCAAAAACCGAATAGTGCACATTCACAAAAATATCAAATCCACTATTGGAAGTTTAATATCGGTAGGTGATCGTGATTCGTGACGGTATCAACCAATCATAATTCGTATCGTGTTCGTAACCAATCAGGTGGTAGGGGACATTTATGAGAGTTCAAATCCGGTGTTGCTGTTGACTGCATACCGCAGTTTGTCGCGGAGGGTGCTGCGTTTTTGATAGTTGGGCAGCTTGAGCAGGTTGAAGCAAGTGGACGAAGTCGGCAGGCGGTTCAAGGGGTCCTTCTTCCTGATTGTGAAGAACCCTCGGATCACGCTACCTGTTAGGACCACATAATTCAATGATGGTATACTTAGGCCCGTATTAAAAGTCGGTGAGTGGTCTTGGAAATGTCATTCTTATGTCGTCCCAGTAGTGTACAAAATGATGTGTCAAACGCGTACTCAAGATCACTCTCAGACATGAGATCGATTTATTAATACGGGCCTTACTTACTAAACACTGAGCAGTAATTACATTATGTATAAAAAGACGACACAATGAAAGCATCAAATATACTTTTTTGCCACCAGGGAGACGCCATAGACACTAAAGTGTGTACACACAAAAGAGGGTGTGTTTGTGTATCGCGACAATTTGTATTTGTACTGACACTGACAGGTAACGACACCCAGACTAATTAAGCGACATCTAGTGAGCCGATTTTTTTGCCTTCAAATTATTACTGAAGCATTGGAATTAAAAGCAAGTTTTCTGTCCTTATTTCGGTGGTTGTACATCATTATTTTGTTATGAAACGGGTTAGTAAGTATTTAGGTATACAGGTTGAAACAGAAAGGGTATTCTTTTTTTTCAAAACATAACTTTGTAATTCTTAACCTATCACCTTTGGAGGAAATTTGAAAAACAAAAGGTGTTATAAAGATACAGCTGCTACCAGATTTCACAAGTCTACAAAACCTTTAGTACTTCAACTGTCCCACAAACCCGATAGTTTTAGATTTACAAAGTAAGATGCAAAAAAATAGCTTACCCTTTTTGTTTCACCTAGTGTAGTATGCATAGAATTCAATAATTAGTACACTTACCTATCGTATCGCCAGTGTCTTCATCATCGCCCACTTCAACACAGCGAATTGAAAACGGCGGCTTCAGATGCGCGAAGCCCAGAACTGGCGGTTTGGAGCACGATGTCACGAACTGCGAGCAATCATAACATTTTATTAATAAATGTCGGACACTGACGTCATTATATATTCACGACAATATGGGACATAATTCCATATTGACTTGGATTAATATGGATAAATTAAAGTTAAATATTGTTGGACAAACACATACATAGTGTTCATATTAAGTGTACATTTATTCATACTAAAGATACAGACACTGCCAATTTTAGACACGGCAACCTAATTCAATGGAATGTTTCAACATTACGCTTGTATTCTTTAAAGGGGTGCGTTATCAGATGTCGCTGAAGTGCAACAACATTTCGTCGAAGGTATTAGCCAATTGTCTGTACTGGATACGTTCCCCCTCAATACGAGGTACTCATGTTATAATAATTAAAATTCAATTTTATAGTAATTAATATTACAAATTTAATAAATTAAGATTTAGTTATAAATGAATAAATAACAAATTGACTCAAATAAAAATAATCACATTTTAATTTATAAATTTAAATTTAAGAATTATAAATTCTATACGAATAAAAAAAATTAAGTATCTGTTTGTTCCGGCTAATCTCCGAAACAGCTGGACCGATTTTGACGGGACTCTTACTGGCAGATAGCTTATGTTATAAGGACTAGGTAGCCGCGGGTAACAGCTAGTATGAAAATAAATATATGTATATATAATATTTTATAATAATGCTAGTTTGATAACTAGCTGTAAGTACACCTTAAGGAACATGGCGCGCTCGAGCTCGGTGAAGTCCCGCTGCAGCACGTCCCACAGCCAGGACACGACGCGGTGCGAGTCGTGGAAGCCGCCGTAGTACTGCGTGTGGCGCCGCAGGTCGCGCAGGTCCAGCGGCACGTTGTCGCCGCTTATCAGCCGCTGCAGCTGCGGTGCACAGCGGACCAACATATTCTAATTCTAATATTTTTTTTTCAAATAGGCCAGATTAACTGGCACTTTTAAAATGTCAAGAGCTAGGTGCAGGTTCAATTTTACATCGCGCATTTCAACTGAGTGACTGTAGAAAAAGTTGGAACATGGTTCCATAGAAATGTAAAAATGGAACTAGTTTTTTTTAATAATTTGACAGCTGTCAGTTGACAGCGATTCTCCCATGGGCGGAAAAGTATTACTTTCAACCCGCTCCTCAGGCAACTTCAAACCTACTTTCCGAGTATGAGTAATGAAAATATTAATTAACTAGCTGTGCCCGCCGACTTCGTCCGCGTGGAATTTAATTGACAAAGTTTCATACAAACTTTCATCCCCTATTTTATCCCCTTGGGGGTAGAATTAATCAAAATCCTTTCTTAGCGGGTGCCTACGTCATAACATTTAAATTATGAAGTTGTTCTGGACAATACTATTTTAATATTCTTAAATGACACTTACCTCAGGCGTAGAAAATAATGACAGCCATTCAGGATTAATGATGGTTCTGAATCCTATGATGAAGGCGTTGGTTTGGTCTTTGATTTGCGTGTGCATTCGGAAGTGGGCCATCAGATGGATATAGTTTATTCTGGAACATTATATAAACTTGCACACTTAACTACTATCTGTTTCTTTACAGTATAGGACAAACTAGATTTATTTTAATTATTGGAACTACGTTCCTTGACGCGGCTTGCGGTAGTAGTTAACTGGCAGAAATCGTCACTTAAGGAAAAACGTTATGCGCCCTCTAGGCATCTGATAGTAATTTTTATTTTTCAAATCAAGTAAAGTTACTGAATGGTATAATAATAATAATTTAGCCCTTTTTGACGTCCTACTCCTGGGCACGGGCCTCCCCTCAACACGCGGGGGATTCAGGCCATAATCCACCACGCTGGCCCAGTGCGGGTTGGGGGATTTCACATGTCTTTCGAAAATTGGTTAGATTTTCTAAGACATGCAGGTTTCCTCACGATGCTTTCCTTCGCCGTAAGCAAGTGATAATCATATAGAAATTATGATTCGCACATAGATTTCGAAAAATCCAGTGGTTCGAGCTGGGGTTTGAACCCAAGACTTGGTGCCTGAAAGACGCGTGCTTAAGCAATAAGCTATCACTGAATGGGCTTTAATTAAAATTATTTTTCAATACAACTCACTTGTTTTCATTGGTGACTGGGACGGCTTTTCCTCCGGGTATGAGTTCGTGAGTTACAATCTCTCCGAGTCTCTCCTCGTCCACGGAAAACGTTAGCTCCAACGACGATATGTCTCCCTGAAATTGAATGTTGCTTTTCAATACGGCGTTCTTCCTTCATATAAATATATGTATTGCGATTAAAGAGCTTTGTAGACGAAAACATTTATTTTGTGTGTTATATTGTGTAAGGACACATTTTCTAAAAACAATCTTCATACTATTCCAAGGTCTAAGAGAAGCGATTCGAAAATTAAAAATTACGTATTTCAGCATTTGGACGTCATATATTTTTAACTAACATTAATACATATAATGGCCACCACAATGTTGGCGACCGACGCCCAGCGATGTCCGACTTGAACTCGAATATTATTACAGTTTTACCGTTGTTATCATACCTGAAAATGTTTAATGTATGTGAGACTGCGATAGAGGTCGCGGTCGAGCGAGGGAAGCTCGTCGATCCAGCTGTAGAGCGCCTGCTGCGTCTGGCCCAGCACTTGGCTCAGGAAAAACGAAGCGAATGGAACGTCCACAACTATTCCCTGAAACAACATAACGTGAGGTAATTCAAATTATAATTACAATGATAATGGTGCTGATTCTGCTTTTTACCCGACTACGGCAAGGCCAAAAGGAAGGGTTATGTTTTAGCAGTGTATGTATGTGTGTTGTTATCATTTTTACGTTCTACCGTAGCGCCTAAACTATTCATCCGACTTTGATTTGAAGACATTGATGAATGAGTGGGATGTCAAATGAAAGAAATGAAAAAGGAAAATATTCTGAGTTCATAAATATAAATATCTATACAAATAAATAAAATTGGAGTGTCTGTTTGTAATATCAAAATAACACCTTTTCACTAAATGCATATGAAAGTACATACGACACCTATAGCAAAAACGCGATTTAAAAATTTTTTGTCTGTCTGTCTGTCTGTCTGTCTGTCTGTCTGTCTGTCTGTCTGTGTGTTTGTTCCGGGTAATCTCCGAAACGGGTGGACCGATTTTTACGGGACTTTCACTGGTAGATAGCTGATGTTATAAGCAGTAATTTAGGATACTTTTATTTTAGAAAAACTAAAGTTAAAAAAATGAAAAACTGGGTCCTGTCGTGCGGGCTCAGAACGCGGGATCGGGCTTTTTTGTTAAGTTAAATTCCACGCGGACGAAGTCGCGGGCTCAGCTAGTAGGAGAATCCTACTAATATTATAAATGCGAAAGTTTGTGAGTGTGGATGTATGTATGTATGTATGTATGTATGTATGTTTGTTACTCCTTCACGCAAAAACTACTGAACGGATTTGGATGAAATTTGGAACACAGATAGATTATAACTGGGATTAACATATAGGATACTTTTTAACCCAATAATCCAATACTACGCGGATGAAGTCGCGGGGCACAGCTAGTATAACATATACCTGTTATATTCCAGATAAGATGGAGTTATACGGAAAGGATTAATTAAATACGTGTGAACTGTTCAGAGGCTTATAATGACAAGACCACAGAGTACCTTGATTTCCTTAACCATAGATAGTTTACAAGACAGAGACTTCACTGGCGTTCTATACACTAACACCCCCTCTAGAACGCAACCCCATCTGATTTATACAATAAAAATGTTTATCAAAGGCTGTACCTTTAGTTAAAATGTCTGCGATCATTTTGCAACCATCGATAAATACAAATTTGACACAGCATTTAACAACATTATCTCTAAGAAAATGAAACTTTATATCTATGTGTTTCGTTTTAGGCTTGTAGCAATCAATGGAAGCTAAACGGATTGCACTCTGACTATCACTGAAGATGTTGAGGGGATCTTCTCCACATCGTCTTAATTCACGTTGTAGCTGGCGCAACCACAGAGCCTCCTGGGTAGCCGCTGCCATGGCCATGTACTCGGCCTCGGCCGTCGACAGAGCCACCGTAGGCTGCTTACATGTTCCCCAAGCGATGCCACCATTCTGGAAAATAAATATATATCCCGTGCAGGACCGTCTGTCATCTGGACTACTAGCCCAGTCAGCATCACAATAACCTGTGATGTTATCAGGACCTTCCTTGGTATAACTTAACATCATGTTCTTGGTGCCTTGCAGGTAACGCATTACTCTCTTGACAGCAGCTAGTATACACTCTTGTTGCAATATCGACTTAATTTGTTTATTGCATAAGCAACGTCGGGTCTTGTTGTCTGTGCCAAATATAATAGGCATCCAATGGCTTCTCTGTAAGGTATATCAACAGCAAGAGCATTCTCCTCGTCCGTTATATCAAAGTTTACACCCACCTCTATTGGTGTTCTCACAGGCTTGCAGTCAGTCATACAGAAACGAACTAATATTTCATGAACATATTTCTCTTGATCAATCATTATACAACCTTCTTTTCTGTTTCTTGTGACATTTAATCCAATACATTGCTTTAATTCACCTAAGTCTTTCATATAAAACCTGTCTTGCAGTTTGGTCTTAATATTGGATATTAAATTATGATTATTTGAGAATATTATAAGGTCATCAACCCATACCGCAACATAGATCATACGGTGATTGTCCACAAGAAAATAAATACAAGGATCTATTTTTGACCTGGTCAGACCAATTTCCTGTAATGCACTGTCGAGCTTTATATTCCACTGGCGGCTGGCTTGCTTTAGCCCATACAAAGATTTCTGTAGTAGACATACCTTTTCTCCCTTCTCATAAAGTTGTGGTTGTCGCATGTATATTTCCGCATCTATGTCACCTTGTAGGAATGCTGTGATAACATCCATTTGTTCTATATCTAGATCCAGTTTTGCTGCTAAAGCTATCAAATAGCGTATAGAAGTATACCTTACCACAGGAGAAAAAACTTCGTCATAGTCTATACCTTTGTGTTGTGCGTAACCTTTTACAACCAATCTTGCCTTGTATCTAATAATTTCTCCCTTCTCATTATTCTTTGTATTAAATATCCACATACAGGGGAGAGCCCTTTTATCTGGAGGTAACTCAGTTAATGTCCACGTCTCGTTTTTCAATAATGAAGCATATTCTTCATCCATTGCCCTTTTCCAGTCATCACTATGTGCAGATGATAGAGCTTCTTTGACTGTCTGAGGATCTGTCAGATTCAAAGTTGGACAGAAATAGGTACTTCCCGTATTAAAATTAGTCTTATTACGTGGCCTCAGATTGACTGTACGTTGCAGAGGTGAACTTGTTTCAGGAACTGGAACATAAAGATCATCTGTATCAGTCTCATACTCACTAGATTCAACATCCTGTGTTGTACTGATAATGTTTTCTTTCTGTGTTTCTTCTGACAATTGTCGTGTTTCCTTCAACTCTTTATCTTGAAAAGGTGGAGTAGGATCCGGGCTGCCAAGATCACAAGGTACATAAATCTTATTACACACATTTTCCAAAAATATAACTTCTCTACTTTTGGTGATTTTGTAAGTCTGTGGGTCGGCTAGCCTGTAACCTTTTGAATCTGGACAATAACCTACAAATATCATCTCTTTAGACTTTGCATCCCATTTCAATCTCTTTTGTTGTGGTACTTGTACCATTGCCCTGGAACCAAAAATTCTCATGTTTGACAGATCTGGCTTTTTACCCGTCCAGCATTCCAGAGGTGACTTGTAGTCAATTGACCTTGTGGGTGAGCGATTAATAACATAAGTCGCAGTGGCTACAGCTTCCGCCCAAAACTGTTTAGGTAATCCTGCATCTATCAACATGCACTTAGCTCGCTCTATTACAGTCCTGTTCATCCGTTCGGCCAGTCCGTTCTGTTGTGGAGTATATGGAGTGCTTGTTTGATGTTGTATTCCATGACATTTCAAGTAAGTATCAAAGTTTATATTGCAATATTCTTTTCCGTTATCGGTGCGCAAAATTTTAATCTCCTTGTTTAGTTCCTTCTCTACTTTACATTTATAATCTTTAAAAACTTCAAGGACATTGAGTTTGTCTTTCAGGAAATACGTATGAACACACTTTGTATAATCATCTATAAAGGTAATGAAGTATTTCATACCTCCTAAAGATTGCAACTCCATAGGACCACAAAGATCTGAATGAATTAGTTCCAGAGGTGCTGAAGTTCTCGAAATGCTGTTGCAGAATGGGAGTTTCGACTGCTTGCCCTCCAAACAGGTTTTACAGATTGGCGGTGTTTTAGTTCCCTTGTCCAGTGTTATTCCTTCTGCGCTGTTTGTCAATCTGTTCACATCTGAAAAATTGAGATGTGCCATGCGTCTATGCCATAGTACAGCATCGTTCGACACATTGGCAGCGGTAAGGTTAGCATTTACTTCCACATGAGTAATTAATGGGTAAAGGTTATTAACACGAGTGGCTGAGCATATGTGTTCCTCCTTATTGTAGATCTCACAACCATTTTTGTTAAAGATGACTTTGCAACCATTCTTTACCATTGCACTAACAGATAGCAGATTGACAGCTAGTTTAGGGACATACAGAACATCTCTCACCTGTACTTTTTCCTTGTTACTCAATAACAAATTAATTTTACCTTTACACTCAACAGTCAGTGGAGTTTTACTGGCGACAGTGACAGTGGATATTGGCGGTTCCATCTTATCATACATCCAGTCCATTCTGTTGGTCATGTGCATTGAGGCACCAGAATCAACATACCATTGATTTTCCTCCTTCATAATATCTGAAACTGAAAAAGCGGCAACAAATCCTTTTTCATCGGTTTTATTATGAACCTTTTTCTGTTCACGGCACTGTCTTCCAAGATGCCCAAATTTGTTACAGTTGTAGCACCTTGGTCCCTTAGATTTGCCATGAAAATTAGGCTTGTTCAACTTCTTGTTGTTCATGTAAAATGCGGTAGTATCTTCGGGACTCTGAACCTCTTGTAGAAGTTTAGTCTTTATACTATCTGCGCATATTTTTACACCTGAGCTTTCTATACCCATGATCATCGGTTTGTACAAATCTGGTAGACCAGCTAACATGAGTGTCCCCAGCCATTCATCATCGACGCTGAAACCTATGCTCCTTAATTTGTGGGCAGATGTCATTATCCTGTTCACATAATCCTCTACACTCCTCGATGCCTCCAATGTTGTGGTGATCAGATCCTTCAGTAAAGCGACTTTTCTAGTCAATCCATTATCGTCGAATGCTTTAGCCAGATTATCCCACACTTCTTTGGCATTTTTCGCGTTTTGCACATGTACATAATTGACAGGATCCAACAATAAAATTAATTTCGATTTTGCTTTCACATTTTTTGTTTCGTCCTTTTCGGTGCCAGTTATGCATCCCCAGAGGCCTTCGTGTTGTAAATACGCTTCTAACGCAAACTTCCAGTTGGAATAATTGTCCCGGCCAGACAATTTCTCAATATGGAAAATATTACCGGTAGACATTTTTCCTTTTTTTTTTTTTTTTTTCGAACACAAAATATTCTGGTAATTTACTTCCGCGAATATTCAAAAACACGATCACAATATTATTCTCTTATAACCACGCTCTGCTACCATGTTATATTCCAGATAAGATGGAGTTATACGGAAAGGATTAATTAAATACGTGTGAACTGTTCAGAGGCTTATAATGACAAGACCACAGAGTACCTTGATTTCCTTAACCATAGATAGTTTACAAGACAGAGACTTCACTGGCGTTCTATACACTAACAATACCAACCAACATATAAACCATTTTATACTATACTATCTGTGCCCCGCGAATTCATCCGCGTAGTATTGGATTATTGGGTTAAAAAGTATCCTATATGTTAATCCCGGTTATAATCTATCTGTGTTCCAAATTTCATCCAAATCCGTTCAGTAGTTTTTGCGTGAAGGAGTAACAAACATACATACATTCATACATACATACATACATCCACACTCACAAACTTTCGCATTTATAATATTAGTAGGACTAGATGACCCGGCAAACGTTGTTCTGCCATACAAATTACTTATAGGTATGAAAAATAGATGTTGACCGATTCTCAGACCTATCCAATATGCACACAAAAATCATGAAAATCGGTCGAGCCATTTCGGAGGGAGTTTGGCAACAAACACCACGACACGAGAATTGTATATACTTATTAGATTTCAGCGTGTATACAGGTATTATTAAAAGACTGTTGGACATAGGCCTCCCCTAAAGATTTCCACAACGACCGGTCCTTAGATACTCACAACCAGGGGTTTCCCGGGAAGCGGAAAGGTTCTCGAATGGCAACCACACACCGGAAGTTCACTTCAATATAAATGTTAATGTACCTCATAAACAGCTTTCCCGAGCATTCGTCCGATGAATTCGAACAACTGCAGGTGGTTCTCCTGAAGGCATGAAGTAGGCGACGGGTACAGCCGCTCCTCGCTCGTCACACGGAACAGATTCAGCGACGGGTCAAACACTCGTTTTATCGTTTCCTCTAAAAACTCTGTAAGCACAAGGGAACAACAATTTCATGATACACTGACTTTTTTAATTACATGACACTGACAGACTACCGTATACAGGTTGAATAAAAATAATAAATAATTTGGCCCTTTTAACGTCCCACTCCTGGGCACGGGCCTCCCCTCAACACGAGGGGGATTCAGGCCATAATCCACCACGCTGGCCCAGTGCGGGTTGGCGGATTTCACATGTCTTTCGAAAATTGGTTAGATCTTCTAAGACATGCAGGTTTCCTCACGATGTTTTGCTTCACCGTAACAGGCTGAATGATATACCTAAATTAATTTAGTTTATTTAAAATGCGCCTAGTTTTATTCTTACACTATCGGTTGGTACGATGAAGCAGGTGAGTTTTTTTTTGTTTAAAAATCTACCGGACCGATTTCCGGATCGGAAATTTAATTTAATTTATAAAGGTGTTTCTACCGTTGATATACAAACAAATTACTGCCATGGAATTTTAAATGTCAACATTATAATTGCGATTGACCGATTCGATTCGAATATTGAGTCGAATAACCCAGAGTAAAGTCAAAATAATAGCGACACGAGTAGTCAGACCGTCTGACGCGATAACGTCATTGGTCCAGGATACAGGGCGCAACATTTCCATGGAGGTCACCTTTGAAGACGCCGTCCTGGTCGATGCCGGCCTCGTCGAGCCCCTGCTCGTTGATGAACCGCACGCGCACGGCGGCGCGCAGCGCGCGCGGCGGCAGCGCGGCCAGCTGCCGGTAGCCGTCCTCCACCAGCCGCGCGCGCCGCACCGTCACCAGCGTGCCGCGCGCCCCGCCCCCGCCCCCGCCGCCCCCCCCACCCCCGCACGCGCGCTCCGTCAGCCCCAGCACCACCTGCCGCACACACCCCGTCATCCTTCCCACCACTAACACCTGTGGCGACCTCACATTCACGACGCCGACAGAAACGGACAGATGGCGCTAAATGCGGCGCCTCAATACAATGTACGGATTCTCCATAGAAAAACTGAATCACGATATTAAGACTCGCAAGCATCGTGACTATATATACAAGACCCCGAGAATAACCAGCGGGGCATAGCGGCCGCCCCGCCCGGCATAACACCCGCCTGGCTGGAAGACCTTCCCTTTTCCGCCAAACACCCCTCAACTTCGACGACCCAGCACTCTACCGAAACCGTTCAATATGCCTCAGTACTTCTCACTTCATTTCGACGACCGCTTGGCGCAATGGTTCAAGCGTAAGCCGCTCGGCTCACTCGCTCGGGTCACATGGGTTCGATTCCCGCCGGGGCAAATTTCGGGAATGGCCTTATCGGAATTTGACCACGCCTGGGTCACTGGTGTCACTGGTGTCACTGGGATCTCCCCCAGCCCATTGTACAGTACCCATAGTACAAGCGTTGCTTAGTTTTGGATCATGCAGTTAGTGAGTCAGCCTGGCTATTATTATTTACTAGCTGTGCCCCGCGACTTCATCCGAGTAGTATTGGATTATTGGGTTAAAAAGTATCCTATATGTTAATCCCGGTTATAATCTATCTGTGTTCCAAATTTCATCCAAATCCGTTTAGTAGTTTTTGCGTGAAGGAGTAACAAACACACATACATCCACAGTCACAAACTTTCGCATTTATAATATTAGTAGGAATATTTATTTCACGAAGACGCATTAATTATTGCAAATTGATTCAAATGCCAATGTCCTAATAGTAATCCTCGAAAGAACGAACAGAGGTTCCCTAAAATTCACCGATGGAATGATGATCCCGATTTAATTATTCCGTAGAGTTAGCTGTGTTAACTCGTAGTTAGAGCGTGAGATGCTCGCATAACTATACTATTTCACTTGCAAAGTCATCCCATACAGACCCCATGCGCGGGTCACAATCCTGAGCTAGACTTGTTTGCTGATAATAAAAAGGCGAAGAGAATATGTGAAAAAAATATCAGGATAAATAGTGAAACAAAATATGTAATGAAATGTAAAATTAATGTATTACCTTTTGGTCGGCAACCGCTCGTCGGAATAACCTGACTCGATCTCCGTGGGCGATCATGTGTGGCGTTTTTTGTACTAACACCTGTAACAATGGTGAAACTTAATATAATTCCAGAAAAATAGAGAGACAATAAATAGACTTTCATATTTCTAAAGCTTATAGACCGAACCGGTTTATCGGAGATAACAAACCGTTTTTGTTGTGAATAATCTATTGGCGCACTTTGGCAGTATAATCGACCAGTTTGCCGTGACAGCCAATGGCATGACGCTCTCTCATGCCGTCATGCCCCATCTACGTCACTATTTTCGACCGTCTTGTATTTGTGCGCACGCATACTATACACTGCACACATTTCACATCTGCCGGGCGTCCCGTGACTGCCAACTTTTTTTTTTCAATCTATGTCCACCAAAAACTATAACGGACTATAACCCTTATAAATTAAACGTGGATTAGCGGGCGAATAGTTACACACCGACCTATCCCTTTCTGTCATCAGTAATTTGACATTCAAAAGAAGAAGAAAAAGCATGGTTTAACTATACAACCGCTAATCCACTTTTATTAATAAGGCGGTTTATGTATTAAGATTTATGAATATGGGTCTCGGACCTGCTGCGGCTTCTTGCCCTTGTCGAGGTCGGCCATGAAGTGCATCTCGCGTATCTCGCGCACGAGCCAGTGGTTGGGCGGCGTGTAGGCGCGCCGGCAGTCGCGCCGGTACAGCACCAGCAGCAGCGTGTGGAGGGAGTTGAACAGCTCGTTGCTCTGGATGTTCTTTAAATCTGGGGGGTGGCTATTTAGTTATGAGCGTATTCGTCGGTATTTGAACCGATCGAGTATACCAGTAAAGCTGCATGTTTCCGCTAGGAGCGCAGCTGTGCAATGTATGAAAACATTCGTGCGTGCTACGAGTTATCTTGGTTTGGGATAAAAAAGGAAATATTTGTCTATATACACGCCTATGTGTATGTGAAGTGCCAGCCTACATCCCATTATTTTAATTAGTATAATAAACCACAAGATACAATGTTGCTAGTAACAAAAATATTGCTAGTTCCAACAGCGTATACTTTATAGCCCACTATTTTGTCCAGATGTTGCAGGGAAAATTATAAGTGCAATAGCAAGTGGCAAGTCATTGCAGAAATTGGCAATCGCACACTAGAAAGATAAGCGACAACATAACAATGTTGTCGAATTTGTTGGCACACAACTAAATTTTACCAAACTAACTCGTAACGTATGAGCAGGACGTAATCCCTTTTAGATGTGACAAATTTAGTTTAGGCGTGATTTGACGACAACATAATTGGTATCAAACTCTGTTGTTGGCAATATCATCGACTGCCTACGCTATGAAAACAATATTGTTTTTTTTTAAATAAAGTGAAATAAATATAACAAACTCACCAAACAACTGCCCCATGATGGACTTGTAAACGAACATGTTGAGGAACTGCGACATGTTAACAAAGTCTTGCAGTTTGAACGGATTCTGCTGTTCGTACATTTCCATGTCGTCTAATATCCTGAAAACATTCTCTACATTTTATTTCTCAGCTACTACAGGCATACAGTTTAAAATATAGGTTGCTAAGGTAACTTGGGAGGGAGCTACGTATGGGATCGGTTTTACTGCACACGTCATGATGGTTAATAATGAACGGTCGCTTCACCCTCCAACACTACAATTTCATTGAAATCCACACAATTACTAAACTAAAATAAACTAAACAAATGTCTTGAAAAAAAAATTGTCTTGCTCATAAATTACAACTATAATAAGGATAGCAATACACTATGTAAAGTCAAATTATGTTGGTATACCAAGAATATTGTTGGTATACCTACGAAGAAGTTATTTACATGACGGCGCAGTGGTTCGAGCGTAGGCCGCTCGGCCCACTGCACAAAGTGGTTGCGGGTTCGATTCCCGCCGAGGTAAATTTCGGAAAACACGCCTTTTTTAATTTGCCCAGGTCTGGGTGTCACTGGGATCGCCCCCGGTCCATTGTACGGTACCCATAGTACAATCGTTGCTTAGTTTGGGACTATACAGTTGGTGTGTCAGTCTGGCGATATTTATTTATTTATTTTATCACTAAAATCTAAACATTTATCAATATTACTCACGTTACATAATGCGTCATGCAGTCGGCGAATAGTATCAACATCTGAAACTCCGGCGCAGACGTCTTAGTGTTAACAGCTAAGAGATCAAGGAAGGATTTCAACCCACAATTTGGTCCCAACGTGCACAGAAACTGCCACAGTGAATATAATATTTCGTCTTGATTGCATAACCCTGGAATAAAAACCACCGTAAGAACCTAAAATTGCAGACTATTCGACTTTCGCACAGAACAGAATTTCCGCACAGAAGGAAACCGACATTCAGAACAGAATTTCCGCAATGGCGAATATGTGCCTCTCATTCTGCCTCATTGGTAAAGCCGTACGTAAGGAAGAGATAGCGGACGAATAGCAAGCCAGACAGACATTAAGCGACAACATTAGCACCTCCATACTAAGTGAATCATAGGTAAAATAAAGTCTGAAATAAAACCATTCACTGACCTGTTAATATATCTAGTTTAACTTGCGTCATTGTCTGCAGCGCAGTGTGGTACATTGAACAAATCAAAGCAGCTTTGGTACAATCTGGAGATCCTAATTTCCTGTAGTTTTTATTTGCATTAGACCTAAAAGAGAAATCCACATAGATTAGTTCGAAATATCAAAACAAGCAGACATTTTACAACATATTATAACTCCAGTGGAGCTCTTGTGTATACAAATAGGATTGCCATACAACAAAATTATGATCTTCTCAGTCGAGGTCGCGTTCCGATCCGGTGGTAGATTTACCCTCGCCACCTCTTCTGGCAGCGGCCCAAGCCGAGGTCGTGTCCCTTGTGGCGCCCTTGAGCTAGCTGCCCCCCTGCCCCTCTGGCTGGAGCGCACTCGCGCTCGCCCTCTGTCCGGGTGAAGTTGTTATGGCCACTCTGGCCAACAACGTATAGTCATATCAAAAAAAAAAAAAAAAAAAAAAAAAAAAAAAAAAAAAAAAAAAAAAAACAACAAAATTATATTTATCACTACAAATGATGTTAATACAGCTCCAAGCAAGATAGTGTCTATCGCTGTCATACACAACAGCCACTCGAGAAATAAGAAGTGCTATGTGACCAAACATACCTATTAGTTCTAGCCTCAATAGCCCTTCTAATGATAGCCGCAGGGTTGTTACTCTGCACTGGAGTGGAGGGCTGCGAGGGACCAGCGCCCTCCTCTCCCGTCACCCCAGCATCTAACATCTCTTTCAGCGGCATCGCCAGAAGTTTCTTCAGAAGCGGAGCTCCCCAGAGCAAGGACAACTGGATGCGAACGTTCCCCATTGCTGGTGGCAGAAACTTGTCCAGACTCTGGGAGAACCAGCCCAGGATCGGGTGCCAGTTGCTGAGATTCCCTTTCTTGCAGACCACGTACTGCTGGCAGGAGTCTAGGAAGCGTGTTACGACCAGCTGTTGAAGGAGATTCATTTGCTAAGGTTTTATAATTCTACTTGAAGTGGTATTTTGTGGACTTATTGTGGTTATTTTTCTGGTGCCGACTCCGAAAACAATAGTATCATGAGCACAGTGAATAGGGTTTGGTCTATTGGAAAATCTCCCATCCCTCCGTTGCAAAGCGGCAGACAAAAGGAACTCAGATGGTATGGATCTAAATGGTAGTCTTCCATTTAAATTGAAATCATGCCTGTGTCTTAAAGTCAGACTATTAGGTCACAATATTAGTCGTTCAATCAGAGTCGCTTATTGTTAGCGACGCTATTAAAGTTTGTTTTAATTAAATTACTAAACGCATGTAAAACAATAAAAAAAGAGTTTTTTCCCGCCCGTCTTCTTTGGTTTTTTTCAAGTTGGTTCGCGCCTTTTGTGTTGTGATGTGAAAATACCCCTAATTTATACCCGTCCTCTGCTGTTGTTCTCTTGGTCGCATCGCCCTCTCTCTACGACGACAATAGACCGGCTACACTTATGTAGCTTGACTTCCTATACGGACTTATACGGCAGGTGTGTGTTGTGAGGCAGGACAGCAGGACTCACCACAAAGGTGGGACAGAGTGTGTGCGGCAGCGCGTGGTCGCGCTCGGCGTGCGCGAGCTGCAGCAGGTTGGCGAGCAGGCACAGCGCGTAGTTGCCCTCCAGCGTGTTGAACACGATGCGCATGTTCTGGTCCGCGCTCAGGAACTCCACGCACTTGTCGAGCATCCCGTGCGACCGGTACGCCGCCAGCGACTGGAGGGGAAGAAAACACAGATTAACCCCTAGAGTGTCACGACCAACTCAAATTTCAAATATTTTTATTTCAAATAAGCCAGATTAACTGGCACTTTTAAAAAGTCAAGAGCTAGGTGCATGTACCAAAACTAAATCCTATGGAGAAGAACATGGAAGAAACTCCATGGATACATTTTTGGTTATCTCTTTTTCAAATATGTTTGCGTTTACAGTAGGTATAATTAGAGGTGTGAGGACAATGTAGATTAATGCATAAGGCATCACAAATAATGAAGCAATAGCCCCAGAATATTTATTGCCAGAACAGAAGAGCTGACCAGTCCTGACATCCTGACACCTATATTGGTGTATAAGATTTGAATGCTCCAAGTGTCGCGTTCCCCTACGGGTGGGTATAAGACGCGAGCGGTAATTGGTTGTTTATTTGCTACGTTTAGTAACACATGACGCTTGGAGCAGAGGGGGCTCGGAGGTGGTAATCATTGGAAGGGTTACGTGATTCCACATTCAACGACGAGGAAACGGAACGCTTCAACTCGGTTGACGCGAGGCAACGACATCATATCTCTTTAATTATAAAGGTTTTTAATAAAATAGCTTGAACTGTTTGCGCATCGGTTGATGTGAATTTTTGCGACACAATGACTATTATAACACAAATAGCTGATAACCTTGAAGGTTCGTAATTCATATTCATGTATTTCTACATTCATAAATGTGTGCTTCAAGAGATAGCAACTTTGAATTTAATCAATAGTAGACCATGCTGTGTACAGAACAATATAGGAGAGTGGAAAATATTTAATAAGATCATGGCAACATTTTTTTAAACTTATCTTCCTACAATCTTTGTTTAATTTACCACTCTGAAATGATCCTAAAATGATATGGGATATAGGACTATAGATATAGGACTACTGTTTGTTGTTACTCCTGTAAGTCAGAATAGACAATGGTGTGGTATCCAATGATGATGCCAGGGTTTAAACTCGACGAGTCCCAAGGGAAAAGTTAAATTGCCTCAAAACCCTCGAAACCCGCACGAATGTAATCGAAGAAGGAATAGGAATTGTATGAAAACTATCCACCTCCCTCCATTCCAAAGCGGGAGACAGAAATAACTGTAAAAGGGCTTAAGATTTCAATGTTGCAAATGTTATTATGATATTTACCTCAGGCGATATCTGCTGCATATGGTACACCAGGGTCGGTACTGACAGTATCTGAATGACGTACATGGTGAGCAGTTTCTCTGAGAATTGCGAGGAGACGAGCGGCCGCAGTGATAGCGTCAAGATAGCCGTCAGCGATATGTTCTTCAGGTACACCTTCTCACGGCACAGACCACGGAGCAGGAGAGACTGTTGGCAACACAAAAATGTCGATGTAAAACATACCATACTAATATTAAAAAGAGGAAAACTTTGTTTGTTTGATTATAATGAATAGGCTCCGAAACTACTGAACCGATTTGAAAAATTCTTTCACTGTTGGGAAGCTACAGTATCCCCGGGTGACATAGGCTAATATATTTTCAAAAAAATTTGGGATCCTTGCTAAAACTCGAATAATGTAGCCGCAATGTACCCGTGCGAAGCCGGGGCGGGCCGCTAGTAAATGATAAAAATAAATGTCGATCCTGGCTTAAAGGAGTTACAGTGGTGGGAGTGTGTGGCGGGACTAGTACCATTTAAAAAAAACACAAAAATGTTTATTGATATAGCTAAAATGAATGTGTTATTGGTGGTAGGATAATTAAATTACCTACAGATGCATAACTGAAATTCTATCATACACACACACACCCCACATCTATACAAATAAATAAAATTGGAGTGTCTGTTTGTAATATCAAAATAACACCTTATCACTAAATGCATATGAAAGTACATACGACACCTATAGCAAAAACGCGATTTAAAATTTTTTTGTCTGTCTGTCTGTCTGTGTGTTTGTTCCGGGTAATCTCCGAAACGGCTGGACCGATTTTGACGGGACTTTCACTGGCAGATAGCTGATGTAATAAGGAGTAACTTAGGCTACTTTTATATTAGAAAAACAAAATTTTTAAAAATGAAAAAATGGGTTCTGTCGTGCGGGCTCAGAACGCGGGAGCGGGCTTTTTTGTTAAGTTTAATTCCACGCGGACGAAGTCGCGGGCTCAGCTAGTACAAAATAAATCAATATTTTTATATTGCTTTACATATGTGAAACAAAGCTGTAGCTATTTGACTACAGCTTACATACAGGCCGGCTTAACCAGAGTAGTATCACTCTGTCACAGATGATCAGCATAAAGAAGCTATTACAGCTGCGTTTTGTGTGATGAGTGAGACAGCTGGAAGCCAAACCCCTCCCTTTCCATCTGTCCCACACCCCTTCAGTCACGGACAAGTAATGCATTAAACTGCTTAACATCAGGTAAATTGTATGCTTGTTAGTCAACTATTTTATAGAGCAATAGAAAAATCTTTCACAACTTTGGCGACAGCTTGGCGTCGTTATTCGAGAGTAGGCTGCTTGGCTCACTGCACATAGTGGTTGCGGGTTCGATTCCCGACAGGGCAAATTTCGGAAATGGCCTTTTCGTAAGTCGCCCTGGTCTGGGTGTCACTGGGATCGCCCCCAATCCATTGTAAGGTACCCATAGTACAAGATTTGCTTAGTTTGGGACCATACAGTTGGTGTGTCAGTCTGGAGATATTTATTTATAACTCACCTTCAAAGTCAAGTAGTACCCCTTATGGAATAATGAACCCATGACATTGGCGCACAGCTGCGTCATCCCGCCACGTAGCTTCTCGAAGTTCTTGAGCCTGGTCAGTGCCCACGTGTTGGTGGCAGTGAAGGCCACCAGCGTGTGAAGGTGGATGAGGATGCTTTGCATTTCTAACGGAGACTCTGGTTTTAACTCCTCAAGGTATAAGCAGCATTTGTAGAGGAGCTCTTTGATGTGGGCTATCCAGAGAAGACTGGAAATAAAAAGAATAGATATTTTAGAGCACAGGTTTTTTTAAAATAAAATTAAAATAGTAAAAATTAAAAAATAGATTAGTTTTTTCTTGTTTCAGGGTTGCCCCTTTGACAATGTCAAAGGTTAATGTCCATTCATTTTAAACCATCTTCATTACTTTTACTTGCCATTGGTGATTAAAATATATTAGGTAGAACAATGACCAAACCAAATCATGGAAATATACCTGTTATACGCAATTACATAAAATTTGTAAATAACACTAGTATTATCTAACAATCAGACTTTCACAACTGTTTAGTGTTCACTGCATACCAGTTACAATTGGATTGAGAAATAGCATACAATGTTTTTAGAATTAGAATTATATTTTAAAAAATATGGATATTCAATATTGTGTAGCAGAATATAAATTAGAGATGTGACAATAAAAATTGAACTATATGCCAACACACCTGTACTCTTTATTGAGGAACACACCAACATATGACAGCTTAACAGACTCTGAGTGCAGGCTCTGCACTATATATTTGCACAGTTTCTCAAATCTCTTCCTGTCCCTCTGATGTTTGAACACCAGAAGCAGTCTGCAGGACGCTTTATACACTGCCAATGCTGGCAATAGCTCCGTTGGCTGTGGTGAGTCCTCCTGAGAGCCATGACTTGTAGGTTCTGGGAGTATTGCATCGAAGTCATCTCTAGAATTTACATACAATAAATCATAATATAAGGTCCAATCTGAACTGGGTTAGATATCTAAATATAATATAAATTCATACAGGGGTATACTGTATGAAACAATCGAATTTCTAACCAACCAACCACTTATTGTACTATGCACATGGTAATAACTT
Organism: Notodonta dromedarius; assembly: GCA_905147325.1. Classification (NCBI taxonomy): domain Eukaryota; kingdom Metazoa; phylum Arthropoda; class Insecta; order Lepidoptera; family Notodontidae; genus Notodonta; species Notodonta dromedarius. The sequence continues at coordinate 11,287,908 of LR990161.1, read as the reverse complement.
GCATCAAAATTGTTAAACTTATACACTTCAATTAAGTGTACATGTTTTGGAAATTTAGCTCCTAGTGTAGAGTCCAAAGGTTGGTTGGTTGGTTTGCCGGTACACTTAATGAGAGATTTTAAATAGGTATATAAATATCAACAGACTATGTAACACTTGTACTATAGGATCTCAGTTACCAGTTAGAATAAAATTGACTTTTTCATCATTTCACTCATTGTCTTGTTGTACATTGTACTTAAAATTCCTAATAGTTACCAGTATTATGATTTTTAAGTACAATGTATACAACTGCTACCTACTTTAAATGATTAGGAGTCCAATAAGAATATTTGGATAAGTATGATTGATTCACAATCTAACTATCCAAACACTGTTGCAACTAAAATAAGTCTCTGGAAACTAACTCACAATATAAGCTTGACGAATCTCTGTCGCCCAAGCCATCCTCGAATAAATGCCTGAATCTTTACAGCAGACTGATCCCGTTTCTTCTCGAGGGCGCGCTCCTCCCGGGCCGCCTTCGTCTGCTCCAGAAACGTGTCTTTATTCTTTGACGACTTGGAAAACATCTTCGGAAGATATTGCACAGAACTAAAATATTATTATAGCTTTATTTCTTTTCTGGTGTAGATGTTAGGATCTCCAGAAATCCGATACATTATATACTACACATATGAAGCGTGGAAAGCATTTGTATAGTTTACTACGCACTCAAACACAAAATAATTATATTAAACCATATTTGCAAGCAAATAGCGACCGGGTTTGTGTTTTATACGATTTATTTTACCCTTCGGATAGAAAATTATTATTTTGACATTTTTATGAGATGTTGCCACTATTTGAAAACGAATATATGGATGGATAATTTAATCATTATTGATTGTGAGGAATAAATAATACTATTAGTAATAAATATAGTTAAATGTGGTTCATTAATTACCACAATTATTATTTGAAAGATATAATAATTTGTTTACAATTACGGAGTTTGTGATAAATAATTAAAAAACTATATACCAATGTTTTTAGTGTTGTAACATTGGATTTTATTTTATCCGGTTTTTTCAAAACTATTTAGATATCATCATCCGGTTTTTATTTTTGGCGTGTAAGGTCACAGACTAAACATATTTTGGGTTCCGTCCCTATAAGGAACCTTTTTTTTTGTATCGCTAAGGTATTTTATCTTAAAAACTTCCCAACACTCTTAAATATTTATAGCGGTGTCTGGACACATAATATCATTTTTATAGCAGTGTCGCGGTCTCTTATATTATAGTTGTATAGTGGCGTCGCTAGGCTTATATATTTATTAAAGAAACGTTGCGACGCCCTTTTTGTTCTTACCGTTGCTTCATTATGTTTTATAACAGCGTCACATGACGCTTCTATAATGGTTATAATGGCAAAGCGACGTAAGCATATTTTCGACAGTGGCGCCATTACGTTTTGTATAGTGGCATCGCGCTGCTGCTATCGTTTCTAGAGTGGCGTCGTAACGCTATGTTATAGTATTATTTATAGAAGTGTCGCGACGCTATCTTACTTTTTATTCACGACTAGCTGAGCCCGCGACTTCGTCCGCGTGGAACCCGCGCAGGACCCATTTTGTTTTTTTTCTAAAATAAAAGTAGCCTAAGTTACTGCTTATAACATCAGCTATCTACCAGTGAAAGTCCCGTCAAAATCGGTCCAGCCGTTTCATAGATTCTCTTTGATTTCATGTGTTTTTATTTTTTTACGCGGAACCCTAATTGTTTTTCTAAAATTAAAGTAGCCTAAGTTACTCCTTATAACATCAGCTATCTGCCAGTTAAAGTCCCGTCAAAATTGGTCCAGCCGTTCCGGAGATTACCCGGAACAAACACACATACAGACAGACAGACAATTTTTTTTTAAATCGCGGATTTGTTATAAGTACCGTATGTACTTTCATATGCATTTAGTGAAAATGTGTTATTTCGATATTACAAACAGACACTCCAATTTTATTTATTTGTATAGATGTTTGTATGATTTTTATCATGGCGTCACATACTCGTACAACGCTGATTATAATTTTATTAGAGGCGTCGCGACGCTTTTTTGATTTTATGAACCTACTAGCTGTGCCCCGCGACTTCATCCGCGTAGTATTGGATTATTGGGTTAAAAAGTAGCCTATATGTTAATCCCGGTTATAATCTATCTGTGTTCCAAATTTCATCCAAATCCGTGCAGTAGTTTTTGCGTGAAGGAGTAACAAACATACATACATACATACATACATACATACATCCACACTCACAAACTTTCGCATTTATAATATTAGTAGGATTGAACTTCTTACAAACTTGTAAGATTTTTTTAAAGCGAACCTTTTTACTGGAATATTTTTTTTTATTAATCACATTCTTTATTTACACCTGTGATTTACACAACAATATAAACCGGAGTCCACAATAAAATACTAAAATACGTGGATTTGTCACTGGTTCGATGCGGGTTACGCGTGATTCACAGGCATGCTTCGATGGTAGGCCACTATGCCGGCTCACTCACAGGATCTACGAGTTCAATTCCGTCGGGGATTTCGGAAATAACCTTACCCATTACTTACCTATACGTATTACATTTTTTTCTACAGTAGGTATAAGCGTCGCAACGTTTTGGAGGTACCCATATATATACTAGGTGAAACAAAAAGCGTATGCTATTTTTTTTGCAACTTAAGGTGGAGGCGCCTGTCTAGCCCGCGAAATTCAAAATTTTCGAGTATTTTTATGGTTTATCCAAAATCTGAAAACATTTAAGACAACATTTTGTGATTTGCGACAAACAAAATTCAAAAATTCAAAATTGTTTTTATTCATGTAAGCCAACAAAGCATTTATGAATAGTCAGAATCTACCACCGGTTCGGAATGCTGCTTCCACTGAGAAGAGCCGGCAAGAAACTCAATGGTTACTCTTTTCAATGAATGAAAGATGGTGTACATTCTCAGGAACAGCATAAAAAAATGATATGAGCAGGCAACACCATTGCCACTAAATAGCTAATAGTAAATAATAATCATATATGTAATAATGTAAATAAAATGAGAATGCTAGTTTAGTGTGATGTGCATACCTACTCATACTTACATCAAATTAAACGTTTACGAACCAAAATAATAATTGATAAAACAGGGGTGGATAATATGATAATTGCTTTGGTGTGATGCCTTCCATGCTAAGTAAATAAATAGTATTTAACGACAATGTTGTTAAGAGGAAAGTGAGTGGACCAATCTCCGCAAGCAGCGCTCGTATGCAGTGCGTTACAACACAGTATGCAGTGCGTTTATTAATACATTTATTTTACTCTAAATATTATCACGGTGGATATGATAGGTACTAGTAAATCACTAAATATACAAAAATTGCCAGATTATCTGGATAGCTGTCGTTCTTGAAATGTTTTAGAGTAAGTTGGATATATTAATAAATGCACTGCACACGGTCTTTTTCGCGAATTACAAAATGTGCCTTTTATTATTGTCAGATTTTGGAAAATTTCTAAAAATCCTCAAAAAATTTGAAGTTCGCGGGCTAGATGGGCGCTTTAGCTTTAACTTTGTAAATCTCAAACTATCGGCTTTGTGGTACAGTTGAAGTACTAAAGGTTTTGTAGACTTGTGAAATCGGTCAACAGCTGTATCCCTATAACACCTTTTGTTTTTCAAGTTCCCTCCAAAGCTGATAGTTTTAGAATTACAAAGTTAAGTTTTGAAAAAAAAGTATACCCTTTCTGTTTCACCTTGTATATAATGGGTACCCCCTTGGTATACCTACGGAGTGTTAAAAAGTCCGAAATAATAATTGGAAATAATAATTCAAGTAGCCAATATCTTCTGAGTAAAGTAAAACTATTATTATTATCTTCGGTTTTACGTCACACGTAATTACTAATTAATGTATAGGTAGTTATAGGTGAAAATGTAGTTGCATTTTATTAAATTACTAGCTAAGCCCGCGACTTCGTCCGCGTGGAATTTAACTTAACAAAAAAACCCGCTCCCGCGTTCTGAGCCCGCGCAAAAGGACCCATTTTTAAATGTTGTTTTTCTAAAATAAAAGTGAAAGTCCCGTCAAAATCGGTCCAGCCGTTTCGGAGATTACCCGGAACAAACACACAGACAGACAGACAAAAAAAAATTAAATCGCGTTTTTGTTATAGATGGCGTATGTACTTTCATATGCATTTAGTGAAAAGGTGTTATTTTGATATTACAAACAGACACTCCAATTTTATTTATTTGTATAGATTTAAAATTGATAATAATCGTACCTATTATTATAGAAATTATTAATACCGATTAAACCGTGTATAAAAAAATAAATGACTGTACCTACTTGTATAAAATTATATCTTAGGTATCATATGATTAGGTAATGCGTGATAAATTGTTTGACCGTAGGTCGCTTAGCTCACTGGAATCGTCCACTACAGTGTAATGTACGGTCAGTGGCGTAGCTATACCTACATATACTTAACCAAGGGCCCCGGATCAAAAATAATATAAAATTTATTTAAACTAAACGAGATACTTTAAAGTTTAAACGTAGGTACAATACTACTTCATCTTCAGTTCCTTATCGCCCACTACAGGGGTTAATAAAGAGGGGTGGGAATCGATCCGATCTAGGTTTGTTGATAAGGGGCCAAAAAGTTAAATGTCGACCGCTTGGCGCAGTGGTCTGAGCGTAGGCCGCTCGGGTCACGGGTATCAGTAGTATCGGGTGGTTGTGGGTTCGATTCCCGCCGGGGCAAATTTCGGAAATGGCCTTCGGAATTTGGCCAGCTCCGGGTGTCACTGGGATCGCCCCCAGTCCATTGTAGTATACCCATAGTACAAGCGTTGCTTCATTTGGGAGCATACATTTGGTGTCATTCTGGCGATAAAAAAATATAAAAAATTTCGTAAATTCTTTATTCGAATAGGATATAAGGTATATCACTTTTTAGAACATTGTTCATGGAGGCCGAGGCGAGGGGCCCCTTAGGCTGGGGGCCCGGGGCACTGCCCCGCCTAGCCCCACGGTAGCTAAGCCACTGTGTAAGGTACAAAAGTTTTTTTTGTTTGCGACCAATACCTACAGTTGGTATGTTAATCAGGTGATATTTATTTATTACTAGGCTTTTTATTTATTTTTTATTATGTTATTGTTTATTTGTTTTTAATTATGAAATATCCCACTGCTGGGCAAAGGCCTCCCCTTTCCGTCTGCACAGGTCCGTATCTTGGGCTTAGTTACTGTAGCATTGTTTTACCGGCAAATGTGTTAAATCGTCGCACAATCTTCGCCTTGACCGGCCACGACGTCGGTGACCATCTTTATTGTAAATAATGTTATTAATGTACTTACTAATGTTAAAAATGAGATTTAAAAGTTTGAAAATTTGCTGCGAGCCGAGTTTCGAACTTAACTTAAGCTTAACTCCATGTATGCGGTTATTCACACGGTTAACCCAACACCGATACCATCCACACATGTTACTGTTACTGTATCCGTATTTCAATTCGGCTATATTTCAATATCTGTTAAAAATGTAGGTACATAACGGTGTCTCTGTATCGTATCAAATCGTATGTAATCGCGTGTTAAATTCTAAAAGTTACCAAATAACGGTGACGACTTCTTCGGGTGACGGGTTAGGATCAAAACCCACTTAGGTACTTAACTAGCTATCACTGTTTTCTAGCCAAATCCCTATCAATTGGAACCGTGGATTACATTCTGAATCATTTTAGGTATATGCTGGGAACCAAGCCTAACGCCCCATTCCCTTATCCATCAGCTAGCCCTTCCTGACTTAGTCATCATTAGCCTTAGTTCTCAATAATCATTATCGCATTGTGCAGGTTGCTCATTATCCTCGGTGATTAGCCACGCGAGCTGTGAGTAAGCGAATACCGACCATTGTTTTGCGGACTTCTGCGATGATAGCGCTCGCTGGAACAATTGGACCTACTTATGCAAAATGGAACCAACCCACACACACTTCTGCAAACTGAAACCAACCTAGAACCACTAACACAAGGTTGGTTTGGGTCTACAGTAGTGCATGTGGGTTGGTTTCATTTTGCATAAGTAGGCCCAATTGTTCTAACATGTGATAAGCGGTGGTCGGAATGGTGTGGTGTGTCATTTTGAGGAAATATGCAAGATAGATTATCTACGTAGGTAGTATTGTAGTAAGTATGTAGGTACCTACTACCTAATAGATTATTAGATAAGTAATGTTATTATCAACTAAAATGATAATTTATTTATCAGTTATCTATCGCAGGGTTCTGTTCAGCTTTAAAAAGACAATAAATAGCAAAACAAAAGAAGTCTGTTAATAACTTGATAGTCATACTTAAATATGCCTAATATACCTATGTATTATAAATCTATACAAATAAATAAAATTGGAGTGTCTGTTTGTAATATCAAAATAACACCTTTTCACTAAATGCATATGAAAGTACATACGACACCTATAGCAAAAACGCGATTTTTTTTTTTGTCTGTCTGTCTGTGTGTTTGTTCCGGGTAATCTCCGAAACGGCTGGACCGATTTTGACGGGACTTTCACTGGCAGATAGCTGATGTTATAAGCAGTAAATTAGGCTACTTTTATTTAAGAAAATCAAAATTTTAAAAATGGGTTCTGTCGCGCGGGCTCAGAACACGGGAGCGGGCTTTTTTGTTAAGTTAAATTCCACGCGGACGAAGTGGCGGGCTCAGCTAGTAATAAATAAATATCGTCAGACTGACACACCAACTGTATGGTCCCAAACTAAGCAACGCTTGTATGTAGGTACTATGGGCACCGTACAATCGACTGGGGGCGATCCCAATCACACCCAGACCTGAGCAAATTACGAAAAGGCTATTTCTGAAATTTGCCCCGGCGGGAATCGAACCCGCAACCACCATGCAGTGAGCCAAGCGGCCTACGCTCGAATCACTGCGCCAAGCGATCGTAAATTATGTAACCAATAATTATTATTATATACTTAAATGACTTATCTATTTTATCTGGGTGTATAGTAAGGAATTTTGCTTGACCGTATGAGTATTGGAAACATGTATATACCTACTAGAAATAACTTAAAAACATTTATTCAGTTTATTTGGTGTTATCAAAAAATAATCTTAAAAATACCTACGTAGATACCTATTAGTTCCTAATTTATAGGTAGATACATGGTAAGTACGGTTATGTTAAAATAAATGCTTGCCTACATTATTTTTCTCCACGGGGAGGATATATTCAAAAAATACCCGATCTCTTGTGAGGGAGGTATGGGGTATGTACAGTACAGGAGGTATGGGGTAAGAATTCCAAATAGGTACCTATTTGGAATTCTTACCCACTAAAACCTCCCCGGTGGCCGCCTTGTGCATGTTGGATCCTCCGGGATCTCCAAAAAAACAGAACGCACTGAACCACCTACTTACACTACAAGAACTAGCTTTCTTGATGCGAAAATGTACCTTTAATATTACCCATAGGTAGGTACCTACCTATGGGTAATATTAAAGGTACATTTTCGCATCAAGAAAGCTAGTTCTTCAGCGACCAGTTGTAAAAATATTTTTACTGTAACATCAGCCAATACGATTATTTTAGCTGTTTTCCGGTTTAGAATCAAAGGTAGTGGATCATACCTACCTACTATCTAGTAGGTAAATTAAAAGATAAATTAAAAGATTTGGATCTCCAAATCTTTTTTTTTATTTCGATTAATTTCCTTGCAGGTTCCAGGATAACTCCTTCCGCGGCGCTTTGTGTAGGTCAAATGTTGGTGTCCTCGTTGAATACCACTGTTCTTGTTTACTGGAGTAACGGATATGAGTGCGTGCAGTCTAATTTACACATTAAACTATAGGTTTATTATCTCTATATCTATGCCTTTGTGTCAATTTATTCTAATTAATCTCCATTCAACTTAGAGCAGCCGTAAGTTAGTCAGGTGCCTACCAAATAAGGGCGTTATATAAACACCACACATTATAAACATCTTACGGCAATGTATTCATCTCGTCCCATTGAAAACAACAATAGGCCCTCATCGATACAGCGCCTACGCACCGAATTCGAATGTCAATCGTAATAATCGAGTCCGATTACCTGTCAAAAGCGAAGGCGGGCGAAAAGCTCAGGGAAAGCGCTACAAGGCATTCCGAGCCGCGGAGGCTTCGACGCCCGCCGCCATTAGTCGGTGAGCGGCCAATCACGGCCGTTGGGCGGGGCCATGCGCACGCGCCGCCCGCGCACACAAATCGATTCAGTGTAAACGCAGCTGTCGCACGGTATTCACGTTATTTGTCCTGCTTACCCGACTTCGTTTGTTTTTAATTATGAACTTTTTGTGAGCTTCGTGCTAGATATTGTGTGTAGTTTCGTTCCGAACACTTATGTTTAAACTTTTAGGTTAAATTTTAACGGACTGAGTATGAAAATGTTTATGTGAAGTGACTGATATCGGTTGGTGTAGTTTGTTAGAGCTGTATAGTACGCGATGATGATGGATCAGGCGCACTTTGGAGAGTATTTGCTGAGGCAGCAGATGCTGCACGCCGCGTCGCTCAGTGGACTGCGTAAGTTTATAAAATTTCATAAGACATTTCAAATGGGTTATATTATATGCTAAAAAAACAACCATTTCTTTAACTAGCAATAATGATAACCGTTTAAATATAAGTATCCTTAATTACATGTAATCCCATTAAGTAATAGGTTATTATATGAAAACTGGTATAATGATGGACTCAATGGTATTCAGTCACTAATTAAACCTATTAACAACTGCAACTTAGGTAGCTCATTCATGTGAAACATTATTTTATGCACTTTGGTGCCTACTTATAAATAGTAAAAAATTCCAGACATGTGTGCATGTCACTCTTATGGAGGAGTGTGAGAAAGAAACTCTATGGCAGTATTCTACCTCTATTTAAAACAACGTTATATATTTATAGGTACCTTTAAACACACATTAAATAGGTAACAAGTGGTTCTCTGTTTAGTTAGTATTAAAAGTAAGATAACTATGATGTTTTCCATAATACATAAATTAAACAATTATGATATTGTACATAATAAATAAGCATTTCTTACTAATAAAGAGATACGAATGCGCATATTCTGATGCTGGAATTTCAATCATTTCTAATGGATGTCAATGCTTATGCAATAATGATAATTTACCCCTTTTAAATGTCCCACTCCTAATACGAAGGGGATTCAGGCCAAAATCCACCACGCTGGCCCAGTGCTAGTCAGCGGATTTCACATGTCTTCTAAAAATTTGTTACATTTTCTAAGACATTTATGTTTCCTCACAACGTTTTTCTTCACTATAATCATATTCAAATTATGATTTGCACATTGTTTTCGAAAAACCCAGAGGGGTGAGCCGGAGCTTGAACCCAGGACCTTGTCTTCTGTATACCTAATGTATAAGTTTTTTTCTGTTGTTTACCTATGACATAGCAATATAGAGACAATGGTACTGATTCTGTTGGTAGGTTCGGTTAGAAGAACGGCGGCAGTGTATTTGGTTTACTTCAAATACTTGAACTAAACCAAATACACAGCCACCGTTCTTCTCATAGACGTAAGGCATGACAAAGACAATAATATTTTAAAAAGTTTGTTGCAAATAATAGGTAAGTACTACCTATCGCTAATACTCAGCATACAATAAATTTGAAAGTCGTCAAGGTATATAAACATTTTCGAGCTAATATATATATTTTTTAAATTGTAGATAATATAGCTCCAATGTCTTAGTAATATTTTTTTGTATAGGTACCTATAGGTAACAAAGTTTGTAAACTATACGACCCGCACGCTGTTGGGCAGTTATCATAGCCTATAGTTTCTTGCAATACCAAAGGCATCAAAATCATTACACGAACGTTGCCGACTTTACGAGGAGTGGGCTAGAGAGAAGACTCTCTTACTTTTCGTACGAAACGCATCTATGTAATAGATGGTAATAGCTACTTTACGCAGATTTTTTGTGAGAGAGTGGTAGTACCCAGGTCAAGCCATTAACCAGTCTATATTGAGCTGTAGCCAATTGCCTACAGCTTGGCTCTACCACCATTGAATCTCCATTGATCACATACTTACCATCTTTTGTATATAGTGTGCAAGGAAAACAAACCTTCTACAGCACAGCACCTTTGTTATTTATTACACGTGTGTATAAAGGTATTGGTTCGTTCTCGTATGCTAAACTAATTATCTAATTAACACAGCGCTGTACGGAAACGTTTGTTTGATTGCTAGCTCTATTCACCGATGGGAATGTCTTTGTTTATGAATAATAGTACTATATTCCTTCATCACCACGGCTACTTACCTATGCTAAGAAGTAGGTACATTAATTGAATGTAGAGTTCAGGAGATTTAGACGTTCACACGAATATCTACGTATACATCATATATTATGAAATATATATGATTTAATTGAATGAATAAAAATATTGTTAGTTTTTAGAAACAGTACCTAATATAGCTAGCTAGCTAGTAGATATAATTGAGAAGATCAAATAATTATGGTAGAATTATAAATACCTCATAATATTAATTCAACTAACACTTTAAATTAATAGGTTTTTTTTGAGCAAAGGAAATTCAGTAACATAATTACAGTGAAAAGTATGTTAAAAGCTCCAAAATTTTGTTAAAAGAGTAGCGCGTTGAAGTCTTTTCAATGGGTTAGTCACGCTGAAATTGTACTATCAGGAAATCGTAGTATGATATTACAAACAACAAAATTTTATTTAATATTATAAGGTACTAAATGTTACAATTTACGACCTAAGTGTGTACTTTTCCAATAAGAAAGTCTTACAACATAAAGGGCGTGTCACACGAGCGTAGGCGACGCTCCGCCGCCGGTAAAGCTTTGTCAGTGGGATGGAAATTCTGGAAACCCGTTAACATCGCAGTGTGAATGATTTCCGCTTAAAATAAATACGGTACTTAGGCATGTCCCACATGACATTATTTACCTATTGGTATATGCTAAGCAATGGAAAACATTTAAGATAATATCCGGTATCTTACATAAACATTTTTTCACACACAAATATATAAAGTAATAACTTTATATTAAAGTTAGTAAAGATAATATATTATATTTACCCTTTCTCTACCCCGCTAATTGTAACTTGATTTCATTTGAGACCTTACAAAAACAAGATCAAGCTAAATAAAGTTATTATTTTATATATGTATGTGTTATTATATTAAATACAAATTTACCAATTTATTGTCATACTAGCGACCCCCCCCGTCCTCGCACGGTTTTTCTCTACTATCCATAAATATAATTACTTAGAATGATACCTACAAATAGACAGACACAGATAGCAACTTTGATTTATATTCTTTAGAGTTTAGAGTACACATTTATATAGAGTGGTGCAAGCATCTGCCGCACGCCTCGGAATAACGCGTGTAATTATTTAAAGTTGCGTGAAAGTATCCAAATTAAACGGAGCCTGAAAAAAACTAAATTATTCTTTAACTAATATCAGGTTGTCACTGCCGACATTCAGTAACACACGTAATAACCCCCTCACGGCGTGATGCTATGTACTCATTCATGGGCTTTTTATTCCATTGTCCAAAGGACAGTAGTGGATTATCAATTATTGTTTTTACTATATTATAATGGTGGTTTAATTGTACCTATGAGTGTGTGTCGCCCATTCATTGACTTCTAAAACATTTGATTCAAGGATAAAGATTATAAAGAGTACTATTTCTTTTTTTTTGGCTTTTTTTATTATTATTTATAACAATTAAAAGTTAGTACACTTAGGCACGGACCGCACTCATTACGTAGTACTTACATCAATAAATAAATAAGGCCAAAGTATGATTATTACTCGCGACGGTACAAAGTCGAGGAAACTTTTTTGTTGTAGAAATTCATAACGATAAAATTCAAGCCAACAATTAATTAACTTCGGGGAAAAGTTTATGTACAATAGGGTAAATACCTACACATCTGCCTAGTATTTCAGGAAAAATAGGCGAGGGGGTGTCTATTTTAATTTTAACAACGACGTATGTACCTTCCTAGAATGTATTAACCTAAATGGTTCTACATACTTATCCGTTTAGTATAAATAATTTACATATAACTACAATTATTATTTGTTATTTCATTATTCCCTTGTTAATAACGTAGTCATAAGAAGTACGACGCAATTAATTCTTCTTAGAATGAAATACACAAGAAGCGTAACGAAATATTTGTTCGTTACTTCTTGCTACTTTTTCAATGACATATTTTAAATTGCTCAAAGGCCGCTTTCGTAGTAAATAGGTATGGTGCCCTCACTATTTGTAACTATTGATAGGAAATGTATTAACAACGGTCTTATGTCAATGTCATAGAGATAAAATTAGCGTGATACATCCAATAATGTCACAAACACTACCTAAATAACACCTGCTGTACGACAGAGTAAGACATTTTGAACTCTATTCCTGAGAAAATATAATGATTAGTTGACTACTCTTTAATTAAGGGCTATGTGTAAAGTTATTTCTATGTATTTACCTTCCATCTATAGGTTATTTAATTAGTTACATTATAATATCACCTGTTATTGTCAGAAATGAGCGCATATAACTACTAAGGACCCACCCTGCTGTTTTTGTTATTATTTATATACATAGGTATAGCTTTTTCTCGCAGCTTCTATAGCGTAGATTTTTTTCTGAATGTCGATCATAGAGCCACTTACCGGGACCAACTATATCTGAAAACCATCCAGGTGACTCTATAAGTATTAGGAAGAAAAAAAAACTAAATCAAATAATATTAGGTACTTAATACCTGTAGGTATTACCTAAAAAGGCATAGTTACCTAGATAAAATTAGAATTGATTAGTTAGCTTTCAAGATTGTGATCTGAATTTAAATCTGTGAAAATAATATAGCAGGTACCAGAAGATACACTTAATTTATTTATTTATCATATTTATTAATCGAAATTGACACATATATTATATATTACACTATATGTACAGTATAACAACTACTTACTTGTAAACTAACTTACCGTAAATTTACTAAAAAATAAAATCATAGGTAGCGCGGAAATGCAGCCAGCCTCCTGGGCACTTTTGGCATCGACTACGATGTGGAGCCACTTTTGTATATATAATATTATTTTTATTTAATTTTTATTAAAATTTACTGTAAGTTAGTTTACAAGTAGTTGTCATACTGTATGTAGTGTAATATATAATATATGTATCAATCCAGAAGATTCTGTTTCTCAATATATAATTTGCGATAACAATACTGCAATACGTATTAGCTGAAACCCCATACCTACTTACAGCACATAGAGTTGAATGAGAACAAAATGAATGAAGACTCATTCAATCATGTTCGCAACAAAAATCGGAGATAATCGCACCAATTAAGAACCATCTTGTGAGCTAAAGAATTTGTTTGGGACTTGAAATGTTATGCCACGCGTGAAGGAATGAATAAGGAGTTACTTACAGTTACATTTAACGTTTTGCTCTACCTATATTGAATTACAAACAACGTTACATCATCCAGGAGAGTAACCAGAATCGACGGAAAGTTTCCGTGTCGGAAACAACACCTTTTTTATGGGACTAGTCTCGCCATACACTCCCACCACTGCACGCCAGCCAGCCAACTCCTGCAAGCCAGGATCGACAATGGTGAAGAATAATGACGCAATAAACAACAGCTTCTATTCCTCTAATTAATATGTAAAAGAAGGAGGGAATCTCACATTTCCGACAATTGTGATTACCCCCCGGACCCGCCTTACCCAGCTTCTCGTGACATCGTGAATATAAAATAAAATTTATTTATGTATTAGAAGACTATTAAAGCGGTACAACTTCCCGCCGCTAACAAGCGTGCAGTTAATCTGTGTCGGTACTTTTGATCCGCCGGCGCCCGCGCACCCGCGCCCGCGCAATTCTTGATAACTCATAAAATATCAATATTATACTACGGACGTCGTCAAATCTCAGGGCGAGGCTCCACTGAGAGACGCACGTTTAATAAAAAGCAATGAAATACTGTCATGATTTTACGATGTTTTTCTTTATTCTCTCTGTTTGCTTTGATTAATTTATTTTAGTATCGCGAATGTTTCTTTGTTTGATAATTAACGCATTATCAAATTAATAATTTATATCATTGTGTCGTTTATGGATTAAATTGAAGCTCATTAACACTTGAGGTAGTTGCAATTTTGATTTTATTTATGAATATAATGTTGTATCGAGCCCATAAAAATCAAGCGTTCTGGCAGTTTATATATGAAGGTGAAATTTGTTTGAGAAAATCAAACAGCGTTAGAATTAAATTTCATACTTTTAAGTCCAAACCAATATATTTGGCGGATTCTTTCTTATGCTTCTACTCACCTTAGAGTCATACACACGAAGAAGCCGACACCGTATTGTCCATACATTTTTACCAGATAATAGCCGTTTCTAATATGACATCTGGATACAGAAAAAATATAGAAATTATCAGCGCCGGGTTAACCGTGTGAATTACCGCTTATTTGTTTATATCAAATAACGGGACACATTAGTACATAAAAATATTTGCTAACCTACATATTCACGGTGCATATTATTAATATGTACCTTCGACTAATATACTCAAGTCATAATATCAGTGAAGCTCCATGTCTATAACTCCATATCGCGTTTAATTAAACGCCGAAAACTCCCATTAACGATTAATAATTAATTTAGTGATGGTATGAATTATTGGAACCTCACTTAAACAGTTAAGTATGTTTATTATGCGGTGTATAACGGTGAAATAGAAAATAACACATCTTTTCACTTGCCAGTGAATTATGTTATAAGACGAGACTGTTCCACTATTTTTTCAGTATAGTAACTCCATTATCTATGTGACAAGTCTGTATGAGAGACTATGTTGAACATAAGCGGTCATTAACAAGGTTATCAGATGTCAAATATCTTATAAAATATCTGTCAAAATGTACCTATACCTATCTAAACAGAACGGTGTTGGCTTCTTCGTGTGAATGACCGTTTCTTCGCGGGAATTACATAAATTTTTACAGAGTTGTGGGGTCAAAATATTGATTACTAGCGGCCCGCCCCGGCTTCGCACGGGTACATTGCGGTTACATTATTCGAGTTTTAGTAAGGATCCCGAATTTTTTTGAAAATAAATTATATGTCACCCGGGGATAGTGTAGCTTCCCAACAGTGAAAAAAATTTTCAATCCGGTTCAGTAGTTTCGGAGCCTATTCATTACAATCAAACAAACAAAGTTTTCCTCTTTATAATATTAGTGTGATAAAGTAACAATATACATTATAATAATATGGTATTAAATTGCTTTGTATATTTGATATTAGTTTATAAATGTAAAGTTATATCAGTAAATAATATTAATATTATGTAGCATCCACAACTGCGTGCTAGTCTTCTGTTTTACATTTCATATATTTTCTTCCCGTTGTATTTGTTATAGATAAACTTATATGGATATAATAGTTTTTTTTTCCTGTCAGTTATAATAAAGAGAACTGTTTATTTGTGTAGACCGCGTGGGCGCCGACGCCGAGCCGCCGGCGTGCGAGGCGCGCTTGCTCAACGGCGACCTCTGGCGGAGCTTCCACGACATCGGAACAGAGATGATCATCACCAAGGGCGGACGGTGAGTTTAATCACTACTATCAAATAATCATGATAATATCGCCAGACTGACATATCAACTGTGTAAAATAAATAAATATCGCCAGACGAACACACCAACTGTATGGCCCCAAACGAAGCACCGCTTGTACTATGGGTACCGTACAATGAACTGGAGGCGATCCCAGTGACACCCAGACCAAGGCAATTTACGAATAGGCCTTTCCGAAATTTACCCTGACGGGAATCGAACCCGCGACCACCCGGTGTAGTGAGCCGAGCGGCCTACGCTCGACCCAAACTAACCAACGCTTGTACTATGGGGACCGTTCAACGGGCTGAAGGTAATTAGTAGTATCATGAAATTCTCGATTATACTTAAATTGACATGCCTTCGAACGAAAATATCTTGTAGTAAAAGTTGTACAACGTATTTAAGCGTAAAGAATTCCATAATTGGCACCTGCCTGGTTGTTATCGGTATTCAAGGGAAACGTGCGCCGCCCGCCCGCCGCCCTCCGCCCGCCCTGCACTGTCACACTGCGAGATCGCGAATTATATTTGAACCTAAAAAACATCCCTGTCTACTATCCAGTCAATTAAACGATGCAGCTGTCAGAATCCAAGAATCGAATGCACAAAAACATACTCGTAATAAATTACAAAATAATAACAAAAACTTAACGAAAACCCATTAGGGCTGCTGAATCTGACGCGGGCCTTGTTAACGGATAATTCGAGAGCCCGGGCCGGACCTCCGTCATAGACAAAACAAACAGCTGCCTCGACGGCAATTTGTGCATTTCTCTAAATGGCCGAGCACAAATTACAGCTTATTATAAGCTTGTTTGCTTTACGACGGTACCCCTACAATTATATTTTTTTCGTGATCGATAATGTGGGTGCGAGCAGTGAAGAAATTACACAGTCGTCGCGATCTCGGCGCCTCCGCCCTTCCCGCGACGATGGAGCGCGACCCACCGCGCGAGCCCCGCGGCCCCCCCCCGCCCACGCCGCACCTCCCCCCCCCCCCCCCCCCCGCTCCAGCTCGCTCATCATTACTCGCCCCAGCTCATTATGAGCAGTGGGCACTGGGCAGCCCCGGAGGCGTCCGTGGCAGAACTTCCAACTCAACTTATGCGTCAATTCTTACGGCAAACCAAATGTTGCAGTCTAATTACTGTGGCAAGGGTTCACATTGACTCGTTAAACATTTGATATTAGAGCTGAAATTATTCCACGGTAGCGGAGCCTGACCACCACCGCCGCGCCGCCAAAAGAAAGTTCAATCAATAATGTGCATCACGTCCGTAAACGATTTCGGGCGGAATTAAAAATGAAAATATTCCGTAATTAATGGCGTGTAATTAGCGTTCGAAGAGCGCCGTTGTCGACCACTTATTAAAATGATCAGCAAAAACGTTACGGTTTTCGCAAAGGAATATCTGTCGTGCGCGATGGCTGTCGCGGCGCGCTTGCGCACTGTCCCGGTTTTTGCGCAGCTGATAATTAGTCTGGTTCATCTGTGCTCCTGTCATCTCCTACACGTTTTTTTGGCGCGGCCGCCGGCGCGGACCACCGCGCGGCCGCCCGGCTAACATTCCGATAATTTACCGCTTTATCCGGCGGTTGGTGAATCTCGTTAGCTCAGCGGCCGCGTCCGTCTAGAGGTCACTTTTGTTTGTTTTGTATAACGATGCCGCGCGCGCGAGAGCGGCCGGGGGCGCGCCGGCGCCGATCCTGGCGCCATACGAATCGAAATGGGTCAAAAATATTTGATGCATTTCTCGTATTGAACGTTAGCCGGCGCGATGCGTGCGCGCAGTAATTGAGTTATTCCACGAGCAAGTCTCGCGGCTATGAGAACTAGTCAAATTGGTGAGTATAACTGGATGCTTTTAGTTGTTATTCAAACATGTTAAAAGCCGTTCTGACTGTTCTTTATCTGTGAGCGTTCGCGGAGTGGGGCGGAGGTTCCGTGGGATAATGGAAAACGCAAACAGTGGATTTGGGCGGTTCGTTTGTGCAAGCGGGGCCGGGCGGCGCAGGCCCGCAGCTCGGAGTTAACACCTGCCGCGCTCGGCGGCCATGCGAGCGCTATGTGCTCACTATGGATTTGTGGCAACAGCCATGCCAGTTTTACCACCTGTTACCCGATGTGTGAATTATATGGTACATAGGTATGAAGTTAACCCCTGTAGGTACCTACACCTATTCGTTGTTTCTTTCTGAACAAGTTTATTGCTTAGGTCTATCGTCTATTTTATTATATTTTATTTTGTCTGAAATGTATGCACATGACTAATACAAAATGTTTTAATAATATTTAGACCAACATGTGAGCGCCCGCGTGCCCAGTACAATAACAAAATGCAGTATCAACAGTGTGACACGTTCCATCTGTTCTACTCTATGTTCAGAGATAATACTTAACCCTCAATAATCGGCCCACAAACAAACACTGGTCGGAATAGAGTAGGTTATTTATTTTTTTCTCAAAACTAAAATATGACAAATGGGCGAGGCGCTGCGGCTGCGCCCGCGCCGGCCGGCGGCGGCCGCCGCGCATCGCTCGCGTGTCGTCACGCGGACCTCCCGCCATTTTAAAAACAAACACACAACATACAAAAACTTGTTATTTATTCTTGTGTTATCCGACGGAAAGGGCGCGTCTGAATTCGCCTGAAAAAATCATAACTTATAATTAAAAACGTCTAACGACTCAGATGGTGGAATAAAAAGGCGAGGAAACGCATCCATCGGACAAAACTGGCCCCTCGTAGAGTCGCGTAGAGGCGCTTACGGAGGTTCGATAACGAGACTTGCTTTGGTAATTGACGTTCACCGCCGTCTTTTACGAGATAACTCTACCTAATCACCAAAATCTGTGACGTCCACGGATCTAACAAACGAGCGTAAGCTCATTCCGCCGGTTGTTTTAACTGAAATACCGATTAATTGATTCGATCTGTGTCGTAATTAAAATGGGTGATTAGGGCGCGGGGAGCGGCGCCGGCGCCTCAAAGCGTCGCCGGCAACATTCCTTTTGTTTTACCACGGGTCGTTTGTCGCCTGCGCGTGTCGCCGTCCCTGTCGGGCGCGCGCGGGCGGCGCGGCGCGCGAGCGGGAGGCGCGCGGGCGCCGACCCCCTGCGGCGCGCCGGCCGCCCGCCGCGCGCCCCGCCTCCGCCGCCCGACCACTAATAATCAGATTATGACAGCCGCCCGTCTTCCGACTGCGCTCCACTCGTCACTCCTCAATGTCTCGTGGAAACTTGGCATTACGATTTCACCTAGCCACGTACAGACGTGCCAGATTGAGAGATATCGCGAGCCACACCGGCTCTACGCGAAGATAAGGGCTGACATAATGCCTCTTTGTTTTAGAGTCCGATAGCAGCAGGTGGTATCTATCTGTCAGTAGGGGAATTAATGAAGGTCCGATCGGTTAGCCGGAAAAGTTATTAAACGTTCACCTGTAAGTCGTTTTGTCAAAGCATCATACCTACCTATTTGATCGCTCATTAGTTCGACATATCCTAATCTGAGTATATTAGTTTCCACCGGTGAGGCTAGGTTCCATCATTCTTACCCAATCGAACTCAAATCTAGATGCAAAAGGTGCTTAATGAAACGTGGCATGGCATGCCCAAAGTGAAACTCAATTGGTCTGCCATTACTTTTCAAACTGTGAAACGCTGTTTGTACGGTTTAGAACATTTACAATAATGACAGCTTAGATGTAGCTTATAGAAAAAATTGTCGCCGAAAACCGTAATGTCATTGAAAGTAATGGGTAATTCCGGAGAGGAGGAGCAGGAATCTGAAGCACGCGCCGAATGGTCGCCGCCTTCGGACGATCATATCGCAATATCTCCTGGGAATATACCACACACAATACGATGCCTGTTTACATATAACACGCTTTCCATAACAGACGACCCACGTTCTTACGAGACAAGATCACTAGTCCAGCGTTCGATGTATCGCGCACACCGAGAGAATTCCATCAACTCGCTCGTGGAGACCAAAGTTGAGCAATCAACAGAATCGCACAGTCATCGTCGACTCCCGCGCCTTTTTGTCCCGCCACAACCTAAAACAATCGTCGATCCAAGAAAAAACAAACAAGAAAACGATAATTCGAATTTAGAATAATAAGAAATATGCGCCCGGACATGATCGTCGAGCGGCGATTCGTTTTTTGCCGAACGACGACGGTGAGCGGAGCCTGATGATAATTTCTCATTAGGTTATAACATTTTTGTCGGTCGAAACGTCGTAAATTCCACGAATAATTTAGGGAAGAAAGTGGTCGTGTTGAAGATGTTTTGTTTTTATGGCGCCAACGAGCAGCTCGGGTTAGATCGGTATCTCTCGATACAAGCGTTTAACCCATGTTACTCGGAACTCGGGAATATTCTCACGGGCCCCGGCCGCGGCATCGCTACCTAACAAATTGTAATGTGAGCGAATGAGACAACTCGCATTCTTTTAAATGACTTCTTTGACGCAGTAAAAAGTAATCACTTGTGTATAACATTGTTTTTGTGACTTCATGCTTACTTCGGGAAGGGTGCTAGGAAAAAGCAGAATACCGAAATCGGATACGATTGTTGTTCTATCGATAGGCAACAAGACGACAGATTTCATCTGACACTTTTAAGACATGGGAGCATCCAATGTAGCATACGTGGTTATGGTCTCTACGTGACCATAATGCGCCTCCCAGGACCGCGGTGATTGTAACCCGGGCCTAGTCCGGGGTGCGTCGTCAATCATTACGATCATAAAAACATGGGAACGCACGTACAATGGTAGCGACACAATAAAAAAAATGTTGTGAAGTATACAAATTTGTTACATTTCACGCAAGATTTGTCGCTAACGAAGCGTACGATCTGTTTTCATTGAAATGGAATTGATGATAATGGACACTTGTCACGCTAGCTAACCTGCTGCAATCCAATTCAATAATTACCATCACATATTCTTGAAGGAGTAAATACATTTTCCCTACGAGAAAGTATGCAAGACGATTTACAATTCGTGACCTATATTGTCCATGTCCATAACACCATACAAATTGGAGAGATCTTACAAAGTGAAACTCTACATTTCAGCTCTATGCTTCAGCTATTTCATATATTCAACGTTTTCGACCACTTCATTGTTAATGACTCTATCTTAGGAGTACAAAGTATTATATTAATTAGAATCCACTTCTCACCAGCTTCATAGTTGTTGTAACAAAAGGCTCTTCCCTGGCCACAATGACGTGCGACATGGTGCAGGGCGCGGGGCGGGGCGGCCGGCGCGCCACCCGCGCGCTCGTGCGCCGATACTATCGCCGCGGCCGCGCTGCGCCTGCGCATCGCGACATCACGCGCCGATGCGTATCGGCGCACGCTACCGAAACCACAGATAAGCCAATGGGCGACTCTGGGTGCAGGGAAACGCACGATTCTCGTATAAATGTGTCGCGTCGGTGTAAGTAGGACTGTTGTGAGAACACGACAGATTTGGACATGACACGCTGTCAGAGAATACGAAAGCATCATTGAGATGACCACAGATAGTTTGGTAAAGTAATAAAACTGTGGACGCTTGTTAGTAGCTGGCCTTACAGAATGTGGTAAAAGAACAATGGCGTATGTAACCAACAGCAGTTTACGTGGAATTAGAAAAACGTAAGGATGATTACCACATACCTAGGTATACATCAATTGACAAAGCGTAAACCAGCTATACAGAAAAGCAGAACTGACTACTTGTATTGCATAGCATACACTCGCAATTATTCAAAGGGAACATTAATATCAATCAAGGCAGTTCGCAGAAATTCTTTACAATAGACCGTAAATGAAAGTGCTTGCATTGTAATTAACTCATAACGAGCTATGTGACAAAGGATCAGCAAATAATCGGGAACTCGGGATCAGAAGATGTAGAATCAAAACGGAATTATATCCTAATGATACTTAATGGTAATATTCGATCAAGAAAACCTACACGAAAAGAATGTTATCCGTCCAACAATTGTAATTAACAAACCACACGACATCGAGATTAAAGTCCACACAAATTGCCTGAGACTGCGGCATCAAAACAAACTTCTGTGAAATGTGTAACGATGGTTCAATGTCAATATCGCGAGCGTGGCGTGATGTCGCCATGTCGCAACGCCCACTAATTGTCGCGGTGACGCGGCCGCGGCGCGTTTGAACTCGACACATTACTGCCAACCTTGGCGCGATTCTCGGTACCAACATGGGAACTCACAGGGCGTTCTCGGAGCGTTTGTGCGAATCAAGTACTATATGGAGTTACGAGTCCTAAATTGAAATTAGATAATGGTAGAGTTCCGCTTTCTTTAGCATCTGAAACAATTGGATTTATCCTTTATGTGAAGAGAAATTTGTATACCGAGTGAGAGCCATAGCAAGGCATGGCTTCACAGAATTCATGAAGGCATATCCAGTGTTTGTCTTTTGACGCTGAAACAATTGATAGCCGGATATTGCCTCGATACAGCCGGCAAAAGTTTAGATTTACGAACTACATCCGACAGACAATACAGAGGTACTAAAGCATAAAAGTATGGATATGTAGCGGATTAAGCTATCGGACTCCCTTTTCTCAAACAATAAGTACAATGTAGTTCGTGAATAAGTGAAATCGATTAGTTAATAAGTAAAAAAATGGTATTGGTTATTGGTATTTTTGTAGACCTAAGACACTTACATGACTATGGCATGTATCCCACAAAAAATAAATTTTACATGAAGATCGCTTTAACTCCTAAATCCGAAGACAAATAGATGTAAGTACTTACATCTATTTGTCTATGTCTAAGAGGAAATTCCCACTTAACAACTTTACAGAACCCACTTGTTTCAATAAGGAAAACAATGCTTTCGCCGGTTGTAATAGCGAGTTCTGTAATCAAAGTAACTGTAAGACGTGACGTCACAGTCAATTACAAATCCGTCCAGACATAATCACGGCTAGATATCTAAACAGCTATACAAGTAATTGGTTCGGTGTACGCAGCCCGGCCGCGGCCGTTCGCCGCTTGCACCATCCACACAGAATTAATATCAATTAACACACGCGGGCTTAATTGTGAATCGGGCGCGGTTCGCGTGCGGCGGCCTCTTTGTCGGCGCTAGTGAAGCCCCCCTACTCACGGCTGCGTGCGCGCAGCTTCAATTCGCAGCCAAACCCTTTCGCTTCTTCGAAAATCCTAAAATACTGGCGCCATTCTTCGCGACTTCCGTTAGAGGATAACGAACTGTATTCCTATGAAACATGGTATTAATTAAAACGGCGGTGGTCGGTTCTAGGGATCGCGGTATCACGGTACGACGAGCGCAGATCCTGTGCTTGATTGATTGCTGCTCGTTTGAGACTGCCACTACCGTGGTCACTTATCCTACTTGCGCTGTTAATGGTTCGCGTTATTCATGCTCAGTGCTGACACGGCGGTGCTGCGCACATTCTGCAACCATGTTTACAAGTAGTTTCTACAACATTAAGTTACATTTTTAAGTTCTTATCCATCTTGTCTGGTCCTTAAAAATTAACTGAAAAACCGAAAGGCAGTTTATATACTGATATATCTACATGATGAGATTGAAATAGTTGGTATTATAATAAAACTAGATATGCCTCTGCCTATATTATATTATTTTTTATGAACATAAATCAACGAATCGATGATTATGAATACTTACGTTTTAAATAATATTTACGATTTTGAATTGCATACTAAGCGATGATAAATAATGGTTATTTTTTTACTTATTTAAGCAATCATTAATACAGCAGAGAGTGTGAGCTATTTTCAGGGTTATTAAAAAAAATATTTTTACTAATTCATACTTTGTTTGTTTAAAGTAATCTCAATCATATATGTTAAGTTATACTTACTTAGTTTAACTTTATTATTGTCAATTAAAGTCACTCTGTATACAATGTGTAATAAACACTACATCTATTATATTTGCCAAACATCGTTTGAAGTTAATTAACCATGTAAACCCCTAGTAGTTTTACGAGCTTTCGTGGCGGGAGACAAGCCGGCCATCGAGCAAATAAAAAACTATGACAATATTAAAATACAACGCTACTATCAACAAGATCGCTATTATCTATGATAAAGATCACCGCGTTTCAGCCGATCATCAATTCTTTGATTATATCTCAGCTTTGACAGGATTATAATTAGAAACTGTCCGTCCTTTTGGGTTGTCGTTTTTAATGTCGCTAGCCGGGTCCCATACTGCGCTCGCATTTCATTAACTCGAAATGTTAAAAAATTGGGAGTTCTCATAAAACGGTGTGATTTATGCCGGCTCGGGAGCTAACGAGCCATCGCCACCGGACTGCACACCGCTGCAATGCCTTCACACGAATCCTGACTTTATTCCGAACGCGTACGACCGGTTTCGCGACGACCAACGCCGGACCCGTGCGTTGTTGATCGAACAATTAAGCTTCAAGTGTATTGCATTTGGTTCATAATACAAATTGGTTTTGTTTCAGTTTGATGACTAGCTTTACTTTGATATTCCGATCAAAATTGGCATTCGAGCCACAAAAAACCTCAGACCATAAAGGCGGCGCACGAGGCACGCTCTGCGGATGGAGTTATTCGCACACGCGTCGAGCGGTATCATATCTGTAATTAATTTTTAATTGTCGGCAAATTCTTGGATCGTTTATGCGGCATGAATTACCAAACTCCGTATTGGTTGAGCGTATCTTTACGATCTGTTGTTGAATGCGGCGTCAGCTCATAATAGGCTCTAGATGCGGCCGGTAGATAAGCTTTGTCCTGCGCGCGCGCATCTCGGCGGTCGGCCCGTCGGCGGTCGTACCGACTGTCAACTAAATTACGGCGCGTTTGTCGGCCCTTCCATTCGCAATTTACGAGCAAAGAGCTTTGTGCGACACGGGGATGCCGGCGCCGGCGCCCAAAAAGGTGCTGAATTAATTCCGTACTTTCACCGGAACGACATCCATATTGATATGAAACTTGAACTTTTTACATAAACACATACTTCGAGGTGTTTATTCGACGGTTGTGTCCGAAACGGTCGCACAAATACCTACATCTTCTTTAAGTATAAATTATCGGTACTAAACCGGCTCTCTTGATCACTGAGATCTCTTTGACATAAAACACAACTTGCGATGTTTCGTTGTGAAATCCGTTTTTAGACCAAATATATACATTTAAATGTTGACGGTGTGCTTTATAAGATTATATCTGATTAAAAATTTGGTATAATTTTAACATTTTTAGTAATTAAAAGTTTTATAAAAAATAATACTTATTCATAAGAAAAATGAAATGCGTAGTCGATATAAAATCTGAAAGACGCGGCTCATATATACAAAATAAATGTCAATGAATAAATAAATCGGTAAAGGATTGAGCTCAGGAAATTTATTTACCTTTACACACTGCAATAAAATCAATCGGCGATCCGCGTAAGATCGGAAATTAATTGAGGCGGTGCCTTTTAGGCTGCGTTTACAAACTGCGAATGTAGCTGTTAAATCGGGCGCAATTGAATCTCTAATAACAATTTTCCAATTTCCGCAAAGCCATGTTCGAGTCGGTTGTAAATTTGGCGAGAAGATGTATACATCGCAGATAGTCCGTAAAAATTGCTATTTTACAAAACAGTTTAAAACGGTCAGCTCGATTGTCCAATCGGGATTGTTTAGCGCAGGTTTTCTAGGTAGATGTTAAAAATATAACAAATTACATATAATAATAAATAATGCAATGACAATCCAGCTGAACATTATTCAACTCTTTGGTTCAGCAATTTACGTAACAGAGCTGTTTTTTAAACAGCTAGATATACAATCCATCTTTGTCACATAATATCAACACATTGCGGACAGCCTGGGGCAAGTGTACTTACACCCCTGCGCTTGACTCGCTGTCTGTTACTTGAAAGCCTATAGTAAGACCATCCACACTTTGCAACACAATTGGTGCTTGTGTTTTAGAAAAATTATAGCTATAAAACAAAAATGACAATAACTGCACACACAACGCTATATTCATTCAAGATTGCAAATTTTAGAAAAAAAAAACAATGTCTAGCTCTGAACGTTTACGTGTATCAAATTAGCATATTCTATCGATATTTTTTTGTTAATAAGACAGCTTTTCAATCGTGTTTTTCGTTAGTTGAGGGGATCGTCGAACGATGGAGTGTCGTTGCTGCGTTGTTTTTTGTTGCCACCTGCGGGCACCCCCGGCAAAAACTAGCCAATAAAATAAATATTTTTTGGTCGCCATCGTTATGATTGAAGGTGCTGTCGCTGATTTTAAACAAAAGACAACAGATAGTCGGTGGCTATCAATATGCTAATACGACGTTACATCTCCCGAGACGATTCCGTGGCTTTTTTGTGGCCGAGCCCAAATTGGTTTATTTGCTTTGTTACGAGTGTATTTCTTTATAAGTGTAGTTTGTTTGCCTTGCGGAGGCGAGGGTTCGCGGCATATGGAAGTGGTGCGGGATTTTTTTTATCGAGCAACATTTTGAAAATATTTGTAATTTTTTTTTAACAATCCTCGAAGGGATTTGTAACAACAGGATACTTTCCGGTCCGAAGTGATTATTATGCGTTTACTGCATCCCGAACCGCCCCTAGTGTGTTATCGGTGCTGTGTTGCTGTATCATGGCTACGGTTCCGTCTTAACAACCCATTTAACTGAAACAATGGCGGGTGGTGCGGCGCGGGCGCAAGCCGGATCAATTTGTTGTTGCGCAAGCGCAAGTGTCACGAGTATGAGTAGTCGCGCGCGTGTTTGCGCTGAACACACACTGGTCGTTACGTCAATTGCATCGTACGCCGCAGTTAACGCATTTACAATCGCGCAATAAAAGGTCTTTTAGCAGTAGCGAGCCTTATCTGCGCACGTCAACTGCCCACAGCGGCGTCCATCCATTAAGATAATTCGACTCTTGAAAGTAGATTTATTCGTAGCAAAGAGATTCGCCGCAGGGTATTATCAAAGCTCAATAAATACGTGAATAGGTACAATATTATTTTGTATTTCAATAATAAATCTGGAAATACCGAAAGATTGACCAATGAACTCGCTTTCTAATGATTTAGTAGCAGATAGTAATTATGGAATAGATACACCTAGGTAGGATTGAGTTTCGCTCACAAATATTACATACAAACATTTGTGTACATATGTGAACGGGCCGTCGAGCGAGATTCACACGGGCCGGTCTCACAGTCCGAGTGAACAATTTGACACTTCCAGGTGTATGATTTTTTATGCCGCCAGACAATGGCGAAGGTGTTTACCCAGGGCCACATCTGGGTGGACGAAAAAACCGGCCGGACCTCTCGTATGAACGCTAATAAGCGCGGGTTAGACGCTGGATATACAACGCCGAGGATTGAACACTCGAGTTTTGTTTATCGTACGAATTACTGGTGGTGTATATGAAGCGCAGATGTTGTGGGAGGACAAGGGCGCGTTGTCGCGTTAACGACTGCCCCAGTTTAACATTGAACTTGGGCGATAAAACACCAATGCAGATGGCAGTAAAGATAACTGCGCCTCGAGAGGGGTAGGTTATGGTGACGGACGTTAAACGGTGCTCATGAACACATCTACTGACTGCTCGTCGTTAAAAGATTAGTAAACTACGCGAGATTTGACCCCGCGCAGAGCATTTCAGAAATCGTGGGAGAGTAAACGCTAAAAGAGTCCGCGAGCGGCCGCTAAACAATCCGCAACGAATTGGGCCGACTCTATATTTCGAGTGCGGATGCTAGAGCGGATATGACAGTTTCTTTCCTCGCTGTTAGCGCCTCCGTGCGTCAATTGGCGAGTTGTTACCGATTTACGACCCACTCTAAAGTTTATTCAACGCGATTTTGGTGGTCCCATTGTGTTCGCTAAGTCCCTTCCCACCGGATCACCGAAGCCTCCAAGCTTAGCGCTCTCGAGAGGCCTTTTATGGCGGCCCGGCTTTTTATAGTATCTTCATTTCATTTGCATTCTCGTTTAAAGTATATCGTAAACAAAATACCGTAACGTTAAACACTTAAAATAAAAGGTCTGACATGAATACTCGCTCAAATCGTCATCGGTGGTATTAAATTGTAAACTGCTTGCAATCAGCGTCATAAGAACAAAATGCATTTTAGGGATGAAAAAGTGGTTTAGATAGTGTATTCTGGATTCGAGAGGCGGTAAACTTTTCATTATAATATATATTTTGCGCGTGTCTCGTCACCTCTTTGTCGGCGCGCGCGGCTCTCAAACAGCTCGATAAGTGCTCCGCGCGCTGATAAAGCTGGCATCTCACCGAACGGTAGCCGAGTGGACGGATTTGTCAAGGTACGGTCAACAGGAGAGGCGTCGATAGCGCACACAATATTCTCCACGTATATTTATGTTTGCAGTGGTGACTGTCGCTTGTCATGTTTGTATGACACAGGGACAAATTGTAAACAGAGGATCAGCGAGGACGCATTACCTGCCTCACTCGGCGGATATAACGTGTGACAAGGATAGGTACACAATCACGATAAGTTAAGATATTATTCAATTTAATTAATTAGGTACAACACATTAAAAGGTAAATTTTTAATTTCGTGTGGGTTGCCATTTGTTCGGTTTTCAAATGTATGTCAAAATTATTTGTTACCACATCAGAATTAAGATTTACAGTTATTCCGTTTATTTGAGACATTTAGGACCTGTGTAGGTAGAGCGTTGGTGGAAGAGCGATCTCCGATGCTCACTTTTTTATACGCAAAACTTTGTAATTCATTGTTATATCCTTACATAAGCTAACTTTGGGCCCCTTCACTTATAAAGATTAAGCCACGTATCAATTTTTTTATCGCAGCTACAATAATAACATAATTCCGTGATTGATTCAACTTTCTAACTTGATCTGATGTTACAAAATTGTATGCTAGGTTAGTTAGAAAGAAAGTAAAATCCACCTTAATAGAAATGACAGCAAGTAATAATAAATGTAGAGAGGTACCTTATAGTAGAGACTTATAAGCATCTCTATGTATGATTATAACAGCTAAAGCCATATTACAATTACCAATGACATTCCCCGCACGAACAATGTGCAACTCGCCCTTTACGCGGATGATACCGCGCTTTATTTCTCCCATCGTAACAAGGCTCAAATCACACGCGTTCTCCAACGCGCTGTCAATTCTCTCGGAGAGTGGTTTAGGAAATGGCGAATAGAGGTGAACCCGGACAAAAGCGCAGCCGTGCTTTTTGCCAGGACCACCTCTCGACGCCCCTCCAAACGCCACACTCGCTCCAACTTAGGTACTGTCTCTTTGTACAAGCAGCCTATCCCTTGGTCCAAATCAGTTAAATATCTCGGGGTCACTCTTGATGGCTCCATGACCTTCGGTCCTCACATTAGAAACGTCCGCAATCGAGCCGCCTTTGTGCTCGGTCGCCTTCATTATCTCTTATGCAAGCGGAGTAAAATGTCCCTTAGAAATAAGGTGACACTATACAAAGCTTGCATACGCCCTATCATGTCTTATGCGAGCGTTGTGTTCGCTCACGCGGCCAACTCGCACATTAGTCGCCTCCAGGCCATTCAGTCCCGCTTCCTTCGCCAAGCCGTCGGAGCCCCGTGGTTCGTAAGGAACGTAGACCTTCATTCTGACTTACGCCTCGATTCTATCCAGAAGCACTTCAAAATAGCGTCCGAACGCTATTTCAAGAAGGCTTCTGAACACACCAATGCCTTAATCGTCGCCGCCGCCGATTATGCACCTACACACGCGCCAGTTGCATGCCGCCGCAGGCCGCGGCATGTGTTGCTGGACCCCCCCGACCCACTCACCGCTCTCCTAGACTCAGATGTCGAGGATAACGACACACGCACACTCCCCACCAGACACCGACCTCGCCGGCGAGGTCGACGAACCCCCGCTTCTGCTAGAAGGTGCGTCTACTTACCTAGACGCACCTTGGCACCCGACAAGCCCGCTGAGTTTCTTGCCGGATCTTCTCAGTCGAGGTCGCGTTCCGATCCGGTGGTAGATTTACCCTCGCCACCTCTCCTGGCAGCGGCCCAAGCCGAGGTCGTGTCCCTTGTGGCGCCCTTGAGCTAGCTGCCCCCCTGCCCCTCTGGCTGGAGCGCACTTGCGCTCGCCCTCTGTCCGGGTGAAGTTGTTATGGCCACTCTGGCCAACAACATATAGTCAATTCAAAAAAAAAAAAAAAAAAAAAAAAAAAAAAAAAAAACCATATTACAATTGATGTTTGTGTATCTTTCTCTGTAGATAGACTAGTTCTATGTAAAATAAAGCTTATTTTTTCGTGCTATCAACCGCATCGGTATAGCACTAAATCGATTGTATATTTACTTAGTCACTCTTGATCACTGCAGTTGCTTCGTCTGTCCGTACCAACGTCCTCACGTAAGGCGGTAGCGACGATCGTAAACTTTGAATGGAGGCTAATTTAGTTTGTTGTTAATTGAGCTTCTGTCGGCGCGTTATCAGGACGCTGCATTAGCGCGCCCCCTGCAGGCCGGCCCTCCGCCGCTGATAACGCGGCTATTATGACTGATGGCACGCTGGACACACGGACAGATACGCAAATCAACTCGGGATGATTTTATTGTGGGCCGTCAACATTCTTTAGTAGGGACTTTCGGAGACAATAAAGTATCCATTGGGTTGTTTGCTAGTTCTGTTTAGGATTACGTTTTAAAGAAATACTAGAGTTACAAATATCAACTTATTTCAAAGAATAATAATGATCGACACAGTTCATTAAAAAAAAGATGTTTTTGTGGATAAGCAAATTGCATTTCCCTCATTGACGATTTTCGAACACAACATTAGATTACTTTCAACGATCAAATAATAATAACCATTGCCAGACTAACGTACTCAATTTGGATATGGCCTCAAACTAAGCATCGATTTTAGGTACCATGAGTACCGTATAATGGTCTGAGGGCGATCCCAGTGACACCCAGACTAGGGCAAATTACTAAAAGGTTATTTCCGAAATTTACCCAGGGGAGAATCGAACCCGCAACCACCCTCGAACCATTACACCAAGCGGTTGTAAAATTTTATTTCCACGGTGACTGTCCCATATCGCATATATACTCGTAACTATATACTGCTCCGTCCCAATTTCCTAACAAAAACACCGCGGTAGGCACAAACCATAACGTCTCCTGACCCGGCGTAATTACATTAACGAAGTGGAATTGTTAAAGCTACCGACATCGGTCTCTACCGCAGCCGAGATAACCCGGCGCCACCTGTATCTGTGTGTTTACAGCCAGCCCGAAGCGGACGGGTGCCAAAAGCCCTCGTTGGCCGACACTTGTACCCCTTAATAACTAAGATAACAATTTAAAAAGGTATCTATAAAGGCCAAATGGGATAGTCGCACGAATATGGCTAGTTTATTAGCGCCTTCTTTGATTTGATGTTTTACCTGTTTTGTTACAGTTTGGTTTGTTAAATTAACATTTAAATTTTTGTTGCACGATTTGCGGTTATATACGGTGTATTACTTTTATTAGGTTGTTAAAGTCATGGACATGCACTTGGGTTGAAAATTATCGGTGTACATAATAACCAAGCTCATTTGCAGCTCATTAGGATGACATTATTTTTTTTATTGATCTTAACGACTCCTAAATAAACCAATGTCAAAAATTCAAAATCTTTATATTAATGTAGGCTAACCGTAGGACATCAAAGAAATTATAAATATTCAGAATGTACTCACCGGTTCGGAATGCTGCTTCTATTAAGAAGATCCGGGAAAAAATACTCAACGGTCACCCTTTCAAATAGGTAGCAAACATATTCTCACTCAGTATTTTATCTATCAACATGTTCAATTATTTTGAAAAGCTACTTTGTAATGAAAACACTTAATTACTCCCTACTCTACCTCGACTGTATTATAAGATTTGAAATACTTACCAATTTTCTTCTCTCCGCAGACGCATGTTCCCATCCCTCCGCATATCGCTCGCTGCTCTCGACCCTCGCGAGGAGTACTGCGTTCTGCTGGAACTGTCGCTGGTGGGGCGCCGGCGCTGGAGGTGGGCGGGCGGCGCGTGGGCCGCGGCGGGCGGCGCAGAGACGCAGTCCCCGAGGAGGCTAATGCTACATCCTGACTCTCCAGCCCCCGGACACCACTGGACAGCAAATCCAGTGTCGTTTAGCAAGCTGAAACTGACAAATAATACTATGGATGCGCAGGGACACGTAAGTAACTTAACTTCCGGCCTATCCTAGCTTCCGGCCTTTCAATATGTGTGTACCCAGAGAAAATACATTGAAATGTATCTATATAGCAGAAATATGGAAAATGGCTATCAATGAAATGCAATCTGTATATTTTCTCAAACTTAAAAAATTGCACCGTGTTTTTCAATTATCGGTGATTTGTCTCATGCCTCCCAGGTTTCTGGTCAAAAACTAAATAAGTAGCCAACTAAAATAACCAAATATATTACTTATAAGTAGGTCCATAGTATAAAGAAAAGATATGTAGTGTGCAATCAAAACCTACATTCGGTAATTTAATGTATGTCAGTAAGTAGGTACTCCATCTTCAAAATGTTGAAAATCCTAACATGTCGGATGCCATCAACGTTCTATCACATAGACTCGCCACCTGTCGTTACTCGCACAGATAAGGGTAGTGAGGCGATGATGATTGGCGAGTTCGGCATCCACTAATGTGCCACTAATTACCCAATTATCTGTAAAGCATTTTACGGGATAATAAGCGAGCAAGCCTCAACAGCATTCTTGTGCAACTTTGAACGCAATACTGATAGGATTTGTCGGGTTAAATCAATATGTAATTAAAGCTGAATACCATAATGAGTCATCATTCTTTTTACTTTCAAAACATTAATTGAAAAGCCGTAAACAAAAACCCTTCCAAACAATAAAAATATGATGCAAAGAACATTGAGGCTATTGTAAATGAGGTATTGTAAATTACCTCGTAACAAAAACATTCAATATAAATACAGTTACAAGCGCGCAGGCGCAGGCTTCGCCGGCGGAGATGCTCGCGATCGTGACTCTGTCTCGTATATTGTTGAAAGGAAACGCCTCCCGCGCAACCACTTCCCCATAAAACTGGTGGTACCAACCCATATTCAACTCTATATTTATTAATATAAAACTCAAATACAAACATACTGTATTGCAATGAAGTAAAAAAACCTAGTTCCTCGCGATTTTTCGATGAAATATAATACTTGATTCGTGGAGATAAAGGTGAGATTGCAACAGCGGTCGCATCAGTGGTGTGCGCCGCGGGAGCGCGCGCACAAAGACTTCTATAAGCATTTCGTCACTCGAACAAATATGCTGAAAGGCATTGTATGGTGCCTTTGTAGCGGCAAGCAACTGTACTCCTTTATGCGGGCGGTGTGTTTAGACAGGGCGCTTGACGCCTCGATTAATGACGCCCGTGATGTTCGCCCTAGGTTTTATACGCTGTTGACATTGCCGTGTTTGTAGAAACTGTCTCGGAGTTTTACGACTGCTTTTAATTGCGTTTGATGTTTGACTGTTGAATTTTAATACTCTTTAAACGGAGGAGATAAGCCTTACACCGCGGTGCGTTGTAGGTGTAATATAAATAGAGAGATTAATAAAACATAATATATCTGGAAGACGAAAGATTTGTTGTGACATTTTGATGACATTCATCAATTCAGTATACTTAGATACGGCCGTGGATGGCTTCATTAGAGAAGCGAATATCATAGAATTCAATCAATAAGCTTCATGTTTTATTCGATATTTTCCTAAATCACCAATTAGTATAACTCAATCAGTTATGAATATCTCTTTTTATCTAGATGAAACTGTAAATTGACTTTAAAATCAACTGAATTGAAATGTAAGTGGTCATGCGCACGAAGAAGCCGACACCGTTCTGTCTATAGATTTTTGTCAGATAGTGGCTGTATAGGTATGACATCTGGATACAATAAAATATATAAAAATTATCGGTGTAAACTTATACACATACAATAAAATATATTAACCGTGTAAATGATCGCTTAGTCTCAATTAAATCATTTCACCTGCACGTTACTTAAAAGATCATTTATCTATCAAAACAAACATCGTTCATGGCTATCACTCACAGAACATCATAACATGCATTATTATGACGGGTAGCGACAGCAAAAACTGTAGGCGGGTATGCATCAGTGCACACTGGATGCGCCTCGAATGCCTCTATCGAGGCACTGAGGTCGCCGCGACGCGACGGGCGGCGTCTTTGTGCACCCACCCTTACAATAGCGCAGCTACCGACACTAGGAGCGAATCAATCCGCATGGAAGACATCCTCGCATCGCTTGCTGCGCACTTGGGGATTACCACCTGCGATAAAAAGCCACCATTATGTTATGTATCACCCTTCTTGTTTGCAATTTTTTACTCAAAAATCTCAAGACGGCATCGTGTGAAAAGAGCACGTCATAATTACAGAACGGATTTGTGTTTAAAAATAAAAGGAATTTATTGTGAAAGGATTACAAATGTCTTTGGGGACTTACAAAGTTCATTATCAAAGAATTTAGCGCGAGGATGACCATAGGATTACCTCACCACACGCAATTACGAATAGTAAAAGGCTAATAGTTACTTCGGAGAACATCTTTTTATTTATTTCTAGTAAAAAATTGAAAGTAATAACGCAGTTTAATTGGAAGATATTTAACGATCATGCGTAGTTAAGATTATTATCTCATCTGGTTGAAGTGATGTACAACAGTTAAATGTCGAGACGGGATGGAGTTACAAAGATTTTATTAGAAGACAATTCGATATAAGAATGTAAAATATTATAGGTAGCTGATAGTTTTATTGACAATTAATAAAAGTTGTTAAAAATATAAAACGTTACGTACAAAATTTAAAAATATACTATAAACTACATCAACAAATTTTATAAAGTTTACAAAAATAGACTAGTGCCAGACCGCCAACGCTTTACATTTAGCTTAAATGTAAATGCTTTGCAATGAGTTAGAAAGCGATAGCAAATTAATTTTCTAGTTCCTACCATCTTTTAGTGTTGTTACTAAATATTTTGCAATTACAGCAAAACACGAAGCATGAATTACAAAACGTTTAGTAAAATAACTACAAATAATGCTCCAAACTACAAAAACCATTCGATATCGTATTATTTTCCCCAGTGTACAATTTAAAACTTTTGTAAATAAATAAATATAACTAACACGTAAAAACTTCAGCAAAAACACGTGTACGTTCAGATTTTTACGACACATTAACGTTATCGGTACAAGGATCGAGTCGCCGGCGCGGAAGACTGACGGGCCGGGGTTCGAGTCCCGCGCGGAAACCGCCGTCACCCGCCCTAGCTTTATCTACATCTTGTCACGCCCGTGATTGTCTCATAGACTAATTAAGAATGAACAAACGCGTGTAGTTTGTAGTCAGATTTGCAGATAAGTTGCTCGGGTTTGTAGAGCGTAAAAATTGCTTGATTATCTGGCTCTATCATTATTTTAGTTATAAGCGTGTACATTTCCATGTAACATAGCTATGAAAGAATCTTGCTCATGCCATCTATGTATCAAAGTGTGTTTGTTTGTTTGTGAGTTTGACTGAGCATCATGCAAAAACGCACTAAGCAGATTTGAATAAAATTTGGCACACTCTATCCTATGTTCCGAAATAAAATATAGGCAGCACTAACCCCACGTAAATGCCTGTTATGAATAATAAACATTTTATTATTATTATAATTATTAATTTTTCAACTATAACTCTACCTACATGGCATTTATTAGAAAAACATACCTGCATTTGTCCGCTGTTTTATTTACGGTTTGCCATTTAACAAGCAATTTATTATACGCTATTTTTTTGAACAATTTACTTTGTTAACATTAAAACCTATCATCCAGTTGTAATCGCTTGAAAAATGTGCGAGCCCGTTGAAGTCTTTTGCACCGATTCGCGAAACATCAAATTGTTATAATTAAAGTAATGTTTGATATAGCTCTGGAAGAGTCTAAAAAATACGATTCAAGAGTTTAAAAAATACTGTACGTGTACTGTACCGTACACGAAATAATATGACGATTTTTGTTGATAGGACGTGTGAAATGCCGTCTCTTTTCCAGTATTTTTGTTTGCTAGTAATTATTTGGTGATTAAAACCAACATCCACATATTAACTCACACGTTTGAATATTCACGTCGGCTGCAAAAAATACAAGAGTCAGTCGAATTCCTCTGTATCTGGTGCCTTCATCGTGTTTGATTGAAGACACGTCCGTTTGATCGACGAGCTTCCGAACGCGGCGATGTCTTTGTATTGTCTATCTGTCAATCCGTCTGTGTCACACACCTCGGGAACCAGACCTATCGGGGATACCATCGAAAATGCGAAATGAATTTTTAAACTGTTGCTTACGGATTGGATGTGATTGATATCTAGAGCTGTAGCTTTACCATGAGTTTATACGATAGCTAGAGTGGCGTCTACGTAAAATATTTGTATCGAAAATAAGCGTTATCCACTTTAGGATTTAAAGAGCAATGGGCGTTGGGTACGCCGTCGTGGTGTCCGTCGTAAGCCATAGCCGTGGCAGCCGTCTTACGGTATGACATAAAAAACGTATTTTTGACTCATTATCTATGATAAGAGAAAGATTCGAGACTCGGTGAACATTAAGGAGGTAGTCCTTACATTGATATAAAGTAAAAAAATATATATGTTCTGAGCAATGATTTGCAAGTCCATTGAAAAATAATATACCTAAAGGCTTACATCCCGCCCTAAATTTACCTTCCGGCTCTCTAAGTCAATACTACGAAAATCTGCTGTAAAAGCTACTCTACGCCGATCTTCTGAAAGAGCCAACCAGGCTGTATATAGCTGCTGTAGCCACTTGGCAACAACTTGACTCTACCACCGAAAAAATCTTTAAATTTGTATGTTACACTTTGTGGCATTGCGACATGCCGGCCTATTATCGCTATTTGCAATAACAACGTTAGGTACAATGTTCCAATCCTGTTACTGATACCTGAAGTAATCAAGAGTGGGTGTCGGCAACACTTGTTAGTATGGTAGATGCCGATTGAGCAAATGTTTGTACATGTACAGTTGCGAGAGACATCAATTGAACCAGAAAATGTGAGCACAGATATTTTGTCACTTGATAATTAGTTTATTTCATAATGTAATTAGGCAGGTACAGTTAATTTTTAATTTGCTTGTCTTGGCAAAGAAAAAAAAACACACAGCAAGAATTAAATGGTTAGTTACCTCAAATATATTGTGTGTAAATTAAATTTAAATGAGATTTTAATTTTATGACTTCTGTTAACATTAACAAAAACATATTATACTTAAGCAGCGACTCATTTTCTTTTTAATGGTAAATCTTACTTAATCTGTCCTCTAAGTTTTTTAATAACTATCCCGAAAAAACTGTGAAACAATAGTTGAAAACCCTTCTGAATGTGAAGTGGTTGCGGCGGCTGGCGGCGCAGGCGCAGGTAGCGGTATTCGCGTCAAGTACCACAGATAAGGGCCCTTGTACACATGACAGACGGACGCCGCCGCCGCCGCGCCCGACGACGACGGCGCGACGGCCGTGTCGCCAATCGGAACAGTTACTTTTTACACGGACCGCATACATTTCTCATAATTTTGTTCCTTATCTATGCCAAACACAAGATAGTTTTGTCACGGTATATTCTCACGCGTAAATTTTAGATTTTTAACCAACTAATCCGTTATTTCGACGTTGGTGGTACGGATTTGCGACCTGGGTAAAACGCTTTGCTGTTTTACTGCCGGCAAATGAAGTGTAGTTCGCGTTCCCGTGGTTTAATGAGCATAAAATTACTGTTTTATATGTTTACTTTAATTACTTTTATATACCAGTATTAAGAAGGGTTATGGAAAGCTTATGGAAAATAATAAAATTTATACAAATATTAAATATAACTAAGCTACAAATAAAACCTACCCATTTATCTCGTCTTAATGAGTACTTAAGTCATCTAAAGAACGGCCTATCAATTTTAAATAGGTACTTAGATAGGTTTCCTACCTAGCTAAGTAGGTTGTTTCTGATACAACTTGATTTGAATGGATAACATAAGGAAGCTATTCTATTAAGTACTTACTAAAAATATTAACGAGTTTTATTACTCACTACCTGAAATAAAATTTGTCACTAACTGAGGTGTTTGGTTTGCAACTGTTGTTCTATTGTCAGAACAACTTTAAAATCTCGTTCTTAAGACCTGTGCCATACAGTTGCAATATAATATATGTATAGTGTTGTAAAGTACTATTTTCCGTTGTCACAGATGGTTCTGACGTCCATGCACAAGTACCGCCCGCGGGTGCTGGTGGTGCGCGCCCGGGACGCCGCCGCGCTGGCGTGGGGCGCCCCTCACGCCTCATTCTCCTTCCCAGAGACTGAGTTCATTGCGGTCACCGCTTACCAGGTTGGTATTTGCATATTTTATCATTATTTTATAATTACAACAAAATAAAAAACAAGCTTACGACTTGGATGTTAAGCACTGCTGTTACCGTAGCCTGTAGATACCAAAGGTATTGCTCACACGTTGCCGACGACAGAGGGAAAAGAAGAAAGGGGGGTCGGGCATCTGGCTCTCTCACTCATAGATCGTAACGTATCTACATTACGCTGATCTCCTGTGAGAGGGTGGTGCTACCCCGGTCGAGCATTGTTTAAGAATATGCATTATACTTGGACTTCGATGGAAAGGTTTGGATGGAAAAAGTTTGTCACACATAGTAGATCTGTATTTCATTTCAAGTTAGTAGTGTGTTTTTCAGATATATTTTATGAACGGAACAGGTGTGAAGAGCGTTTAAAATACGTAACAACCTATGTTCTCAATAAAGGGAATCCCTACATGATATGATCGCACATCCCAGCTTCCGAGAACACGCAGTCAGGTTCTAAGAATACGCGCCGATTCGCACATATAACGTTCGCGTTTTTTCGCCTCACTGAAGGCGCCAAAGCTTTTACGACCGACGCAACCGTCGCTCGTTGCGTTTACAAAAAAAAAGCGCAGATCGCGACGAGTGGTCATTGTGTAAGCTGTCTTAGCAAAACAATAGAAGCTAATTTAATGTTTTTGTTCGAGAGTAGAGCGGCACCTTTGCACATTGTTATTGGGACATATTCGGTCATTTAAGTCTTGGAAGTGCAGCAGCCTGTGACAGTACCTAACGGTTGTTCTCTATTAGAAGCTTGCAGCAGTAATGGCTACTGATAAAGCAATAACAATGGAATTATTTCGTAAATTCAATGGACTTATTAGGTTAACGGGCTACCTATTAGCTTCCGACCTAAGATCACTGAGACTTTACTAAAAAGTTATCTATGCATTTTAATCGATATATTGTGGGAACGTGACATCTGTTTGTATAAATTAACTTTGGTAGTACATATTTAATTATATTTATTAAGATTAGCTTACTGCTAACCAAGTAATGATACTGCCCTCCCGCTGTTTGTTACCCAAACAGTTAACTATAGCTTTTGAGAGGCAGCACAGCGTGGCGGTCCCTTGCATAATCCGCCCCTCCGTAATGAGGCCGCGGCGTCTTTGCTTCTGTACTCCATCAGCTTGCATCGAGGCGCGAAGCTTTTCTCGCGTCCGTACCAACGGCGGCTTTGAAGGATTATCCCCCAATTGTCCATCTAACGGGACTCATCGCTGGACAATGGCCGGCGGCGTATCATTGCACATTATCCCCATACACCCACCGCTCGCCGCCTAAACCATTGTTGGGAATTATCAACGAATTAGAAACTACCTTTTCCAAACGCCGACCCTTTATTCGAGAGCGTAACTAGGTGGCATGCTAGTACAATTACAAACACACAAAGCCCGAATTCACGATCCGTAAATTCAATTACGTTTTACGGTACAGTCATCGTTTGGCCTGTCAACGCATATTTGCTCCCCAGTCGATAATTTCGCCCTGTCCGCTGGACAAATAGACTAAATATACTCGGCCCCTAATTATACACTGGAAAAAAACTGGCGACAGTCGCCAATATGTGAAATAGTCACGCAAAAAGTAAAAGCTACGGCGAGCTTGTTGCGTGACGTCACGGGCGACAGGGCGGACCGGGGGCGGCGCCGGGCGCTGCTTGAGGATCACGTTTTACTAAGCGACTGACTTAAAAAGTGCACTTTGCTCCGCTAATAACAGGCTTTTAGCACTCCTCGCCATTTCGCCGGGGTGGCGGTTATCTGGTGACCGAGTGCACCCGCCGCCGGCGCCGCCTTATCACCACCATGTAAACAGCCATTTACGAGTGACTTCGCGTATCTCGACGACTATTTGCGTCCAGGATTTCGCTAGATAACTGGCAACTTCGAAACCTTTCGAATGCAAACACGTTTTGGAGTGAGACGCGAAAAAAGTCGACATTTCAACCGTCTGCTCCAATTAGGCTCAAAGTAAATATACAAAAAAATTGCTTCAGTGTAAATGTCGCGCTTGCGCATCAAAAATGTCAACGTCACTTACACAAACCACAGTTTTTACAACTTTGAATATCACATGGCGTAACGCGCTCGTATCAGATTTCGGGCATGCATCTCGTAAAGTCGTCTAAGTTAGGCGCCAAATACTGGACTCTAGCTGGCTAGGCGGGTAGAATCGGCACGGGGGCGCCAGAGTTCCATGGCGACGCGCATGCGTGCCATGCTAATTGGGCTGTCGCCAACTTGGCACGCCACATGTGCGACAATTATCCCTTACAAGCTATTAGCGACGCGGGGGATGTATGCGGAAACGGATGTTTAAATTGCATTCCCGAACAGATAAGAAGATTTCCGTGTGACGAGGCGCTGGCGGCGCCGCTGTGAACCTATATGTTACAATGCATGCTTTATAGATAGACGGTATCATTAATACCTACAATATTCGTCGCGTAATAATATACCTGCCTTGGTGTGATATGAATTGAAGCGACTTTTTTATCTAAAGTAGATGTTTTCATAGACAATGTAGGTAGGTAAATAATTTACAGTCAGAAATGTCACCGTTCTGTGAATTTTGAAATTTGTTATTTCTTTCTTTCTTTAAAAATATGGCCCACCCAAGTTAATAGGTATTTCGCCTTTGTCAAGTAAAAAATAGCAATAACAAATACAAATTTGTTATTTATATTCTATTGAAAAATTAATAGCATTTGCACCTGTCAGTTCACTTCGTTTAATTAAAATGTTTACTTTAACGAACCTACTTTAGTTTATAATAACGATTGCAAACAAAATGTTTAACCAAACATTTCCCATTGCCCACAGAACGACCGCATAACCAAACTGAAGATCGACAACAACCCGTTCGCGAAAGGCTTCAGAGCTTGCGGCCAGTCCAAATGCAAACGTAAGAGCGTGGAACCTGGGGACAGCTCAGAGCCACCAAGCGAGTCCAGTGAAGCGAAACGACCGTGCTCCGACGCAGCATCATCTTGCTCCGAAGAAGGGAGCTTGCGGTCTTCATCACCGAGATCTCCTCCTTTAATCGAGTCACCCGCACCCCTTGTTGCACCTCCAGAGAACATAACACCTCCGCCAGCTGCGTTCTATCCCCCAGAGTTGTCGTACTTAGGTCCCTTACATATGCCAATGCCTCTAGGGCTATGGCCTGGCAGTTCAATGGGCGGTGGGTTCTCGTGGGCGCCAGCGCTGCCGCCGCCCCCGCCCCGCGCCCCGTCTCCCCCCGCAGCGGCGCCCGCCCCTTGCCGAAGGCTGAAGAGTTTCACGATCAGTGCACTCCTTGGTGAAGGGTGATTGTTTTTGGTCATTAAAGGTGTAATTATGAAGTTTAGCTTTTATTGTTAAGGCTAAAGCGCCCATCTAGCCCACGAAATTCAAAATGTTGTCTTAAATGTTTTCAGATTATGGATAAAATATAAAAATACTCGAAAATTTTGAATTTCGCGGGCTAAACAGGCGCCATCACCTTAAGCGAATGTTTCTGCAATTTTATTCTGTTGTCAATCTCCTGTTTATGAATCAAAGACCTTAGAACTAGATACAGAAGTCAGCCTAATCATGGATTGAATATTATAATCTTCACTCTTACCTACCTACCTACCTATAAACTTTATTTTTCTTGGCTACGGAGAACTCTTTCCTTTTTCTTGTAGGTAGGCACTACTACCTAACTTTTGCCAATCCACTTACAGAGCGGTACTTACATTAAATACTTTAGTCGATACATATGTTTATTTTACCGTCGCGACGGGGATACTCGCAATACCTACCTAAATAATATTTAATGATTTAACGTTATCACCATATCGTCGACCCTTATATTGTATTACCTACCTCGTTAAATATTCTATTGAATTTATTATGTTATTATTGTGAATATTGTGATAACAGTGCCTTACGTTAGGATTGTGTAAAAACTACATATTAGATACCTACTTAAGTAGATAAGAAATTTAGAGCTTAATTTTATGTATAGATAAGTAGGTAGTAAGTCCATGCAAAAAATGTGTTTACCCACTTATTAAGTAATTGGAATTATTTTTATTTTAAAGTTAAACATTATATGAATGCCTTATTATCTTTAATACTGTATATAGTGTAAATAATATCAGTCAATCGTTAAGTGCGTACAATATATTTTTTATTTGATTTAATAATAATGAGTTTTACTTACCTACCGTCCAACCGCTGCCCTCGACGTACGGTAGCGCCATCAACTAAAGCTAAATCAACCTACCTCACTTACCTTTTATAGACGAGTCGTTTCCGAATTTCTGCAAAATCTAACATCGTAATAGTAAAATTATAACTTCAATCGGAGTCACTAAACTGGAATGTAGGAACTAGGAGGCATTGTAGTAAGGAGCAGAGTGCAGGACGCCACAGAGTTATATGAGGAGCCTACTGGTTTGGGCAGTAACGCCATCTATCAATATAAGTCTGAACTAAAAATGTAGTTTACTACAACAAATAACAGATGGGACATCAAACAAAGAACTAAACACTTGTAAAATAGATCTAAAATTAAAACACCGCACAATAATTTATAATTTTAATTCAATATAATTCACAGTACAGGATACATACACACAGATTATGTACAACAATATGCATCAAACAGAGTTACAACCAATGACAGCAAATTTTAATCTGAACATCAGAAAACATAGAACATTGGAATGAACAAATAAAAATAATTGCACTCCTAGAATCAGAAAGTATCACCACTGATATAACGCCTACATTTAAAGCAGAAAAAAATACATTTACAATGAAAAGTGTAATTAATCTTAACCATAGATATCATTATCTTCTGAGGGTACTCCTATCCAGCTATGAGGTTCTGGAGTTCAGAACTAAGCTCATTTGTGTCAATGTTAGCTTTAGCATTAGAGGTGGCTGCGGGGGCACTTGATTCTCTGTTGCAAGCTTTCTTGTGCACAAACCAGTGCAATCGCTGACATTCCCTGTCACAATACTGCACTGATTTGCACTTGGAACATTTCTTCGCAGGTTTCTCTTCTCCACATGAGCTGCAGTAAGGGATGGCGTCGACAAACCCTCTCTGTCCATTGATTGTGCAGTTTATAACGGTCAGAGCAGGAGGTGGGTCTTTACTAGTGAGTGACGAAACCATTTGGTGAAAAGTTGTGCACTCTCTGAAGGGAAATTCCCTTACGCAATCTTTCAAAAACGCATCCATTAAGTCTAACGATACACCATCCTTGCCGGGTTTCAGAAGCTTCTTTGAAAACACTTCAACCACATCATGTTTCTTTTCATCTTTGTCGGTGTTTGGTTTTTGTTTATCTCTTATGTTATGCAATTCTCTGATAATGTAAGCAAGGCAATGGTATTTGAATGCCATGACTTCGTTGGTTTCGCTGCCTCTTGTCATTTCCCTCTTGCATAACATTTCAAGGACTTTGATGACTTTATCGGCATTGTCGAGAAGGCCAGGTAAGTGTTGAAGGTTTAGTGCGAGTCTGACTGGGTGAATGTTGACGCCCAGAACGAATTTGTGAAGGGGGTCAACTAGGAAAGCAGGAAGATAGGGTTCTGTTTGTTGCCCTTGTGCGACGCTGTAATAGGCGATTTCAGACCGCGGCACGTAGTTGTTGATGGTCGCCACGGTGTGGTGGTTGCCGACAAACGCTGCCATTTGCGACGCAGTGCGCCCCACAGAATTGGTGGTGATGGACTTAGCCCCAGCGTCTAGGAGCAGCTTGCACACCTCGGAACTGCCGGACAGGGCACCGAAATGCAACGCCGTGTAGTTGTACTCATGTTTACCCGAATTAACGTCGGCTCCCTGAAATATGAAGTTTGTAATGTGAGCTACAGAGAATATTTTTGCATGATGTTGATTAGAGATATTATAAAGAGAAAGTACTCACCCTATCGAGCAGTAACTGCACCATATCCTTGTTCCCCTTATAAGCGGCGTGTTGTAGCGCAGTCATACCATTTTCGTCGAAGAAATCAACGCTCCCCTTGTGTTGAGCCACTATGTTAGTGAATTCGGTTAAGTTATTTTGGGCGATGGCATCGAATATCTTTTTCTCCGCTGCGGACTTTTCTTCGCATTTAGTCTCCATTATTGATTTTCTGGAAAATTTATAAAATCCAATACAGTGATGCTCAAGGCTCAAACAACCTCTTTTTGTGAAATGTCAAAGTAATGACAAGCAACTGACATGACAGTTATAGTGCCGTAACTATAATCAGTGTTACCAATTAGTAAGATCATAATACATATTCCTAGTCGATTAAAATTCAGATTTAACAATCGATAAAAACTAT
Source organism: Notodonta dromedarius (assembly GCA_905147325.1). NCBI lineage: Eukaryota > Metazoa > Arthropoda > Insecta > Lepidoptera > Notodontidae > Notodonta > Notodonta dromedarius. The sequence continues at coordinate 11,243,249 of LR990161.1, read as the reverse complement.
CATACATACGCCTAATTTATTTTGATGACAAAGGCTAAAGCGCCCACCTAGCCCGCGAAGTTCAAAATTTTTGAGATTTTTTGTTTTTTTTCAAAATCTGACAATAATAAAAGGCACATTTTGTAATTCGTTAAAGGACCGTGTGCAGTGCATTTATTAATATATCCAACTTACTCTAATACATTTCAAGAACGACAGCTATCCAGATAATCTGGCAATTTTTGTATATTTAGTGATTGACTAGTATCATATCCACCGTGATAATATTTAGAGTAAAATAAATGTATTAATAAACGCACTGCATACTGTGTTTTTCGACAATCACAAAATGTTGTCTTAAATGTTTTCAGATTTTGGATAAACTATAAAAATACTCTTTTTGAATTTCGCGGGCTAGACAGGCGCCTTCACCTTAACGAAATCAACCGAAGAAAACGATTAGTACTTTGCTTATTGGATTACTATCAATGTTATATGAGAGCCATTTTAGCGGTTCATCACTGATCGTCGCCGACACCGAGCGGTGCCGCAAACTATCACAGAGGTGAAAGTTAAAGTCCGTCTCACGAAAGAAGTCCTCCAGACGCGGCGCCACAGTCATGCGACGAAATGTTGTTAAGGTTAAGGCGCCTGTCTAGCCCGCGAAGTTCAAATTTTTTGAGTTCTTTTAGAAATTTTTCAAAATCTGACAATAATAAAAGACAAATTTTGTAATTCGCGAAAAAGACCGTGTGCAGCGCATTTATTAATACATTTATTTTACTCTAAATATTATCACGGTGGATATGATACTAGTAAATCACTAAATATACAAAAATTGCCAGATTATCTGGATAGCTGTCGTTCTTGAAATGTTTTAGAGTAAGTTGGATATATTAATGCACTGCACACGGTCTTTTTCGCGAATTACAAAATTTGTCTTTTATTATTGTCAGATTTTGAAAAAAATCTAAAAGAACTCAAAAAATTTGAACTTCGCGGACTAGATGGGCGCTTTAGCCTTAAACTCCATTATTTTAGACTCCCCAAAAACTCAATGTTTTATCACTGTAGGATGAATTCAATTTTATTATTACAGTAGTTTATTGAAATTTATATACATGAAAACAGTTAAATATAATAGATTGACGTCGTAACGAAAATTAGTTCCACTTATTGCCGTAGGTCTTCTTTCGTGAGACAGACTTTACAACGTATCGTATACTATTAGCCTTATATCATCATATTTAATGGCGTTCGAAATGTGGCTGCCAGAGACTTGTCATATTTATAAGTCTTTGATTACCTGGTTGTATGCTCTTTTTTTGGAGATATCTATCATTAAAGATATTCTTATAAAATATTCGTAGTTTATTACCGATAGGGAGTAACAAATGGATAACAATGAGTGTGGATGCGTGTGAGCGCTTCGTAAAGGCTCTTGATGACGGAAAAACTACATATTATTATCACTTTCCTTTAAAGGTCTGTTTGAATTTGAAATAAAACTCACATTTTACAGGACGTATAAATTTATTTTAGAAATCAGTAGTCATAATGGCTGCTATGACTATTGATACAACATCACAACATCAACAACTACTTATAAATATCGATTATATATCAGGTACATACATCGAGATTACCAATCGAAAGATTTTGTTATATATGAAACTACACATTTTTATAAGTCCCAGGTTATTCTAAGATTGATGATTATAGAGATAGCAATACTACAATACTACTAAGAGATATTAAAATTATAGCGTTAGTATAGCGTACCTTTAGAATGGCCTCAAAGGCTTTATCTATATCTATAAATTTGAATTAAAAGCGTATTATGTTAACACAAGCATAAACATCTAGTACGCAGCACATCAAGTAAGCTGGTGTGGCGTGTGAAGTGTCATTCCTATCTAATAATCTAATGGAAGAACCCTTGATCCATCAGTAAATAAGCATTATCATTCCATTCATCAGTCCGCATTGCCCGGACGGAGTGATGAATAGTATGTTACAACAAAACCCTTTTATTAAAAAAACGGAGCACCTATTAACACCGAATCACAACATATAGATGCACAGAGATAAGATATTTTTTTCTTAGAATCAGGTATTCACCTGTAATCATAACTAGCCCCTCCAACAAAGCTTATGCTTGTACTTGGGACTGGGCAGACATCAATAGCGTAACCGTTGTTGGTAATACAATTTGAACCCCGGCAGTGAAAGAAGGCTATTGATGCCTCAAATACGTATACACATTCTATGATAAAGATTATATTCGAACAGCATTAAAAAGTCAAACTAATGTCATGTGGGTATATGAACTTATTCTAAATACGACTTTGATTAATCACTTTGGTTACAAGATTATTATTCTATTGTTTCTATTATCTACACAGCATTTCAGTTTTCTTAACCATAGCAAATTATTCTAAATTCTAATACATACCTAGACCCTAATATTTTTTGAGATTTGATCAAATTTTATTCCTTATAATGATATTATATTTGTTCAAAAATGTATTACATACACTAAATGTTTGTAAATACGTACTTGCCACTACATAAGCAAACAACTATTTAGCTATAAGTATTTTTATAATTATCATAATTGTGCTACACGTGCTACATAAGTATAAATAACCCGTCGTTTGCCTTTGCCGAAACATTCAAACAAAACATATTTCTATCTCTATGTTATGTTACAACAAAAATAGAGTCAGCATGTTTGGTGTGAATGTTTCTTCCAGTGGGAAACGTAGGATAAAATGTGTCATAATGTTCTAAAATAAATAAATAATCAGCTAACCTAGAGCTACAAGTGTATGATAAATATTAAAGTTCTACATTATTAATGCTACGATACGCGTTCCGAGCTCCAAATATACATCTTAACACTTTAATCGATTTTCTAGAATTATGGAGTATTTTATATTATATCGATAAGATACATAGTCGATTAGGTATATCGATTCAACTAACTACACTACGAAAATTGATAAAGCCCACGTTTAGTTCTCAATGTTAAATTATGGACTTAAATTGCCCGGGTAATATGAATAAGGTTTGCTCTTAAAGGCAGGAATTTAAGGTTTCGTCCGGAATGTATTTGGGGTCTAAGTAGTTAAAAAAAGTATTTTTGTTAATAATAGATAATTTGTTCCAGCTTCAACCTTAATGCTCGATTAGTTTATTAACTATTAAGTAAGTAAGTAACTATGGCTAAAACATCGACGGTTTGCTGAATATTAATTATTTCTTACAGGCGTCTTTACATACGCACAATAAATTAGCATAAACTATTAAATAATTGTATCACTAAGTATATAAATTAATTTATTATCTCTACTAAACGTACATTATGTAACCTAATGTTGCGTGATAAATAAGGGTGCTGTAGTAATATTTGTGCTTTGGAACAAGCTAAGTAAGTACTTATCTAAGAACCTACCAAGTAGCTATTAAAGACAAAGTTTATTAATGAAACTGTAAGTCATTTAAACATGTGTTTATCAGGTGATAAACACATGTTTAAATGACTACCTACACTACTTACGCAGGTAGCTTCTAACACATATAATAAATGAGTTTAATGAATAATTCGCTTACCTCCTGACTTACTAATCCATTAACATAATAATATCGCACCTTAAAGTAAAGCACTTTTAAGTGCCGCCTTTATTTAAATAGCAGACTACCCCACATTATTTAAAAACTAAATATTTTTTTCCGGCCTTAAACTTATCTTAGTCCCTTGTAAAAGGAAATGAAGATTATTTTAGTCAAATCAAATTAATAACTAGCCTATGCCCTCTACCTCTACGTCATATAAAAAAAAGTTGGAAGAAAAAAACTCGGGAGTCTATTCCCTTTAGACGTAGTAGACGTCAAAGGAGAGCTGTGCTCAGACGAGCGCGGGGGCGGTGGCGAGGGGCGGGGGCGTGCCGGCGGGCGGGGGGGAGGCGGGGGATGCGGGGGACGGTGCGGCGGACGCCAGCCGCACCCCGCCGCTCTCCGAAACCACCATGCCGTTGTGAACGGTGCCGTTGCCTTCCGTGTCCGCGTATGGAGTAGTAAGGATGCGCAGGCGCTGAGGAGAAAGCAGTTAAATTACTAATTACTTACATACTAATCACAGACAGTTTGAGATGGCGATCGGAGCATAAGAAGAGCTGACGCATGGAGGGAGACGTCTCTACCATCTTGGCTGTAGGTTTGCTATGTTTGGTTGTTTGGTTTGCTATGTATGTTGTTTGTTACGGCGTGACACTCCATTAAAACTTAAAACCATCAGGAGGTAAGCAGAGCGGAGCTGGGCTTTGGGTAAATTGAGCGATACTGGAACTAAGCGGAGAATTCCCCCACTTCAGATCATGCCCCCATTAATATTTATATTTCTCACAGTTTATCTACCTATGAGTTTAATTCAATCTGCTTTGTTGTATATTAAGGTTATTTTTATTACCTCCACGAATGTGCCTTTAGTCGTCAGAAGCTTATAAACAGCTACAGTAGGGATGCACATGACGCTGGACCCTGCTATGGCCCACCCCAGCACATTGGCCCACCATGGATAGATGTAGTTCTCGTATCGCAGCGGTTCATAGTCCAAGAGTCCATAAGCTGTGATGAACAGTAGGAAGGCAGGGGCAGCGAATCGCCAGCAGAAGCGCCAATACACGCCGGGGCGGAAGCCGATCATGTCACGGATGTCCTCGCAGAAGCGCTCCGTACCTGGTGTAACACGTTCATTAACATCTTTCCGTGTTACGGTTAAAGGCTACTAGCTGGGTCTAAATTCTAGTGATTCTACCTACTTAGCGTAAAGGTAAGAACACAACAAATGGGTATTTGTTGTGATCCCATTTGTTCTGATCTCCTTCCACTTTTTATTGCAGCATATAGACTTGGAACCCTCCAAGTCTATATCCTGCAATAAAAGGTTACAATTGGTTTTTATTATGATGATGATAACCCGAGTAAAACGTAACCGGACAGGTGATATTTCTATTGTGGTTAAGAGATTACTCCATGCTGAGATTCACCAACGTCACCATGACCTTGCTCATTCCTTCGCCCCTCAGAATGTGTATACTTTACTATGTTGTTTGCTCAGTCAGTGTGAGAGTGTAGTATGTCCAAGCACTATAAATGGCTATAAAGAACAGTTCCTCACCATAAATCCAGGAAACAGCAATAGCCTCAAAGAAAACAGCCACCAGAATGGAATATCCAGCTGCGTATCTGTCCAGCAATTGGAAGAAGTAGAAGCCGCCCTTAGTGCAGGACGCGAGCCCCACGAAGAAGTACAGTGTGAAGAGAACAGCCACGAACAGTTCGCGATGGCGGCCAATTGGGGGAAACTCGTCGCTTAGAGCCGTTATTATCGCTTCTGAACCACCGAACTGAAAGGATTATTAAGGGTTTTGGTGGCAAATAGGCTGGATGACTCAATAATCTAAGTTTATAGGTAAAACAAGTCTTGGAATTGATCAAATAAAATACTTAACGCGGTCCCGTTTTCATTCTGACATATATGCCCATTGATTTAGACCTTAAATTATTGGTAGTCTCATTAGGTGGAAAGGACGGCGGCAGGCAGTAATCGCTACGTGTGCCAACTGAAATATGGGCGGTTAGCCAGACCGACCATTTCTTTCCAAAGTCGTAGCTACTTACAGAACTGTCCAATCCCAATGTAAGCAGCATCATGAAGAATATAAGGGCCCAGAAGGTGGAGCCCGGCATGGTGGCTATCGCGGCCGGGTACACCACGAACACCAGGCCCGGGCCCTCGGTGGCGACGTCCTGCACGTCCCTGCCCGACACGTGAGCCATGTACCCCAACACGCTGAATATCACGAACCCGGCTATGAACGATGTGGCCGAGTTGATCACGCTGGTCAAGATAGCGTCCCTAGGGAAATAAATGACATAAATAACACTGAACCTCTTGACTGTGTACTTCTTGGCAGGTATATATAAAATATTGAGTAGAACAAAGAAATATTAATTAATGGCCTTATAGGAAGCCCATTATCTAGCAGTAAAAATTAATGTCGAATCAGATGGTCAAAGAGTTAACGGGAAAGAGAGATGATTGGAGGATTCTCTTCTGCCAAGAGCAATGTTAAACGGATAAATCTCTATTGTAAACAACATGATCACAAATGAGCAAAGATCGAGCAGTAGGTGGGGGGGCCTTATACAAGCTATATTTTGATGGAGATTTGGGTTGTATTTGGGAATACCCCAAATACAACGGTCCAAAGTATCAAAATATCCATGATGTCAAAATGATCAATTAGAAGTTCTACTTACTTGTACACATTATTATGATACTTGTTGTATGATGCGTAAGCCAAAAGCACTCCAAACCCTGGTCCCAATGAGAAGAAAACTTGAGTTGCTGCGTCCACCCAAACCTGTGATTAAATGTATCAAATTAAATTTGTTTTTTTTAACTCAGTCAATTTAAGTTTTTTAACATACCTGAGGTTGAGTGATAGCTTCAAAATTAGGGCTTAGGTAATATTGGATACCAGTTGCCGAGCCGGGAAGCGTGATCCCACGTACTAGGAGTATCAGAAGAACAGCGTATGGAAACAATGCCGTGAACCAGACAACCTGAAAGAAAATTATATATCAACATTGCTTGCAGGAGTTTAGTCCTTAATTAATTAGAGTTAAGGACCAACCTTGCCAGAAGTGCTGATGCCTTTCCAAAGAGAGAAGTAACAGATGATGTAGACAGCGAGCAAACATAAAGCCATGTCCCATTTTATGGGGCCCAAATCGTGAAGGCCCTCGCTACCGTGAAGTTCTAAAATCGCCCGGCTGAAAACACCGAAAAACTAATAAAATTATGCAGAACACCAATAGTACTTAGTTCAGTAGTAGCTAGTCCGTATAGTCAACAGCAAAAGTAGCTTAAGTAGTAGGTATCTGAAATGTCCAAACTAATCACATTGTCGAACACGTCATAGTAAATTAATCGCTTAGTTTATAGACCATTTTATGTCATTTTTTTAATGTAAAACTGATGTGTAACAATATAATTATTTTAGACATCTATACAAATAAATAAAATTGGAGTGTCTGTTTGTAATATCAAAATAACACCTTTTCACTAAATGCATATGAAAGTACAAATAAATAATAGTAAAAATTTTTTGTCTGTCTGTCTGTCTGTCTATCTGTCTGTCTGTCTGTCTGTCTGTCTGTGTGTTTGTTCCGGGTAATCTCCGAAACGGCTGGACCGATTTTGACGGGACTTTCACTGGTAGATAGCTGATGTTATAAGCAGTAACTTAGGCTACTTTTATTTTAGAAAAACAAAATTTAAAAAATGGGTCCTGTCGCGCAGGCTCAGATCGCGGGAGCGGGCTTTTTTGTTAAGTTAAATTCCACGCGGACGAAGTCGCGGGCTCAGCTAGTTTTAGATAAAAAGCTAGTTATGAAATTGAATGTACGTATAGGAGGGACCGAATAAGTTCGATACTTGAAGCGATTACTTACAGAAGTTGATCAGAAGCGGTAACTTACTTGAAATATTCCGAAGCAGCAGAAGTGAAGGGGGTAGTTTGTGGTGGACCGATAAACGCGGAAGAACTGTTATGACGTACGCGAGTTTTGTTAGAAGCTGAGGCATCCCAATACGTTTCAAACTGTAAATGTAGCCTTTATTAAATCAATCTTCAAATACAATCCATTATTTATGATCATACTACTTAAAATAATCTTTTTTAATGAAAGTGTATAGAAACACTAACTTTGACCACAAAAAAGTGTTTATTTTATGCAAAGAATTTGTAATAATGTCTTATTATTACAAATTCTTTGATTTTATATAATCTTGTGTTGCATGATAGATTCATGGTTGCAAAATCAACAGTATTTTTATAACTACAGAAAACGGGTTTCCGTGATATTAACTAATTTCATAATATCTTGTGATAAAAGATATGACCGCTAAGATAATTATGAATTATGACGACCGACATAGTGATTGCGGGTTTGATTCCCGTCGGAGTCAGTTTAGAAAGTGGCTAATACCTTTTATACTGGATTTTGTGAAATATGACACAGTCCTGATTTAATTAAAGTAGCGTATGGAAGTTTGTATGTAGGTCAATTCTGTTCCAAGTCGACAACCACTTGGCGCAGTGGTTTGAGCGTAGGCCGCTCGGCTCTCTGCACCGGGTGGTTTAGGGTTCGATTCCCGTCGGTATAAATTTCGGAAATAGCCTTTTCGTAATTTGTCTTGGTCTGGGTGTCACTGGGATCGCCCCCAGTCCATTGTAATTTGTACGGTACCCAAAGTATAAGCTTTGCTTAGTTTGGGACCGTAGAGTTGGTGTGTGAGTCTGGCGATATCTAACAACTATTTGAAGTTCCACGCGAACAATATCGCGGGCAAATACTAGTCTGGTCTTATTGTAATGGCAAAAAGTCTATTTTCCCGTATACCTAGTTGGTAGGTAGTCAGTTCGTAGTCAGGTCTTAGTCACGACAGCTATAGAGTAAGACGCTCTCTCTCTATATAAACTCACCGGTTGGCAGGCCGGCGTGTTCCACTCGTTGTTGCAATTGGTCCAGGGCAGCAGGGTGGTGAATGACGCGAAGAAGAAGCGCAGCGCCCACGCGATAATAACATTGTAGTAGAAGTCCACGTAGAACGCTATCAGAACCACCGCGTAGCCGATACCTACGTACAAATACATCGACTATACCTACCCCGCTTACAAAAAGTGTAACGGTCTTGCACCTTAAGGCTAAAGCGCCCATTTAGACCGCGAAGTTCAAATTTTTTGAGTTCTTTTAGAAATTTTTCAAAATCTGACAATAATAAAAGACAAATTTTGTAATTCGCGAAAAAGACCGTGTACAGTGCATTTATTAATATATCCAACTTACTCTAAAACATTTCAAGAACGACAGCTATCCAGATAATCTGGCAATTTTTGTATATTTAGTGATTTACTAGTATCATATCCACTGTGATAAAATTTAGAGTAAAATAAATGTATTAATAAATGCACTGCACACGGTCTTTTTCGCGTATTACAAAATTTGTGTTTTATTATTGTCAGATTTTGAAAAATTTCTAAAAGAACTCAAAAAATTTGAACTCGCGGGCTAGACAGGCGCCTTCACCTTAAGCTTAAACAGGCATTTTGTCAGTCTTGCGGAGGTAGAGGCTGTGACTGAGTGTACGGGCTGGCTCGCCGGGGTAGTACCACCATCTCACAGAAGATCGGCGTAATGTAACTAGTTAAGCTGCATTTCGTATGATGAGTGAGAGAGCCGGAAACGCCCCCCCCTATCCCGCCCTCTATCCGACTTCTCTTCAGGTCGGCAACGTGCGAGCAGTTACCATAGCGTACCTATAGGCTACGGCAACTGCTTAACATCAGGCGGGTCGAACGCTTATTTGCCGTCTTCTATACAAATAAATAAAATTGGAGTGTCTGTTTGTAATATCAAAATAACACCTTTTCACTAAATGCATATGAAAGTACATACGACACCTATAGCAAAAACGCGATTTAAAAATTTTTTGTCTGTCTGTCTGTCTGTCTGTGTGTTTGTTCCGGGTAATCTCCGAAACGGCTGGACCGATTTTTACGGGACTTTCACTGGCAGATAGCTGATGTAATAGGGAGTAACTTAGGCTACTTTAATTTTTGAAAAACAATTAGGGTTCCGCGTAAAAAAATAAAAACACATGAAATCAACGAGTATTTCCGAAACGGCTGGACCGATTTTGACGGGACTTTCACTGGTAGATAGCTGATGTTATAAGCAGTAACTTAGGCTACTTTTATTGTAGAAAAACAAAATTAAAAAAAATGGGTTCTGTCTCGCGGGCTCAGAACGCGGGAGCGGGCTGTTTTGTTAAATTTAATTCCACGCGGACGAAGTCGCGGGCTCAGCTAGTTGTTTCATAAAAGTTTTCAGGTATCTTCTTGTACCTACGTAAAATTTCTAACGTTAGTCCCTGTTTTGAATAATTTTACTTTTACACCAGAAGATAACTGGAAGTTACCTATAAAAACATTTAATCAACCTTGAACATTAAACTTTCTCCTATGTAACGGCAGAGTTCACCAATACACTAACGGACCGTCAGAGGGGTAAACGATTGTTTAAAAATGCTTTGGTGTTAAATCTCAGACGAAAAAAATCACGATAAAATGTTTCGGGCTCGTTTTCGCTAGAAATGTTCGAGTTTAAAATAAGCTTTATGTTAAAAGCTTTGAGTTTAAAAGAAACTTCAACATAATGCACCTCAGTATGTTGGACCTATATAAATTCTCCTACGCTTTCTCAATAATTTTAAAGAATAGAAAAACTTGTTATTTAAATAAAAAAATATAGGTACGCTAACTAAGTTATTAAAAGTGCGGCATAATTTAGATTCTTTAGAAGCCAAGAAATCTGCCCATTCTTCCTCCTAAAACACATCGTCCTAAAATCACTAAAACCATAAATCGGCCAACCTCAAGAACGTCTCAAATCCATTTCAATAAAAAATACGTTTCCACTCGAAACGGACCCGTGTTTCCACTCCATTACCGGTTTTATTCCTGTGAGAAAATCACAGCGGAGCGCACTCAGCTGGCGACGTGACAATCGGGTGAAATGTAATCAACGGGCATAAGCCGGCCTCGCAAATCTACGGAGCCCTTTGAGGACCGTATGGGACGAGCACTTAAGGGGAGCCCCGGGAATGGTGTCAATTATGGGTGTTAAGAGCGGGGGCGCCGCGGTTGCGGATGACGGGCCCGTGTTTTGCATGGAAAGCCTTGATTTCTGTTGACCGGACGGATTTTGTATATGCGGTTTCGAATATTTGATGTAAAAGTAATTTATTCAGTAACGAAACGGCAGTAACAGCAGATTGATTAAGCACGCGTCTTGCGGGCACCAGGTCCTGGGTTCAACCCTAGCTCGCACCTCTGGGTTTTTCGAAATCTATGTGCGAGTCATAATTTCTATATTATGATTATCACTGGCTTACGGTGAAAGAAAACATCGTGAAAAAATTTGCATGTCTTCGAAAATCTAACCAATTTTCGAAAGACATGTGCAATCCGCCAACCCGCACTGGGCCAGTGTGATGGATTACGGCCTGAATCCCCCTCGTAGTGAGGGGAGGCCCATGCCCAGGAGTGAGACGTCAACTAGGGCTAAATTATTAGTATTTCTATATATATATAACTCAAAGGTGACCGACTGACTGACTGACTGACATAGTGATCTATCAACGCACAGCCCAAACCACTGGACGGATGGGGCTGAAATTTGGCATGCAGGTAGATGTTATGACGTAGGCATCCGCTAAGAAAGGATTTTGATTAATTCTACCCCCAAGGGGATAAAATAGGGGATGAAATTTTGTATGAAACTTTGTCAATTAAATTCCACGCGGACGAAGTCGCGGGCACAGCTAGTTATTACATAAGTAAGATATAAACTAGTTTCTAAAAATAACTCAAAAGCATGTACGAGTAAGTACCTACGTTATTTCTAGTTCTCGATTCTCTAAATGGGTATAAAACACATGTGCGTCGGGATTTCAAGATGTAGAAACATCTTACTATGTTCGGTACTGTAGTAATAAAATAAAATATTTCTGAAAGGCACTCAGGCTATAACTCAAGATCGTCGGGACATTGTGAACGCGGCGTCTCCATTCTGGACATTAGCGGGCACGTGATGGCATGCCACATAAATCTGGCGTAGGAGCGGACGTGATGCACTAAAACGTAGCTGGTATGAGGCGATAGTTTTAAAATACCAGTTGAGTTATTGAAACCGGTCGTACCCATATATCTATTTGTACACACTTTGAAGTTATAACTCTAAATTGAAAATTTAAAAACCCCCGATGCGACGACCTATTCATCAAATGTATAATTTACCTAGATCTTCCAAATAATGAAGTTAGAGCGATTTGCGTAGCTCCCGTAGCTCAGTATCCATAACTCATCTCGCAAATGCATCTGGTACAACTAGTTTCGATGCCAGATTATGAAAGCGCCATTTACATAATTTGTTTTGGCTTCCTCATTTATAATCTGATGTACAATAATCAACAGAAAATCTGTGTAAAAGTATGAGACATTATTTTGTTATGACATTAGAATAGACAACGAATCTAAATATTGATGCCACGGAGGTTTAATTCCTAGTAAAATATTATCAATTATGAGTCAATTTGATGTAATAACTCTGGTTGAGGGGGACGGGAGCAGCCCAGGGGAAGAATTTTCAATAACGCTAAAATTATTTTAAATTGGATTTGTTTTTTTTATATTTTTTCTCAATGGCGGAGCAGCGCCCTCTAGAATTATTATAGCATAATATTCCATGACCATTAACAAAACAAACAAAATTTTACGCATGCGCGTATCCATCATTTGAAACGTGACTTATGGAACGTCTTTAGTTCATACACAAATCTCATATAAAAATTGATAAAATATACATTTTTTCCAGAATCAGGGAAACTTTTCAAATTTATAATATTGTAAAAAGCCAGTTCAGACTATTACGATCATTTAAAAATATAATAAATCGAAATCCAATAATCACAAATTTCGAATGGATTCGAGCCGTGGGAATTGGTTTTGGCCGTGAATGTGGCTTTTTTAACCTACAAAAGATGATCTTCAAACGGCTGAACCGATTTTCATGAAACATAGCTAAGAACACTTTCGATCAGAATACCTATCTAACAAAAGAAACAAAATTGAAATCGGTTCATCAGCTTGGGCGCTACGTGGCTACAGACAGACACACAGATACACAGATACACAGATACACAGATACACATGTTAAACTTATAACACCCCTCGTTTTTCGTCGGGGGTTAAAAACATTTTTAAAGAAGATGGCTAATTAAAACATGGCCCCAAATCACTAGTCATTAATACTATCTTATCTATGTGCCGAAAATCGGTAGATGCTAGGTTAAATCTTTAGCGGTTGACATATTGTCGGCTAATGGACTGCTAACAGATTGGTTTTGTGTTTTGAGACGATATATGTGATTAGGTACCAATACCCACAAAAGTAATAAAACCCAGTGGTTTTTAACATTCATGATGAAATCCATAAACAGATTATTTACATTGATTGAAATTCCGCGGTAGGTTATCAGGTATCTTGTCACACTCTATCTTTACCAATCACTCCTACTTTATAGCTCCTTAAAGACTTATCTTTCTGATTAATTGCCGCATACGCTTACTCGCTTATGTTGCTTACCTTTAAATAGTGGGACCAGCCTCCCCCAGCAGGTGATGGCGCCCTTCCGATGGAACTGGCCCAGCGCCAGCTCCATGTAGAACAGCGGGATGCCGCCCACCACCAGCATGATGCAGTACGGCACCAGGAAAGCGCCTATGCAAACGAGCTTTATTATTCAAAAAATCAAAGCAATAGAGGAGAGCGGTGAGGTATATATCGAAGTCGAACTACCTATAGCGTTTAGTAATAGTGGAAGCCTCCCTGCTATCAGTAGCAGCTGGTTCAGCAACCATTCAAAGAGTATAAATAGGTTAAAAAGCAACCGAATCTCTACTATCTTATTTACGGCAATCTTAGCTACCTCGGTCCAATCTTGTGTGATCACTAAACCACAAATGCATGGCAAGTCTTTTCTTAATTGCCAAGGATTCTTTGTTCGAAAATTTATTAAATCCAGTTCTCAATATCGACTAATAATTCTCTAATAACACAAGAAAGTAGGTACCAAATTTTTCTAGTCAATTTCCTCCGAAGAGTGTCGCAATCTCAGGGCTGGCCGCCGTAAGTACGGGCAATAATTCCACATCGGCCCCGAGGGAGGGCGACGCAAATTGTACAGTAATTGGCCTTTTAAGACTCTCGCATTTGCTTCCAATACGCTTTTATGAAAGTCGAGACATTTCGTATCATTTATAAAGGCTGTGAGCCATTGTAATTCAGTTTCTGATGTCACGCTTTGAACATTGGCACCATTAATTAAATTGTATTGAGGTAGTCTGTAAGTAAATATGTCTAATAAGCTAATGTGTGAGCGATATTTCCAAGCTTAATTAAACTTAACCAAACCGAAAAAATACTTGATACAAATTAGGGGAAAAGGCGAGGATTTACATTCCGGAAGTAACTAATTTCGTAGCCAATATCATATCATTGCTCGTAATGGTTATCGTAGTCAACGTGAGGCTGGCTACGCGCTACGACCGAATTTCGTAGCTGGGCCAATTACCTAACTGTTGGAATCACTCGAAGGAAGATTCAAAATGCGAGGACCAAGCAAAAACAACTCATGCACATGTGTGAGCTAGTTCCAAGTAAACATTAATGAATAACGAACGCAATTGGTAAACTACTAACTTCCGGAGACTTTAATTGGGTAAGTACAATGCCCACACCGTAGCAGAGCATTGCACGTTTAGTACAAGATTATGCCTTGTCCCTGTAGGTGAATCAATCGAGAATTGAAAGCATGTCTGAGATTACTAAGAACGATAGATAGTGAAAGGTTAATAAAAGTAATAATGTTGAGTGTAAAAATATGTTAATAAAAAATAATAAAATAAACAGTAATGCGAGATTTTTTTTTTATTGTGTAATGCGCCCCATGTTTGTAGCTACGAGTAGAGAACTTTGATACATAAGTTTGAATAGTATTGTTTCCTTTTTAGTGCAGTGAAAAACGTAGTACAAACTTACTTCAGTAATTTAAAGTGTTTTTTTAAGATAATTAAAACTATAAATTTATTTTTATCGCTAGTTTTTAGTGTAGTATTTATTAGTAGCTTATATATACCACCTATATTTTTATGTATCAAACCAAATAATTAAATATTCGTTTATTATTTTCTTTCCAGCACAATAAAAAATATGACTCAAATTATGCGTCTCAGGAGCTCCTTAGGGGAAGCTCGGGGAAGACGGCCGGGATTTACTTTATCGCCGGAAGCAACAGGTCGGGGGTAAAGTGGCGGGCACGGTGAAGTTTCAGTGTAAGACTGGAGTCACTTTAGTGTCACCGTGTCGCTTAAGTGGGGGGATAATGGGGCTACGTGGAACAGTGCGGATTTCGCTATTATACTGCGTTATAGTTATACTCGTATTGTGGGCTTACTTGAGCCCACTCCTGCGAATATTATGAAGGGTATATTTTGAAGCTTATTAGAGTTTGAATGTTCCAAATGATTCCAATCCACTTTGAACTTAAGTGTCACATACGACTCCACATTTACATCGCTACCGTGCCATTTTAGAGATAAGTAAGGGAAATAAACAAGTGTTAACATAAAATAAGAAAATATTCTTCTGGCATTCAAGTTAAATAACGAATCAATAAATCAAGCCATAAAATGGTAAGTTAAGTGATGCTATTAACTGCCTTAGCAATTAGATTAACTTTCATTTATACATGGTTAATTTTGTATTATTTATAGGTAAATCTCTTAGTCAGGATTATTTATTGATATCTCATTGTGAAGACGACATATTCTTATTAGAGGGTTAGAGTATGATGTGTTATTTTTCTAGATACTTAAAATATTACTTCTATTAGTTATACGTATAAATAGATTTGTAGCTATAATTATGAAAGAGAAGCAGCGTCAGCAAGAAAGAAGCTAAGCTTTATTGTATAAAAGCGTCGGGCGCCGCAGCTGCCACTCTGTATACCTATATATATCGTATAACGCTACTGACGTCATCGTGTAACGCTACTGACGCTTAGCACGGATAGAGTGGCCGCGCGGCGAGCGCCCCAAACGTCCGTATAGAAGCTTCGCTCAAAAATAAAGGTTCACTTTTAAAATTACAACGGGAGAACGTAATCGGCTTACAATTTATCGAATTTACATTTTCCATCTCGGAATCTGTTACAGCACTAAGGTGCGTAATCGAATCGTCTCGAGTCGATACAACTGAGCTCCCGACGGGCCGGCCGGATGATTGGGTATTACGAGATTACCGGACCGGCAGGCACCGGCGGTAAATCATCCGGGGCTTGACGACTTTATCGGTATTGTTTTGGAAACGTGTTGATTTTGCGGTCTCTGAATTGCTGTGGTTGGTTTTCAATTTAGGAAGTTTAGATTATGGTGTTGAGAGCTTGAGTTGCTGCAGAATGAAACAAATCTTTGGTAGTTTCTCTTTCCGTAATGAATTTACTGAATTAAACCTACCTGCCAAAGTGGGTATTTATATTCAAAGTGAAACATGAATACGCAGTAGTTGAATTTAAAGTGGAAAGTTCCTTATGGTTTCCTGATAACGCGATTCAGCACGTATGAATCCGGTACTTTTAAGAGTGCTCCAGAAAATATCTCTCTCTAATCCTGGAACAATTCCCCAAAAATATAATATAAACAAGAATATGAACCAAGCGCTGGGCATCTTTAATTTATTTAAATAATAAAGTGCATTAAACTTTGTTTACAATAAATACGACTCCGTTCCTTCAACCACCAAGCTAATGCATTAATGAACACAAGACATATCCCTTCATCGAACCGTAAGGGCACAAAACAATTACTGTGTGAGAGGGTCCCACTAGCCGTCACAGCTGATGGATGGTGCGGGTCGCATGATGAAGTGCCGCTTATATCAATTAGGACGAAATCTAACCACCACTTGTAATAAATCAGCTGGGGTTAAAGGATTATGATAGGTCTTGAAATGCATATACCTTTATTTTTTATCGGGTATTGTGCAGGTACTATTGGAATGAATGAGAACAATTTAGATTATATCGCCTTTCTATCCATTGAGCACTAGTTATAATAACGAAAGTTATAATATATAGGTACTGTAGTTACAGTATATATGTATAATATACTAGCTGTGCCCCGCGACTCCGTCCGCGTTCTGTTGAATTTTTTCCTGAATTTTGTTTGCTATAAACCTCACGGAGCCCGAGACCTTTCCAGCGAATGCAAAACCGTGGAAATCGGTTCGTGCGTTCTGGAGTTATAGCGCCAGGAAGGAAAACCCGACTTATTTTTATATAGTAGATAGTTATATCTAGGCAACGCTTCTTCAACATCAGTACCTAATTGAGAATTAAAAGAGAAGTGCGCATCGTAACTCAGTAGGCAGTTTCGTTCCAATTGAAAATGATGATTACTTGCAGATAAACCAATAAAAAGTATTAAGGAACTCTAAGTGTAGGTACGTAGATGTTATTTATATTTCCCTAGAATTTTATTTACATCACGGAGAGACGATTGTCCTCGGCGCTCGAGACAGGATGACCTCCGTTCTCCATTAGCTTATTACCTACCTACCCCCCGCCATTATTGCGTTACTAATTTTCCTGCACATCGAGTAGCTAACGAAGTTTCTCTCGGCGTAAAGGGCGCGTTTTGATTGTCAATTACTGGCTCTTGGACGCCAAAGGGTGGCTGCGCAGCGGACTCAAAGCAAAGACCAGGATGCAATTAATGTACGAGAAACTTTGTTTTGAGCCGCCAGTATTTCCTGTGTGTCACAGGCACTGTTCTAAATCTCTTGAACTTATGCGAGGCGAAATGAGAATGATAAATTTGCCAAAATTCTAACCGTAGTAATATTTTTGCCTATACTATTATACTGTGTTCACAGAATTGTTGAACAAACTTCGTTTGAGTTTTTGGACGGTATTATTTTCTATTCTCTTTGATTTTATCTATTGGATTGTATTCTCTGTGAATAATTTTTATTTGTCAACTTGATGTGGTTTTTGATTTTTTTGTGTATTTATTTTTAATGCCATATATATTTACGCTTTCTCCATAGTAATAAAAAAACTACAGTCATGTCGACCAACAATCCCCTTAGTAAACAAATCCTTCGAAGCTCAATCCAAATGCAAGAGGCAGAGCAGGAGGAAAGCTCATCAGAAGAACCCTCCACGTTCCAGTTGCCGACAATCGTAGATGATTTTCAGGAAAACAAAAAGAGGGTACTTTATTCAAAAGGTTTATACAGCATAGGTAGTGGAGAAATTTGCACAAAGTATATTGAAATAGCCGACCATCCTGTGACTGGTAAACATCCATATCGGAACTATCCAGCGGTAACCGATCCCGGTATTAATCAAGCACTGTATGCTCCCGAAAAACCGCTGGTGTACACCGACGACGGCCAGGAATTATACCTTGCAGTGTGTGAAGAAATGAATATCTGTCCCGTAAGCCTGTTCCACACAAATTTGCAAAACGAAGAAATTAATCTCAGTTATTATGGCGTCAATCCACGAGGAGTCCGAGCTATGGCAAAAGCCTTGCAGTACAACAGAAAAGTGCGTCGTTTAATTTTGACTGATAATTTTCTCAGCGATGATGCCTGCTACCATCTTAACCAGATGCTACAGTCGAACGTTACGTTGAAAGAATTAAACCTAACTGGGTGTCGTATAGGTTCCTCGGGTACGAGACGTTTAATAGCGGATATAAACATCAATCGTGCCTTAAAAAGGCTGAATCTCGCTAGAAATAACATTGGCGACGAAGGGGGAATACTCATTGCTGGTCAGATAGACCGGGGTTGTACAGTCAAACGATTTAATCTAAGTAACAATCAGCTGGGTCGTCCGACGGCGATGGCTTTTACAGAAGCATTGATGTTTAACGACAGAATTACAAATTTTGATCTCTCACGTAACAATTTCTTTCATATTCCATCCACTGTAAAAATGCTCCAAGAGTTAACAGAGAGTCAAAGATTACACGAATTAAATTTATCATGGAATTCTTTGGCCGGTGAACGGTTAGGAGAAGTAATAAAAAATATTATGCTAGCCCCCAACTTAATGATTTTGGACCTGAGTCATAATAAGTTTGAAGGTGAAGCTGTAACTGCGATTGCATCCAATTTGATGAAAGCTAAGAAATTGGTAACACTAGACCTGTCTTTTAATCCGCTGTCTCCTAACGATGCCTACAATCTATTACAAAAGATGTTGAGACCACGCGTTAAACTCGTTAATCTTCTCTTGGAAGACGTTCGTGTTAATAAAACGTTCCCCGTTTTGCTGGATCGAGTAAGACACATGAAATGTCGCAAAAACTTTGTAATAAAATACGGCAGTATCGTAGAGAACTGGACCATACAGGAGCCTGACTCCAGAGAGCTGATTTTACGCCGTGCCGATTATCTCGGGAACATGAAAAAGAAACATAAGCGAGATATACCGCTATTCTTCTTAGAGATGAATAAAGAAATACCGAAGCCGTTGCCTTCTAAAGAATTCTTGGAACGAATGAAAAACGAAGGATTGCCGCTAGACGAGGATTTGTTGAATGAGTTTATTTCCGTTTTCCCGGGGCCAAAATCTGGGAAGACAAAAACGGTAAATCTGCAAGATGTATGTGAGTATATACATCGCTTATGGCCTGAAAAGAAGTTGCCGCCATCCCCCCCGCCTGAGGAGGAAACAGAACTCAACGTAATGCCGAAGGAAAAACAGACTGGCAAAAAAAATAAAAACCTTTAGTGGTGTTTATTTTTTAAATGATTTATCTTGGAATACCTTTGATAAAAGAAGTGGAATACCTACTTACTTTTAATATTTTTTTTGTTACTTACTTATTTTAATTATTTTATAATTTTTTAATGATATATATTCCTATTTTTTACTAGGTGTTTTTTACGAGTGTATTGTGTTATTATGCAATAAATGTTGTTTTGGAAGTATATTTATAACTTCTTTTGTTGATCAATTAGATCACAAAATTTGAAAATATCTAGAAGGATACTGAAAGTTGAAAAGTTGTGGCATTTTAGCTCATCTATCAATCTGCAAGAAATATCCAAATTGTAATACAAAGTGTATTTTACTAAGTAGTAGGTACTTAAATGGACCCAACATAATATTGTAATGTTGAAGAATTCAAAGTATGGATAACAAACATGAGAGCCTGCTGTGATGCGAACTATCTGGTTCAAAGAAGGCTCATTTCAGCCGTTTCCGGCGTCTGCCAGCCGCGCGCCGCCCGCCCGCGGACCTTTGGCCTCGCCTCGGGCCAAGAACAACTCATTTCCGTTCCGGGAGCAATGCATCTTATTGGAGATGATGTGATGTGTTTTTCTTGGTAACTAGTAAGTACCTATTTAATTCAAAAGAGACGAGTAGTATGTATAGAAAAATGTATTAATTGCATTACAATACTGTGATTAATTTTTAATGAATTTTGCTTAGCTAAGGAAACAAAAATATTGTAAGTAAACCTATATCATATTTAAACAAAAAAATACAATTAATTTTGAAACTTACAATATAAAAATTGCGTATCTATCGATCTATTTTCTAAGTAGTATGCATAGGGTGCATACGGTACATAAGTTCTAAACCGATGCATGTGAAGCGCTCAATTAGCGAACGGCTGGTGTAAGCGTAGCGCGCCACTCGAGTCGCCTCGCCCGCCAGCCGAGTCGAGGCACAAGGCGATTGTTAACCGCCTATTATGCCACGAGGGCCCTACACGCGGCGCTAGCCGTAGTAAGGCTCTAATGAATTCACGAATAGTGAGGAAAATGAATCTTGGAATTCCGTGAATGCTGAAGACTAGGAATAGGTAACAAGAGCCTACACTGCGACATACCTACCTAGTTTAAAAAGTATTTTTATGTTTTATCTTAAACCTCCCTATAAGTAAGTATTACAGGGTGGATTACCGATTTAAAAAAAATATTGCAATCAGCGAGAAAATGGCCAATTTACAAAGAAAAACCTTTTTTGTTACCACACGTATCTGTTCGTTCGTTCCAGTAACCCAATAAAATATTATGGAAGCTCTAGCAGAAAATATGTGAAGTTATTCTGAAGTTTAATTATTACCTATCTTTATAGAATAAATAAATAAATATCGCCAGACGAACACACCAACTGTATGGTCCCAAACTAAGCAACGCTTGTACTATGGCTACCGTACAATGGACTGGGGGCGATCCCAGCGACACCCAGACCAGGCCAAATTACGAAAATGCCATTTCATTGTACCCTGACGGGAATTGAACCCGCAACCACCCAGTGTAGTGAGCCGAGCGGCGCACACTCGAACCACTGCGCCAAGCGGTCGACAAGAAAACTAAGCATAAAATCATATGCTAGACTCGACTGTGTTATAAATGGTGATATGTAGGTGGAGCGAGCAGCGGCGCAAGGCGTACAATTAGCGCGGCAAGAGGCACTTAACAGCAGTCGAGCAAGGCGCAACCGCCACTCGACGCCCGCCTATCATATTGTAGAAAGGATAATGAGGTTATTGAGTCGGATACGCGGATCCTTGATCTAATCCATATAATATTTACTTTTTATAAGCTACTTCTTCTGCGTACTTATTCTGCGTAATTTATTGTTGCTGTTTGAGTTTTTGAGCAGAAAAAATAAGGTTTAATTATATAGAGTATAAATTATAGTTGGAAGATCAATTTCGTTTTACAAGCTTCCTAAGTCAATCATTCATTTCACAACTTTTGCACAATCATGAAGCTGTTTGCATTTTCTGCTGATTATTTATACACATAGGTACTTACCATATAAATAAATATCGCCAGACTGACACACCAACTGCACGGTCCCAAACTAAGCAAAGCTTGTACTATGGCTACCGTACAATGGACTGGGGGCGATCCCAGTGACACCCAGACCCAGGCAAATTACGAAAAGGCCATTTCCGAAATTTGCCCCGGTGGGAATCGAACCCGGAACCACCATGTGCAGTGAGCCGAGCGGCCACTGCACACGAACCACTGCACCACGCGGTCGTTTTGCTGTATGTTTTTTTACCCTGCTTCACTATGGCTTCGATCACGACGATCGTCTTGGACATCAATCTTCATGCTCCAGGTCTGACGCCATCCGTCTTATACCTATAAAAAGGTAGGTATGTAGGTACTCACCGCCGCCATTCTTGTAGCAAAGGTAGGGGAAGCGCCACACGTTGGCGAGGTCGACGGCGAACCCGATGACGGAGAGCAGGAAGTCCACCTTCTTGCCCCATGTCTCGCGCTCGCCGACGCCCGGCGTGGGGGTCTTCAGCGCCATCCTACTGTCCCACTTCACGAAGCCGCCGCACACTGTCGACAATATACACTGCTGTAGATGTGAAAGCCGCAGCGCCAGGTACCTATCTTATTGACGACGGCGACCTAATGGGCATATGCTGAGCTGGACTCCCAAAGCAGTTTCCGATGTCGGAAACAAAAGGTTCCATCCTTCTTTTACAAATTAATTAGAAGAAAGATGGAAGCTGTCGTTTCCGACACGAAAACTTTCCGTCAAATATAGGGGTATGGTAACAGTAAAGGCCTCAAAGAACTTCACTCACTTGACCTTTGACCTCTCTGTTAATTAACCGGACGGCAAGAATCACGCGGGTTGATAATCCCTGGTCCTCCATTGCGGCTCACATAATGAAGTGACAAATGTTATACCGCCGTGACAGAGGGCCACCCTGACAGAGACCACTCGAGGGAACACGCTGACCGGCCCGTTTTCGATAGTAGGGTTGCCTCGTAATTAAACGAAATTATTTGTTTGCCTTTATTCAAGGTTGTAGACTCGTTAATCTTGGTGGAAAAAGAAAAGGAAATGCACAAATATATTTATTTACGTAACTATTGATCCCATAAGTTTATAAAGACAAACAATAAAAATAGTAAAATATTTATTGAGGACTAGCTGTGCCCACGACATCGTCCGCGTGAAATTGAACTTAACAAAAACTTTATTTAACAAAAATATTCGTTTAGTTCGCGGAGTTTACGAAAAGTTAATAATTCTGTTAAGGCTAAAGCGCCCATCTAGCCCGCGAAGTTCAAATTTTTTGAGTTATTTTAGAAATATTTCAAAATCTGACAATAATAAAAGACAAATTTTGTAATTCGCAAAAAATACCATGTGCAGTGCATTTATTAATATATCCAACTTACTCTAAAACATTTCAAGAACGACAGCTATCCAGATAATCTGGCAATTTTGGTATATTTAGTGATTTACTAGTATCATATGCACCGTGATAATATTTAGAGTAAAATAAATGTATTAGTAAATGCACTGCACACGGTCTTTTTCGCGAATTACAAAATTTGTCTTTTATTATTGTCAGATTTTGAAAAATTTCTAAAAGAACTCAAAAAATTTGAACTTCGCGGGCTAGACAGGCGCCTTCACCTTAATAAAGAATGTTTTATGTGGAACCGTATTCTCTTTTTGTGTTGTTTTTGTAAAATAAAAGCCTAAGTTATAACATCAGATATCAGCCAGTGAAAATTTTAAATCGCGTTTTTTTATAAGTACCGTATGTACTTTTATATGCATTTCGTGAAAAGGAATCATTTTGATATTATAACACACACTCCAACTTTGTTTATTTGTATATATAATGTCTTTTTCTTTATGGCTTTATTAATTAGACCAGTAGGCAATTATTTACAAAACATAAGTATCTACTATCTATAAAGTTAGTGACTCTAAAAAAGACAACATGTTAGACAAAATAATATAAGTAGGTATAATTAACATTTTGAAGTCTTCCAAGCACCAGCCCTGGAAGCTTTCGGTCCATTCGGACTACGCGTACAAGTGGCTGTCACGTTCAACGCTTTGATTAACACGCCACGCGGCACTGCCCGGCTTAACGATGCGAGTTTCGCCGCGAAAAATATCACGTCAGATGCATAAGTATTCGTGGATAAATTGGATTCGAAGTGGCGATAAATCTGATAGACATTTATTGCCTGGCACGCTGCAGTCGTGAATGGTGACGAATCTTAGGCCCGTATTAATAGATTTATCTCAAAACTGAGAGCGATTTTGAGTACGCTTTTGACATGTATTTTGTAATGGTAATTGGTATGAAATAATAATGACATTTCCAAGACGGCTCTCAAACTTGAGATAGGTTTATTAATACGGACATTAGGTGGATACTTGCTTACCTACTAGGTGAAACAGAAAGGGTGTACTATTTTTTTACAACTTTACTTTGTAAATCTAAAACTATCGGCTTTGTGGGACAGTTGAAGTACAGGCTTTGTAGACTTATGAAATCCGTCAACAGCTGTATCCCTGTAATACCTTTTGTTTTTCAGGTTCCTCCAAAGCTGATAGTTTTAGATTTACAAAACTACGTTTTGAATAAAAAAGTATACCCTTTCTGTTTCAACCTGTTTAAGAGTTGTTTTATTTTGATTCCAAACAAAACAAGTCTAAAAACAAATGAAACCCAACTTTGGTCGAAAATGAATTTTTCATTACTCATACTCTGAAAGTAGGTCTGAAATTGCCTGAGGAGCGGGTTGAAAGTAATACTTTTCCGGCCCGGGAGAAGTGCTTTCAACTGACAGCTGTCAAATTATAAAAAAAAATAGTTCCATTTTCATATTTCTATGGAACCATCTTCAAACTTTTTCTACAGTCACTCAATTACAGCACGATGTAAAATTGAAATAACATAAAGTTAAATATTAATTAAAGAATATATTATATTTTTAAATGACTTAATTATAATTTAGTTTCAACAATTTCTTTAAAATAACATAGATTTGGGCCAAATATATAAAGATGAAAATGAAAAATAATGGCTAAATAATGAAGTTGGCCGGCCAACGAAAAAAAAACAAAATAGGCGGCAATCCGATCTTTTTTTTCGAGTTGTAGAGTATTGTTCATACTTCCTTGTATTATTTCTTTAGCCAATTCCTGTTTTTATTTTTACTTTCCTTGTATTCGTAATGAAAAGCACCGTGTTTACCTCGGGTGAAAGACTTATTTTGTCCCTCGAACTATTAGCGCCCTCGCTACGCTCTTTCACTTTCACCACTCGTGTAACAATGTACTATTATAGACACATCGATAGAGAATCCAAAACCCTGTCGAACTGTATTTAAAACTCATTTCCAAACAAAGTGGCGTATCATTTGTTTTTCTTTTCCACCATCGAACAGTCCCTAGGTCTGTCTGATGATTATAATGATATTGCGAGCCTCATTATGTTTGAACTAGTTTATGCCCGCGACTTCGTCCGCGTAGTATATAACTTAACAAAAATTTCGGGATTATCGGGATAAAAAGTATCCTATGTGTTAATCCCGGTTATAAACTATCTGTGTTCCAAATCCGTTCAGTAGTTTTTGCCTGAAAGAGAAACAAACATCCACACTCACAAACTTTCGCATTTATGATATTAGTAGGATAGTAGGAAGTAGGATTTATGAAGTTGTGTGTGAGCTGTGCTGGGGTGGATTCTTGTTTCTTGACTGTCTTTATTTCTTATCGTATGAAATATTCGACGACCGCTTGGCGCAGTGGTTCGAGCGTAGGCCGCTCGGCTCACTGCGCATGGTGGTTGCGGGTTCGATTCCCGCCGGGGTAAATTTCGGAAATGGCCTTTTCGTAATTTGCCCTGGTCTGGGTGTCACTGGGATCGCCCCCAGTCCATTGTACGGTACCCATAGTACAAGCGTTGCTTAGTTTGGGACCATACAGTTGGTGTGTTCGACTGGCGATATTTATTTATTTTATTTATTTATTCTAAAGTAGAAAATACCCGGGACGTTAGCTTAATGTGCCCTCTAAAGCACGATCGAAAGCGCTCAGAGGTCAAAGGCCAGAATTAATAAATCGATCTCAAGTCTGAGAGCGATCTTGCAAATGTCATCCTAATATCATACCAGTACAAAATTACATGTCAAAAGCGTACTGAAGAACGCTCTCAGACTCTAGAAAGATTTATTAATGTGGCTAAATGCCACAGCGGCAGCGGTCACCCATCGTGTTTACCGCCTTGTGCACTTCTGTTTAGGGAACGTAGTATGCGCACATATATATATTTTCGAGCTAAAAGTCCCTTCCTTGGAAACTTATTTCATTTAGAATCGGTGCCAATTCAAGTAGTTGATAGCACCGACTTCAAATGAAGTGAAGTACAAGGTCCCTAGTTTTTTCTAGGTTTGTAGTGCACCCAGATTTTTTTAAAGTCGGTTTAATATTTTTATACGTAGTTATTAATTTGTCATGATTTTTAGTAGTAAATTAGGTACGTAGTGAATTCCTGTTGACCGTAAATCGTCCATATCTCTCAAACTACTCGACCACTTTTAATACAAATATATGGGACCACCTGGAGAGTCCCATAATAATAACTTCTGTTCCTTTTTTTTTGTTACTTTGAAACAAAATAATAATTTTTAAAATCGGTCTATTTTTGACGGAATGGGTAGGTAATCGGAGAACAGTTAGGGGAACAGGCATAAAAAAACATACAAAAGAATATAGAACATCCTTCTTTTTTGGAAGTCAGTTAAAAATAATTTAATACGTCATTCAAATTCTATGAAATTATAACAAAATAAAAATGTAGTAAATAAGTATTCGGTGAAATAATTAAGGTGAAGGCGCCTGTCTAGCCCGCGAAATTCAAAATTTTCGAGTATTTTTATAGTTTATCCAAAATCTGAAAACATTTAAGAAAACGTTTTGTGATTTGCGAAAAACACAGTATGCAGTGCGTTTATTAATACATTTATTTTACTCTAAATATTATCACGGTGGATATGATACTAGTAAATCACTAAATATACAAAAATTGCCAGATTATCTGGACAGCTGTCGTTCTTGAAATGCTTTAGAGTAAGTTGGATATATTAATAAATGCACTGCACACGGTCTTTTTCGCGAATTACAAAATGTTCCTTTTATTATTGTCAGATTTTGAAAAAAATCTAAAAAACCTCAAAAAATTTGAATTTCGCGGGCTAGATGGGCGCTTCGGCCTTAAGTATTTTTGTCCAATTACGTTCTTTAAGTGGGTACGCCACATTTCCCGCTTCACACATTTTAAAATTCGTATAAAATAATAACGTTCAACTGCCAGCTATCACCAATACCAGTGTAAAGAGTTTCAACATTCTCATATAACCTCCAAACGGTTGTGAAATTATTAAAAAATAGAAATTATAAAGTGTGGTACTCACGTGCGGCTCGGCGGGCGCAAGGTTGGCGCCATGTCTGCGCGGCGCGCTGCCCGGCCCGAAGTGGCAGGACTGTGGCAGGGCTGGCGCCTCGCTGGGCGGGACCTGTAGGACTACACGCCACGCCTAGTGCTGTGCGCAGCGCCTCTAAGGAGGACTGCAAGATATTGACTTGGACGTGAAAGAAATGGGACATTCTTTAAAATAAAATATTATATCTACAGCGTGCTTACCTACCTACATTTAGGTGTATGTTTAATTGAGAAATTGGTTATTTTATCGCGTTTATTTAGTTTGTTATGTTCCCGACGTTTCGGCTGCTTTACAGCAACCATGGCCACGGGGGGACTGATGTGTTAGACGTCCTGATGCAATAGTTAATAACTGGGTCCCCTCATATTTAGTTGTTGGGTACCTTCAAACCAAAAATTATGGATTTCTTTCTAAATACCTATTTATACCATCAGATTTTTTTGTGCTCACGAGGTTTTTTTTGTGCTCTTGGTAAATACTTAGCCTTCATGGAAGACTTCTTCATATTTTGCATAAATAATAAGTGCCTACATGCCTAATTAAGTCCTACTGTTATGAAGGAAGGTATCTAATATTTTTTTATTGCCTAGCCTGGGCGAAACACTGGAAGACGGTCCACTTGCGGCATACCTATGTAAAATTATAAGAATCGATACGTATCGGAAATCAAATGCAGAAACTTTCACTACTTATTAGTAAAAAATATTTCACAGTTAGTACCTATCTACATCTATACAAATAAATAAAATTGGAGTGTCTGTTTGTAATATCAAAATAACACCTTTTCACTAAATGCATATGAAAGTACATACGACACCTATAACAAAAACGCGATTTAAAATTTTTTTGTCTGTCTGTCTGTCTGTGTGTTTGTTCCGGGTAATCTCCGAAACGGCTGGACCGATTTTGACGGGACTTTCACTGCCAGATAGCTTATGTTTTAAGGAGTAACTTAGGCTACTTTAATTTTAGAAAAACAATTAGGGTTCCGCGTAAAAAAATAAAAACACATTAAATCAAAGAGTATCTCCGAAACGGCTGGACCGATTTTGACGGGACTTTCACTGTTAGATAGCTGTTGCTATACGCAGTAACTTAGGCTACTTTTATTTTAGAAAAACAAAGTTAAAAAAATGGGTCCTGTCGCGCGGGCTCAGAACGTGGGAGCGGGCTTTTTTGTTTAGTTAAGTTCCACGCGGACGAAGTCGCGGGCTCAGCTAGTACATAATAAAATTATGACGTATATACTTCCAGTCAAATAATTGTCAAACTAAAAATCAATTAACCGAAGGCGGGCGGGCCGCCTTACATTGCGGTGGGCGGGGCGGGCGAAAACACGCCCAGTGCGAAAGCGCCGCCCATCCGACGTCAATCAAGATGTGTCGTTCCTGAAGAACACTTCTAGTAATGAGATCTTCAATTTTAGCCCTAAAACCTATTCAGTCAGAAACGGCTAACTAAGGTAGGGTAAGGCGGGGCTAGTTGAGCATTTTTTCACTTGAGCGGATATAGCTCCTCAACGATAAGTCTCAATGGGTTATTACGCATCCTGATGGATAAGTAATTTATCCTTTTGCAAAAGTATCATAGTAATTTATTTTTTATAAGTTGGATTTAAGAGCTACAGCGGTTTAAATGCAGAAAGTCAAGCATGCTCAACGTACCCCATAGGTGAGGTAAGTTGAGCAAGGGTATGGGGTAAGTAGAGCACTTAGAATGTCTAGCCAAACAATGGGTTCAATTTTAACTGGAGATGGAATATTTTTTCTGTTTGATAATCAACTCTTTATTCAAAGTCTTTTAGTGACAAAACAACAAAATTTACGTAATCTTCTTAGAATAATTAATTGGAAATAGAATCAACATAACATCAACGTATCTTAAGATTAACTTTATGATTAGTTTCAGTCTTTCTGTTCAAAATCAGACTTAAATGTTTATGTTACTATCAATATAGCATAAATCTTAAAAGGAAACATTAATAAGATCTTAGAAACTTAAGCGTCGTTGTCACTGTTGCAATTGACACAAACGAAATTGAGACCAGCACCTGGCACACATTTTGTATGTGCCCATCCCCTGCAAACTTGACACTGGATCCATGTTTCTCCTGGTAAACTTTCAGAATACCCTTCACAACACATCAAACAGGAATAATCATCATCATCGTTGCTTTCCTCACTTGACTGGAGTACTTTTTTACAGACACTCTTTCTTTTTTTTAAAATGTTATTTCTTGGCTTTTTTACTTTTTCTTTTGTTTTATTTTGTTGCTCTTCTAAAGCGTTCTTTTCAGGAGTGTCTGTGTAGTCTTTCTTTTATAAGTCCGCATCCTTAAAAAAAAAAAAACATACATGACTTTTGTTCTAAGCCGTGAGGCTAGTTGAGCAACTGTAGCTCAACTAGCCCCAGCCCAAAATTCTATAACAAAAGTGAGTTTATGAAAAAAATGGTAAGAATTATACTCAGAACCTTTATACATATCAAAAGTACAGTAAATTTATGAAATATTAACACTTACCTGATTGAAAACAGATAACATTTGACAAATACATACGAAAACTTGCGGTAAACGTTTTTTTAACTTTTTGGTCATAAAATAAACAAAGCGCACGTATACTTCACTCGTTCGTCGAGCCGCTATTGGTGATCACGCGATGAGTTCCCCTCCCGCGACCCCTTCTTTCCGCTATATGATGCCTACGCGTGCGGTGAATAGTTTTCGAGATATTTCGATTGCTCAACTTGCCCCTTTGCTCAACTAGACCCGCCCTACCCTACCTATTTGTGATAGGTAGTACCTAGGTCCCAAGGCCCGTATGTATAAATCGATCTCGAGTCTGAGAGCGATCTTGGAAATGTCATTCTTATGTCATACCAATACAAAATGACATGTCAAAAGCTTACCTGCTCAAGATCTCAGACTTATGATCGATTCATTTATACGGGCCTAATAAGTGAGTAAAACTAATCATTTTTAAGACTTGGCATTGTCTGAGTATATAAGGGGAATACTGAAAGTAGCGCCGGTGACAGAGAAAATAAAAAGTGGAAGGTTAGCGTGGTATGGACATGTTATGCGAAGAGAGGATGATCATGTGGTCAAAAGGACGATGGGTATGAGAGTGAGCGGTAGTCGGGGTAGGGGACGTCCTAAAAAGACGTGGATGAACTGCGTGGAAGAGGGTATGACCGAAAAGGGAGTGAGTGCAGAGATGACGGATGATAGGCTTGAATGGAAGAAGAGAACGTGCTGCGCCGACCCCACCTAGTGTGGGATAAGGGCAAGGTGATGATTATGATGACATTGTCTGGTAAGTAGATAGATTTTTATCACATTTTTATTTTTATGTTTCATTTTTATTTAGTTCGATGCCCAGCATTGCCATTAAAATATTAAAATGAGCCAACTCCTAGCAACATCTTTTAGACTTGCTAACTGGCTAAGGGGACTACGTAACTACCTGTAGTAGTAGGACAATCTTACATAATAATAATATTACTTATATCAAATAACTTTGTATCCAATGGTGGATTAACACATTCCCAAGGGAAAAATCATCGGAAAGATTTATTGTAGACTTTTCTGCAAGACATCAAAAAACCTCTGAAAATCGTTTGTATTTATGAAAGACGACAAAACAACGCATTAAAAAAACATTTAAAAAAATGGATAACCCATGATGGTCACCGCGTGGCGAGAGTAGGTACCTAATAGAAAATAGCAAACCTTCCCTGAGTGGAAGGTCCGTGGTTTTATTATTATACTACCCATGAAACCTATCCAGGCAAAGCAATATAGGAGGTTTAGGTTACAGTTTTTTTTATAACCACCCTTAAAAGCTTAGCCAAAAAACAACCTATTGGTAGGGGATTTAGATTAGGGTCATGTTTTATAACTAACCAAAATATCCTGGGCTCACAGAACAACTCGATTACCTACTTATGTTGTTTGGGTTTGTATTTTTCTTTTTTTTCTGATAACCGACAAAACCGTACTAGCCAAAAATACATAATATAATTTCCTTATTGAAATGGCAACGGAACCCTTTATTGTGCATGGCCTTGGCCTGACAGGCACTTGGCCATTTTTTATTAGCCTGTTCCTGGGCCAAACAGACCAAATAAAATACAATCTATCAAATGCATAAACTTAGACTCAAGATTAAACCATTTATTATTATTTATTGTAGTATTTAAAGTTAAATAGAGCGGCCAAACGCCAATTACACTAATTAAATAAAGATTAAGCAACTATAACTAATAAATTTTGACACATAATTTTGTATTGGAATAACGGGATGACCTAAAAATGAAATTTCTAAGAACACTCTTGGGCTTGAGATCCATTACGTTTTTATACGCACTTATATTCTAATATGCACAGAATAAATAATTAAATAATTATAAAATTGTTTCAAAAACAGTGCCGTCTAGGGTCGTCCGAAAGTAGCGAAGCTTTATTATAGTATAAAGAGTAGGAAATAAGCGTTAAAAACAGCGTCTTACCACTCTGTATACCTACATAGTGGCAAAACGCTCTCTGTACTCTGTATACCTGCTCTGTATACCTATATAGGTATATGTCGAGTAACGCTACTGACGCTTACCACAGATAGAGGCCGCGCGGCGCGGCGCGGCGAGCGCCCCGAACGTTCGTATGGAAGCTTCGCTTAAGATTCAGCTATTCTACCATTACGTAATTTATAAAACATCTGGTAACATTGTTATTGCAAAAACTGGTCACCCCATTCATTGGTTGGACACTGACATCCAATAATTATCTCACGTGAACCAATCACAGACCTCCAAGCACACAGTGCAAAAATGTCGTCGCAAGTGTAGATAATTTGTCCGACGATTTCCTTTCGTTAATCAAGCCAAACGTAGTTGCACTCGCTTTAGCTAACAATAGTACAGTGCCATATATTAATTTCACATTGTTGTAATCTACAGCTGCAGGTATGCGCATGATAATGTCACTTTCTCTTCACATCTGTGACAGAACATCCTTGACTAGTGTTTTTTGTATTAGTAAATAAAAACAAATATGTGGAATAATAATACTCTCTGCGATATGTTGACCCCGACAAAAAAGTGATATGCTGACGTAATCACCTTTTAAAACACATAAAGTAAAGTATCACGGGCGGCAAATAATGTGAAAAAGTAGTCGAAAATTGTGTCGACAATGGATTTCTTTGAGTGGTAATTTTTATTTGTAGATATGGCTGACGACATGGATCCTTGCGAATGCCTGTGGAACCACGAGCTGGCGATGCGTCGGCTTATTTCGCTGGTGAGTTATCTCCGACCTTGTATATCATGTAATCAAGTGGGTGTCGCATCCACGTCCACAATACCTACGAATTTGTTGTCATGACTTTTTATATTATTTTTTGAGCAGTTTTCAATCCTTTTTACGATAGAAAATATTTATTGTTGGTAATCGTCTGAATTTTAATCTGTATACAGTAACAAAAACATATACTTGTTTTGCTTATTGAAAAAAATATTACATGATTGCACAGTAATATTTTTGTAATTAGGTCATCTTATTGTTCAGCCAGTAATGATTTGCCTCAAATTATAATCAGTTCAAAAAATAAATAATGATAATTTCTGAAGAGCTTCATTGTTATAAAATTCATTGTGACCTTTTTCAGTCTCAAGAACAATATTTTTACAACATTCATTGGAACTTGTTATTAATGTCGAACTAGGAACACCTACATATAAGGATAATATTGTTATTTTCCTCAACACATCACCAAAACTGTAATACTAATTATGTAATATTTACTTCGCTGTTAGCCGAATACAGCTGCTATGCTCTTCCATTGTTATATTATTGTATTGCACTTTAAAATCAGGCAACTCTCAAATTTTTTTTACGTGCAAGACAAAAACGAAAATAATAACAGTTGGAGTATTCAGCCATTTAAATTTAATCATTCTTTAATTATGACACCAGTTCTGGTATTATTGATAAGTTGTTAAGTGGCAAAACACATTTAAGAGCATGGCCCAATCCAAAGTAAACCCTAAAATAACAATAACTAAATATCTTCAAACATTTTAGTGAGAACTTTGCCTCTTATCAAAACTGATATTACGCCAATTATTTTACGTTTGTAATTAAATCCGATATTGTTTTATAGCAATGTATGGAATTGCGCCGTTTTTGAACTTCACAGATGAAATATTTTTTGCTCAAAACAAATGTACCCACATTGTCTTTTTTAAAGATATGAATAGTAACAAGGTCACTAACACTGCTCTAAATAGGTTTATCCATGTTGATGCCGTAGTGGATGTTATTTGCAGAAAAAGTTACAAATATACATTACTAGCAACCCGCCCCGGCTTGGCACGGGTATTTTTCATCAGTGTTTCTCTACTATATTATGCATGTATTATACATACCTATAAACCTACCTCTTGAATCAATCTATCTATTTAAAAAAACCGCATCAAAATCCGTTGCGTAGTTTTAAATATCTAAGCATACTTAGGGACATACAGACAGCGGGAAGCGGCTTTGTTTTATACTATGTAGTGATTACAAAAGGTTTGAAAACAGTTCACATTAATTAAGATGTCCGAGCAGATTGGGAAAGTAATACCGATATTATTATGTTGTACCTTCCTTACTTTCGCCACAAATTAATTTGCAGTGCTTAGATGAAAACCCTCCTACCCAAGATGGTTTTACCTGTTATAATACATCATGGCCTCCTACATGGACCGCCGGACAGTAGGGCAAGGCTATTAGTAAGATGACCACCAACTCAAGACGCGTAGCATAATCATGATACTCATCCAAGTAAAATATATGGCAAATTGTACAGCGCCCCAATCGGCCACCCGAGGAACTAGCATATTGCTACACAAATATTTTACGTAAGCACTACGCGACTTCTAGCAAATGCATAAATTTATGGCAGAGATTCTAATTTGGAATCAGTTGACCCTAGCACCAAACTCCGCTACCACTAGTATAAATATCGCCAGTTTAATACAACTGTATGGTTCTAAACTAAGCAACGCGTGTACTATAGGTGCCATACAATAGACAGGACGATCCCAGTGACACTTAGACCAGGGGTAATTACAAATAGAACAAGAACATTTCCGAAATTTGCCCAGCAATGAATCGAACCCGCAACCACCCGGTGCACTGAGCCTAGATCGAACGATCGTCATCACTATTGCGTTGACTTTCATCTTATGTAACACGTGTATGACTAAAATGAGTTCTAGACATACCAGTTTCAAGTTTATCAACAAATCAGCTATTCAATACGTTATGTCGGTCGTAGGTGCATAAATTTATTTACAAACAAACACAGGAAATTGGTTTTATAAAAGTTGTCTGAAAAGTAATTAAACGTTGCCTACGTAATTATTATGTAAGGAATTTAACATTGCTATTGTGTTTCTACTTGTTTACATAAATGCTAGGACCTTTTGGACTGTTACCACACGAATTGATCGAACGTCGATCGATGGTAGGGTGAGATGAGTCGACGTCGACCGACAATTTCTACATGAGCAATGTTCGATCGATGATCCTTCGACGTTTACATAAGAGATCCAACTAATATTATAAATGCGAAAGTTTGTGAGTATGGATGTATGTTTGTTACTCTTGCACGCAAAAACTACTGAACGGATTTGGATGAAATTTGAAACACAGATAGTTTATAACCTGGATTGACACATAGAATACTTTACTTAAGTCTACGCGGACGAAGTCGCGGCCAGAAACTAGTATAAAATATACCTCGCTAAGAAACCACATTGTATTGATACAAAACTGATACATATCACATTTTTCTTTGAACAATGCGCACGTGCGGTTCCGATCTCCGGCTTCCGGCTTCAATTTCGTATAGTGCTAGACCGAGCGGCGCTTAATTTTATGAAAGTTAGCCTTGGGGACTATGCTCAAAGAAATCACAACTAAATTGCTTCATCTGAATGTGTTTCTGATTGCCCATATATTACGGCACAGCGACGTGAAGAATAGCAAAATAGTTAGTTTCCATTATTACCTGATAAGAACAGAAGCTAGTAGCTTGTCAGAGCTAGAATTTTTAAAGAATTACTCCTTTAAACCAAAGGGTTGAAACTGCTTAAAAGGCTGACCGGTTCTAAGCCCTGGATCCTGAAGATCCCGAACTCGTATTTATCTTTTACCCGGGATTCGCCGTAAAATCTCGGATTCTCCAGTCAGATCCTATTTGACAGGGAGTGTGTTGGGCGTACCAAAAAAAATTCTAACTTCTAAACCTTGTCCCAGCTCCGCCAAGGGCAGTCGTACTGCACAGACAGCGAATGTCTGGAGCAGATGCCGGGGCTACCCCAGCCGGAGTCTTCGGCCAACAGCTTCCTCATGATGTTCCTGATGATGGCGCTCGCGCTCGCCATGTACGCCATGCGCCCGCGCCCCAACCAGATCCAAGACTCCGCCAAACCCAGAACCAACCCGCAGGTGAGATACTTACTGCCTAGAAATACAAGTTATATAGCTGTCTGTATTACAATCCATAAACAAAGGCACTTTAGAACAAGTGTGGCGGTTTTCATTGTCTTTGTGACCTTTTATGCAGACAAACTGTTGGCAAAGAGTTTTGACACTCGTGTCTTTCCTTTATCAAAGGATACGGATATATACGGATTATATTACGGAACATTCTATTCTACTACAGTAGTGAAGAAATAAATACTTTAATTAATTATTTAAATCTTAATTAATTAAACCGTCTTCTAAAATACCTAGGTGCCCCTAAAAGGCTAGAAATAACTAGGGACCTTATAATTTCTATCATTTGGAGACATATACACAGTACATACATACAGCCTGCGAAGTTGTTATTTACTAGAACGTTACCTCCAGATATCATCACATCGGATCACCTACGTAAACAGTTAAATTCGTTTCGCGCTTCGTAAAGCTAATGTCAAAAGGCGTAACTGGTGGAATGACATCAACAACGGAATAATCCAACGCATTATGTCTGCTCGCTCGTTCTCTGCTGATTATTTTTGCAAAATGTTTTTGGACTACCTAGTTTTATAGGTTTATTTATATTCGTAAGTTTACTCGAATTATGCTTTGACCTGTATGTCTTTCATTTATGTATCTTGATCCAGAACCAATCTTGGTTCATCACTAGTGCTCGCGAATAAAAATTTTAATTAACGAACCAGTACCCTAATTGGAAAACTATTGACCATACAACTAGCCTTTGTTCCAATTCTAGTCTGCGTTTTTAAAAAAACATCAGACTTTCATACAAAAATAACAATATTTAAATTTAACGCTATAAATGTTACGAACGAACTCTACGCCCGCCGCGCCGCGTCACGTCATACGTGTCCTTGTAGCGATATTCGATAGTGAGACCTGAATAATTGAAATGTATTAGACAGAACAACGAAATCTAGAAAGTTTGTTATTGATAAATTTATGTTTTAAACCCCCGAAGAAAAAAGAGGGGTGTTATAAGTTTAACATGTGTATCTGTCTGTGGCATCGTAGCGCCCAAGCGGATGATCCGATTTAAATTTTGTATATTTTTGTCAGAAAGATATTCTGATCGAGAGAGTTCTTACCTAGGTTTCATGAAAATCGGTTCAGCCGTTTGAAAATTATCAGCTCTTTGTAGAATAAAAAGTCGTCGCATCGGGGGTTTTTTAAATATTCAATTTAGAGTTATGTAAGAAGTCGTTGAAAAAAAGTTATCGTTTATGTAGTTAGTAATATAGTCCTGCAAGGTTGTTTGTGTTTTATCAATAACCCTGTAGGTTAGTATATAAAGATATGTAAAGTTTGCAGGCCGCAAATAACGATGTATTAAATTTTATCAACAAGTAACTATGCAACTGCATACTTGCAATAGGTACGGTGTTAAAACCGTTATCAAACAGATAATTAACTCATAATTACATTTTGATTGAAATCCGAATTGTTTTTATTTTGTATACTTGTTGTCAAACACCAAACCTGTTGGTTGTTAATTAAACAACTTTAATTATTTTTCTAGAATAACGTTCATAATAACAGTGCTTTTATACATTATTACGACCCAAATTAATTTGAACGACGCCCGACTTTAAGATAACGGTGAAATTAAACTAAATGTTATCTGTTTTTGTTGAAGACATGAATATCACGTAAATTATTAAACTAACCATACTTCAGAACTAAACATATTGTTGTTGCCTTTACGATAACAAAAACTAAACACAACAATATGCTTTGTGTAAATTTTTCGTCCAGTGCAAACAAGTAAAAGAGCAGTGTTGGAGTAATCTTTGTTAATCTAGTACATACGAAGATATCCTACTAATATTATAAATGCGAAAGTTTGTGAGTGTGGATGTATGTATGTATGTTTGTTACACCTTCACGCAAAAACTACTGAACGGATTTGGATGAAATTAGGAACACAAATAGATTATAACCGGGATTAACATATAGGATACTTTTTAACCCAATAATCCAATACTACGCGGATGAAGTCGCGTGGCACAGCTAGTGTTTTATAAAGCATTGAAAGATAAGACACGAGAATTGAATAGATACATTTTATATATATTAATCAATAATGGAAAATAGTGCGGCGCGAGCAGGAAGGAACTATATTATGAAACCTTGTAAGCGTTATGATAAGCATGCTTTATTTTTGTTTTGACTGTGTTAATGTTATAAACGTTCAGTATAATATCGTGACCTGACGTTATCTCGTTTGATACCTAGTCTGTTTAATGGAACTTTAGAATGCTGAATATTTCTCATGAAAATTATACAAACTCAGGCGGATTATACTATAAAAATGGGTGTAGGTATGCACACCTTATTCAACTAGCTCCCTAATATAGGCCCGTCCGTATTAATAAATCTATCTCAAGTCGGCGAGCGATCTTGAGTACGATTTTGATATGTAATTTTGTACTGGAATAACGTTAGGATGACATGTTCAAGATCGCTCTCAGACTTGAAATCGATTTATTACTACGGACGGTAAATACCTACATCGGAGTGAGATTTAATTAGCTTGGTAATACTGAATTACTGGTTTATTACTCTCTAGTACTATTAGCAATGGTGTTGCTTGGTCACATTGTTTTGCTGTACCTAAGAATGTACACGACATTTGTTTTTTTTTTTTGATATGACTATATGTTGTTGGCCAGAGTGGCCATAACAACTTCACCCGGACAGAGCGCCCAGCCAGAGGGGCAGGGGGGCAGCTAGCTCAAGGGCGCCACAAGGGACACGGCCTCGGCTTGGGCCGCTGCCAGGAGAGGTGGCGAGGGTAAATCTACCACCGGATCGGAACGCGACCTCGACTGAGAAGATCAACGATATTTGATTGATTGAAAAGAGTCATTCCTATTTCCTCTGGTTCGAGCGGCGTCGTACTAGATGTTTCGTACGAAAAATATTTACTGCGACGCCATTTGAACCAACGTCTGGCTGTCCAACTTACAGCCCGCGTACTGTACACACATAGCAGTAGTTCCCTCTTACGGGGCCAACAATACATTGGTTTGCTAAGTTTATTTTTCTATTTATCTCCACAGGATCGCGACGGCGCACCGCCAACACCTCCAAGAACTTAATCACAATTATAAAAATGAAGACTTCAAAGTCCAGTTCGAGAGGTGACATCAATGTATTCCAGTAATTGTATTATAAATATATAGTAAAATGTACTGCCGGGCGTCGCGTCGGCCACGCGTTGTGGACAGATCACCGTCATCACAACTAGAGTTACTGTGTAAGATCTTGTGTATAGGTATAAAGTTCTGATAAGTAACAATTAATGAATGGAAAATGTTAAACTATTAGAATTTCTTTGATGGCGCATTCCCCTACCGTTACGTAGGCGTTTGTTCACAGACTATATTAATGACAATGTATTGAATATCGGATTCATTAGCGGATTTTTCTTAAAATTTTCCATTATTTGGTGCTATGTTTTCTGCGATTCGTTACACTAAGTAATGATAGCAACGTGAATGTGACTGAAAAGTTGTAACAGCAGATTCTGATATTGCAACTGTTATTCTTGACTATATCACAAACATTGTTAATTTATTCCCACATCATACAAAAATAAAATTCACAAAATTAGTGCAACAAGTGGTGTAACACGGAAATTTTTGATCTGAATTTGAAGTATTATAGTGAAATATTTTTGTTTTTAAGACTGTTTACTTGCCTATAATCCCTCTTATGTTTCTAAATATGTGTTTCTGCGTCGCGTTGCTAATATTCGCCACAACCATTCTGCATAAGGGGTATATCTTAAATATGTATGGGGAATAAAATTTCCCATTTCTAAACAACCACAAATAAATAGGCTTCTTCTGTAAATTGTTATCACTAATTACATTGCAAGATATGTT
Source organism: Notodonta dromedarius (assembly GCA_905147325.1). Lineage (NCBI taxonomy): Eukaryota > Metazoa > Arthropoda > Insecta > Lepidoptera > Notodontidae > Notodonta > Notodonta dromedarius. The sequence goes on along the minus strand of LR990161.1, from coordinate 11,203,832 downwards.
TTACAAGCACGTATTTTTTTCTTAGTTTATAGAGTGATTAGAAAAATAAAAAGTAGTTATACTTACTCGAATATCATGAACATAATAATAAGGAGATTATTTTTTTCCTAGGGACTCGTTATTTTTTATTTTTCTGGTCTAACTGATGCATATTCCACTAGTTTTAGTTAATGCACACGTTGTCATGGGTTGGGTTAGTTTATCAACTACAACATTATTATTTTGTGATTTATGATATTTATTGTTATTATATGATAAAACCGATCGAGATTCTATTTATCAAGATAAATAAATATTAATGTGAGACTAAGATGTTTTATTTCATAAAAATTATAAAATTCTGCCTCCAAAAGGATATTTAACATTATGTTTTCCGAGATAATTACGAAAAGTTATCATCCTGCTACTATTGGTGTAAATTCTGAATGTCTAAAAACACGTCATAATTTATTGTTCGTACGAATACAAACTTTACTTTCATTACTTATTTACACGTTATCGTAAAGTCGGAAGCACCAAAACAAAAGGTGGTAACTCATAAAACTCTAAATCTCAACATTATTGCTTCGCGTTCGCAACGTATTTAACCTATTGGTACAAAAATATTGTCTCAACTTTCAAAATTATGCCCTAACAATTCCGTAGACACTTTAATACTAACAAACCAGTCCATTAGCCTCTACGGGGAGGCGGACGGCATGTATCATGACTCCTGTATCCTGTCCACTTCACTTTTGACTTTCCTTAATAATTCACTTATTTGTTTGTACTTGCCGGTCGAGTTCGGGAGGTTCTCGAAGTTAATGATGTCACAGATGTCCTTTGCGAATTTGTCGTCGCTCGGCAACTTGACGTACGATGACGCTATATTCATGACCGGAGTGCCGTATTTAGTCGTCTTCACGTGCCCTCTCTTCTGATCAGGCGTTTTTAATACTTCAACCACTTCTATCGCGTTGCCAGTTTCATCATTTTTCTCAGTCATTAAAGTCGTGTGAACGTCGGAATCTGTGACTTGTGTACTTTGTGATTCACTGTCTTGTGTTTCTTCTGATTGTGATTCTACATTTCTGTCTGAATCAACGGATTTTTCACTAACATCTCCATTTACTGCCTCTAAAGGTTTGGTATCGTCATTTACAACTGTCTGGTCATTGGTTTCAGTACCTGCTATCTCCTTGATGTCTTCCTCTGTTTCAGTAGCGTCTGATATGGAGATATCGGCGGAACCCTGCGTCGTTTCGCCTTCCAAAGCGTCCAGTAAGAGACGTTTCTTTATTTCTAAATCGTCCAGACTTGGACTGCCGCGTCCGCTGCTCTGTGATTTATCCTGAAAATCAGTTGAGAGATTTTATTGAATGATTGTATGATAGAGTAACTGTAGCCTGCGGATCCGCCCGCGTGTTACTTCGATAAAATAAAAGTAGCGTAAGTTAGTCCTTATAACATCAGCTATCTCTCAGTGAGTCTTGTCAAGATCGGTCCAGCCGTTTAAGATATTAGCAGCAATAAACAGACAGCGACAAAACATTTTAGTTTTTTTGTTATAATGTCAAAAATAGTTAAGTCAATCACCAAACATTTAAGTTGTGATTTGACAACAGATTACAATTTTTCTTATTTTTTTTTTTTATACTATACTCACGTCATCTTCGTCAATAGTTATAAGGTCTGCGATCGGAACCGGAATATCTCCTACTTTGATGACTTCGACCACTTCCAGGTCATCCCCAGAGCTCTCGACTTTGTCATCTTGCTTCTCTGTCGGCGGGGGAGGCAGCGAGGGCGGCGGGGATGCTACGGGTGGAGGTGGTGGAGATTCTGCAGGGGGAGGGGGCGGAGCTGCCGCGGGGGGAGGGGGCGGACATTCGGGAGGAGGGGGAGGCGGCGGCGGGGCTTCGTCTGGTAGAGGAGGGATGGATGGAAATTCTGCGACTTCTGTAATCATGAAATTAACATACCAAAATTCAAACAATGGTTGACAAAAAGAAGGTTCCAAAATACTATTATTTACATTATGACAATAAGATATCAGGGTCTCAATTAATCAAAACAGTAGCTGTGTAAAGGTTATCAGCATACTAGCTAGGTAGTCGTAGTTTGCCAGATTGGCTCCTGTAGTCAGTCTGCCTAGGGAGCGCCAAGCCGAACTTTTGCTGTATTCTGAGTCACCCACCATCCCCACTATCCAGTTCCATCTCGGCCTGCCCCTCCTGCGTGGGGCCCCCGGTCGCCGCGGACGGGAAGAACGTCAGCTTCTTGCGTTTGTAAGCCTTCATCGCGTTGGGCGCCAACATTTGCAGCATGGCCATCTTGCTGTCCTGGTCCGCCATTGGCGGTAGACCGAAAGCGTGGGCTTCCTGGGTAAATACAATAAAGTGTTTAGTTTAGTTGGTCGATATGTCACATTTTTTTTTATAAAAAAAAAAAAAAAAAAAAAATGTCTGTTGCTAAGTTAAAAGAAGTCACCTCAGTATCTTTTGTCATTAATAATATAGTAACAGGCCAGTAACAAGGGGTAAACCTAATTTATCCTACTAATATTATTATAAATCCTACTAATATTATAAATGCGAAAGTTTGTGAGTGTGGATGTATGTATGTATGTATGTATGTATGTATGTTTGTTACTCGTTCACGCAAAAACTACTGAACGGATTTGGATGAAATTTGGAACACAGATAGATTATAACCGGGATTAACATATAGGATACTTTTTAACCCAATAATCCAATACTACGCGGATGAAGTCGCGGGGCACAGCTAGTAATATTATAAATGCGAAAGTTTGTGAGTGTGGATGTATGTTTGTTACTCCTTCGCGCAAAAACTACTGAACGGATTTGGATGAAATTTGGAACACATATAGTTTATAACGGGGATTAACATATAGGATACTTTTTAACCCAATAATCCAATACTACGCGGATGAAGTCGCGGGGCACAGCTAGTTTTAGAATGAAGATAGATGCGTGATCGATTACTATTTTTAATTTGTTTATAATTGTTATTTTTTATGATTAGTAATTGGTCCTAATAAAATGGAAATAAATAACACTTCTCAATCCAAAATGTTTAAAAAACAATAATAAAGAACATCATACCTCTTTATACCGGGGACTCGCGGGTACATTGAAGCCGGGGAAGTCGAGTATTTTCTTGATGTCGAACTTGTCCTTCGAGCCGGGCTCGCACACTTCCCCTTCCTCTTCCTCCGGCTCTAAGATGGCGTTGCCCTGAACAGCATAACGGAAATTATAAGCGCTCCAAACGCATCGTTCGCGCTAAATAAATAAAAATAAATAAATATCGCCAGACGAACACACCAATAATATGGTCCCAAACTAAGCAACGCTTGTACTATGGGTACCGTACAATGGACTGGGGGCGATGCCAGTGACACACAGACCTGGGTAAATGAAGAAAAGCAATTTCCGAAATTTGCCCGAGCGGGAATCGAACCCGCAACCACCGAGCTGAACGGCCTACGCAAACCACTGCGCCAAGCAGTCGTCAAAATATTCGTTTGATCAGGCGACACGGCACGGCCCTCGCGCTGGCCCCGGCAATGACAACAGACGCATAATTCTATGAGATTGTACTGCATGCTGTCTCAGGCCCAGCGCACACCGCTGGAGGCGCGGTGGAGAGCAATTGAAGACAACACTTTAATATAAACCTTAACTACCTTGACATACGGTCAATATGAGAATAAATTCGCACGCGTGCGAATTTATTCCGTATGTGAAGGTAGTTAAGGGTTATATTAAATTGTTGTCTTCAATAGCTCTCCGCCGCGCCTCCAGCGGTGTGCGCTGGGCCTGTGGCCCGACACGGCGACGACATGTCGTCTAGTCTCCCATTGGTGTCGTGACGGCATCTTTATGTATGTGTTGTGTACACACGCAAGCTTCCATATAGGCGTGCGTGGACGCAATAAACTGGACCAAGAGAATACAAATAGCCGTCGTGTGGGGTCGGAGCATGTCGGCTGCGGTATTGATATCTTTGTTTATTACTTGGTATCTGTTACTGACAGACAGGCCGCCCGATGGTCGCGGGTTCGATTCACGTAAGGGCGAACTTGGTAAAAGGTATTCTTGTAATTAGCCATTTTACGATGAACATGATACAAACACATACCCACGCACACCTACTATACGGCTCTACATTTAGCAATTAGATTAGATTATTATCCCACATATAACCCGCGCCAATAAAGAAACGAATTTAAAATGGCGTCTATATACTTGCTGTGAAAGATGGTAAGGTCAACAAAAAAGCAATTTGTTGGAATATCCACTCATAATAAAATAGTAACAGTAACGACGATTAACAAAAACGAGAAAATAATAAAGACAATAATTATCTGTATACTTAACAAAATTTAAATAATAACTTGAAAGAACCGAGCGCGTCAAGACAAGCGTGAGAACAACAATCCCGACAGATTTTTTTGTATGCAGTACGGCGGTGTGTGAGTAAAGATAGCAATAGTGTGCAAGCGAGAGAGAATTACCAGTGCCGCCATTTTAGATTCGCTTCTTTATTGGCGCGACTTATACAATACTGTAGGTGGGATAATCTGGCGATATTACCTCACTTATTTTAGTGGTATGTATCAGGTACCTACTAATTCATTTATTTTTTAATAAGATTACTAGTATGTAATGTTGATTTTATCACATTACTAGTAAACTCTTTAGCCACTCCAGTTAAGCTAATGCTAGTTTTGGGAGTGGGCTCACGTCAATAATTGATTGGCCAGGATCTGGATCAAACCCGGATCCTCTCAGCTAGAATGGCGGCCCCACTAACCACTAGACTATTGACGCTTATTAATTTTAGTTGCATATTACTGAATACTAAATGGTATTGCGATAATTTGTGTTTGATGAAGTAGATAAGTAGTTATAATAATAAAAAAAACTTCAACTGACTGACAGACAGTGCACAGCTTATACTAGTCGATCTAGAATAAAATATCATACACAGTAGTTCCGTATGTTATGATAAACAATACCATGTTATGTAAAAGTTATTTACAGCTGAATCAAACATGGTGATCCCCGAGTGGGATATCCTGGCCTCCTCGAGCCAGCCGGGCGGGTACCCCAGTAGCCGCATGCGGTAGATGTGCAGCGGTAGCTCGTGCCGCTTCAGCCCCAGCGCGTGGCGCAACTGCCCCGATATCCGGCCTGGGATCAAATGCCCGTACTTCTGTTCGTCTTCTACGTGATAACGGCTAAAAACAACATAAAAACTTTATTACAGTGATGGTTAAGTGGTCAAATGTATGCTTTAAACAAAAAAAGGTTTGCAGATCCTCCTATTAGATTGGTTGGGACCATAGACCAGTAAGCCATAGACACCGCATAGCCGGGCACCCCCCTCGCCTACCATATGTATTGTTATTGCATATGTATGACCATGGCTTGACCTTGAATGGATCAATCAAAATTTGCTGTCTTCCCCAATACGCTTTTAACATTATTTGATGACTGCATTCTCATACTATAGTAAACTTAAGCACTGTCTTATCATATTGGTCTGTGGTTAGGAACAAATGGCGGCGAACTATGATTTATACCCCTATGATTTATACCGGCGTGTGCATGAAAATATATTAAATTTAATGTAGTTTGATGCTCTTCACAAACAAGATCCTACTAATATTATAAATGCGAAAGTTTGTGAGTGTGGATGTATGTATGTATGTATGTATGTATGTATGTATGTATGTATGTATGTTTGTTACTCCTTCACGCAAAAACTACTGAACGGATTTGGATGAAATTTGGAACACAGATAGATTATAACGGGGATTAACATATAGGATACTTTTTAACCCAATAATCCATTACTACGCGGATGAAGTCGCGGGGCACAGCTAGTAATGTTATAATCTCATTGACATCCTGTCTACTTAGATGGGCCATGATTTAGGGAGGATTCTGACATTTCAAACCTTCCCATAGTGAAAAAGGAAATGTCACATGGCCATCGAGAGGTTTATTGAGAAAGACAAACCTATACGAAGATCGGTTTTAAATGAGAATTGTATACAAATACCAACCCAACTCTAGCAGTCATATTTTTCCTATTCCCAGCTATCCTCGCATTGTCTCTGGGCAGCTGGCAATCCCTCAGTGGATGCTTGCCATCACAGTTGAAGCAGGTCGGCCCCCTCCGAGCCAGGGGGGGAGGGGACGGCTCTTTGTCTGGCACATTAGATATGAGTGTTGACATCTGGAATTATATAGATCGTAGATTGTTCAACATCATTTAAATTGAATATGTATTGGATTATCCAACAGTTCTTATGAATTCGAAGCATGTATTCAGGTTCTAATAATTGTTTAACTAATGTTAAATTAATATAAAAATACAATACTCAGTTAAGTATCTACCAAATAAAGGTTTTTATTTTCGTATTGCATTCATTCGTCATACAAACACTACTAGACAAATTTTAACGGGATTTTAACTATTGGATAGCTTATGTTTAGACTTAATAAATATGCGGACTATACTTGATTTTGACACCTCACCTGACTGTACCTAGGTATGTCATCAGCTACATCAACGCAGGGGTCAGTGTCCACAAAGAACAGGCTGTTCGCAGGGTGCTCCTCGGATGTATCCTTTGCGTCATCATTCAAGTCCTCCGGCCATATATCCAGTTCTATATCAGTCTCATTCTCCGGATCCAAGCTCTCCCCTCCATGGAGTTTTATTAAATTCAACATAAATGCTTTTACTTGTTTTTTATAGGTACTCGCTAGTTTGTTATCCCTAAAACGCACTGTGACTAATGGTGTTCTATTTTCGCAACCCTCTACGCCTAAATCACTGTTCCCCGGGGAATCTATAACTATGTCTTCATTTAAAATAGTTGTTTTAGAAACATCAGTATTTAACTTCTTACTATCTACTACTTCAGTCTGCGGCGGACTCAAAGCTTTATCTTGAGCATTTTTGTCATCGTTAGTCATTTTCCCTCCATTATTTATCTTCACTGGAGTCAGAGTCTCGACGACTTCTTCCAATGAATTGTCAATGTGGATGACTTCAGTGAATATTTCCTCTGTGTTTTCTTCATTTTCCACAGATTTTGAGAGGTCGACGGTCTCTAAACGATTTATTTTAGGTTCTTTAACCTCGTCGTCGCTACTGATTTCGATATCGTCGTTATCTAATTCATAAATGATATCGTTCACAGCCGCCTTCCTCTTGGCCATGGTGATAAACTTGAGTCATTAAGCCGCGATTTTGAACACAATTCTTGTACTTTTGCTGCAATAACTCAAAATAATTGCAAAATCAACGCAGTTGTAGTATTTTGACAAAACAGGATTATTTTGACAGTGAACAATGAATGAACGAATTAACCTAATTGAATGAATTACAAAATTGACAACGCACGTCCTATCAATGTTGCCAAGTAAAAAAAATATATTGTGGTTTGGATACTTTCGATCCGTCCGTACGCCGACAATGTAGGCCGACAATTCTAACTGACACATGTAGGAATAGAAATTCGATGATTGTTGGTTAGAGTACATATTGTACATCAAATGTACACATTTTCAAAATAATGATAAAAAAAAAATAAGAACCGTTGATAAAAATATTCAACACAATGTAGAAGTAGAACCGTAACTGATGAAAAAATCTATTGTTGTCTTGTATCGTTGTTCTAGTCACTCATTCACCCATCCATCATTCCAAAGACTACTATTGTATGCATCATTCGTAGAGTATTATTCTCTTTGTATCAAAAAAACTAAAAAATAGATTTTTAGGTTATAATTTAATTTAAGTTTCGGTCGAAAATAATATATAAAATGTCGCATTTATTTCGGAAATTAGCACGAAGTAACTGCAGAAGTGTGATAACTGATACCCAATTAATTGTAGTTTCTTGTCGTAAGTTAAGTATAGTCCCATCGTTGTATGGTAAGTTACTTTTGTTATTTAAAAAATCTCGACTGTTTTTATTTTTATATTATATTTTTATTTTCCTTGGTGTGTTTACTTTTAGACGGAGAACAAGACCCAGCACCAAAATTCTTTTCATCGAATGTCCAAGTGTTATTGAAACGGTTGACCCGCCCAGACTACAACAAAGTCTTTCGGAAAAGGACCAACCATGGCCTTAGTGTGCTCAAAACGCCGAATTATAAGTTCTTAACGACAGAGGAACTCGACGAGGAGATGGCCAAAGCGAATGAGAAAGCAGATAGGTTGTTACAAATGCCTCCTGTTGTGAAGGTAAGAAATAATTAATTAGTCTTTGAGAAATTATTGTATATCATTTTTAAACTTTCACAGAAGATTCATATTACACATTTTCTCGATGGCTTACACTAAGAGAGAAAGCTGTAGTATTATTATGTAGTTAATGATAAATTCAAATACTTACACATCCATCCATACTTACATTTACTTCCAGATCCAACAGGCGATTGATGATGTTCTCTCCAATGACCCAGCGCTGATTGGATATGATACAGCAAAATATCTTTTCACAGATATCTCGTTTGGTGTAGCCAATGAACACAGAATTATTGTTGAAAGGTACAGCATCAAAAATCTACAAGTACATAAACCATAAATTTATTCCAGACACAATAAATAAAATAAATATTGCCAGACTGACACACCAACTGTATGGTCCCAAACTAAGCAGCATGTGTGCTTTGGGTACCGTACAATGGACTGGGAGCGATCCCAGTGACACCCAGACCAGGGCAAATGATGAAAACGCCATTTCCGAAATTTGCCCTTGCGGGAATAAAACCTGTAACCACCTGATGTAGAGAGCCGAGTGGCCTACGTACAAACCACTGCGCCAAGAGGTTGTCGATAACAATAGGTACATACATTATAGTTTATCTGTGAGTTGTTAATTTCATAATTATTAAATGCTTCACAGAGATCCAGATGGCGTTCTTCGCAGTTGTGATCATGATGCTAGAAACAGGCTAAACCAAGTAAGTCTATATTAATATTTGAGTACACCTCATAATGGATATCCACTGTTATTAAATTTCACAGAAAAAAAATATTGCTATTTAAAATTATTTCGCAGGGTAAAAATTATGGTTTCCATTATTAATCATTAATTAAGGTGAAATTATTTTGTCTTCTTTTACTGATTTTTCACCTGTGAATTATTAGTTAGGTAATGGTTTTTATCTACAGTTCATTTAACTATATATTTTAACATTTGACCCTATGAAGTTGCTGCACAGCGATGTACTATGAAGTCCAGATACCACCAAATGCTTTGCTATTTAGCAGGTGCTACAACATATGAAAACTTATTTACCATGATTTTGAACACACTACCTGTGAAATATACCATAAGTAACAGCTGGACTATGAAAATGCATACAATGAAACCGAATCTACTTAACACTTTGGTTATTGTCTCTCAAATTTCAGGTATATTTCCCAACACACGGGCGTAAATTGCGGGAGCCAATGATGTTTTCTGATGACATCAAATTCAACAGTTTACTGGACAGAGAGCAGTATGAGTTTGTGCTGGACCGAGCGTGTGTTCAGTATGAACCGAATGAGCCCTCGTACCAGAGAATCACCAGTATTACATACCAGCATCTTGATATGAGGAATAAATATGATTTATTGAGGTGAGATAATTATAAGGAACAAATGAAGTAGCTATCAAAAATGATAATAAAACATAATAAGAAATTGGACACACAAAAATGTAAATTGCATCAAATTTATTTTTAGTTCGAACTTGATGACAGGAGATCAAGTTACAACTAAAATAAATTTGATGCATTTAAAAAAGTATTTCTGTATTGCTCATATAGTACTACCGTGACAAAGTTGGCAATACAATTTAGTCAAGTTTGTGTACCATATTTAGCGTAATTATCTGCTAGAATACAGATTCTTGGGCTCGGCGTCAAACCATTTCGAAGGATTTCATTAGTCACACTGTTTCCAACACCATTTATATGGTAACTAAGCAAAACTTGTATTATAGAACAAAACGGTCCCATTATTACACAGACCGTTTATTCCTTTCTCCAGATCAACAAGGCACTTTGGCCCGCTAGTGTTCTACCTCACTTGGCATAACAACATCGACAATCTGATGCTGGAGTTGATCCGCAACGGCGCCGTTCGGGAGGCCGTGATATTGACAGCATTGCGACAGAATATACTCGCAGATGTAGGCAATGGCGCAGAGTCACAGGCGTTGGTCCAAAAGGTGAGTTGTTTTTTTTATAAAAAAAAAGATTGATATAAAACTATTTTACGGATTTTATCGCGTTTATTTAGTTTGTTATGTTCCCGACGTTTCGGCCGCTTTACAGCAACAATGGTCACGGGGGGACTGAGGTGTTAGACGTCCTGATGTCATAGTTACGTCGGGAACAAACTAAATAAACGCGATAAAATCCAAAATAGTTTCATTTCAATGTGTCGTATTCGCGTAAATACAAGGTGAAACAGAAAGGGTATACAATTTTTTTCAAAACTTAACTTTGTAATTCTAAAACTATCAGCTTTGAAGGGAACTTGAAAATCAAAAGGTGTTATAGGAATACAGCTGTTGACCGATTTCACAAGTCTACAAAACCTTTAGTACTTCAACTGTCCCACAAAGCCGATAGTTTGAGATTTACAAAGTAAAGTTACAAAAAAAATAGTATACCCTTTTTTTTCACCTAGTATAAAGAATACAATATAAAAAAATTACTAGGAATGTGTGTTTATCACATTACTAGTATTCCCTTTGGCCCCTCCGACGAAGCTAATGCTTGTGTTAGGAGTGGGCTCACGTCAATAGTGTAAAGGCCAGGATGGGGATGGAACCCGGAACCTTTCAGCTACGAGGTCGGCCCCTCTAACCACTAGGCTATTGACGTTTATTCTGATGCTCGAGTTGATCAGACACGGCGCCGTTCGAAAAGTGATGCTTACCGCGTAGCGGCCGGAGATACCCGCAGACATTATAAATGTGAAAGTTTGTATTTTGGTTACTCGATCACGCAAAAACGGCTGAACGGATTTGGATGACCAAATTACCGAATGCACACAGATAACACGTAGGACTTTTTATTACCCTTAAAATGAGCATGGTAGTAATTTGCCGTTGTGCCATGCAAAGTGAGTCGTGAGACAATTTATATCTAAGTGCTAAGGTACAGCAGGCTCAGTTAGGTTCAGGCTCAGATAAAAGCTTGACAGCTAGTCTCTTCATTGCAAGTTACAGACAAATCAATGTCTGAAGTAACATTTAAATTGTATTCTTTTCTTCACAATTTTAGCTGTTGCTTTTATTTAACTTGTTCATTTCATGACGACACTGTGTGTAAGTGTAGGGCAGTTATCCAACTCTATTAACCACTAGTAAAGCGAAATCGCAGACACAATAGAAAATCAATGATGTCTTGCGATGATCTGCGTTCTCAGATACATATAAAGTTGTTAAGATTTGTGATAAAATTAAATTAAAAAATGCATTTTCTCTTCACAACATTTTTAGATTCTGCCAACACCAATACAGCTATCCAAACTGGACCGCCTTACGGAAGAGGACATACAGCTAGACAGCAAATGCGTGGAATGCATAGAGAAGTACATAGTGAGCAACTCGGCAATGAAGAGCCAGCAGGAGCTGGCACTGCAGGGCTTCAGGGAGAACTACCAGCAGCTCATAGAACTCAGCAGAGGGCTGCAGAAGGCGCACGGCAAAGCGTGAAGTGTACCAGTGAATGATTAAATGTTTAGATAAGTTACGGTCTGCGTTTTGCTTGGAGAATGGAATTAGAATCCCTCAGACTTGTACTATGTAGATAATAAATTACAGGCGATATCGTGAATATAAATAAATCCGCTTTAACAATCTAAGAAAAATATCCGGTATTGTTTCTGGTTTTCGTAAATATTTTGGTCAGTGATGTCAAATTTCGAAAATAAACTGTTGATGACAAACACTTGTCATAACAACTTGTTGTCATTTACACAAGCACAAATTATACATGGAATTTTTTAAATCATGCCTTTTTATCACAAGCCGCGCCTGTTCACGCCTCTCCTTATAGCGGCCGAGAAGAAAGCCATCAAGAACGGTGTGCACCACGCGATATTCACATCGAGGTTTGATAGATACGTCGGTGATTGGAAGAAAGACTTGAAAGAAGGTAGTACGGAGCATTACCCCTCCCGCTTCTTAGGGCTCCGGCGCACAAGCCAGCCTATGTGTGATCACTCATTGAACGCCCATGATTGGAAGCCAATTAGGTACTATTAGTGCGCAGGAGCCCTTTAGCCCTGTATGAATTAAACGAACCAATAGATTTCGCAACGGTTTCTTTGTAATGTGTAAAGGACGAACCACCGTTCCCTTGCTATTACGCGCAATGGAGTATTAATTATTTAATATAGGTATAATCAACAGGAAAAGGCGCTTTCTTGACCATAACCGGCAAGTTTTATGAAGGGGATTGGCTAAAAGGCTTCAGGTATGGAGAGAAACTCTTGTCAAACATGTATTTCGACAAAATTGACGACCGCTTGGCGTAGTGGTTCGAGCGTAGGCCGCTCGGCTCGCTACGACGACGGGTGGTTGCGGGTTCGATTCCCGTCAGGGTAAATTTCGGAAATGGCCTTTTCGTAATTTGCCCTGGTCTGGGTGTCACTTGGATCGCCCCCAGTCTATTGTACGGTACCCATAGTGCAAGCCTTGCTTAGTTTGGAATCATACAGTTGGTGTGTTCGTCTGGCGACATTTATTTATTAAAATAGGCTAATGAATGTCATAAAGAAAACTCGTTTCGATACGATTAAGTCTCCGTACGTACGTGTTAGTAATAGGTACCTACTTGATGCACTACTTACGTAAGTACCTACTTATTCTAAAATCAATATAATATGAAGTTTGATTTTCGTTGCATCACTTAATGACTTATCTAATAGAATATCAGCTATCAAACTCAACAAATAATTCCACAGACGTACCTTTATTGATACATATCTAAGTATTCTATATAGGGAGTTGTTGATCTGTATAGCGATTGCGATCACCAAATCATGTGATTGGTCCCTGGATAAAATTTCCTAAAAGCATTAAAATTGGGACCTAATATAATCGACAATATTATACTAGGCAGTCAGACGTGTAACAATATAACACCCCTTTTTCCGGCAGGGGTTAAAAACGGGAGTACCTACACGTATTCCACCTATATTTACAAGCGTGTCTATAATAGAGCAGGGGTGGCCGACTTAATTAAACCCAAGATCTACTGTTTACTACAAAACCCTGTGCGATCTACCAATTACATAAGAGAGGACAAATAACGTGACGGAACGGCCATTGAGAAACGGTAATTACATTGCACAGTCTGTTCTACGTATTTATATTTTTTGCCTTGCCACGATCGACTGGACTAATAGTCGCGATTGACCGGTTGGCCACCCCTGCAGAGTATACTAGGTGAAACAAAAAGGGTATACTATTTTTTTTGCAACTTAACTTTGTAAATCTCAAACTATCGGCTTTGTGGGACAGTTGAAGTACTAAAGGATTTGCAGACTTGTGAAATCGGTCAACAGCTGTATTCCTATAACACCTTTTGTTTTTCAAGTTCCCTCCAAAGCTGATAGTTTTAGAATTACAAAGTTAAGTTTTGAAAAAAAAAGTATACCCTTTCTGTTTCACCTTGTAGACTCTTGTTGGTTGCTGCCTTTCATTAACTGCCTGCTGACTCTTCATTAGTAAGTAGATTGTCCGCTGGTATACGCATGCACCTTAACGCCCTAGTACTTCCCTTTGCCGGTCTAGACACGGGTTCGGCATCCTCAGCCACCGCCTACCAAACGGCACGTTCAGTCTCGAGTATCGCGGCGATTGGGTGCGCGGGAAGCCCGAGGGCGTCGGCTGGCGGTACTATGAGAACGGGGACGTTTACTTCGGCTTCTGGAAGCAGGGCCACCGGCACGGCTACGGGAAGATGTGGTACGCTAATGGCACGATGTATGTCGGGTACTGGAATATGAGCTTGAGGGAGGGCTTGGGGATGTTTGTCCAAGGTGAGTCACCTATTTCAATTTAAGGTAAGTAGTGGTGTTTGTTCTTAAAACATATAGCGTAATTTGTTGGATTATTAAGTAAGTGCCTACTTACCTAATAGGTAACATTGATTTGGAGATACCGCTCCGTCATTATAAGTAGGTAGATACTTACTAATCCACCAATCAGTCAACCTACGTTGTATCTAAAACGAGTGGAAACGAGATATTATTACCCCGATACCCCATTAAGTCAACATAGTCATAGGTACCAGTTCAGATTAGAACAATCTTTCTGTGGATGTCGTAAAAAAGGAAACAGCAGCTGGACCATTACCTACGTACTGCATGTTTACCTTGAAGAACTTACGTAGATAGAAGTGACACTCAGGTAGCTAGCTGACTTATTTACTTACTCGTCGAGGGTCAAACCTCGATGTCATTATTGGTCACCATTGTCGATCCTGGCTTACAGCAGTCACAGTGGTGGGAGTGTGTGAGGGGACTAGTCCCATAAAAATAATCCAGACCTATTTATGTTTATCACCATCATCATCATTTCAAGCGAAATACGTCCACTGCTGGACATAGGCCTCCCCCAAAGTATTCTAAAACGACCGGTCCTGTGTTGCTCGCATCCAGCGGTTTCCCACGACCTTCACTATGTCGTCGGTCCACTGTGCACGCTGCGTCTTCCGGTTCTTCAACTGTTTGGAAGGTCTGACCAATCTTTAGGGGTCTAGGTACCTATAACCTGATTGTTATTTTGCTTATATTAAAAGACAACGGCAACCGCTACGAGGGTCACTGGGAGAGCAATGTTAAGAACGGCCTGGGCCGCTTCTACCACATGCACACGGGACAGCTGCAGGAGGGATGCTGGGTGGGCAACGTGTGCGTCAAATCCAAGATGTCCGACATCATCATACGACAGTTCTGCGATCTGCCGACAGAGTATCCTCTACCGCCGGTGAGTTAACTAAGCTTTTAGAATAGGTATATTTTATCCCCAAGCCGGCTGTTTAACTTTTGGTAGGCGGTTTACCGCCGACTATTCACTAGATATTAATACTGTCAAAGTTAAGGACCGTCACTAGAGTACCTACGTTACACGTTATTCACGCCCGTAGGATCACAAATATTATTTTGAGGTCTCACTGTGCGCGCGAACATACTACAGCCCATTAAGAAATTTCCAACTTTCTAGAGTTGGTTCCTTACTTAGACAAGTAAGTAGGTTTTGTTTGAACCTACGGGCCTAATGGTTTGAGCGTAGTCTGTCCAAAAAACTTAAAAATAACTCGGTACTATGCATAGGTATAAGTACTGCCAATCTTTCACAGTTTCTCTATGAATAATTACGAATCATGGAGTAGGTAAGTACCTACCCGATTTCTTGATATAGATACCAATTTCACTGTACGTGCCTATCCTAATAAGCACCTATTACCTATTTACATTACAAATAAATAAAATGCTAACGACGCAATATATCGTGTATCGCTAGAGCAGACGGTAAAACTTAATTTTTCCGTGTTAGATATTTTATGATCGCAATTTCTCTTGTTTCAATTGTATTCAAATGTTCCACTTCTGACGACTATCTATTAATCAGCTGGCAGGCTTCAAGTTAGTTTAACCTACTTGAGCCGTGGACCGTAGTTAAATACCTCATGATCGCGTGATGAGGCCACTAGGACGCCATGCAAACAAGGCAATTTTACACGGATCCCAGATTCGCAATGATCTTATCTTAGTTAAAACTCACAATAATTAACATGTAGTACTCACCTAATAGGAATCACGTTTGTAGTTATAAATGTTACTAGCTGTGCCCCGCGACTTCATCCGCGTAGTATTGGATTATTGGGTTAAAAAGTATCCTATATGTTAATCCCGGTTATAATCTATCGGTGTTTCAAATTTCATCCAAATCCGTTCAGTAGTTTTTGCGTGAAGGAGTAACAAACATACATACATACATACATACATCCACACTCACAAACTTTCGCATTTATAATATTAGTAGGATAATTATATTCTCGCCAGAAGTCATCATAGATATTATTTTTATAGATCATACCTAGTCGCCAGAGATACGTACGCTCCACGATGTTAAGCAGTTAACGCAGCCAATTAGGTAGTTGCTTGCAGCAACAAAGGCATTGCTCGCATGTTGCTGACTTGAAGGGAGTGGGACAAAGGGGAAATGAGGGGGAGGGGGTGTTGGGCTTCCAGCTGTCACTCATCGCATAAAACGCGGCTATAATAGCTACTTTACGCCGATCTTCTGTGTGAGGGTGGTACTACCCCGTCGAGCTAGCCCGTGTATTGGCTACAGCCAATTTACTACAGGTTATACACGGGCTGGGTTATACCAGGTTGTAACCTGGCCACAGTCAGGTGCTAATTCTGTTGTCCAATTTATTTTCGATGAAACAAAATTTGACCCGGATTAATATATTTCCGTCTGTTATAAATTAAGTTTATACTTTTGCAAAATGGAACCAACCCACACACACTTCTGCAAACTGAAACCAACCTACAACCACTAACACAAGGTTGGTTTTGGTCTACAGTAGTGCATGTGGGTTGGTTCCATTTTGCAAAAGTAGGTCCAGTTATCTGCGAGAATTTGAATTTAAGTAAGTGTAACAGTATAAGCACCATTATGTAGGTAAGTAGATACCTTTTCAATTATTTCCGTTTATTAACACAGGAGAGATTAATGAACTCAATCAAGATACTGGAAGAGAGCAAGTTCTGGCGCCGGCAGAAAATAGGCGATATAGACAAACACTTGAAATATTGTATCGATCAAATGTATTAAGGTTTTTCCACATGATTTCTAAGTATATCAACGTTCTTAACAATTTTTATAAAACTACGGGTGTACCGTTTGTATTAATAAAATACTTATCACTAAACA
The DNA here is from genome assembly GCA_905147325.1 of Notodonta dromedarius. Lineage (NCBI taxonomy): Eukaryota > Metazoa > Arthropoda > Insecta > Lepidoptera > Notodontidae > Notodonta > Notodonta dromedarius. Next base: position 11,186,842 of record LR990161.1, on the reverse strand, counting down.
TTATAGTTGTTTATTAAAATGTCATTTTATATCACAGTACATATTGGATTAAGTAAATACAGTCAATATCATTATTGCCTTTGGTTGATGGCTTGGAAGATGATTAAGTTACAACTCGATCTTGTCACTAAAAGTAACGTATATTTACTCTGACTGGACGTGGACATATCATAATGATAATTCAAGCACATAATATATGCAACGCATTGATAGGTAAACCATAGTGTACCTCTGAACATAGTTTACTAGCTTACGTGATTGAGAACCACGAACCAAACCCCCTTCGGATTGAGCACTAGGAACAACTTGCATCAAAATATTTCCGAAAAAAATTGCGGGGCGGGAGCGAAGGCAATGTCGTTATGATTGGTCGCGAGCGGAGGCAACGCATTCTAATTGGTCTATCGAAAATAATAATGGCTTGTGATTGATCGATCGCAAATCTTTAACACCTTATTAACCGTATTGTGTTTCGGAAGAGTTTGTTCTACGCTCGTATTATAAATCAATCTCAAGTCTGAGAGCGATATTGGAAATGTCAATCTTATTTCAAACCAATACAAATGACATGTAAAAAATATACTCAAGTCGCTCTCAGACTTGAGATCGATTTATTGATACGGGCCCTAGAGTGTGGACTTCAAAGGGTGTTCGGTTCGTGTTGAGAGCAGATAGCTATAGTTTCAGACAAATAAGGATTACAAAATATTTACCTCTAGTTAAATAATTTACACAACAAGATAGTGGAAATATTTGATTCGTCACATTCAATTATTAGACAACAAGAAAATAACCTGATTGCTGGGTATCATTAAATAGTTACTTTATTGTATTTGTCAGTTACAACAAATCAAGATTTTGGACAAAACGAATGCACTTCGACGACCTTTCTTTGTAGCTTTTAAACGACTTAGGTATGTCAAATTTTTAATAAGTTGTACTTAATTACAAAACTTGTTTAGTTACTTAATCCAACTTATAAATATCTGTAAGTAATTTAAAGTATACCTTTGATTTTATTAAAAGAGATTCTATTGTCATGCTAAACCTAGGGTAGTCAACATTTTATGGTTCCTGTATTAATATGAGATTATTACAAAATACCTATCTAAAGTAAAATGAGAAAAATACAATAGGTATAAACATTTTTTAAAATTAAGTGCTGCTTTAGATTATTTATAATCGTGTACCAACCATAAGTTTACACAAATTACCCTCATTGTCGTGTGACATTCGTATTTGTCTTGTCTGGTACGAGCGCAACGCACGTTATAAAGTTATATTATGGAGGATAGGTTCCGTAAACTCAAGGTTACAGTCCTCATTATACTGACATTTGATAACGCACGCATTTGTTTTAAATAAAATTATACGTAGCTAAGTACTTTGCTAAACATCTCCTTAATTAACATCACGTAACCTCAAAAACGTCAGAGATGTCGAAACATTTTGGCATTTCGATCAAGTTAAAATGTTCGTAAAACTGGTTTCTATTGTTATCGAAACACGGGTGAATTTTCGTGTTACGCGTCAGTGTAATAAGGTCCTTAGGTACAACATATTTTAATCATAATAATTGAGCTGCAACAACAAACATCCCACTGACGTCAGCCTTTCCTTCATCTAGGTACCTTATGAGAAGTACATCAAACTGGTATTTATGTTTAACACATGTTCAATAAAGGAGTGACGCGAGCGATACACGTGTTGCTACATACGGTGCATATGCGAGCTAAATCTCTATTGGCACTTAAAATAAGTACATCTTACCAAATATAAGTACCTGCATAACTTACCTAATATAAATCAATGGTGTACGCTCAACATATGGGTGATATAATATGGGCACGGACCACACAAGGATCAGACGATGCGTCCATGGTCCAGCAGCGTCAACTTGTTCATACGCGAGTCATGATTACCCATCTCTATCTGTTCCTGCATCATCTCCAGTTCCTTGATACCGGTCGCGGTGACTTCGTACTTATGCCTCGCCAGGGACATGTAGAAATGTATTGCGAACGCTAAGAACACTATCATGACCGGTATTAGGAGCACACAAGCCGACCACGCGGCCGTTTCACTCAAATCGTAGAACTTCACCCAGCACAGTATAGCTATTTCTATTAGGAACAAGATGAGACCCAGGAGCGTGGAGAACGCCCACGCTATTTCGATGTACCAGTGGAGTCTCTCGTGGGGGGACTCGTGGACTAGGGCTATGCTGTGCAGGTTCCCGACCGCCTCTATGTTCGGCAGTATGCAGGTGCTGATCATCAAGGCTAGCATGTGGACGGCCACCAGCAGCGTGGTGCACACAGTGAACGCTACAAGCATTGCGTCAGGCACTTTGGTGTCCTGTGGAGGGTTCAGCTGGACTTCTACCATCGCCACCTGTTGGCAATACGTTCAGATATCACTATGAGACACTGATTACCATTTACTTATTTCGTGACGATGGTGTTGCCTGCCCACATTCTATTACTGTTCCTGAGAATGTACACCATCTTTTAATCATTGTAAAGAGTAACCATTGAGTTTCTGGCCAGGTCTGCTCAGTAGCAGCAGCATTCTCATGTGGGTGCACACTGGACGAAACAGGAACACAAAACATGTTGTTGTCCTTATTTTATAACAGAAAATTGTGACTACAATATGGGTCATGTACATGTTTCATTCAGTGCAAACGTAGGGTAAAATAGAGACAACAATATGGGGCATGTACATGTTTCATTCAGTGCAAACGTAGGGTAAAATAGAGACAACAATATGGGGCATGTACATGTTTCGTGCAGTGCGAACGTAGGGTAAAATAGAGACAAGAATATGTTTCGTGTACATTTTTCGTCCAGTGCAAACGTAGGGTAAAATAGAGACAAGAATATGTTTCGTGTACATTTTTCGTCCAGTGCAAACGTAGGGTAAAATAGAGACAACAATATGTTTCGTGTACATTTTTCGTCCAGTGCAAACGTAGGGTAAAATAGAGACAACAATATGTTTCGTGTACATTTTTCGTGCAGTGCGAACGTAGGGTAAAATAGAGACAACAATATGTTTCGTGTACATTTTTCGTCCAGTGCAAACGTAGGGTAAAATAGAGACAACAATATGTTTCGTGTACATTTTTCGTCCAGTGCAAACGTAGGGTAAAATAGAGACAACAATATGTTTCGTGTACATTTTTCGTCCAGTGCAAACGTAGGGTAAAATAGAGACAACAATATGTTTCGTGTACATTTTTCGTCCAGTGCAAACGTAGGGTAAAATAGAGACAACAATATGTTTCGTGTACATTTTTCGTCCAGTGCAAACGTAGGGTAAAATAGAGACAACAATATGTTTCGTGTACATTTTTCGTCCAGTGCAAACGTAGGGTAAAATAGAGACAACAATATGTTTCGTGTATATTTTTCGTCCAGTGCAAACGTAGGGTAAAATAGAGACAACAATATGTTTCGTGTACATTTTTCGTCCAGTGCAAACGTAGGGTAAAATAGAGACAACAATATGTTTCGTGTACATTTTTCGTCCAGTGCAAACGTAGGGTAAAATAGAGACAACAATATGTTTCGTGTACATTTTTCGTCCAGTGCAAACGTAGGGTAAAATAGAGACAACAATATGTTTCGTGTACATTTTTCGTGCAGTGCGAACGTAGGGTAAAATAGAGACAAGAATATGTTTCGTGTACATTTTTCGTGCAGTGCGAACGTAGGGTAAAATAGAGACAAGAATATGTTTCGTGTACATTTTTCGTCCAGTGCAAACGTAGGGTAAAATAGAGACAACAATATGTTTCGTGTACATTTTTCGTCCAGTGCAAACGTAGGGTAAAATAGAGACAAGAATATGTTTCGTGTACATTTTTCGTGCAGTGCGAACGTAGGGTAAAATAGAGACAAGAATATGTTTCGTGTACATTTTTCGTCCAGTGCAAACGTAGGGTAAAATAGAGACAACAATATGTTTCGTGTACATTTTTCGTCCAGTGCAAACTCATGGTAATAAGAGTCAGACGAAACTAAATAAAGATAATGATTATTCACAAATGTCACGTGCCTAACAAGTGATTACTGGACATTGGACACTCATTTGTAATAGTTAGGTACTTACATAATGTATCTATATTTAACGAAGGCATTTGCTGAAGTTTTAAAGAGCTATCAATCATCATTAATATCCTTTTGTGTATTGAGCGTCCACAACCAGATATATAGATAAATTTATTGGTCGCTATTAACCCGGGGGTAAAAACAACAGAAGATTTATAGTATAAAGCGTAGGGCGCCGCAGCTGCCATTATCTATACCTATATATATTGTGTTACGCTACTGACGTCATCGTAAAACGCTATTGAAGCTTAGCAGGGAAAGAGTGGCCGCACGCAAAGTGAGCGCAAAGTGTAACATAACGAGCCGAGCAACATTCAACATTTAATGAGTTTAAGTTATCAGTTTATTCACAGCAAAACATTTTCTGCGATAATGTTGCGCGCCATTATCGCTACATGATGGTACAGTCACGATACAGGGGTCGTTACGTTCAATTAGCGACGTTTTATTGTCATAAAACATACTGACTGAGTACTCATACTAAATAGGGACTTATACACACACGCAATGGGTTTATACACATAACCCCTATTTACACTGCACGAAACATTGACATAAAACATAAACCTATTTGTCTCCATTATTTGTTTTAATTTAATAGGTATAAAAGGCAACAACATGTATCAGTATAATATTTTGGTCAGTGCAAACCTAGGGTAAAGAAGAGTTGCTATTGAGGTCGGGTATTGAAAACTTGTTCTTAGCGATAATATTTACCGAAGATTCCAAACGTACAATTTTCAAACATCCTCCGGTCGATTCAAAGGGCTATAGTTGTATACTAGGTAAAACAAAAAGGGTATACTATTCTTTTGCAACTTTACTTTGTAAATCTAAAACTATCGGCTTTGTGGGACAGTTGAAGTACTACTCGTTTTGTAGACTTATGAAATCTGTCAACAGCTGTATCCCTATAACACCTATTGTTTTTCAAGTTTCCTCCAAGGCCTACTATCAAGGCCATCAGCCTTTATAGTTTAAGAATTACAAAGTTAAGTTTTGAAAAAAAAGTATTCTCTCTGTTTCAACCTGTATAATATTTCCCACTATTTTTGTGCAAGGTTCACCACTAACACTTTAGCTTTTAAGTCTATTAAGATAAGGTCTCACCATAGCGAAGCCGGAGAGCAGCGCAGACGTCTTGCTGGAAGCCTTGAGCTTCGCGCGGCTGAGTTGCAATTTCCTCCATGACAAGTAAGCAGGGGTGTGCAGGCTGTCCGCCGATTGGATGGGGGTCTCGCCCGACATCCCGCAGTGCTGCTGGCGATGCCAATAATATACTCTCGAGGCCACAAGTTAATATCACATACAGATAACCTACTTGCAAAGGTATTTGGTTACTCAGCTTAGGCAAATGAGTTTTGGGACATAAGTACTCTGTGTTTAGGGAGTTAATTTTGTGAGTAAGGCTTTAAGCTTTATATTACACAAGTGAGAGTGATTAAGGTATAGTCTTGTATGACATGAAACTAATGAGCAAAATAAAAGCAGTGCTTGGTTAAAAATAAATAAAAATAGGGCAAAATACAAAACCCAATAATGACAACATAGTAAATCATACAAAATCATTATTACTCAAGTTTTTGTATTTTAGAAATAGGGTAAATATCTAATTATATTTCAAACAAACATCATATATTCAATATTTATAAATACAGAACACAAACACGTACACACAACACAAATAAGTAACTATAAAAAAAAGTTAATATTTTGTGGCTTGAGTCTCTGTTTTATCAGGATTAATTATAAAAAACCTTTTATTATGCTTCTGAAAAACTTCACAAAAAAAACAAAAAGACCATCTTATGTTTGTGCTTTCAACATTCAGTCTGTTAACATAGCATAATCGACAATCCCAGGCACCAAGCTACCTTATCATTATGCCAAGCTCAGTTAAGAATCTTTTATGTAGTCTACACGGACAATTACAAACAAATACAGAAATAAATATTAAAATAGCCCTTTTTATCTCTTGTACATATAATAATGGCCAAAGACAAACTGTAAAAATTATTGTATTAATGTTTTATTTGTGTGTTAGTGAAAAAAAATTAAGCTTAGAACTTGAGATCTTTAAAAGCACCATTTCAACCATAAGTAGGGTTTTGTGGAATAGAGGAGTGGAGGAACACCTTCACCTATTACTAGTGACATTTAATTGAAGCGTTTTATACAGCTTGATGACTGTCTGTAAATTACACCATTGAGGTTTGATGAGAGATAAGGTTTGCCAAGAAATATGTACCTATATGTCTTTGTATTTTTACCTACCTTTGTATTATACATTTATAGGTAGTATTTTTTTTTTAAATAAGAGCTAAATTAATTACTACAATGTAATGAATTTCTAAGTATTAATAAATGTGTCATAAAACGGTTTGTCATGTTTTTCAAAACAACTTAAAAAAAAATTTATTCATTCATTCATTTATTTACGTTTTGTGATGTTTTTGGCTGTAAGTTTGGCTTTTGTAAGTTTTGGCCCTATGTTTGTACTGGACAAAATATTTTTACGAAACATGCTGTTGTTCATATTTTATGACAACAAAAATAGAGACAGCAACATGTTTTGTGTGCATGTTTCGTGCAGTGCAAATGTAGGGTTAAGATCTGTTCAAAAAGAAAATATTTTATTATAATAATGGTGTAATGTACAGGCAACAATCAAAAACCACAACAATCCCGCTCCCAGTAACATACAATAGTTGACTCACTGTTGTTAGAGTTATAGGTGGTGTCTTCTGTTTTAGTGTTTTACAACACCGTGTGAACACTGCTAAATAACTGTCCTTCACTCCTTCCGAGGACAAAATAAAAAAATTAAAATCAATTAAAAATGGCATGCAAAACAGACATGTTAGTACCTACTTATTAGTAAAGAAAAGTGTACGCTTTTAAGTTTTTTCAGAAAATTTAAAATATACAGGCATCTCTGTTAGACTGAAACAATAAAAATATGTTATGATAGTGAAGAATATAATACTAAACATAATAATAATAAATATATTTAATAATAATCTGTTTTCATAGTATCAGTCTTTTGTTTCCAGTTTATATAATGTCAGAAATCCATTTTGTGTTACATTATAATTTAATTCTCACTTCAATGTGCGTGTGAACCGAGCCGAACCACTACAAGACTGATATGCCAATACAACAGATACTAACACTTATAATAGTGTCATTTGCGATATAATGATGTATAAGCTGCAAACGAATATACTATACACATACACCAGTAAGTTATATCATACCTTGCTTAATTTCGGACACCAGTTATTAGAGGAACCGTAATGACCGCCTGGCAATACGCAGTGGTAATTATTTCCAGCTGTACTAGCTGACCAAACCGACATACCTAAATTATTTGCACGACAGTCCTTCGATTTGAGGCGGCGGCGAGGTCACTATCAGCCTTAACACAACAATTCCTTGTAAATTATGATGTATGTTTAACATCAGCACATTATTGCCTTTTAGAACACAAAATATAATCGTCCAATTAGCTTTATACTCTATATTTTACGTGTTTTATAAAATAAATCTAAAACAATTTTATAAAATGTAAACGTCATACTACAGTCAGCTGTCAGTTTCTCAACGTCAAAACCATTTTGACGGTCTGAAATGCGTTGACTGACGTTGTCAAATGTTGTCTGTGAAAGTGGGTGGTCTCTGGATTCTTTGCTAAAATAAATGTAGATTTTATATTTCAGTGTGTTTGTCTGTTAGTATCACTGTAAAATATTATGTTTATTTTGGTTAATTTCATCGAAATCACAACACGAACTTTTAAATTCAAAAACGAATTACGAAATTTTCATTGTTTTGCTAGCCTTGTCTCTTTTCTACGTATGTGAAACGAAACGTTTCGCCCGCTGGCCCTCCGTTAGCCAACCATGCTAAAAATATCCTATGAATTCTAAACAAATGAAACACGCCTCCTAGTGATGAAGAAAAAATTGAGTTCATTTTGTAACGGTACCGCGTCTACACGGGAGTGTCCGTGAAAAGTCGGGCAAACAGGCTAACGAGAATGATAAGCGAGTGACAGACAGTGGACGATTGGTTCGAGTAGTGGATAATGTAGGTCGAGTACGGGTTGCAGTTTGTTTATATGTGAACTGGTTACTGAGGGAACGAACCGAAATTCGGTGTCAGCTGTGAGTGAAGAATTTATGCTGGATCCGTCATCGTTACTGTTGGTGGTATAAACATTTGTGCTTGAGTGGCTTCCCTGTGTATCGCAATGGCCGAGGCTGCAATTCCCGTGACCACTAACCCCAACGCGGAGGTCATCCGGGCCCAGGTGTTCGAGGTGGGCCCCAGATATACCAACCTGCAGTATATTGGTGAAGGAGCTTATGGCATGGTTGTGTAAGTACATTTTTGATGACATTAATATGAAGTTAACCTTGAAGTAGTTACAGAATTCATCATCCAAGGACATTAAACAGTCTACAATGATGTTTTTTTAGTCATTGCAAGTGTGAAATTACAGATAAACATGTAGTTATCACCTCTGTTAGATGTTTCAGCACATATTTGTGACTTACATGTTGCTGAACTATAATTTGGGCTGGTATGTAGGTACATCTAGTTTTCATACAAATAATATTAAACTTACAAGCTATCTATAATTTTAGCATTCCAACAGAAACTTGCCTGTTCTCCGTGTACTTCTACTTAGTAATAATAAGTAATAACACCTCTTGTGTGGCCTAGGGGTTTCGAAATCTACTAGCCACCAAGTGGGGTGGAGCTTTAATTTCTAAAAATTAGAAGTGTAAATACAATAACCACTCTGAAAATTTTACAGTTTTCATACAATGAATTGTACAAGTATCATGATAACAAATATATTGTTTGCAGTGTCAATCTTAGAGAGCTTGAACATTGTTGTATGATTCACATGGAGACAATAGAACAGTCAAATAACTATATTGCATTGTTATTTAAAAGTTATTGCTAATTATATTTAATTGCATAGGTGTGGTAAGGCTTTCAAACCCTTGGTTTGCACTGGACAAAACATTTCTTATTTATGACAACAAAAAAAATACAAACAGCAACTTGTTTCGAGTAAATACATCGTTCAAATTTTAGAGTAAACTTTGTATTAGGCAGATATAAAATTATATCTAACCATCAAATTCCATGCCTTTATATTACCCACTACTTATTTAAATACAAATTGATTATAAAGGTGTGTCTTATCTGAATCATGTAGGTACTGAAATACCTAATAGATATTTTCGGCATTGACTCATAAATATCTGATAGTATGAATAACTTTAACATTGCGGAAAATTTAGAAGGATATTACCTAAATAATAAATAAATATACCAATCAGTAACTTCACTCTTATTGAACTTATGGTCTCTTGGTATGTATAAGTAAGTACCTACACGCTGTTCTGAGGATGAGTTAAAGTTAAAAATAATTTCCTGAAAAGTTACCTATGAGATACAGTAATGTAAATGTAAGGTATTTAAGTATTGTAAATACATACTCATGTTATCAGTTTTTGGGCGAGTGTTGCCCTGGTTGACCCAAACTATCTAAGTACTGTTTTTTTTCTTTATAACCAAGAACCATGGCTAAATTAAAAAGAACCATAAGTGAATTCCTTAATTTATATAACTGATGGTAACAGTAAAGTCAGGGAAGTTGTACAATTCGGAAATTAACGAAAGTACCTAGGTAGGTACCTACTAATTTTCAAACTATAGACAGAAAATCGCTTTGGGGAAACCCAAATGCCAGTCACCAATAAATGTTAGGTAACTAGGCCAAATATCTGTTGCGGAACTTGCTGGTATGTTGTTCTGCCCCCCTTTATTGATCAATACACATAATCTTGATACCCTATACCCTATATACACTTTGTATTTTATTAATTTGAGTGATTTGAGTTCCTCCACACACTGTTTTCAAGCATTTACCTACCAAAGGACGCGACTCCGTGATTATCCGCTTGGTGCTTTATGCGAAAGGTACCTATGTACACACATCCAACATAAGGAAACTAATAACCCACACTAAAATAAACCTGCTACCCAAACACATAATACAAACACAAGAACGCATATAGTAACTGACCATATAACTTTTCGAGTCCTGTAAAATACGCTTTATTTCTCGTAGTTTTTCTTTTATAATTGCTGGTTTTCGTTCTATCAGCTGTTTACTTCGCTCTTCTTTAGACGGATATGATAAATTGCTAAAAATATCCGTCGTCCCGTCGAAGGAATGCCAAAGGGCAATGGAACAAAGTATTGTAGGTGTTAAGAATGGATAGAATTAGAAACTCCAAACATGTTCCTTAACCAAAAAAAAAACCGGACAAGTGCGAGTAGAACTCGCGCCCTGAGGGTTCCGTACAACATTTTATTATGATTTTAGAAAGGTTTTCCATTCCTGGATTCCAATATCGACACCGGCAAGATATTTTAATACTAAATAGTTCCCAAAAATGCTTAAACAAATTCGGGAACCCAATACAAACGGTGAAGGAAAACATCGTGAGGAAACCTGCATGTCTTAGAAGATCTAACCGATCTTCGAAAGACATATTGTGAAATCCGCCAACCCGCACTGGGCCAGCTAGGTGGATTATGTCCTGAATCCCCCTCATGTTGAGGGGAGGCCCGTGACCAGGAGTGGGACGTCAAAAGGGCTAAATTCTTATTATTATTAATACAAACTGCAACCAAACTGAATACAAACTACAATACACTAAAATAATATTTTACACACTTAGGGCTGGAATTTTACAAAACGCTGAAATTAATATTTTTTATTTGTAATTAGCCTCAATACTTATTTTAATGTCTCTAGGTTCATTTAATTTTTTTACCCCATACAAACTTTCATCCCCTATTTTATGCACTTAGGGGTGGAATTTTCCAAAATCCTTTCTTAGTGGATACTTGCGGTATATAAGGTACGTACTGTCAAAATTTCATGATTCTAACATCGGCGGTTTGGGCTGTGCGTTGATTCCTTTGTATTGATATGTGAATTTGCGAAAAGTATCAAAATATGTGACATAAATCACCGTATCTTTTGATTGCGTTGACTTAGAAGCCTATTTTTTTTACACCTACAAGGGACCATAGCATTTGATATTTGGTATTAATTTCAACTTGATAACTCTACCCGTTTCTAAGAAAAAAGGTCTTGACAGACAGACAGACGAACAGACGGACAAAATTCAAATTCAAAATTCAAAATTGTTTTTATTCATGTAAGCCAACAAAGCATTTATGAATAGTCAGAATCTACCACCGGTTCGGAATGCTGCTTCCACTGAGAAGAGCCGGCAAGAAACTCAATGGTTACTCTTTTCAATGAATGAAAGATAGTGTACATTCTCAGGAACAGCATAAAAAAAAAAAATATGAGCAGGCAACACCATTGCCACTAAATAGCTAATAGTAAATAATAATCATATATGTAATAATGTAAATCAAATGAGAATGCTAGTTTAGTGTGATGTGCATACCTACTCATACTTACATCAAATGAAACGTTTACGAACCAAATAATAATTGATAAAACAGGGGTGGATATTATGATAATTGCTTTGGTGTGATGCCTTCCATGCTAAGTAAATAAATAGTATTTAACGACAATGTTGTTAAGAGGAAAGTGAGTGGACCAATCCCCGCAAGCAGCGCCCGCGCACGAGCATGACTTGAAAAGCGGCATCACTCTCCTCAACCATAATAGAGGGAAGAGGGTGACCCGCTCCACAAAGCCACCGCAAACAAGGACATTGAAGGACAAACAAGGACAACAAAGTGATCCTATGAGGGTTCCGGTTTTTCCTTGTAAGGTCCGGAACCCAAAAAATGTATGAGAGCAATAAGACTGCCAAACGAATGGGGAGGGCGAGTCAAAAATGCGAAAATGGGCAAAAATGTCAACTCGGTGGGTGATGGAAAACGGCGCCGAGGTAAGACTAAAAGGAGATGGCGTGATGATCTTATCGATTTTGAGAAGGAATGGCAAAAAGTCATTAAATATGAATCGACAATCTAAGAAGGCGAATGGGGGAGACTTTTTCCCAGCGAGGAACGAGGTAGGTTAAATAAATAAAAAAAAACCATCGATATTAGACGCGGATTTGGGAACGGACGTCGGATGCGGCCGTGTTCCCGCCGAACCTTCGGGCATCAATCACTATGCTCATTCCGGTCACGTCCGCAAGGCTCACTCACCCCCGCCCCGCCCCGCCGCAATAATCATCCTCGAATAACGAATTCTATTGTTTGTGCGACATAATGACAATAATGTTAAGTGCGATCTGTTCTGTATGATGATAATTTATGTTGAAACCGGCTATGGCCGCAACATCGTAAATTTTTCGACTTGTTATCCCGTGGGAAGCTGCTATTATGGCCTGTATTAATGAATCTACCTCAAGTCTGAAAGCGGTCTTAAGTTCGCTATTGACGTGCTATTTTGTACCGGTATCACATAAGAATGTCATTTCTAAGATCGCTCTCAGTCTTGAGATCGATTTTTTTATACGGGCCTAAATGACCCAAGATATGAGCTATCACTACCATGTCAAGTTATTAAAATCTTAAAATCATTCCAGGGCGTACAGCGGTATGCGTACAGAAAAGAGACAAACACTTTGTGCTTTGATTACTAAGTAATATGCAATTATTTCACTTGTAAATTAAAGGTCCCCAATTAGCTCCGACGCTAATGATGTAGATGCAAGAATATTCTCATCTGTTACATTAGGCGACATCTGGGCTGTATAAAATACGCCCAGCCCAAAAGACACGCATAAGGAACTAGCATGCAACCAATTTAGATAATAATTGGGCAATTTTTTGTAATTAGCTTTCTGATATTGATTTCATTAATGTAAGATAGCATGTGAGCGATGAACGCGATTAAGAATATTATAATGAATCGATCGACTTGCACAAATGTATGACTTGATAAATTTAAGGCGTAATAATTTTTATTATATTAACTTGTTAAGTTGAAAGCTCTGTTTAATATTGACTACAAAGCAGAATATAACTTAATCCTCATTTGCAATTACCTAAATATAATGATTTTGCAGCAGTCAGAACGCAGACATCGCTGTACAGTAACTGTATTGTCTGGCTGTTTGCACATCAGAAAGCGAATTTAGTTATTATCAAAGCTAAACCTAAACTCAATCAATGATACAAATAAGTTAAGTAAGACCTCCATGGTTAAGAGGAGGCATTCGCAATTTTTGGGTTTTTAATTCGAAATATTTCTATCATTTTATAGATTAAGAAGCTTATATTCAGATATGTGTTGTTCAGAAACATTAACTAGGATTACATATATAGGAAAACACGATTAAGTGAAATTTCCTCGATAGAAAAAAAATCCAATGTTGGCTGTTATTGCTTTTTATTTTCGTTTCATCCACGATATTATTGCGAATTAGATCACGATTTTTTTTCTAAAACATAGTAAATGATAATATCTAGGATCAGGATAACCGAAAAATTTAATTAATTCCCTAGTTTTGTTAAAAACCAAAGAAATATTGTTTAGCGCTTATGTGGTTTAACTTCCGAGCGCGCGGTCACTAGTGTCATCTCATATTTTCTATACATGAAGTCATTGCATCACTGTCATATTCTAACTAGCTCAGTCGTCTGCGGACGTCATCGAGGTCGGACCTATGCCGAATTTTTTCTGATCCGAAATTAAATAAATTCGACGTAACCATTACGTAAACGAAGAGAGTGGAAACTCCTTTGGTCAAATAAAAAATATGTCAAGTGCGAGTCCGATACTATATGTACTTGTATATAGTAGTAATTTAACAGATTTTCAGACTTTTTTTAAAGTTAATTATTCTATTTCCATATAATTTCCAACGTAAATTTTCACTTGCTGAACGGCGAAGGGAGACATTATGAGAAAACATACGTTTATTTAAAGACATGTATTTCAGTAGACATTGCTTTCGCATATTAAGTACTTAACGATATGGTTACCTATTTAATTAATGATTTATTAATTATATTGTATATTATAATCATTGTTTATTTATAACGTCGTTCAGGGGGAAGGGGTATTTTAAATGTCAACTTATATTTTAGACTATTTAAAATGTACTAAAAAATATAATTTGGCCGCCGCTTGGCGCAGTGGTTCGAGCGTAGGCCGCTGGGTTCACTGCATCGGGTGGTTGAGGGTTCGATTCCCGACAGGGTAAATTTCTAAAATTGCCTCTTCGTAATTTTCCCTAGTCTGGGTGACACTGAGATCACCCCCAGTCCATTGTATGGTACCCATAGTACAAGCGTTGCTTAGTTTGGGACCATACAGTTGGTGTGTTCGTCTGGCGATATTTATTTATTTGTATGTTAATAATCGTATGACATATTCGTATGACGTAATCGAATATGTCATAACATACAACAGTGAAAAAATATTCAAAATAAATTTTAATTTGGCATTAACACAGACGTGTAAGTGATCTTATCCGTGTCCGATATCAATTCGAATAATCTAAAATACCACCAGTTAGAGGTGATTACGTGAAAAAGGCCATTGCGGAGCTCAATATTTAGTAAAATAATAGTTTCAGCCCTTTTGACGTCCCACTCCTGGGCACTTGCCTCCCCTTAACACGAGAGGGATTCAGGCCATAATCCACCACGCTGGCCCAGTGCGGGTTGGCGGATTTCACATGTCTTTCGAAAATTTAAATCCTCTAAGACATGCAGGTTTCATCACGATGTTTTCCTTCACCGTAAGCAAGTGATAATCATATAGAAATTATGATTCGCACATAGATTTCGAAAAATCCTGAGGTTCGAGCCGGGGTTTGAACCCGAGACCTGGTAGCAGCCCGCAAGACGCGGGCTTAACCAATCGGCAATATTGAATCAATGGGATTTATTTTTTAAAACTGGTAACCTACCCTATAATTATATTGCTTTCAATATTTAAACAGTTTTGTAGCGGTACCAAAAATCCATTTTAGCGCCAGTTTGCAGCCTTCTAGCCTCTGAATAAAAGGACTGTGACGTCGGGCGGTCGGACAGAGTGACATAACCAAATTATCTGGCGAACCATAGATATAGGAAGAAGCGAAAACTAGGACATAAAACATAGCTTGATTGTCCTACTAATATTATAAATACGAAAGTTTGTGAGTGTGGATGTATGTATGTATGTATGTATGTATGTATGTATGTATGTATGTATGTATGTATGTATGTATGTATGTATGTATGTTTGTTACTCCTTCACGCAAAAACTACTGAACGGATTTGGATGAAATTTGGAACACAGATAGATTATAACCGGGATTAACATATAGGATACTTTTTAACCCAATAATCCAATACTACGCGGATGAAGTCGCGGGGCACAGCTAGTTAGAAATAAAATAAGGTTTTATTTTAATTTCATATTTGATTTCTTTTTCTGGATTTATTCTCTGTCAATTGTTTAAAAAGATCAATTGTCACTCTCTTGTAATTTTTCGTTCCTTTATGTGTTAAATAAATCTACTAACTAAATTTATTATATACTAGCTGAGCCCGCGACTTCGTCTGCATGGAATTTAACTTATCAAAAAAGCCCGTCCCGCATCCTGAGCCCTCGAGACACGAGTCATTTTTTTTTATTTTGTTTTTCTAAAATAAAAGTAGCCTAAGTTACTGCTTATAATAACAGATATCTACCAGTGAAAGTCCCGTCAAAATCGGTCCAGCCGTTTCGGAGATACTCTTTGATTTCATGTGTTTTTATTTTTTTACACGGAACGCTAATTGTTGTTCTAAAATTAAAGTAGCCTAAATTACTCCTTGAAACATCAGCTATCTGCCAGTGAAAGTCTCGTCAAAATCGGTCCAGCCGTTTTGAAGATTACCCGGAACAAACACACAGATAGACAGACAGATAGACAGACAGACAGACAGACAAAAATGTTTAAATCGCGTTTTTGTTATAGGCGTCGTATATACTTTCATATGCATTTAGTGAAAAAGTGTTATTTTGATATTACAAACAGACACTCCAATTTTATTTATTTGTATAGATATCATTTCCATCCCACTGAGCTCTGCAATAATTAGTCATAAAGAGATGCCATGACTAATATTGATATCTGCGACTTAAGTCAAAGTGATATTTATAGGGTTGTCAGGATATAAAAAAATGTCGATAGAAATGATGGATGTTTCTTGCTATAATCAATGCTAAAAACTAATATTTTAATATAAAATGACATTTATTCTCTTAAAGGAGTACAACCCAAATCCATATCTCGGTCAGTTTCTGAATCGCTAAAACAATCTTGTAAATTAATTATGAACTCTTGTTCGCAAATATTATCAAATCGGACGTCCCGCTCCCAAAATTAGATTTTATTTTGTCACTATTATTTTTGATCCAGTATGCACAAATGTAAATAATGTTATGATATTAAAATATACAATCAAATTAAAAGATAAATTAAGTTTTATTTCAAATATCGTCTGTGGTCACGATGATTCATCGCCCATCACTAATTAGATCGGCATGCCCATAAAGTATGACATTGACAGGTACTGTCTGTACTATTATGAAATTCAAGACTTCATAGGCATGATTTTACTGACAGTTGTCGCAGCGATCAAATTATATTTTATCTACTATATAAAAATAAGTCGGGTTTTCCTTCCTGACGCTATAACTCCAGAACGCACGTACCGATTTCCGCGGTTTTGCGTTCGTTGGAAAGGTCTCGGACTCCGTGAGGTGTATAGCAAAGAAAACTCAGGAAAAATTTCAACAGAACGCGGACGGAGTCGCGGGGCATAGCTAGTGAAGTATAATTATGTGAATTTTTTAATCCCAAGTTGCGGACTTCAAATATTTGGGAAAATCTGGCATAGGTTTTTTGCGTGCCGATTACGATTATGACGTAAATTTTAGATTCCAAGATGACAGACGACCGACCTTACTATCGGACGTTTATAATCTAGCTAACTACCGAATTTAAGAAAATACAAATTTTCGCCATAATTCAATTTGTAATTGCCTTTGTGTTAAAATACTTATTACCGGTTTTTTTTTAAACGGAACATCTTTACTTCGACTATGCCGCGGGCACATGGAATCAGTATACTTGACGCCCAAATTTTTGGTGTAATGGGCGACTAAGGAATTAAAAAAAAATAGAACTGACTTCAATAAAACCTGCACTAAAAAGCTAGAAATGACAATTTATTTCATATGGAGTCGCTGCAGTGGTGGAATCTTTACTCTACGTTAGGATAGCTTCTTAGGTACCTACCAACTCCTACTTACTTGAATTGACACTGACTCCAAATTAGGGACCTCAACATTTCTAGCGTTTTATTTAGCGCACCCGGGTTTTTTTTGGAGTCGATATTTTTTTAATAAAGTTTTGGTCATGTTTTTAATGGTAAACTACGTATTGAATTGCTGGTAACTGTAAATAGTCCATCTCCCAAACTACTGAACCGATTTTGGTAAAATTTCTATGGGTCCTACAAGTATCAATAAATAATAATATAAACAATAAAATATCTAATAAATAAATATTCTTTCAAATTGGTTTATAAATGACGGAGATCTGAGGTAACATACATAAAAAACAACTGAACTGAGAACTTCTTCCTTCTATTTTTGATTCTGTTAAAAAAGAACTATTTAGGCTGCTCCATAGATTTCCGTAGTGCCGACGTCATGACGTGGCTAGCGAATGCGAGTGTCAGATGGCCCAAAATCGCGATTCATTTTTCTGGCCACAGCCCCTTAATATGCTACTAAGTAAGTTAATTGGAATCTGTGCGAAGAGCATGGAACGAATTGAATAAGTGTTATGGATTTTTTTTCTAATAGATTTTTAATTAGCTCTAAAATTATATAAAAAGTATCCTATCGTAAAAATATCTTGAAGTGGGATATGGGATTATTTATAGCTATGCTTATACAACGTTCACTTGTAGTGCCAAAAATCAATAGGTATTATAATTTTTAGCTCGTCAGAGGTTTACTTTGAACCTACGAAATATGCAGTGTAAACAGGTCCTTTCACTACAAGTAGGGTAGGTAAACGTAGCTTGATGACTTTCGCTCTAAAATTAGCCTCGAATCTGGCCATTAGGCTCTGTTTGCTTTGTAGTCGGGACTTGAAATACGTAACTTAAGCGTTGATAGAGACCCAAATTTACTTCTACTGGGCGTTGTACGATTAATTTGTTTTAAATTGCTACCGTAAAGCTGCTGATTACTATTTGTATAACAACCTCTGGCGAGAACATTGTTTGCAAATTTTGTATTATAAATTACTATTTTATCCATTAATACTGCGAGCAAGGTAGTTAATTCATTGATTTCATGCGTCATGAATTTCATGGCATTCTTCATCAAGTAAACGTTTATCAAGGATATCAATACATCTGTTTTTTTTTAATTTGAAATCAAATTTTATCGGAACCTTTTGCTTTTTATGTTAAGTAAAAATAAGAATTTGGAGTTAACGTTTACTTTGATTGTTTTGTCACGTTTTCGCAGTAATATTGGAACTGTCTAGTCAATCGTATCGATTATCAAATAAGGTTCGGATTCCGGGAAATTTTATAAAAGTCTGTATCTTGTATATCTTATCTCACAATTTGATTGCGAGATCCTAACTCAACGCGCAAACTTTCATTACTTTTATTCTAAACTCCGTTTGTTTTTTCAAACAGTAATTGAATTTTGTTCACTCATTCTAGGCAAAGTAATTTATTTACAACTGTATTCTTATCTAATTCAAGTAAATCCCTTAAAGCAAGTTTGATGGTCAATCACGTTTCGCATTGTGTCTGTTTTGGTCACTTTTGGAACAAAAGTAATAACGAGTGTTGAATAGGAAAGACCCTTCTCTAAAAGTATCCTATGAACCACTTAGCATCAGTAAGGTTAAACGAGACGAGCTCTATTCGCTTTGTTTCTCTTCAAATTGAATATTGAAGGGAGGAATTTCGGAAATGTAATGTTGTATAGAGCAAAACGAATTTCAAAGTAACTTATCTTTTATTTATACGACCAATAGTTGAATCGTGCACTGCGGCTGGCGCGACCCTCTTCTCGTCAAGCTCATATAATTTATTCCACGACACTGCTCTCCCTGGCCGATGCTGAGCTCCGAGCACTAGCCTAGGCCCCCTTAATGCTAACCGAAGCGAAGCCTGAGCTCTTATTAGTTTATCACTTCGTTAGCTCCGGTATGTCATGTGGATTGATTAAGTTCTGATGTAGGTGCGTCTTTTCATATACATGTCGCAGCCAAATAGCTTAATCCGCCGTTCAATTAACAGCCTAGGCACTTTACTAAACAGCGCCGTTC
The DNA here is from genome assembly GCA_905147325.1 of Notodonta dromedarius. Taxonomy (NCBI): domain Eukaryota; kingdom Metazoa; phylum Arthropoda; class Insecta; order Lepidoptera; family Notodontidae; genus Notodonta; species Notodonta dromedarius. The sequence goes on along the minus strand of LR990161.1, from coordinate 11,167,353 downwards.
AACTAACGGCCTAAATGATATTCAGCCATTTGATCAAACAGCTAGGCAAATGACTTGGATCGATGACGTTTAACTACTTGCCTAGCCGTTTAATTACCTGCCTAGACTGTTCATTTCTATTTAGTTTTACTTTCTGCCACCTAGCGCCGAAACTCACCAAACTGTCAATATCTCTATATTTTATATTCTCTATGGTCAATATGGCGTCGGTAAAAAACAACTTTGATGGAATCATTTTATTAGGTACTTAGGTTTTTTACGTTTTTTTTTAGATCCACCGAATCTATTTGCCGGGTGGGGTTTCTGTGGGGTCATAAAAAAAATAACCCTAACCTAAACCCATCCAGGTCGTTCTGCTTGGGTAGTATTTTGAAAAAGTTTTGTAGTACTTAAATTTCAACCAGTTGCCTAAGCATTAGCCAGCCAATTTATTAAATGTTGTAATAGACTATACGGCTGAATATCATTTAGGCCGTTAGTTGAACGGCGCTGTTTAGTAAAGTGCCTAGGCTGTTAATTGAACGGCGGATTAAGCCAGTTGGCGGCGACATACACATTGAAATGGTGATATTGTGTCAAGTAAACTAAATGTGTACTGTAATGTAATTCTTTAATTCAGAATTATGCTATACATTTTAATTATACCCGTTGCGTGGGTTAATGTTCCTCCACCACACTTGCACCAGTATTTTTCCTTAATGTTACATCAAATATCCGTGTCGATAGGGACTATTTTCAGTTTCTATTCTGTATACATAATAATATATGTTTCTATACTAGGTGATACAAAATGGGTATACTATTTTTTTGCAACTTAACTTTGTAAATCTCAAACTATCGGCTTTGTGGGACAGTTGAAGTACTAAAGGTTTTGTAGACTTGTGAAATCGGTCAACAGCTGTATTCCTATAACACCTTTTGTTTTTCAAGCTCCCTCCAAAGCTGATGGTATTAGAATTAAAAAGTTAAGTTTTGATAAAAAAAGTATACCCATTATGTGTCACCTTGTATGTACGTTTATAAAACTCATACAAGGTAAAATAATTTAAGAGGATAATTGATCTACAGAGTTAAAGGAAAAGATATTAATAATGTATTCATTGGTGCTAATATAAATAAACTTAGTGATTCCGGGTTGGGTTTCTGATGGCTGTCAACAGCGACTGTCCAATTGCTTGTCAAGTAGCACTTTGCTCTGAGATAACTGTATCGCCCTCAGGCTACTGTGGGGTAAGTACGGTTCGTTCAAGGTCAGGTGGGGTGACAGGCGACTGTTAGATCGTATGGCCTTTTACGTGCCTACCTCACGATAAGTATTCAAAATGTGCACGGTTACGTTATTGAACCTCATACATCTTTTATAAGCTGCTGCCGTAGGAGCCACGTTGGATTTTTTTGGCGTTTACTTAACTTTTACAATTTGGTTCTTTTAGGGCATAAAAATAATTTCCTTCCATATTTTAATTTTACTTCATACTATCACTTTATTGTACCTAACTGTTAACGATAGTATGTGAATGTGAAAGAGGTGTTAATTTCAAATTATTAACGACATGTGCCTATTATTATTATAAGTTATCTTCATTGTTTTCAATTTCATGCCTTCTGCAATCAATTTACAAAATAAGTGTAAATACATGACAAGTGTTTTTAACGCAATTAATTTGAACAATGTTATTGAGGCGTGCCTTTATTATGATCGTTGCAATTAGCCTTAATTAAACTAATCGCACCATGTTTTCGGTGCGTTCACCTCGTGATAGTAATGTCCACCATTCAGGCACTGATGGCTGGTTATTAATCCTATGAAAGGTTTTGCCTCGAGGCGCGCCTATTGTTCCCTGCAAGATTGACGCCTGGATTCCGAGCGCGGTAGGAAACCAGTGACATTTCATTAATTGCCTCAGTTGAGCGTAATGAAATTTCATGATAACGATGGTTACGTATTAATAACGAGGCCACGCGGTCTATTGCATCAATTGGTACAGTTAGATTAGAATGTGGGCGTTGACAATATTGGGGACCGCTCGCCGTTTACGGAAGTGGCGTCGTGCGTCGGACCGTAGAGCAGTGACTCATCTCGGATTGTGCCGACACCGTTCAGTAGTGAAACTGTATAATGTGTTCTCAAAGAGTATCTAATCATTGTCAAGGCTGTTCAAATGTCACAGTACGAGATATTGTTGCAAAAGCCGACGAAGCATTAACGTATTCTGCATTGTGATAAAATCATTGAGTATAAATAAGCCAAAAAATCCCGCCACAAAATCCGTATAAATTACAGTTTAAATCACTTATTCAATAATAACCTTATTTATCTGGCATTCCGTGTGGTGTGTCATAATAGGCCCATCAAATTAATAATGTGTTTGTTTGTATCCTTGTTTCGTTCTACTGGTACCTACAGTAATCTATACTTCTGTGCCGGTGTTTGTATTTTACGGTGAAGGAAAACATCGTGAGGAAACCTGCATGTATTCGAAAATCTAGCCAATTTTTGACAGACATGTGAAATCCGCCAATCCTCACTGGGCCAGCGTGGTGGATTACGGCCTGAATCACCCTCATAGTGAGGGGAGGCCAGTGCCCAGGAGTGGGACTACAAAAGGGTTAAATTATTATATATTATTATTATGTGATTTGTACAATTACCTCACCGGTTATCGCGGATCTTCACCGAGGTTCGATTATCCTGTTACGGATATTGATTACGTGCTGACGGTGGCCGTCTCTAGCATTGTTATACCATAAATAAACATGAATAGAATACACCACAACTTGATTCATCGTTTTTTTTTATTCTACAATTGGCTACGAACCACCGAACACAGTGAATATTTGAATTGAATGGATTTTGAATCAATATACCGACGTTGAATTTTTAATTAGACTTAGAATGCGTCAGAGTAAGTACATGGGAACACTGAAGAAGTTATAGACACTTACTGTACCTTTGAAGGTATTATTAAGGCTAAATATATATTACTAGTTGCTGCCCACCACTTCGTCCGCGTAGTATTTAACTTAACAAAAATTTCGGGATTGTCGGGATAAAAAGTATCAAATGTGTTAATCCCGGTTATAAGCTATCTGTGTTCCAAATTTCATCTAAATCCGTTCAGTAGTTTTTGCGTGAAGGAGTAACAAACATACATCCACACTCACAAACTTTCGCATTTATAATATTAGTAGGATTCACCAGATTTGTTATGTTAAAAACGCGATTAAATGATTAAAAATAAATTAACAAAGCTTTTTGCAAGCATTCATTTTAATAATTAAGTGTAACGTTCACGAAAATCACTGATGGAACGGGCTTTATGTAGGTAGGCAGAATAGAGGCCAACAGGGACCCGACGAGGGTCTGAGCTCTGAACATAAGCCTACAAGGGTCTGGCAATTTCATATAAGTTAAATTATTACCATTAGCTTAATAATTGACTCGTGTTGTGTATAATCCCGGTTCCGTTACTTAGTTGATTGAACATGGATTATTCACGGTCAAACTGTGGTTTTTGCTGCCATTAGTGATGGGCTTGAGGACCCACGATTATCCCAAGATCTTACGTAGTCCGAGACACGACGTACACGCTAAGATAGGATAGGAATATCACTTAAACTATTTGCGCTGTATAAGCACAGTTTTGAGGTTATACCTACCTATAACTTATCTCAGATTACAGATATTATACATATCTTATATTATAAATTTACACTCCCAATTAGTTATTGGTTATCCATTGGGAGTGTGGACCTTAAGACATTTAAGTTATTACAATCAAAATCTACTTATCTAACCACCCACAAACTATATATATTTTGTCGAACACTTTTTATTCGATGCATCATCCAAGCTCGTTTTGGTCAACCCAAAACAATTTAAATACTTAATTGAATTTATTATGTCAAGTATTAGGGAAATTCAGCCCGACATTCCATTGCGATGTGGTATCAATAAAATGCGTTTTAGTTATGTAGGTACTTGCTTAAGTGAAATATATTCTGCTTGTGCTTGGAAAGCATGTTAGGGCTATCGTTGATAGTTTGTAACAATGTTTTAAAGCCAAGAACTCGGCATCAAGCTTCTCAGGCCCTTATTAATAAATCGATCTCAAGTTTGAGAGCGATTTTGGTAATGTAATTCTTATTTAATTCCGTAGGCTTGAGATCGATTTCTAAAAACGGGCCTAAGTATCTTGTGAATGCTCGCATTCAAGTTCTAAGTTTTCGAAGAAAACTTGGCCTTCCTCTTTAACGGGCGCTATAAATAAGCGAGTAAGAATCCAAACTATTTGTTAATTACTTCAATTCGTACTGAAATAACGCTTTCGTTCAGCCGGTGGCACCGGTGATCCATTACGCTACTTATTTTTAGAGCTCATACATTCACTTGAAGCACTTAGGTTAAATGGTTCACCCACTACCCGGGTGGATACATTTGCGGTCAAAACCCCCCGCCGTGAACGACACGTTTCACATGAAAACTCAAGCCTCGTATGGATATAAAATAAAATCTGGGTTAAGAGAATACCTGAATTATAACTACACAGCAGTCAGTGAGTTCAATGTACAACTTACAAGGTAGGTACATTTAGAAAAATGTTTACTAATGTTCTTTCGGCTGGTTGTGAAATTCCGTATTGTATTGCAATTTAGCTAAACTGCAATAAAGTGCAATTTCCTAATAGACAATAAGTAGATTAGGTTGCAAAATCATAATTTAGGTAGTTGGAATTACCTGATTTTAATATTATCATTTAATAATACTCAGATATAGATGCTGATTGTATAGTCGTATGATAATTAAACTAAATTTGACACAACTGAAAAATATTCAGCTCATACATTACAACAGTGAAAAGGATCCCAATGCAGTTAGTTATATCAACTTTAGTTTTTGTACCTACTAACAGAAGCAGCACTGCTCCCTGCGAACCAAATTCAATTGGATGTTTGCTTTTTCCAGTCCTGGATATACTTTCCATCTATGATAGCTGCGTGTCGTTCGATGAGTGAGAGAGCCGGTAGCTCTACCCTTCAGGTCTTGCCCTCCCTCTGACCTTCAGGTCAGCAACGTGCGAGCGATGCCTTTGGTATTACAGAATCATCAGAATCAATCATCAGAATTTATAGGATACGGTAACTTCTTAACATAAGCGGGTCGTGCGCTTTCTTTCTGTCTTTGTTATATAAGGACGAAGCTTTATAGTGTGAAGCGTAGGGCGCCGCAGCTGCCACTCTGTATACCTATGTGTAACGCTGCTGACTCTTAGCACGGATAGAGTGGCTACGCGGCGACCTCCCCGAATGCCGTATAGAAGCTTCGCTTCAAAAAAAGATAAGCAGCTAATAACGCCGAAATACAATATAATACCTAATCTTTCTCAATGAGGATGCAATATCTTCGTTGTTGCCCGTTCATCGAGCGTATTCTTCATCCCTAAAAAAGTTACGACCGAACAAAAAACACTTCACTAAACAAAATTATTGTTTTCCAATATTCGTCTACTCAGACGTCTTATTTAACAGTAGCGTCTAATAGCTTATCGCGGCCTATTGATAAGATATAGCCGACGTAAAACACATTTTATGTGTATAAATTCCGCCATCGCGTGGAAAACGGGCAATCAGAGGTGTGGCTGACGAAAATAACGGTCCATTATCGTTTCACGGCGGCGGATACGGTACTTTTATGACGTCATTATGAAATATGAAACGAGTTTATTGGGGTTTGCGACCATCTAAGACAATACGTGTACAGTTTTTTTTTATGGCTGTTAGGCCCTGGGTAGCCCTCCCACAAGGTGGGCCGACGGCCTGGTGTAGGTCGCGGGGATCCGCTGAATGCGCAAGACCGGTCATTGTGGCGAACCTTGGGGAAGGCCTATGTCCAGCTGTGGACGTCTTTCGGCTGAGATTGATAGCCCTACAACTAAGGCAAAAGTGCAGATTATGGGCTCACGTCAATACTTCAATAGCCACTAGTCTTTTCTTTATCTCGTTCAGTTCATTATGTTATTTTTTAAATAAAATTACTCAGACGTCCGACATTCCTAGTTTGACTACGGAACCCTAAAACGTGTCGAGCAGCAACGCATCAATAACGTAATAATAAAATGAGGTTTGGTGATTGACGGCCTTTTTTTAAAGATCAAGACCAAGCTTTCCTTACTCCGTACTTAAAATATGTATTTGTAACCACATTTCAAATGTCCTGGTATCATTATGATAATCTAATGATAATACTCAACTATTAGATAAGATTTTGAGGAAGCACAAGGCTGCGGAATAATTAGGTGATGCCTGTAAATATGAAAGGCACTATTATTAGATTTATGCTCGTATTCCATTGAATGGAAAGTGAAGTTGTGAAGGGTTACACTCTTGCTATCGGTTCTCGGTTCAGTAAGTTTGCATGAAACGATGCGGTAATGTATTCTCGGTTTTAAACCCTCTTCGCAGCAAATATCCTGACCATTTTGACGTAGAAGCTTCATATTCTAAACGTTTTATTTTTGTATACTGTATTTAAGTTGTCCTTGTTTATTTGAGCCATGAAAGAGGCTGAATAACTTTTACCTACCTCCCTAAAGCTATGCAGATCATGTATGTTTAAATCTAACCTGCCAATAATTTCTGTGCCCGAGCTCAACAATGTATAAATCAGGTATCTCTTGTAATTTAGTACAGATTCAAATTAGATTAGAATAAAACTTGTTGAAGACACAAAATAATATTTTAGTAGCTACGTAAAAGATCGTAGGACGTAGAGCTATTATTATAAGTTATGTACCCGTAAAACCCAACGAAGGCTGAATTTCACTTTGTTATTCTTGTATTATGTAGTTATTCAACGTTCAACGTTCTCGCTTGTTTTCTTTTTCATTCATCTAGATCACGCTTAACCCTGGTAAAGGAAATCTATAAAAAACACTGCTTTTCTTTTTTAGAATAAAGCCACTTGCTATGCTCGCTATAGCATGTAGTTTTACTCCTATTTTGTTTATACAAAATTAGTTTCTTGAGTAAATATACTTATAATATTATTATAATTTGATTTTAAAGTAACCTTACAAAGTAACAGCAACTTGATACAACGTTAGTTTAACGATAATGCTCCAAACTTGAACCTAACTGTTGCAGTAGCGGCACAAGTTGGGCTCAAAGAATTGCGTACTTATGTAGCTCTCGATCCCGGGGCACAAGTAAAAGAGAAAAACAGACTAAAGCTATAAACAAAGGTACTTGGTTAACTTTCATTCTAACTTTTCGTCAACAGACGTAAAATAACAATAAAACTTCCAGTAAGGGACCTACCTAGATCACTATATCGTTTTTACACACGTTTTTACACAGGTTTTGACTTGTGCCTACCTATTTTTCTAAGACTTCATGTCGTTAAAGAACTATCTAATTTAGTTGTTGTATATTCCTGTGCTGTGATTTGTATCTTGTATAATAAATGATGATTTCTAAAGGTAATTCTACGTATACTACCCCATTACTCATTCAACACCTCTTACTTTGGGCTCTCTACGTCCTAATATTCGTATGATATTGAAATGTATTCGTATGTTTCGTAAACCGTATTCAAATAACATGTTTCGAGATAAGCGCTAAAAGCCATTTCCTTCTCCATTCTCTCTCAATTATCTTTGAAAGCTTGTTAAATTCAGTGGACTGTTAATAATTCGTTTAGCACTAGTATTTCTTAATTAGAGTTCGTCCTTGGCTCCCGAAACAAAGGATGATGGATAACACGAACTCGTGTTTCACAATCTTGGCCCGTCTCGTTGGCTTAACACTTTCACCCCATTTTAAAGATCGGTATTAGATTGTCTATTGTCCTTACTTTATTTGAAAAGGTCTTGGTATAGTTCAATGTCCTTTAGGTTGGACTTTGCAGCAGCTTTTGAATATTTAAGAATGTATATAGTATTAAAAAATTCGGGCAAATTTCGGAAATGGCCTTTTTGTAGTTCGCCCTGGTCTGGGTGTCCCTGCAGCCCCCGGTCCATTGTACGGTACCCATAGTACAAGCGTTGTTTAGTTTGGGGCCATACAGTTTGTGTGTCAGTCTGGCGATATTGATTTTTAATTTTTGTTTCTGTTCGTATCTTACATGAAGTTACTTGATTGGCCTAGTATCTTAAAAGTAACAAAGAAATTTCGTTACTTACTTTTAGTAAAAACAAATTTCAAAATCCTGTATTATTTAGCACTTTTATATTATTTTATGCAAATACTAGCTGAGCCCGCGACTTCGTCCGCGTGGAATTTAGTTTAACAAAAAAGCCCGCTCCCGCGTTCTGAGCCCACGCGCCAGAACCCATTTTTTTAAATTTTGTTTTCCTAAAATAAATAAATGTAGAATAAATGAAATGTAAAATAAATGTAGCCTAAGTTACTGCTTATAACATCCGCTATCTACCAGTAAAAGTCCCGTCAAAATCGGTCAAGCCGTTTCGGAAATACTCTTTGATTTCATGTGTTTTTATTTTTTTACACGGAACCCTAATTGTTTTTCAAAAATTAAAGTAGCCTAAGTTACTCCCTATTACATCAGCTATCTGCCAGTGAAAGTCGCGTCAAAATCGGTCCAGCCGTTTCGGAGATTACCCGGAACAAACACACAGACAGACAGACAGACAGACAGACAAACATTTTTTAAATCGCGTTTTTGCTATAGGTGTCGTATGTACTTCCATATGCATTTAGTGATTGGTGTTATTTTGATATTACAAACAGAACCTCCAATTTTATTTATTTGTATAGATATTCAATTTGCATAATTCAGTAATTGGGAACTGACTGTTATTCATCATCATCATACTTATTCCCATATCTAGAAGCAAATATTTATCTTAATGTTCCGTTATAAAAACAAGAGTACCTAAGCTCATTGCATAGAGCCGTTTTTCCCTTGACTATTTAAAATGAATGACCGAACTATCATGAATAATTTATGTTCTCATTTGAACAAGTAGCTGTATCAATTAGTAGCGAGCTAAAACATGCATTTTAACAATATTACACAATTGTTAGCGGTAAACTGGTTTGTATTTGAATACATTATGTAGGTATGCGAAATGCAACGCTGTTTAATGTACATTTATCATTCAAATTCATCCTGTGATAGAACCTTTAGAACGCTCGAAACGCGGTCCACTCAATAGTGACACGAATTGGTGCCTAATTAACTTGCTTCAACTAATATTAGAGCTGAATTAACTTCGTGACCTGCAAATTGTAACAAACATTTATTTAGGACAGAGGGCACTCGCGTATCACCGGGAAAGATACGCATGAGCGGATCCGAATGTTGGTAGAGCCAAGTAAATAATGGGTCATTTTCCTTTTCTTTGTTGCTTAAGTCAACAATGTGACCCATATTGTCCAGTGGCCAATTTTGGTAGGTCTTATAGTTTCACCAACAACAATTTGCGGATGCAATCTCGATCTGTTGTTTGACGCAATGTTGTAATTCTGGTCGCGCAGCAGCAAAGTAAACTTGGTCCGGCACGACTCGGTGAGCGGAAGTTGCACTTGCACAAATTTGTCCTGCTACAAAAGCTACAATTTACATTTCTACCTTACCTTACTTTACATACTTGGGGATTGAATACCGGGAATTCTTCATTTATGATTGAAGGCTCTTAAAATCAAATTTAGGTACTATTGGTAGGTACTTGTTATTAATTTATTGAGAATTTAATAAGTGATAGCTGTACTGATGAAACAATCAAATCCAGGTATTTACTTTGAATTCTTATATTTGACTCTGCGATTAATTTGCTCGCTTTATTTGCGTACATTCTCATAATGTTCTTATGTAGACATACACTACTTTTTATACGCAATTTTAAATTGTGTTGTTAAATTACATTTCTTAGAAGTCTTGCGTCATACACTAGCAGGATTTAAATTTTACTTACTTTTTAAATCTCGTACGGTGACGATAAGTTTATTTTTCCGCTGTCGGCACGCCTCGCGTGGTTCCGCACTAATAAGATTATTTCGCTACTCACGAAAAATCCGTCCTTAGTTGTTACTCCCGAGAGTGATCACTCAGGCATTATTTGATTATAATGTATTAGGAAGTTATTCAGTCGGCAAAATTACGCTTATTCCATGTATTTTCTCGTCTAAGTGGAAATAGATGTCACATTTTCATTTATTTTTATAACAATCCCGTTTCGAGGTATCTCATGTAACATTGTCTTAATATATATTTAGTGAGCTGAATGATTTGAACCCTTCCAAACAATTACCCGATCTTTAAGACAATAACAAGTGTAATTGAAAGGGCTTGAGTGGTAAACTAAGTAATACGAAGTTCGTCGGAGGATAATTAGAAATGACCGAACAGAAATTCTTGCAGACACTTAGTACATAATTCAATATGATTCTACTAAAGCTTAAGTTATAAGTTTATAATTGGCGCAGATTTAAGCGGCGCCGAATATATGCGCTTTACATTACTATTAATGAAAAAGTGAAGCGATCGCGTGTAGACAGTGGTCTCGTTATCACGTGTTTCTCTGCCTAATGATGACGAGATGAGAACACATGCCTTCTTGAACATTATTATGTAATAAACAACAATGACGTATCATTTGAGATTTTTTATACTTGAATAAAATTGATGAGGTATTAAAATAGTAAATAGATCGATACCTACCTGTATGTAATCAGTCTGCATACTTACAGCTCCCGTAGAAAGAAATGAAGTGATAAATAATAAAAATCGCGAAAAATGAACCATTATTTCATAAAGAAAGGCACAACATACAAATCTTTTCGAATTGGTGTCAGGTTGTCCCTTGAGGCTATAAATATAAATACTATATTGTTATGCGAAGCTGAAACGGGGGTTATTTTGTCGTTATTTATCGATGGCTCGCAGGGATCGTATTGAATTATGCGAGCACAGCCTTTGAAAGTGGTGAGTACAATGCACGTCACCCGGATGATTTATAGCCCCCATTATTTCCACAGGTCCGCTATCGACAACGTGAAGAAAAGTAAAGTCGCCATCAAGAAAATATCACCCTTCGAACATCAGACCTACTGCCAGAGGACTCTACGAGAAATCAAAATCCTCACTCGGTTTAAACATGAAAACGTAAGCCGCTTTTTATCGAATCATTGAAGCCACACTTGGTGAGACGATTAAAATTAACACCGTCCTCCTTTTGCAGATAATAGACATTCGGGATATTTTAAGAGCTGAAACTATTGACCAGATGAAAGATGTGTACATCGTGCAGTGCTTAATGGAAACGGACCTTTACAAATTGTTAAAAACACAGGTAAGAATTTCTAAAATCAATCTGGTGAACGGAGAGAACATTAATTATATCCTTTGATGATATTATTAATTTCGATCATTTGCAACTTTCCATTTAATTAGCAAAAAGTGTTTGATTGAAATTTTAATTAATTAACCAATTCTGTATAATGTTCTCCCGGATCGTTTCACTCATTAGTAAAGCGACCCGCGCTTTATTCAGTTCAATTTCAACTTTGCATTTTGTTTCAGAAATTAAGTAACGATCACATCTGCTACTTCCTGTACCAAATTCTGCGGGGGCTGAAGTATATTCACTCAGCGAACGTCCTTCACAGGGATTTAAAGCCCTCAAACTTACTGCTCAACACCACCTGTGATTTGAAGGTGAGCTCGGTTTGGTAGATCTCATAATATCATCTATCTATCTACATATATAAAAATGAATCTCTATTTCCTTGGTCATCGCATCCGTTCAATGGAACCTTTTCGCTAATTCTTTTTTTGTTGTGGTTATTATTGTCAAGAGAAAGTTCTTATGAAATAAAAAAATAAGAAAGTTGAGCGGAACAATTCGAATTCAATATTCAAAGTTATTTAAGACAGGACAACGTCTTTCGGGTCAGCTAGTTTATGTAATAATTATTGTCTTTACGCAAGCGTGTTAATCGAGAATCATTGTTCTTCTCTTATTCCTAGTCATTCCTAGGCATGCGTGGATTAATTCTAATAATAACATAACCACATCTCATGTACACAGTTGTCGTCGGTTCGTTAGCTCGAGCGTTATTGCAAAACCACATCACGACCGCAATATTGTGGTCGCTTTGCATGTTCACTGTCATAAATAAACATGGAAGCACAATAAAGCGGGGTATCAACTCCCGCCAGAACAATTATGCAAGGGTTATTACTACTAATATCGTCTATTCCTATTAATATCGTCTGGGTCCGTGAGAATGCTTCAAGTTTGTTTGAGAGCTACCCGGGTGAATCTCAAATATTTGAAATTTGTCGCTCTTCAATACAATTTCGGGAAGTTATCTCAACTTCAATTGGGAACTATTTAGGGTGTCAGTCATAATGTACAATACATTTTGGACTTATTATATTCAATAACAAGCAAGAATTCCTTTAATGCTACATAATAATATGAACAAATCGTTAGAGGACTTTCATCATCTCTTTGACGAAGTTGTAGTGCCGTCGTTACCAACAGTGGTATTATAAAAGTACCGACCACTTAACCTAAAAAGTCAGTCTCTACGTGAAGAGGTCCTCAGAAAATTCTTTTTCAAGTTTCTACTTAGGCGACGAAAATAATTTTAATTGTAATTCTATCTGAAGACCTTTTTAATGCTATCCACTACGTGTTATATTAAAGCACTCTATAAATAGCTCTTATGACTTATTTTATTTAATGATAGGTATTGCCCGTAGTGGGCGAACGTATATTTTATTTTCTGGATGGCCACAACTGCGCCACATATGGGGCCCAACTAAATCTAAGAACCATCCAGATGCCCCATAAGTCCAAAAAAACATCAATTCATTAAAATCCGTCAAGCCGTTTAGGAGGTTAAGAATACCGAACACAAGCACACCGGAATTTTATATTATAAAGCTCCTACGGGACAGACTAACCAGGGGTCAGTTATAGTTATAATTTGCTCAGATCTTCCATGCTGAGGTAAATAAGTACCTAGTTGTGAGATACTTTTTTCAGTCTATCTCTCAAACTCCTTGCAAAACTAGAGATAAGTAGGATAGGTATTCCGAACAAGTTTTAATTTTCTTGGAAATTGCTTTGCTTTGTGCCGTCGTATCTGGAAGGCATGTGATGGGATCCAATTTTCAAGACAAATACCTTCTAGAGACTGCTAAGAAGTCTGTCATCAATTTGTAACTCGATTTAACTTGGTATATTGGTTTATGTTTGCGCGATTATCTTCTCCTAGATATGTGACTTTGGTCTGGCGCGAGTGGCTGACCCCGAGCACGACCATACGGGCTTCCTCACGGAGTACGTCGCCACGCGCTGGTATCGCGCGCCGGAGATCATGCTTAATTCCAAGGTACGTTGCCGCTCATACTACAACCAGTATAACTAGAACGCTTAATAACTATAGCAGACATCACTGAACATTTTTGCGTAACTTTCTTAAATAAGAAATTTATTTTATTTAGTTTTGCTGACTAATCGAAATAATAATAGCCGCAATTTTTCTTTAACTACAACTTACTGGAATTCGACTAGTCTAGACGCTAGATCAGATCGCATCGTGTCTGAAGATGAAGGACAAACCAACCTTGCCGTTTTGAGGGAGAAAATCAAGAATATCATAACATAGCCGACTCTCTTCTTTTCAATTTCATTCAAATATCGTTACGCTCGTATTCCGTTTCGAAGCGGATTACATATTTTGAGAGATTTTTTCCCTATTTACTTCAAAGCTCAACCGTTTTCGTTGTGCGCTTTTACGGAAATTCTCAATGTAGTGTCTACATGCGAGCCGGTTACATGCTAACGCTATTTATCTGAAGCGTACTAAAGCCAAGAAAGGATTTTCTTACACGTTGTATATGTCCGGGCACCTCTCTCCGCGCTTTATAAATTGCTGCAATGTTTCTAGAATAACATGTTAGAAATAATACACCTTTTAAACGCTTATTCTGTTAAAGTTAGGATTTTCTTTAATACTCAGTGTAGGTAGTACCTGATAATTCGGTAGAATTTCTCATAGAATCAAGTAATGAAAGTCAAATCCACTAAGTACACTTCTTCTTTGAAATTTCTAGCAATAGCTTTCAGTGTATTTAAACATTTCCAAGTAGTAAACGTTATTTGAAATTCCTTGCTATAATTAACATCCTAATGAAGAAGGCGCTTAAATTACGACTATTTAATATTTCACGTGAAAATTAAGGTGTTTACAAGTGATGATGAAAGCACTGGGATCGCCCCCAGTCCATTGTACGGTACCCATAGTACAAGCTTTGCTTAGTTTGGGACTGTACAGTTGGTGTGTCTGTCTGGTGATATATTAAAAAAAAAAAAAAAAAAAAAAAAGAATTAATATTCCATAAATAAATGTAGCGTTTTCAGTATGTGTTCGCAAAACAGGGTTAATTTAAAAAGACTAATAACCTCTCATGACGAGATGACGAGTGACTTTAAACAAGTGAGAATATAGTTACCAAAAACATAAGCTTCGTTATACTATCTGATCTGACACTTTTTAGTGTTGTAGTTTGTAGTTAAACAAACCCGCCTGCTTCGCACTACACTGTTTGTTTACCAGTTAAAAAAGATATGAAAGAAAAAAATATGAATCTTGAAAGTCTTCAAGTAACATCAAATGTAAAGATGCTGCATGTAGGAGGTTATTCGTATTTTTTAATTTAAATTAACCCTGTATATCAGGGGTGGCCGACTTAGTAAGACCCAAGATCTACTGTTTATTGACGAAACCCTGTGCGATCTACCAATTACATAAGAGAGGACAAATAACGTGACGGAACGGCCATTGAAAAATGATACGTTGCACAGTCTGTTCTACGTATTTATATTTTTTGCCTTGCAACGATCGACTGGGCTAATAGTCGCGATCGACCGGTTGGCCACCCATGCTGTATATTGTTGTATGTTCAGAGCCTATCGCTGTTCCGTAGATTTTGATAACGCCGGCTTTCAAACAAAGGCTACGAATCACTGCGATATCTAAGTCCTCTGCCGCGGCTGACGTCACACAGGGCTCGACTTGGCTCCTGACAGACACAAAACAATACGACATCGCTCCTGTTATTGGGTACCCATTGTGTGCTTCAGATGTCTGTCGTCATTAAAGCCACGCCTTTCGTCTTGTGAGCTATTGCGTTAACTCATAATTATAAAGCGACTCGCTTTTATAAATAGTTCGCTTTATTAATATTATTTCTTTAGTGAACAGGTATTTACAGTGAAAGGTTTACATAGCGTTATTAAATTCTCGTTTTGAACAACATTTAAGTAAAATTAAAATAAGTGAGGTACTTGTATATGTTTATGTTATCAATGGAATAATATTTCTAAAGGTTACATCTAAAAATATCTCGTTTCTATGACAGATTTTGTCCCCAAACAGGTCGAAATTAACATTGGTCCCAAAAGTTATACTAGGTGAAACAAAAAGGGTATACTATTTTTTTTGCAACTTTAATTTGTCAATCTCGAACTATCGGCTTTGTGGGACAATTGAACTACTAAAGTTTTGTAGACTTGTGAAATCTGTCAAAACCTGTATTCCTATAACACCTTTTGTTTTTCAAGTTTCCTCCAAAGCTGATAGTTTTAGAACTACAAAGTTTAGTTTTGAAAGAAAGTATACCCTTTCTGTTTCACCTTGTATTTATAACGTCAACTAATCTCTGCCGTTTGGTACCAGGGCTACACCAAGTCGATAGACATCTGGTCAGTGGGGTGCATCCTAGCGGAGATGCTGTCGAACCGGCCCATCTTCCCGGGGAAGCACTACCTCGACCAGCTGAACCACATCCTCGGGGTGCTCGGCTCGCCCAGTCAGGACGACCTCGACTGCATCATCAACGAGAAGGTAACTAACCTAACCATGTCATTTGAGCAAAAATGAACTTAATAACTAGTAGCATAGCTGCTACTGGTGTTCGTTTCATTTTAATCCCCGACAAAAAAGAGGGGTGTTATAAGTTTAACATGTGTATTTATTTGTGTATCTGTGTGTCGGATTTTGTTTTTTTTTGTTAGATACGTATTCTGATCGAAAGTATTCTTAACTATGTTTCATGAAAATCGGTTCAGCCGTTTGAAAATTATCAGCTCTTTTGTAGTTTAAAAAGTCGTCGCATCGGGGGTTTTCTAAATTTTAAATTTTAGTTATTTTTAGATACAGTGTTATCGAGTGTGTGATGCGATACCGGCGGCGCCAGTTGTTTAAAACATCTTTCATGCATAATAATCGCCTATTTTGTTATTAACTATATGTAATTCGGTTTTTCCTCGCTGTGTATGATAAAGAAGCTGATATGCAACAATTTTTACTCCACTAAATTCATTCAATTCGTTTTTTGTTCTCAATAATACGAGTACGTTAACTTAAGATTTTTGTGTATTTATAAAAAAAGCAAAAATGTGGAAATATCTCGATAACGACTATAATATCAGTTCTTTTTTCTACCCTGTATATAAATAACTTTAATCGCCCAAGATGGATTACGAAACGTTCCTAACATTAATTAAAACTTAACTTATTAATATTAATTGGACCGAACTGACAGAATTTTCTATGTCCATTCGTAATGAGATCCATGTACAGATTATTACGATATCTTGAACATTGAAGTTCGTCTAATTTGGAAACTTACTGAGAATCTTTAAATTAATCTATATATATAACTCAAAGGTGACTGACTGACTGACTGACTGACTGACATAGTGATCTATCAACGCACAGCCCAAACCACTGGACGGATCGGGCTGAAATTTGGCATGCAGGTAGATGTTATGACGTAGGCATCCTGTAAGAAAGGATTTTGATTAATTCTACCCCCAAGGGGATAAAAAAGGGGATGAAAGTTTGTATGAAACTTTGTCAAATAAATTCCACGCGGACGAAGTCGCGGGCACAGCTAGTAATAAATATGCCCAATTCTGAGAATGGCGAAATGGGCTCGCGATTAAAGTTCTTTGTGTGTTTAGGACAAGCTCCCTCCGTTTCAGATTTAGGCCAACCGCAAAATGTATGTACACGCGAAAATTATTATGTTATACGTAATAGAATCCCATTTTCCTTTTAAAAGTTCTCCGCAAGGATCCTACCTGTGTTTTTGTTTTAATAGAAAAGTTATTTATCTTCGGAAGGTAGTTTTATTATATTTTCCCGGGGATGAAGCGGGTAGGACATCTTATCCTTTTATGTTTAGGTCGATTAAAAAGATAATAATGACGCTAATTCTACAAAAGTATTGCAATCTAATGGCCCATTACTAAGCCGCTACTTAATTTTTTCAAATGCTACTTACTTGTTAGTAGACGTAGGTAGTTATATATTATTACTAGATGTGCCCGCGACTTCGTCCGCGTGTAATTAAACTTAACAAAAATTTCGGGATTATTCATCCCCTATTTTATCCCCTTGGGGGTAGAATTAATCAAAATCCTTTCTTAGCGGATGCCTACGTCATAACATCTGCCTGCATGCCAAATTTCAGCCCGATCCGTCCAGTGGTTTGGGCTGTGCGTTGATAGATCACTTTGTCAGTCAGTCAGTCAGTCAGTCACCTTTGAGTTAAAATTATAATAAGTATGTAGCGGATTTGAGTTGCGTGCCAATATTTGATGGTCGGTAACCCGAACGTGGGTAATTACCTTAGTAGTGTATTAAGTATATTTTATTCTCACTGGTGTTGCCAGCTCACATTGTGTTGCTGTTCCTGTGAATACACCATCTTTCATTTTATTGAAAACAGTAACCATTGAGTGACTTGCCGGATCCTCTCAGTGGAATCAGCATTCCGAACCAGTGGTAGATTTATAATAGTCACAAGACTATTCTAACTGCTTTGTTGGCGGACTTTGTTATATAAAAAGGAGATTATAACAAATCGATCTCAAGTCTGAGGGCGATCTTGGAAATGTCAACCTAACGTCTACCCAGTACCGGTCCCATCTCAAGATCGCTTTCAGACTTGAAATAGATTTATGAATACGGGCTTAGAAATGTTGAATAACTTACCTGTCAAAGGTCTAGAGAATTATCTCGTTTGGACTCCCCACGCTACACTAGTGACTTTAGCTTAGTTATAAAGGTTAACGAAATTAAGTTGAATAATACATTGCTAAAAGGTATTTTTTTTTAAGAAATATATAGCTTTAAAACCTTCGAAAATGATGACCGGCTGCGGTTCATTCGCATAAAAGAACATCCGGGGTTAATAAAGCTAGACAAGATTTTAGCAAGCTTTTAGCTTAATGTTAAAAGAATGGAAAATATTTAACGGTGTTATAAAAAAAATCGTTTCAGCATTTTTCTTCACAATCAATTAGTGTCAGTGTACTGTATGAGAATGGAAGAACGAGTAAGGAAATTGTTTCAGGAATTGGACACTATCGTTTAGATAAAAAATACTAAAAAGGATATTAGAAACTACAAAAAGCATTTATTGTAGTTCGTCTTTTGTTCATAATATGATAATTTATCACTGCTATAACCTCACATCCTACTAATATTATAAATGCGAAAGTTTGTGAGTGGGGATGTTTGTTACTGTTTCAGGCAAACACAGTATGCAGTGCGTTTATCAATATATTTATTTTACCCTAAATATTATCACGGTGGATATGATACTAGTAAATCACTAAATATACAAAAATTGCCAGATTACCTGGATAGCTGTCGTTCTTGAAATGTTTTAGAGTAAGTTGGATATATTAATAAATGCACTGCACACGGTCTTTCTCGCGAATTACAAAATGTGCCTTTTATTATTGTCAGATTTTGAAAAAAATCTAAAAAACCTCGCGGGCTAGATGGGCGCTTCAGCCTTAATACAAGCCATCTTTTCTTGGGCCTTCCTCTCGCACTGTATCCATCCTTATTCATATGCATCACTCTTTTAGTCACAGTCTTGTTGGCCGACTTTGTTATATAAAAAACACGTAAATATGTAATACTAGGCTGTGCACGCGACTTCGTCCGCGTCAAATTTACTTCCATACAACTTTTCATCCCCCCTTTCAACCCCCTTAAAACCCTTTTTTCGCATTAAAAAGTAGCCTATGTCCTTTCTCAGGCTCTAGACTATCTGTGTACCAAATTTCAATTAAATCGGTTCAGTAGTTTTGGCGTGAAAGCGCGACAGACACAGAGTTACTTTCGCATTTATAATCGCATTAATAAGGTTTGTTGTGATTGTTGTCCAGGCCCGCGGGTACCTGGAGTCGCTGCCGTACAAGCCGCGCGTGCCGTGGACCGACCTGTTCCCCGGAGCGGACGCCCGCGCGCTCGACCTGCTGCACCGCATGCTCACCTTCAACCCCAACAAGCGCATCACCGTCGAGGAGGCGCTTGCACACCCCTACCTCGAGCAGTACTACGACCCCAACGATGAGGTAACCTAGCATTCTATAGTAAACCTAGCCTGTAATCTATACAAATAAATAAAATTGGGGTGTCTGTTTGTAATATCAAAATAACACCTTTTCACTAAGTGCATATGAAAGTACATACGACACCTATAACAAAAACACGATTTAAAAATTGTTTGTCTGTCTGTCGTGTCTGTCTGTGTGTTTGTTCCGGGTAATCTCCGAAACGGCTGGACCGATTTTGACGGGACTTTCACTGGCAGATAGCTGATGTTTTAAGGAGTAACTTAGGCTACTTTAATTTCAGAAAAACTATTAGGGTTCCGCGTAAAAAAATAAAAACACATGAAATCAAAGAGTATCTCCGAAATGGCTGGACCGATTTTGACGGGACTTTCACTGGTAGATAGCTGTTGTTATAAGCAGTAACTTAGGCTACTTTTGTTTATAAAAAACTAAATTAAAAAAATGGGTCCTGTCGCGCGGGCTCAGAACGCGGGAGCGCGCTTTCTTGTTAAGTTAAATTTCACGCGGACGAAGTCGTGGACTCAGCTAGTAAACAATAAAATTGTACTCTAATACATAGTAGATACTGATAAGTGCAATTACCTCGTAGAATTGATTTAACTTTTTTGTTCAGTTTAATTTTAAGCCCATAAGATTATATCTTAATTTTTGTTATCATCACCTTGCCCTTATCCCACACTAGGTGGGGTCGGCGCAGCACGTTTTCTTCTTCCATTCAAGCCTATCATCCGTCTTCTCTGCACTCACTCCCTTTTCGGTCATACCCTCTTCCACGCAGTTCATCCACGTCTTTTTAGGACGTCCCCTACCTACCCCGACTACCGCTCACTCTCATACCCATCGTCCTTTTGACCACATGATCATCCTCTCTTCGCATAACATGTCCATAACATGTCCATAACAATTTTGGTCGTCTATACAAATAAATAAAATTGGAGTGTCTGTTTGTAATATCATAATAACACCTTTTCACTAAATGCATATGAAAGTACATACGACATCAATAACAAAACCGCGATTTAAAATTTTTTTGTCTGTCTGTGTGTTTGTTCCGTGTAATCTCCAAAACGGCTGGACCGATTTTGACGGGACTTTCACTGGCAGGTAGCTGATGGTTTAAGGAGTAACGTAGGCTACTTTAATTTTAGAAAAACAATTAGGGTTCCGCGTAAAAAAATATAAACACATGAAATCAAAGAGTATCTCCGCAACGGCTGGACCGATTTTGACGGGACTTTCACTGGCAGATAGCTGATGTTATAAGCAGTAACTTAAGCTAGTTTTATTTTAGAATAACAAAAAAAATATGGGACCTGTCGCGCGGGCTCAGAAATATAAGTTTGATCCCTAGAATGACGCGAGCTCCTACGTAGGTGTATACGATTTGAATGCTCGCAAGTGTCGCGCTTCTCTACGGGTGGGTATAAGACGCGAGCGGCAATTGGTTGTTTATTTGCTACGTTTAGGAACACGCCAACGATAAGAGGGTTTCATAGATCAATGATGTCAAAGTACATCTGTTTTAGTATCGATTCTTGTGAAAAATGGATATTGATTGGCCCAAAAAAAACAAAAAAAGGTAATTTCATTCATTCATTCTTCTGGAATATTGCGACACCTGGAGCAGAGGGCGCTCGGAGGTGGGGATCGTTGGAAGGGATAAACTAAAAAAAAACCTGATATAGTTACGCGTGATTTATTGCAAATTGACCCGTATTCCAATGGTATGTTATGGATTAAGGCCATACGCCACCACGTCGGCCCAGAGCTGGTAGGCCACCTTGCATACATCTTTCGAACTAAGTACAGGTTTCCATGTAAAAAGCTCCCAGTAGTAAAAAAATTGCTTCTTAGTTCACGTGAAATAGTCTGTCAATCTTAATTCAAACTTTGTCGGTCTGCTGAAAAAGAATCTCGGGAAAACTTTTAGTTACTTCCACGCCATAACTCAGAAGGTATATAATACAAATAAGTTACCGAAGAGATTTATATCACTGACAATATAGGTCGAAGTGTGAAGGTAATATGTTACCAACGGTCTAATTCGTATTTTTATAAAAGATCCCGATTTCAATATGTAATATGTGTTGTCTCCGCCTGATTTTTTATTTTGCCCTTCGGTTTAAGGCTTATTTCTTAGAAGGAATAAAATTTATTTTTACTGAGAAATAACGGTTGGATAAATCTAAAATTATTTCCAAGGGTTGGAGGATATATAGCAGCTCAAATTATGAATCAGAGAGATTCAAAAAATGTGGTAAGAAACGAAATATTTCGCTTTGCATCACAGTTCCATAGCAACACTAGGTTCTAATTACGTACTTGTCTGTGCATTAGTTCATATTAAAAATAATGTAAATAATGTACAAAGTGTTCTAATAGTATCAGATTCTAAGAGTGTTCTTTCTGCATTGTCAAATGTAAATATTTCTTTTAAACTAAATTATTTAATTTTTGATATTAGAAAGATGTTATGGAAGCTATTTGTTGAGAAAGACATTAATGTAGAATTCTTATGGGTGCCTTCTCACAGTGGCATTTACGGAAATGAAGTTGTTGACAGAGTAACACATATGGATCACAACGAAGACCATACAGAGATTTTAAAAGTCCCATTTACAGATTACTATAACTACTTCAACGTTTCAAATAAACATTTATGGAACCAATGCTGGGCAATAACTCTCGAAACTAAAGGCAAATGGTATGCTGAAATTCAAGGTGAGATTCCGATGAAGCCTTGGTTTAACAAATTTGATTATATTGATAGAAAATTCTTCACCATTGTTTCCCGTATGCGGTTAGGACATTGCTTAACACCTGCTCACCTATATAGACTTAACATTGTCCACAATAGCCGATGTTCCCACTGTTCACAAGATAACGCCAATTTAGATCATGTAATTCTGACGTGTCCAGCTTTCAATATTCAACGGCTGATTTTAATCAATGACATTAGTGACAATAGTGACAGTGATAGAAGTGTTCCCCGCCGTGTCCAGCATATATTGTCAAATTCTAAGTACTTTATCCCTTTATATAAGTATATTTGTAAAACCATAGGCAAAATATAATATTAATTTTTGTGTAGCTGATTATTGTTAGTACGTATTATTATTACTCAGTAATTCATGTAAATTAATGTAATTTTTTGATATGTATGCGACTGAAGGACTTGATTCCATGGTCACGAATAAATTAAAAAAAAAAAAAAAAATTACGTACTTGTTACTATTCAAAATATTATGGTTTGTATAATTCATCGTTCATTTCACGAAGACGCATGCTGTGACTCTTATGACAGTGGCATTTGGGTCAATTTGCAATAATTCACCCGTCTTGGATTGTATAAAAGTTGGACAGTGGAATATATATTTATTTACTACTTATGTTAATTTTTGTCATCCATGATATCCTTGCCGTTCGGAATTGATAACTAGAAGGTTCTTAAGGTGAAGGCGCCTGTCTAGCCCGCGAAGTTCAAATTTTTTGAGTTCTTTTAGAAATTTTTCAAAATCTGACAATAATAAAAGACAAATTTTGTAATTCGCGAAAATGACCGTGTGTAGTGCATTTATTAATACATTTATTTTACTCTAAATATTATCACGGTGGATATGATACTAGTAAATCACTAAATATACAAAAATTGCCAGATTATCTGGATAGCTGTCGTTCTTGAAATGTTTTAGAGTAAGTTGGATATATTAATAAATGCACTGCACACGGTCTTTTTCGCGAATTACAAAATTTGTCTTTTATTATTGTCAGATTTTGAAAAAATTCTAAAAGAACTCAAAATATTTGAACTTCGCGGGCTAGATGGGCGCTTCAGCCTTATGCAAAATAACTAGACATTAAACGTTCGTAAACTGCCTCGAACTGCCTACTTTTTATACCGAGGGGAGCATTAAACTCCTATTTGAATGCGACCCTTGGTATAAAAAGTAGGAGGTAAAAGTCGCGATGAGGTAAACAGGGTGGGGGTGTTTTATACAGGGTGGCTCATTTACAAAGGTCAACATTTTCTTTTTTGGTAACGATGTATCTGTGACTCATTTTGATAAATGTGAGACCCGCGAAAATGTATGGTTTAGAAGTTATAACTTTTTTTTTCTGGTCTCTAGTTACAAAATACTCGAAACCCGTAACTCAAGTCAGAGCGCGATCTTGAAAATTACATTCTTATCTCATACCAGTACAAATTAACTTGTCAAAAGCGTACTCAAATTCGCTGTCACACTTGAGCTAGATAAAATTGATTGAGCTTGGGCCTAAGTTGAATATTTACCAATATGCACTGTTCAAATGAAAATTACACCAAAAAGTCTAAAACAATGGTAGAATACTAGACTATACTAAGATTTGGTGAATATGATTTGGCCAAGTCAAATACATAGGGTTCCATATAACGTGGCAGTAGCGAATACGGAGGGGGGTCTATATCGCTCCCGCGACGTGGTGTCGTAACACAACCACTATTTGTACAAGGAACAATTACACGACTGGAGGTGTATAATTACGATAGGTACATTTTAATTACATTGATATTGGTATTCCTTTTGTAATAACGGGGTACGGAACATTGTACCATTCAAATGGACTGGAATTTGATATTACATTAGATATCTAGTCTGTATCGGTTGATGACTAATGGCATCTATCGATTGTCCATAGCTCTGAAGACTGTTCAACTTTAACACTTATTTCAACAGCCGTATAAGTCATGTCTCAAACTTGCTTCTTCATCTGACTTCTATGTATTGAACAAAATATGATTCCCACCTCGCCAATCTTGTGTTAAGAAAATTTTGTAAGTACATATTTTTATTGCATACTATACTTACTATACTAAGTAATATTAAAGTTTGCTAAAAAGTCAAGTATTTCTTTGACAAAAAATGTAAGGTCGTGTGTACTTATCAGTTTCGAGATTTCATAAGTTCATGATGGAATACGTTTTCATGTTATTTTTCAGTTCGCCGAAAAGGAATAAATTTTATCGTTAAATTGACGACCGCTTGGCGCAGTGGTTCGAGCGTAGGCCGCTCGGCTCACTGCAAAATTTCGGAAATGGCCTTTTCGTAATTTGCCCAGGTCTGGGTGTCACTGGGATCGCCCCCAGTCCATTGTACGGTACCCATAGTACAAGCTTTGCTTAGTTTGGGAACGTACAATTGGTGTGTCTGTCTGGCGATATTTATTATTTATTTATATAAATGAAAAGTTTTACTTCAGAAATACGACGCGACAGCCTCAAAATGCCGAAGCCTGTACAATTCTGATGACTCTTAAAATTGTTCCAATATGTTTATATTTTGAAATAAAACTATTTTTCGGATTTTATCGCGTTTATTAACTTTATGTTCCCGACGTTTCGGTTGCTTTACAGCAGCCATGGTCACGGGGGGACTGAGGTGTTAGACGTCCTGATGTTATAGTTAGTAACTGGGTACCCTCATATTTAGTTGTTGTTTGCGGTCCGATCCACGCAGAAAGTGCTCACAGTGTCTCGAGGTCTTGCAATGGTACACTTGGTTTTGGATTTAATTATATTAATTACTGGATCCCAAGTTGGTGGTAGCACCCAGCCATCTTCCCTATTGAAATTAGGATGTTTTTTAATTTCAATGGCCTCACGTATCATCCTTGGTCGGAATCGGTGTTCTTTTGCGAGGATCTGTGGTTTATCAAATCTGATATAATGGCGGGTGCGGTCCTGTACATGTTCACAGATTGCAGACTTCGTGGAGCGCCGGTGTTTCACGTCAGCTATATGTTCTTTTACGCGGGTTTTTACTGATCTTTTAGTTTGCCCTATGTAGGAGAGCCCACATTCACAGTCGAGTTTGTATACCCCTGCATCTTGTAGAGGAATGTGACACTTGACAGGTGGTAAGAACTGACTAATCTTCTTTGGTGGCTTGAAATAAGTTTTGATAGAAGCACGTTTCAAGATGTAGCCAATCTTGTCTGTGACACCTCTTATATATGGTAGTACAGCAGGTAGACGCTCGACTGTGGCTGGTTTCACTCGGTCACTGTGATGGCGGCGGGGGATCCGAAGCTTGTTGTCATGCAATACTTGCTTGACATGATGGATCTCGGCAGCCAGGTGTTGCTCATCACAGATCCCTTGTGCTCTCTGAAACAAAGATTTACCCACGGTAGCTAACTGTGTTGGATGGTGGTGAGAATCACCGTTTAAGTACCTATCAGTATGGGTCCTTTTTCTATACACGGTGTGGCCTAAGGTGTTATCAGGATTTCGGATTACTAAAACATCTAAGAATGCTAGAGTGTTGTTGGCCTCTAACTCCATTGTAAATTTGATTTTAGAGTGTATGGAGTTAAGATGGTCGAGAAATGCTGTTATTTTGTCAGATGGTAATATTGTGAAAGTATCGTCTACGTACCGCTTGTAGAATCTTGGGGTCACAGGTGAAGTGCGAAGGGCTGTCTCCTCGAAGTCTTCCATGAATATATCGGCGACAACAGGAGAAACAGGGGAGCCCATCGCTACACCATCTACTTGCTTGTAGAACTGTTCATTCCACAACAGATACCCGGATGTGAGGCAATGTCTTAAAAGTTCAGCATATTCCTCCGGCATGTTGTTCTCTGCTAGCTTCTTTGATACTATAGTGATGCAGTCTGCTACAGGCAGAGAGGTAAACAAAGACTGAACATCAAAACTGACCATAGTTTCATTGTCAGCAAGATGTAGATGTTTAATCTCACTGACAAAATGGTATGAATCCTTTGTATGTGCCCTTGTGTGTCCTCTTAGTAGTGAGAGCACCTTCGCTACGTGCTGGGCCAGACTGTATGTTGGTGTGTCAATCTGGCTTACAATAGGACGCAGCGGGGCCTCGGGCTTGTGTATTTTAGGCAACCCATACAGCTTAGGTGGTTTTGCGCACGAAGGTATCAATGATTTGACGTCTAGATTCAATGCGTCGGAGTGTTTCTTTAATAGATCGGTAGTTGTTTTTAACACGTTTGTAGTTGGGTCTGTTTTGACCTTTTTATATGTTGTTTCATCCGATAAAAGTTCTACAATTTTTGCATTGTAATCTGACGTATCCATTATCACCGTCGCATTTCCCTTATCCGCGCGGAGAATAGTAATATCTGTCCTAGTGCGTAGGTTCTTCAACGCTAAATACTGATTCTTAGGAAGATTTTGTTTGGGCACTGAAACACGGCGTAACAACGATGAAACGTCCTGTCTAATTGCCTCGGAGTCTTCCTTTTTAAAATTATTTTTGGCTAGGACATCCTCGACGCTACAGATAATGTCTTCATAAGGGATCCTGCGAGGCGGCACAGCAAAATTTAATCCTTTTTTCAAGACTTGCACGATGTTTTCATCCAAACTTTGTTTTGACAGATTGACAACTGCGCGTGAGTCATTTTTGTCTGTGGTGCACGGGTGCGTTCCGTTACCATGTTTTGAAAGATTTTTGACATTTGATTTGGTGATTAATTTCTCATATTTTATAATGTGTTTATTTTTGCATTCATTGTATTTAGATGTTTCGCGCTTATTTAAAGTATCTATGCATTTATTAAAATCAAATGTCGTCAAAACTGTCTTAATTGCGTTGGATGAAATCTCAATTTGCCGGCTGATGTTATGTAGATCGGAACGCGTTTGATGAATCATCACCCGTAGTAACTTTTTACTCGCCTGGTTTAGGATCTTAACGCTTCCTCGTATGTCCTTCTTTGCAGATATCTTGGCACACGTAGGAATGAGATTATGGTCTCGGCATCTCTTCAAGAAATTTAAAGATGTTGTAAATCTTGCGCGTTTAGTCTTGAGATCTTCCAACCGACGTACTTTGTTTGCGATTTCCAGTCCGTACTGGTTCACATATTGTTTTCTTATATTTACGCGAATACTACACATTGAAATAAAACTATTTTTCGGATTTTATCGCGTTTATTAACTTTATGTTCCCGACGTTTCTAGTATAAATAGTTTTATTTCAATGTGTAGTATTCGCGTAAATATAAGAAAACAATATGTTTATATTTGCTCAGCCGCATGACATGCCAATCCTACTAATATTATAAATGCGAAAGTTTGTGAGTGTGGATGTATGTATGTATGTATGAATGTATGTATGTTTGTTACTCCTTCACGCAAAAACTACTGAACAGATTTGGATGAAATTTGGAACACAGATAGATTATAACCGGGATTAACATATAGGAGACTTTTTAACCCAATAATCCAATACAACGCGGATGAAGTCGCGGGGCACAGCTAGTGTTATATATACTCATACATAATCTTCGTCGCGAAGTTTATTGGCCAACAGGGAAATCGAATCGGCATCACCCGCGCGACGTCTCGAGACGACTACGACGTCTGAAAATCACCCTAATTTATTTCTCACACATTACATCCATTCGCAAATAACACCCTTTTTGTTTGAATCTTTTATTCATACCTCGTCCCGATCATCACAAGTCTTTTCCTACCAAATTGCGGGTTAATTTGCTCAGCAAATTTAGATTCATGAATAGGCCGTGCAAAATTTGCATTAGATCTACTTTTACATTACAAACGATAAATTATATGCTAATGTAATACATAAATGTATAACGTAATGATGTACGCCGACGGACGTAGTTCAAAGACGTGTTTTAATTACAGCCAGTGGCGGAGGAGCCGTTCCGATTCGCGATGGAGCTCGACGACCTGCCGAAGGAGACACTCAAGCAGTACATTTTCGAGGAGACATTACTGTACAAACAACTGAACGAGGACGCGTAGACGCGGCACCGACCCCATTCAGAGGTGCTTTGTGGCGCTGTGAGCTGTCTGCGAGCTCTGACCACTCTCAAACCACATAACTCTACGGTGGACCGTGGCCACATCGCTAATCGCAGCCGTGACGTCATCGCCTCACTCATACATTATCTCATCGGTGTTTTTATCTTATCTCCAGTGCTTCGTGATTAGCTGAATAATACGAGTCGTTTCTAAGAATGTTTTGTGAAACATTGTAACTTTAAGGAAAACTCACGGTTTTATAATGTACCAGGAAAAAATAATGTGTTAACTAACAGAGCTCGCAGACAGGTGGCCCTCGGTCGCGGGATTATTTAATGACGATGACGCGCGGGTTTAAGTTTTAGGGATGTTCTTCACCCGTAGCCGGTTAACCAAAGTTAATAGTTAACCATGATGTTGTATTCATTAAGTATTCGAAGGTGTGGGCTCGGCGATGAGTTCGTTTGATATTCTAAGTAATATTTTGTAGGTAATATGGAGCCATTCGTTTGAATCTATTCATTGGAACGCGAGCCTCGGAGCTCTTTCTACTTTTTAATATTAATATGTTAGACGTGATCGCTTTCAGAGGCAATCAATGGAGTATTCTTTTGTATGGCGGAAAATAATGCATAATATTTTTGTTTATAAAAAAAAAAACTGCCAAACGAGTAATAATATTCATTCATCGCTTCGTATTTATGATTTTTGGAAAGCAGAACGTCTGAAAGATATTTTGTGTGGATACAGTGTCGGTATGACTGGGTCAGAATGTAGTTCTTAAACATATATTAAAGCGTAGCGAACCTATAGTATCATAGATAGGTCTTTTCTGAAATTTATAAACGTTAAACCTAGTCGTACAATTTCTAAATCGGGATGTTCGATGATGGTGTTCTTTGACGGAGATCGATATCGTCGTAGGTATTTTACAGTATTACATGTCGATAAATTACTATATCGACGACTAGAAGGACGATTTAGACGCGTCGCAAACATCTTGAGTCGGTACGGTGAATTGATGGTGAACATGGTTAATGTTTATTAAGAATAGTTGATTGTATGTCACATATTTTGAACTCAGCTCCTGGGGGTCGGGGGCTGGGGGGAATTAAAGGAAAGGTATCTGCGTACGTAAAAGGGTCGAGAACTCCGAGCCGTGGCTGGCACCGAGCATTGTCGAGTATGTCCGCCGCGCCGGGAGGCATATAAGCAAAGTCCACCCGAGTTTCGAACGCCGATTCCGATTGCTTGAATAGCTCTCATAGAGGGCTTTTTTCTGCTATATCCACCAATAGTTTTCGGTCATTCTAATGAGGATTTATGGGTGGACTTAGAAAAAATACGAAAAATTATTCTTATAGATCCTATTATCCTTTTAGTCTTTTTTACTAAACGTTTTGTAATTACAGCAAATAACGTATGAATATTACACACATTTTGGCTGCGATTAAAAAACGTGTAGGTACTAATTAATAATACTAGGTACTGAAAAAATAATTTATTGTAGTTTTTATTCCCCAGTGGTCATGAATAAATAATCCTAACTTAAACCACCTAGGTTGTTCTACCCAGATCAACCCAGTTCCCTGGGCATTATTGATTGAGCGCGCCCATTGATTGTCTCACAAAGAGTTTATCCACCAATTAGAGGCCGCGTTCAAACTCAGTTGGTGGAATTTGCTTATATGCTGCCGGAAGACGTCGAGCGAGCGCGGCGCGCAGCTGCACGACACTCACTAACTACCGAACAGTAAAGGTGAGCGTCCACTTGGAGCGGGCCCGCATGCTTCGACCAATAGGATTGCTTCATTTCCTAAGCTTCACTCGGCTTAGCTCAAGTTGACAGGTTAGCACAGCCAAGTGGACGGTCACCCTAACGGTCGGCTGAGGACGGCTGGTGTAAATATTTTTACATTTCGAATTAATGTATTTTAAAGTGTCACCGAGTAATAATTTCAAGCACTAAATGATTGTTCATTAATTCTGATGTGATCTAATTACGAGTAAATGTACCTACTTTATATTGCGAGCTAGGTGTTCGTTGGAAAACTTGCGTGTTTTAAATGATTTCTCAAATAATAATAATAATTATCGTCTTCCTTGTATTCGTATGGTTAGCGCACAAGGCAATTTTAGAATAATTGATTCATATCAAATATTTTAAAGAGATGTTTATAGGTTAAAAAAAAATTAGTTGTTGTGCGGATTTATGTGGCGTCGTATCAAGTTTTCCAATGGACGGTGTTAGGGCGCGCCGCAGGGCGGGCGGGCGGCGGCGGCGCCGAACTATTGTTACACTTCGTATTGTCTATCGTGTTGTTAAGAAGGATCAAAGCCCACACTCCAGGTTCGTACCCAGTGTGATTCACAATCTTGGGCGGTCATTTGATCTATTTCTGTACTAAGACTTGAATAACGTTGTTTGTTGAAAATATTTAGGAAGCATTTTAGATAAACATTTGTCATTCTATTTTTAAACTAACAGTACATAATGTGAATGGTTCTCGTTGGGTTCAAAGGTACTTTGGATCTTCATACGTATCTTTACTTTTGTGCGACAGTTTCGTGTGCAAAATACTTTGTAAATTGTAATTCTCTTGTAACCGCGGCTACACCCATACACCCATTTGTATCTATGACAGGCGTGTCTTACCACATGTAGATTGGAAGATAACATCTTGGGGCCGATACAGCTTTGGGCCAAATAGGGGTGTGACCGCTTTAATTCTACCAAATTCCCCGTTAACCGATTTAAGAAAAAAGAAGGTTCCGTTTTCCCTTGTATGTTTGTGAGCGTGATTTCTTTCAGAAACTAAATTAACGATTTTTATTATAATTAATGTTAATGTTGTAACAGAAATCAGGGTGCTGGAAATTTAAACATAAGGGCCACTTTTATTTTTGCGAACACAGAAAAAATAACGGTAATAAATTGTTATTTTGTTCCTGGTATCATTTTTGGTATTTTTTACTAAACGTTTTGTAATTACAGTAGCGATTGAATGTAGGTAATGCTTCGTATTCGTAAATTATTTGCTGTAATTACAAAAAAAAAACTAGTATAAAATACTACAAGGGATACTAGGAACTAAACCTTTGTTATTTTTTTTTACTCAGTGAAGAACACCATTGTTACGCAGTGTACTCCCGCACGATAGCGAAACGAAATACGGGTGTAGCCGCGGCCTAATCTTAGTTTATAACGCATTTACAGTACCATCGACATGAATTATCGAGTTATTTTAGAACTATTAACCAAAACGACGCACCTTCGGTTGCGGGGTGGTTAGTAAACTGTTTGTACAGATTTTTTTATTTCTTATTACTATGTGAAATCGCTTCGACATGTGTAATTTCAACTGTATTTTAGATATGCCAATATTTTGTAAAAGACAAGCTTGTTCATTGTTAGCGTTTTTAAATAAGTGAAACTATTCTCTCACTGACTGCTGTTCAAATATCTTGTTAAATGTTCAATATTGTATTAAATATATCTAAAACTTCCCCATCATTATTCAGGATCAAAACTCATCGACATAATATGAACGAAAGCAGTAAATTAATACATCTTCACCGTTTGAATATCGGCGGCAGTATGAGGATTAAAATTGGAATTTCGTTAAAATATTTGGTGACGGTAAAATAAACCACCGGTTAAAGTATTTTATTGAATGCAAAGTTGATTGAGATTGTAAAATCAAGACCCAGTTTCACAACAATTCAATCCTTTATAAAATAAATTAAAATAAATAACTTCCGTTGTGATTGTAAAAATATGACTGAACAGATCTTGCATTGCGCTAATACGAAACTTTCTACCCTTTCTAATAATATTATCTATTCTATACAATCTCCAATAATCATAACACCAGAGTACCATCACGTATTTATTGTTAAAATATGAGTGTTGCCATATTTTCTTAAGTCATTATGTACAAATTGGATATTGTAAGATCATTTGTTATCTGTCAACAGTTGAATATTACGAAAATAAATCAAATCAAAACAGCCAAGTTGTTTAATTTATCGCTAGGGTGGCCGCCGTGCCAAATTGGAATCCTTATCAAATTATAGCATTGATTTAGTGTTGCTACATGGAAAATAAAGCCGCGATACAGAGTAGACATAATAAATAATAAAGCGAGCGGGAAAGTAGTGGGTCCCCTGAGCAGGTAACCCTACCCTCGCGCGAATATTAAATCGAGTTTATAACGAAGCAAAAAGTGCTATGAAACTAGGGAATGCTTTCAAATTAATTAGACCGACGTTTCGCCGGTCTATCGCCTGGGGAGAACACGGCGGGTAATCAACCGCAGCTGCGCCCAGACAGATGCCGTAAACAGGGCTTATTACGACCAAATAATTGGAGAAACTTTTGCGGCCGTGAAAACCTTCAGCCGTAGGACCGCGAGCCGAACAACATGTTTCATGAAATTACATAGCATTGGCTGAAGCTCCTTGATGTTATTGGACGTTTCTTTTGTAGATACCTACGTCTCTTCGACTAGTACTTTTATTAGATTACATGTCCCGACAAATATCTATGATTCGATTTTGATATTGTGGTTAGGTACGTCTAGAAGTTGGATACCATTGTAGACAATGTTTAGTCTCTTTGTTACATTTGATAACTAGAGTGTGTCTAAAATATTGTGCACTATGAAATGCTGTGGGGTAAACCGGTCCTTACCTCCTCGGGATTACCAAGCTACACTACCGATAGTGAACCTATATATGTACTTTTTTCTTTTCTTCTCAACCTATAATTACCCAATGCTGAGTGTAGGTCTCTTCGAGCCCTAGATTTAGACATTTTTAGGGTAAGTATCTTAGACCAGAGGACCATCAAACACGAAAGCACATAGGTACTAGTATCTCCTTTGACTCGTAATTAAGTAGATGGTGTATTTTATTAGTACCGAAACATTAGATGTAGGTACCTAGTATAAGTATAGAAGTTAGTGAGCATATTCTTTCACTTTGTCCCAGATCTGTTGGAATTTTATAGCCCTTCATAAAAATAAAGGTAGTCATAATTTGATCTCGTATAATTCTGCCATTTGAAATCTATAATTACGGTCTGCAGCCATTAAAATCACTTTATTACAATCTCTTTGGAGGCATCTGCCGACGTTCCTATCTAATTACCGATAATGAAAATCTAAATATAAGGTCAGATGTCTTGAATTTAAAACAATATTAATTCCTGGATCTAGCTAGCTCCTACTATCGATTTTATCAAAGATATAAAAAGGTTTGAATTGAATTTGTCCACGTACCTACCGGATTTGTATATTTAATGTCTGTGATCGCTCGTTATAGGTATTCATCATGAAAAAAATGCAAAAGAACTCGTTGTTCTTCGAATGTCGCACAAAAAGAATCCTTAACGGGCTCAATGGAGTGAACAACCCGTGTTTAGTGCCTTCAAGATTGCCTCCCGGGAGACGTATAAAGGTGGAATAACGGCGCGGCGGCACTATATAGTGGTGGCCCGTTAATTAGCATCCCAACCTATTGTCATAGGTAGTCACGAGGCTAGCCGAGACCCGAGGTAACTACTTACACGATCAAGGGATCGTATTAATTTACGTCAGAGCGGTATTACATAAATTAAAACGATCCCTTTTGTTCTTAATTTCCTCTTCAAATTGCATCAGTAGCTATAGTTACTATTTTGTTTTGTTTTATTTTTTGACGACCGCTTGGCGCAGTGGTTCGAGCGTAGACCGTTCGGCTGACTGCACCGAGGTGGTTCGATTCCCATCAGGGTAAAATTCGAAAATGATCGTGTCTCTGGGATCGCCCCCAGTCCATTGTACGGTACCCATAGTACAAGTGTTGCTTAGTTTGGAACCATACAGTTAGTGTGTTCGTCTGGCGATATTTATTTATTTATTTTAACCAACCAGGGGATCGATTGAGTTGCCAGCGGTTAAGAGTGTTAGGCCCCTGTACCAATCAGCAGAAATGTTCTTTACCATCAGATTTGTTTGTGGTAGGTAGTTCAGTACATCATCTTTAGCATTTACCAAGGCACCACGCAAAATATCTTGCATTATAGGTAATAAGATCCTGTTTATCGCGGGTTCACTCCACGTAGATATTATGTATAAAATATGTACTTGCCTAAAGGAATTCTTACGAAACTCTATTGCTAAGACGCTATTTGAAATGCCTTTGTACAAAGCGTTGGGTTGAGCTTAGTGGAGTTATGAGAACATCCTAAATCCTCAGATGCGTCTGACTTTACAAAGGTTGGATTTAGCAGACGTACGTAACTGCTGTCTTCACAAAACGTAAACGATTTGAATTTTGCAGATACATAATTCTTTATTTCCTTGAAAGAGGGTTGAAATATTTAGATAAAAGGTAGATGTCTGCTAGCCTATAGTTTTTCGGCAGATGGTTTTTTTTGCTGCGATCAAAAAACCGATGGGTTATTTAAGATTTTATTTTTTGTATTATTTAGTTTTTAGTGTTCCATGGTCGCCACGTGGAGCATGGTATCCAATCCAGCATATATACAGAGAATATTGAATTAAAATAATAACGCTTGTGTAAATACACCTATGTTAATAGGGTAATTATAATGGAGTTTCATTCCGCCTCCGTATGAGGCAATGAAAACAAAGTTCAAATTACTGTTCTGGGCCTATTTTTATAAGAAATGAATTCAACGCCCAAAAATAACTAAACTAATAAAATTGACTAAACTAATATGTAACGATTGCCGATTCCTGTTATTGGATGGTCGTAATGCATAAGTGATATTTTAAGTTATCAATGTAATTTTTTTTTATTATGTAGAACTAAAGGCGTATGTTGGACTTTCGCATCCTTAAATAGGGATATTACCAGAATGTTCACACTTTTAGAAAATGTCTTAGTTTGATGACACTGTCATAATTAGCCACACATTGAATTAACCAACCATTAACATCTAGTCATCACGCTATGATCAGAGTAAGTACCCATTTCACAAATTGCACCAGATCCCGGTCACCAGCGAATGGGGCCATGGAAATAGATCAAGCTATCGACGTGCAGCGGCAGCAAGTGATTAATAGCACAACGGTCTGCATTGACTGGGGATATTGGAGAAATTGATAGTTATACGGCAATAGCGATGGCACGGAATCTCTAGTTATAGCCGTGATGATCAAACACTGAATAATTTTCTCTTGTGTAGGTACAGTACTTTTTTTAATTCATTCACTTTTATTATGTACCTACCAAAAATGTAATTTTTACAAAATTATGTAACCATCAGCAGGTTTTGTAACAATAAAATGTATGAGTAATATATAAATAAGTGACTGTACTTCTACCTATCCAAATAACGTTCTATGTCCTATTGACGATTGCTTGGCGCAGTGGTTCGAGCGTAGGCTGCTCGGCTCACTGCACATAGTGGTTCCGGGTTCGATCCCGCCGGGGAAAATTTAGGAAATGGCATTTTCGTAATTTACCAGGTCTGGGTGTCACTGGGATCGCCCTCAGTCCATTGTACGGTACCCATAGTACAAGCTTTGCTTAGTTTGGGACCATACAGTTGGTGTGTCAGTCTAGCGATATTTATTTCTATAGTATTATGTAGACTTTTCTTTTTTATGTAGACTGGTATAATTCATATATATCGCTTCATCCTAACGAACAAGAAACTTTTAAACCCGTCGGCATAACGATGTTGATGCCTAACCAGAAAATAAATTACCTGCGCCTGAATTTACGCACCTTCATAATATACATAGGCTGAAAACTGGGAAACGCCGCCCTACTGTGAAGGAGCCCACGAATAATCTAATATATTAGCAGTGTCTTCAACGCGTTACCGATAATGTGGTTTATACGTTAACATTGTTATCATATTTCGTAAACAGTTTGCTTTTATTGGCACATTCTGTGTGTGACGCTACAAACTTTGCAGATCCTTTATTTGGTTCAGGTAGATACACAGGTTAAGTATACATTGTTTGTTGTGTTCATAATTATTATTGCACTCACTATGTATACCTACCTCCATAGAGTATACAAAATTACATTAAAATTGTGTCCTTTACCTATGCATTTCATTAAAAAACGTTAATATTGTAAAACTATAGATATCTCATTTTATAAAAGTCATACTTTATTTTTTTATTAACAATGTGTGAATGTGAAATTTGCTTGCGTCATGCCTAGAAAGGTCTTCTTTGCTATATTGTAAGCTTATACAACTTATCAAGGCTCCAACAAGATATATAAAAAGCACATATTTAAACCATAGCAGAATCCCACTATCGATCGAACACGTAGGAATTTTTCAATAAGACAAAAGCAAACACATTTTCTACTGCTTAGAGTACTTTTATTGGCAATACCGTCGACATATTTCATGTTTATCTAAATCCCAGTCTGCAATACTCGTGAATAAATAGGTTCATACTTTACATTCAGATGAAATAGTTTTCCAGTGTCGGATTGCATTTCCAATATTGCGGTGATCTCGTAGCGAAGGCTACGGGCTACGGCGTAGCCGCGTAGCGCTATGCAGATGCTATCAAAGCTGTGTTCCCATGGCCATGAAGGAAGCGGGATGGGGAACACACCCTGGCTAGTGGTTCTGCTTATCCCCGAAATTTTAATCCATTTACAAAGGCTGTATACGAAACAATTTTGAGAATAAAATTACTTTGTAATAGTTATACCATTGTAAATCGATTGAAACTTTCTATAAGTTTGGGGTTGAGTGTATAAGCCATCTGTGAGATTGTAGCAATGAGGAAGGTTTACTTTGCCTCGCTGGTTTTTGACGCAAAGCTTCTATACGGACGTACGGGGCGCCCGCCGCGCGGCCAATCTATCCGTGCTAAGCTTCAGACGTCAGTAGCTTTACATGATATATATAGGTATTAGTGATGTAACGAATGTTGGATTTTTGACATTCGCGAATGCGAATGCGAATATTTGGCTTCAACATTCGCGAATGCGAATGCGAATGCGAATGTTGACTTTCAAATAAGAAACCCTAAATTGAAAATTAAAAAACTTTTTAATAGGTTGAAAAAATATTAAAAAATATTAAAAAGTTTTAAACGACTACAAAAGAACTGATAATTTTCAAACGGTTGAATCGATTTTCGTAAAACATAGCTAAGAACACTTGAACACCTTTCTAAAAAAGGAAAAATTAAGATAGGATCATTTGTTTGGGCGCTACGATGCCACAGACAGACACACAAATACACATGTTAAACTAATAACACTCCTATTTCTCGGAGGTTAATAAAAAGCGCGCAAAATGTTAGACTGGATTGACATTTCGTGTCGGCCGAACATAGCCGAACCCATAGGTTGAAAGAATGAAGTTAGTCACATAAAGTTAATTCGAAGAGATTTGTTTTGATTTGATGGTAGTTTAGTATTATTTCATTAATCAAATTTATTTCATATTCAATTTTTATTGAGTTAATATTTTAATTAGACTAACAAGAGCAATAGAGAACGATCCTATTTATAATTTAGTTGCCTTCCTCAAGACAGTACATTTCTTTTATTCAAATATAAGTAAATAAGTGCATTATGTGCAAGTGAGCTAAGTTACGATCGAGGCTGGTTTGCAGCCAGAGACTAACACGAGGGTTGTGCTGTGATGGAGCCAAGGTGTGTAATTAACAATGCTCACGCAGTTCATACGACATTTTACAACTTACTTGCGAGAAAAAAATATTTAGAATATTACAATCTTAATTGGAAAGAAATCACAATTCACGATTTTTTTTAAGACTTAGAGAATTAAAACAACATGGCGCGCCGTAAGTTTTTAGGGTTCCGTAGTCAAACTCGGAACTCTTATAGTTTCGGCACGTCCGTCTGCAATCACAGTAATTTTATACAGAGACTATTAGGGCTAAAATACTGCAAACTAGCCAAAAAATTGAGTTTATGTACCGCTAAAAAACTGTTTTTAAATTTTGAAAGCAAAGTTTATCCATTGTACCTCCCGTGCTTAAGAAAGGGGAGTAAAGAAAAATGTTTACACACCCCCTCGATTGAGGTATTGTTCAGTAAGTATTTTAAAACTATTTGATTGAAATTCAAATCGTTTATTTTGTTTAGGCCTACGGGGGCACTTACAAATTGTATATATTACATATTTTTTCTATCTACAACCGGATCGGAACGCGACCTCGACTGACAAGATCCGGCAAGAAACTCAGCGGGCTTGTCTTTTACATGTCATTATATTTTTTTTATCGCCAGTGTGATAGTTTCTTTGACAGTTTTTCAATATTAATTCCCGTTTACGAAATATTGAGCTTCATTGTGGCCTTTTTTACTTTAGTAGCAAGGTCATCCTTTAAATTAGAACCACATTATAAATGGTTTATTATAGGAAATAAATAGTTATTTACTATTTAAATTAATATAAGTAATTTTATAATAAATCTAAATTGAGTCTCAAGCCACGCACCACTGATTGTGCACCCAGTCTAATCACAACTTAATTATTTGACTTAAAAATCCTTATAAGAATTTTCATCATTCTTACTATTTTATTTAAAAGGTGACTAATAGTAAATTAATTTCATAGAAATGAATAGGTTACGTGAGATGCCTTATTCGATGTTTCATTATCAATAAAAAAATATCACTTTTATTTTATAAGTTCCGTAGTATCTCAAAGTGGCGGGATGTCTACGGAACT
Organism: Notodonta dromedarius; assembly: GCA_905147325.1. NCBI lineage: Eukaryota > Metazoa > Arthropoda > Insecta > Lepidoptera > Notodontidae > Notodonta > Notodonta dromedarius. Next base: position 11,128,454 of record LR990161.1, on the reverse strand, counting down.
CTAGAGTATGCAAAGTCCGACATGCATTTGGCTGGTTATATTTATCTATGGGTCTGGCAAAGCCGGTAACAATTATTATATTATTTGAAATATAATAAATCGAATGTTTATAATATGTTTTATTTACAATGAAATTGAATGTGAAATAAATTTATTGAAATAGTTAATGTATTTATGTATAAAATTTTAATAAACATCGTTTATTTATTGTTTTATAATGTTTACTATTTTAGGATAACTCTTTACTAAGATTTAAAAAAATTAAAGTTAATAGCACTGGTGCGTAATAAGCTGCTTTATGAATCTAAAAGCGGTGCAATAAGGGCCACCCTATGAGCAAGTTTGTTTAAATAATATATAAGGTACCTGGGTCGAATATGGCCAGGCGGAAAATATGGCCACATACCATTATTCCAAACACGAAAATTTGTAATAACCTGAACGCGACCATAAATTGTCGCTAGTGTCACATGTATCCGAACGGCGTAACTGTCACCTTTCCTGCGCGCCCGCTAGTCGCCCAGCGTCCATTAAAGTGAAACATGCTGTGAAGGTTATAAAAACATTAAGTAAGTATTCTCCTGTATTTTGTTATTTTCCAATTAAGAATCTTTGCTAATCACACTACAACGTTATGTGACGATTGTTATTTGATATTTCTTTGTTTAATTATCAAAGTAATAGTGTGTTTTTTATTCATGAATATGAAAACAAAAAAAATGGATGACTGTAAATATGGCCACTGTTTGGCCATATTTACGGTAGTAAATTAACGAAACTTTTTTTTTGTTATAGAACATGCCACGCTATAAAAATAAAGGACTTCGAGGTAATTGGTCAGAAGCATCAATAAAATTAGCTATAACTGCAGTCAAAAGCGGCAGGATGAAAGTATATACGGCTGCAAAGCATTATAATGTGCCAAGACGCACTCTAAGGCGTTATTTAGAGGAGAAAAAGGAGAGTAAATCTACTTTGGGCCGGAAACCACTTCTTAACCCTGAACAAGAGAAGATTTTGGCATCCCGTGTTATTCGCCTGTGCAATGTGGGATACCCATTGACACAGCGTGTACTACGTAGATGCGTAAAGACATTCTGTGATCGAAATAACATTTCAGCGTCAGGTGGAGACTTGATGGTGGGACGAGATTGGCTGAGAGGATTTATGAAACGTCATAGGAATATCAGCAGACGAAAGGCACAAAACCTAAATCCCGCAAGGGCGCAAAAGTTAAATAAAATAGTTGTTTCTGATTATTTTGAAAAATTAAGGAAAATCTTGGAAGATAATGACATTATGAACAAACCAGAACGCATTTTCAATATTGACGAAAAGGGTTGCCAGCTTAATTTGCACAAAGCACCAGAAGTTTTGGCTGAACGGGGATCCAAGAGAGTACATTTAGTAGCACCAGAACACGGCGAGAATGTCACAATAGTTTCCTGTGGCAATGCCTTGGGCCATGCGATTCCGCCCATGATTCTCTTTAAAGGCAAACGCATGAAGCCAGAATGGGTAGATTCCTTACCAACCAGCTCAATAGCCCAAATGACACCCAAAGGGAGTATGAACTCTGAAACATTTGTGAACTGGATTCACCATTTTTCGAAATTTAAATTGCCAGGACCTTGTTTACTTATCTTCGATGGAGCCAAATGCCACTTGGACTATTCGATTGTTGAAGCAGCAGAAAAATTCGACATCAAACTTTTCTGCCTCCCTAGTAACACCACACATGAATTACAGCCGATGGACAAATCGGTATTTCGATCCTTTGAATATTACTGGGACGAGGAAGTCTTAAAGTACTGGTCAGTACACGAGGACAGGAAAATAACGAAACAAAGGTTTGGGAAATTATTTTCCAATGCGTGGGACAAAGCTGCGACACCTGCTAATATCAAATCTGGATTTGAAGCGACCGGAATTTTCCCATTTAACCCAACAAGGATACCAGAAGAGGCATACGCTCCCAGCATACCTACCTTTAATTCCAAAATATCTGGACCTTCTGAAAATCAAGAAAATAATGACCCCAATGACAGCGACGCTACTAATGCTAGCGAAAATCTGTTAGTTCCTCCTCAGGGAAATGAAGATCTCATTGATAGTGACGATGCTAGCGAAAATATGCTCAATCCTCCTCAAGAAAATGAAGATCCCAATGACAGCGCCGCTATTGATGCCAGTGGAAATCAGGTTATTCTTCCTCATCTTTTTCCAAATAATGACGAACATAATTCAACTCCACCTACGCAGTCTCTTGCTCGAACTGATACATCTGTTGAAAATCCGCTGCCTATACTGCATCCAGATCAAAAAGATTCCCAGACAAGTGAACATCTATTGCCAAATACTGCAAATCGTTGTTCTGCCATTCTAGACGATCCAACTCAAGTAGAAAGATCGAACTTTATAGAACCCCAGCCAAGTGTCTATGACAATTTCGATAGTAACGACGAGGTTCCTTTATCCAAACTAAATCAGCACAAGAATAATAGAGACTCGAAAACTGAATCAAAAGACTGCTGCACAACACTTAATGAGTCATATTCCTCTTTTTGTGAAATTTTAAGAACCCCGGAGAAAACGTCAAGCCCAAAAACTACACCTAGAGCAAAAGCTATTAATAGTCTGGCACAGGAGCTAACAAAATCAATGTTTACAGAGAAAAATGATAAGCCAGGACCATCCAATGCTTGTAAACAAAAAATTAAAAATATGCCAGGTGCATCTAGAGTTTCTTCCCAAAAAAGGAAACAATATTCTGCTAAAATGAACAAGACCGAAGCAGTAACTTCTAAAGTTTCTAAACAAAAAGGCAAAAAACATTCTACAAAATCTAAAAATAGTTGGTATTGTTACGTTTGCGATGAAGATATAATAGCAGACATGAGACCATGTTTTTTATGTAAAACGTACGTCCATGAAGAATGTGTTGGGTTAACAAAAGAAGACACTGATAAATTTGTTTGTACTCGGTGCAGTCCGGACTAATTAAATTCATTAAGCTTACCTACTTTTTTCTACTTTGTATTTGAAAGATCTCAAAAGTTACGTTTTCTTTTTGATAATTTTGTTGATTTTCTTTAAGTATAACAGTGTAGGATTTTAAGTTGTAATTAAGAAAAACTTTTTGAATCTCATTGTTGATTTTGAAATCTTTAAATTTATATTACCTACTTCTAAAGATAATTCTTTATTTGTACTAATTGTCGCCCAAAGAATACCTTTTAAATAAATGCTCTATTAAAACATAAAAACCATTTTTATTTCAGTTTATTCAGAAGTTTTTTAATCTAATTAATTCATACAGTAAATATGGCCACATATATGGGCATATTTACCCCCTCCGTCGGAAATATGGCCAATTTCTATATTTTTTTTAACTGTTGAAAATACTATTAATCGTTTAATGTCTTTGTATTTTTTTACCTTTGTTGTAAAGATAAATAGCCACTCTTCATGAATAAGTGCTAAAACTTATTCGTTTTAGCTTTATTATTATTAAAAAAGAATAACAAACCTTAAGGTGGCCTTATTCGACCCAGGTACCTTAATTCTTACTAGTTGTTAACATTCCATATCCGTCTATAGATAATTTCCTTTTTGTTTTTCAAAAACATTCGCCAAACATTCGCATAGATTCTTGCGAATGCGAATGCGAATGCGAATGTCAAAAAATATGCGAATATTCGCGAATGCGAATGCGAATGCGAATATTCGTTACATCACTAATAGGTATACAGAGTGGCCGCTCCAGCGCCCTACGCTTTATACTAAAAAAGCGCTTCTTTCGGGCGTCCCTAGACGGTACTGTTTTTTTCATGTTATCTATAACAGTCTTCAGGGCTATAAGTACCTATACGCAATTTCGTTAAAACTGCATAAATGTGTTGCTAAACGCACGTGATGTAATTTGGTGCTGGTGGCAATTACATTTTTTTGATATATCATAGCAATTCTACATACTTAGTATCATTTTTAATTATACCTACTTATTCAATATCCCATTTTCTCCAGCAACGATATTAGAAATACCTCCCTAGTGTAGGTAGACCCCGTACATTTGGAGTAAGTACGTTTTTATTTGACGCAACAGGAGGGGCGTGAAATACATATCGGTTTTAACGAGACCGAGAACGAAATAACATGAAAAATCTAATCTGTCATCATGTCTTTCGGCATTGTGGTCTTTATAAATAGGTCGTGAATTTATATTTATTTTGTTTTGGTTTTCTCACCGGAAAAAAACAAGCGATGTACCTACATAACTTACCTGATTAGTCCAATTCACATGTTTTTTTTCTTAAAAAAATAATAACATAAGTACCTACTTACTGCTTAACTTATTTTTAATGATATTGAACTCCATTATTTTACATACAGACCTACTTATGACCTATTATTCTAATCTAGTTATAACGGTACAGCCGTTTATTAAAATATCTACCGAATACAATATAATTTAACAGCTCCTACCAAGGACCTATATATTAAAAACATCCCGTTATATTTGCCGACATCACTCGAAAATTATGAATAAAATGAAGGTAGGTACGCTTAGAATTTGATGATGTGAAAATTTCATGAACACCGCAGATTTTGTGATCATATCTAAGCGTGATTCGGCTAGACCTCTTTTGATTGGTTTTTTCACTAATATACCTATATTATATAAACGTTGGTATTAATTAGTTGGTAATTATTATTAGAAATATGTCTGTGATTTTGTGTGGTACGTAATTTTGTTATTTAAAAGTTGTATGTTTAATATGTTTAATAAAAAATGTGAAAACACGTAGCCAGCGTACAAATAACATGTTACGCTCGTTTTTCTCACTTTTTATGAACGAATATGTACAAAATATACAATATTGTGTTACGTGTGAGTTTTTGAATGGTTGTATGGTATATGATTAGACACGCGGGTGCTTATATTGTTGGTTTTAATAAAGTGATTTGTATATTAAAAATGCAATGGCGTCAGTAAATGAACTAAAATGAAAAAAAGCCTTGAGTAAAGCTAACAACCTATCTGTTGATTAATTAATTTACCATCATTCTGGTTTACAGTGACATTGATAAAATATTATCTTACAGTCAAGACAATTTCTAGCCAAGCGCTAATCCAAAGGATTAGTTCATCATCTATGGATACAGGTATGAACATAATCTTTATTTTTTTTGTGTGTACCTACATATATTTTATTTTTAACCGACTTCAAAAAAGGAGGAGGTTTTATGTTCGTCTGTATGTTTTTTTTTGTGTATGTTCATACAGCAACAAATCAACGACCATTTCACTATGTCACTGAGATGTATAAGTAGCTATAGGTACATCACATAAATATTTCAAATCGATATACAACATTTATATAGAACTCTAGTTGGAATCGTGTACATTCCGTGCATACGGCACATAAAATTTCAATGGGAATATTATGCGGAACCAGTCGCAGAGTTGCAACGTTTGTACTTATATAAAACATAACATTTATGACGCAGACATCACATATCAAAATGTACTTAGAACTTTATTCTTATAACAAGTATGTAGGTACTTCAACCGAAATTCTATTTCAAATAGTCGAGACTTTATTATTAGAAAAGTTGGAGGTCTTTTAGGACATGTCTGTGACTATTTTCACAAGTAGACGTAAGTATACTTAGATTAGAAAGAATTTTATTGTTCAAGTATCTGATATTTTTTTAGTTATTATATATTTAAAACATTCGCCACTGAATTTGTTTAACTTGCTTTTCTTCGATGATAGTTAGGTATGTATTTATTATCAGGACCTACCTACCTACTTCATATACACATTATCTACCTACATATCAGAATGTAAATAAAACCGTTTTCCAAACAATTTAGTAGCAAGCTTAATTGCGGAAAAGTAACATAAATACGAAGGAAATTGTCTAAAAGATTTAGGTACCTATCTTAAGTAATTTAAATGAAACGTAAACGTTCAAGGTACGAATTCCTTAGTTCCTCTTCGAGGCAATGGGGCGCATTTTAATTAGTAAGTCCGAATGAAATTAGAGCTCGCATTAAGAGTTTTTACATCGTTTCGCGGCAAATGTAGGGCGTCGTAACGTTTGGGAATAATTAAACGGGATTCGGAGACTTTGTGAGGCTTTTGTGATGTTTTTTGGACCTGTTTAATTATGTATGTAGGTACCTACCCACCTACTACACGGGTAGTAGCCGCGAGTATACGCATCGGGGACATCGCTAGAGGCATTATAATTAATTCCTTTTGTTTACGGATGGAAGGAAAATACTTCGAAAACATTCTGCGGTTTAATACAGACCTTTAAATGTTCATAAAAATACTATCGCCAGACATTATACCCCAGTGATATGTTCCCAAATTATACTTAGGGTATCTGTTACATCCCTACTAAGATCCGGCAACCCTGGTTGTCTATGGAAGCAAGGACATCAGAGAAGACGAATTATTTGGAATATAATTAGGTAGGTAGGTACTTATTTGATTACGCGTTGTTGTTGTCATAACTTGTGTAAAAGTAAAACTGTATCGATCGCTTCTAAATTACGCGATTATCAGTACCTAAATGTTTTCGAACAGGCATAAAACCCGTAGCCAGCAAGTACATGTAGTCGAGCGGATAACGCTCAAATTCCTTGACCGTTTTGAATACCTACGTAAAATAATAATTTCCGAAATATGTTTAAAAATATAGTGGCCATGAAAGTTCCACACAATGTTATTATTCAAAGTTCCCACAGAGAGAATAGTTAAAATGTTTCTTTCGCTTTGCTTAAACGGCGGATTAACTTTGAGATTAATTAAAAGATAAATGGCGTTGCTGTTTTTACGCGGTCCTTATTTCTAAACGCGATACAAATTATATTCTGATTTGGTAAACACTTTCAGATGAATTATGGAGGGCCAGTGTTTTATATTCATAGCGAAAATGTATCTCGTATAGTAAATTTATTACATGAATATTCTTGAAGGCAACAAAGACAAACATTTATAGTGGAGGAACATAAATTTCTCATTTTACAACGTATAACGGTTGTTCACACGAACAAGCTGACACCGTGTCTGTTCCTTTTTCGACAGATACTGGCCGTATTCGACATCTGCCTACAGTAAAATGTACTGCAATTACCCATGCCGGGTTATCTGTGTGAACGAAGCAGCCCGCAGGTACAAAACGATATTATATCCTCGCCATGTTTGGACGTGACGGCAACTAATCAAATTTAATAATAACCACTAAACTATGAATATATCTAGAACAGAGCCGTTATGATGTTTATGACCATCCCTGGGGTGGTTTATTACGCAGATAATATTGAAATAAATGATAGGCGCGCTCCGGTCGGCGCCCTTCATAAACTGCTTCGCGAGAGAACCGAGTTAGAATGTACGTATAAGTAGGTATACACATTAGGTTCAAGCTATCCAATCAGACTTGGTAGAATTAAGTACATAATAAATATCGTAAGACGAGCATTGTATGGTCCCGAACTAAGCAACGCACTCACTATGGGTATCGTACCCGCAACGGACTGGGGCGATCCCAGTTGCACCCAGACTGGGGCAAATTGCGAAATTGGCCCAATTGCAATGTTTGGCTCGGCAGGATAGAAAACCGCAACCATCCGCGGCCGCCTTTCTGCGCCTCAACCCCTAGCTTTAAAAGTTTTACCATCAGACAATTTCTATTAGGCACCTTAAGAAGGTTATACTGCAGGCCGATTACTGAAAAGCTATGAGCAGGGGTGCTACTCTTAGCAACAATAATCTTAAAACTCTAAGTTCCATCTTTTTTGCCAAGGTATCGATTACTGAATGAACGATACAAAATTATAATTCGTTTAGACGATATACGACGGCAAAAAAGATGGAATTTAGAGTAGGATGCGACGCTACAAATGTCACGATATATCGATTATTGTTGCTAAGAGTAGCACCCCAGAACTGCAGAAATACAAAATGATGTCCCTAGAAATTGTGAAAACATACAGCGTGCAAAAAGCCCGTGTTTTTCCGCCCTCCGTCTGAGGGCTATAATTTATAATTGTCCTCTTAAGAGGGTGCTTCAGCGTCCTCTTCTTTTAACCAAGATAAACGTTTAATATTTTCTCCTCCACGAAGGCCTTTTCCGAATGTTGACAATTTAAGTTAATTGGTCCTTTTGTTCCCATAGCCAGTACCATGGGACGTGGTCTCTCGTAGCCGCGGGCATTGGCCCCGTACGCTCCGGGACGCTTATTTTATTGCGCAAAACCCGACTTCAATCTTACAAGTTTTTTGCAAAAGGCTCAAAAACAAAATTAAACTTGCAGTATATTTTTTATAAATATTACTTAGATGCGGGGTGTAATACAAATAGTCCCGTGAGCCCTTCCAACTAAACTAAATGCTGTTCACGTCAATAGCTTAATGGCAAGGATGGGAATCAAACACCGAATCTCCAGGCTACGAAGACAGCCTATCTAACCTTTAGACGCACAGCACATCTTGCAAATATCATAATAATGTGTCTCAAGCACTTAACTAACTTACCCATATAAATAATTCACAATATAATATTTTTCTAGGTTTCTACCGACATATTCAAAGTCAAATCGTTTATTTTGTTTAAGCCTACGAGGCGCAAAGGCACGTGCAAATTGATACTTTTATATCCTTTTCTGAAGTCTAAAACCGTATCGGAACGCGACCTCGACTAAGAAAATCCGGCCAAGAAACTCAGCGGGCTTGTCTATTTTTACATAACATTCGTACTCATGTTGAAAGGCATTGAACAGACATAGAACAGACGCGCAACACTCAGCCTCCATTAGATGCCAGTCGGAAATATGTGTCAAAGAGAATACGCCGCGCGTGGCCGTCACGGCGACCTCGTAAATTGTACAAAACATTTCCAAAATGAGCGCATAGCCATAAAATCCGTAACTATCATAAACATCTACCAATGTGTTGGTAATGAAGGTTAATGAAAACCCCATGAGTGTATCAAAGTTTTAAACGATTTTTCGATCCATCGATATACTCTATTCCGGATTTCCCCCCCCCCCCCTTCCCTTACTTAGGGTAAAAGATCTGATCCCCCCTCCCCCTCAACATGTTAAGCCCAATGGAAGGGTATTATAAAGTAATAATCATGTAAACGTTCGTGTTTAGGCACGACAGGTGGTATTAAAATGTTATTCCTGAATAGTCTCAATACATAATGCCAATTGAAGCTGCAAACTAATTCGCGCATTGTAAAGGAATACATAATACCTTAGATTGAACTCCAATTTATAGGTATAAACAGTCCAAAGCTAAAGGTATTCGATTAAACTCTATAAATATCAGGTTATCAGAAGTTAGAACAGAAAGTTTCGTAATTAATATCGTTTAGGTTTTGAAAGCAAGCAGGCAAGTTTGAAGTTTGATGGGCTTCGTGGTCGGCGGCCGGCTGTAATTCAGTACGTGAAGTAGAGCCTAAACTGTCCCTTAGTGGTCGCCTTGTTGGTGGTCTCTATTATTCTTGACTGTTAATTAAAACGCACTTATAGGCACTATACAACATCTTATCAGTTATTACGCAAACACATTGAATATTCAATGGACATGGAACGCTTGTATATTGTAAGTTGCAATGCCTTTGCTATTGCAAGCACATAAAGGCTATAGTAACTGCATAGCATCGGGGTCGTACACTTGTTTGCCAACTTTGTTATATAAACAAAACACAGGCGGTATGGTGTATGGTATCTTTGACTCTACATATCTTATGCAGGTTGAAACAGAGAGGGTATAGTTTTTTAAAAACTTAACTTAGTAATTCTAAAACTAAAAGCTTTGGACGAAACCTGAAAAAAAAAGTGTTATAGGAATACAGCTATTGACAGATTTCACAAGTCTACAAAACCAACTACTTCAACTGTCCCACAAAGCCGATAGTTTTAGATTTACAAAGTAAAGTTGCAAAAAATAGTATACCCTTTTTGTTTCACCTAGTATATACAATTCTTGTGTCACAATGTTAGTTACCAATTACCATACTCCTCCGAAACGGTTCGACCGATTTTCATAAAATTTTGTGTGCATATCGGGTAGGTCTGAGAATCGGCTACTATCTATTTTTCATACCCCTAAATGTTAAGGGTGTTCCACATTCCACGCGGACGGAGTCGCGGGGCACAGCTAGTAATATATACTATGACGTCTGTAATTCCCAATTACTTTCTATAAGTTCAACTCAGTCGAGGATAGAGCAACTTTAATATCCCCGCATATTCCTCTGGACCAGTAGCATGACTTACGTCAGCTAAAAGTTTTAATATATGTAGTTTAAATTCGCTAGCACAATATTGATAATATGTATCAGAGTCATATCGATATATGGGCATAAATAACTGTTTAACCGTAGAGTGTATAGTAAATAATATTTTAATACACTCAAGAACATTATGAAATAATAGACCGTTATTGACCATCACAGCTTTAATAAATTTACCGTACGTCCGTTTCGATACTCGAATACCAATATCGAAAATCGGTTTACATTTCCAGTCCTTTTAATTACACCAGTATAACCATTTTATCCCGTTACATTGGTTACAAGTTAATTGAAAACGATAGATATAAAAAAAGTCGTAAGCTACACAAGTTATTTTAGAATGTCTAGTCGATCTACGTTTTCTTAGTAAATTGAATAGATACCTATTTCAATATTGAGTAGGCGTCAGTTCACTCGTTTAATTCGTAAAAACGCTCCATTATGGCTGTATTCACCGAAGGGGTAGGTAGACAAGTATTTTTGTACTCCTATTGTTCATTCCATCAGGGTATAAATAGGTTGTTTTTTTATTTTAAACATAAGTTTGGTAACTCAAATATTTATTGAAGTCGACACACGCTTGGTGTACTGTTTCAAGCGTAGTCCGCTTGGCTGACTCCTACGAGTCGTTGCGGGTTCGATTCCCGCTGGAGCCAATTTGCTAATTTTCCGGGTGTCTCTGGGATCGCCCCCAGTCCATTGTACAGTACCCATAGGAGTAATAATTATTTTATTTTTGACTTAAGTATACAGAAATACAGTTTTTTGACATAGTATACGACATATACCAATAATTATAGTATAGTGCTAATTAATTCTTGGTTACTAATTACGACTTCACTAAACTTCATACAACTAAATGTTGGGTGCCTTGTTCGGACGGTCTAACTATGATGTAGATAGTGGCTCAGTTTAGTTAAATATTGTTTTTGTCCAACAGAATTAGCTCTTATCTAGACACGTCTAGTGAAGCTATAAAGACTATTTGCGGCGAACAGCATTTATCATTTAACAAAAGTCTCATTTAATGTGCGTGTCGTAAAATTTTATTAGGGTCCCATTCGGCCGAAGTTTAATAGTTTCCGAAATAAAAATAGCCGATGGCCCTTTCCGGACATCAGACTGTCCTAGCCTGCTTTACCTACACCTCTAACCTCTGTGGACTGTCCAATAGATTGTAGTCGGTAAGTAGGTGCCTACAGATTGATCAAAATTATACTCATATTTGATCCTACATACAATACACGTACCTAATTATTATTTAAGCTAGGTGTTGGGTTATAAAATTCGGACCTGTGACAATGCATAGGTACCTACTTCTTTTTTTCTACAACTAAGTTGGCAAATACACGCAAGACCAACCTTGTGTTAAACCGTTACTGTACTGAAAATATCTATAGAAGTTTTTAATACCATAGGGAATGCTCGCACGTATTCGACCCTAAGTGGGGCAGAGGGAAGAGAAGTGAGGTACGGTTGGACTTCCCGCTCTCTCACTGATCGTTTGAAACGCAGCTTTAATAGCGAGACCTCCTCTGTGAGAGAGTCGTACTACCTCAGTTTAGCCAGTCCCTAGGTATATGAGCTGAAGTCAATTGGTGACAGTTTGGCTCTACCACTGATAGGTATAATTTGTTACTATAACGTATAAGTAGTATAAGTATACAAAAAATCTTATTTTTGGCCACCATAGTAAAGGATTGATTGTGGACCTTGTTGTGCCTGTATGGCTGAAAATGGAAAACAAAAAGCACGTAAATCAATACACCTCTACCTCCCCCTTTGACATCAAAAGGCGTGATGGTGCAGGTATGAAATTAAAAACCCTATTGTCGTTGAAAGGGTTGGCCGTGGCATTTTATTTTCAATAACGTCGGCGTACTGCCTGATATCGACACAAATCTCATTTGCTTCGTATAACGGGGACAACAAATTATTTGATCGCCGGGAAAATATTATGTTTTGTTTACTACTTACAGTCACTTTTTATGTGTAAGAAAAAAAATACTCACATAGGAGTAATTCGACGACATGGTTTTTTTATATATCTTAGGTATTTTTGACAGATTAATGGCCGTATTTGGCATTTAGATACAGTAAAAATCTAATTATCGCTGTCGGGTTAAGCGTGTTAATGAAGAAAGGTTGCTAGGAGTAGTAGAGTTAACTGTGTGAATAAAGAAAGGTTGCTAGAGGTATAAAAACTAGAAAAATATAAACAGTTTTGCAAAGTGTTTTACTATCATGAAAATTCAATATAGCGATTCCTTTTAGGAACCCAACGAACCTATACATTGTAATTTTATATTATTTTACATACCACGTAGCTCGTATTCCCTACAAGGGTTCGATTTCTCACGTAAAGCCCATCTCGAGGGCCGGGGGCACTCCCGGAGGGTCGCGAACTATCCGGGTTATGATCTGCGGCGTGGCACATCGCCGAAACAAACCTATCTGAATAACTCGAAAATTCTTTAAAATCCGCTTTGAAATTCCTGAGCTCACGAAATTATCAACAAGCCTTGAATTACTTATTTTGCTACTTATATCATCTCAACTGGGACCCACACGTGTACAAAATGTGAGTAATATTATCACAGGAATTTATTTTCAACAGGTAGATGATACAGCACGCAAGGCATGCTATAGCTATAATATTCAAGCGCTTTTTAATGTACTATAAAACAGCGCTTTTGGGAATTAACTTTATTTTTACCAATACGGCCAAATTAGCTCTCAGTATACGTACAAAGTTATACTATTAATATAAAATAGCAACTGTTTTGAGTAGTTAATAAACCTGAAGAGAACTGTGATTTAAGCGTCAGTATCAATCAATAAAATAGTGATTTTAATATAAATATTATAAACACAGATTCAGTATAATATTTGTATTGCTATGAACCTATTTCGTAAGCTTGTCCATGACTGTGAATGTCGTTAAGAAATATTCCAAAACCTGTTAAAAACTTTTCCATTTGCTCAATACGTTCCCACATAAGGCAGAGTACCTTAGACCTTTTAACTATGGACGAGTTTTACATGATCATTCCCCTCTGCCAAGGTATAAGACCAAGAAGGTCTAACACGTTTATAAAAACCGTTTACGGAATCGATTTTATCAAAGTCAACATCGTTTTCGCGGTGTAAGGAGCTCCGTAAAAAATGCCGATCCGTGCTGTTAACCTGTGCAAGAAAAGGTCAAACACCTATTATCTACAAAAAGACACAGTAACGTTTCATATGTAAGTGTTTTTGGTGTAACTAATCCCTTTTATCTAATAAAATAATTAAAATATAAAATGTGATAAAAATCGAAAACATTATCGATTAAACAATCGAGTACGAAATAATTGAAAAGTGTAGTATGGTATCTCGAGTTCGCCATTTTGAATAGTGCTGTGGCAGGGATAATTTATGATTGCGGACGGGTATCGATAAAATTTTATTTTTTAGAGTTTTATTATATATTTGTTTTAAATTATATATAGTAAAAATATAATTACTTATTGTTATTTTTTTAACTTATCATTATTCCACTATTTTTCCTGATTTCCCAAAGATCCTCAATTAAAACCAAATGGGAAAATCTTGCAATAGAAAGAGGGGTTGGGAACCTACTCGCACAAGTATTATTTGTTCGGTACACTTTGTTTCGTTTATCTAATAAACGACGAAAATTAGTAGATAATGCCGTACCAATATTATTTTTTAGCTGATGCCGTAAGTATTTTATTTATACTTCTACTAACATGATTCTAAAAAAATATTTCACTGAAATAATATATACGTGAAGTGTTTGTGGTGTGTGTAATATTTTGTGTAGAAATATTTGTGACTAGACTATGTAGTAGAAGTTTCACCTTGTATATTGTTGTAATATATTATTTATTTTAAACGTTTCATTCCCACAGCGAGGGGATTTTTTTTTAAAGTAATGCATAAACGATAGATCATCGTACTGTATAAAATACCATCATATTCAAAATAATTCATATTTTGTATTAGATGAAGAAATGCACACATCTATGCAATACTTTTGTGATGATGAGCAAGTGAAACTATCGATATATCTAATTAGAAATATCGATATTGGTATCTCCCTATTGCACTTAGTGTCTTACACTCGTAAATTCTTGCATGTTGACGTATTTGACCGATTAGTGTGCGTAAAAGTTACTAGTGTTGAATATTTATTTAAGTGTGCATTCATAATGACACATTTTTTTTTTTAGTAATTGTGCATCATTTCTTTGTAGTGGTTACCTCGTCCCCCCCAAAATCTGACAGAATTTTTTATTAGTAAAATGAAGCACGTCACGCCTCCTTTAGTTAACACCTCTCTGCAGAGTACCGACATACTCACCAAAACCATTGAATCAAGAGTTCGAATGAACTATTACTTTTCCGAAACTTCGCGAATGATTGTCAGAATTTTAAAGTCGGATCACTCCAGTAACTCGGGAGACTATAAGCCAATTAGAACGCAAAGGTTTGGTATCTGGTTTCTTGGCAGGAAAAGTCCTCTTTAAGACAACGAACCACTTGTATTTGCCGCTGCATTTTAAATAAAAATAGGTTGTTATCTTGACGGTAATAGTCTAAGGTACACAGAACAATGCCAATAAGTTACTGACTGACACAACTAGAATTTATGTTAACCTCTGACAGGGATTCGATGGCGGCGTCACCGCACCGTACCCTGATCCTTTTATAATTTAACAAACTCGGCTAACAAACTTACGACCCGACTGATGTTAAGCAGTTACCGTAGCCTATAGATGCTTGCAATACTTGATATAATGGCTTTGCTCGCCGATTTTCTGTGAGAGGGTTGCAATTGTGGTAGGGTTCGGTTTTAGTGGTTAATGTTAACAGCCTTACATGTTGTGTAGTCTCTCGTGTACTCTTAATTAATAATAATCTCTTAATAGCTTACATCCAATCCTTACATACTTAAATCAATACATTAACTAATACGTGCACATAGAGCTTGCGGTACGGTGCCATATTTTACTTATTATTTAGTACAACTACTTACTTGCCGTTTATAATACGGTCATTGGGACATGTTTATCTCTATACTAGAGAGTATCCCGCTCGAGCCAACCCGTATATATATGGGCTCTACCAACATAGATACTCTTGATCTTCTCAGTCGAGGTCGCGTTCCGATCCGGTGGTAGATTTACCCTCGCCACCTCTTCTGGCAGCGGCCCAAGCCGAGGTCGTGTCCCTTGTGGCGCCCTTGAGCTAGCTGCCCCCCTGCCCCTCTGGCTGGAGCGCACTCGCGCTCGCCCTCTGTCCGGGTGAAGTTGTTATGGCCACTCTGGCCAACATCATATAGTCAATTAAAAAAAATAAAAAATAGATACTCTTAAAAAATAGTTATTATCTGCGCTAAATATGATTAATTGTATTGATAATTTCAGAATATATCAATTATAATTACATTTTGTATTTAATTTATTATAGGCAATAAGTTAGAACTAAGAATACCACGGCAAAATTTAAAATTTAAATATTAAAATATCATCGTTGCTATGTATGCGTCTAACAATTAAATTCTGGATAAATAGATTATCCAGTTTATGTCGAGATAACTTTATGTCGAGCTGACAAAGGTTTGACGGGACACCCAAGAGATGAACTATTACCATCTGTTCCTTAAAGTTTTCTTAACTATTAAATTGATTATAAATTGTCACTTACAAGGTACATAGGACGATTGGTAGTAGGGCAATGCTGTAGCTAGTTGACTTCAGGTCTTATAAGGGCTGGCTACAAGACATTTTCTTGAAAATTTGTGGTTGCTATTCTTAAATGCAGTTTGCACATTTTTCTAGCCCATTGGATGTGTTCTAAGATAGCAACACGAATTAACTATTTATTTATTTCCATTTTATTAATATGGTCTAATTAGGACCAATTACACTAATAATACAAAATAACAACAATTATAACCAAACTAAAAATACAAATCGGTCACGCATCTATCTCGCAGAACTTCAAGCATACCAACAGAATCTTCACCCATTCATCCGCAAACAAATCTATACTTCACTATCTATATATGATGGGACCAATATTCAAATACCCCGTAACTCTGAACATATATTAGTGACATATAGTTATCTTTACTAGCCATCTATATATCAGCACCCGTATGTGTCCCTAAATTATTATTCTGGACTTTTGAAATATAGGGTATTTCAGTAGGCTGAAAATCAGGGCCCTAACCACGCTAGCTACTCAAATGACAAATGACACCATACCATATCGATGTCAGTAGAAATCGTGAAGCTCGTGTCAGCAAAAGGTCAAAAGCGGAGCGTTTGAAACGTAATCACGAGCGTTTGCTTTTCTATTACGATTTGAGTAGCTAGCGTGGTTAGGGCCCAGTTCTCTTTTTATTTTAATCTAACAAAACCATCTTTAAATTTCTCCCTGTCAGTGTGCTAACGTCTTTGAAACTTTTTTACCTGACTGGACATTCAAAGCAGAACCGCCTTTGTAAGGGATCTAAGATATATAGCAAACTACTTACATCAAAGTGCTTTTATTAACATTGCGATAAGCTTTTTTATTA
Organism: Notodonta dromedarius; assembly: GCA_905147325.1. Lineage (NCBI taxonomy): Eukaryota > Metazoa > Arthropoda > Insecta > Lepidoptera > Notodontidae > Notodonta > Notodonta dromedarius. The sequence goes on along the minus strand of LR990161.1, from coordinate 11,111,542 downwards.
AAAAGTGATTTAATAAGACGTTGTTTTCGAAAGTTATAATCTTTTAGATGGGTTTCATTTTATTTAATACTAGCGACCCGCCCCGACTTTGCACGGCTTAAAATTATCAGTGTTTCTCTACTATATTATGCATGTATTATACATATAAACCTTCCTCTTAAATTACTTCAGGTATCGATTGAAAAAAACGCATCGAAATCCGTTGCGTAGTTTTAAAGATCTAAGCATACATAGGGACAGACAGCGGGAAGCGACTTTGTTTTATACTATTTTGTGAATAGTTTTTGCCCGCAGGTTCGTTAGCGTAGATTTTATTTTCCAGATTTCGTATACAACGCCACCTACCAGGCTTTAACTATAATACCTAAGAACCATCCAGGTGACCCCATAAGTACAAAAAAAGGCTTTGAAATCGTTCAAACCGTTTAGGAGGAGAATAATTATCAACACACGCACACCGGAACTGCATATAGGTGTTATAAATATGTTATTTTATTTTCATGCTAGGCATGATATGCGTATAAAATGAAGCGTTAACTGACTCATTCATAAATGCTTAAGGTCCGTAATACAATTATAAATCTCACCTATAATAAAGGCATAAATAGTCAAGTCAAAGTCAAGCGTTTATTTTGTTTAGGCCTACGGGGCACTTACAAATTATCAATTTTACATTTTTTTCTTATATCTACAACCGGATCGGAACGCGGCCTCGACTGAGATGATCCGGCTTGTCTTTTTACAAATAGATATATTACTTTTTTTTTAGATCGCCAGTTGCTTATATAGTTAACTAGCTGTGCCCCGCGACTTCATCCGCGTAGTATTGGATTATTGGGTTAAAAAGTATCCTATATGTTAATCCCGGTTATAATCTATCTGTGTTCCAAATTTCATCCAAATCCGTTCAGTAGTTTTTGCGTGAAGGAGTAACAAACATACATACATACATACATACATACATACATCCACACTCACAAACTTTCGTATTTATAATATTAGTAGGATAATTACAAAGGGTAGTAGATATTAATAAAATAGCTCCAGTGCAATAGCTCCAGTGCAATAGCTCCAGCCTTTTGAGATTACCAAGAATTACAATAGTACATTGTTACACGAGTGGTGAAAGTGACTTATTTTTCCCGAGACGGGGTTTGGCGCCCGAGCGTAGCGAGGGCGCTAATAGTTCGAGGGACAAAATAAGTCTTTCAACCGAGGTAAACACTGTGCTTTTCATTACGAATACAAGGAAAATAAAAATAAAAACAGGAATTGGCTAAAGAAATAATACAAGGAAGCATGAACAATACTCTACAACTCGAAAAAAAAAAGATCGGATTGCCGCCTATTTTGTTTTTTTCGTTGGCCGGCCAACTTCATTATTTAGCCAGTATTTTTAATTTTCATTTTTAAATATTTTGACCAGATCTATGTTATTTTAAAGAAATTGTTGAAACTAAATTATAATTAAGTCATTTAAAAGTATATATTCTTTATTTAATACTCAACTTTATGTTATTTCAATTTTACATCGTGCTGTAATTGAGTGACTGTAGAAAAAGTTTGAACATGGTTCCATAGAAATGGAACTAGTTTTTTTTTTATAATTTGACAGCTGTCAGTTGAAAGTGATTCTCCCGGGCCAGAAAAGTATTACTTTCAACCCGCTCCTCAGGCAACTTCAGACCTAGTTTCAGTGTATGAGTAATGAAAAGTATGTTACTACTATAAACATACCAAAAACGTGAGACCTCAACAATCTAAACTGCACAGTGTTTTAGAGCCACCCGTTGACCGAAGCAATGATCAATTAATGAACAAAAGTATTCATAGTCCAGTCAGCAATATTCATGAATATTACAATTTCGGTATACAAGCGTACGACTCGCGTGATTTTCAGCAGTTACCGTAGCTTGTAGATGCTTGCAATACCAAAGGCATTGCTCGCACGTTTCCGACCTCAAGGCGAGTGGAATACGAAGGAAAGCTAGTAGGGAGGAGGGGTTGGGTTGCCGGATCTCTCACTAATCGCCCGAAAGGCAGCTGTAATAGCTACTTTACGTCAATCTTCTGGTCGTACGTCCCTGTACATAATTCCCTAATATAATATTTCCCCGTTGAATGACGAACAGAAGCTGTATTCCGCTAATTGATGAAGTCCCGGGGGCCTGTTTTAATATTACACGCAAACTGGGCTTTCATTCCGGATTAGCTTTGTTGGAGTAAACAGCAGAATAGCAAACGAGGTGATGTTATTCCGAGAAGCAATCTCTGAATCTATTAGACACCTCTATAATACATAAATGATATTTGGGATTTGGGATAACGTCTATACTATGAGTACCGTACAATGGAATGAGGGCAATCCCAGTGACACCTAGACCTGGGGAAGTTACGAAAAGATCAAGTTACGAAATTTGCCCCGGCGGGAATCGAACTAGCATCCACCTGTTGCAGAGAGCAGCCTTGACGACTTTCCAAAAACTATACAATTTTCTATTATATTCGTCAAGAAATAATTGGTACATGAACAGAATACACTAGTCAATATTTTCTATTTTCGTTATCACGTAGCATCGTAGCGGCGTACGTGACGTCATCAATGCTACGTGTGCTACGCAAGATGAGTTCCGTTTACATAACGATACACTTATCGATAGATCCACGGAGATAATCCTAGATATAGTCGTGAATCAGCAGTATGTGCGTCCAACTGCTTTGGAGAAATATCTACCTACAATAACATAATGCCACGCGTAAGACTATTGGTATTGACAATAATATCTATAAGTAGTCACTATATAATAAATATTTACTTAAAATATAAGTATTTATTTTTTAATGGGACAAGTACTGCCACATACCCCTACCGCTGTGAGGCTCGTATTAATAAATCAAACTCAAGTCTGAGATCGTTCTTGAGTACGCTTTTGACATGTTATTTTGAACGGGTATGACATACGAATGACATTTACAAGATCGCTCTCAAACTTGAGATCGCTTAATAAAACTGGCCTTACTCCTATAAACCAGTATCGACAATGGTGGATATATTTAACATGCTATAAGTATTATTATTATTATTCTCCCCCGGTCGCCCCCTATCCACGGGAGCTCTCTTCTTTGACGTCGCTAAGGCGTTTGACAAAGTCTGGCACAACGGCTTGATTTACAAGCTGTACCTCTTAGGCGTGCCGGACAGTCTCGTGCTCATCTTACGAGACTTCTTGTCAAACCGTACCTTTCGATATCGAGTCGAGGGCACGCTCTCCTCACCCCACCCCATCAGGGCAGGAGTCCCGCAGGGCTCCGTGCTCTCCCCCCTCTTGTACAGTCTGTACACCAACGACATTCCCCGCACGAACAATGTGCAACTCGCCCTTTACGCGGATGATACCGCGCTTTATTTCTCCCATCGTAACAAGGCTCAAATCACACGCGTTCTCCAACGCGCTGTCAATTCTCTCGGAGAGTGGTTTAGGAAATGGCGAATAGAGGTGAACCCGGACAAAAGCGCAGCCGTGCTTTTTGCCAGGACCACCTCTCGACGCCCCTCCAAACGCCACACTCGCTCCAACTTAGGTACTGTCTCTTTGTACAAGCAGCCTATCCCTTGGTCCAATCAGTTAAATATCTCGGGGTCACTCTTGATGGCTCCATGACCTTCGGTCCTCACATTAGAAACGTCCGCAATCGAGCCGCCTTTGTGCTCGGTCGCCTTCATTATCTCTTATGCAAGCGGAGTAAAATGTCCCTTAGAAATAAGGTGACACTATACAAAGCTTGCATACGCCCTATCATGTCTTATGCGAGCGTTGTGTTCGCTCACGCGGCCAACTCGCACATTAGTCGCCTCCAGGCCATTCAGTCCCGCTTCCTTCGCCAAGCCGTCGGAGCCCCGTGGTTCGTAAGGAACGTAGACCTTCATTCTGACTTACGCCTCGATTCTATCCAGAAGCACTTCAAAATAGCGTCCGAACGCTATTTCAAGAAGGCTTCTGAACACACCAATGCCTTAATCGTCGCCGCCGCCGATTATACACCTACACACGCGCCAGTTGCATGCCGCCGCAGGCCGCGGCATGTGTTGCTGGACCCCCCCGACCCACTCACCGCTCTCCTAGACTCAGATGTCGAGGAGAACGACACACGCACACTCCCCACCAGACACCGACCTCGCCGGCGAGGTCGACGAACCCCCGCTAGAAGGTGCGTCTACTTACCTAGACGCACCTTGGCACCCGACAAGCCCGCTGAGTTTCTTGCCGGATCTTCTCAGTCGAGGTCGCGTTCCGATCCGGTGGTAGATTTACCCTCGCCACCTCTCCTGGCAGCGGCCCAAGCCGAGGTCGTGTCCCTTGTGGCGCCCTTGAGCTAGCTGCCCCTCTGGCTGGAGCGCACTTGCGCTCGCCCTCTGTCCGGGTGAAGTTGTTATAGCCACTCTGGCCAACAACATATAGTCAATTAAAAAAAAAAAAAAAAAAAAAATATAAGTATTATTAAGTAATTATCCTACTAATATTATAAATGCGAAAGTTTGTGAGTGTGGATGTATGTTTGTTACTCCTTCATGCAAAAACTACTGAACAGATTTGGATGAAATTGGAACACAGATAGTTTATAACCGGGATTAACATATAGGATACTTTTTATCCCGATAATCCCGAAATTTTTGCTAAATTAAAATACGCGGGTGAAGTCGCGGGGCACAGCTAGTTATTTATATAACAAAGTCAGCGAAAAAGCGTACGATCCCAAGCTATAATAACTTCTTTACGGCAATGTTTTGTGTGACTTACACGCAGAGTTCTTACATATTCCTGTAGAATCTACATTCCTATAGAAATACTGTCAAAACGGACGTATTATACGTGATACGTCAGTTTTGACATAATGCGAGTCGAGTGCGAGTCGCGCGAGATGTCAGCAACGTTAACAGGGTAGACCCCTGAATATGATCTGTAGTCAATTGCCTATAGCTTGGCTCTACCACCGTAGAGATCCTACTAATATTATAAATGCGAAAGTTTGTGAGTGTGGATGTATGTATGTATGTATGTATGTATGTATGTATGTATGAATGTATGTATGTATGTATGTTTGTTACTCCTTCACGCAAAAACTACTGAACGGATTTGGATGTAATTTGGAACACAGATAGATTATAACCGGGATTAACATATAGGATACTTTTTAACCCAATAATCCAATACTACGCGGATGAAGTCGCGGGGCACAGCTAGTATACGATATAATCAAAAGAACATATCATATCTCTAATCGAAAAGCATTCATGAAACTTCAGCAAAGCTTTCGAACCAATTCATAAATTACTCGTTATGGAAATGAATGGGCACCCGCATGTAATTCATCAAAAATATGTAAACGTGAAATATCCGAATTTAATTTGTATCGTAACGTAAAAAAGTTGTATCGTAATTCATAACGTAATAAGGGAAACGTGCAAAAAAGAGCACAATTTATCTTTTAATTAATCTCTACGTTAATCCGTCGCTTTCTATTCAGTGAATAGGAAATTTAAGCATTCTTTCTCTGAATTCTGGGTACTTATTTTTTATTAGAGATGTTTCCTTTTGTAGCCACTTATAAAGCTGTTTCACTAAGCAGAAATAACCCGGCTTACGTTTTTTACGTTTAAGGCTTTTTTAATGTTTGGGTAAGTAGTTCTAAAAATATATGCAAGCAACGAAATACATATTTACGACCATTTTCGAAATGTATCAGTTATTTCAATAAATATCTATATTTGTAGTAAAATTTTCTATATACAGGTTGAAACAGAAGGGGTATACTTTTTTTTTGAAAACTCAACATTGTAATTCTAAAACATTGTAGCTTTGGAGGAAACTTGAAAAACAAAGGGTGTTATAGGAATACAGCTGTTGACAGATTTCACAAAGCCGATAGTTTTAGATTTACGAAGTAAAGTTGCAAAAAAAATAGTATGCCCTTTCTGTTTCACCTTGTACATATATTCTAATACCAGTGGTAAATCAGAAGCGCAAATACGATCTATTTTAAAGTTCTATCTTCGTTCGGTATGATATACGTTCCGCATATCGTCTTCGCCGCAAGCTATTCAAATGCATCGTGTGGAGCTCGTTTATGGAACATGTTTCTTTACTATACAGGATGTTACATAAGTCCGAATAATACATGGGGATTTAGAAAAGTATCAGACATAGAATTTAACAGTATAAAATGTTTATTTATGATAAAACTCAGAAAATATTATAGTTACGTATAGTCTGTATCTACGAGGCATCTATAGTTTTTTGCAACGAAATTATAATTTTGCAATTTTGAATCACCCTGTAAAATGCTACATGGGTAGAGGCCCAGGATGATGTAACAGGATGTAACCAATAAATCGTTCTAAAGCACTACACATAAGGACAAAAGACTCATTTAAAAATAAAGGTCCAAAACGTTTTAACTTCAAGGAAAAACGGATTAACACCAAGTGTAGATTCCGAAACCTTTTCGTATCAATTTCATGTTATTTAATATCATAGCTAGCAAAGTGCGGATGCTCTATACGGCCCAGATTTTATGACGCTATATGCACATAGAGCTTTCAGGCATGTAGAGAACCGATTTCTCTATCAAGATACATAACTGTAATCTTTAATTTATCTCGTGACATATTTTGCACAACAATTTTTTTTTATATACATAGTTACCTAGGTATGTATTTTGTATATAGATATGTAGTAGAGTAGTATAGTATGTATGTAGTACAATTATATCCAATAATATTATGTATTCTGATATCGTGAACATACGCGAATATATATAAGACGAATGATGTACTTATTTTACACATGATTTGGAGACAATCTCCGCATTGACTGCGAAGCTAAGCAAACAGAATGTGCAGAAACTAGTTTCACATTGAGCCAGCATAATGTTCCGGCAGTTATTTCCGCACAGCCATGCCCATGCATCGGGCGGCGCTCGTTGGGGCATGTGTGCTACGGGAAATTTATCATTGCTATAGCTGTACAAGTACGATGCGCCTCGCTTTAATGGCTTGGGCTTTGTAGCAAAAATACAATGTATATTCAAATTTACTTTATAAAGTTAACAATTGCATGAATTTGAAGATAAAAAATAAAATAAAGTCTACGTAATAATTTCTTCTTTGTATATTGATTTTCAAAAGCTTTTCTTTATTTAAATCTTTGCTATTTTATTTTACACTAAAGTAAGCGGTCATTCACACTTGGCACTGATAAATTCATGAAATACATTGAACTGTGCCCAGATGTCAATAGAGTCATTATCTTTAAAAATGTATAGACAGAATGGCTTGTTTGTGTGAACGACCGCTAAATTGTTAACTAGACGCTCAAGTCACATGCAAGTTTAGGAAGAGACTGACTGTCATGTAGAAATTTAAACTCAAACTCAAATTTATTTTAATCCATGTAAGCCAACAAAGCCTTTATGAATAGTCAGACTCTACCGCCGGTTCGGAATGCTGCTTTCACTGAGAAGAACCGGCAAGAAACTAAATGGTTACTCTTTTCAATGAATAAAAGATGGTGTACATTCTCAGGGACAGCAACAGAATAAGAGCAGGCAACACCATTGTCGCTAAATAAGTAAATAGTAATCAAATCTCACTCAGATTTAGGTATTTAAATAATATGAGAAAGCTAGTTCAGTGGGGTGTGCATACCTACTCACGCTTTACATCAATTTACATGTTTACAAACCAAAAAAAATATAATCAAAACAAACCTATCATATGTCAATCCACCTACAGTGTGTTGCTTGTTTTCAATTCTTTGGTTTGCGTGTGTACGTGCGTGTGTACAGAATATTATAATTGAATAATAAATAACAATAATGTTACGCGATCTCCGTTCGCGCCATGAGGGTAGGCGCTAATGTCAAACAAAACTTTTCCCATTATTACGTTTAAGCCTGTGTTGGGCGTTCGCTCGTTATTACATTAATCTCTTTTTCAATCAAAATTTAAAATATTACTTGTGCGCGCGCACTGTTGATTCTTAATTAACGTTCATAACAGTAATTAGGGATTTGAAAAACATTGTTCTGTAGAAACATGTTTTAGTGGTTGTGGGTAATGTAATTATAATTAACAATACAAACAAGCCCACTAATGGAACATTTTGCTGTCCAAAATGTAATTTAACGATCGAATAATGGGTTTTGTTATTTCACCACAATTATATTGAACACAACATTTTCTGTTACTTATTTACCAGTTACCTGATATTACATCGTAGATCCTTGTCCTTAATTGGTGCTGTTGTAAGAAACCTTATCTATCAAGTAACAGTAATAAAAGCGCCGTTATGTCCCAGCCTAGACTGCTATCTGACGCAATATAAGTGCCAACATAAACAACATACGAGTTATTTCTACGGTGTTTGAGCCGACCTGTAGCCAATTGAGTACAGCTTATATACAGCCTGACCGGGTAGTACCACCCTCCCACAAAATATCGGCGTAATTTTGCTATTATAGCTGCGATTCGTACGATGAGCGAGAGATCCGGAAGCCCAAACCACCTCTACCCCTCCCGATACCCTAATTCACAATCCCCTTTTTTTAAATGAGACTAGTCCCGCCACACACTCCCCCACTGTAACTCCTGTAAGCCAGGATTGACAATGGTGACCAATAATGACGTCGAGGTTTGACCCTCGACGAATCCCGGGGAAAAGTTAAATTGTCTTGGAACCCGCACGAATTTAATCGAAAGAAATAATAGGAGAAGTTGGAAGAAAAAAAATCCACTTCCCTCCGGTGCAAAGCAGGAGACAAAAGTAGCTGGTATGGGCTGTCACAGTCCCCTTCAAGTCTGCGAGCAACGCCATTGTTATTGAAAGCATCTATAGGCTACACCAACTGCATAACAACAAGTGGAACGTACGATTGTTGGCGGACTTTATTTTAAAAAAACAACAAATAACCACTGCGATTCGTATATGAATAGTCACGCGCTGGGCGCCACATTCCGAACATTGTCTACTGGATCATTAACTACTGGAATTGAGACCAACTCTCAGTATACAGATATACTGCAATCCATTTGTGGTTAAGCTTGCAGCCATTCTACTCAATCAAACTGAAATAATAATATTACAACTCCTCTCTCGCTTATAAATCTGCATTATTGTTATACTAAGATAGATACGTTTAAATTTCAAAATATAACTATGAACTCAAAATATAACTATTTAATTATGAACTCAAATATTCTACATATTTTACAATTAGGTAAGTATAAATCTTATGTATAATTTACATAACAATAACAATGTACGTTTCTATAAGCCAAGCGTTATGTACATTCATGTTCCCACTCCATGGCTATAAACAATGGCCCTTGGAAATGTGTTCCCGGGACCATGAAATTTTATGCTATAAAAATATGAGAATGCGCGTCTGTTTTGCGGAACGTTTTCGTAATGATGCCTCTCGTGTTATATCGTTAGGTACTTTTTGTTATTCCACAGAATAATGTGTGCGCTCTCTAACTAAAATATATATTATATAGGAGATAAAATAAACTTAAAAAAAATATAAGATGAAAGTTTATAATCTAGATGATTGTTATGTAGTTGATAAGTACGAAAGCGTATGCATGCCCTTTTTTTGTTTTCATATAGTTGCTTAAATCTTAGAATTCTGGATCTGAAATCATTTCTCAACGTCCTAATTTTAATTATGTTATATAACAGCTGTGTTTTTCACATGGGTACCGTTCAAACTTCGTGCTAAAAGCCTCGAATCCCATTTAAACTCGGAACATTTAACGACGTACGTCCGTATTCCTCAAAACTCTATAGAAGTATAAAGTCCACTCTGTTAGGGCTCGTTCCCATTGCGAAGGCAAACGCACTAACTTCAGTATATCCATCAAGCTCAACGTCTGGCCGGGGCCGGCGCCATTAGATTACGGAACTTGTAATTACACCCACGCTCGGTGATTAATATACTACTGCGTCGGCTTGGCCATCAATCATGGTATATATTATTTCTTAAAAATATTTTATACTAGTTTACTTATTTCATACTTATGAAATAATTAATATTCGTTAGGTAGTACAGGAGGAGACAAGGATGTCTAGACAACTTTGCGGGCAAACCTTAGCCACAAATGCCTAAAAAATGTTTATCGTGAAATCCGGCTTTTTAACACAAGTATTTTTACTATTATTCATAAATGTGGTGTGTGTGTGTGTGCATTATGAAGATTAGGAAAAAATGGTCTCAAAAACTCTGGCGCGCGATACCAGACTGTGACAATAATCGACAAATATTGGCTTCCGTAGCATACATTCGTAGCATTTCGTAGCGCCATCTATGCTACGGCGACAGCGTAGGCATGCATGATTAATTAAGAAACTTTCTTGCGTTGTCTCGTCATGTCTAATGTTACTAATTTTGCATGTCCTCTAGTATGACAAAAACATGATGAACTTTATTGACTACGTAAGACCTTTTTTAAACCATTGTTTTGAGCAAAAATAAAATTATTATTATTATTATTATGTCTTAAGGTAGTATGCGCTTTTGCATTTGACATAAATAAAACATTAAAACTGGTACGTAGATAGCTACTACCTACCGAGGCCAAGTCTTACATATGTTATGCACTCAATAATAAATAAATAAATAAATTATAAATGAAACTTACATTTTGAACAGATACCACATTCAACCTCTATTTTAGTGACTGTTTTGTATAACCTTTAGCTATAGAGACGGGTAATAGATTCCCACAAATTTTATTCGTTTCCTTATTAAAACATCATATATTATCTTTTTAGCCCGTTTGCAATGTAATGGACCAAAAAAAATTACTGAATTTTTTTATGAAACCTGTTTGACAACAAAAATATTACAATTTATTTTATTATTAACTCAGTGGAACCAGAATTAAAACAAAAGAAAAACCTAAATTAATAACCTAATTATGTTGTTTCTTACAGACGACAGTACAACTTTATCTTGGCTAATTATTCAGGCAGGTTTTGAATAATTAAAACTTTTTTAGAGTTCTACAAAAATAAATTATTCATGTTGGGAACGAAATTCATTGCGAATTGTACATAGGTATTAGGTACCTGCTACGGGATGTAGCCGCGGGGATGTCAACATTCTGTCTCGAGTTGTTGCTTTGACAACTGTTTGCAATCACTCGTATACATTATGTATTAAGTCGGGAATGGTTTTAGAAATAAGTGGTGACAGAAAGATAGAATTGATATAGGTAATTATATTGTTTTCATTACTCATACTCGGTAGGAAAGTAGGTCTGAAGTTGCCTGAGGAGCGGGTTGAATGTAATACTTTTCAGCCCTAGGTAGAACGCTTTCAACTGTCAGCTTACAAATTATTAAAAATAAATTAGTTTTATTTCGACATTTCTATTGAACCAGGCCAACGGAAAAAAAAACAAAATAGGCGGCAAATGGAAATCCGACCTTCATTCCTTTTTTCCAGTTGTAGAGTATTGTTCATACTTCCTTGTATTATTTCTTTAGCTAATTCCTGTTTTTATTTTTACTTTCCTTGTATTCGTAATGAAAAGCACAGTGTTTGCTTTTCATTACGAAAAGCACACACCTCGGGTGAATGACTTATTTTATCCCGAGACGGGGTTTAGTGCCCGAGCGTGGCGAGTGCGCCAATAGTTAGTTACCTTCACCCCTTGGGTAACAATGTCCTATTACATATCTAGTTAAGATTATGAATCTTGAATTGTATACGAGTAGGTACGCAGATAAATCATGTTAGTTCGGTCATGCCTCGCCCTTACTCGTTAAATCATTGTTCGTTCGTTATACAAAAACAACACGTCTATCACTAATCTAATAACATAACGATCACTAATTCTAATAACATAACTGTAATAACACATGTTATTTCAATAATACCTATTATTCTTTATACTTTTTATTTTCCTTGTATTTTTCCAAGCTTTCGTATATAGTATTTCGTATATTCTTGTCTTTTAACTTCGTTTATTCTTGCTTATATTTAATAGGTACATACCAACATAAATAGGGATCTAGGTATTCACATGGGATTAATTCTGCCAAAAAATAATCAAGGAAAACTGACCGTATCGACATTTATGTTGCTACAATATTGTATCCTTTCGTTATCATAATGTAAATAAGTATTGTCATATATATAAAATTCTCGTGTCACAATGTTAGTTACCATACTCCTCCGAAACGGCTCGACCAATTTTCATGAAATTTTGTTTGCATATCGGGTAGGTCTGAGATTCGGCTACTATCTATTTTTCATCCCCTAAGTGATAAGGGTTGTCAACATTCCACACGGACGGATTCGCGGGGCACAGCTAGTCTTATATATAAAACTAGCTGAGCCCGCGACTTCGTCCGCGTGGAATTTAACTTAACAAAAAAGCCCGCTCCCGCGTTCTGAGCCCGCGCGGCAGAACCCATTTTTTAAAATTTTATTTTTCTAAAATAAAAGTAGCATAAGTTACTGCTTATAACAACAGCTATCTACCAGTGAAAGTCCCGTCAAAATCGGTCCAGCCGTTTCCGAGATACTCTTTGATTTCATGTGTTTTTATTTTTTTACGCGGAACCCTAATTGTTATTCTAAAATTAAAGTAGCCTAAGTTACTCCTTAAAACATCAGCTATCTACCAGTGAAAGTCCCGTGAAAATCGGTTCAGCCGTTTCGGAGATTACCCGGAACAAACACACAGACAGACAGACAGACAGACAGACAGACAGACAGACAGACAGATAGACAGACAGACAAAAAAAATTTAAATCGTGTTTTTGCTATTGGTTTCGAATGTACTTTCATATGCATTTAGTGAAAAGGTCTTATTTTTGATATTACAAACAGACACTCAAATTTTATTTATTTGTATAGATATACATTTTCACATATACATTTTAGTCATATTACGATCCGTGGTGCCTTACAACTGGTCTTCAATCAGCTGTAACAGTCTTGTTTCTATGGCAATTAGCCCATACCAGCTACATATATTTTGTCTCCCGCTTTGCACCGGAGGGAAGTGGAAATGTTTTCTTCCAACTCCTCCTATTATTTCTTTCGATTAAATTCGTGCGGGTTCCAAGACAATTTAACTTTTCCCCGGGACTCGTCGAGGGTCAAACCTCGACGTCATTATTGGTCACCATTGTCGATCCTGGCTTACAGGAGTTACAGTGGTGGGAGTGTGTGGCGGGACTAGTCCCATAAAAAAAAAAAGATATACATTTTCGTGTCACAATGTTAGTTACCATACTCCTCCGAAACCGCTCGACATACCCCTAAATGTTAAGGGTGTTCCATATTCCACGCGGACGGAGTCGCGGGGCACAGCCTACCTAAGCACTTGCAACTTTATATTCTCTACCTAGACCGAGTCTTCCAATTCATCTTTTGTAATCTTCTTTGAAAGCATTCAAATTGGGGTAGGTTGGGTAAGTGGGAGACCGCTAAAGATCATTATGGCTCCTTCCGAAACAAATGTAGCGAAGATAATGTCTGACGTCATCGCCATAACGCCATTTTTGTTACTAAGTGCTGATTCTTTTATATAGTTGATATCAACTTCCGTGTGTTTGTGGACAACACTCTAAAAGTGATTTATTGATTTGAAATTTTTGCACAACTTTTTCCCCAGAAGTTCCCACGGGAACGAACGGGATATTATTTATTATGAGCCACGGCGAAGCGTGGCGGGATTAAATTAATTGATGTACTTTTGATAGATAAACTGTGAAATTGGGATAAAATAATAATAAACTGGACTTTTTCATTAAACTAGGCATTAATTATTTTTTTTCACATTATAGAAATAATTATCGCCAGTCTGACACACCAACTGTATGGTCCCAAACTAAGCAATGCTTGTACACTGGATACCGTACAATGGACTGGGAGCGATCCCGGTGACACCCAGACCAGGGCAAATTACGCAAAAGCCATTTCCAAAATTTGCCCTGGCGGGAATCGAACCCGCAACCACCATGTGTACTGAACCGAGCGGCGTACGCTCGAACCACTGCGCCAACCGGGAGTCAAATATATATATTATCTTATTATTACGCTCGAGAGCCCCGAAGGAATAGGTGTAGGTTAGGTACTTAGAGCATTTCACTGCAGTAAGGCTCTACTACTAGTAATGTTACGAAACGCTTCAGGCTCTCTCATTTATCTAATAAAATCATCTAACTAATACACTCATCTAACTAATAAAATTAGTAGGTACTGCGACATTTTTTCAAACTAAACATATGCCGCCCACACCAACAACTTTAGTTTGGTTTGCCAACAACCTAGATGACCCTGAACCAGTCTAAAAGCATTTTCGCATCATAGATATTTTTACTATGGTAGGTACCACGTCGAACCCCCGCCCCCCCTTGTGCAATAAAAATGGCCTGAAAGTTTATTAATAATTATGATAATTAAGGACTCTGACCCCCATATCAGAGGTGAACGCCGCCGGGCCAAAGAGGCCCGGAAAAAAAAACAAAAACCCCCCTTGTACGCAGATTGGCGTTAAGATAAATCGACCGAGTGAACCGGATCCTCCGATCCAGCGATGAGTGATAGTGGTGGGAGCTCGCGGATCGGAGTGACTGATGGCGATCATTTGTCCGCGTCGCGACATTGGTCACGGCGACCAGCGCGCTGCGCGATCTTATTTCAGAAATTTGAAGCCTTAAAGAACCTGAAAGTATCTAACAACTAGAATTAAACATTGTCTTTAGTGTAGGAAAACTGAAACTACATTGGCATAATTGTTGAGTGTTAATTACTTGTAATTGATTTATAAATACTAGGTCACTTAAAGCCTGGTCATAATCTCACAATCATAATCATATTTGAAAATCGTGTTAATCGGTTACCTACTTAAGAGTCAATCATAAACTAAAACAATTTTGCCACATTTAGGATGGTAACTATTACGATACACTTAACGGTAACGATAAAGTACCTACCTATTTATTCTCTGACGGTTTTCATCCCCTACGTCACCGACGGTATTGTTTTTATTACCTACTCACCTTTATTTACTGAAAAGTTTGAGACACCAAGCGATTATTCACACGGTTAACCCGACACCGATATTTTTATACATTTTACTGTATCCGGGTGCCAAGTCCAGCCATTGTGGCAAAAATTTATAGAAAGCACGGTGTCGACTTCATCGTGTCAATAGCCTACAGAACTCTTGTAGATATAGATACGATTCTTTCTTCTCGTAAGGCCCTAAACAAATACGCTTAAGGTGAAGGCGCCTGTCTAGCCCGCGAAATTCAAAATTTTCGAGTATTTTTATAGTTTATCAAAAATCTGAAAACATTTAAGACAACATTTTGTGATTTGCGACAAACACAGTATGCAGTGCGTTTATTAATACATTTATTTTACTCTAAATATTTTCACGGTGAATATGATACTAGTAAATCACTAAATATACAAACATTGCCAGATTATCTGGATAGCTGTCGTTCTTGAAATGTTTTAGAGTAAAATAAATGTATTAATAAATGCACTTCACACGGTCTTTTTCGCGAATTACAAAATTTGTCTTTTATTAATGTCAGATTTTGAAAAATTTCTAAAAAAACTCAAAAAATTTGAACTTCGCGGGCTACATGGGCGCTTTAGCCTTAATTCAATTACATTTTGAGCTTACATTAATTATTTACATAATTAAATTAACTCCATTTGAAAATTAAATACGCCTTATTATAACGCAACGTAGTATTTTCGCGAACCATTTTAATTGAATTCTGTCATCACCTTGCGGATTTGTTAATGAATGATGGATCCGCCGCTCAGAGCGGCGCGGCTCCACGCGGCACGGATTTCTCAGCGCTAATTGGAAATTGAAAAAACAGCTTTGCAGGCTGCGTGTTTTTCATAATATCGTGAAATCATAACGTCTTTGATAGGTTGAAATCCTTCTCATTCGCAACCCAAATCATCATAGGAAGGAAAAGCTTACCAAATTAATGAGTTGGTATTAATTAATATAGAATTCTGTTGGTTCACCAAGTCAAGTTAAATGTCAGCTGTCCTTCTTACAGTCATAATGTGTGAGCAAGACGTTTTTAGACATTTTAGATACTAATAGTATACACAGTTAGTCGTGTTTTTTACTAACAAAATTAGAACCATTACTTACCTACATAAAATAATAAGGTAACCACCAAAATCATTATGTATCTACCTATTTACTCAGCCCCATCATATGTCTGCTACTAAAATATCTACATACGAACGCGGAATTCCATTTATTAAAATTGATACGGCAATGATTCGTGAAAACGTCGAGCGGTATGAATTGATTGAATCGCAGAATATTATTGAATAATATTCCATTTCCACCAACACGCTCGGCTTAAATTTTGTGCTCTAATACTTGTTACGATTAAGAACGAGGAATTATATTATTATTTAATATCCGATAGGTACATTATTTTTATTTAAAAGGTTTTAACAAAAGTTATCATTAAACATACGTCCCCCCCGGTACGTGAACGAAAATATCGTGTAGAAACCTGCATGTCTTAGAAAATGTACCCAATTTTCGAAAGACATGTGAGATCTGCTGGGTGATTGTGGTGTGGATTATGGTCTGAATCCCCCTCGTATTGAGGGGAGGCCCATGTCCAGGAGTGGAACGTTAAAAGGGCTAAATTATAATAGGTACTATAATAATGCTGGGTGCATTTTCTCGTTGAATAGAATAAGCTGATTTTTGAACGAGGAATGAGCGCTCTCTTGTCACCTGTGTACATTATTAATTATTATTGAAGTAGGTACCTACGGAGATAATGGTATTTATAGATAAATTCGGTGTTGTTTGTTATCGAGCGCTCACAAAGCTGTGACGATGGCAAATAGTCTAAGAGGATTTGAAACCCGAAATAACATCTCACCCATTGTTACCGATAAAGCAGATATTCCCCCTACATTTAGGTACAAACCCACCGCCAGTGGCAATAACAAGTGGACACTGAATATAGCGGGACGCATTACCAAGTCAAATGTGCCGTGACACAGCGGCGATCCTATGAATGGTCGATGAGACAAATGGCGCAGTAAAATATGCCAGCGCTTTGAATACAACCTAAATCAATAGTTTCGCTTTAGCCCCGCCACATTGTACCCAGCTTAAAAGACTTTTGAAGTGAAGCTTCTTTACGGACGTTCGGGGCGCTCGCCTCACCCGGGCACTCAAACGGTGAAAAGCGTAACGCGTAACGCGTAACGCGTGACGCGTAACGCGTTGCACGATGACGTCAGAGCTGCGGCGCCCTAGGCTTTATACTAAATATCACTTGAAGGTTAGATAGAACATTGGTAATAATTTAAATATATCTAAAAATTTAGAATACTTCACAATGTCGCGTGTCCATCAAGCGTTCACCCATCTTAGTACTGACCGCGTCCGACGTTGCTTAACTTCGGTGATCGGACGAGAACCGATGCACCCAACGTGCTACGGCCTTTATTAATAAGGTTCTGAATAAAGTAACCGATATCTACAATTACATAATTTGGGTTAAGCGCCATCTTACGTTAAATCTGATAACTATATACTGACCAAGTTCACAAATACATATTTAAAACTTATTATATTTTATTTGCCCTATTTTAGATTATATTTTTTTTATATAATATTTATTTTGACTTATACAGTTATTTTTACATATAATTAACACCTAAAATCAACCAAATAAAACACGTAAACACGGACGAAACAGTAATATCAACTTACGCGTATTTCGGTCTTCACGTACACATATTTTATAAATCCTCACATTATCCGGCTAAATAATAGTTGAAATAACAATATAATTCACTCAATACATTATAGATAATCCTCATTTACATAATAATTCATAATATAATAATGATAACAAAAAAAAATAGTATCGGCGGGGTTCTTCGTGTTGTGACCAGCGCCCTCTATTTTTCGAAATAAGATAAGACGTGGGTTCAAGCTTTATATAAGATTTAAATATTGTCCTGTAGAAATTTTGCAATTTGTATTTATATTATTTTAATATAATTAATTGAACACCAACGTATAATGGTTTAATTTACCATAGAAAAGGACGAAAAAGGTACAACGATATACAACTGCAGATAGGTACATCAACTAATCACTTTAGATGTCTGATATGGCTAAATAGGTACTTACTAGGCATGGAAATGATTGCTACTTTAAATTATTTAAAACCAATGATTTTAGGCCGCAATGAATTTTCCCTACTAGTTCTATTATTATTGGTAGATGAACGGGTTTACGGAATAGAAATATTCATATAGTTGATGATTTTGCTAAGTGAAATTAAGAAGAAATGACGTAGTGGTTGAAGACGACTGTAAGATACGCACTCAGTGGGTTCGAATCCCTATCCTAACAAATTTTTATTTGTTTCTTTATGAAATAGTATTTTTTAGCTTCATTTATTGAGTATTGTTCTTGTGCGTTAATGTTTTTACGAAATGGCGCTGGTGGAAGCAGCAATTTCTGTATATTAATTAATTCCGCAAACTTGAGGTGCCTATATTATTCTTATTAATACCTACCATTTTATGTCATTGAAAATACTTAATAAAACTACTTTTTGAAATAATACGAAAATTGAAAGCAAACAGGTGTCTTTCGCGAGATTAGAACGACAAGTGAAATAGGAATTAGGAAATAATAATAAATATTGCATAATTTTGTAGCAAGCAACGTCAACAAACAAGATATCAAGGAAATTAAAGCGTTATGTCCTTACATTAAGGCTTTTTACACAAATACTTTAACACTGCCACAATATTAAATAGGCCTTGGACCATATTAAAGGGATTTACTTTCACACCCGTGTGTCTGCTCCACACAATGGTCACAGGTACCTACTTAAGCGCGGTTTGAACTGGCTTTGACGAAAATAGGTCTCATGTATGAGGAATAAACACAGGTCGTAGAGAAAATGATAAATGATTCCTTGTGCTTACGGAATATAATAAAAGGGCCGGGAAATTTGCTAGCTCACGACACTGGCGGGGCCGCGAACCTTCGTCAAACTTAGGTATGGGTATCTAGTATTCGAAAAAAAAATATTTTTAATACTAGCTGAGCCCGCGACTTCGTCCGCGTGGGATTTAACTTAACAAAAAAGCCCGCTCCCGCGTTCTGAGCACGCGCGACAGGACCTATTTTTTTAAATTTTGTTTTTCTAAAATAAAAGTAGCCTAAGTTACTCCTTAAAACATAAGCTATCTGCCAGTGAAAGTCCCGTCAAAATCGGTCCAGTCGTTTCGGAGATTACCCGGAACAAACAGACAGACAGACAGACAGACAGACAGACAGACAGACAGATAGACAGACAGACAGACAGACAGATAGACAAACAGACAAAAAAAAATTAAATCGCGTTTTTGTTATTAGGTGTCGTATGTACTTTCATATGCATGTAGTGAAAAGGTGTTATTTTGATATTACAAACAGACACTCCAATTTTATTTATTTGTATAGATTAGTCATCGTCTAGCCAATTCGAGAAGGAATCTTGTCAAAGCTTCAACAACGATTAATCTCCACTTTAAGTATGATGACCTATGTTAATAATGCACGACATTTTGCATGGCGCTTTCAGTAAGTAAATGCTAAAAATAATACCTGCCCCAGAAAAATATAATCTGTTGGGTTTTTTTTCTAATAGCTAACCGCTCCCAACCAGCTGTACCAATACAGAAAATATTGAACCCATCAGATATTATTTTTTGTTGTTGTTACCTACATCATCCATAGGATTTACTGAGGTGCCATGTAAGTTATTGTGCATTTTAAAAATTATGCTTTAGACAAGTATGTAAAAGCAAGACTCATTCAGCGTGTCCACATTCTTACCCATTTTGCCTCGTCCGACGACGACGATATGGAAGAGATGTGGTGTATTCCATGTAAAAAAACATGATTAGGGTGACCATTCACTTGGCTGTCACTTTGTGTGTGAAGCGGACCCGCCTCTGCTTCGACCAATAGAATCGCTTCACTTCCTGTCAACTTAAGCTGAGCCGAATGAAGCTGAGAATAGTAGAGAAATGTAGAATGGTGAATACCTTTTACGTTAAAAAGTTTAACGTTATTTTTAAAATAGTACTTACATATTTATCTGACTTTACATTTCTGCTTGCCTTCAGTCAGCAACAAATTAGGCAATAGGTAAGACTCGGGAATCATGATAATCCCCTGGAATTTCGGTAACATAATCTTAACAAAATTATATTCAAATTAATAGCTCATTTCAATGTCCTTGTTTGCGGTGGCTTTGTGGAGCGGGTCACCCTCTTCCCTCTATTATGGTTGAGGAGAGTGATGCCGCTTTTCAAGTCATGCTCGTGCGCGGGCGCTGCTTGCGGGGATTGGTCCACTCACTTTCCTCTTAACAACATTGTCGTTAAATACTATTTATTTACTTAGCATGGAAGGCATCACACCAAAGCAATTATCATAATATCCACCCCTGTTTTATCAATTATTATTTGGTTCGTAAACGTTTCATTTGATGTAAGTATGAGTAGGTATGCACATCACACTAAACTAGCATTCTCATTTGATTTACATTATTACATATATGATTATTATTTACTACTCGTATTAGCTATTTAGTGGCAATGGTGTTGCCTGCTCATATTATTTTTTTTTATGCTGTTCCTGAGAATGTACACTATCTTTCATTCATTGAAAAGAGTAACCATTGAGTTTCTTGCCGGCTCTTCTCAGTGGAAGCAGCATTCCGAACCGGTGGTAGATTCTGACTATTCATAAATGCTTTGTTGGCTTACATGAATAAAAACAATTTTGAATTTTTTGAATTTTTTAGCAAACAATCCCCACGAAGTCATTATAACTTCGTTACCGAGGTGATTTAAATAAAACTCAAGTGTAATTTAAACAACAAGAAACATTATAAAGTAATAGGCAATATTTAGGTATTACCTAGGTATTGGTTAGTAAGGCGAAGGGGTCGATCGTGTTCTCCATACATATTTCATTCCGAATTTATCCGAGACACACAAAGTTTTTCCTTAAAACAATGGATTTTATCACTTCTAAATAAATTATTGTATTCGCATCTAATGATTTCAGGCATTTAAAAATAGATTAACATAATTAAAATCGATCGTAAAATTTGTTAAATTTTACGCCTGTGTGTGTGAATTTGTCAGCGCCATCTGACTAAATTAGGCCATTATTAACATAAAATTTGTACTTTGAGTAAACTGCGTGCTAATAGTGTACTAGTTGAAATGACAGATGGTGGTGACCAAATTATTATTGCAAATATGTATATCCCTATATTGCGCCATCTATATTAATAATTCCGTCAAGGGGTACGGTAGACTCGATTGAAACGTTACCAGAATAATAAAACTTAAAAAAATAATGATTTTGAGTCGACAACATATATCCGCAAAATTCGGATTGTCGTGATAAACAATGTTATAATTATAATATTCGGCACAGTACCGCCATATTTTCTATGAACGCATGTCAGTCAGTGTCAGTGATGACAGTGCCAGTGTTCTTAGTTGGTGGGCCATATTTTTAAAGAAAGAAGAAGAAGTGCATTTATTGATTGAGCTGTCAGAACAAACAAATTCAGTGTTCAATGTTCATGATGTTTCCGTACGAGTATTCATTTCATTTAGTTTTGCTTTGCATAGTGCTTAACTTTCATCATCATCATCATCAGCCTATGCTTGTCCACTGCTGGACATAGGCCTCCCCTAATGAGCGCCATAGCGCCCAGTCTTCAGCTTGCCGCATCCAGCATCTGCCTGCAGCCTTTCGCAGATCGTCATCCCACCTGGTCGGAGGGCGTCCTACACTACGCTTGCCGACTCGAGGTCTCCACTCAAGAACACGTTTAACCCAGCGGCTTTCGGTTCTTCGCGAGATATGGCCAGCCCACTGCCACTTCAGCTTGCTAATTCTTTGAGCTATGTCGATAACTTTGGTTCTCTGTCGGATGTATTTGTATTTCTATTAACTTTGTTTGGATGTAAACACATCATGCCGAAAATTGTAATGAGTCACATTTCACCCGAGCGAAGCCGGGTTTTCATCTTTTATTATCATAATAATAACATTCAATAAAAAAATGAAGTAACGAGTTAAGTATTTTTAATATTTTCCGGACATAATACAATACTAAGTTTCTAATAAATAAATTATTGTATCGCTGACATGACAGGTATCAGATAAATAAATAAATATCGCCAGACTTACTCAGCAACTATATGGTGCCAAACTAAGCAACGCTTATACTATGGCTACCATACATTAAACTGGTGGAGATCCCAGTGACACCCAGACCTGGGCAAATTACGAAAAGGCCGTTTCAGAAAATTTCCTTTGTCGGGAATCGAACCCGCAACCATCCGACGCAATGAGCCGAGCGGCCAACGCTCAAACTACAGCGCCAAGCGATCGTCAATTCGCCACACGAGGTACTACGTTGTTGCAGACGCGACGTTGCCAATTGGTAGAGAGCGGCGACTTGACAACGTCGGATGTCTATTATAAAAGCGTTTGTTGTCGGAAATATTTTTATCGTTTAGTGTATTATAGGTAGGATCACAGATATAGATTTACATAGATAACGCAAGTATCACGATTTGTATTGAAACCAAGCGTGCCAATTTTTTTACACTTACTGTGACGTCACAGATGGCGGGAAATCCAAACCGGTTCAAAGACACCGATGCCGCCGATGCCCCTCCGCCCGCTACGATTCTCTCGAGTGATTATCTCGCTCATACTCATATTTTTATATCTGTAGTCACGAAGGACTGTAAGTTATCGGCGACCAACCTTGACGCTTGGACGGGGTTTTCGGACACGCTAAGTACATACATTTGCGTTATCTATGTAAATCCATATAATGTGGGTAGGATAGTGTTGCCGCTGGCTTAGGATTACCGTATAGGTACATCAAAATGAAAATTTACTGTATTTGCCAAATAAATACCGAACCTGGTATATACAAACCATAGATACTACTGTACTATCTATACAAATCTTAGTACAAATAAATAAAATTGGATTGTCTGTTTGTAATATCAGAATAACACCTTTTCACTAAGTGCATATCAAAGTACATACGACACCTATAGCAAAAACGCGATTTAATTTTTTTTTGTCTGTCTGTCTGTGTGTTTGTTCCGGGTAATCTCCGAAACGGCTGGACCGATTTTGACGGGACTTTCACTGGCAGATAGCTGATGATAAAAGGAGTAACTTAGGCTACTTTAATTTTGGAAAAACAATTAGGGTTCCGCGTAAAAAAATAAAAACACATGAAATCAAAGAGTATTTCCGAAACGGGTGGACGGATTTTGACGGGACTGTCACTGGTAGATAGCTGATGTTATAAGCAGTAACTTAGGCTAGTTTTATTTTAGAAAAACAAAATTAAAAAATTGCGTCCGGTCGCGCGGGCTCAGAACGCGGGAGCGGGCTTTTTTGTTAAGTTAAATTCCACGCTCCATGACCTAGGAGAAGCTATTTTGACCAAGTGAAGGAAAAAGTTAAAGTCGTGTCGTATCAAATGGTCAAGGAACTGGGAGAAAATCGCAGTGAATGGAAAAAACTCCACCGACAAGAGCATCGCTCTTAAGTTTATGATGATGATGAAATTCCACGCGGACGAAGTCACGGGCTCAGCTAGTATTATATATGTACACAGGTACTAGGTAAGTATGTAATAAATATTGGAACGAAGTTCCTTATCGTTGCGAAAGGGGGCTAGACGGAAAAAATTAAGACCAAAAAATGTGTCACGACACTTTTGTTCGCTATATGTGCGGCGTGCGCGCGTTTCTCTGTCTGTCTCTCTCTCCCTTATAGAAAGCAAACCAGTTATTATTTTTTTCGTATCGTCTTTCTATTTCGCATTGAACAGTGTGGTGTCGCGACTAACTTTTCCTTTTCCGTTTCCGTTTCCTTTACTTTTAGTTTTACTTTTACTTTTACTTTTACTACCATCGACGATTGACGACCGCTTGGCGCAGTGGTTTGAGCGTAGGCCGCTCGGCTCACTACACCGGGTGGTGGCGGGTTTGATTCCCTCCCTTCAGGGTAAATTTCGGAATTGGCCTTTCCGTAATTTGCCCTGGTCTTGGTGTCACTGGCATCGCCCCCAGTCCATTGTAGGGTATCCATTGTCCAAGCCTTGCTTAGTTTGGGACCATACAGTTGGTATGTTTGTCTGGCGATATTTGTTTATTTATTAGTATTATTTTATTTGAGCTGATGCTGTGATAGCCGATTGCTTAAAGCACGCGTCTTGCGGGCACCAGGTATTGGGTTCAAACCCCGGCTCGCACATCTGGATTTTTCGAAATCTATGTGTGACTCATAATTTCTATATGATTATCACTAGCTTACGGTGAAGGAAAACATCGTGAGGAAACCTGCATGTCTTAGAAGATCTAACCAATTTTCGAAATACATGTGAAATCCGCCAACCCACACTGGGCCAGCGTGGTGGATTATGGCCTGAATCCTCCTCGTGTTGAGGGGAGGCCCGTGCCCAGGAGTGGGACGTCAAAAGGGCTAAATTAATATAATTATTATTGTAACACTAGCATGAATTGGAACGTCCAGGGATTCCTGAACGCAACAAGAACTGTCACCTGTCACTTGTTTTTCAACCACGGCCGCTCGCCGGCCGCTCGCTAGTGAAATATAATTTGCCCGATTGTAATAGTAATGTTTTGTTTTATGTTGTTAAACGCATGAAATCGATTATAAGTGTGGAATACGAGAACGTGTTTAAATATACCGCCCCATGAGGATTACCTGAGCACCGAGAAAGCTTACATTATTATTTTTGTTGCAACCTACGTAGTGGAAATCATCAAGCACTGGCCTGTTAATAATTCGTTTTTAAATTCCGTGTAATTTATATTGACATTTGTTTTTACATAGAATGTATTCTCTTTGCATAGAATTCTATTCTGTCTGTCAAAATACGCTGTACATTAAATATCTTGTCTGGCCTCCGTATATGTTTTTATTTAATCTGCTACTAAGAACAGTCGTCGTCAAAGGCATTACATACTCTTTGGTCAAAGGTACAACCACAGCAAACTGTCTTTAGTAGCTCTTCAACAGCAGTGGGTGCCAACACAACGTTGAGCTTCGCAATATTAAAGGGAAGTGTCAACTACGCGGCTTGGAGCTTCGCCATGAAGATGCACTTGATCGACAGCGAACTATGGGACTGCGTCATGAAGCCTGCGGAGGAAGTTGACGACTTTTAACGCAAAGATGCCAACGATCTAAGATTTGCTTGAGTCTAAGCGAACATCTATATCTCATCGTCATGACAGCTGAAACTTCGAAGGAAACATGGAAGCGACTTCGGGAAGCCTACGCTGACAGCGGGCTTGCTCGACGCTTACAACTTATGAAGAAATAGCTTGGTACTAAACTTGTATTGTACTCGAACATAGAAGCCTATGTGAATGACAAACGTCATGTGCAACAACAACTGATTGCCAATCAAGCTGGTCTCGAAGATGAACTTGTTGGTGTGATTATGCTGGCAGGACTCAACGACAGCTACAGCCCAATGGTGATGGCAATAGAGCATTCCGGCACCTCGATATCTACAGACTCGGTTGCATCGATCTTGCTGAAGGAAGAACGCCGAGATGCCTCTGCTACATCTAGTGCCTTTTCGTCGTCTAGTGTAAATAGTGTGCCTAAGGTGTCGTGTACATATTGCAAAAAAGTAGGCCATGTAGTGTCTCAATGTAGGAAACACTACTAACGCTACTCTGTATAGGACTCTAGGTCCTATAATTTTGATTGAGACACGATTTTTATGTTGATTTCTTGTAATTATTGTTGTTGTTATAAATAAAAATATGTTCACATGGAAAACCACATCTATTTCTCAGTAATGTATCTCATATGTTAGAAAAGTGGAATACACAAACAAGTGTATTACAGTTATATTTTCACTATATTTAGTAACATCTAAATATATTACTCAAAGGTGACTGACTGACTGACTGACATACTGATCTATCAACGCACAGCCCAAACCTCTGGACGGATCGGGCTGAAATTTGGCATGCAGATGTTATGACGTAGGCATCCGCTAAGAAAGGATTTTGATTAATTCTACCCCAAGGGGATAAAAGAGGGGATGAATAATCCCGAAATTTTTGTTAAGTTAAATTACACGCGGACTAAGTCGCGGGCACAGCTAGTCAGACAATAAAATTATTCTATAACAGATGTATATTTTTTATCGGTTTTTTAGAATGATGAATGAATACACATACAATAATGAATTTTACAATAGCAAAAATATAATATATTCGCTATTTATTATAAAATAAAAAGGCCGCAATAAATATAAAAGTACGCCCTCTAGTGGCTAGTGGCTAAATTACACCTTTTGTCAATGTGTGCGTGTATGTATTACAATAAAAAGTGACAGAAGTTTTTCATCGGAAAACGCTTAGATTATGAATTATTTTAGGTTGATATTATTGCGTATGTCAATGCAGTATAATAAGTCTTAATCGCAAACAATAGTATTATATCTTAGAAATGCTCAAATTTTGCGTAAAAAATAAATATGTAGAATCTGTTGACTACAGCGTCATCTTGAGAGAAGCTGCAATAAACCCGACCGACGCTTCAACCTCTACCGTTAGGTAGGTACCTACTTGTGGACTGTCGTACAAATATAATAGTCGCATTTAAATACCTACCTAGGTCCTAGAGGTAACTGATGAGGTACCCTAGATGATGTATCATTGGTATATGAATACCCTTTATTACACATAAATCAACTACAAAATAAATTATTAAATTACTTAGTTGTTTTTTAACGATTTGTCTCCATTTATTTTAAACTAGTTGCTGCCCGCGACTTCGTCCGCGTAAACTTAAGTAAAGTATTCTATGTGTTAATCCTGGTTATAAACGATCTGTGTTCCAATTTTCATCCAAATCCATTCAGTAGTTTTTGCGTGAAGGAATAACAAACATACATCCACACTCACATACTTTCGCATTTATAATATTAGTAGGATTTACATGGTTTCCGACACCGAACGTTTTTGTTGACCCATGATTATTACCATTTCGTACAGCTTCTCGTTGGCGGTGGTATAGCTATGATGTGTGTAACAAGCAATCAACAAAGCAAGGCTTCATTATAATTTTTATTTTAACGCGCAAATACCTAAAGTTTCTTCTCTGTTAGGCCCATATCAATTAATCAATATCAAGTCTGAGGCTGATCTTGAGTACACTTTTGACTTATTATTTTGTACTAGAATGACGTTAGAATGACATTTCCAAAATCGCTATCAGACTTAAGATCGATATATATATACGGGCCTATGATTTATTTTTATGGTTATTAAATTAAAAATTACAAAGCCTTGGCGTAGACTAAGCTGACGACCTCAGAGTATTTTTCGGAAATGGTTTTTCGTAATTTGCCCTGGACTGGGTGATACTGGGATCGCCCCCAGTCCATTGTACGGTACCCATAGTACAAGCTTTGCTTAGTTTGGGATATACAGTTGGTGTGTTCGTCTGGCGATATTTATTATTTATAATATGGGCACACCGATAAATAGATAAGATTACCGCAGGGTCGGTGGTAGGTGCCAATAATATACTTAGTTATTCAACCTACTTAAAGTTTCCCGAGACGGTCCTCGTGGGGTGATTGACCGCGGCGTTACGTGGCCGTGGATCTAAGTCCAGGATTAAAGGGGTTGCTGGCGGGCGGCCGGCTACCGTCGTTTACTGCAAAACGTTCTTAGTAATAGCAAATTGGATAAAGCTAAGTTAGTGAGGGTAGGATTAAGTGCGATAGACGAACCTTTTACGGCTCATTACGCTTAGGTAGGTAGTTAAAACAAAACATGTACATTTTCTTTTTTTTACCGCCTTCCAAAAAAGGGGGAGGTTCTATGTTCGTTATGTATGTAAGCGATTTTGAAGGGTGTCTCCAGGTGATCCCATAGAAATTGCATGAAAATCGGTTCAGTAGTTTGGGAGATACGGACTATTTACCAGCAAGTCAATACGTAGTTTGGTACCACTAAAAACCATGAAATAAAATATTTGAATAAAATATAAAACCGACTTTAAAAAAACCTGGGTGCACTAAAAGGCAAGAAATTTCTTCCATTTGGAGTTGGTGCCACTATTTACACTACGTTAGGACGATTTCTTAGGTAGGTCCCTACCCCTACTTACTTATTGAATTTGGCACCGACTCCAAATGCAAGTAACTAAATTGTTACATTATAGGTACATTTTAAAACTGGTATTTTATACTTACCTAACGTTCTTTCATAAATGCATTTACCAAAAAGCTATTATTTCGAAATTACACACAGACACTTCAATTTTATTTCTTTCTATGTAGGTATATAATAGATAACTAGATAATGTCCATAGTCAAAAAGTTTAATGTCTCTAATTAATCATAATCTCTGATTAGTTATTTAAGTAGATCTAAATCTAAGTTGCAATGTTTAAGGCTTTCTGTTTGATTGAAGTTTGAACATCTCGTGATGGAAAACGTGGTGTTCAATTCTCTTTGAAGCACGTTGGAAACAATGGGTTGTCCAATTCTGAATTACATTTGAATATCCAAGCATTCCTAACTTTAATTAATATGGTTGTCGAGCTTACAACGATCTGTAGAAACGGGCTCCCACAAACTATTATGTGCTAAACTATAAACCGAAGTTTGGTAAGTTGTGTGTCGTCTGTTGCTACATTAACTTTGCACAGAGAAACCGAACTCCGCTGTCGTGTATCCAAGTCAGAATAATGCTATTAATATTTAGTTACGTGGGTACTTACGGACTTTAGAAAATAACAATCTCTATTACTTATACCTACCCCAAGTATTATTTTTGACTTTTTAAGTGCCCTGTACGTATTTACACCCCAGAGAATGTGAAGGCAAAACCTTTTACCAAATTACTTTCAGTGAAGTACTCTAAGGAGAACAATGCTCCTCGAACCGCACAAATCACGTATCGGCCACGTGTATCTCTCTCCACGTCACATTCAAGAATTCAATGAAAACCTAATTTTCATCTTATGACAAAGAGAATAGGACCAAGTGCCTTAGGAGTCTGTTATTCTGACAGATAAAATCCATCACATTACTAAAATAAAATGGGTGTAGGTACCTTACATTGAAACAATAAATATATAGAGAGACACTTTTTGGGAGAGAGTAATGGTTTTTTTTTAAATAGGTTTCTTACCCGCTTAAATGTAAGGCCGCCCTAACGTTTTCTGCCGCGCGCGGTTAATACCACGCGCTACTGCAGAACCGCAGAAGGCACACGCAATGCGGTCAAAAACCGCCGTCGTTTTGCGTCAGTTGAAAAGTTTGTGTAGTTCTTCTAGTACCTAGTAACACCAGCACTGACCAAAAAGCCGCTAGCGCCTATTCGCCTAAAGTTTGTGTGCCTACGCTTAAAGTTTCCGAATCCGTTCCGATATCTATTCGAAATGGACGAGTGGCGACCGCTTGGCGCAGTGGTTCGAACGTAGGCCGATCAAACCCGCAACCACTACACCGGGTGGTTGCGGGTTCGATTCCTGTCATGGTAAATTTCGAAAATAGCCTTTTCGTATTTTGACCTGGTCTGGGTGTCACTGGGATCGCCCGCAGTGCATTGTACGCTACCCATAGTACAAGTGTTGCTTAGTTTGGGACCATACAGTTGGTGTGTTCGTCGGGCGATATTTATTTATTTACTTAATCAAATAGATATAATAAAGTATCTTCCAAAGCACCGATAAGTGAGACCTGTAATTAGTATCTACTCAATTATATGCGAATGGTACACGTCACTAAAACGATAATTAGTTTATTTACTACTTAGAGACCTACCTTTATTAAATTATAAATATATTATACATCTAAACATACACCCTTTGGCAGGTACCTGGATTAAATTGAAGCGTGGGTAATTTGTTTACTTTTTAAAGAAGGCTAAATTGGATCCACGCAGCGAGTTGTTTTATTTTCACGGCGTCTTCCGTCCCTCGGGTCAAACGGAGACGAGCCGCTATAAAAGCAATTAATAAATTGTATTTCCAGTTTACTCTGGACGTCCTTTGGGGTAAACAAGCGCGCACAAGTTATTTTATAATGTATATTTACATAGTTTAATATTATATCTACCAAGTGACTAGGTACCTCCCGACAGGATTAACAATTTCGTTGTTCATATAAATAATACAAATAGTTGAGCTTTGTTTGAACAGTTAAACCACTAATTAATTAAATACATGTACCTATACCTCTGCTGCTTGTTTAAATACCATTATTGAGACAATTCTAATCTCCAGCGTAAAACACAGCCCGAAATTTAAATTTAAACACAGCTGTTTTAAGTGAGCGTTGGACCCGAAATCACAAAGTTATGAGCACATATTCTATGTTATTACTTAGCTAAAAATGTCTGGAAGTCCCGAATGATGCGGGTATGTTTTTATATTAAGATAGACTAGGTACAGTTAACATCAAAAGTACCTTGGTAACATACCGAAATGTCCAAAAGAATCACACGGTTTCGAGTGACATTGCAACGCAACGGAGGGGACAGGTAGTAAAATCATAAAAAGGTTTGAAAATATTAATTAATATTTACCAATAGGTTAGTAAGTAGGTATCTATAGTGAGTAGGCGCACGAGGAATTAGAAGGGCAGGTCGCGTTTAATATTAGAAGACTTATCTGTCTACTCCTTAAAATTTTACATGCATAATATTACAAAGAATTTTGTACGCCCGATCTCTAGTAAAAATAGCTAGGTACCTGGGTACCTATGCCGCTTTTGATATTTCATATTTCATATTCCACTCGCTTTCATCCGCAGGCTATAAAACATTTTTTGTAACTTATTGTTACAGGAACCGTTTTATTAAAGGCAAACAATCTTAGAACTTAATCTGAGAAATATTTTTCCAACTTTATCAGTGGTGGCTTTCCCTTAAGGCCGACTAGGCCCGGGCCTAGGGCCACTAGATATTGGGCGCCCCTAATATCCAGCCGTCCTAGGCCTGCAACTGGGCCAACCTATTCATTTAAAGTGAGCCTAGTTAACTTTATCCGCACGCGGGTGTTTGCTTGATGGTGAAATGTCTAGTAATTGTATTCTGCAGGTATACAGGGTATAAAGGGGCATCGTAACGAAAACTAATACCATGGATTTAACTAATGATTCTGGACCCCCTGAGTTGGAATTTTCCGTCAATATTTTCATGAATTATGCTCAAATTTTTCAGCATGAAATGCGCGCTCGAGCGTATTGTGATTTAATTTTCATAACAGTGTATGTCTAAAAAGGCAATTATTAATTTATTTATGTAAAATCACTTAAGATAGCTTTTTATTAGGCTTTGGCATTCATTATAGACTATGGTACATAGGTGCCTACTGCCCAATATCAGGCGCATCGTACTGACTTTGGTGAAACAAAAAACCTTAATAAAAATTTTAAATTCCCTAAACGAGCAGCGAACTTTGAATGCTAGATTAATGAATTTATCGGAATATTCGTAGAAAGATAATGTTGGGATAACTGGAATCATGTAAAGTCTAACTTACTTCTGTAACAAAAACAATTAATCAACACGTTACAAAACTGTTAAGGTGGGTTACGTACCGAGCTCGATAACAGTTAAATCGACAAGTAAACAGCGCATTTATATACCAACTCACACTATTTACTTAGTTTCGTGTTTCAAAAATAAAGTATTCAATTTTAATGAAATTGGTCTATTAGGAAAGTGGTTGGAGCTTCAGTGTAATGGTAAAAGCTAGTTTTAATCATGGAAATATTCACCCTAATACAAAGTTGACTGAACTTTCAGCAGCAATACAATTCACAGTAAGTAGGTAAGTACAGCTACCGTCAGGCACACATGCATCCACTAAAATTACCCAATGAATATCTACTAGGTAGCATAATCTACATACAATATACCTACCTAGATTTGTTGTTACTCAACAGATTTACCTTATCTGCTGGCTAATGTGTGTTCCAGACGGCACGATTTGGATAACGATCGGTAGAGGCGATCGCTAAATTTGTATTTGTATCCAATTTTTGTATTAATAACGTTTATATTTGTACCAATGTCGATGCATTATCGGAAAAGTTTGTTCTTTCATGGCAACAAAGAGGAACAATGCCTCACATTGGGAAGGCTGCGGGGATGGCACGGCGCGGCCGTGCCTTGGGCGGCCGTGACCCAGTGGGCCCGTTTATACCACTACCACGCACCCTTCAGTGGTTGCCATAAACGCGAGTTTTGTTCGAGTTATACCATAAACGACGAGCAAGAAATATTGCTCAATACTCACAGCAGTGGCTCTATTTTGTAGCTCTCCCATTAGTTTTACAGGAACCTGACGCCCGTTAGTCGCTTAGATATAATATTTGTAAGTTAAATTGTAGGTACATTTGGTCACCTGTGATACCTACTATCAATCTGCCTTACAAAAAATATGTAACAAACGCTACGAGTAATGCCTAGCGCTTTGAGTGAACCTATAACTCTATTACCTAGGTTAGACCTTCTAGCCACTGATTCTTATGACAGGGATTCACAAGAACACTCGCACCTATCATGAGTTAGAGTAATAATCTCTAGCCCCATCCTACTAATATTATAAATGCGAAAGTTTGTGAGTGTGGATGTATGTATGTTTGTTACTCCTTCACGCAAATACTACTGAACGGATTTGGATGAAATTTGGAACACAGATAGATTATAACCGGGATTAACATATAGGATACTTTTTAACCCAATAATCCAATACTACGCGGATGAAGTCGCGGGGCACAGATAGTTATTAATAAACGGGAATTTGTTTTGAATTTATGGCTTCCATCGTTTATCGATGATTTTGCCAACGACAAGTGTTTGGAGAAGAATAATACTATTGTGCGGTTTTTGGGACGATTGTGGTGGTGGTTAGAGCTCTGGTTTCAGTGGGATGATATGCTATGAATTGCGTGGAAATAAAAAAAAAAAATTGAGGGCTACTATAAACGGGGATCAGTGGTTGCATAGTTACACCATGCTTTGTCTTTTTCTTTCGAATGGCAAATTACTGTTGTCAGAAAGAGTATTACCGCGCTATACCCCGTTTATTAGATAACTAGCTGTGCCCCGCGACTTCATCCGCGTAGTATTTTAACTTCGCAAAAATTTCGGGATTATCGGGTTAAATATCCTATATGTTAATCCCGGTTATAATCTATCTGTGTTCCAAATTTCATCCAAATCCGTTCAGTAGTTTTTGCGTGAAGGAATAACAAACATACATACATACATACATACATCCACACTCACAAACTTTCGCATTTATAATATTAGCAGGACAATGGGGATAAAGTCTATTGCAAATTGCAACTCACAGACGAAACCAGTGATAGGGTACACGGATTTAAAGCCTCTATATTCAGGTCAAGGATAAAGCATTATGGTAGGTAACGTTTTACAATTTAGTAACGCTATTCATTCACTATATAGGTAAGTACTTACTTTTAAATGAGGTATGGGAACATAACACCTACTGTATATTTTACGTCAAATAGGTATAGGTCTACCAGAATCTCATGGCAAATGGGGAAATAAAAATTTGTTGTGTGCAATACTGGGGAAATTGGATTAAACGATCTTGATACTGTTTAAGTTTTATTTATATCTTTAGTCATTAATTAACATGAAGTATACTAGGTATGTGTATGAAGAATGTTGTTATACATCGGGTTCTTAACATAGGAAAATATGACAAAGAAAATAAATCCAATCATATATTACTTTATGTACTAATTTATTATAATGTTACGTACACGTACAGGGGTAGGTACAATTAATGCCGTTAAACGTGTAAAAAGGGTTTATTTCGCTCTCCACAAACTCGACAAATACACAGCACTACACTAGTTACACACAACAAGCACCGTTCCGAATCAATTAGCAGACTCGCAGTATTCCAATATTATCGCTCAGGTCACTGGTATATTGCTCTTCGTTCGCTTACTTTAGTTCCGTACACTGTCGCTTCCAAGAAGTAACTAACTCGCTGCCCGTCGTCGACTTCTTATATATCGAATAAAGATGCGAGCTGGTGTTTTCCTGAACATTCTCGGAGGTATGTAAGTAATAATAATCGCAATCGAACGATCCCGAGACTCATTGTTGGCTTTCCTTTGTATTCGTTCGCGAGTAGGTATTCGCCGCCGTCGCGCCGATAACGCAAAGGCGTTCACCTTATACCTACAATCTCGAACATTCAATTTTTGAGACCTTTCATAATTAATCGATGGAGTACATCTAGACTAACAATGCGTTTTTGTATAAAGCTGATAAAATAAGGATCCTTCGAGATATTTGACCAAATAGTTTCTAGGTCGCAACAATAATATCGGTTAAAAGTTAATAACTCATTCAGAACTAGAAAATGATTCCAAGAACTCCACTTGCATTTCTTGTTCTTCATCAGATGATGAAGATAAAGAGGTATTTATTATAAATCGCTCTTCCAGCATTTCAATTATTTTATCTTTCTCGAAGAAATCGTTTTCAGTTTTCTTTACATGTTCACAACATTTTCGCCAATCCTCTGCACCGATTTGTGAGAAAGCTTCTTCTGTTAATAATTTAATGTCACTTGCAGGCCTATTAACATTTTTATCAGCAACTTTTTGCTTCATTATACCCCAAATCATTTCTATAGGATTCAATGTGCAATGATAAGGTGGGAGCCTTAAAACTTCGTGACCGTGCGATTTTAATACTTCATCTATCTCATATAAGGGCGCAGACATGTTTTGTTTCACTACTTCAAGTAGTTGACATTTACGCCAAAGATCATCATAATGTACATCATTTGCACGAAGCCATTCTTTTATATCAGCGATACGATTGGCTTGTGTGGGCGGTTTGTTCAAACGTACGGAATGATAACTAGCATTGTCCATAACGATTAGTGAAGGTCTTGTCAAATTTGGAATTAGCTTCTCTGTCACCCATTTTGTAAAATTGTCCTTATTCATGTCGTGGTGATAGTCAGCAGATACACTTGTTGACCTGTACACCAGACAACAATTTGGTACAAAGCCATTTTCTCCACCAGCGTTTACAATAATCCACCTCGTTCCAAGTGATATGCTTTTAGATGGACCTGCAATATCTTTGCTTTGCCAGCACTTGTTCACAGAACATGAACCATGAATATAAGTTTCATCTAAATAAATTACATCCAATTTATTTTGCTCTTCAGCTTCGCGGTTTTCCTTTATACGCTTCAAAAACTTATATCTTTGAAGTTTTATGTCATCTCTCTCCATCAAAATGATCCTTTTTGATTGGCATTTAACATATTCAAAACCTATCTCCTTAAGTATAAGTCTGTAAAAAATAATAAAATTTATCATGTTACTGAAACGATAGCTTAGCCAATCATCAACATCAACATCAGTCTATATACGTCCCACTGCAGGACACAAGCCTCATCTTACGAGTGAGAAGGATTATTACTTAATATTTTTCTTACCTCAAAGATTCTCTCCCACCGTTGAAATCAATTTCTTGTCGAAGAATTTGTAACAGTTTCATTACTGTTGGAATTTCCTTCCGAACTGTATAGAATTCATTTACTTTATTCTTTATCAACTGTAAATCGAAACTGTCCAAGTTGATTTTCTTCTTCCCCCCTCTCCTCTTTTTACCAGGCGTGGAAAATACACCATCGTTCGATGTGCCCTCACCTATGATTCGCCGTATAGTAGTACTGGAAACCCCTATAAAGAAGCTATAATTAAGTAAGAAAAATATAAAATAAACTAAAAGTATCAAAACAACTCAGTCCAACTTACCGGTCAACTCTACGACGCGCTTTAAAATCAAAGATTGAGTTTGATTTACGCCTTCTTCTTCCCTTATTTTACGATACACATTGAAAACAATATTTCTCGCTTGAGATCGAAGTGGCTTTTTCGACATTTTCACAAAAACAATAAATTGCCAAGAAGATATCACAAAATCTCAACAGCGGTTGACAAACCTTGTACTTTGATTTGGCAGGTGACAATGGACATTGCCATATGAAAGTCACATTTTTTTTATATTTTTTAATGCCATGAGATTCTGGTAGACCTATACCTACCTACTCTATTAACAGAATAACAAGAGAGGATGCACCATGGGGTGCTCAATAAAATAAATGCTAAAATTCAATTTGTGTTCGAGGGATGCAGTTCGGTTTGTTTGTTACGAATTCGTTTAGTTTCCGTTGTGTATTTTCACGAGTCGACAGCGGAACCGCGGCCTGACGGGTGACATTCCAGATGAAAGGCGTTGTTTAGTTACACAACGATGCAGGTTGTTTGGAAAACGCAGCACCGAAACATTTTATATTGCAACAAAGCAACCTAACTGTAGGTAATGCACTTGAATACTCATAAGCTTTTAGTAAATAGTCTGAGAGAATTGAAATACCTACTCCTTATTTGAGGTCGGTTAAAAAATAGGTGCGTATGATTTGTAATGAATATACTGAGTGGTAATGAAATAAGTCCTCTATTTCTATTCGTCTATGTAGGCGATCGGTCATTTGGTCAAATCGACCAAATGACCGGTTATTCGGTGATTTGATCGATCATTGATCGACCGTCGTTCAGTCATAGATAGTCACTAAATCTTTACGTATGATGTAATATAAATACTTATTCAAATAATCCACCTTCTGAGGCAGTCGTGGTCCTAGTACCTAAGTATCCTAGTACAAAAAACATTATGTGCGACAATGTTCAAAGATGGGACACCTTATAATAGTGAAGGGTTTGAGTTCCGTGTCCTCGCTCAAACCTACTTAGCGTTTCGACCGGCGGCGAGGCGGCCGAGCCAAATCCTCTTATTGCGGATTTAGAACCGCATTGTACCATTGCTATTATGTATGAAGTACTGTGAGGCTGAGGTTCCCTCGAGTCGTGACGACATGACATTTATAAATATCATCCGTCTATTGTGCGGAAATCCATTGAATAGCGGTTCAGGACCCCAACAGGGTGTGCGATAGCGATGTGGAACTAAAAATGAATACTTGGCCATTTATTTTCGACTGACAATAACCTTACAGTTTTGCCGGACAAGTGGGCGACCAGCCAGAGAATTCTTGGCCGATAATAAGAATAGGATAGGTATTGAGCTGTGCCCTAACAACCGAGTTTATAACTACGTCTGCTTCAAGGTAAATCACAATTATGTATATTTGTCTATAACTAGTACGTAAGTAATTTATAAATAAAATTGAGACTGACTGTCCATAAACCACAGAAAATAATATGTGAAACTACCAAGAAGATTAAAGTTGGAAACTACCAACCTTCCTAATAGGTGGCCCAGTCGCCAAAACATAAGTTACATTAATCATGTCATGTCCAAAAATGAAAGACTAGATAACAACTCTACAAACTATATTATTAACAATATTTACGAAACTATTATTACGACAATCCTTCCCGTTTCTTCCATTCGCTCTTCAGTTGTGCCATTTTCTTTTTCTTATACTCTGATCTCTTATACTTCTTCTCATCTAGTTTCTTCTTTTGTGCTGCAACACTCTCTTCCCCATTTACATCTTCGTCTAGCTTAGCTATCAGCATTTCACGAGCCATTTTCCTGTTGTCATCTTGGCACCGGCTTACATGGCATTTTATTACAGTACCTGAAACAGGTTTATATAGATTTTAATACAAGTAAAATAAATGGAAATTGTTTTGATCTATCAACAATTTGGTCTTCTCAATAAGGGAAATTAGGATTTTGATGTGAATGACTATGTATAAAATAATAATGAGGTAATTATTAATTCATATCTATGAAGCTAGGTTTAGCTCATAAACTTAAATATATAAACTATATTAGTCCCAAACAAAGCAAAACTTGTACTATGCGTAACCTACCAATGTACTGGGAGGAGTCGAGTTACACACTGACCAGGGCAAATTACAAATTACGAAGACTGAGAAAATTTGGCAACCAACCCGCAACCTAAGGCATTGCAGTAAGGGTGTTACCATATCAATTGAGTGAAAGTTGCTCTAGAAACTGTGAATTAACACCCAAAACCGAGTCATCAAACATCAAACTACTTGACATGTAATACATAATCAAGCAATTATTAATACTTTAATCAAATATATAACATCCCACAACATTATATTATGGCTATCTCAACAAAAAGTCCACTTTGAAATAAAAACTGATTGTTCAATAAATCTCCATCGTGTCTCCTCTACTACGTCGACATTGCCAGAATCACATTGGGCCTGACACAATGGAAAGAGGCCATTAATAATAAAAAAAAAAAACAACAATCATCTATGCTTAGCCCAAATTTTAAATAATATTTATACCTGTAGGTAAATGGGTTAGAACTACACAGTTCGAATTTTTGTTGACAGCTGAGCCACCAGGGCCGCTGCCTCTGACAAACTTCTCCAACAGATCAGTCTCGTTAACTTTAGGCACTTTTGAGTAATCTACTGTGTGTTTGAAGGCTGCAACCACCCGAGTTGATACTGCCAAACGAAACTGGCACACGGGATTCAGGAACAACATCTTTACACAACAGATGAGCGACGCAACAATGCCTCTCCTTTCTGTAAACGGCACAATTGTATATGTTAATAAAAATATAATTTTTTTTTTATATCTGCAATAACTTTATATGTTTATGATGTAAGCCCTTCAATTAGGTAGGTACCTATCCTTAAAAATCCTTACAGTAACCCGTTTAAGTATACTACTTCTTTTTTCTTTAAAAATATGGCCCACCCAGTATAAGTATGTATAAAAGAAATGAAACACCCCATCATAAAAAAGTACATACCTTATACGCAAAAGTGATGTCTTCTCCTTTCGTTAAAGCTTTATTATTTCTAAACTCGGTTGCGACCCTACGTCTGAAATACGCAGGGTCAGTTAAAGTGAGCGATTTAGAATACAATAGGAGATTTTTATAGAGTCTGAGTACTTCAGACCTGGTAGCTAGCATGATAAGTCGTTGGACGTGCTGGCGTTGTCCTGCACTTCTTGAGTTTGACTGGTCTAATTGCAGAAAAATAGTACTTTGACTTATTCGATGATTAGAATCATCTAACGCGATCAAACAATATTGTATAAATTGTAAATAACATAAATAACCTTACTTTTTTGACAGCAAGAATTGGCAAGAATAAGCATAGATCAAAGATTCGATAGATCATTCAATTATAAGGAAAATTGCAAATTGGAAAATTGGTTCGTGAGTAGCCACTAGAATTCAATGAATAGTATAGAAGACCGTACTGTGGGCATAATAAGACCACAGAGTAAGACCAAGTAATAACTTTATCTCTTTCACTCAGTCGTGAAACAGCAATATGAAAATAGCAGAGATTGGTTATTTATTGCCATTGCATTGGAAATTAACTTGTAAAATAAAATTGATATTGATAATTTTGTTTCTACATAGGTACCTAAGAGTAAAAAGCTAGTAACGTCCTAAAACTTACTAGGTACCACTGTTTATACGCAATAATATCACAAACTTCTAAATAATATCGAATCAAACTATCTCCGAAAAAAAGTCTACATTCTTTCAACGAATTACCTATCTACCTACGGGGACGTGAAGAAAAAAATACATTCTTATCTACGTGCATTCTCTACTTTACGGGGGTTTCCCTTGATGAAATGTCAAGTCTGTCAACGTCATTTGGTCACTCTTAGTGATGTGCTAACTGGGAAGTCGAATAACAAAATATTCAATTAAAATGGTTAATAGTTTTAATTAAAATGGGTAGTCGTTCACAATGAATTAAGAATATTGATGACCGCTTGGCGCAGTGGTTCGAGAGTAGGCCACTCGGCTCACTGCACCGGGTGGTTGAGGGTTCGATTCCCGTCAGCATGAATTTTGGAAACGGCCTTTTCGTAATTTGCCCTGGTCGGGGTGTCACTGGGATCCCCGCAGTCCATTGTACGGTACCTATAGTACAAGCGTTGCTTTGGGACCATACAGTTGGTGTGTTCGCCTGGCAATATTTATTTAGATTGGTTAATAATACCTACACGTTTGTCGCGTAACCTAGGCCACCGATAGATTAAGTAGGTACATAACGACGAATGCAGACGCTTCACTTGATTATAGATGTAGGTAAATATGTTCTCATCGATTAAAAACATGGAACAACACTATAACCACCCCTACCATACGTAACGTACGTATTACGTAGTTCAACTTATTTATTTTATTGTATTTTTACATTAAACTTTGTTTTTTTTTGTGTTATATTATCGATGAACAGGTATTTCTATTACTTATTGTAACGGCTCATTGTGTTGTGTGTGTATCAATATCAACGATATATTTTATGTTCAATAATCAATTAGGTGCGGTCTAAAAGTAAACATGTTGAATTCAGACGCCCGAAAACATAAAATTGAGCCAGACCATGTAATCGCTAACAACGAGGCAATAAATAATGAAGTTATATCAGAGATTGAAAAAGAGTTGATGGACAACCCATACGACCTGGTCTCACTGGTGTTCTTGCTGTACGAAGTTCCCGACACGGCGCTCCAAAAGCTCATTGTCTTCCAGCGAATTTCCAAAGATGTAAGTTGCTCCACAAATCTCAACATGCTACACGAATGGTTTCAGCATGCCAAGAACAGCGCCAACTGGAAGAACGAGTTCATAGAGGCATTAACAATATGCCAATTAAACAGCATCATCAGAAAACTAGGATTTCATGTTCCAACTATAAAACAACAATATGCACCTGGTAATATTTGTGCCAAAACGAATATAAATCCTTTAAAGAAGGTGTTGTACAAGTTGTGTGAGAATATGGATTCAAACAGTTTTATGAAGTTTAAGAAGACCCTCCTTACGTATGGGATTAATACAATGGCTCACGAGAGCTGCGAGCTTGTTTTATTAGAGCTTATGTGCCAAAAGTTCATTACACTGAGTCAATATCAGTATGACAAAAAAGTGTTTGGGTATCGGGTTCAAATTGACAAACTTATAAAAATCATAGAAAGCTTGCCCGGTCTCAGAGAAATTGCTTCAGATCTCAATAACTTACAGCGTGTACTGAATGATGAATCAAAACCAAATCTTCCAACACAGACTCCATCAATCGTTGCGGTGCATGAATCAGAAAAACCGCCTGCAGATGACAAATTCTTTAACCATAACTTTGACGACTTGTACGAGCTTATAGGAAATATGCATTTGGATGAATCCGGCAATGACAATTTTAAATGTGATACCATTAAATTAGGGCCAGATAGCTATGAAATAAAAAACCCAAAGAGAGTTGGAGTATGTGCCATAATAAACCAAGAGGATTTTTATCCATCAAAAAACAGTATAGAGAGCACTGAAGAATGTAATGTACTTGAGAGACGGCTGGGCTCCGACAAGGACAAAGCAACTTTAGAAAAAACAATGAAGTCACTAAACTTTGATGTGTTTAGTAAAACAAACATTGATCACAGAGAAATGTTTGAATTTATTAAAGATATTGTTCATAATAAATTCACTAAAGACGATAGCATTTTAATGCTGTGTATATTATCACACGGGGTACGAGGACATGTCTATGCAGCAGACTCTGTGAAAGTCAAAATGGATGATATACAAAATTTGATTGATTCAGATGACGCCGTGAACTTGCATAATAAACCTAAATTGATAATAGTTCAAGCATGTCAGTCGGAAGAGGCCCCATTGCCAGCATTAGTCGCTGATAGTCCAAAAGGTATACTAACAAAAAAAACAAATTTTCTCATTTATTGGGCCACTGCACCTGAATTAGAAGCCTATCGCTCTGAAAGGCAGGGGTCAGTATTCATACAATTGTTATGTAAGACTATCGCCAAACAGGCTAAAAAAGATCATGTTGTTGATATTTTCACCAATGTCACCAACAATGTGACACACCTGTGCACTAGCTTAAAATATGTCCAAGTGCCTCTGTTTCAATCAACTCTAATGAAAAAACTATATTTGCAGATCCCACAATAAGTAACCACATGGAACAGTCAGTGTTATGTAGGATTCAGTGGCAGTCAAATTGACCAAATACCTACCTAAACATTTAAAGTAGTCACTCAATAATATTTATTCTACCAAAGTTTGAATTGTTGACACTATAATTCTTGCCCAAATAAATGGATACAAAAATGTTAAATATGAGTTCATTTCAATTGTTATTAGTATGTAACGTACCAACCTTGACTCCAGTGGGTTTAGATAATCACTTTGGATGAATCATACATTAGGTATATTACCAAAGGAATATTTATTACATACTAATCTACCTACTTATTTAGGCTACCAAATTATTTTGAAAATTAATGAAAGATGTGATTATTTTGAATGTTAGGAACATTATTAGTATTTAGTCATCTTGACTGCTACTCATTACTGATGTTTCTGATGACTATACAACCTGTGACCATAAAAAGAGTAACATTTCTATATTATATTTTGTTAAAACTGTAAATAGTATTACTACACATGAAACTAGGTATAATTTTATATTACTCATGTGTGTAAAGCTTTTATTTTATTCATTCTTATTACGTTAGCAGGTAAACAAAATAGGTATATATAACTTGCCTATACTATCTAGTTTAAAAAAAAACTGTGTAAACTGTACAGAATGTACACTATGGCTTGGCTTGGCAACCATGAAGAAATGGTGTTGTAGTAATCGTTTTTCATAAAAAACAGTATTGGGAAGCCGCTATAACAATTTTGTTGGGCGGAAATATACAGAGCGCATACTTTATGTAGTGGGAGATATCTAACATAATATTTTTACTATTAATTAGGATTATTTTCTTTTGTATATTATTTACACTTTACCTTTACTATAAGTAGGTTACTAAAATCAATTTTAAGATTTATCATTATACATAATCATCATAATATTTTACACACAGGCAAATTATTTATACCTCTTGTAATATGGGTTTAATAAAACTGCAATAATATGTTATATTGTCTATATTTACAGAAACATCTGTTTTTGTGAAGTCCATTACTGCACTCTCTAATTGTTTCCTTTCCTCATCTGTTTTTAATGTTGACCACATGGAATCTAAATATGTCCTTTGATGATTTTGAATGAATTTAAAACTGTGTTTGAGAGTTGCACCAACATGCAAGGTATTCAATCTAACATCTAGTTTTCCAATTTTAGTGATGAATGGTAGAGAACTAGTCACGAATCTGTGTGGTCCATGTCTCGATCTTAGTATTGCTATTCTGGTGTTTTCATTACAATATTTTGTCAGGATGCCGTTGGACACTGCAGCCGCACCAAAGTCACCATGTAACTGCTGAATTTTACTAAGCACTGTGTCATGTAACATCTTGGACTTCAGCTGCAGTGGTTTATTGTCTGGAACCATTGGAGTTGTGATCTCCACAGTGATGTACCTGGAAAAAGTAAAATAAACATTTTTTAAAATAAATTTGGTGGTCTGTGTATTAGAAAATATTCAAGGAGTCATAAGTTTATATCCATATGGTCAGATGCAACTTACCTATTTTTAAATCGCACCATTATGAATATCGAATAGGTATCAATTGCGAATTTATAGAAACTAGATGACACAAACAAACAACAATGCTCCAAATTTTTATATTATTTTTCAAAGATATATGCTCGCTTCACTTGCCATTCAGAATAGGTTAGGTACCTAATAAAATACAACAAGTACCTATTAATACTACGCATGTACTACGAGAACACAATACTACAATAATAACAAGAACAACAACTACTGGTGATAATTATAATTTATTTGATATTTATTATACTTCGCGGCCGAATCTATTTCCAAGATGAGTTTAGGGGTGGGGGAAAAAATGGCGGATTTCAATTGACAGCTGTCTACTGTCAAAATTCAGTTGTCAATGTCAAATTTGGACGTTTAACTGTCAAATTTACTACTCTACTGTCAAAAAAAATTCCTACTAGCGCCACAAAATACGAATGAAAAAGATTTTCTTGAAAAACTCTCATGGAAAGTTGCTGTGATTGGTCATTCTTTTATGAATGACAAAATTTGAACCAATCATCTTCGATCGAGGCATAAAAAGCTGTCAAAAGCTATTTATTCCCAAGATTGAAGTTTATCACCCACGTGTTTAATTACGCTAATGTTTACATTTTTGCTACTCAAGATCGACGTGTATGACCACGTGATTAGTAACCCTCAACATTTTTACAAATCAACAATGATCATGGAATTTGTCATTATTTCTCGTAAAGTGCCTAAAGGCGCTCCGTAGTGTTCTGTGCTAGTATTATATTAACCCAGATTAGAGATATGTACCAATATAGTCTCGATAGAGAATCATAATCTTGTTTAGTAACCGCGTGCGGATAAGTTTTGCCTGAGTGTGCGATTCCAGGGTGTTATTCGGATTTGTATATTATTAGTTTGAAAGAAAAACGAAATCAATATGTGGAGGTATCCACGTTCAAAATT
The DNA here is from genome assembly GCA_905147325.1 of Notodonta dromedarius. NCBI lineage: Eukaryota > Metazoa > Arthropoda > Insecta > Lepidoptera > Notodontidae > Notodonta > Notodonta dromedarius. Next base: position 11,066,854 of record LR990161.1, on the reverse strand, counting down.
AGAAGAACAATTCATCAGAGTCTAATAACATATTGGTATTGTAGGTATATGCCTCCTGCCACCTATTGCTGGAGGTGGTACCGGCCTTTGGTAAATTTAAAGAATGTAGATACTGGGAGCAACATGGTTAGTAAGTAAGTATATGAGCAAAGAGTGTATATTTACCCCACACATCTCCCAATGTGTGGGGGGTTTCAGGGTACAGTTCACTATTATTTATTCAACCAGAGATAGCTTTAAAGTGTCAGCAGCAGTGATCTTTAACTGTTCTTTACACTTATGAATTCAGTAAAACAAGTTGTGCTTTTAACACAATGTTTATAGATAGAGTCAGTCAGCCGACCATTATTAAGTATTGTTTTCATGCTACTTATAGAGTGAACCATGTCAGTGCAGTTTTCCAGGCTGGTACCAAGTTTGACCATCCACTAATACTATATTAAATGAAGGGAGGTCTGTGTTCAGTCTACATTGATATAAATAGTTATCTATCTGTATGTAGTTCCTAAATAAGTACTTCATTACAAAAAAAGGTTCCATAAAATTAAAAAGTGTATGGTGTATGTAGATACACAAATAGCATAGGTAAGTACTTATTAACTTGTACCTATGCCTTAGGGTAATCATCAGCACATCAGTTTGGGATTACCTAATACTCAAGTAAAAAACTTATTTATTCTACTTAGGTACAGAGGTAATTTTTACACTAGCTGAGCCCGCGACTTCGTCCGCGTGGAATTTAATTTAAATTTTTCGTGGTTTTTATAAAATAAAAGTAGGCTAAGTTACTGCTTATAACATCAGCTATCTACCAGTGAAAGTCCTGTCAAAATCGGTGCACCCGTTTCGGAAATACTCGTTGATTTCATGTGTTTTTATTTTTTTACGCGGAACCCTAATTGTTTTTCTAAAACAAAAGTAGCCTAAGTTACCCCTTATAACATCAGCTATCTGCCAGTGAAAGTCCCGTCGAAATCGGTCCAGCCGTTTCGGAGATTACCCGGAACAAACACACAGACAGGCAGACAATTTTTTTTTAAATCGCATTTTTGCTATATGTGTCCTATGTACTTTCATATGCACTTTGTGAAAAGGTGTTATTTTGATATTACAAACAGACACTCCAATTTTATTTATTTGTATAGATAAGAACCTAATAATTACTTTACTCTATGAGGTGGTAAGCTAGGTAGATAAGTATATAAAGTATTCTGTGTCGCTCATAATATATAGGTAAGTACCTAATAGGTACATAGGTAGGTACTTATTATTTCTATTAAGTTATGCCAGAAGGTACAATAAGGTACTTAAACTACTCTGTAAGTAGCCATCCAAAGAGAATACAATACCATTTATACGCTACGGCGTAGTGGCCTACATTAAAAATAAATTTCAGTGAATAGCTAAAACCAGCCGCCAAGTGCGTATCGGACCACACATACTGTAGGGTTCCGTACATCGGTGTATATTATAAGTTAAAGTTATACATACATAAATTAGCTACAAGAAACAAAAAGCTTGTCATTTCGGTTCATTTGTATGTTTCCAATGAATTTATTCAGCAATAGCACGCAATTAATTTTGCATTTACTGGGTCGGATATATAGCTATAACTTATGATTTATTCAATTCTTGACTGTCGTAATAATTTATTACTATTACCTACTTCATACGCTTATGTTTTACATAACCGTATGAAGTAAGTAATAGTAATCTTATTATAGTTACTTATTTTCTGTTTTTTATGCCTTTGTGGGTAGGAATGTGACGAGTTTCAGTATATTATATATTTTTGAAAACCTGTCAGAGAAGCTAATAAATAAGATGGAGTTAAACATTTCCAAAAATACAACTTTTCACAGAAGGGTTTAAAACAAGTAGCCATATATAAAGTTCTTGGTTTAAAATAATCATATCCGTGATAACATAAAAACTTATAGTCTATGGTCTCATTAAAAAACAAAATCTTGTCATCATTGTCTATGGTCGCCATACGTCAATCTTGACAATAACTCTTTCGATACTTCGCTTGCCTGTTTTCAAAGAGAAGAAAGAGTATGCATTGACCAAAGACCTAAAAATTTTCGTTTTAATTCCACCAGTGAATTTTCTCTATGACACTTAAATCCTATGCTAATCTGTGATCCTATGAAGTCACTGGTTGATGTCATGGAAACCCGGGACAGCATCAAACATCAGTATTGAAGCGATTTCATTGCAAAGATTTTTAACAGTGCTACATATGAAATATTATATAATATGATTTTTCAAACGCTACCTGCGAAATGTTCTATCACTAGTTTTTAGGAGGGTTTTAGTATTAAAAAGTATGTGGCTATTATAAAATAAATAGAATTGCATCGTGTGTAGCCCCTTTAATAATATGTTTTCTTTCGTGTCAAAATACCTGACAGGGACAGCAATTTGGCGCTAAAATTAAAATATGTTACTTTTATTTAATAATAAAAATAAAATAACTATCAGAAAGTTTATTTTTCACATAACACACAACTTTTTTGTCAATGTTATAAATTATTAGAGATAAAAAAATCATAGTAAACGAGAGTTCAAAGGAAAATAAATAAGGTTATCTTTACGAAGATTTCAAGAGTTTTATACTTTTTATTACTTGATACATAATATCTACACGCGCAAGGTCGTTTTATCAACCCGTTCATATCACAGGAGATAATACATTCACTGAAAGGCAAGTAACTTCAATGTTATTGGTTGGTCGGTGCTGATAATTATTTTGTAATAATATTTTCCTCTACTTTGCTGGCTTTAATTTTTTTTGGTTTATTTATAAGGTTTAACTGTGTGTACGTTTTGGTCACTATTATATTATTAAATTGTTACTTAATACATATCTAAGTGCCTGGGTGTATAATTTTAATTATCTCTTTAGGAAATATTTTAATTTCAAATGAGTACAGAGGTTTATTTCGTTGGTGTTGATGTGGGGTCAGGCAGTGTACGAGCAGCTTTGGTGGATGATAAAGGGCGTGTTGTGAAGTCATCGGTAAAGGAGATAAAAACATGGAAACCAAAGGTTGACTTTTATGAGCAGTCTTCTAATGACATCTGGGAATGCTGCACTGTTGTTATAAAAGTAAGAGATAATGCAAGAGTGCAATTTTAATCAATATTTCTCTTAATTACGATTTTTTATAAAATTAAATTGTTTTCCAGAATGTAATCACTAATATTAACCCAGCTAACATCAAAGGGATAGGATTTGATGCCACTTGCTCACTGGTTGCGCTGGACAAAAACAGCAACCCTATAGCTGTTAGCACTAATAATAATGAACAGAACATAATAATGTGGATGGACCACCGGGCACAAGCGGAAGCAGACATAATAAACAAAACGAACCATGATATACTGAAGTATGTTGGTGGAAAAGTGAGCTTGGAAATGGAAATGCCTAAACTACTCTGGCTTAAGAGAAACCTACCTAACAAATGGTCAGAATTTGGATACTTTTTTGACCTTCCAGATTTTTTGACCTGGAAGGCAACAGGGTCGCTGAGTCGATCGTTGTGTTCCTTAGTCTGCAAGTGGAATTACGAAGTGGAATGCTCTATTGAAGGCACACAACATTGGAATATGAGTTTTTTAAAGGATATTGGTTTAGAAGACTTAGCTGAGGATAACTTTAAGAAAATTGGGAACAAAGTATTGATGCCTGGAGAATTTTGTGGGGGGCTATCTGCTGAAGCTGCAAGTCAACTAGGTTTGCAGCAAGGTACCCCAGTTGCCACATCAATTATTGATGCACACGCAGGTGGCTTGGGAATGATAGGAACTCATGGTGAAAACGTTGACAAAGACATGTCATCTCGACTCAGTTTGATTTGTGGCACATCTACGTGTCATATGGCTGTGAATAAAAAAGCTGTTTTTGTCCAAGGTGTTTGGGGTCCGTATTACAGTGCAATGGTTCCGGACATGTGGCTCAATGAAGCCGGGCAAAGTGCTTCAGGGATGTTACTGGACTTTATAATATCAACGCATCCTGCTGGTGTAGAATTAGAAAACAAGATGTCATCTGGAGAGTAGGTGTTGACATGAAAATGGCATGTTTTTGTTTTATTACTCATAGGCACGCTGTTTATTAAGGCCGAATAACAATAATAGTAGTTATAGAACGAAGAAATGAAATTTAGCCTGTGAGTGAGTCTCCTCAAGGGCTGTGGGACTCTTTTCTCGCCATATGCCATTTCCACTAATTCTTTATTCTGTTATCAGTAGTCATCTCAATTAATGTATTGTGTTCCTCAATATGTATATTTAACACTTTTTTTTTCAGTATTCGAAATCACTTACGGGGAGTGTTAACGAGATTGGCAAGAGGTCATGGTCTCACTGACATCAGTTACTTAACTCGAGATATCCACGTGTGGCCTGATTACCATGGCAATCGCTCGCCACTGGCCGACCCTACAATGAGGGGAATGATCAGTGGCTTATCAATAAACAGCAGTGAAGAGAACTTGGCGCTTTTATACCTTGCCACGTTGCAAGCGCTGTCGGTAAGTGCCCTTTGGGTCATGCTTCCCTAGTAAGCCACCAGGGAGAGAGGCTACATAGGAGTTACAACTTATTTTGTCGCATAGATTTTGTTGTGTAGTCTTGCTGGCTATAATAAATGTTATTTTCATTCCAGTATGGCACGAGACACATCATTGACGCTTTGGTGCTGTCAGGCTATAAGCCTTTCAAGTCCTTATTGATATGCGGCGGCATCTCTAAGGATCCTTTATTCGTTCAAACGCAAGCGGATGCTGTGGCTCTACCGATACTAAAACCGCGCGAAGCGGATTCCGTTCTAGTAGGATCCGCTATTCTAGGGGCCTGTGCTTCCCGGTACTTCAATAATGTTAATGACGCTATTGAAAACATGGGCTGCGCAGCCGATGTCATACACCCAAATATTAGTTCTAAATCGTTTCATGATAAGAAATACAGGGTCTTCCAGAGAATGTTCCAGGATCAAATAAAATATAAAGCTATAATGAATTCTAATATCTAGTGTGAACCTTCTCAGAGACTAGCTAATATCTATGCATATAAAAATCGGAGGGGAAATTATTATTGTTATGTCGTTTCTAAGATTAGGCCACAATATTATTATCAAGTTGGAACCTTTGTTTTATGATATGTAAAATATATAAAATGACGCCTCACCCTACCCCGATTGTTTTGTTTTTGTATCTATACAAAAATTGGAGTGTCTGTTTGTAATATCAAAATGACACCTTTCCACTAAATGCATATGAAAGTACATACGACACAATTATTATTTTTTTGTCTGTCTGTCTGTATGTTTGTTCCGGGTAATGTCCAAAACGGCTGGACCGATTTTGACGGGACTTTCACTGGCAGATAGCTGATGTTATAAGGAGTAACTTAGGCTACTTTAATTTTAGAAAAACAATTAGGGTTCCGCGTAAAAAAATAAAAACACATGAAATCAAAGAGTATCTCCGAATCGGCTGGACCGATTTTGACGGGACTTTCACTGGTACATAGCTGATGTTATAAGCAGTAACTTTGGCCACTTTTCTGGGTCCTGTCGCGCGAGCTCAGAACGTGGGAGTGGGCTTTTTTGTTAAGTTAAATTCCACGCGGACGAAGTCGCGGGTTCAGCTAGTATTTAAAGAGAAAACAATGTAAATTGGAAGTTAGGGATTTTAAAATAAGTATTAAGTATACTAGTTAGTTACTTGTAGAGAGTTTACGTACTGTTTCGTTAAATAAATTCCATGTTCCATGTTCTTATTGATAAAGAATACAATACCACATACGTTTGTGACCCGCATTGGTCTTTTATTTAAATTTAAAACCTTTGTCTGTCTGATTAAAACTTATTGTTGTTGTGTTTACTTTTATGTTTCCCGCCACAAAGTTAAATAATATTTTATATGGTAATCCCAAAGAATGTCTATGGCCGGGCGAATGGCGATCGATCCTCGATTGTCTGTGGCAAACTAATTCGATTTGATTGGACGAGCAAGCGAGAGCGACTTGAATAGGTTGGCAATATTTCGGGAGGAGTTTAGTGTTTTATAATTTGTTATATTCTTTTATTAGCAAAATGATACATATTATAGTTTCTAATTACTTAAGAAATCTCCGATTACACAAATACATGAATTAACAACTATTCAAGAAAGTGTCAATATTGACAAGCAGGTATGCTTATAACCCTACCAAAATATAATAAACGTCAATGCACCCTGGGTGCCATATTTTGTTACGTGTTTTTGATTTGGTTACTTTATATGGATCAATAGTTTTTGTAATAAAAGTACATTTATCGCCAATTATACGTGTAAATATCTTTTGTTTTTAGTTAACAATGTCGAAGCGTGCAGCGGAAGACTCCGGAAATGGCAGCAGCCAGCCAGCCATCAAGAAAGTTCACTTTGAACCGCATCTTATTGGCCCTGTGTCTACTCTGGAGGAGATGGACATAAAAGTTCTTCAGTTCCAAAATAAGAAATTAGCCCAGGTATCACTCATTCTATTAGTTATCTAGATACACGACTTCACTATAATGATGATTACACTTTGCTTTTGTCCAAGACATTGTTTGACATGATCAGCTGTTTATCATTCTCATTATTGTATCATAACACAATCATAACTATGACAACACTGTTAGCTACCCCTGGCTGCAATGTGGAGTCTTGTAATTGTTTATTGCGAAACATGTCCTTTCTTAGATAGCATTGTAACCAGTTGAACAATGATTCAGTGTTTCAATATTGTTCGCAACAATTTTTTTCTGAAACTTCTATCCATACAAATATATAAAATTCTCTGTTTGCAATGTCGAAATAAATTGTAGGTACTTATAACAAAAAAAACAATATTTAAAATATTTGTGCCTATCTGGCATATTGTTCTGGCTAACCTCTGAAATGTGTGGACCGATTTTTCTGGGGCTTTTACTGGTATTATAAGGTGTTACTTAGGCTACTTAGAAGTACCAGGCGGGCAGAGCTGTGGGCGACAGCATGTTCTAATTTCATTTGCAATCCATTGTCACCTAATGCAGGGTGTCGGCCTCCATAGCACTCCATTCCTTTTGATCTTGTGCTTCTGCATCCACATTCAAGTTCTGATTTCAAAATTAATAATAATACATCACTGCCATCTTGTTTTCCTTGAACAGCAGAGAGGTACAAAAGTATACCTAAATTTCTCCAATGGTATTTTGGTACCTATGTAATAGAGGGTGAATCGGGTGATGCAATTTCTTTTATACCAGGCACACAAATTATGTGCAGGAAATAGTTCCCCTGTTGTGGTCTACTGCAGGTCAGCAAACTTGGCACATCTTTTTTGGTAGATATGCAAGACTTTTTTCCAAGGTTTTCCTCCACAAAACAGGTGATCTTTCGTGATCTTGATGAACTGGGATGTGTAGGTGAAATCTGAAAACTTCTAAAGTGTGTTTGTAATAATCATTTGTGCATGATACTTAACACAAATCAACTAATTGAAGTGTTCTAAAATGTTGTTAATGTCTGTTTGCCATAACTGCATAACTTTTTTTACAACTTCTGCAGACTAGCTTCTGCAGACAGTGTCCACAAATCAAAGGACAGTTATATAATGATACTGACATAATGATTATTATTAGTATTTATTTATTTAATATTGATATAATGTACGATGTTACAGAGAATAGAACAACGTCACAGATGTGAAGCCGAGCTCCGCGCTCGCATAGAACAACTGGAGAAGCGCCAGACACAGGATGATGCCGTGTTGTGTGTCGTCAACCGCTACTGGAACCTGTTGAATGAGGATATAAGAGTATTGTTGCAACGATTTGATGCAGAGACGGCTGATGAGTCTGAGAACAAGAGTAAGTTAAATAGACATTTATAGTTTTTATTCTGTTGCCCAATGCGCTGCCCACTGGGGAGTGATGTTTTTTCTGTGGACTTGGGTGGAATGAACACTGTTATCTTTTATTGTACATCCCACCAAATAACATAATACAGTGAAAAAAAAACGCCCGTAGGGATACAGACGAAATATGTATGTTTGAATATTGCATCCACTCTTTTAAATAATCAAATCTGGAACGCTTCATCAGCTTATACATATGTATTACCTATAAAAAATACTTGAGACGTTTAATGACTGTTAGAAGGAAACAGACCGAGACAACTGGAAGAAGGGAGGGGAGGCCTTTGCCCAGCAGTGGGACACTACAGGCTCCTAATAATAACAATAATAATAAATAATAGAAGGAAATTCATTAAGGTTGAAGCGTCGGTCGGGTTTATTGCAGTTTCTCTCAAGATGACGCTGTAGTCAACAGATTCTACTTATTTATTTTTTACGCAAAATTTGAGCATTTCTAAGATATAATACTATTGTTTGCGATTAAGACTTATTATACTGCATTGACATACGCAATAATATCAACCTAAAATAATTCATAATCTAAGCGTTTTCCGATGAAAAACTTCTGTCACTTTTTATTGTAATACATACACGCACACATTGACAAAAGGTGTATTTTAGCCACTAGCCACTAGAGGGCGTACTTTTATATTTATTGCGGCCTTTTTATTTTATAATAAATAGCGAATATATTATATTTTTGCTATTGTAAAATTCATTATTGTATGCGTATTCATCATTCTAAAAAAACGATAAAAAATATACATCTGTTATAGAATAATTTTATTGTCTGACTAGCTGTGCCCGCGACTTAGTCCGCGTGTAATTTAACTTAACAAAAATTTCGGGATTATTCATCCCCTCTTTTATCCCTTTGGGGTAAAATTTATCAAAATCCTTTCTTAGCGGATGCCTACGTCATAACATCTGCATGCCAAATTTCAGCCCGATCCGTCCAGAGGTTTGGGCTGTGCGTTGATAGATCAGTATGTCAGTCAGTCAGTCAGTCACCTTTGAGTAATATATTTAGATGTTACTAAATATAGTGAAAATATAACTGTAATACACTTGTTGGTGTATTTTCTAACATATGAGATACATTACTGAGAAATAGATGTGGTTTTCCATGTGAACATATTTTTATTTATAACAACAACAATAATTACAAGAAATCAACATAAAAATCGTGTCTCTATCAAAATTAAAGGACCTAGAGTCCTATACAGAGTAGCGTTAGTAGTGTTTCCTACATTGAGACACTACATGGCCTACTTTTTTGCAATATGTACACGACACCTTAGGCACACTATTTACACTAGACGACGAAAAGGCACTAGATGTAGCAGAGGCATCTCGGCGTTCTTCCTTCAGCAAGATCGATGCAACCGAGTCTGTAGATATCGAGGTGCCGGAATGCTCTATTGCCATCACCATTGGCTGTAGCTGTCCTTGAGTCCTGCCAGCATAATCACACCAACAAGTTCATCTTCCAGACCAGCTTGATTGGCAATCAGTTGTTGTTGCACGCATGTCATTCACATAGGCTTCTATGTTCAAGTACAATACAAGTTTAGTACCAAGCTATTTCTTCATAAGTTGTAAGCGTCGAGTAAGCCCGCTGTCAGCGTAGGCTTCCCGAAGTCGCTTCCATGTTTCCTTCGAAGTTTCAGCTGTCATGACGATGAGATATAGATGTTCGCTTAGACTCAAGCAAATCTTGGATCTTTGGCATCTTTGCGTTGAAAGTCGTCAACTTCCTCCGCAGGCTTCATGACGCAGTCCCATAGTTCGCTGTCGATCAAGTACATCTTCATGGCGAAGCTCCAAGCCGCGTAGTTGACGCTTCCCTTTAATTTTGCGAAGCTCAACGTTGTGTTGGCACCCACTGCTGTTGAAGAGCTACTAAAGACAGTTTGCTGTGGTTGTACCTTTGACGACGACTGTTCTGAGTAGCAGATTATATAAAAACATATACGGAGGCCAGACAAGATATTTAATGTATAGCGTATTTTGACAGACAGAATATAATTCTATGCAAAGAGAATACATTCTATGTAAAAACAAATGTCAATATAAATTACACGGAATTTAAAAACTAATTATTAACAGGCCAGTGCTTTGATGATTTCCACTACGTAGGTTGCAACAAAGATAATCTACTATATAAAAATAAGTCGGGTTTTCCCTCCTGACGCTATAACTCCAGAACGCACGAACCGATTTCCACGGTTTTGCATTCGTTGGAAAGGTCTCGGGCTCCGTGAGGTTTATAGCAAAGAAAATTCAGGAAAAATTTCAACAGAACGCGGACGGAGTCGCGGGGCACAGCTAGTCTTCTACTATATAAAAATAAGTTGGGTTTTCCTTCCTGACGCTATAACTCCAGAACGCACGAACCGATTTCCACGGTTTTGCATTCGTTGGAAAGGTCTCGGGCTCCGTGAGGTTTATAGCAAAGAAAATTCAGGAAAAATTTCAGCAGAACGCGGACGGAGTCGCGGGGCACAGCTAGTAATAACTATATTAATTTAGCCCTTTTGACGTCCCACTCCTGGGCACGGGCCTCCCCTCAACATGAGGAGGATTCAGGCCATAATCCACCACGCTGGCCCTGTGTGGGTTGGCGGATTTCACATGTCTTACGAAAATTGGTTAGATCTTCTAAGACATACAGGTTTCCTCACGATGTTTTCCTTCACCGTAAGCTAGTGATAATCATATAGAAATTATGAGTCACACATAGATTTCGAAAAATCCAGATGTGCGAGCCGGGGTTTGAACCCAATACCTGGTGCCCGCAAGACGCGTGCTTTAAGCAATCGGCTATCACAGCTTCAGCTCAATCAAAATAATACTAATAAATAAACAAATATCGCCAGACAAACATACCAACTGTATGGTCCCAAACTAAGCAAGGCTTGGACAATGGATACCGTACAATGGACTGGGGGCGATGCCAGTGACACCAAGACCAGGGCAAATTACGGAAAGGCCAATTCCGAAATTTACCGTGAAGGGAATCAAACCCGCCACCACCCGGTGTAGTGAGCCGAGCGGCCTACGCTCAAACCACTGCGCCAAGCGGTCGTCAATCGTCGATGGTAATAAAAGTAAAAGTAAAAGTAAAAGTAAAAGTAAAAGTAAAAGTAAAAGTAAAAGTAAAAGGAAAAGGAAAAGGAAAAGGAAAAGGAAAAGGAACAGGAAAAGGAAAAGTTAGTCGCGACACCACACTGTTCAATGCGAAATAGAAAGACGATACGAAAAAAATAATAACTGGCTTGCTTTCTATAAGGGAGAGAGAGAGATATACAGAGAAACACGCGCACGCCGCACATATAGCGAAAAAAGTGTCGTTACACATTTTTTGGTCTTAATTTTTTCCGTCTAGCCCCCTTTCGCAACGCGCGATAAGGAACTTCATTCCAATATTTATTACATACTAGCTGTGCCCCGCGACTTCATCCGCGTAGTATTGGATTATTGGGTTAAAAAGTATCCTATATGTTAATCCCGGTTATAATCTATCTGTGTTCCAAATTTCATCTAAATCCGTTCAGTAGTTTTTGCGTGAAAGAGTAACAAACATACATACATACATACATACATACATACATACATACATCCACACTCACAAACTTTCGCATTTATAATATTAGTAGGACTTACCTAGTATATGTGGACATATATAATACTAGCTGAGCCCGCGACTTCGTCCGCGTGGAATTTAACTAAAGCCCGCTCCCGCGTTCTGAGCCCGCGCGACAAGACTCATTTTTTTAAATTTCGTTTTTCTAAAATAAAAGTAGCCCAAGTTACTGCTTATAACATCAGCTATCTACCAGTGAAAGTCCCGTCAAAATCGGTCCACCCGTTTCGGAGATACTCTTTGATTTCATGTGTTTTTATTTTTTTACGCGGAACCCTAATTGTTTTTCCGAAAATAAAGTAGCCTAAATTACTCCTTTTATCATCAGCTATCTGCCAGTCAAAGTCCCGTCAAAATCGGTTCAGCCATTTCGGAGATTACCCGGAACAAACACACAGACAGACAGACAAAAAAAATTTAATCGCGTTTTTGCTATAGGTGTCGTATGTACTTTGATATGCACTTAGTGAAAAGGTGTTATTTTGATATTACAAACAGACACTCCAATTTTATTTATTTGTATAGATAGTACAGTAGTATCTATGGTTTGTATATACCAGGTTCGGTATTTATTTGGCAAATACAGTAAATTTTCATTTTTATGTATTATACCTATACGGTAATCCTAAGCCAGCGGCAACACTATCCTACCCACATATATGGATTTACATAGATAACGCAAATGTATGTACTTAGCGTGTCGGAAAACCCCGACCAAGCGTCAAGGTTGGTCGCCTATAACTTACAGTCCTTCACGACTACAGATATAAAAATATGAGTATGAGCGAGATAATCACTCGAGAGAATCGTAGCGGGCGGAGGGGCATCAGCGGCATCGGTGTCTTTGAATCGGTTTGGATTTCCCGCCATCTATGACGTCACAGTAAGTGTTAAAAATTTGGCACGCTTGGTTTCAATACAAATCGTGATACTTGCGTTATCTATGTAAATGTTAATGTAAATCTATATCTGTGATCCTACCTATAATACACTAAACGAAAAAAATATTTCCGACAACAAACGCTTTTATAATAGACATCCGACGTTGTCAAGTCGCCGCTCTCTACCAATTGACAACGTCGCGTCTGCAACAACGTAGTACCTCGTGTGGCGAATTGACGACCGCTTGGCGCTGTAGTTTGAGCGTTGGCCGCTCGGCTCACAACATCGGATGGTTGCGGGTTCGATTCCCGACAAAGGAAATTTTCTGAAACGGCCTTTTCGTAATTTGCCCAGGTCTGGGTGTCACTGGGATCGCCACCAGTTTAATGTATGGTAGCCATAGTACAAGCGTTGCTTAGTTTGGCACCATATAGTTGATGAGTAAGTCTGGCGATATTTATTTATTTATCTGATACCTATCATGTCAGCGATACATTAATTTATTTATTAGAAACTTAGTATTGTATTATGTCCGGAAAATATTAAAAATACTTAGCTCGTTACTTCATTTTTTATTGAATGTTATTATTATGATAATAAAAGATGAAAACCCGGCTTCGCTCGGGTGAAATGTGACTCATTACAATTTTCGGCATGATGTGTTTACATCCAAACAAAGTTAATAGAAATACAAATACATCCGACAGAGAACCAAAGTTATCGACATAGCTCAAAGAATTAGCAAGCTGAAGTGGCAGTGGGCTGGCTATATCTCGCGAAGAACCGACAACCGCTGGGTTAAACGTGTTCTTGAGTGGAGACCTCGACTCGGCAAGCGTAGTGTAGGACGCCCTCCGACCAGGTGGGATGACGATTTGCGAAAGACTGCAGGCAGATGCTGGATGCGGCAAGCTGAAGACAGGGCGCTATGGCGCTCATTAGGGGAGGCCTATGTCCAGCAGTGGACAAGCATAGGCTGATGATGATGATGATGAAAGTTAATCACTATGCAAAGCAAAACTAAATGAATTGAATACTCGTACGGAAACATCATGAACATTGAACACTGAATTTGTTTGTTCTGACAGCTCAATCAATAAATGCACTTCTTCTTCTTTCTTTAAAAATATGGCCCACCAACTAAGAACACTGGCACTGTCATCACTGACACTGACTGACATGCGTTCATAGAAAATATGGCGGTACTGTGCCGAATATTATAATTATAACATTGTTTATCACGACAATCCGAATTTTGCGGATATATGTTGTCGACTCAAAATCATTATTTTTTTAAGTTTTATTATTCTGGTAACGTTTCAATAGAGTCTACCGTACCCTTTGACGGAATTATTAATATAGATGGCGCAATATAGGGATATACATATTTGCAATAAAAATTTGGTCACCACCATCTGTCATTTCAACTAGTACACTATTAGCACGCAGTTTACTCAAAGTACAAATTTTATGTTAATAATGGCCTAATTTAGTCAGATGGCGCTGACAAATTCACACACACAGGCGTAAAATTTAACAAATTTTACGATAGATTTTGATTATGTTAATCTATTTTTAAATGCCTGAAATCATTAGATGCGAATACAATAATTTATTTAGAAGTGATAAAATCCATTGTTTTAAGGAAAAACTTTGTGTGTCTCGTATAAATTCGGAATGAAATATGTATGGAGAACACGACCGCCCCCATCACCTTAACATAATATTATAACTGGTTCTGATGTTCCTGTAGTGTTATTATTACCACTTTCCTTAACTCTTGGCTATTCTATAGCTGGTAGAAGACTGGGTTATACAGGTTGAAAGAGAAAGGGTGTAATTTTTTTTAAAAAACTTAAGTTTTTAATTCTAAAACTATCAGCTTTGGAGAAAACTATGTATGTACTAAATACTATTTTAAAGGGAATACTATTTTTTTGCAACTTTACTTTAAATCTGTAAATCTCAAACTATCGGCTTTGTGGGACAGTTTCAACCTGTATAATGTTTAATGCCGAACGCACACGGGCCGCATTTTCCTACAAATTTCGCGTTCGGTATACTGCTAATCATGATATTATAACAATTTGTTGTAGATGAGAATGAAGCGACCACGTCGTTTTTGATGCAACTGTCCACCTGGGACAAGGAGGAGTTGGACGCGCAGCTCGCGAACCGCGTGCAAGTGAGCAAGCGCGCCGTCGCCAAGGTGCTGCAGGCCTTCGACCGCCTGCAGCAGAGGAACGACAAGATATGGCGCGCCATCAAGGGAGAGGGAGAAGGTAGGATGGTTTTTGTACTAGACCACATTTTTCAGGGTTATACCAGACCAGTTATAGTCGAATAGACCGTAATAGTTAATCGTAACCCTAGGGAGTCCTTCTGTTTGTTTTTCTATCGACAGACAAAAGTGCTGAAGTATAAGTGATGACCGGGCGCAGTGGTTTGAGCGTAGGCTGCTCGGCTCACTGCACAGGGTAGTTACGGGTTTGATTCACGCCAGGGAAAATTTTGGAATAGTACATTGCACATTACACAAGGGGTGAATGTAACTTATTTTGGCCCGAGACGTGGTTTGGCGCCTAAGCGTAGCGAGGGCGCCAATAGTTCGAGGGACAAAATAAGTCTTTCCCCCGAGGAAAACACTGCTTTTCATTACGAATACAAGGAAAGTAAAAATAAAAATAGGAATTGGCTAAATAAATAATACAAGGAAGTATGAACAATACTCTAGGCAAAAACAAATGAAGATCAGATTGCCGTCAATTTGTTTTTTTTTCGTTGGCCGGCCTTCACTTCAACTTCATTATTTAGCCATTATTTTTCATTTTCATCTTTAAATATTTTGCCCAAATCTATGTAATTTTAAAGAAATTGTTGAAACTAAATTATAATTAAGTCATTTAAAATATATTTTATTTAATTAATACTTAAGTTTATGTTATTTCAATTTGACATCGCGCATTTCAATTGAGTAACTGTAGAAAAAGTTGGAACATGGTTCCATAGAAATGTGAAAATGGAACTAGTTTTTTTTAATAATTTGACAGCTGTCAGTTGAAAACGATTCTCAATTCAACCCTCTCCTCAGGCAACTTCAGATCTACTTTCCGAGTATGAGTAATGAAAAAGGCCTTTTCGTAATTTGCCCAGGTCTGTCACTGGGAACGCCGCCAGTCAATTGGGATTTTGGTTTTTTTTTTTTTTTATGTAATTACAACTTTATTATTAATAATATTGATATTTAATACAAAAAACAAAAAAAAAAACAAAAACCCAATTGTACGGTACCCTTAGTACAAGCGTTGCTTAGTTGGTTGGGACCATACAGTTGGTGTGTCAGTCTGGCGATATTTATTTATAACTAGGTGACCCGACAGACATTGTCCTGTCTTAATTTTGAATATTGAATTCGAATTTTTCCGCTCAACTTTTTTTTTTTTCTTTCATAAGAACATACTCCTGACAATAATAAACATAACAAAAACAAAAATATATTAGCGAAATCGTTCCATCCGTTCACGCGTGATGCGATGACCAAGGAAATAGAGATTAATTTATACTAGGTGAAACAGAAAGGGTATACTATTTTTTTGCAACTTTGTAAATCTAAAACTATTGGCTTTGTGGGACAGTTGAAGTACTAACGGTTTTGTAGACTTGTGAAATCTGTCAACAGCTATATTCCTATAACACCTTTTGTTTTTCAAGTTTCCTTCATAGCTTATAGTTTTAGAATTACAAAGTTAAGATTTGGAAGAAAAAGTATATCCTTTCTGTTTCAACCTGTATACTTAATAGACCTGAGCTTAGGTTAATGATGTGTAGTAATCATAAATGGTTGTGCAGAGGGTGGTGGTGGGGCGGGCTCGCTGGAGGCGGTGGTGGCGGCGGCGGGCGCGGAGGCCACGGCGGAGGCGCGGCGGCTGCAGGCGCTGTGCACGGCGCTGCACGACGCGCACCACGCCATGACGCTGCGCACCGCGCGTCTGCAGGACGCCGTCAACAGCCGCGACACTGAGAACGCCGAGCTCAAGAACCAGATCGACGACCTGCAGTACGAGCTCATGAAGGTGAAACCAACACCACCATTAACACATTTAACCCATCCAATGGCGCCCTCTGCCCCAAGTGTCGCAATATTTCGGAAGTATGATATTTTTTGTTTATTTTTTCTTGCCGTAACAAGAATCGATACTAAAAACAAAACTCAAACTCACACTCAAAATTGTTTTGTTCACGTAAGCCAACAAAGCATTTATGAATAGTCAGAATCTACCTCCGGTTCAGAATGCTGCTTCCACCGAGAAGATCCAGCAAGAATTTCAGTGGTTACTCTTTTCAATGAATAAGATATGGTGTACATTCTCAAGAACAGCAACAAAAATATGAGCAGACAACACCATTTAGCAATGGTGTTGTCTGCTCATATTTTTGTTAGTAAGTAATAGTTAATAAACAGATAGGCTTTTACATAATCAATCTATGAAACCCTATTATCGTTGACGTGTAACTAAACGTAGTAAATAAACAACAGATGGCCGCGCGCGTCTTGTACCCACCCGTAGAGGAACGCGACACTTGGGGCATTAGAATCTTATATATCAACGTAGATGCTCGTGACACTAGGGGTTAAACTGGTGTGTGCGTGTGTGTGTCTCGCCTGAAATAATATTATTTTCTTCATTAGGACTAGTACTATTAAATCGATATCAAATGTTGAAAAAATCTTTGGATACGACATTAGTAAACTAGTCAATTTAAAAGGAGGAGGTAATAAATGTTTTAAAATTAGCACCGTAAAGATAAAAGTGGAACTTGTCAGGTGCGATCCCGCAACGACAAACTCGAGAACCATCTGGCGGAAGCCATCGAGAAGCTGAAAAGCTACCACCAGTCGGGCGCCACCCCGGGCGGGGGCGGCGGGGGCGGCGCGGTGGGGGCGGGGGCGGGGGCGGCGCCCGGGGCTCCGCTGTCGGGCGCGGCGGCCGCCAAGCTGGAGGACGTGGCGGCCGAGCTGGAGGAGCAGCGCGAGCTGGCCAACAACCGCCTCGCCGAGCTGGACCGTCTGCACCGCCAGCACCGGGACACGCTCAAGGAGGTCGAGAAACTCAAGATGGATGTGAGTTGCTTTTCACTTATTTTTACTTGACGTCTAGTCCGAGACGCCTTCAGTGGATAAACCTTAGATTAGAGACCTATTACATCATTTTAAACCTAGTTAAAGCAATTATTTGCATAGGATTTGCATTTAGTAATGGGTTTCAATAGTTTAATTTTGGAACTGCGAGATCTGTCCCGCATAACAATGCATGAAGGTCGGGGTACATGAAGCTCTTGCTAGTTTTACTAGCAAAAGTAATTTACGGCAAAAAGTATTGTACATATAGTTACAAAAAAAAAGAGAAAGTTCGTATTCAAATGGTTTTAGGTTGAGCAGTAATCTGATTAAGATGAATCAAACAGCTGCTCCACGTTAATAGATTGATATCGACACGATCTATCTGAAAACGTGATTGTAGTCATATTTTGTAAAAAAAAACAAAGTTATGTGCTTGCAGATCTGGTAGATGTGTAGACAACTTAAAAGTGACTTCAATAAGGTTCTCATTAATAAAATCCCACCAGATCCGTCAGCTGCCGGAGTCGGTGATAGTGGAGACGACGGAGTACAAGTGTCTGCAGAGCCAGTTCTCGGTGCTGTACAACGAGTCCATGCAGATGAAGACCGCGCTCGACGAGACGCGCATGCAGCTGCAGAACGCCAAGAACCTGCACATGAGACAGATCGAGATGATGGAGGTCAGTGGCCGCGCGAAATAACACAAGACCTATTGCAAAAGTGTACTTTTTCTATCTAGCCTCTCTCTCATTGGGATAGGCCTAGGACGATATACCACTGGACGCGACATTTTGATGATGAGATACCCACAAATCAAACCCTTAATTACCCTCAAATCAAAACGAATCTGAATTTTATGTGGCTAACTTCATTCGTTTAACCTGTATGGGCTCGGCTATATTCGGTTTAAACATGACCGACACTAAATGTCAAACCTGTCATAGTACATTGTTACCCAAGGGGTGTACGCTCGGGCGCCAATAGTTCGAGGGACAAAATAAGTCATTCACCCGAGGTAAACACTGTGCTTTTCATTACGAATACAAGGAAAGTAAAAATAAAAATAGGAAAAGAAATAATACAAGGAAGTAAAAACGAATGAAGGTCGGATTGCCATTTGCTGCCTATTTTGTTTTTTCCTATTCTGGTTCAGTAGAAATGTCAAAATATAACTAATTTCTTTTTAATAATTTGACAGCTGTCAGTTGAAAGCGATTCTCCCTAGGGCTGAAAAGTATTACTTTCAACCCACTCTTCAGGAACTTCAGACCTACTTTCTGAGTATGAGAAATGAAAAACATTTTGCACGCCCTTTATTTGAAAGTCAACATTCTCATTCGCAATCGCGAATGAGAAAAATCCAAGATTCGTACCTAACACTAGAGTTGGTAGTGTAACAACGACCAAGGCAAATTTATTGACCCGTTCATTGAGAAAAACAAATTAATGTTTTATGTTGATTTTATCGGGGTTTTTACTTTTGTGTAGTCTAAGGTCAGACTTTAAACATAAAGGTACATATTATCAAGCTATGACCGTCGGGAAACGGGTTGCAGAGCCAAAGCAATGGTGGCCCGGCCAATAATATGCGCGAGCGATGATAGTGGCTGCATTCTGGAGCGATATTATGTGAAATACGTGAGTGTTTCTTACATTTCCGAAACAGCTTTATTTTACTACTGATTTCTACCGATTTATTGAGCTCGATAATCTTCAAGTAGTTTTCTGACGATTCATTTGGTTTCCCAAACTCATTTGGTACCCAGGTACTCTAGTCGGATTATGGATATCAATCGACATCATCTTATAACTTGGATCACAATTACGAAAACGCAAGTATCACGATTTGTATTGAAACCAAGCGTGCCGAATTTTTAACACCTACTATGACGTCACAGCCGAAATTTTGTGACGGGAAATCCAAACCGATTCAAAGACACCGATGCCGCCGATGCCCCTCCGCCCGCTACGATTCTCTCGAGTGATTATCTCGCTCATACTCATATTTTTTATATCTGTGGTCCCGCTCGCTCACAAGTTAGCGGCGACCAAACCTTGACGCTTGGTCGGAGTTCGGACACGCGAACTACATGCATTTGCGTTATCTATGTAAATCTATATATGTGGTACCTACCTTAAGAAGACGAGTACTCAAGCACGCTACATTTTCCAGAGCGAAGAGCTGTCAAGACAGAAGACGCTACGAGCGGAAATGATACAACTGGAAGACGTTCTAGGTCAACTTCGGAAGGAGTATGAGATGCTTCGTATAGAGTTCGAGCAGAACCTCGCCGCCAACGAGCAGACCGGGCCCATCAACCGCGAGATGAGGCATCTCATCACGTCGCTGCAGAACCACAACCAGCAGCTGAAGGGGGAGGTGCACAGGTACAAGAGGAAGTATAAGGATACTAGCCAGGAACTGAATAAGGTTCGTATTGGTTACAGTCTAATGAAAATTAACACTTGATTCATTACTCCCAATGATTGTGATGAAATATACCTAAACTTGGCCATTTATTTGTAGATATGGTGTCAAAAGTAAATTAGATTATTGTGTTTTCATATTTTAGTGATAGTAACACAATGAACAAGGAAACAATTTGTGGAAATAAAATTTGACAGCATTACGATAAATTTCCTGCTGCGAACCCAAGTTATCTATATATATATAACTCAAAGGTGACTGACTGACTGACTGACATAGTGATCTATCAACGCACAGCCCAAACCACTGGACGGATCGGGCTGAAATCTGGCATGCAGGTAGATGTTATGACGTAGGCATCCTCTTAGAAAGGATTTTGATTAATTCTACCCCCAAGGGGATAAAATAGGGGATGAAAGTTTGTATGAAACTTTGTCAATTAAACTCCACGCGGACGAAGTCGCGGGCACAGCTAGTTAGTAATATAATCTGACTATCAAAAACAGATTCCTATCCACGTCAGCAGTTAGGTAGGAAAGTCGTGAGTGTCAACCAGGAATTATTATTATTACAGAAGAAGTAAAATACCCGTTTTAAATTCTCACTGTAGGGCACAGGCAGCTGCTTTCAACGAGATGATCATTCGGTGTGACTTGGAAGATTCTTACAAGTCTGTCGATAACATCGTAATTTTGGTGTGTGGTGTAAGTGCTAGCGTGTTGTGCAGGTGCGCAAAGAGCTGGAGGAGGCGGCGCGCGGCGGCGGGGGGGGAGGGGGCGGCGGGGGGGGCGGCGCCGCGCCCGGGGGAGGGGGCGGGGGGGCGCCCGGCGACGCGCCCGACGAGAAGCCCCACGCGCTGAAGAAGGAAGAGCCTGACCCTGAGGTGATGATCGCACATGATGTACAGCTAACAATATTTTCTTAATCTTTAATTATGTGTTAAGACCTTTGATAAAAGAAGTAAAGGATACCGCATGTTAGTACACGCAATGTTCCACCAAAAAATACGCATGATTCAAAATTCGCGCAGTCGCCCGCTAGTCTACAATCGACCATTGACACAAGAGCTGTCAAAACCGCGGCGTAAAATATTGAAAAAATACCCTTTTGCATCATTAAAACATGTAAAAGTGAGAACTGGAAGCATAAGAAAGCGAATGGCATTACATTTTATCAGTGAGTCCCCCTTAAAATACAATATTTTACAAGAAAAAGTAAAATTTATATTTTCATACATTCTATGTAGTTGGATAATGTGGATACGACTTCTATAAAATTATATTGTTTCGTATTAAAATGCCGTTTTCGTAGAAAATGGTTTATTGCGCTCTCCACAAACTTAACTTATACGCACTAGTAGGTACAGTAACATTTGTTACACACAAAACTTCCAAATCACATAGCAGTCGCACAGTCGTCCAATATAGTCGCTTACCTAAGGGTCGTCGTATATTCCTCTATCTTTGCTTTCTTAACACAATATGTTCAATGTCGCTTCCGATGACTATATATTTTTAGGGTACTTTTCTCGACAGTTTAAACTCGAAAATCTCGAAAAGTTTTTTTATTATCAGGATTCAGGACAATTTAATTTGAGATACGACAGTGAATTCAACATTTGCCCATAGATTTCCTCAATCTATAGAGAGGCGTCAAAAATGGACTAATGCCATACTTTTTACGAGAGCACCCGATTGAAGACCAACAAAACGTACCTGTATTTGTTCATTATATTTTGATGAATCGGATTTTTACACAAGTAACAAAGGCCATCGGATGTTAAAAAAAACGGGTTAAATATATTGGTTTATATTTGAGTAATCGGCGGTTATGCTCAATACCGCACCTGGTATAATATCGCCAGACTGACACACCAACTATGATCCCAAACTAAGCAACACTTGTACTATGTACCGATATCATACTTGGTACCGTATAATGGACTGGGGGCAATCCCGGTGACAACCAGACCAGGGCGAATTACAGAAAGGCCATTTCCGAAATTTCCTGGGACGCAAATCGAACTCGCAACCACCCGGTACAGTGAGCCCAGTGGTATACGTGCAAACCACTGTGCCAAACAGTCGTCACGATACCAAGCCAAGCGATACTGCGCCAAGCAATATAATGAACACTTCCATCACTTGTCTTTGCTTGTGTATAACTTCTTACATTTTTTACCAGGCTGCTTCTCTAATACTGTTTAACTTAACACTGTACACATCATAAGGACGTCGTGCCGCTTATAATTAAATGTCAAATTTAATATTAAAGTCCCAGTTTTTTTTAAATATCATGTATTTATTATTTAATGTATTTTTTTGTGGACCGATAAAATAAAAAAAAGTATTTCCATATTTGCTTAATACTTTTTCTCTTACGAAAACGGCATTTTGAATATAACCCGCCACGTTATAATATTCTTATGTAATTGACTTGAAATCGTGAGGCGTATCCATAGTTTTGACGTCGTTTTGCACAGTTTTGACACTGGGCCCCGCGCGCCGGCGCGCTTTACACACACTGTCATTGCCGCGAGATCGCATTTGAATAATAATTAAGTATGAAGTACTGTATCCATTCCTTCCTTTATCAAAGGTTAAGACACATTATGGAATAAAATATTATAGTGTTTCCACTCGCTGCCTTCAATAGAACATTTAAAAGTAAAATCATCGTTATCGTAAAATGGGTGTGTCGGCAGGGGTCGGAGGGTGGCGCCGAGTGCAAGCCGGCGGGCAAGGACCACGGCCGCGCCAAGCTGCAGGAGCAGGACCTCGTCATCAAGGAGCTCAAGCAGCAGCTCAAGTCAGTACCCCAGTTGACTCCATAAGTACAAAAAAAAAATCGAAATCTGTCAAGCCGTTTAGGAGAACAATTACGAATACACACACACCGGAATTTCATATACAGGGTGAATTTTTCAAGTTAAACAGGGCGAAAAATACTCAAAGTAGTCTCGGGCCCGTGTTTGATGAAAAGTAAAAATGTATCATTGGATTTTTGAAAAGTCTATATTCCTAGTCAATAATCGAAAGCGTTGATTTTGAAAACAAATACCGAAGAGATACCGATTAAGTGGTTAGTATCTATAAGTTCGCCAAATAGCTGAAGCGATATCTCAGTTCCTCAAGTGGCCCGTATTAATAGATCGATCTCAAGTCTGAGACAGATATTGTCGTTGTCATTGTGTACTGGTATGTCATGCGTACTTTAGATCGCTCTTAGACTTGAGGATAGATAATAATAATGACACTTACTAATCTTTTTTATTTAGATAAAAAATAATAATAATAAAGGATTAATAAATCAAATAATAATACATTAATGATTAAAAAGAAAAACACACTTTTAAAATAACAAACTTAATTTGGGTAGGACTTAAAAACTTGTTACAAAAGATAGTAACAACATGCACAGTTCAGCTACTAAAACTAGGGAAAATAACAAACTAAATAAACGCGATAAAATCCGTAAAATAGTTTTATTTCAATGTGTAGTATTCGCGTAAATATAAGAAAACAATATACTAAAACTAGATTAGATTAATGAATACGGTCCTATGATGTGTGTCACAGGAAGGCTGTGAACGAGCAGAAGGAGCTGAAGCTCCTGCTGGACATGTACAAGGGCGTGAGCAAGGAGCAGCGCGACAAGGTGCAGCTGATGGCGGCCGAGCGCAAGGCGCGCCAGGAGCTCGACGACCACCGACAGAAGGCCAAGATGGCGCAGGTACGGACCGCGCCTCCGGGTACTTATATCAATAAATATATAAATATCGCCAGATTGACACATTCCTATATATTCCCTCTTCCTTCTCAATATCAAGCGCAGCCACAGATAGCTATCAACGGGGAACATAGACGCCGGCAGCGTGTTCTATTCCTTGGCAGTTTGTACGTATGAAAGAGGAAGCAAAACGCTTAGTGTGAACCAGAGGAATGTCGGCAGTGTACGGACGACCTGTGTCCGTGCGTCTTGTCGTCCTTTAGCAGCACCATTTAGTTGAAAACGTTTATAATTTAGTGATATACTTCAGTCTATTCGGTTAGTATTGATGACCGCTTCGCGCAGTGGTTTGAACGTAGGTCGTTAGGCTCACTGCCAGGGTAGTTGCGGGTTCGATTCCCATCGGGGCAAATTTTGGAAATGGCCTTTACGTAAATTACCTTGGTCTGGGTGTCACTGGGATCGCCCCCAGTCCATTGTACGGTACTCATAGTACAATCGTTGCTTAGTTTGGGACTATACAGTAAGGCCCGTATAATAAATCTATCGCAAGTCTGGGAGTGGTCTTGAGTACGCGTTTGAAATGTATTTTTTTACTGGGATGACATTTCCAAGATCGCTTTTAGACTTGAGGTCGATTTATTAATACGGACTAGTGTTTTTAACTCAACTCAAACTCAACTCAAAATTGTTTTTATTCATGTAAGCCAACAAAGCATTTATGAATAACCAGAGTCAACCACCGGTTCGGAATGCTGCTTCCACTGAGAAGATCTGTATAAAATATGTATCGAGGGCTCCTTCAAGCGTCTCAATAAGTGTATGTTGGTCCAGGAGAGCAAGCGCGAGCGGCGGCTGGCGGACGAGGACGCGCTGCGCAAGATCAAGCAGCTGGAAGAGCAGAAGTACGAGCTGCAGAAGCAGCTGTCGTGCGCGCGCCCCAGCGCCGACCCGCTGCACGCCTTCTCCCGCCCCTTCGCCGGCTCGCCGGTACGTCACGCCACGCCTTGTATACTATACCACCCGCCAGCAGCTGCAGCAACAGCAGCACGAGCTGCAGAAGCAGCTGTCGTGCGCGCGCCCCAGCGCCGACCCGCTGCACGCCTTCTCCCGCCCCTTCGCCGGCTCGCCGGTACGTCACGCCACGCCTTGTATACTATACCACCCGCCAGCAGCTGCAGCAACAGCAGCACGAGCTGCAGAAGCAGCTGTCGTGCGCCGACCCGCTGCACGCCTTCTCCCGCCCCTTCGCCGGCTCGCCGGTACGTCACGCCACGCCTTGTATACTATACCACCCGCCAGCAGCTGCAGCAACAGCAGCACGAGCTGCAGAAGCAGCTGTCGTGCGCCGACCCGCTGCACGCCTTCTCCCGCCCCTTCGCCGGCTCGCCGGTACGTCACGCCACGCCTTGTATACTATACCACCCGCCAGCAGCTGCAGCAACAGCAGCACGAGCTGCAGAAGCAGCTGTCGTGCGCGCGCCCCAGCGCCGACCCGCTGCACGCCTTCTCCCGCCCCTTCGCCGGCTCGCCGGTACGTCACGCCACGCCTTGTATACTATACCACCCGCCAGCAGCTGCAGCAACAGCAGCACGAGCTGCAGAAGCAGCTGTCGTGCGCCGACCCGCTGCACGCCTTCTCCCGCCCCTTCGCCGGCTCGCCGGTACGTCACGCCACGCCTTGTATACTATACCACCCGCCAGCAGCTGCAGCAACAGCAGCACGAGCTGCAGAAGCAGCTGTCGTGCGCCGACCCGCTGCACGCCTTCTCCCGCCCCTTCGCCGGCTCGCCGGTACGTCACGCCACGCCTTGTATACTATACCACCCGCCAGCAGCTGCAGCAACAGCAGCACGAGCTGCAGAAGCAGCTGTCGTGCGCGCGCCCCAGCGCCGACCCGCTGCACGCCTTCTCCCGCCCCTTCGCCGGCTCGCCGGTACGTCACGCCACGCCTTGTATACTATACCACCCGCCAGCAGCTGCAGCAACAGCAGCACGAGCTGCAGAAGCAGCTGTCGTGCGCCGACCCGCTGCACGCCTTCTCCCGCCCCTTCGCCGGCTCGCCGGTACGTCACGCCACGCCTTGTATACTATACCACCCGCCAGCAGCTGCAGCAACAGCAGCACGAGCTGCAGAAGCAGCTGTCGTGCGCCGACCCGCTGCACGCCTTCTCCCGCCCCTTCGCCGGCTCGCCGGTACGTCACGCCACGCCTTGTATACTATACCACCCGCCAGCAGCTGCAGCAACAGCAGCACGAGCTGCAGAAGCAGCTGCATTTAGGGATGTGAATAGGGCGATGCAAGAATGTAAGGGATTCACACACAGAGCCGAGGCTGACGCGAGCAATTACAGCAGTAATAAGTAAATAGCATTGGCTTACTATTTAAGCCCAGATCGGTGCGGCGTGTCTACAATGTACATAATTTGCTTGGATGTTGAGTTGAGTAATTTTCGGCCATAAGTAATGTGTATTCGAACTCTCTCCCTAGGAAGAGGAAGCTCTCCTGAACGAGATGGAAGTGACTGGACAGGCCTTCGAGGACATGCAGGAGCAGAACTCGCGGCTCATCCAGCAGCTGCGGGAGAAGGACGACGCCAACTTCAAGCTCATGTCCGAGCGGATCAAGGCCAACTCGCTGCACAAGCTGCTGCGCGAGGAGAAGCAGCTGCTGCAGGAACAGGTGCGTGGCCAACGTTGGTAAATAGCGTGTCAAATGTTGGTTGGTTTCGAATCTAATTCGGGGACAATATCCTATGGCTGTATTCTCCTTGGTGTTTGTCCCAATTTGTATTCTGTAGGGTCTTGGATACTTTAAAAGGCATGTTAGTGCTAATTATTTTTACCCTTATATCTCTGATTGATAAATGCCATGTAAGTAATCCTTGAATAAATAAATAAATTTTGAGATTGGCTTTCCAATCTATTTGGTTGATTATCAGTAATATCGGACGTTTGCGGTCGGCCCTTTGTATCCAATTAGTGGGTGGAACTGATAACCTAAGGGCAACAAAACATGTGAGATTCTTTTGGGGTCCGATCATACTTCGGGGATCATGTTTCGGAGTGTCCACCATGTATTACCAAGCGTAGCTTACTTTGGAAATATACAGTTAGTATTTTATTTAATTATCTGCTCCCAAGAGAATTTCGGTTAATATTGATAATGTCAACAGGGATATATTGCCGGTCCTCTTAAAAGATATATAAATGATGTTGTTGTGCAGGTGTTAACGCGGGACCAGCAAATAGAGTCGATGGGTGCGGTGGCGCGGCGGCTGGAGGAGAAGGAGCGGCTGCTGCAGGCCACGCTGTCCGCCGTGGAGAAGGAGCTGCTGCTGCGCCAGCAGGCCATGGAGATGCACAAGCGCAAGGCCATCGAGTCCGCGCAGTCCGCCGCCGACCTCAAGCTGCATCTCGGTACGATCATTACCACAGGACCCTCCATGAGAAATAAAAACTTACTAATATTATAAATGCGAAAGTTTGTGAGTGTGGATGTTTGGTACTCTTCCAGGCAAAAACTACTGAACCGATTTGGATGAAATTTTGAACACAGATACATAGTTTGTAACCGGGATTGACACATAGGATACTTTTTATCCCGATAATCCCGAAAATTTTGTTAAGTTCAATACTACGCGGACGAAGTCGCGGGCACAGCTAGTGAGAAATAAAAATGTTCACCTCGATAAATGTCGCTATAGATGTCGCTTCATCGGTGTAATTTCACTTCTGTCAGTGTCACTACAACGCCCACGCTGCGATATTTTTAACACCCAACAAAAAAGAGGGGTGTTATAAGTTTAACATGTGTATTTGTGTATCTGTGTGTCTGTCTGTGGCATCGTAGCGCCGAAGCTGATGAACCGATTTCAATTTAGATAGGTATTCTGATCGAGAGTGTTCTTAGCTATGTTTCATGAAAATCGATTCAGCCGTTTGAATATTATCAGCTCTATTGTAGTTAAAAAGTCGTCGCATGGGGGGTTTTCTAAATTTTCATTTTTTTTATTGTACTCATTTCTTGTGACAATTCACGAATTCGTATACAGTCGTTTTATGAAAATTTAAACGTTATTGTATTTTACAGAGAAATATCACGCGCAAATGAAGGAGGCGCAACAAGTGGTTGCTGAAAAAACGAGCGCCCTAGAAGCCGAAGCGTATAAAACAAAAAGACTACACGTGAGTATACACCACGCAAACGTGGCAAATGCGTACCGTTATATTCCACCTATCATTGTATTAATACGTAAAGCAAAAACATTGTATCCCTTTTTACGAAAATTACGCGGATGGTAGTACTATATACATATTACAGTATGAAATTTGGCACAGTTAAAGTTTATATGGAGAAAGAGTGCAGAAAGCTAATATATTTTATATAATAATACTTAAACATACATTAAACTAATAAAGAAATAATTACCCACACTACCATGCGTTTGACACACACATTTGTAACTGACTGACTCTCTGACTGACAACGGCGACAGAGTTTTATTTTATTTATTTCGGAGGGCGGGACTTCCATAGTGCATTCTGCGTGCCAGTATCAATCAAGCAGGTTTTTGTACTTAATAGTTGACAATAGAATCTTAATAACGTTCAAACTAAAATTTAAATGAATTATGGTCGAATTTAGACCACGGGCGACTACTAGTTCCAATAATAATGTAATGTTTATCTAACAGGAGGAGTTGGCCATCCTGCGCCGCAAAGCGGAGCGCATGAAGAAGATGGAGCAAGCCGGCAGCAGCATGGACGAGGTGCTGCTGGAGGAGATCCGCGAGTACAAGGAGACGCTCACCTGCCCCTCCTGCAAGGTACCAGCCACTGCGCAGCCCAGGGAGCCCCCGGGGAACCTACTTACCAACAGGAGCTATCTCACGCACAACTCCTCAATTTGATTTTCTTTTAAATTTCTCCTGAACTATTTTTTTTCGGACTTTCTTCTCTCTTTACTTCTTGATTTATAAGAAACTAGCGACCCGCCCCGGCTTCGCACGGCACTAATATTATCAGTGTTTCTCTATTATATTATGCATTTATTATACATATAAACCTTCCTCTTGAATCACTCTATCTACTAAAAATACCGCATTAAAATCCGTTGCGTTGTTTTAAAGATCTAAGCATACATAGGGACAGACAGACAGCGGGAAGCGACTTTGTTTTATACTATGTAGTGAGAAAATTGCCTTCTAATGTATGATTTTCTGATTTTCGAAACGCGTATTGCATTGTCGGTACCTTGGAGGTGAAGTGACAGATAATGTCAACCCAGTTCAATCGAATTTGGAGAGCTGTAATTATTTTGCCCCCATTCTAATGGTTTGTTGTAATAGGTGAAACGCAAGGACGCCGTGCTGACGAAGTGCTTCCACGTGTTCTGCTGGGACTGCCTGCGCACGCGCTACGAGACGCGCCAGCGCAAGTGCCCCAAGTGCAACGCGGCCTTCGGCGCCAACGACTACCACCGGCTCTACCTCTCCACATAGACCAGTAACATTCATCACTATTACTCACCGCGCCGCCGGCTATATGAATACAGCATTATTTTTATTCAGGACAGACGCGGGAAACAGGTCGTCTAACGATTAAGTAACCGATTGACAGCCTAATTTTCAAGCTAGTAGTCGATTTATATTTTCGTAAGACACGTCAAGGTACCCCGGTTGTCGTTCCTGAAATATGCTGACGACTGATCTTATCCAGATTATCCAGTTGTCCCAGTAGCTGGGTTTCGGAGTTCTGACGGCAATCTCTCCGTGTAAATATTGGTAATCAGCTAAATTATTGTCCCCAATACAAATATTTGGGAGAAGGCCACGCAGTAGTCTATTTAAGCATCAATCTGGCAAATTTGTGATGGGGCGCAGGGCCATGTCAGCCACGCAATCAGCTAAGAACCCCCAGTTAACCTGAATGTGGTATGCGTTCATAAGGTATAATATAGCTTAGAAATAATTATTTTTTTCATTATTTCATACGACTTCCATCACATGCTGCGCTGTGTAACCTCTCGTTTACACTGACGCAATATTTGTACCCTCTTAATAATAAACGTAGTATAGTTCGCGAATAGTTACACACCGAATTATCTCTTTCTGCCACCAATAATTTGACTTTCGTAAGAAGAAGACAGCATGGTGGAACTATACAACCGCGAAACCCAAGTTTATTAATAAGGGAGCTATTGATTAATGTAGCTATCTCAATTTTTGACTGATCATAATAAGAGACAACAGCTCTAACTCAAACTCAACTCAAAATTGTTTTTATTCATGTAAGCCAACAAAGCATTTATGAATAGTCAGAGTCTACCACCGGTTCGGAATGCTGCTTCCACTGAGAAGATCCGGCAAGAAACTCAATGGTTACTCTTTTCAATGAACAAAAGATGGTGTACATTCTCAGGAACAGCAACAGAATATGAGCAGGCAACACCATTGTCTAAATAAGTAAATAATAATCGAATCTCACTCAGATTTTGGTAGTTAAATAATATAAGAAATCTTGTTTAGTGGGGTGTGCATACCTACTCACACTTTACATCAATTTAAACGTTTACAAACCGAAATAATCCTACTAATATTATAAATGTGAAAGTTTGTGAGTGTGGATGTATGTATGTTTGTTACTCCTTCACGCAAAAACTACTGAACGGATTTGGATGAAATTTGGAACACAGATAGTTTATAACCGGGATAGTTTATAACATATAGGATACTTTTTATCCCGAAATTTTTGTTACGTTAAATACTACGTGGACGAAGTCGGGGGGCACAGCTAGTAATTAATAAAACAGAGGTGGATAAGAAGATAATTGCTATGGTGTGATGTCTTCCATGCTAAATAAATGAATAGGGTTTAACAACAATGTTGTTAAGAGGAAAGTGAGAGGACCAATCCCCGCAAGCAGCGCCCGCGCACGAGCATGACTTGAAAAGCGGCATCACTCTCCTCAACCATAATAGAGGGAAGAGGGTGACCCGCTCCACAAAGCCACCGCAAACAAGGACATTAAAGTGAGCACAGCATTAATCAATAGAAGTATTGCGGAAGTGTAAGCGAGGGGCTCAGCGCCTCAATATTCAGTATAATACGCGCAATAGTGTCTAGCTAAATGACAGCGTCAACTGAATACTGATGTATCGTTCACGGTTGTGAGCGCGACAAGTAGCTCGTTTTGAGCATATTTTTTTTAATATATATTTTGCAGTTACTGGATGTCCCAATGAGTATGTGTTAGTTGTGGTTGTCAAACGTGGAAATGTTATACAGGTCGACGAATAACAGCTTATTCTTGGATGTATCAAAAGTCCGAAATAATACCTTGATGGTAGTTTGAATGAGTATCGGACATAGAATGAGAGGATATAAAAATGAGTAGTATGCAAGTGTTTAGATTTTTTTCTGGAATATCTGCTACTTGTAATTGCAGTATATATTGTTTTCTAAGCCATGATGTGTGATGTGATCGAACGCTGCAACACAAAAGTTTAACCGAATATTTAAGGGCCCGTGTCACAGAAAATATGACAATTACGTAAAATCTGTCTTCACTAGGCACGTATTTCGGACTTTTGGAACACCTGTATCAAAGTCCTAAAAATGTATTAACAATCCTGTTTACAAGTCGGATGTTATAAAGTAATACTAATAATCTATTAAAATGTATAATCAATTTCAACTTATCAATGCCATTTTATGACATGTTATCATTGTACGAAAATTTGGACGTATAAAAAGTTTGAAGATTGTAAAATTTTTAAGCATTATTATTTTAATTCATATTTAATGTGTGGCATTCAATTGTATATTCTAATTGTCTAATAGGAGGCTGCATAAAGATTGAAACAGAAATATATATTGTCGGACCTAAAATAATACGATACTTATTACTTTGTGCCCCGCGCGTTTGCACTGACGGAACCCGTACACCGATTTATATTTCTGTGTGTATTTGTACCTTTAAAAAAATGTAACAGCAACATGAATTAGTTAAATTTTGTGCCAGTGCAAGCGGGAGGTACTTGAACTTGATATGAGATCAGATTTCATTAGCAGTGCCCACATATTAATTATTTTCTCCGGCTTAGATCAGAGAGTAGCTGTATTGAAATTAATATTTGGTTGTGAAACTCATAAGTATTAATATTGCCGACGTTTTAAGGTGTAGCGGTTTACCCCTACACATGGTATTACCATCCATCGAGCTACGATCGATGCACCCGAGGGAAGAATAGCACATTTATTGTCGTTCAATCAACGCTCGATGTCAATATCAGTTTGGTTCGATTTATTAGTGTCGGTTGCTATAACTTTGATACAGGAAAAAGTTGATAAAGTATCGATCTCGTAGATTGCGTCGGTGTTATAACATCCTTATGCACACTCCCCGTGTCAAGCACGATTATTTGCCAAATAGAGATCGTGACTAAAATTATTTAAATAATTTTTTTTTGGGATAACGGCCTCTTTCAATAGAGTCAGGCCTAATGTGATTCTGCCAAATTAAATACATTACAATGATACACCACATGAATTGACATTTGTTAAGTTTGGACTTAACAGATTAGTTTATTTTCAGGATTTCTTACAAAATTATTATTCGTATTTGAGTTAGAGTTTAGAATATCTGGCCGACGCTTTTGACAACATTAGTTCGTAGTTCCATGTCAAGTGCACGGCAATTAAAGTTAAATTTTCATTCCTTATCTACTCATAATTTTAATTTGGTGATAAATTAACTTTCCACGTTATTTATACGCGAACGTCTGCCTACCTTTCGGGAAATGCAGGAGTGACGCGTATTTACACATGAATTGAACGATACAGGTGAACATAATGTATCGGAAGGATTTAATGCATTTCACGACATTGTGGTGTACTGAATACTTTTTTTTATGTTGTATATTAAGGATAAATATCATGAAATCGAACAAGTGGACATAGTTTATATACCTGTATTTAATAATTAATTATTATTGTTAAATAAATTCATGACGAGGATAGTGTGTATGGATTTAGTGCGAGATGACTTATTGTACTTTAGTTAGGAGAATAGAATGTAGCTTGCAGCCCACTGACTGATTTATTTGTATATTATTTAGTTTAACTATTTGATTGGGCAACGATCCTACTTTAATACGCCACCAAGAATAAAATAAATTCAGTTTTAGTGGACTTAATAAAATTCCCGTGTTCGTTGAAAAACAATCAAAGCAATAGATATTTTTATAAAAGAAGGAATTGCTTATTTTTTATTGAAATATAATTAACATGGGCTTGGAGATAAAGGCAACGGGTTGGTTATAATTAAAACAGCATCGATAACTGTTTAAAACTAAACGCAGGGAACAATTTATTTGACAGTATTTAGTGAATTATTCTTAAAAAAATCGTTATTATATATTCTTGTTAAGTTTCTATAACTATGCAATTATAGGTCCCATGTGTTGTAACTTCTTATCTCCAATAGAAGCATCTGCATTATTAGTATTGATCATAATTAAACGTGTTTATAAAAATGATGCTTTATTTATTCACAAATGTGAATTATGTGTACCTAACTAATCACCGTGCCCACATGTGACATTTTGTGTATATTAGAAATCATTTCTTGAAACACCTCCATAATTATATCAATAGAATAATCTACTTCGTAATAAAATGTAAATAGAGCTGTTGTGTACATCCTGTATATTTTATTTACATCAAGTTGTGTATTTAAAATATTAAAATGTAACGGCAAGTGAATATTGTGTACAGTTCTTTCAAAATCAAGTGAAAAGATTGTATTCGACAATTCGAAGATTTCAATGTATAGCTAGGGAGAATTAAACAAGTAAATTATTCAAAAATTCAGTGGTTCAACTGTATTACTATTTAAATAAAAATGTATCTTTAATGGAATACGTCGAATAAATGTCTCAAATAATAACTTAGTTTTATTTATCACAAGAGTTTACTGATGTCCAAATGAAACTACTTCATAGTTATTTATATTTTATTTACATACACGTATGTATTTACATCACAAATAAATTCCAATTTACTTCATAATAATCCAAGTTCACTTATGTATAACCACTGTCTTGGGCAGTCGGGCAACGAAATTTATTCTTTATCAATACATAATTGATTTATATCTACTGATTACGATGTCATTAGCACCTGAAGCAAGCAACATGGATGGATGAAACATTACAACGCTTTGTAAACTTTGTACTATTTACAAAAAACGTTCGCAAATAATTAATTTACTTATAAGATGGTGCGTGTCGGGGTGTTTAGGTCATAAAGTCTCGAACAATCTTAACATTCATTTTACCAAACTTCAACACGGCCGTTAACAATTTGTTCAACATAAATTACATTATCAGTCTCATTTTGTTACAATTTTGTCTAATTTGCAACGAATCGTCTTTGTAAACAAACACTAGTGTAACATGGTTTCCTACATTGGAAATTGAAAAGGCAACAATACCAAGAGCAAGGATCATTCAGTAATTTTACAAGACAGTTATGATTAGAAGTCGAATAAAAATATCGAATTTTACGACTAGATCATAGAAATATAGTGATATATTTGCATACCATCCATTTTATTTACAATATATTTATTTATATATTTGTATATGATTTGTTTGTGATGTCTGCTGTATAGGCGAACAAAACATTGGATGCGCACCCAAGATCAGCACTACAAATAACTACGAGCTTACACTAATGGCACTTAAAATAAATACTTTTGTCATGATTTAGGAAATGGGTGACAATCAGTATACTGCAACGGACGCGACAGTTAACATACATACAAGCTCGCTGATTGCGGAACAAGTTTATAAATACACAAAAAAGGAATAGAAAATAGTATTTCTAAAATAAAACAATACAATCGCTGTGATGAAAAGTTTGGATAAATATTTAAATGCAAATAGGAATGAAAATATTTAGTTTTCTTATTCTACAAATACTCGTTAATAACACGAAGCAAAATTATTATGACACCTATACTTATTGTTCAATGCATTGCTTCTAAATTATGGTTCCTTCGTATAGCGCGACTCTCGCTAGTTGAGATCTTCGAACACGATCACTACTCACGGTCAACAACAAATATTTAACAATCAATAATCTACTTATTAGTGTTACGGTCTGACGCCTCGTTATTTACTTACGACGTATGATTTGTTCACTACGATCACTTATCATACTTTGCGGAGGACGGACGATGTATTTCCGTGGCGGGAGTGAGTAAGTTCCAAAGGTACATTTAACCTACATTATCGAGTCACGATGCCAACACGCACTAATAATCTAGCCGTATTCTACTTAACTATCTAGATTGAACGCGTAGTTTGGTTCGAAAATTACAACCGTTCGAATCCATCTCGAGCGTGTCGAAATAAGAATCGAGTCAACATCGGACTTTCGAAGTATGATTTCGAACAGGCCGAGGCGGGTGACCAGGGTCGGTAATGTCGGCTGTAATGTGCATACTGCGGTTCGGAAATCGCCGTTTTCTCTCATCGTTCGACGCGCTACACGCTCGCGATCCAATAATCAGAATCGAAATTGACTCACTATCAAAGCGTAATAAGAGCTTTTAGGGAGGTGGATGTGTGGGTGGCGGCGCGTCAGTGGTGGGCGGCGGCGGGGGCGCCGGGTCGACGCTACGCGGTAGTCTGCAGGGGCTGTGGAGGTGCAAGCGCGGCGGCAGGGGCGGCGGCGGCGGGGGCGGCGGGGGAGGGGGAGGGGGCGGGCGGCGCGGCGGCGAGCGCGAAGGCGATGCGCTCCAGGCGCGCGCGCAGCGGCGCCAGGCGCGGGCAGGCGGCGGCCGCGCCGCTGAGCGCGGCCAGCGCGCCGTCCAACGCTCCATATAGAGCGCGCCGCTCGCTCTCGCCGCAGTCCGACAGCTCCTGGGACCAAAAATAAGTACAAATAGTACTGTATATCGATTCGAGTTATCACGTCCATACTTTTGGAACGAGCACCGAACTTTTATTACTTCCTTTCGATCCAAGTCACAAGGAAAAGTATGGACCTGGGCGGCCCCGTATTAGCACTCCCTGTGTAACGTTCGTTAGAACGTGTTCGCTTCGCGACTGAAACCTGTCCAGTCTGTACACTCTAATACGACGTAAATGGAAGACTCACCTCCTCGATAGATTCTAGGTCGTCCTCCTCACCGGCCTGTGCCAGCTGCTTCCTGAGCGTCTGCAACACAAAACAGAAATGTGACATTCAAACACGTACCGCTCGCAAAACAATTTCAATAATAATGCAGCAAAATAATCGCCATTTAAAACTAAATATCCTAATTACACCAATTATCCCATTTCCTAGCCAATTTTGTGCTTTAATTGTAATATTTTGATTATATTTTCGTAACCAATTGATATTTTACTTATTTACATTTTTCCCAGTGTCTATTTACATATAGTGCTGAGTCGATGTTTGAGTATCGATCAATGTAGTAGCATTGTAAGCTATGCCGAATAAGTCAATATGTTCTCTCCCATGAATACATCTATTAATAGTGAAAATAACTTAATTATAAATTGTGCAAAATATTTATTGAAAAATTATTTGGGAGTCTATAACTATTAATCTGAATTAATCCAGCTAATATTTGATACTAAGTATTTTTTACTAAAACTTGTATAAATATCTTGGTAATTGATAGATGTGCCAATGATTTAAACAATATGTAACGAAATTTGTGTCATTGTTACGGAGAGAACATTATGACGCGGTGCGCTAGTTGCTATAAGCCGAGTGATGCTGCCAGCGTAGGAACAAACTCTTATTAACCTTGGCGTTTTATTCTTGACTCGAGATCGCCAAGCAGGCCCTGAATGGTGTAAATACCTGTTTCATATTAAATCAGTTAACGGCACTAACATCGCTAATTTTCAATTCACATTTTCGTGAAAATTATACAACAAATACAAACGGGCATTCTTCCGCCACAATGTGACAAAAAGTAAGTATTTTTGGTTTAGCTAAATTGCACTCTAATGCAATTTGTTTAATGGTGAATTTACATTATTGATAAGTAAACAAAGTTGTATAGCAAGTTATAGGACCCATGTCATAATATAGTGTAGGTATATATATATAGGTGCTTGGTATGACTCACTTCGACGGACTGGCGGTACTGCTCCATCATGTTCTTGCTGGCGTCGAGCTCGGCTAGCTTTTTAACCACTACGTCGGCAACGTTCTTTTCTGTCATGTCTATTCCGTCTCTGGAATAGCGATATGAGGGCAACATTAGCTATACGATATGAGTATATATAGCTATAGGAAAATTTGTATGAGTATGGATTGCAGTATGTGTTTGAAAAACTCAGTAGTAAGGCTTGTAATGAATGATTGGACTATAATGGTTTAGTAATATATATATAGAGAGCGTTCAATACGGCCACCATCCCACACTACACTAAAGGATCATCAATGACAATGTATACTATTATGACGCCTTGTTGTCGCCCATTATTGTACAACCGGCGCGGCGGCAGCCGTGTGAGCATAAATGCGAACAGGGAACGACTGATAATCGGGTACACTTTTGCTACTATTTACTAGCATTTACCTGCATCTTCGCCCGCGTGGGTTTGCGGGATTAAATTTGACCGTTATTCCAGCCTATACCTATACCGTTATTCCAGCCTATACCTGACTGTAAACCGAATTTCATTCGAATCCGTTCAACCGTCCGGCGCGTTGCTCAATCAATCTTACAAGTGGTTGGACGCGTATCTTGAGCAGAGATAGGAGTGTGTACCACAGATATAGATTTACATAGATAACGCAGATGCATGTACTTCGCGTGTACGAAACCCCGACCAAGCGTCAAGGTTGGTCGCCGCTAACTTACAGTCCGCGCGACTACAGATATAAAAATATGAGTATGAGCGAGATAATCGTCGCTGGCCGCCGCCTCCCAGCGCTGGCGCGCCGCGATGTATCATGAGTGGGGAGGAGTGTGTACTGACTTGAGCGCGGCGGCGAGTCTGTGCGCGTCGGGGTCGCCCTTGTGCGCGGCGTGCGCGGCGGCCAGGCGCAGCGCCAGCAGCAGGCGCGTCAGGCGCGCGTCCAGCTGCAGCGCGCGCGCCAGCACCGCGCCGCGCTCGGCGCCGGCCGCCGCGCTGGCCGCGCTGGCCGCCGCCTCCCAGCGCTGGCGCGCCGCGATGTATCATGAGTGGGGAGGAGTGTGTACTGACTTGAGCGCGGCGGCGAGTCTGTGCGCGTCGGGGTCGCCCTTGTGCGCGGCGTGCGCGGCGGCCAGGCGCAGCGCCAGCAGCAGGCGCGTCAGGCGCGCGTCCAGCTGCAGCGCGCGCGCCAGCACCGCGCCGCGCTCGGCGCCGGCCGCCGCGCTGGCCGCGCTGGCCGCCGCCTCCCAGCGCTGGCGCGCCGCGATGTATCATGAGTGGGGAGGAGTGTGTACTGACTTGAGCGCGGCGGCGAGTCTGTGCGCGTCGGGGTCGCCCTTGTGCGCGGCGTGCGCGGCGGCCAGGCGCAGCGCCAGCAGCAGGCGCGTCAGGCGCGCGTCCAGCTGCAGCGCGCGCGCCAGCACCGCGCCGCGCTCGGCGCCGGCCGCCGCGCTGGCCGCGCTGGCCGCCGCCTCCCAGCGCTGGCGCGCCGCGATGTATCATGAGTGGGGAGGAGTGTGTACTGACTTGAGCGCGGCGGCGAGTCTGTGCGCGTCGGGGTCGCCCTTGTGCGCGGCGTGCGCGGCGGCCAGGCGCAGCGCCAGCAGCAGGCGCGTCAGGCGCGCGTCCAGCTGCAGCGCGCGCGCCAGCACCGCGCCGCGCTCGGCGCCGGCCGCCGCGCTGGCCGCGCTGGCCGCCGCCTCCCAGCGCTGGCGCGCCGCGATGTATCATGAGTGGGGAGGAGTGTGTACTGACTTGAGCGCGGCGGCGAGTCTGTGCGCGTCGGGGTCGCCCTTGTGCGCGGCGTGCGCGGCGGCCAGGCGCAGCGCCAGCAGCAGGCGCGTCAGGCGCGCGTCCAGCTGCAGCGCGCGCGCCAGCACCGCGCCGCGCTCGGCGCCGGCCGCCGCGCTGGCCGCGCTGGCCGCCGCCTCCCAGCGCTGGCGCGCCGCGATGTATCATGAGTGGGGAGGAGTGTGTACTGACTTGAGCGCGGCGGCGAGTCTGTGCGCGTCGGGGTCGCCCTTGTGCGCGGCGTGCGCGGCGGCCAGGCGCAGCGCCAGCAGCAGGCGCGTCAGGCGCGCGTCCAGCTGCAGCGCGCGCGCCAGCACCGCGCCGCGCTCGGCGCCGGCCGCCGCGCTGGCCGCGCTGGCCGCCGCCTCCCAGCGCTGGCGCGCCGCGATGTATCATGAGTGGGGAGGAGTGTGTACTGACTTGAGCGCGGCGGCGAGTCTGTGCGCGTCGGGGTCGCCCTTGTGCGCGGCGTGCGCGGCGGCCAGGCGCAGCGCCAGCAGCAGGCGCGTCAGGCGCGCGTCCAGCTGCAGCGCGCGCGCCAGCACCGCGCCGCGCTCGGCGCCGGCCGCCGCGCTGGCCGCGCTGGCCGCCGCCTCCCAGCGCTGGCGCGCCGCGATGTATCATGAGTGGGGAGGAGTGTGTACTGACTTGAGCGCGGCGGCGAGTCTGTGCGCGTCGGGGTCGCCCTTGTGCGCGGCGTGCGCGGCGGCCAGGCGCAGCGCCAGCAGCAGGCGCGTCAGGCGCGCGTCCAGCTGCAGCGCGCGCGCCAGCACCGCGCCGCGCTCGGCGCCGGCCGCCGCGCTGGCCGCGCTGGCCGCCGCCTCCCAGCGCTGGCGCGCCGCGATGTATCATGAGTGGGGAGGAGTGTGTACTGACTTGAGCGCGGCGGCGAGTCTGTGCGCGTCGGGGTCGCCCTTGTGCGCGGCGTG
Organism: Notodonta dromedarius; assembly: GCA_905147325.1. Taxonomy (NCBI): domain Eukaryota; kingdom Metazoa; phylum Arthropoda; class Insecta; order Lepidoptera; family Notodontidae; genus Notodonta; species Notodonta dromedarius. The sequence continues at coordinate 11,027,223 of LR990161.1, read as the reverse complement.
CGCGGCGGCCAGGCGCAGCGCCAGCAGCAGGCGCGTCAGGCGCGCGTCCAGCTGCAGCGCGCGCGCCAGCACCGCGCCGCGCTCGGCGCCGGCCGCCGCGCTGGCCGCGCTGGCCGCCGCCTCCCAGCGCTGGCGCGCCGCGATGTATCATGAGTGGGGAGGAGTGTGTACTGACTTGAGCGCGGCGGCGAGTCTGTGCGCGTCGGGGTCGCCCTTGTGCGCGGCGTGCGCGGCGGCCAGGCGCAGCGCCAGCAGCAGGCGCGTCAGGCGCGCGTCCAGCTGCAGCGCGCGCGCCAGCACCGCGCCGCGCTCGGCGCCGGCCGCCGCGCTGGCCGCGCTGGCCGCCGCCTCCCAGCGCTGGCGCGCCGCGATGTATCATGAGTGGGGAGGAGTGTGTACTGACTTGAGCGCGGCGGCGAGTCTGTGCGCGTCGGGGTCGCCCTTGTGCGCGGCGTGCGCGGCGGCCAGGCGCAGCGCCAGCAGCAGGCGCGTCAGGCGCGCGTCCAGCTGCAGCGCGCGCGCCAGCACCGCGCCGCGCTCGGCGCCGGCCGCCGCGCTGGCCGCGCTGGCCGCCGCCTCCCAGCGCTGGCGCGCCGCGATGTATCATGAGTGGGGAGGAGTGTGTACTGACTTGAGCGCGGCGGCGAGTCTGTGCGCGTCGGGGTCGCCCTTGTGCGCGGCGTGCGCGGCGGCCAGGCGCAGCGCCAGCAGCAGGCGCGTCAGGCGCGCGTCCAGCTGCAGCGCGCGCGCCAGCACCGCGCCGCGCTCGGCGCCGGCCGCCGCGCTGGCCGCGCTGGCCGCCGCCTCCCAGCGCTGGCGCGCCGCGATGTATCATGAGTGGGGAGGAGTGTGTACTGACTTGAGCGCGGCGGCGAGTCTGTGCGCGTCGGGGTCGCCCTTGTGCGCGGCGTGCGCGGCGGCCAGGCGCAGCGCCAGCAGCAGGCGCGTCAGGCGCGCGTCCAGCTGCAGCGCGCGCGCCAGCACCGCGCCGCGCTCGGCGCCGGCCGCCGCGCTGGCCGCGCTGGCCGCCGCCTCCCAGCGCTGGCGCGCCGCGATGTATCATGAGTGGGGAGGAGTGTGTACTGACTTGAGCGCGGCGGCGAGTCTGTGCGCGTCGGGGTCGCCCTTGTGCGCGGCGTGCGCGGCGGCCAGGCGCAGCGCCAGCAGCAGGCGCGTCAGGCGCGCGTCCAGCTGCAGCGCGCGCGCCAGCACCGCGCCGCGCTCGGCGCCGGCCGCCGCGCTGGCCGCGCTGGCCGCCGCCTCCCAGCGCTGGCGCGCCGCGATGTATCATGAGTGGGGAGGAGTGTGTACTGACTTGAGCGCGGCGGCGAGTCTGTGCGCGTCGGGGTCGCCCTTGTGCGCGGCGTGCGCGGCGGCCAGGCGCAGCGCCAGCAGCAGGCGCGTCAGGCGCGCGTCCAGCTGCAGCGCGCGCGCCAGCACCGCGCCGCGCTCGGCGCCGGCCGCCGCGCTGGCCGCGCTGGCCGCCGCCTCCCAGCGCTGGCGCGCCGCGATGTATCATGAGTGGGGAGGAGTGTGTACTGACTTGAGCGCGGCGGCGAGTCTGTGCGCGTCGGGGTCGCCCTTGTGCGCGGCGTGCGCGGCGGCCAGGCGCAGCGCCAGCAGCAGGCGCGTCAGGCGCGCGTCCAGCTGCAGCGCGCGCGCCAGCACCGCGCCGCGCTCGGCGCCGGCCGCCGCGCTGGCCGCGCTGGCCGCCGCCTCCCAGCGCTGGCGCGCCGCGATGTATCATGAGTGGGGAGGAGTGTGTACTGACTTGAGCGCGGCGGCGAGTCTGTGCGCGTCGGGGTCGCCCTTGTGCGCGGCGTGCGCGGCGGCCAGGCGCAGCGCCAGCAGCAGGCGCGTCAGGCGCGCGTCCAGCTGCAGCGCGCGCGCCAGCACCGCGCCGCGCTCGGCGCCGGCCGCCGCGCTGGCCGCGCTGGCCGCCGCCTCCCAGCGCTGGCGCGCCGCGATGTATCATGAGTGGGGAGGAGTGTGTACTGACTTGAGCGCGGCGGCGAGTCTGTGCGCGTCGGGGTCGCCCTTGTGCGCGGCGTGCGCGGCGGCCAGGCGCAGCGCCAGCAGCAGGCGCGTCAGGCGCGCGTCCAGCTGCAGCGCGCGCGCCAGCACCGCGCCGCGCTCGGCGCCGGCCGCCGCGCTGGCCGCGCTGGCCGCCGCCTCCCAGCGCTGGCGCGCCGCGATGTATCATGAGTGGGGAGGAGTGTGTACTGACTTGAGCGCGGCGGCGAGTCTGTGCGCGTCGGGGTCGCCCTTGTGCGCGGCGTGCGCGGCGGCCAGGCGCAGCGCCAGCAGCAGGCGCGTCAGGCGCGCGTCCAGCTGCAGCGCGCGCGCCAGCACCGCGCCGCGCTCGGCGCCGGCCGCCGCGCTGGCCGCGCTGGCCGCCGCCTCCCAGCGCTGGCGCGCCGCGATGTATCATGAGTGGGGAGGAGTGTGTACTGACTTGAGCGCGGCGGCGAGTCTGTGCGCGTCGGGGTCGCCCTTGTGCGCGGCGTGCGCGGCGGCCAGGCGCAGCGCCAGCAGCAGGCGCGTCAGGCGCGCGTCCAGCTGCAGCGCGCGCGCCAGCACCGCGCCGCGCTCGGCGCCGGCCGCCGCGCTGGCCGCGCTGGCCGCCGCCTCCCAGCGCTGGCGCGCCGCGATGTATCATGAGTGGGGAGGAGTGTGTACTGACTTGAGCGCGGCGGCGAGTCTGTGCGCGTCGGGGTCGCCCTTGTGCGCGGCGTGCGCGGCGGCCAGGCGCAGCGCCAGCAGCAGGCGCGTCAGGCGCGCGTCCAGCTGCAGCGCGCGCGCCAGCACCGCGCCGCGCTCGGCGCCGGCCGCCGCGCTGGCCGCGCTGGCCGCCGCCTCCCAGCGCTGGCGCGCCGCGATGTATCATGAGTGGGGAGGAGTGTGTACTGACTTGAGCGCGGCGGCGAGTCTGTGCGCGTCGGGGTCGCCCTTGTGCGCGGCGTGCGCGGCGGCCAGGCGCAGCGCCAGCAGCAGGCGCGTCAGGCGCGCGTCCAGCTGCAGCGCGCGCGCCAGCACCGCGCCGCGCTCGGCGCCGGCCGCCGCGCTGGCCGCGCTGGCCGCCGCCTCCCAGCGCTGGCGCGCCGCGATGTATCATGAGTGGGGAGGAGTGTGTACTGACTTGAGCGCGGCGGCGAGTCTGTGCGCGTCGGGGTCGCCCTTGTGCGCGGCGTGCGCGGCGGCCAGGCGCAGCGCCAGCAGCAGGCGCGTCAGGCGCGCGTCCAGCTGCAGCGCGCGCGCCAGCACCGCGCCGCGCTCGGCGCCGGCCGCCGCGCTGGCCGCGCTGGCCGCCGCCTCCCAGCGCTGGCGCGCCGCGATGTATCATGAGTGGGGAGGAGTGTGTACTGACTTGAGCGCGGCGGCGAGTCTGTGCGCGTCGGGGTCGCCCTTGTGCGCGGCGTGCGCGGCGGCCAGGCGCAGCGCCAGCAGCAGGCGCGTCAGGCGCGCGTCCAGCTGCAGCGCGCGCGCCAGCACCGCGCCGCGCTCGGCGCCGGCCGCCGCGCTGGCCGCGCTGGCCGCCGCCTCCCAGCGCTGGCGCGCCGCGATGTATCATGAGTGGGGAGGAGTGTGTACTGACTTGAGCGCGGCGGCGAGTCTGTGCGCGTCGGGGTCGCCCTTGTGCGCGGCGTGCGCGGCGGCCAGGCGCAGCGCCAGCAGCAGGCGCGTCAGGCGCGCGTCCAGCTGCAGCGCGCGCGCCAGCACCGCGCCGCGCTCGGCGCCGGCCGCCGCGCTGGCCGCGCTGGCCGCCGCCTCCCAGCGCTGGCGCGCCGCGATGTATCATGAGTGGGGAGGAGTGTGTACTGACTTGAGCGCGGCGGCGAGTCTGTGCGCGTCGGGGTCGCCCTTGTGCGCGGCGTGCGCGGCGGCCAGGCGCAGCGCCAGCAGCAGGCGCGTCAGGCGCGCGTCCAGCTGCAGCGCGCGCGCCAGCACCGCGCCGCGCTCGGCGCCGGCCGCCGCGCTGGCCGCGCTGGCCGCCGCCTCCCAGCGCTGGCGCGCCGCGATGTATCATGAGTGGGGAGGAGTGTGTACTGACTTGAGCGCGGCGGCGAGTCTGTGCGCGTCGGGGTCGCCCTTGTGCGCGGCGTGCGCGGCGGCCAGGCGCAGCGCCAGCAGCAGGCGCGTCAGGCGCGCGTCCAGCTGCAGCGCGCGCGCCAGCACCGCGCCGCGCTCGGCGCCGGCCGCCGCGCTGGCCGCGCTGGCCGCCGCCTCCCAGCGCTGGCGCGCCGCGATGTATCATGAGTGGGGAGGAGTGTGTACTGACTTGAGCGCGGCGGCGAGTCTGTGCGCGTCGGGGTCGCCCTTGTGCGCGGCGTGCGCGGCGGCCAGGCGCAGCGCCAGCAGCAGGCGCGTCAGGCGCGCGTCCAGCTGCAGCGCGCGCGCCAGCACCGCGCCGCGCTCGGCGCCGGCCGCCGCGCTGGCCGCGCTGGCCGCCGCCTCCCAGCGCTGGCGCGCCGCGATGTATCATGAGTGGGGAGGAGTGTGTACTGACTTGAGCGCGGCGGCGAGTCTGTGCGCGTCGGGGTCGCCCTTGTGCGCGGCGTGCGCGGCGGCCAGGCGCAGCGCCAGCAGCAGGCGCGTCAGGCGCGCGTCCAGCTGCAGCGCGCGCGCCAGCACCGCGCCGCGCTCGGCGCCGGCCGCCGCGCTGGCCGCGCTGGCCGCCGCCTCCCAGCGCTGGCGCGCCGCGATGTATCATGAGTGGGGAGGAGTGTGTACTGACTTGAGCGCGGCGGCGAGTCTGTGCGCGTCGGGGTCGCCCTTGTGCGCGGCGTGCGCGGCGGCCAGGCGCAGCGCCAGCAGCAGGCGCGTCAGGCGCGCGTCCAGCTGCAGCGCGCGCGCCAGCACCGCGCCGCGCTCGGCGCCGGCCGCCGCGCTGGCCGCGCTGGCCGCCGCCTCCCAGCGCTGGCGCGCCGCGATGTATCATGAGTGGGGAGGAGTGTGTACTGACTTGAGCGCGGCGGCGAGTCTGTGCGCGTCGGGGTCGCCCTTGTGCGCGGCGTGCGCGGCGGCCAGGCGCAGCGCCAGCAGCAGGCGCGTCAGGCGCGCGTCCAGCTGCAGCGCGCGCGCCAGCACCGCGCCGCGCTCGGCGCCGGCCGCCGCGCTGGCCGCGCTGGCCGCCGCCTCCCAGCGCTGGCGCGCCGCGATGTATCATGAGTGGGGAGGAGTGTGTACTGACTTGAGCGCGGCGGCGAGTCTGTGCGCGTCGGGGTCGCCCTTGTGCGCGGCGTGCGCGGCGGCCAGGCGCAGCGCCAGCAGCAGGCGCGTCAGGCGCGCGTCCAGCTGCAGCGCGCGCGCCAGCACCGCGCCGCGCTCGGCGCCGGCCGCCGCGCTGGCCGCGCTGGCCGCCGCCTCCCAGCGCTGGCGCGCCGCGATGTATCATGAGTGGGGAGGAGTGTGTACTGACTTGAGCGCGGCGGCGAGTCTGTGCGCGTCGGGGTCGCCCTTGTGCGCGGCGTGCGCGGCGGCCAGGCGCAGCGCCAGCAGCAGGCGCGTCAGGCGCGCGTCCAGCTGCAGCGCGCGCGCCAGCACCGCGCCGCGCTCGGCGCCGGCCGCCGCGCTGGCCGCGCTGGCCGCCGCCTCCCAGCGCTGGCGCGCCGCGATGTATCATGAGTGGGGAGGAGTGTGTACTGACTTGAGCGCGGCGGCGAGTCTGTGCGCGTCGGGGTCGCCCTTGTGCGCGGCGTGCGCGGCGGCCAGGCGCAGCGCCAGCAGCAGGCGCGTCAGGCGCGCGTCCAGCTGCAGCGCGCGCGCCAGCACCGCGCCGCGCTCGGCGCCGGCCGCCGCGCTGGCCGCGCTGGCCGCCGCCTCCCAGCGCTGGCGCGCCGCGATGTATCATGAGTGGGGAGGAGTGTGTACTGACTTGAGCGCGGCGGCGAGTCTGTGCGCGTCGGGGTCGCCCTTGTGCGCGGCGTGCGCGGCGGCCAGGCGCAGCGCCAGCAGCAGGCGCGTCAGGCGCGCGTCCAGCTGCAGCGCGCGCGCCAGCACCGCGCCGCGCTCGGCGCCGGCCGCCGCGCTGGCCGCGCTGGCGCGCCGCGATGTATCATGAGTGGGGAGGAGTGTGTACTGACTTGAGCGCGGCGGCGAGTCTGTGCGCGTCGGGGTCGCCCTTGTGCGCGGCGTGCGCGGCGGCCAGGCGCAGCGCCAGCAGCAGGCGCGTCAGGCGCGCGTCCAGCTGCAGCGCGCGCGCCAGCACCGCGCCGCGCTCGGCGCCGGCCGCCGCGCTGGCCGCGCTGGCCGCCGCCTCCCAGCGCTGGCGCGCCGCGATGTATCATGAGTGGGGAGGAGTGTGTACTGACTTGAGCGCGGCGGCGAGTCTGTGCGCGTCGGGGTCGCCCTTGTGCGCGGCGTGCGCGGCGGCCAGGCGCAGCGCCAGCAGCAGGCGCGTCAGGCGCGCGTCCAGCTGCAGCGCGCGCGCCAGCACCGCGCCGCGCTCGGCGCCGGCCGCCGCGCTGGCCGCGCTGGCCGCCGCCTCCCAGCGCTGGCGCGCCGCGATGTATCATGAGTGGGGAGGAGTGTGTACTGACTTGAGCGCGGCGGCGAGTCTGTGCGCGTCGGGGTCGCCCTTGTGCGCGGCGTGCGCGGCGGCCAGGCGCAGCGCCAGCAGCAGGCGCGTCAGGCGCGCGTCCAGCTGCAGCGCGCGCGCCAGCACCGCGCCGCGCTCGGCGCCGGCCGCCGCGCTGGCCGCGCTGGCCGCCGCCTCCCAGCGCTGGCGCGCCGCGATGTATCATGAGTGGGGAGGAGTGTGTACTGACTTGAGCGCGGCGGCGAGTCTGTGCGCGTCGGGGTCGCCCTTGTGCGCGGCGTGCGCGGCGGCCAGGCGCAGCGCCAGCAGCAGGCGCGTCAGGCGCGCGTCCAGCTGCAGCGCGCGCGCCAGCACCGCGCCGCGCTCGGCGCCGGCCGCCGCGCTGGCCGCGCTGGCGCGCCGCGATGTATCATGAGTGGGGAGGAGTGTGTACTGACTTGAGCGCGGCGGCGAGTCTGTGCGCGTCGGGGTCGCCCTTGTGCGCGGCGTGCGCGGCGGCCAGGCGCAGCGCCAGCAGCAGGCGCGTCAGGCGCGCGTCCAGCTGCAGCGCGCGCGCCAGCACCGCGCCGCGCTCGGCGCCGGCCGCCGCGCTGGCCGCGCTGGCCGCCGCCTCCCAGCGCTGGCGCGCCGCGATGTATCATGAGTGGGGAGGAGTGTGTACTGACTTGAGCGCGGCGGCGAGTCTGTGCGCGTCGGGGTCGCCCTTGTGCGCGGCGTGCGCGGCGGCCAGGCGCAGCGCCAGCAGCAGGCGCGTCAGGCGCGCGTCCAGCTGCAGCGCGCGCGCCAGCACCGCGCCGCGCTCGGCGCCGGCCGCCGCGCTGGCCGCGCTGGCCGCCGCCTCCCAGCGCTGGCGCGCCGCGATGTATCATGAGTGGGGAGGAGTGTGTACTGACTTGAGCGCGGCGGCGAGTCTGTGCGCGTCGGGGTCGCCCTTGTGCGCGGCGTGCGCGGCGGCCAGGCGCAGCGCCAGCAGCAGGCGCGTCAGGCGCGCGTCCAGCTGCAGCGCGCGCGCCAGCACCGCGCCGCGCTCGGCGCCGGCCGCCGCGCTGGCCGCGCTGGCCGCCGCCTCCCAGCGCTGGCGCGCCGCGATGGCCGCCGACAGCGTGCGCAGCGACTCGCGCTCCGACGCCGACGCCGACCCGGACTCGCCCTCTGCCCCAAGGAACCAGTTGAGACACATCGCTCGACCATAACATTCAACGAAACATAAATCGTATTATTAGCGATCGATTAAATAAATAAATACCTCCAGACTTATGCACTAACTGTACGATACTCTAATAATTGGTATAAACGATATTCTAAAACCGAAACCCACCTCTGTCGATATCCCCGCAGGAGTCTCGTTCGGGCGACAGTTCGTCCCCGCTCCACGCGCCCGCGCCCTCGGCGCCCGACCACCATTCTTCTACACATTCTGTAACCAAAGAACCAATTCTACAGTAATCAAAAACTCCTTGAAATTCCTCCTACAACCCCGACTATTACGACTGATCCCACTGAGACTACGTGCATATGCAAACATGAAGTCGGTAGTGTGACTAAGAAGTGAATTCAATTAATCGATCAATCAAATGAAGAACTAGTTAATATTTATGAAAGGTATACGAACCAGGGTCGGTGACCAAGCATGGTTCTGTCTCTGAATCCAGTAGATCGGCGGAGTTATCGTTGTCGTCCGACATGTGCGAGCGGTCGTCGTCTCGGGCGGGCGGCGCGGGCTGGGCGGGCGGCGCGGGCTGGGCGGGCGGCACGGGCTGGGCGGGCGGCGCCGAGCGCAGCGCCCGCGCCACCGCCCCCAGCAGCCCGCCGCCCGGGGGATCTTCCTCCGGGGACAGGGCTTCGCCGCTGTCGCTGCGACTGTAATATATACAATTATACTGGATGTGTTTTCTCATACAAATCGCTTGGCGCAGTGGTTTGAGTGTAGACAGCTCGGCTCAATGCATCGGATAGTTGCAGCTTAGCCAGGTAAAATTTCGGAAATGGTATTTTCGTAATTTGCCCAGGTCTAGGTGTCACTGGGATCGCCCCCAGTCCATTGTACTGTACGCATAGTACAAGCGATGCTTATTTTGGGACCATACAGTGGGTGTGTCAGCCTGGCGATATTTATTTATTTTAATGTTTTTTTTTGAAGAATTAAAAACCGTGTTTGATTCACTGACCTGTATACGTCATTATGGTAGACGGTGGGCTCGAGCGCGTGCTTGGGCAGGCGGTAGGCGTGCGCCACGGCGTGCGTGAGCCGCTGCAGGCGCGCGGCCAGCGCGTCCAGCGCGAGCACGGCCCGCGCGGCCCCCGCCCCCCGCGCGCAGCCCGCGCCGCACGCCCCCCCGCGCGCCGCCGCCGCCAGCGCCTCCTGCCGCCGCTGCTCGCACATGCGCACCAGCTGCCGGCACTCCGCCCGTCTGCGCAGGACCATACGTACATTTATTTATACATTTACATTACACTAAAAACCTCAATAAGTTCCATAACATAAATATTTTATATTGTAGAGTTATGGTAATTTTCAAATTGAATGAAAACTCAACAGAGTCGAGATTTTTTCGATATTGCGCGCCTTTCGTCAGAAATCCCATAAGAGGAGCATAGTGCGACCTTCTGTCGAGGTCCGCGTTGACCCTGGCCAGCTCGGCCTCGGCGTCGCGCAGCGAGTCGCCGAGCGCGCCGGTCTCGGCCGCCAGGAAGTCCTGCATCTCGGCCGCCTCGCGCTCCGCCTCGCCCAGCCGCGCCGAGGCCAGGCGGGCGCTCTCGCGGGCGCCGCACGCCTCCTAACGAACAACACATTCCAAATAATTTAATTTTATAAGTCATCGTTGAAGTGTCGTGCCCTGTTCATACTCAAACTGTGCTGCAATTTATATAAGTCGGGGAAAGAAAAGGCATACGCAAAGGGGGGTTCTATTCGCATCCATCATCGTGAAACCATCTCACGTTTGAAAACACGATAAAATACAAGTAATTTATAAAAAAATAGGCACATTTATATAATTAACCTTTATTTACTTGATGGTTCCAACTAAGTCCATTGTATCGTTGATGTTTTATGCTCCATTCATACTCAAACCGTTCCACAATTAATATAAAAAATATAATTTAAATCAGGGACAGGAAGGACACTCGCAATCACGGGCTCTATTTTCATAAATCATCGCGAACTAACCATTGCAGACACATCATTTAATACATGTAAGTTATCAAATAAATAGGTAAATAGAATGTAATGAAAATTTATTTTTATTGATTTTTTTCCCTCCTGTCACATCTTCAGAGACATCACTCCCAGTGTAGGTGCAAGCCATGTCGCTAGAACTGTACTGCCATTCAAAAGTGGACTTAAAGGTGATCGGATATAGTTACGCACGTGGTGCAGCGTGTTGCAGCGGTCGCGCAGCGCGTCGATCTCCGCGCGCTGCCTGGCCGCCAGCTCGCCGGCGGCACGCAGCTGCTCGTCCAACGCGCGCAGGCACCCGTCCGCACCCGCGCCCGCGCCTGCACCGCACACAACCACAGATATAGATTTACATTGATAACCCAAATCAAGAAACCCCGACCAAGCGTCAAGGTTGGTCGCCGCTAACTTACAGTCCGCGCGACTACAGATATAAAAAATATGACTATGAGCGAGATAATCACACGAGAGAATCGTTGCGGGCGGAGGGGCATCGGCGGCATCGGTGTCTTGGAATCGGTTTGGATTTCCCGTCACTAATGACGTCACAGTAGGTGTTAAAAATTCGGCACGCTTGGTTTCAATACAAATCGTGATACTTGCGTTATCTATGTAAATCTATATCTGCACACACACAACACATGCTTCACAATCGTATACCTACTAGGCCCGTATAAATAAAATTACATAGTATAAAACAAAGTCGCTTCCCGCTGTCTGTCCCTATGTATGCTTAGATCTTTAAAACTATGCAACGGATTTTTTTAATAGATAGATTGATCCAAGAGGAAGGTTTATATGTAATATACATGCATAATATAGCAGAGAAACACTGATAATTTTAAAAGCGTGCGAAGGCGGGGCGGGACGCTAGTTAATAAATAAATTTCAAGTCTGAATGTGGTATTGGTAATGTCATTCTTATGTACTTACAAGTATAAAATGACATGTTAAACGCATACTCAAGACAGCTCTCAAACTTGAGATCGATTTATTCATACGGTCAGAAGAATCTTGTTAAATTGGTTCCGATCGACGAATTGACAACTGGATTGACGCCTATGAAATTGCCTGCAGACAACTTATCAAATTTTCAATTTCATGTTATCCGCAGTTATTTCCGAGTATTACGAATTAACATCGTTCGATATTGCAACGTTATTATCGATAACGATAACGCAGCGGAACAGTGGCCTGTAGACATGATAACCTTTACGTGTGCTACGAATTAATTAGCGGTGCTGATATCACAAAAATGCTCTTTGTTTGAGAAGTGTATCTTGGGCGTATAAAGAGTAACAGAATGTCATCCAGCAGTAAGGGAAGTTTGCGTCTAATGTTTTACTGTTTCAACTGCTGCAATTTGAACAATGGGCAAGATCTGTCTTAGTTGTTAATGAAAAGGAATTAGGCATTATTATGCCTGCTAAAGTCAGGTATCAATTATAAGTCATTTGATTTATGGTGGCATTTGAGTCATTTGAATGGATGGCAATGACTTTATCATCACTAAATTTCCAGCACTAAGGCCCCTAATTCTACTCTGCTTTAGCTCTGGAGGGTTATTTTAACTCATTCGAATCGATATCGGAAACTTCAAACATCTGTTTTGATGCCAACTAAATTATTTTTTTGAAAAATATTTTAATGTTAATACATCGAATATGTCTTACAATTACTAACAGTGAAATCATTTTCAAAGCAGCTTTAAAGTTGGGCGAAAATACATACAGTCAAAGTTTCACAAAACGATCTGATATCGATTGGAATGATATAAACCACCCTTACAAATCGCTTTCAAATAAGACTTTTCCTCTAGCATTTAAAATTAAACTTATGTTTGGACGTAGGTTTGCAAAATGGAACCAACCCACACACACTTCTGCAAACTAAAACCAATCTTAGAGTCAACCAATCTAGAACACGCGGTTGGTTTTGGTCTACAGCAGTGCATGTGGGTTGATTCCATTTTGCTAAACTATATCCAACTAGTTTCTGCCAGCGACTTCGTCCGCGTAGACTTAAGTAAACTATTCTATGTGTTCAGTATATAAGCTATCTGTGTTCCAAATTTCATCCGAATCCGTTGAGTAGTTTTTGCGTGAAAGAGTAACAAACATACATCCACACTCACAAACTTTCGCATTTATAAAATTAGTAGGATTGTCAAGGCATAGGTATCGTCAACGGTGCGGGGGCTCACCAGCGCCGGCGAGCTCGAGCAGGCGGCGCGAGTTGCGCTCGAGCTCGGCGATGGCGGCGAGGCGGGCGGCGCGCTCGGCGGCCAGCTGCGTCTCGGCCAGCTGGCGCCGCTCGCGCTCCTCCGCGGCCGCCGCCACCGCGCCCGCCAGCCGCGCCGCCTCCGCGTCGCGCGCGCTCGCCTGCACGCCGCGGTGGCAGCGCGACACCTCCGCGCGGTTGCTGCCCCCAAACCAAACAACATTATGTACCCGAAATAAATGTTGGAAGTTTCTTTTTTTGCTAAGCACGATTCATTTGTGTTTAGAGCTGGTTTTAGTTTCAGATTTCCAAACTTCACCGCCTCCATCGTTTCCGCTAAAATGATCTCTATCCTGTGCTATTTCATGCAGATATTTTCATAGAATATTTTCTTAACTATATAAATTTAGTAAGAATACAGTGCATAATAAATAAAAAAATACAGTGGGAACTCACCTCTCGACGTTTGGCACAACTCCCGCTAGCGCCGACTCGATATCGGTCCCGAGCAGCACTGTCTGCGAGGTTTTCTCCGCGTATATCCTCACTCGAGTCTTCACCGTCGTCCTCGAGGACGCAGACCGCGTGACGGTAGGGCGGCGCGACGTAGGCGGAGTCCCCTCGTGTCGCGGGGACCCCTCAGAATCCGCGTCTCGCCTCCGTCGCGGTAGAGTCGCGTACTTATCAGCGGCTACCCGGGTGGCACTCGCATCGGCAACCGTCGTCAGCCGGGGTCCGTTCGCTGGCCACCTCTTTTCCTCACTCGGCGAATTCGGCGTCCTGCACCGAGCCGTCGAGGTCTTAGTGGGTTTGGCGCGCAGCGCTGGACTCTCGCGAACCAGGTTCGGAAGGTCTGCATTCGGACGAATGCGAGGCTTCGGCGTTAGTGGGCGAGGTTTCTCCGGGAGCGTCGGCTTCTCCCGACTCCTTGCGCGTTCTCGCGTGGCTAAGTTAGGGCCCCGAGGTGCCGTAGCAGGTCGCGGCGCGGTCGAGCCGACGGGTGAGCTTCGCTTTGGGTCGGCTACGTTCACGTTGACCCGACGCCGAGGGCGGGGAGGAGCTCCGGCTAAGGACGAGCTTTCGGAGCCGCAGCCGGACCCGCAGGAGACGACACTGGAGGCGCACGACCGAGACCCTCCCCCGCTGCTGAGAGCGCGCCCGCACCCGTCTACCCCGCTGTCACTTCCCGTAGCCCCCAGCAGCAGTTCGTCTCCCGCCGGCAAGCTGTCCAGGTCGCCCAGAGACCGCGCGTCGTCATTGACTTCACACGGTTCCTGTTCTGTGCACGATTCCATCAGAATCGGCTGTGGACATTTTACGTCCTCGCTCTGTGTTTGGACGGCAACGCTTTCCTCTTTCTTCGTAACGTCTTCCTCGTTACTGGCATTGACATCCTTATTATCACTAAAGTTTTTATCACTTTCAACTTTATTTACACTTGGTGTTTCACCAGTGGCGACGGTGTCACTATCCTGTTTGGTATCACTGGTAGGTACGTTGTCACAGGCCGTGGTGTCGCCGCTCGGGGGACTAGCCTCGCCGGCGCAGTGTGTACTTTCCTCTTCCATTTCTAGTGCAAATTACATGTTCTGAAACAAAAGAAACGAGCTGGTTCATTAATGAATCCGAGTAAGCTAGTGATAGGAGCGCAGTAATCAGTCCACAGCGGCGGTACTGTGGAGCTGTGCCCATTGTGCGCGCGGCCTTTGGGCATGGATTTGCTAGTGCAATCTCGGGGGAGCATATTGCTATTGTCCCGGATGACGCTATTCAAATAATGGTTACAGCAGAATAACTGTGAAATGAACAATAGGTAGTTGAGCCAACTATCCAGAACTGCACATCAGAGAACAAAAAGCGATATTCATAAACTTTAACAAGTACTTATATTGGGTAATAAGGTTCACGGTTGTAACCTGCAACACAGGTTTACGGCTTCACTTCGCATTCGCGAACAAAAATACTTGTTCGACTACGTGAAATATACAGTACAAGATGTTCAACTATATAACAGCCGTCGCCGGATAGGCATTGTATGAAGTTAGGCACTAGAATGTCAAATGGTGAAACGGCCAACAATGGGTAAAACCTATCGACGTATTGTGTAGCAAGGTTACAAAGAAGTTCTCATGGAGCCGAGGCCCCGCGCCTATTCATACCACTCTATAGAACATTTAACTAGAGCATTTACAAGAAAATGCATTTCTACAACACACTGGACCATTTGCTTCAGGCAAAATGGGACAGCCACATCAATATTTTAGTATGAAAAATGCAAAATGGAATGCCACAACAATTTAAAACGTCGACCGATAGCAAGGGTGTGATAGCTCACATACAGACTCATTTGGAGTGGAAATACTTGGATTCGCGATAAGTTATCAACTGATACATACAAGCATAGGTATAATGAGTTTGTAGATAGGGCAAGCATCTTTTAAAACATTAAGAAAATAAACATTCAATTAATATAATCCAAAATTCTTCTATATATTCGTGTATATCTGGAAAAACCTGTAATATATGTAAGTAGAATTAAATCAGAACACATGTTTAGCCAAGTCGGTAAAGTACTAAACATGTTTGTCTAAAACTCTACGTTTGACAACCCTAGTTTCACTGCATAAGATCACAAGTGCTGTTTGAGTCACGCAAGACAATAGGTAGATTAGTTATACGTACTTGAGATGTGTTTTGAAATTTCGCACAATTCATGTTTATCTGTATTGTTGGTATTCTTTTCATAGAGCACTATTGTGTTAAAACTTTCCTAAAAAGGCATTGTAGAGCGAAGAAATTAAGAAAAAATTACGAATATTACACCGAGAATTTATAGAAATAGAAGCTACATTTGCTTGCACAAGTTCTCCTGCACTAAGCTGTAAATTGATAGGGAACAACTCTATCGTGTAACAGGGTCATCGTACTGCAATTCACGGGGGAGCGCCGATCCGGACTATTCAAATGTATACTTGAAGAGCACATACTACTATGATTTTATACTACACTAAGCGCTTCCTATCCAATTTGTCACGGTAGTGGAGTAACGCCGCGACGCGCCGTCTGCGCACCCACACCGCACCAAACACTCTTGTTTATTTTTACCAACTACACAACAGGCTTGCGTTGCTGGCTGGTTAATTAAACAAGCCAGAAAGGCCACGGCGAAGGTCTGAAGTCGTTGCCACGCGTTACACTTTAGAAAAAAAACGTCCAATAGATACCGACATGAATCTATATATATATAACTCAAAGGTGACTGACTGACTGACTGACTGACTGACATAGTGATCTATCAACGCACAGCCCAAACCACTGGACGGATCGGGCTGAAATTTGGCATGCAGGTAGATGTTATTACGTAGGCATCCGCTAAGAAAGGATTTTGATTAATTCTACCCCCAAGGGGATGAAAGTTTGTATGAAACTTTGTCAATTAAATTCTACGCGGATGAAGTCGCGGGCACAGCTAGTAATGCATACGTCTCTTAGCTAAGTGTTATGTAGCGAGTAGACGATGCAATCACGTGTAGGAACGCTTTCAGGCCTCTCATCAAAATAACAAATACCTTTGTCAGTTTCCATTAGAGGAACTTTCTTATGTTGGGTCCACGTTAGAAATACAAAGCAGCTATAAAGAGGGCATTGCGTGAGGGGATTGCGTTATCTTGACGCGAACCACGACGGCTTTGCGTTTTTTCTTCTAGAAAACTCTGGGTTTCTTTTAGACGCTGAGCTTTATTAATACATTTTAAAATAGAGATAATGAAAAACACTTTCTTGATGCATCCATAATAAATTATAATAATATAGATAGAGCCATTGAACCTCACATTGATGCCATAAAAGCGAAAATAACCTTTATAGTGGTTATGACCGCTACCCAAAAGCAGTTTATATCTACGCGTGTAGTAAAATCCGGTAATGAAAATATTACGACTAAAATGTTCGATATAGTTGAAGCTTTGTAAATGTAGCATTCGATCAACACACTTCGGGACTTTATTCTTGTTAGAATTGTTTTACGATAAGTGTGGTGATGACAAGCATCGATTATCATCATCATAAGTGGTTAAAGAACACCAACCGTTGGCTTATAGAGAACATTACTCAGGAATGAAGTTGAATTGAAAAGTTTTTTAATAATTTAGTATTAAATAGGGCATCGCATGCAGAATCTTTCAAGGAGTTATTCCAGACATTCCAGGGACTTGGCTATGTTCCATGAGCAGACGTTAGTTGCTAATAAGCTCGAATGATTGTAACTTGAATCTAGGTTAATGCATATTATACGCTTTAAAATGGCGCTCATACCGCGTGCAAATATATTTGGTTGCTAATGAGAACTCAACGGAAAACGTTGATCGTTAACCGATTTGTGGAATTACTGGAATAAGTTGCTCTTAGTTATAATACCCCAAAGTGTCACACTTTATATTGCAGTTAACCTCCGATTTTTTGTTGTAACTTATGCTATGAAGGTATTAGTTCATCAAGCCTATGTTCACGTTATAATGAGGGAAAATTTAGGCTCCAAATTTTGCAGAAGTGTCCGCAAGCTGTTTTTTGTTCGCAAGTACCCCTCCCTCAGTGTATCAATTAGAGTCATGGTCATGTAACCGTCAGCGTACCTACTAGTCGTTTTGTGGTTTCAAAATTCTACGTTTTATGGTAGGCAGGATGATATAGAGAATGTGACAGTAAATTGCGGTGAGGTTAGTTTAGGTTCGATTTGAATCAACGTAGTAGGTAAATGTGGGTACCATTTAATCGTCGAGAGTATTCAATAAATGTAGGTACACCCTCTGAACTGTTTGTAAATTCCAAAAGAAGAAAAACACGTGTTGTAATACTGTAAACTGGCAATCACCGTGTCTATTACTACAAAAGTTTCGGAGCGACTGAACGTTAAAAATAAATATTTTTCTCTGGAACAGTTTATTTTAACTGATGTAAACATTTGGATAATAAAAATACATCAAAACGACGGTTTCCATTCCAGTAAACATTACTGCCATTACAATAAATTATATAAATATAGGAAATATACCAACTCAGAATGATGTAAAAAATACCAATTTAAAATGCTGACATATATTTTTTAACCCCCAAATAAGATTCCAAGCATGGATGTTTGGTGATTATCTTAATTGGGACGAGTGGATCTGATAAACATTACTGTAACCTTAGAATATAACAGGTTTTGGACGATGCTATGACATTGGACCGCACGGCGGCTGCAAACAAGTCCGTCGCATCACTTGAGACTAAACAAACACTGTTGTGTGCTGGTGACACATTGACAAGCCGTTCCACGAATGAACTAGTAAACATGGTCTCATTGATCGACACCGGTGTAAACATACGAAAGCGCGAACAAATTGTGGCACCTTATTTTTATGAGATTCTCACAAATCTGTACCAAGTATGTATATAGGTATACCTACTTACTTGATTTTTGTAGGTAATGTAATTAGACCAGATCCGTGGATGGTTGCTATCGAACATAGTAATCTAGCTATTGGTACTTGTGTTTGTGCAACTATGTGTAAGTTAATTAATTATATTGGGCAAAACAAAACCACCTACAATAGTACAGGAAAACATGACGTTTTTTTTTTAAATGACTGATTTTAGATAAATGACAGGTTAGCATATATAGAAAACAAGATTAACAAATCATAACAACATGAAGACCTTTACAAAGTCGGTTCAGAGAAAAAAAACTTGTAGCATGATTGCATCGACAAGGCTCACAACTTCGAGATTAAATTACAGATAACGACCTAGGATAGACCTCACAATTTAAAGGGAAATACTTTTGATGCCAACTGACTCGCCTTGAGTGGCAAGCTCTATCTATTCACATCAGTAGTCTCATTGCGACATTGATGTCTTTAGAAATTTATAATGAGTAAAGTATTCTCTTTACTTTAATATACGACAATTTAACTTATTACTTTGATTTTCACTCATAAAAACGTTTAAATAAGGTTTCCAAAATCAATACTCACCCAAAATCTTTTAGAATAAACATTATTTATAAAAAATATAAATCGGAAATTTAAAAAATCCCCGATGCGACGACTTTTTAACCCCCGACGAAAAACGAGGGGTGTTATAAGTTTAACATGTGTATCTGTGTATCTGTGTATCTGTGTGTCTGTCTGTAGCCACGTAGCGCCCAAGCTGATGAACCGATTTCAATTTTGTTTCTTTTGTTAGATAGGTATTCTGATCGAGAGTGTTCTTAGGTATGTTTCATGAAAATCGGTTCAGCCGTTTGAAGATCATCAGCTCTTTTGTAGGTTAAAAAAGCCACATTCACGGCCAAAACCAATTCCCACGGCTCGAATCCATTCGAAATTTGTGATTATTGGATTTCAATTTATTATATTTTTAAATGATCGTAATAGTCTGAACTGGCTTTTTACAATATTATAAATTTGAAAAGTTTCCCTGATTCTGGAAAAAATGTATATTTTATCAATTTTTATATGAGATTTGTGTATGAACTAAAGACGTTCCATAAGTCACGTTTCAAATGATGGATACGCGCATGCGTAAAATTTTGTTTGTTTTGTTAATGGTCGTGGAATATTACGCTATAATAATTCTAGAGGGCGCTGCTCCGCCATTGAGAAAAAATATAAAAAAAACAAATCTAATTTAAAATAATTTTAGCGTTATTGAAAATTCCTCCCCCTGGGCCGCTCCCGTCCACCTCAATCAGAGTTATTACATCAAATTGAATCATAATTGATAATCTTTTACTAGGAATGAAACCTCCGTGGCATCAATATTTAGATTCGTTGTCTATTCTAATGTCAATGATTATAATGTCATAACAAGATAATGTCTCATACTTTTACACAGATTTTCTGTTGACTATTGTACATTGCATTAGTTATCTTAGATTATAAATGAGGAAGCCAAAACGACTGATGCGATGTAAATGGCGCTTTCATAATCTGGCATCGAAACTAGTTGTACCAGATGAATTTGCGACGTGAGCTATGAATACTGAGCTACGGGAGCTACGCAAATCGCGCTAACTTCATTATTTGGAAGAACTAGGTAAATTATACATTTGATGTACAGGTCGTCGCATCGGGGGTTTTTAAATTTTCAATTTAGAGTTATTAAAAAGAGCTGATAATTTTCAAACGGCCGAACCGATTTTTATGAAACCTCTAAGAACACTCCCGACCAGAATACCTTTCTAACAAAACAAAATTAAAATCGCGGATCATCCACTTGGGCGCTACGGTGCCACAGACAGACACACAGATACACATGTTAAACTTATAACACCCCTCTTTTCTCGTCGGGGTTAATAACTGTAGCTACTACTAATAGATTTGTAACTTTAAAAACTTTTAATCCCATTATCCGTCCAGCTATTATACTGAATATACTGTGATCTTTTATTCTCCCGAACAATATAGCCTGCCAAATGGCTCCTATTACATGCAGAGTGCACGTCCTTCCGTGTCGTGATCAGACGAGGCAAGGTCGTTACACCAGCGAATTCAGCGTGTGCGCCGGACGTGGGTTTTGGCACTTTTTGTAACATCAGTTTATTGAACGGGCGGCCAACAAAAAAAAAATAGGTTCAGCACTGAGAAATTGCTTCGTATCTATTCACACCTTCCTTTATCAAAGACTAGCTGTGCCCCGCGACTTCATCCGCGTAGTATTCGATTATTGGGTTAAAAAGTATCCTATATGTTAATCCCGATTATAATCTATCTGTGTTCCAAATTTCATCCAAATCCGTTCAGTAGTTTTTGCGTGAAGGACTAACAAACATACATACATACATACATACATACATACATACATACATACATCCACACTCACAAACTTTCGCATTTATAATATTAGTAGGATTCACACAGGCACTGTGCGAAGTTTCGGTTAGATTAGTTCTGATATAAAAAAAAACAATCGACTAACTACTTATGAAAAGAGTTTTTAAACACAAGGATACCATGGTTCACTCATCAACTTTTGCAGGGAATATCAGGACATCGTTACGCAATTTAGCGAGATGAAAATAAAATCTTATCCAGACAGTACACTATAGTGTACTATAAGACACTACTGCAGTATAGTATAGTGTATATTATATAGTGTACTATTAGATCTTACTGTGCATCAATGTAGATACGAAGCAGAGGGATATCCCTCCCTTTCAAGGTGGTTGCTGTTATTAATTATGGCATTGCTTTGAACGTTCCTTGCTATAAAAGGAAACCAGGAAACGACAAAATGACCATGATAAATACTATTAGAGAGTTAACCAAAGAAATCTGTTCATATCACACAAGGAACTAATAACATCGCTTAACCTCAATCTCAACGAGATAACATCAATCTCTATCTGCATGTCACCGACCAAACTTTGATGGACGACTTTTAAGGAATCAGTGCGTCTGATAGCTAGTTCATTTCATTAACAGGCGTCTGGCCTGTAAAATTATTATGTCAGCTATAACGGAAGTTGGGGCTTGGCTGTACAACCCTAGGGCTCGATCGGCGTTGTCGTTTATCGCTGCCATGAGTCCAGGAGAATATTTTAATTACATTTTTATGACGTGATGTTGAAATGACTTTAGCATGTGAATATACCACACATTATAAATCATGTGTCCGTATCGGTTTACTTATCTGAGGAGTTATCTGAATTATCCTCCGATATCTACAGCTGTAGAGAACTTATTGAAGGTTTCGTTTTTATTTTAAGTTTTAAAGAGATTTGTAGAGTCACTTTGGAGTCACAAATGCAGTACACTTTTTGTTTCATAACAAAGACGACAAACAAGCATACGAGTTACGGTCTGTGGGAGAGGAAGGTATTGGGGTTGGGATCGGCTCTCTCACTCAACGTACGAAACGCAGCTATAATAGCTACTATACGTCGTTATTCTGTGAGAGGTTGGTGCTACCCTGGTTGAGCCGGCCCAATTGGCTACAGCTTGGCTCTACAACCGTAAAGTGGCTTAATGGCTACGAGACAAATGAGGTTGTATGGTGTAAAACAAGAATATAAATAAATAAATAAACAGGATAATTAAATAGCTTATTGAAATACAAGATTTATGGTCAGTGGTATTAATAACAACCATTAAAGCATAACATTTAGTGGCTGACGTCAGCGGGCTCTAAGCGGCACGATTTGTTTTGGTAATTATTATCCTCCAACAATAACATGTTATTAATGCCAGTTAATATTTGGCAATAATCACAAGTGTACTACGCGTTGTATTACAGGTAGTAACAATAGGTAGTACACAGTACCCTTCCGCGTCGCTTTTGTAGACAGGGCGGGACCGGATATAAAGGGCTGGGCTCGCCAGACAAGCCTGTCATTACGCAAGCAAATGCATGAATTGATCGACCGGCGCTAAATAGAAAATTGAGCGGAGTACGAAGGATGTAGCAGCAATTAATCTTTTTGTAATAAGTACTAATTGTTGTGTAAATCCATGACGCTCTTAGACGTTACAGAATCAAAGATTCAATGCTTTGGTGCAAAATTCTCTAATACTATTATCAAAGGAATGTGTGTAGCAATCAGATTATTGTGAGTGGGTATACGAAACAATTTGATAAGGCTATTAGAGACGAATATTGAGTAGTAAAGATATTGTTTTCAAGTTATTTCACGAACATCTAGTGATGATAGCCGGACAGGAAAATTCAATGACGTTCTTTGGAACATCCAAAGTAACTCTGTCTGTTTGTTTGATACGTTTTTACGCCTAAACTGCTGAACCAATTTTGATGAATTTTGGTAAATATACAGATTGAACCTTAGATAAGGTCATAGGCTACCTATCGTCGCGAAAACAAAACTTGAAGGGGTAAAATAGGGTTTGCAGTTTGGATGTAAATTTCGTTCTGAGATACACTCGGACGAAGTCGCGGACAATAGCTAGTCTATCATAAATTCGTTATCCGTCATCCGGGTTGACTGCTGGTAGATTAACAGCGTTAATCGAACGAGCTGAGCACATCTCAGCGACCCTCTTCAAGATCGACGAGAATAAAGCTGTCAGCCGCGATACTTGAGAGCCACGGGAAAATCTTATTTGGTACGAAATTATAAGAAGGAATGTATGTACTCGTACGTTCTTGTTTCAAGAACGATTCATATTTTTTATATTCAGAATTATGCGTAAAATAATCAGTACTTAAACAAGTTTATCCAGTTTCGTGGCTATCGGAAATAGAAGTTCATATATATGCTAATGGATTCACAATCTATAGATCCGCAACATGAGCGTGATAATGAAAATCTAATCATAGTTAATTTATTCAGAATCCTATACGTTCCCAATTTAGAATGCTGTTTATTTTTTGATATCATGAGGTATTTTGGATAGGCTTCAAATGTCAGACAATTAGCAAAATCGTGATCCACGCAAAGGTCTGATATGGCAATTTAACTTTTTTCGCAATTGCCGAAGGTTGATTTTCCCACAATGTTCAGTAGTTCGCACCGCACCCCTGTACGAAGCACCCGGGTCATTTTAACGACCCCTATGACTTTATTACTAGAATCGAATCAGATAAAATTTAATGCTGTCCTCATAAATATTTCGTAACAAAAGTAATTTTTATTTCAGTAATGTAATAATAATAATTAAAAATATTTTAAGGATATTATGTATTAACTTTTATAAATATCATAATAACTGAAAACAAAAGCACCTAAGTACCTTAGTTAAATAATATATTTATTGTACTTTCGCAAAGTACATACTGTCAATTGAAATAAAACTATTTTTCGGATTTTATCGCGTTTATTAACTTTATGTTCTATCTTTCTTTATGTTCGTACATACTGTCAATGTTTATAAATCTATTGAAACTTGTGAAAAAGAAATCGAGATTCTTAATGGAACATTTTTATAATGGGAATTGTAAACAGATCGGGCCGGTCGGTCGCGAGACACAATAGAAAAACCACAAAAGATCGGTTCAAGACCGGCTGTTTGGTCGTTAGCTCAACTTTCAGATAAATAATATAGGCTGTTTAAATAAAATAGTCTGACGGGCCTGTAAAGGTCACTTGAGGCCATTAACATCGCTCAATTGTACCAATGAAGAGCATTTATGAGCTATTTTCCTTAAATATCACACATTTGTTCTTGAGTTTCAAAGGCATTTTGTATTGCAATATTTGCAAGCATAATCATGCAGAATTAGCTATAAATTACATTAGGACCAATAAGCAAATAAATAGGCCGGAATAAAATATCCAAAGAAAAAGTTCGTGCCTATAAGAATTAAGACAAAGTGAAGGTTGATGCCAAAATCGCAGTGTGTCAAGTTCAAATGTTGATCGTGGTTCACGCAAATGTAGACATAGCCAACAGTTTATATTGGGCCGATAAACACTAGGTCCCCCACGTCGGGCACCCTCCACACACACACACACACGCACACACACAAATACACAGTGCGAAATGGGAATGCTCAATTAGAGTACAAACAACATTGATTTGTGTCACAAGAATCAATAGGAAAAACCATTGTGAGTGCTCGATATATTTAGGCTCGTATTAATAAATTGATCCCAAGTCTGAGTGCGACATTAAGTACGCTTTTGACAAGTCATTTTTTACTGGTACGACATAGGAATTAAATTTCCAAGATCGCTCTCAAACTTGAGATCGATTTTCATAAATTACTACTTATCTTTCCTGTCCGTTTATTAATACGGGTCTCAATGACGAAGGAAAAATAAGTAGAGACATTTCTATCAATGTAAAATGTTGGATTAGAGGCACGATTGAAAGAGGGCTGTTATATAATTTCACATAAAAACCGAAATAATAATAATAATATTACTCAGATATTCCACATAATGTGACACGCACACAGTTGTGTCCTTGGTATCTTAACACGATAGATATCAGATAAAATCAAAATTTTACGATTTATAGGTTTTATTGAATCGACGCCTATGAGGTATAGCAACATAATTTCAAGTTTTAATACTTAAACAACATACAAATATCAGCGTAAATTTGCATATTGCAATCTTGATAAGCGTCAAAATAATAAAGGAGAAATAAAATAAGCAAAAAAAGTAGTCAAGTACCTGAAAGTTTATAGAACCGAAGCGGTCAACACAAAACGTTACCAATCAAAAAAGTCCAATCTCCAAATGAATAAGCAATTGCACAAATGTTTCACAATTAAGTTTCCAGCAAAGCCGAGTTGGCAGTGAAATTTTTATCGTAAACACGTCAACATCCGAGACTGGCGCGGATGTTACTACCAAATAAACGTGCGGGCGGTGGCGGCGACCGGAGGGGTGCGGCGCCTCACCATGTGTAGCCGCTGCTAACAACC
Source organism: Notodonta dromedarius (assembly GCA_905147325.1). Taxonomy (NCBI): domain Eukaryota; kingdom Metazoa; phylum Arthropoda; class Insecta; order Lepidoptera; family Notodontidae; genus Notodonta; species Notodonta dromedarius. The sequence goes on along the minus strand of LR990161.1, from coordinate 11,002,918 downwards.
GAACAACTCACATGTGCCTTTCTCTATTACCATTTTTAAACAAGTAGAATGCAGCCTCAACATGGCAAGATTATAATTGTACGCCCCGCATTCGATTATCGGCCCCGCAGCTGTGGACATCGAACAAAACGAGTATTCGCATCACGATACCATGTATTGCATGCGGCGGAGTTGCGTCTGTTTAATTCTGCCGACGACGCTAATAAAAGAGCTTCGGGAGGATTTTACACAGGCAATTAATATCGCTGATGTTTTGATACTTATACCCTGATGAGAGAATGTAGAAAGCTGTGCTTGAAAGTGCGTCTCAGCTTCGAAATTTGGTTTGATGATCGTAATCAAAATATTTTATTTTTAATAATTAGCCCTTTTTATAGTTCCACTCTAGGGCACGTGCCTCCCCTTAATGAGAGGCGCATCATGAATCAAAATAAGAACATACGTGTTTCTGAACCAGCATCAGTTATGTAAGCAAAGTAAATGAACCCAAGTATACAATGCATATAACCTTGTTTACATTGTTACGTAGAGGGTAATTCTATTCAGACCATAATGATCATAAATTGGCAATTCGATTTGCTTGGCCGATTGAATTGCGTGCAACGCAACGAGGATTGATCGGATGCGCAGAATCATGCTCCATTAACAATCCATTGAGATGCACCGACAAATTTGCCGCTACGTCACGTATTTGCATCTAAAACCGCTGCTCCTTGCTATATTATAAAACGTGGAGATTACCTCTACGAGGGCCTATTTTGCAGCAAAATAATCGTGCCGTTGCTTTAAACTAATTAGTATAAAATACAGAGAGAAGAATATGAGGAAAGTAAGGAAGGTTTATTCCCTGTGGATTACCACAGGGAATAAATTGCAAATTATTGCAAAAGATAATGCTAAAACTAAGTACCCCAGACTGGTTACCGCCACAGGTGACAAGAGGGCTGGCTCTTTCCTCGCTCAAAAAATTAGCTTGTCAATACAGCGAGGAAATGCAGCCAGTTTTCTTGCCACCATCCCACGCGGACGGAATTTTTTTGATTAGGGGTAGGTTTTTATTTTATTATTCTTATTTCTAATTTTATTTAATATAATTTGTATATATTATGTATAAATAATGTAGATTTTTATTAATTCTGGAAACTATAATTTAGAATAAACAACAAATATACCTAGTTAAGTACTTACAGCTTTATTTTAATAAATTTACCCACAAAAAAGTTAAAAAAAAAAAAAAAAAAAACTAAGTATTGGATTAACCCGTGTAAAGTTAAAAACTAATTAAGATGAAAATCAAGACTAGGTTTAAGTTTAGACAATTTTGTACTTGTATATAAGTACACAAGCATTTATGTTAAATAATCAAACCGTGGGAAAAAGTAAGCACAAATGAGAAAACCCTCGCAGAGTGAGTCGTTTGAATGCTCAAATATGCATAAGAGATTTTTGCGAGAAACGTACATTTTTCGATGTATTATCACAAGGAAAAGTCTACTTATCCTAAACACGTTAATTAACATTCAACTAAGAAGCGATTAATTACAGCTAAACTGTTAAATGATCATAAAACAGTATGCAGTATCAAACTATTCAGACAGTAATATCCTGTCCAGTCAAGCCTAACGAGCACCGGTGATTTCATTTTCTGCGTCTATGGCAGCCATCAAGGGCCGGGTTGCCATGATTGAATTTGAGTCCGGCCGAAGCTTCGTGCTTATTGATCTCGTTAATGACCGGGAAATCGGATGCCCGATAGGAAAAGACAGCTGTTGCTGTGAAACCAATCGCTTTTCAATCGTATAAAAGCATGGTTGGAAAAATACAGAACCCCAAAACTTTAATCATGACGTAAGACGTTTGAAGCCGAAAATACGGCGCGCAAACCTCGTAAAAAAGCTTTAATGGAGCAAAATACGTAATGCCTTAATGATAATTATCTCGACATCGCTTAACGTAGTTTCACAGGCAGTTTCATTGAAAATGTGGGCCAGCAGTTTACATGTAACACTATCGAAGCAGATAGATAATTTTCGTTTGAACTCTTGATACTTGAGTGTTTGCTGGGAATGATTGACGCCCTTGACCGGCGTATCGGCCATATGGTGTCGGCGTTTTGAATCTGGGCTGGTGAGACCGGTGCCGTAAATGGCAGTCCACTCGTGACCATCCAGTACGACCTTGCATGTACGTGAGATGGAAAACCAAACATAAATAAGGTCAGGCTGTGGTGATTGTCGAATTTAGACAATTATCATAAACGATATAAATGCAAGCTAGAAAGATGTTATCGATCCGGGTGGAAGTGGAATGTGTGCATTGAAACTGATAAATTTACAGACAGGCGACATAGTGCTGTCTGTAAAGTTAGTCGTGCAAATTATGAGCTAATGTTTATCGGAATTTGGATTATGATCATACAAAGACTATAAGAGGTCCTTGTAAGACATCGAACAAGTCACGACCACGCGAATTCATGAGCTCCAGAGTGCAATTGCATTAACTTTCTAGATTATGACGCAATTAAAACGAGTATTTGATAACGGTTATTACAAAAGTTAATTCAGTAGCTGCTCCTTTACATAACAGTGAACATCTGTGTTAATGTTACATTTTGTAAATAAAATACTGAGAATTTTTAAACAATTTTATCGGCTCTAGCAATTGTGTTACATGCATTATTTATAAACGTCTGTAGGTAGGTATATTTTACTGAAAAAAAATTGTTATAATAAAAGTAAACTTGTCGGGTGGTTTGTAAGAAAACAATGCTATATTGTGTCATATAATTTCATAATTTTCCTTACCGGGGTCCACATAATATGAGTGTTTACTTCCATTATAGTTACTCCTTACGTGAAACTCAGGCCTCAATTTGTCGTTGAACGTCATCAGCTATTTACATATTACGTCGTTGGCTGGCCAGCTTTTCTTTTTTTAAATCCCAACTTGTTAACATTACAATACAATTCGTTGTAGTATAACTCTACAATGACTCACATAGCGTGTGCGCCTGCGCAACCACCGTGACGAGTGCGTCGATTCGCCGGCGTGTTCAACACTCTATACGATTCGGCACACACGGCAAGCTTAGGTCCGGTATCCTCTAACGCGAATGGAAGGCATCACACTAAAGCAATTATCTTATTATCTACCTCTGTCTTATTAATTATTATTTTGGTTTGTAAACGTTTAATTTGATGTAAGTATGAGTAGGTATGCACACCCCACTACACTAGCTTTCTCATTTTATTTAAATACATACCTAAATCTGAGTGCGATTTGATTATTATTTACTATTATGTGCTTATTTAGGGGCAATGGTGTTGCCTGCTCATATTCTGTTGCTGTTCCTGAGAATTTCTTTTGTTCATTTTAAAGAGTACTAACCATTGAGTTTCTTGCCGGATCTTCTCATTCCGAATCGGTGGTAGATTCTGACTATTCATAAATGGTTTGTTGGCTTACGTGAATAAAAACAATTTTGAGTTGAGTTGAGTTGATGGCTGGACGGTAGAGCAAAGATCAAATACTTGTGCACTATAAAACGTAAAATTGGGGAGTGTTGAGGATACACGGGGAAGCTGATCAAGTGAAGAGTGGCTTGATACGGAGACTTTGAAAGGGTTATTATGCGAACGGTGTTTTAAAGTTAATAATTAATTGACAATGAAATACCACACTTTCAACTCATTAGCTGATTTGGAAACGTATTAACCCCTCTCTCCTGCCTTTATATTCACATTTTCATGGATGTAAAACACTCTGGTTCAATTCCAATGAGATCGCATCTGTGTCATGTTGTGAAGTGACCTGGGCGAGGCATCGGCTGCAATCAGATCCTCGGCGAGCCACGCCAGCGGAACCGAGCCTGTCTCTTCACGGGTATCGGGTTCGATTGCCGTCTCAATTATACAGTGAATCGTTAATCACTTCGCACGGGAATTATACGCCATCAACGCAGAAGAACGCTTTATACATTTCAAAAATTGATGTCACCAACGGTACCTTTGTGGGTCTCGATATGTGTTTATATCTATCAAACACGCAGATTTCCAACTACAGCCGAGAATCACACAAGAAAGGGTACAATTTCATTATATTGTATAAATTACTTACTTGCACTGAATCGAATTGAATCTATATTTTTAAAGACAAAAGAAGTTAAATAACCTTCATGGTAGTACACATTGAAAAATGTACGAAACATTATTTTAGCAACAAAGAATACTACGACAAATTAACGGCGACATAAGGAGCTATTCAGCGTATTACTAACAAAGAAATATCACTAATTAACGCCAGCCATGGTTACATAAGCAACCCTTTTCTTAGCCGCTTTGAAACTTGGAGTAGTCTCAACGACGCCAAAGGCGACTTAGGCAAAGAAGCCTCAAGTATGCGTCTTTGTGTTAAATAAAAACACCTTTATCGTTCTATTACATAATAATATGCTTAATGTTCTTAGTTACAAAGGTCAAAATTATATTAAATTGAAATAATTTGGTATAACAAAGGAGCTGGAAACTAAATGAACCACAAAGGCATATTTTGTTGAAGTTTACGTGAAGTCCGAGTCTGAAGGAGTAGGATTTACAGGAACAGACAGTCTAATTATATCTGTCCTCTCGTCCGCTCGCATACCTAGCGTTCCAATGCTGAACACAGGGCACTTGCACGAGCATGTTACACACATATCTACAAAATTCCTGCACAGGTCAGATGAGGGAGCTTTTATGTACATCTTATAAGTATAAACTCCGCAGCAATCTAAAGCTTTCTTAATTTTCTATTAATTCAATTTTCCCACTCAGTGCTCCATGTTTGGTTTTCTTTTAATTTGCTGAAATAGACGACTTATAAAGTAATTTGAAAATGAATCACTGCAATGATCGTCCACATAGCGTGGCTTCGAACTTAGTAGGGCACACCAAAAGGGAACTATAAAATATGGATATTACGGTGTCGGACGTCGGATGCGCCGGGATTTCTGTTCGACCGATATTTCATTTCGGCATGTTTGGACTGGACTTTAAAAAGGCGATGTTCAAACAGTGTTTAATGCTGCATTTCCGCATAGCGTGCTCTATATTAAATATGGTGTAGATTTATGAGATGATTTACAAGTTTTACAACTGGCTTTAATATTTCATATAGTCATTTGCCAGAACGTTAATGGACATGATACATCCATGAAGCCTTTCATTAATTTATTTATAAGTAAAAGTCACAAACTATTTAGTTAGTTAGAGACATAAGAATGAGATAGGCAAATACAATTTTATCTGAATTGGAATATTCAGAACCGCATCTTCAAATACTAACAGAGAAAAACACAACACATCCATACAAGCACAAATGTAAGAATCAAATGGGTCTAAGACGACTGATGATTAAGAAAAGATATAGTGGTAAAGACATGTAATGGGATAATCGACGTTGACCATCCTAGTGGTCAGGTGAAGGCCGGCTTCTCAGGCTGCTAGTACACAAATACTTAGTACTACAGCTATACAACTAGCAGCTATACAACACGGCTTGCTAAATTACCGACTTCCGTTACTGCGCCCGCGCCGGGAGCGACGCGAGCGCAGATCGACCACACGCCGATGTCTATTCATTACGCGTTCACTTAGCTGATATTATGGGGAGCGGGAGCTACCACGTGCGGAGCAAATTGTTTGCCGTCTCGTGAGAAATTTACGCGTGGTTTGTAAATGTAGAGACATATTATATGTCTCAAATAATGAAACAGCTCTCCTTGTATTGTCTCAAGGAATGCTTTATTCAATTATTCTGAGTTTTAAGTATTCATTATTACATTATAATTTAGTTTTTGCTTGCAATTACGACACAAAAACTGACTAGGCTTGAGATAGGATATTAATCAAAAAGAAGAATGATATTAGTGTTTCAGTCAAGCAACAACAGCTCAGGCCATCAACATGCTTGATTATATTTATTGAACCCTCTCATCTCATGGATTCAAATTTAGAAAAATGTTAAAGCGACCTCTGGGTCATAGTCAAATATCAAAGAAATTGTAATAATAATGGTTAAAAATTTATACGTACTGTGATGTTGAAATAACAACAGAGCTGTAAGCCGTGGCGCCTACGCTATGGATTTAAATTTTATCCGTTATTCAATAAATATAAATAAGCTTTAAATATAATAACTACGTAATGTGGTACAATCCGTACAATAACAGGAAGGAAAGCGTATTATTGTAAAGTAATACTGATAAACGGTTACATTGAAACGGGCTTAAATTTACCTCATACAATTATTATAACACAAGTTCATCCATAGTAAATATGCACTTGTAGAAGTTTTTTTATTGACTACAATATTTTGTATTAAATTAATTTCGCATAAGCCCCAACATAATGAATATAATTGTTTTATTTATTCAAGTTAATTTCTACAGGTGACAAATAAAAACACACATAATCTATATTGTTCGACTAATTAATAAACTACTATATGTATTTGTAAGCAGTGATAAATTAAATAAACCTGGGTAGCTAGAAAACGTTAATTATATGGGCGGAGCAAAACGAGCGGCAGCTGTGTCAAGAGCATATGTTTTTTGTACACGAGCAAGGCAAATGCACACGTGTCTGACCATAGATAAAACATAATAGGGCAACCGCGACAGTTACTTTTTACTATAAGACCAGAAACCATAATACGCAGAAGCTATTCAAAGCAGAAGTTTGGGAGGAGTTAAACAAATACGGTACGGCAGACTTTGAGCTTGACAAATTACTTGAATTAACTATGTCGTTTATCATTCCAAGCATCTCAAAATCTGCGCGAATACCTCCAAATGTATTGGTGCATATTCTGTTTATTGCTAGAGTCAAATCTACAAAACCAGGTTTTTGTTTTAAGTTATTTTCTAAGTTAAAGCAGGATTGTATAAAAACTGCAGTCCGACGATGATCTAACAGTTTTGTTGGCAATTAACACCCGAAATAGAATATCTCGCACGTGAATCACTTTTCGACCGATCGAATATGGAGCTAGAGTGTCGCTTATGGCAAGGACTCTTCCTCCAAGTTCGTTGCTCTTTGTTTTGCATCGCGCCACGATCGCGTCTGCATATTGATCAACACGATTCTTAAACTTATTTTCTGTAGTGCTGAGACAATTGCTGCGTCTAGTTCAATTAGTTTATGCAATATGATTGTTTGCGTGTTTTCACCGCGTATTTGAAAACAATCAGTACTGGGTTATATACCGTTACTTGACCGGGTATCCGGATGCCATTAAATGCGGCGGGCCAAAATAAGGCGAACTATACCTATACAAATAAATAAAATTGAAGTGTCAGTTTGTAATGGAAAATAACAGCGTTTTACTAAATGGATATGAAAGTATATACGGTACTTATAACAAACAAAATAATATTGTTGTCTGTCTGTCTCTTTGTTCCGGCTAATCTCCGAAACGGCTGGACTGATTTTGACGGGACTTGTACTGGCAGATAGCTGATGTTATAAGGAGTAACTAAGGTTACTTTAAATTTAGCTAAGTTCCACACGGGCGGAGCCGCGGTCAATAGCTAGTTTGCTATAAATTTCAAACAGTAACCTAAACTCGTTATATATTATATAATCCCTGTAGGTGGCTACTAGAATAACATGCCTAAACAATGTAAACACTGCACACTGTGGTATTTGACTCGATTTTCGGACATGGTCTTTTTATTGCAGAATTAGATAATATTATAGATTTATAACATTAGAGTAGAACTCCCGTGTGTCAATTTCACTTATTTTCAGAATTATGAATTTTTAAAAAAGACGCTCTTTTTTTCGGTGAAAATTTTTAAAAAATTACTGCTCTCAAATTATATGATTATTTAATGATTTGATTTCAGTATATATAAGAATGTCTAAAGCTGCATTGTTTGAAGTAATTTTGGTAATTATATATGCAGTGGAACGCGAGTAATTAATTATTTTAACATTTTAATTCTTATTTTTTTACTCCTAAACTAAGCTGTAGTAGCAAATAATTTTGATACATCTAGAATATATATGCCATGAGCAATATGTATAAAAAAAACCGAAAGCTAATCTCACTTGGTATAGAAGATTCAGTGACTTAAGTTTTTTGAAAATTTTCGGCGAAAGTTCGGATGATTTTCATCGAAAATTTTAAACAAGTTATTAACATGCAGTACTATAAAATAAGCTTTTATTACCTTTTCCTCAATTAATTCAGCACTGAGAAATTGCTGATTGTCTTCTGCCAAACCTAAGCGAGTGCTTAGGTAGGTAGATGAGTATCCAGCACCAAATTTTCAGCATCCGTCCTTGATTCTTTATTGATGTCAGTATCCATTTCTAAATGTTCTTCGTTGACATTGCTGGCATCTAGTGGTTTTATTAAGGCTAATGCCTGCGGTGGTAGTGGTCATTTTTTTTCTGCCTGTTACGCATTCGTATATTTGAAATTAGTTGGTCGGACGACTCCAGAGCCCTGTTAAACAAATCGATGATAGTTGTCATGCGATTAATTTTTCGACAATTATGTTCTCGATCAAGTCTCCAGAATTGATTTCTTGGTTCGGCGGCTTGCTCGGATAACGTGCCAATAGGTAAATCCGTAGATTTTATTATATTTGCGCCGTGGACCAGTATTTTATGTATTGTGACGGGCATGGGATATCATTCGTAGTACGAGACGTATTTATATGCAAGTGCGTAAGCCTCGTGCAAGTTATTAAATTGTGTGGCAGTCAAATTACAGTAAGGGCACCGCAACTGTGAAGGTGTGCCTAGAATTGCATTCAATACCTTCCTCTCAATGGCGGCCAAATACAGTTTGCATGAAGCCTTTATTTCATGACCCTTAGAAGTTTTGGCAGTCAGGGGTTCGAGTGGCTCCTTGATGATCTGCACACTAATACTGCACTGCATATTAATAGTGCTGTCTAGCGGCTTGCCGACAGATGGTGAAAAATTCAATCATTTCTGTAGGACACTTGCATATAAATACGTCTCGTACTACGAATGGTATCCCATGCCCGTCACAATACATAAAATACTGGTCCACGGCGCAAATATTATGAAATCTACGAATTTACCTATTGGCATGTTATCCGAGCAAGCTGCCGAATCAAGAAATCAATTCTGGAGACTTGATCGAGAACATCATTGTCGAAAAATTAATCGCATGACAACTATCATCGATTTGTTTAACAGGGCTCTGGAGTCGTCCGACCAACTAATTTCAAATATACGAATGCGTAACAGGCAGAAAAAAAATGACCACTACCACCGCAGGCATTAGCCTTAATAAAACCACTAGATGCCAGCAACGTCAACGAAGAACATTTAGAAATGGATACTGACATCAATAAAGAATCAAGGACAGATGCTGAAAATTAGGTGCTGGATACTCATCTACCTACCTAAGCACTCGCTTAGGTTTGGCAGAAGACAATCAGCAATTTCTCAGTGCTGAATTAATTGAGGAAAAGGTAATAAAAGCTTATTTTATAGTACTGCATGTTAATAACTTGTTTAAAATTTTCGATGAAAATCATCCGAACTTTCGCCGAAAATTTTCAAAAAACTTAAGTCACTGAATCTTCTATACCAAGTGAGATTAGCTTTCGGTTTTTTTTATACATATTGCTCATGGCATATATATTCTAGATGTATCAAAATTATTTGCTACTACAGCTTAGTTTAGGAGTAAAAAAATAAGAATGAAAATGTTAAAATAATTAATTACTCGCGTTCCACTGCATATATAATTACCAAAATTACTTCAAAAAATGCAGCTTTAGACATTCTTATATACACTGAAATCAAATCATTAAATAATCATATAATTTGAGAGCAGTAATTTTTTAAAAATTTTCACCGAAAAAAAGAGCGTCTTTTTAAAAAATTCATAATTCTGAAAATAAGTGAAATTGACACACGGGAGTTCTACTCTAATGTTATAAATCTATAATACTATCTAATTCTGCAATAAAAAGACCATGTCCGAAAATCGAGTCAAATACCACAGTGTGCACTGTAGGCACAAAACAGTAGAGTACATCCGGGAAAGTAACACCGATGGGGAAATGATCCAATCGGGCCACACCGGCAACGCCGCAAGCGTCTCTATCACTCACATTACATCTACAAGTAGTATAGTAAAAAAGAAAACAATTCACTATAGTTAAAGTACGACGATGCCGTTCATGCGACGAGAACGACTTCTGCCTAAAAATAAGTATTGTATAAGTACGCACTAAGGTAGCCGAAGGTAAATACAAACATAACAGGCTAATAAATCTTAGCCGTGAAAATAGATTCATAGCTTTTGTTAAGGAATAAAGGTTGCCTTAAATGTATACACCCATGAGAATCGAAGTAAAAGGTCGTGTCACAATAACCTATTTATTGAATCAGGTCTTCGCAACTAGCTTGCACTGTCGCGACTGTTTGGCGCCAGAAGCTAAATGTCCGTCTACAAATTCGGATATCATATGTCACATAGATAAAAATAAATAAGTAACAAAAAACATAGAAAAGAGATATTTTAACAACATACGCGGATGCCACAGAAACTGAACATAGATACGACCGTAAATCCCTATCGTTTTACGATCTCGTCCTAATGCTAGACGATAAACATGCCTTACGCCTTGAAAACAAGATGCAGCACGGAAATACACATCTACAAACAAACAAAAGTTTACTGTGCGCTGACTTTGAAACGGCGGCTTTTATTCAACATAAAACCTGGGCCCTAATCACGCTAGCTACTCAAATCGTAATAGAAAAGCAAACGCTCCGCTTTTAACGTTTTGCTGATACGAGCTTCACGATTTCTACTGACATTGATATGGTATGGTGTCAGCAAAACGTCAAAAGCGGAGCGTTTGAAACGTAATCGCGAGCGTGTGCTTTTCTATTACGATTTGAGTAGCTAGCGTGGTTAGGGCCCTGTATTACAGAATTTAAAAACATCGTCTGAAGGTGGTCTGAAGTCATCAAAGTATTGCAAGGAGGAAAACGAGCACTGCATAGATCATGACGTAGATTCGTTTACCGTTGTTACTTAGGTACCGTCGACTTCGCCGACAAAACTATTAACGCAGACATTATTAACTCAATGAATATTGCAGCAACACTACACTACAAAGTTCCGACTATGAAGCTAGACACAAAAGAATAAAGAATTAATGTTTCATGCGCAGCTCAATAAATTATCATAAAGCTAACGGTATAAAAGACGAATACGGTGATGTGAAAATGGGCGTAAGCCATTGATCATGGACTTTATAACGAAAGCTTGAGAGTACGGTGAATACGTTTGGAAAACGGGCACTCTATGACGTTGGTAATTTTAGACAGGTGATGACCTTATTAGATTATACTAAGGCCCGTATTAATAAATCGATCTCAAGTCTGAGAACGATCTTGAGTAAGCTTTTGACGCGTCATTTTGTACTGGTATGACATGAGAATGACATTTCCAAGATCGCTCTCAGACTAGAGATTGATTTAAATACGGGCCTTAGTAATTCCAAAGTTATTTATAAATATACGTGTAGCGATAGCAAGGGGTGGAGTGAAGGTAGTTGTGACGAATCTCTCAGCGTATACAACAAGCTCCAGACACTCGGGCGGCAGTGTTACTGTGCGCTGCGACACCACTTCAATAGAAAATAGGCCACAAGAATCGTGACAAACACTTCGCGACAGGAAATTGTGAGGAAAAAGCTCGCGGAAATTGAGGATGGTGATGGGCGCAGTTTTATTCAGCACATAATAAAACGTGATGCACGTGAAAGCAAGTTTCAATATGCTACGAATTACATATTAACTATCAATTGCTAGTTCAGATACAATAAGTAGTTAGCAAAAAATGAAACGAATCTAAAAGTAGATTAGCCTCCGGCGAACTGATGGCGTCATCACTCAATATATAACGTTTTTATAGCTTTTTATCATGTTTAATAAATTGGATCGCTATAACGATAACATTTATGGAATTCATTGACATTATTTTTGTATTTATTGAATTAATAAAATTGTGTGTTGCCATTCACTTAAACTCCTAATCTAAGCTAGTTAAGTCTTACAAGGTCGTCGCTCTTAAAACGATCTAACGGGTTCGATGTCCGATGACTAGCGTTGTGTTGAGCTGTTCATTTACAAACTTTTTAAGTACGAGTACATTAAAAATAAACAAGAACTGGAGATCCTATAATTTATTAGCTAGATTTTTTTCAAGTAAAGTTAATAAAAAGGTTACAGGCCTTTGAGAATATCATATATTATAGAGTAAGAAGCTTTTTGTGAAACTAAAAACAAATTCCGAATTTGTTCAAAAACACCGAAACGATATAAATTGGTATCATTCGAAATAAACTTCCTTGCAATATAAGCTCATTTTTTTTCAAATTATTAAAAAGTTAATATAGAGTTTTTACGTTTGACTATAATATGCTAAGCAGGTAATATTAGCATCTCAATCTATAAAGTATTTGACATGTAAACGCCAATGCATTGTATGTTTACCATAATGTATGAAAACATAATTAAGCACATGTACATATGCCTCCATTATGTCTGTAATTATTTACCGATCCGGTTTCGTCAACAAAGCACTCACTTTCGAACCGGTCTTTAAACTGGTGCCGCATGTCTTATGTAGCAGTTCGCAAAATTGTAAGCGTTCAACATACAAATATAATTCAATCAAAATAATTATCATATGTACCTACTTTGTTAACTAATAAAGCTATTAAACCAAGCGGCAAATGGCGAAAGACAGAACAGAATGTAAAACTGCACTTACATGATGTCAACAATTTATATTCAACTCGTTTCCAGTCCAAGTAAATCCGGTTAACACTTCATATACAAAGCCACAGCGTGATATAATCAAGCTGATCAAGTCCTTTAGAGAATGAAGCCACAGCGGAAAAATAAACATGAAGTTAAGTAGAGAAACACAACGCACGCGTCCAACGCAGACGCGAGGGTGAACGTGACTGCATGACTGCTGCTGGCCTAGCGATGCAACCAAAAGAGAATTGGAGTGCAACTATGACGTGCCAATTCAGAATTAAACTTTACTAACACATGTCTAGACAAATAGACGGTTGCATTGAATCATAAGAAGATAATTAACTTAAACATAACATATAACTACAGTTGTTTCATAAAGAGGTTTATAAGACAAACGAGTCTGAAGCTGCCAAAGATCGGCGCGGATCGATAGCGCAACGGCAAAAAGGAGCAAGCACCAAGCTAATTTTACCCGGACGTCGGACGAGCCGTATCGAGATTTAATGTCCGTCCACATGACAGTTGGATGTTGTTTGGCAGAAAGGAACCAACTCACATATAATTACCAAAACCAACCCTAGTGCAAGTGATTGTAGGTTGGTTTCAATTTGCAGAAGTATGTGTGAATTGGTTTCATTCTGCAAAACTACATCTAGTTAATATAAAAACGTTTGCTGGTTTTCTTCGTAAATCAAAAAAATTACTACATGTTTAAAGTACAGTTTTTGTAATAAAATTGTCGGAAACAGAATTACTAATTGTTAGGAGTATTGTTCCTTTTAAATAATTTCTAATGAAATGTCCAATTTGGTTAATTGGCGTGAACTGGCCTCGCAAGTCGCAACGGGCACCGATTGTGTTCTTTCGTAAAGTCGTTCTGGTTTCCTTTTGTTACAGAAACTACATTTGAAAGTGTTTAAAACCAGACATTTTCAGGCGATCGAGAGAAACCTTATTGCACTTATGTTGCATAAGTATTGTTGAAACAAGTTGTACGCGAAAATTCTATACGAGATACATGTCGTATCAAAAACATTTATTTAAACTGCGAATATGTTTCATCAAGTCGAATCGGACATCGAATTTCAAAGAAATGAAATTTCTTTTGTCTGCAAATAAGCAAGTATTCACCGACATGAAATATGGCATGGCATGTAAACAAAATTGGAGTTTGAGAAAATGGAGAAGACATAAAACAGGAAAAAACAAAAGTATAAAATGAATAAGGATAGTGTGGTGAGTAACCGACACCAACACAAACACACACGGGAACACGTGGCGCATGACAGGAAATTGTTTAGGCATTAGCGCCAGTAAATGGGCGCATTGTGAATTTGTGACGAACTGGCGCCCGCATTGGATGCAACCCGATATTGGTGGAGCCAAGCAATGATTCAAGTGATAATATTATTCTCCCTTATATTGCTACTTGCAACTCAACGTGATTGAAAACACAGCCATCTGCAGCACCATTAGAAAAACAAGCTTACGCAAGTTACGGAACATCGAACATCTCAAACCAGACAAAAATAAGTAGAAAACCAATAGTATAACATGATTTTAGAACTCAAAGGAACTTATTCAAAAAGAGTCAGTCTACTCTCTGGAGGAAGAATCTATGAAGCAAGAAGCTGAAATATACAGATCAAGATTGACATAAATACATAGTACAATACACTTTTAAGGCTCTTCAAAATTTGTATTATTAGGCTTTGGGATTGAAATCTACCCTGATTTTTTATACATTACTGCAAAAGTATTTCGAATAAACTTTCCAACTTCCGCAATATTCTTGGTATTTATTATTTGTGTGACATTTTCGGATGGCGCCGGTGGTCGAGTGACCCAGTTTAGGGGTCTGCGGCGGAGTCTGCGTACGCCCGCAATGAGAGGTCAGCGCGTTGCACGCAAGAGCCCGTGACACGAAAATAACGCACAACATGTATTTATATCGAAATAACACTACACATACAGGTTATTAAACGAGGCAAGATGTCGCAAATACCGCTAGAGCATGTAACCTATGCAACTAATAGCTCTTGCCGCAAAACATAATGAATAAGATCAATGATAATAAAACATTCCCATAGGCGGTTTACTTTGAGAAATTACGTGAAATTACGAGATACATTCAGATTCTCACGTGGGGTGCAAGAAATCAATATACCATTAAGAGCTTGTTACATAGTCTCCATTGTGTAGGTGAAAGTTCATAAAAGTATCTTGTTCCGTGTATGAATTAATTTATAGCGTGCAGAACGTGTGTAGGTATTGTAACATGTTTCGTAGTATCTATAAGTTAGACAGTGATAATATCTCCACGATTTTAACAATTAGTTTTCACTTTTCACTATAGAGAAGGTAATAATTGCCATTTTAACAGCAGAGTGAATTGTTTGTTACGCCGCCTAGTGTTAATATCCTGGAAGTGTATTTACTGGACGCCACATAGGCATACATTAATTTTAAGTCGGAAGTAATTTAAAGGAATGCTACGTGCGATGAATTTGATGTTACTTGTATGTTGTTAAATAAATCATACTTAAGCCGCGTCTAAGGCCCATATTAATAAATCGATCTCAAGTCTGAGAGTGCGTATGTCTTAAGTACGGTTTTGGGATGTCATTTTGTACTGGAATGACATTTCCAAGATCGCTCTCAGACTTGAGATCGATTTATTAATACGAGCCTTAATTCTTCACTAGACAGTTGGACTGCTATCGATAGATCTATTCGAAAATATTAATATTCACATAGTAACCTATTTGACCATTCAGAAATAACACTAATGATATTCAAATATTCTCACTACGTAAATTGGAGTGTTTTTTAAAGGCGGCGAGTCATCGTTAAATGTATCATTTGGCTCAGCTTTCACTGTCGGTGCAACTGATGAACAATCAGCGCGGGTGCAGATTGTACAGCAATTAACCAATGCGGATATACTCATAGGCGTTTATGGTGCGCGCGCGCATCTTCCTGCCATTCAGGAAACACGTTTAGTGTTTGCTCGAATGGGCCGCTGACACATTCTTCTTTTTAATATCGAAATAGATGCATGACTGGATTTCGAGAAAATTTATTCAAGCACAGTTCTCCAAAGTTTGGGAATCGCTTACTTGATGATTGTGCGAGTTTTTTAAGTCTTGTAATTGCAAAAGTTACGCTCACAAATAAAATTAAAAGTTCTCACTAATTCTAGAGTTGTTAGAACTTGTGTGTTGTTTTAGGGCCTGTTTAAGTTCCGAATAAAACAGTATCATACGCATAGGCATATTATTGGATAGGGAATGATCAGCCAGCTTTATCAGGTCTTAGAATCTTTATTAAAACTATTCTTTCAGATCTATGAAGGCGATATGAACTTCGTGGTTATCGTACCATCTCAGTCACAAGATCATTTAGCAGATTGTAGTAAATTTATAATTTCACGCAAACCTACGCAAGTTAAGTGGAAAGTGGTTAATCGGATTAAACACGCCTTTCGGCCAAAGTCTGTCCGCCTCTCTCTCTCTCATGGGCGCTTATCGGGCGCTGATAGCGAAAGTGATTACCTATTAACGCCTTTTCCCATACAAATAATGGAATACTTTCTATTGTATCTTTATACAAAAGAAAATAATCGAGGGAGTTCATGGAACGACTTGAATGCGGATCATTCTATCACTCCTTAGGGCGGAAGTCGTCGGCGGACATTTTGTGATGTCCACCAGTATGTCAGCCAATGATCCTTCTTGCCTAACCGTGTATAGGAACGGCCGCTGGAGGCTCCAGTCTCCACCGTCCGTGGCGGCACTTTTACCAGAACAACCGGCTCTTCGTGTTATTTAGGCATGTTGCAGTATAGGGGTGAAATAAATGAACAAGTCAACTTAATATAGTAATAGTGTTGGTTATGACATCTATCAGGACACTCGGTTACTAATCTGTTTGTCTTCTTTTGGATGAAAAACCTGTCGTGATACTCAAATAAATTTTAAATGCCCTTGAGAACTGAATAAACTTGAATTTATTAATTATCACCTGATGACGCAAATGAAAAGCGTAAGGCAAATAAATTCCCAAGTTGAACGGACTGCCAACAAGTTATTCACAAGTTCGTGATTTGGTGATAATAGTTTGGTCAACAAGCGATCTCATGTAAAATAAAATTGTCAATAGCATCAGTAGCAAGAACGGTGGTCTTACGACTTCCGTCACATTTTGATTTATTACAGTGAGCTCATAAAGGATATGACTCTTCCTAGATTAATATTGGTTTTGATCTATAGCTTACCTGTATTTGGAATTAGGAATAGAAAAGAAAATACTTTATGTACTCAAATCGTAATACCATTTATCATTGTATGAATACAAAATATTATGCTCAGAAAGAATAAGCAACTAATTCACCTACAGATGAATTAGGTGCTTATTCTCTCTGTACCTTATAACGATGTGCAAATTACGCTTAGGTAATAGAAGAAATAAAAGTAAACTTTTAAATTGTATTGTAATGACAGCTCTTTACACAAACACGTAAAATGATTACGTCCCAAAAAGTAAAGATTCGCCTTTCCCCGGTATGTGGCGATATGTGGATATGTTTTTGCGCGAGTTGACATTCCAGGAACAGTGGCAGAAAGTTCTTTGGACATAAAGGTCTGCTTTGCTAATTATATCCGCGTCTGGCTACCGGAGTGCCGCGCGTGCCTGTCCCCGCCCGCAGGCCAAACTATCCACAACAAAACATCAACACACATCTATTTATGTCAGATAAACCTATTCGAGAAACCGAGCTGCAAATACACCATTATTCTTGTAACCTCTTAAGGCGATCGATAGATCGGAAGTATGGTTTCAATCAATTGCAAGAGCTATTCGTAGATAAAGGCAAAGGGCTGTAGAGACGAATATCAATGCATTGGGATTTTTCATTTGCTCTATCCTACTGGTAACAGATGTTTTATTAATATTTTTATCCAATTGTTGTCAAAGCTAGTATTTGTTGGGTATTGGAGTAATAACTACTAAAGTGATAGCGATGAAGATGACTCCGAACACAAGGATGATGTATGTACGCGAATATGAAAGAGGTACTCAAAATAATTCATGATGTCTGTCTGTTCATCAGACGGGCGTTTTAATCGGATTTATGCCAACGCATTAAGTTATTTACATTTGCGTGATTTATACGATTTTGTGCTCTTATATTTAGAAACGAATTGCATTCTATAAATGGAGACTACCGCAATTATTAGCACGATGCATTCCGCCGTCACCTACTTTATCATCGATTTGAAGTCACTGACAGAGTCTAATTTAAGCATCTATTTTCTCATTGGATATTGAATCGCCAGTTTTTTATTTATTTTGTTCTTCAGGCAAAACAAACTGAATAGTGGGCATTTCTGTCGAAAATAGGCCAACAGCTAAATGCCATCACTCGACACATCCACACTAATACGTACCTATTCCATATTCGTTGAATGTGTAGGTATGTGTTGTATAAGAGAAAGCCATGTGCAGTTTCGGAATTGGAAAATTGACAAAGTAGGCGTACATTACTTCAGGCGACAATCCTATAAATTGTATAGGTTCTAACAATACCCCATAAATTAAGGTGAACAAAGGCGCAATGGACTGGCGACAACCGCTTGCAAACAGGAAAGGTGACAAAAGTATTTACTTATGTAGAGATTGCAAAAAAAATATATAAATATAAGGCAAACAATTGCGATAACACGAATGTGTAACATTTGTGGTTTGTCCGAAGTGGAACATTAATAAGTACTAACAAATCGTACCCGCAGAAAGAGCGAAACAAACGTGTCTGAAATCACGATAAATCCAATTTGTCTAAATACACTCATGGCTGGAAGACATGAAATGTCTGTTTTGAGAAATTGGGTTCATCGTATGGTAGCGTGCTGTCGATTTCATGCGCCAAGGCCACGTGCTAGAATGTACCATATCATTCATATTACTTTTTATGGAAGCTTATTTTTACCTGTGTTATATTGGATAAATCAAGTGATTTATAGTGGAGAAAACTGTGGTTGAGAGAAAACATCAAACCATAGTCAAGTTACTGAATTCTGGTAGAGGCCAAACCAAGATGGCAAAAGGAGAAGTTGAATACCAGAAATTCTTATGAATTTACAATGTGGCAAAGTGCGCAGATATAATCATTATAGTGATTTAAATTTGTGCTCGTGTAGAAAGTGCGTCCGTCTTTACGACGCCTTCAGGAGACTCACTTTGTACACAATTACAATGCGCCCACGCAGACTGCCTAAGTTGTGCCTAATTTAGGAACAATAGAACAGATACAATCTACCGTTAGATAAAGCACATGCGCAAAATAATATTTTCCTCCTAGCAACTCAATTTCTACTTGTCAGAGTCAAATGTTCGCTACACATGGGCTTTGAACTCTAGGCCTCGAAGTGACAACATAAATCTGTTATGGTCTAGTGGGCGATGTCCGTGGATGGTAACCTCGAATTCGCTGCGGCTCGTCAATGTAAGCAAACGTAGCGAATGGCGAAAGGTTAAATGAATCTTACGTCGGCATAATGCACAATCAGAAGGATCTTCCGTAAAAACTAAATAATGTTCAGTATCATTGTCCGTTTAAATAAGATTCACATCTTCGTATGTGCGTGCTATAATATACATAGATGTTGTATTTTTTAAAGCAATTCACTTGTGTCACGCCGTCGGCTGCAGCGTCGGTCACATAACAGTCTAGCTTCTGACAGCCACATCTAATGTTGCGTGTACCTAATTGCCTCGTCGTAGGCGACATATTCACGCAAAATTTTTGCTTACGACAGACTAAAATCGCTCCAAGAAATTACCACGCTCCTATCAACCTTAAATGCATTTACGTATGTAATGGAAGCATGTGAATGCTTTTTCGATAACTGGTGTGTGAGTTAAGTCAATAACAATAAATCTGATCTTAACGTTCCATCATAAACATTGAGTTTGAGTTATTCTTGAATTTGAATCTGGGGCTGATAAATACGAAAGTGACGATGTCTTAAAGTCATGCGCTTGTTCAGGGAAAAGAATAATTGTTGATTCTTGGAATAAGTAAACAATAGAAAATAATGACCACTACGGCAGCATTTAATTGTTTTAACAGTAGCATGGTAAGTAGATGATGTAAACACAAAACGTAATTAAACAGTGATGAATGGTGCTTAGCTCACAGATCGGATGAGTATTGTGAAAACAACACTTACTAAATTCGACCTAGATAATTTAAATCCGTTTTTAAATGCAAGTTGAAAATTCTGCAATCTCATAGCTTTTTTTTCGTTTTGCATCGCTAAACGTTTCCATCGAGATTAGTTTGTTAAGAAAGTAAATCAGCAAATCCATTGTTTGCTCAGGTATAACAGATTGGTATACGATAAACGAGAAATGATTTAAATGGGTTCTTTACCTGGCATTACCAAGGTGTTGTATTAGTAGGACCAGACCTGCCGCAGTGGACCATAACCACAAACAAGTAAAAGTTAAGCGAAATATCACATTCTAAGTATTCAAAATAATTACGCTTAGCTATGTTAATATCCCAAAGCAGTGTTTTACGATAACATCTAAGCCAGCATTATACGATATTCCTGGAATTGTAAGCTTAAATACACCAGGAAGTGCAGTAAACGTCATTTCACATGTAGCCCGTGTATATCTGGCCTATTTCTGGTCACACGTTATAGCGCAATGCTCGCGAGGTTTGGGATAATTTGGTGGATAGAGGAATACATGGGAATAATACTTTTTTGTTTAAATTAATGTCATAATAATACTCTAGTCATTCGGTAGAAGTATTTTCAGTACTCAATTAATAAGAATGCTATGTTTTACCAGACTTAGGCCCGTATTAATAAATCGATGCAAAGTTTGAGAGTGGTCTTGGAAATGTCATTCTTATGTCATACTAGCTGTGCCCCGCGACTTCATCCGCGTAGTATTGGATTATTGGGTTAAAAAGTATCCTATATGTTAATCCCGGTTATAATCTATCTGTGTTCCAAATTTCATCCAAATCCGTTCAGTAGTTTTTGCGTGAAGGAGTAACAAACATACATACATTCATACATACATACATACATACATACATACATACATACATACATCCACACTCACAAACTTTCGCATTTATAATATTAGTAGGACCAGAACAAAATGTCATATCAAAGCGTACTCAAGATCGCTCTCAGACTTGAGATAGATTTATTAATACGGGCCTTACTGTTAAAAAGCCTATAGTTTCGTCATTCTGTTATTAGCCTTTGCCCGAGGCCCAATCGGGGTATTTTGTTTGCAGCTGCTCTTAATGGTCAGAGCGCGTAATTATACATTTAAAGTCGAACAGTACGCACAATTAGAACAGGGAGTTTAACATTGTCAGCGCGCTGATTCGCGTTTCAGCACGACCGTTATGGACGAAATACATTCTAGAGCCGCCAAAAATACGCTTGTTGCGTCATCACCGCAAACTATTGCCCTTAATCACGCACGCGACGCGGAAATCATACACCAAATGCATTAGGTATCAATTTACTTTTAAAAAATGATACCAAGTTAAGTCATTTCATTGTTTTTATATCTTCCTCATTAGATTAGTGAATTATGGACATCAGATTTAAAAAAAAAGTATTCTGTGGAGCATTCTTGCGTGTTGGCTGTTGTTTATAACAAAATATTGAATTAATAAAGTTGGTCAATATCAGTACAGTACTAGTATACCATAGTTCCATTTAATATTTAACTGGTTCCACATTCACCCATTTTTATTTTGTTCTATTAACCTTTAAGTATACAAACAAGCATTGGGAATAAATTGTTTATTTGTAACATCAATTATTTAGCAGCCAAGTGGAACAATTGGTGTTAAATTGAATAATATAGCAATTACATTGTTAACTTCAAATTATAGGAAAAAACAATCTCTGAAGTAAATTGTTTAAATGCATGTATTCATGTCTGTATCAAACTTGGTTAGGTTTATGATACATTATATTTCTAATGAGAAAACCAAGGCTATCTGAGTTTAACATCTAAATGCTCAAATGTTTAACTGCCGCCTAGCCTGTTAAGACATTATTATTTGTCATTTTTGTTAAGGTGTGTCAAAATTAATCAGATCTTGAGCTGTGTTTGAGTATTTGGCAGCCTTTCTATTAATTTAGTAAACAAACACATTAATTTTAGGGCAAACCAAACATGTATGTAACCCATTCAACTAAAATAAGTAAAACAATACCTCTTTACATTATATACATGATATTACTTACAAAGATAGAAAAAATGTATAGAGTTGGAGGAACCTGCATTTACAGCCATTTCCATAACAACCTTACTTATACTTTAACTAGGTATTTTGGGTGGTAATAATGACTAATTTTTTTTAATACCTATGGTTTCTATGGAACTTTTTAATATGTAAGTACTTACCTTATCCTAGTGGTATTAGGTGATAGATTATATTCTAAGGCAAATATTATGATACTTTATATTATTTTGTGTTTTATCCTAATCCCATAGGATAGTCGAGATTACTGTATGAAGTAGGGGTTTCGTCAGTTAAGTCGCTACATAATAATAATCCAATCTGTCTAGACACCAAGTTAAAGTTATTGATTTTTTATGGTAAGTACTGCATAATAATTGTTAATACGAATTCATTGTCGCTATCGTAATGTTTAGCCCAGTAGATGCATAAACATAAACGCTCAAAAGTATGCAAATAACTAGCTAAATTACATAATTTAGCTAGTTATTTGCAATAACACAATATTTAAATATTAACACGAGGAATATTTATCAATAATACGAACACAGTACTGAAGGCTTAGACTGATGCACTTCGCGATCTCAAAAAATACTTATTTCTAACAGAAAAATATTTGATCATAAAAGAGTACTTACATATAAAATGAAGATATTCTTGTCTGTTTACTCAGTTATTGATAAAGCTGCTGCCAAATGAGTTTATTTTATAGAGACAAACAAAAAATATCAACGTGCAAAATAATTGTTGCCTGCCACGGGAAATTGACGAAATCAATAGTTTGACAGATTCAAATTGACAATGACAGACAGTTATTAATGATTGAAGTCACAGACATATAAAACTACGTTTAAGGGTTGAAGTTGTATTTTTATTCTGTAGAATAAAGGAAAGATCAAGAAGATTAAAGATTAAAGAAGATTAAGATTTTTTTTTTTTTTTTTTTTATAAAAAAAAAAAAAAAAAAAAAAGAAGATTAAATCTTCTTGGGAAGGATGCAAGTAAAAATATTATAAATAATCTAAACGTACTGTTTATAAGTCTGTGTAAATAACATAATCTTCTTGGATGCAAGAAGGATTGAAGAAGGATGAAACCATAAAGGAAGTAAAAATGATTCCTCTATTTTCTCTATGTTATGAAGTGACCAAGAATTTTATAGTGACCATTGAGTATGAAATGACCAAGAAGATTATATAAAACACATAGTCTTCTTGGAAGTGTTCTATGTGAACCTGTATAATACATACATACATCCTTGCTGCCGATTTACTGATGGAATTTAGATCTAGCCAAATGCCTTTATGTGCTTGATACATTAATTAAACCAAGAAGTCTGTGAAAAAAACTTGTTTTTTTTATAACTGAGACTGGCTAAATGAAAAATCTTTACCCACGGCGCAGGCAGCCGCAGGACCAAAAAAAGTTTGTTTTTATTTGTTATATGTCATATGAAGTTTAGTGGTGTTTCTCTATTATATTCTCTTTGGTGGTGTTGTTTATTGTTAAAAAATGTTAATTTATGTGAAATCTGGTTACGAATTCTGTTTTCAAGTAACAATAATATCCTCGCAGATCCTTGCACGGAAATGTGAAATGAGAGACTCTGGTTTGCTAAGCGAAATGTTTTAAAAGGTCTTTGGGTTTCTCATAATATATGACAAGAAACTGTGCCCCGAAACAGAATAATGGAAGCGGACTCTACTACATACGAGAGCAGCTCAAAGGCTGAAATTGAACTCAGTGTACCATTCAGCACATGTCCCGAGTAAGCACTTGTGCTCCGGTTTATCTATTGATATTTCATCTATACTAGAAGCACAATCCATATGGTGGAACAATATTTTTGCGGAGATCACTGCGTCGAAACGTAGACATCCAGTGAATAAAATCAATGCCAGCGATGCTGCGGGAAAAAGCTAGTATTAAGAATATATAAAGATTAAGATTTTCTGAAAAAAAAGTTTTTCACATAAGAAAAGTTTTTCGCATTAGACATAAGAATGTCTAATGCAGTCCTGTGGAAAAACTATTCAAGTCCGATTCCTGTGGAAAAAGTTTTATTACAAAATATTCGCAATACAGGTGTAAATAATGCTTGTATTTACTTTGGCAAAGAGATCACAACATATGATTATGTGAATTTACCATAGCAGTGGCTTGAAGCCTTAATTTTCAATTTCCAGAAACTACAAACTGTACAAAGATTTAATGACAAATGGAGGTGATCAGAGATTGGAAAGTCAATTGGTGGAGAGGCTGCAGAGGTTTGGGCTGCTACCCAGCAATGTCACCTGCCCCACTGGCAAACCTGACTGTAAAATGTTGTGCAAAAGTGCAAGAGTTATAGATAGGTCAGCAGCAGACATTCCAATTACTATTTAAAGTATCTCTTTACCATAATAAAAAATAGTATCTACTAGACAGACTGTGTTCTGTACATTTGCTTGAGTCATAGGGAAGATGTGTCTTAAAAAGTACTCATTGTAATGTTAACACTGTTTTTATGAGTAGAGTACTTGCCTGATTTACAAATTGAATTGTATGAAAGAGCCTTCCTTAAACAAGCAGAAATAAACACCATCTATTTTCTTGACTAAATTACCACTTAATAATATAAAAGATTTAGAACAAGAAACTACTTGAATGTTCAAAATGGATAGAATTGAACCCGACTTTTTATGCTAATCTTTAGACCAATAACTTGTTGTGTACATCACTATAAAACATGTGAATATTTTCAGAGTGCAATGGATATGTGAGGGTTGTGGTAAGAGACAGCCAGTCCGGGCTGGATCCTTCTTCTTTAGGCTGCAGTGCTCCATACAGCAAGCTCTGCAGATCATCCTGGCGTGGTGCGAGGATGCCGACCTTGAAGTGGCTGCTGAGCATTTTGGTAATGTCTACACTTTATGTAGAACTTTTTGCTGGTGTTATGCTTATAAAGAAAAATCTAAATTTTTTAAATGAGTCCATTTTATGTCCCCACTCCCCACCATTGGGGAATAGTTTCAAATCTTTCATTTGGTTTTGTGGGAATAATAGATGGGGATCTCTACTCTCTCCACATGGGGTTCAGGTCTTCACAAAACCATATTTTAAACATTTATTATCTACTTATTACTGAATTAATTAATCAGTAAACATTTTTTTCATGCGCTCAGTTTTAATCGTCTAGTGGTGAGTTATGTGTATGTAATCTTGTCAATGTTTTATAACATGTATGTTATTTTATTTTATAATTAGCAACACCGATTTTCTATCTGAACAATATGTGTGTTAAATTTCAGGTGTAAAACCGAAAGTGGCGACACTAATATACGATAGACTGGACGAGCTGGCGGTCTCAGAGCACGGTAAGACGCGTCTGGGCGGCGACAACAGCGTGGTCCTGGCCGAGATGTACCCTGACTGCGTGAACCGACTGTCGCCCGACACCACCGACCAGCCCCATGTGCATAGGATACTGATGCTTGCCGACACTAATGTGAGATTTTACAAGTTACAACCCTTCTAAACAACTTTCTTTGTATAACAGTTTTTCACTTTGCGCTTTTGTGAGAGCCATGATAGCCCAGTGGAAATGGCCTAGGCGTAGCGATATAACCAAGGGCGTCGGGGCATAAATGAAATTGGCGCCCTATTTAAACTAAAGTAAATACTTTAAAAGTGCAAAACTACTTTTTCTCCAGCTACTGATCGTAAGGTAGATTTGGCCGCTATCTAATACTTTGATACTTTGTACATTCACCCAGCGTTAGGGTGATTTGGGTAGGTATAACACTATGACCCCTATCTATCCTACTTCCTACTTTATAATATTATAAATGCGAAAGTTTGTGAGTGTGGATGTATGTTTGTTACTCTTTCACGCAAAAACTACTGAACGGATTTGGGTGAAATTTGGAACACAGATAGTTTATAACCTGGATGATTAACACATAGAATACTGTCCTTAAGTCTACGCCGACTTTATAATTATATAAAATTATAAAGCCTATTATATAAAAATGAATCTCTATTTCCTTGGTCATCGCATCACGCCTGAACGGATGGAACGATTTCGCAAATTATTTTTTTGTTGTGTTTATTATTGTCAGGAGAAGGTTCTTATGAAAGAAAAAAATAAGAAAGTTGAGCTGAACAATTCGAATTCAATACCTATTCAAAGTTAAGACAGTACAATGTACTGTTGGGTCAGCTAGTCAATTATAAATATTTGATAATTATTTTATAATCAAATTACAAGACTACATTTTTTTCACATTAACAAATAATAAAATTGTTCTTAATGATTGTCGATTGTTTCACAGCATATTCCAACATCATACAAGCTGCATGTTATAAGGGATGACCATAAGAAGTCCGCTGCTAGTTCTGATAACCAGGTATGTAGTTGCTGGCTATCATGGCTGATAGGGATTTATAATAATTACGCGCTAAAGCCACGAGCGCGTAATGCGCCGTGTGAGATACAAGATAGCAAATATTTTATGCTACGCTACTAATAAACTCTACAGGAAAAATGCAGTTTAGGTGAACCAGGGTTATTGAATCGAATTTTAACGAGTACAGTTTATATGTTTTCACGATCACAGTACAGTTCAGTACGGATCGATCGAGTATAGTTTACATGCGTTATCGATTAAAAAGTGGCGCAACACTAGGCCCGGTATTAATAAATCTTTCTCAAGCGGTTTCAGTACAAAATGGGATCTCGAGAAAGGACTTAATCGATCGAAACCTACTCAGTTAAGGCTAAAGCGCCCATCTAGCCCGCGAAGTTCAATTTTTTTGAGGTTTTTTAGAAATTTTTCAAAATCACACACACATTTTGTAATTCGCGAAAAAGACCGTGTGCAGTGCATTTATTAATATATCCAACTTACTCTAAAACATTTCAAGAACGACAGCTATTAAGATAATCTGGCAATTTTTGTATATTTAGTGATTTACTTGTATCATATCCACCGTGATAAAGTTTAGAGTAAAATAAAATAAATGTATTAATAAACGCACTGCATACTGTGTTTTTCGCAAATCACAAAATGTTGTCTTAAATGTTTTCAGATTTTGGATAAACTATAAAAATACTCGAAAATTTTGAATTTCGCGGGCTAGACAGGCGCCTTCACCTTAAGCGTAATGGCTGTAGTCTTAGCGTTTACTAACTACAGTGGACCCGCGGTAATCCGACAAACGTTTTGCAGGGCAGTGTCGACCTATCGAATTTGTCGGATTATAGAGTATTGCCTAAGACCCCCCTATAGTCCGGATTTAAAAAAAAAAGAGTACTTTGTAATCCGACAAAATACAGATCCAATAATAATATTATATATATACCTAAATTATACTTCATTATGAATGTCGACTTTTTCAAACTAAGCAGTCAGAATCAAAACAATACCTACGCGTCGAATACCATAGTGGTGGCGCGTACAAGTTGTAACCTGTTCAATCATGCATTATCAAAAAAATAAAATATTAAATAATAATAGACATGCCGGATTAGCAGGGGTCCACTGTATAGCTGAAATTATGTTCCAGGCATTGAAATCTGAGGTGGAGGAAATAATATCATCAGCGACGCTGCCCAACTCGGTGCTGGTGGTGGGCAACAACGTGCCGCTCGTGGAGGGCGCGTCCTCCCTGCAGCATCTGCTGCAGTACTGCGATGTCGACATGCAACGCTTCTGTGGGTAACCTTTGACCTCTCAAGTTCTGACGCTCGACTCGTAGCGCCAGAGATCCATTTGTGACGCTTGTGAATCAACATTTGATAAAGATACAACCTATTTTGAACATGTAGTGACGGTCAATCACTTTCCCTGTACATATCGAGATATTTCAGTTACGAATATATCGCTTATAAATATTGTTTCGTATCAAATTAATAGTTAAATCGATTATTTGATGGGATATATGGAGTCATATCAAATTGACGTTTGGCCTTTCCGTTTTTACTTCTTTATAAGAAAGTCAAAACATTTAAGGTCACATTGTAACAAGTAATATCAGTAACTAAATAAATATATCGCCATACGGACACACCAAATATATGGTCCCAAACTAAGCGACGCTTGTACTATGGGTACCGTACAATACACTGGGGGCGATTTCATTGACACCCAGACCTGGGCAAATTACTTTATTAATTTGCCCCAGCGGAAGTCGAACCCGCAATCACCATGTGCAGTGAGCCAAGCGGCCTACGCTCGAACCACTGCCGAGAGGTCGTCATCAGTAGTAAAATAGTATATTATGGGTATCCAGCACAGATATAGATTTACATAGATAATGCAAGTATCACGATTTGTATTGAAACCAAGCGTGCCGAATTTTTAACATCTACTGTGACGTCATTAGTGATGCATAATCCAAACCGATTCAAAGACACCGATGCCGCCGATGCCCCTCCGCCCGCTACGATTCTCTCGAGTCATTATCTCGCTCATACTCATATTTTTTATATCTGTAGTCGCGCGGACTGTAAGTTAGCGGCGAGCAACCTTGACGCTTGGTCGGGGTTTCGTACACGCGAAGTACATGCATTTGCGTTATGTATGTAAATCTATATCTGTGGTGTCCAGTGAGTTCCCGTATATGGCGCGGCGCGGTGGCGCTGTGCGCGGCGGCGCGCTCGCTGGGCGCGGCCGCCGCGCGCCGCTACCTGCCCGCCGCGCTGCACCGCCGCCGACACCCCGACCACTTCTACCGACACATGCTCACTCTGCTCGCCGCACACTACACCGACACCAGTTAAACTTCTTATGCAGACCGGCTGATCTGTCGCCCGACGGAGAGGGACCGAGCTATACGGAGAAACAGTGTCTTATATATTGACGCGAGGCGAATGCGTCACCCGGTATCGGACGATATCAGGCCGGGCGCCAGCCGCCAGCAGGTCCATCCACATGTTGGCCGACGTGAACCGGTGCGTTCAGACCGAGGTGAAATGGATATCCACATGTTGATATTGGCAAAAATAACTCCGGATTTCACGAATTCGTTTTACTCAAAAACAAATAACGACAGTCGCATAGGCGCGCCTTATGCCTGTAATACGCAGTGCTATTAAAAGTCTATACAAAGCAACCGTAACCCTTTGCCTGCTGTGCGTGCATGCCGGAAAACACCATAACAATCTTGGAAAAGATTGCTGCGTTATTTTAATAAAGCCTAATTTTTACTTTGAATGCATCTCTTTCGAAAGACGCGTGAAGTTATTGGACCAGTACTGGGTGAACTATGGCCCGATTCCCCCTCGTATGGAGGGGGAATTTACCCGGTATATTGGCAATAGGTGAAAAGTGCATCTCTGCCTACCCCCTTTTAGGGAATACAATGATCATTATTTTGTTCTGTTAGTACTCATTTATCGATATTTTCTAGACTTTAGCATTTACTAAGTAAGAATAATGTTAAGTTTAACGCAGTATCTTTATCACTTTGTATGTGTCTTCCCAAGTGCCTTACGATTGAAGCAGTGTGTTTGTGTTTTAAATGTTTTGTACTTTTCAATATTCTTCCAATAATGATATTAAATTTGCGATATTATAAGTAATATAATTAGTTTTAAGAGGAGGGAAAAATATGTTTTTATTTGTGCCAGAAGGCTTACTCTATTTTGATATAGACATTGAATGTTACCTGATTTCATTTTAGCTATCGCGAATATTACGTACAGAAAAGTCTTCCTCTAGAAGAACAATACTCGTACGTTGTATGTGCGAAATGTTCATTATTATTGTTTACAAAATTTTGATATTTTGTGTAATCTGTTTATTGTCTCAATTAAACTTAGTTTTTATTGACTTTACTAGTGTTTCATTTGTGGTTTCATTTCAGGAATGCTTACAATCTCTTCGAGGCTTTCTATTACCTAACATGAGGTTCTATTACAAGGGGTCAATTTTCTTTGCGCCCAATTTAATACTGTGTTGGTTATTACTTTAAAGATTTTTTTTTAATAGTCTCAACCTTGGTGTGTCAGGCATATTTTAGCTGATCGTCTACTCCTACGTAGTATTGTATTCTATTTGGATATGGTGTACAGCCAACTTGTGATAAAAGTTTCAAGTTTATATTCTACCTAAAGTCGAAACTGTGAGAACGCGTCTCTAATCTAGGTGAACAGTGTTCGTAGCGAGTCTCGTACGTAGTACCGTTCGCAGGCTTCCTTGAGCGAGGGAACCGGAGAGCGGAACATTTGCATAGGTATGCAATCGCCGATAAAAGTCGCCAGTTATCTTGGTCTTCACCTACAGAGCGAACGTCAGTTCCCGAAAACTGTACCTATACAGGTGAATCAAAAGTAGGTAGAGTATGTTATTTTTTACAGCCAATTTTCGCTGATAGTCCTGGTGCTACAGGGGGCAAGTCTATAGGTATTATATTATTAATGATAATCTACTATATAAAAATAAGTCGGGTTTTCCTTCCTGACGCTATAACTCCAGAACGCACGAACCGATTTTCACGGTTTTGCATTCGTTGGAAAGGTCTCGAGCTCCGTGAGGTTTATAGCAATGAAAATTCAGGAAAAATTTCAACAGAACGCGGACGGAGTCGCGGGGCACAGCTAGTTGTTACTATAATTATATTATATTCTGCCGAACATACTTCTGAACTATCGAGTGGATCTTACTCAGTATATCCAACTAAATAATGACACCTTGTGATCAGCAGAATACTTACAACTACTAATGTATATTTATAGTAAGTAACCACTCCTATTTTAAGTTTCATTGTCTTGTTTAGACATTATAGTTTGCCACTATCTCATATGATAATAAGAAGATTATCTTGTTCAATTTTAAAACTAGGTACATCAAGACTTTAAGTTATACCTAGCATAGAAACTAGACTAGAAAGGATTTTTTTGCAATTGCGTACCTACTTAGATCTTAGAACACATCTAGACCTAGATAGATCAAAGAATAACGCAGATATGATAGTTAGTAGATGTTTAGAAAGCACGCTAAACTTGTTTGCGAAAACCTAATCAGACCCCAGTATAGAAAGCTGTTCTGGCTATCACCGAGATGAACAAAAAGACGAGGACTGACCACATAGAACAAGAATATTTTTCTGGTTCACTAGATGTCGCTAGAAGAATAAATTTATTTACCTATAGGTACCGAGCTCAACAATGTGTAGCCAGATGTGTAGTGCATATCTCTCTGTACGTATGTAATTTGTAAGGAATGACTCGTTGTATTACATAATGCACTTTGCTAGTGAGAAGTAATCATTGCACATCCCTCCTTTTATGATATTCTAGTACCTACCTACTTTAGTGTGAAAGTTGACTTCACATTTTGCCTAAGTTTGGTCCCAATATTATGTGAGGAACATTATGAGGAAGTACCTAGAACCTACCTATTTATTTTTTGAGGAGAAGCCTATTTCTCATTACCGGACACGCTACCAGACCTGAACTACCTATTTATTAAAGTTTACAAAAAATATATACTTAAGTAAAACCAACAAAGTGGGTAGACAGTATTAAATTAGTGGAACAGTTTGAGAAGTAAAACATTTTTTTTTTATAAATAGCTCTGAATTGCCGCTTTGTTAACTGAAACAGTTGTAGGTAAATTAATTTCGTACGAAGAAAGAAAGATTTAGCGCGATACTTGTTAAACGACGAGATAGCTAGACAAAGCGGATATCGTTGTAACCTGTTAAAGCACCCACATAACTACTTCTTAACAGATAATCCAATTAACATTAGGTACATAACCCGGGAGAAAACCGGTCCCAGGCGGTCTACAGAGTTAACTAATAAGTAGGTACTAACTTATCACTAGCAAAATGCGTTATGTATTAAAATGAGTCATTCCTTACAAATTACATACAGAGAGATACAACCTTGTTGCATCCGCTTCAAAAGCTCTTTAGGACAACTGGTAAACAATAATCTTGTTGGTAAATAAACAAACTTATAATGTTTTGCACTTTACCACTTAACACGCTGAGAGCCTGAAACAAGTTTAACGGATGATTTCGCAATCGTCAAAATTATTTTAAGTGAGTAAAGTAAAGATATTTTGCTTAGCGCTTTAGTAAAGTACATACTTTTAAAGATGAGTGTTGTATTTACCAACCACGAAAAAATAATCGGACGGGTTTGTTTCGAACAGCTGACCTTTGATTAAAACACGCAATAATGGCTGTTCAAACAGAAAATATTTATACCATCACATATTTTTTTATGGAAGCTACAGAACAGACAGGTTTACCTTTTACTAGGTCGTGTATTATTAAAATAAGACCTTACCTATAGCTTCGTATATCTATGGGTGAGGGTAGATAAAACAAAAATGTGGTCGTTTTACCGTTTATCGGCGGCGGTTTACCTACAAGTGGGCGGTCGGTACAGTTAGTCGAAAGCTGCCCAAGCGCATCAGGCATCAACAGGTTGTTGTGACCGAAGCAAACCGTGTCACCGGACACGACATGTAACGACGCCCAATTAATTTGTGCAATAAACAAGTAATGCACTTATGTTTATTTATTTATCTACCGTTTATTACCTAGAACAGATACCTGTTCAATTAAATTTATACATTTAATTACCTATCATATTAGTGTTTTCCGGCATGGTTTTTGGGATTAGTCCGCAACCATGCGGGGATTTTCTGAGTACTGTGGGAGTAGGTATCTATGGACATTCTATGTACTTACATCTAGAAAAGATTCAGATCTATGTAGTAGGTACATCAACTCTACCTCAGTAGATGCATGTTGACTATCTGCGAGGTGTTCTTGATGGAACTTTACAAACTCAAAATCGCAACCTTTGTGACTTGACCTCATATCACAACTATTTATATACAAAAAGATAACCAAGAATATATTAATACATATTTAGAATACGTGAAATATGCTGAGCTGTTAGGCCTCATTTTATCAACAAACAGCGTTTTTGTTATAAATGAATGTACGATTGAAGGCGCAGGGCATCAGAGATAATACATCACATCGTACGAGTACCTACGTATTTGCCAAATTCAAATGTAAATAAACAAGATTGATTAACAAAAATAGCTTCTTGAACGATTGTTTCAAGTTTTCAATGGCAAAGGTTATCGGGGCACTGGGTCGAGCCAGTAGACCTTCGAAGTTTTTACAATGTATAAGATAATAGAATTATTATATTACCCAAGTACTTGAATCGAAAGTTTTTGTTAAATTATCGAAGTGTTTTTTCAAAATACGGTAAATTCTATCGATATAAGTATTTATACAAACATAGAGTTAGGCTATTATTATCAGATAAAATACCATATTTATAACGGATGACATTCAACATAGCTGTATGTATTGCGCAATTCTGCTGTGTTAATACCAGTTTAGCAACGGCGACCGGCGGTGCGGTTAGCCGGTGCTGCTGTACCGCTATCTCGGCGAATAAATAAAAGATGCAGCGGAGAATGGGTACATAGCGGGCCCCAGCCGCAGACCAAGTTCAGTGCACCTTCGGCCATGGTTAACTACAGACGGGTGGTGTGCGAGGTGGCGGTGGTGGCCGCGTTGCTCGCGGTGGCGGCCGCCGCGCCGGCCCCCGACTGCGACGAGCCCCACGTCCACTACGACCAGCGGCAGAACGGCAGTGAAAACTATAGACTGAATATCGATGGAGTGGTAATCGCGGTGGCGCCTGCGGAGACCCTGATGTCGGCGTTGGGTGATATGGACGACCTCCTAGATCTGGCTTTAGAGGAATACAATCAGGATTATCCGTCGAAACCGCCCCAGAGTACTCCTTCTAGTGAACTGGCAGTAGTGTCTTTGCCGCTAGAAACCAAGCCTGAAGAGGTAAACAAGCCTGAGGACGCTAAGCCTGTGGAGGGAAAGCCTCAAGAAGACAAACCGCAAGAGAAGCCTGAGGATTCGAAGCCAGATACCCCGCTCAGTGACGTCAGCTTAAGCTCGGATTTGAAGAGTCAGAAAAAAGACGCGTCAACGAGGAAACAGGAGAAAGCTCAAAGGTACTTCAAATTACCGATTTATAATTTTTCAGGTATTTCTTTATTAAAACATATGCAGTTATTTCACGTCAACACTTATACCCTATGTCACATAGGAAATCCCTTAGATGCTAGACTTCCTATGTGAAATAGACTGTAGTTGAAGAAAAGCAAACTAGACTTTTCTACACTAGGTTTGTCATTCTTGTCCAAATTTTGGATTATCGTTCAAGCATTTTATATTATTGCAATAACAATTAAAATTTAAATCAACGTTCTGTTTAAATAAAATATGCTCGTTATATAGAGTTTATTATTATCATATATTAACTAACAATATTGATTGTTTTCAGACTGAAAAACCGCCTCGCCACGATTCTAATGCCGCTCCTCAGGAAGACCCGACACCACTGAAGAAAAGGACATGTGACCTGCATCGACCGCTATTTGTAAACATTACAAATAATCGTGGTAGAGTCGCTCTCCGTAGTATTAACTTTATTATTTAATTGAATGTGTAGCCATGTTTGCATTTACTTAGTGCTATAAGTTCGACTTAAATCATAAGTTTGTACATTATTGTTTTGTTGAAAATAAAATATTAATTCTTATTGAAAAATCCCTAATATGTCCTTTTCTTGAACCTCTACATCTAAGCTATTAAGCTCTTCTTCGCTTACTCCATACATGGTAGTCATTTTTACTAGACGCATATTTATAATTATATTGATTAAACAATCATACACATTTCTTAATACACCCATGGAATTATTCTACGTCCGTGAATAAGCCTTAAATGCAGCATTAATTATTTAAAATAATGTCACTTCCTAAACAAAAGTAAAGCAAAACAAACAGCGATCATGACTATCGTTGTTGATAAAGTTCTGTAAGCTTTCCTTATTTCAACGATTTTATATACCTACGTATAGTTTTTTGGGAATTTACCTGCGAATATTAAAACCTCTTGTTGTTTTCTGAGATTGGTAAAAGTTTTATCGGTTAACACTTCACGTACTTAACTATAACCAGTACGGACTCAAAAACTAAGAAAACTCAAATCCTACATCACTTTTCCGACCGTGATTTGAACTATGATTCTTTATAATACATAAGCTTTGGAATCGTACAGCATTCCTTCTTAATTAAGATGAAAGTGAGATAAAGGAGACAGCTCTTAATAACAGTCTGGCCAAAGTGAGTGGTTCCTATTGTTTATCACAATGGGAAGTGGGGCAACATAATAGTGTAGGTAATTAACCAGTCTCTACAACACTGATATAGGTGTGAAGGTAACTTTCATTAATGGTCTACTATGAAAAATTTAAATATGGGTAATTACCAACCTGACTGACAATATGATCAGATCGTTTAACTGTACTTCTCAAACGAGAGGTACAAGGTACAAGACTTATTGTCATAAGTAAGTTATCTTAAAAGTATCCTATAAATATTACTGTCCTACCCTATCTAAGGATTGGTGGAAAGGTAGCTTCTGCTAGTTTTTATATCACGAAGAAGCTAAAATATTTTTAACGACGATGAAAAATAAGCATGTTACATTTTTAACGTCTCAAAAATAAGAATTTTGGGATATTTGTATAGAAAATTGTGCAGCAGTATGGATCTCAGAGGTACTTACTAACAATTTATCCTACAAATATTTTACGTAAATGCCAGGCCGGCGACTTTACAAATGTATATAAGCTCGCAGAGCTGCACAAGAGCGCGCGAACTATATACCTACTTACTAAATCGATATACCTAGTATAAATCGAAGATAGCAAATTGTCGTATGTACAAGTACATACCTGCCTACTTAATACTGGATTGGTACTGGGTATAACAGCTATTAGAAAAATAACGGATCAGTTGACGATCCAAGTAACTGCATCCCAGCATTCATTATCCTATTAATTACTTATAGGTATTCACCCGATGCTCCGCAGTTGTAACACGTCCGCTATCCACATGTCTGATGTGGACCATTAGAGATATACTTACCTACTTGTATGTATGTGTTTCAGTTGTGTCTGTGTGTGTGCGTGCAAACAAAACTCGGTTATCGTATCGATGACCCGCGGTCACTGTCACACGCGAGAGGAAACGGCTCGAGCCCATCATACCAGACGACACGTCATTGGAATATGCTTTTATTGTACCTAAATGTTTGGCTTGTGTAGCGACATTGGAAGATAGTTCTGTTCTTTTAGGTACCTGTTTGTATTTACAAACGAGTAACTTCGGTTTGTGAGGCTTCCCCATAGGCCTTCCATAGGACTTCCACATGTCACGATCCTTCGTCACTCGAATCCAATATCTTCTGTGTCATTGTTTCACCTCGTGGAACGCCGTCTGTCCTATAGTTCCTGACTTTTATATCCGGTGCTTTTCCCATTGTCTTGGTTTCTCATGTAGGCGGTACCTTCTCAGATTAAAGACATGGAATAGGTAGGTCCGGATAGCATTTCCTGCTTTACTGCCATGCTAGCTGTCAATTTCCTTGCTCTATTTATGACAGACAAAGGGTCAAACACTGCCCTAATGTATGGATACCTACGAGTACCTATATCTATTTCCACAAGTAGAACATCTAATGCACGCCGCCGCCCGCCCCGGTGAATGATGATGGTTGAATTATGAAAAGCGATACAATACAACAGAATCAACCCAAATTAAGATTTCAACGCGTGCAATCAATGTTTTGTCATGTGATTTGTGATCGAGCTCAGTAAAGCTTTTGAGCGGGTTTGTGTAGGTATGTCATTAGACATATTTATAATATAGGTATAAGGGCTCATTTGAGGTGCACATAGTACAAGAGAAAAATACATTAGGTAAGTACTTTACCTACTCACCTGTAAGTAAAAGTAGTGAATAGGTAGGTTCTATGCTGTTTATTGTAAGACAAGTTGGTGATTAACTCTTAAGCTCCTTACGAGACTTGGAGCATTGATGTCGTGTTAACCGTTACAATGTGCCCGATTCGAGCGCGGGACTGGTTCGCGTGTCGGCGGTAAAAGCGGCGCGGGCGCATGCGGGGCGCAGTCAGCGCATTGGAGAACAGCCGCGCGCACGCACCATGCTCCTAGTTCTCGTCTGTTTAGTCGCGGCCGCTGCCGCCGCGCCCCCTACTTACGATCAGCGGCAAGATGGAGAGGTCAACGTCCAGGCCGACGTCCAGAACATCATGATCCTCCTTGCGATACCGAAGAAAATGAACAGCCTGCTCGACATGTTCAGGAGGAGCCACAGGCCTGCTTATAAGGAACCAGGGTTGCAGGACCGGGCGGACGTACAAGTCATGGAGGCGTTCGTCGAGCCGAACACGCCGTACCGAGTCGAGATCGGGTCGGAGAGGTCGGCGGTGGACGGGCGCGCGGTCGAGGTTGTGATCGCCGGCCGCCGCCGAATGGACCCCGACCAGCCGGAGCAGGATGAGTACAAGCTTCTGGGCGCGACAGAGCAGTGCGGACCCGATAGAGTCCGTGATCCCGACACTCTTATCTGCAAATTTCCAGAGAGCGAAAAGGTGGAGGAATCAAACAAAGACACCGATGAAGTGAAATCTCAGACGCCTGATAAAATCGATTCGCCGCCGACGCCTGATAAAATCGAAACGTCGCCGACGCCTAATAAAATCAAATCGCAGCCGACGCCTAATAAAATCAAATCGCAGCCAACGCCTAATAAAATCAAATCGCAGCCGACGCCCGAAGTAATCGCAACGTAGATCACGATCTCTATATAAGTAGTTAATTTATTTTCATGCCATTGTAACTTATTTATTTTTATAATGTTAAGTAAATCTCTGTTTCTTGCTTTTATCTTTTAATTGACCTACGCATTTATATAAGTGTACTACAGTACGATTACCTACGTACCTTGTACATAGGTATATTCATTTACTTGGTTATCATGGGCAATGTTGTCAAACAACATTTGCAACTGGCTTCATTTTCTTGAGGCAGATTTGAAACTGGTTGAAAATTTAATCATTAGTAGGGAGACATAAAATATAGGCTTGTCTTAATTTGTCTCATGTATTTAAAAAAAACCCAGATGATGGGAAGGATCTAGTGTATTGTTATCAGGTAGATTGTCTTAATGAGGGCTATTATTAAAAGTAGGAGTTATTAAAGAGTTTGTAACACAATCCTTAATTCAAGCTTTCTAATTCTGGGTGCAAAGAAGAGAAACGTCATCTCATTGTATCCCGACTCTCCTTAGAGGATGAAGCACTAATATTTACAATGCTTGTATGATGGTACCTACATTATGTTTAACCATGCACAATACTTATGTGGGTACATCATAATTTATTTTTGGTTGGGGATAAAACACTGACATGTTATCTCAAAGTTTATGTAGGAGCATCGTATAATAATAAGGTAACAGCAAACCACAACATCTGCGTCAGTCTTTTTAAAACGTCTAGGCGCTTCCATGAGCCGCCGTCGACGATAAGTATTGAACTACATGTGAAACCGTTACAACTCTCCCATAATAATGTACAGTTTCAAATGAGTATACATTAAATACCTACATACATAATAAATAAACATGTTTATGCTCGATAATGGAATGGGCTTCTTGGATAGTAAAGTGTCAAAAGCCTAGTGCAAGGCGTCAATGTCTAGTGGTTAGATGCGCCGCCCTCGTAGCTGAGAGGTTCCGGGTTCGATCCCCATCTTGGCCATTAAACTATTGACGTGGGACCACTCCTAACACAATCATTAGCTTAGCCGGAGCGGCTAATGAGAATACAAGTAGGTAATGTGATAAACTCACATCGCTAGTAATCTTTATAAAAAATAGCAAGGCAAAGTCTTCAAAGGCAAGTACCTATACAGGTTTCTTAAAGGCTGGCAACGCGTCTGCTTGTCTGCTCCCCTTAAGTTGCGAATGTCTTAGGCTATGGTTACCGCTTTCCATCAGTCGGACCATCTGTCAGTGTGCCTTACTAAGCAATAAAAAACAGTGTCGTCTAGGGACGCCCGAAAGAAGCGAAGCTTTATAGCATAAAGCCTAGGGCGCCACAGCTGCTACTTTGTATACCTATATATTATATCGTGTAACGCTACTGACGCTTAGCACGGATAGAGTGGCCGCGCGGCGAGCTCCCCGAACGTCCATATAGAAACTTCGCTTAAAAGTAAAGTTAATAGTCCACACTGTGTAGAAAAGAAATACTTTCGCAAAAGGAGATGTGTTCTACTTTATCGAATCAGTTCGCGGTCACGCGGTCAGTGGTATTTATCGATCGTTAAGAATTTGGTCCGGCCGGGTCAACGTCTCAAATGAAAGTCACGGCCAAATATTTACATCTCACTTCTACCTCGAGCTTTGAATATTCTATTACCTACGCCTTATTCACTACACCTTCTTTTCGCAAATATGGTCCGCTACCCTGGCCCCATCCTAATAGAGAGGAGCATGCCATTATTTACACGGCAAACAGATTGTAAATTTCATATAGGGTTATTAGGTATATCAAGCCCGTTGAGTATCTTGCCAGATCTTCTCAGTCGAGATCGCGTTCCGATCCGGTACGGTTGTAGAAATAAAAATTACCATTAGTCAATTTGTAAGTTCCCCCGTAGGCCTAAACAAAATAATTATTAAACAAATTTATCAAATAATAAGATTTCCTGACAATGTCCCTGACTCTTTAGTACCAACTTAAATATTCTGACATTGTGTCTGAATCTTGATAAGGTTTTATTATTTTATTTCTTGTTATCTGAAATTCTGATAACACTACGTAGGTATAAAAATATAGCTGCATTCTGATTTAGCATGCTTAATCTTATTAATGTATATTTTTACAAAGAAACAAAGTCGGCAAACGTAGTAGTA
Source organism: Notodonta dromedarius (assembly GCA_905147325.1). Classification (NCBI taxonomy): domain Eukaryota; kingdom Metazoa; phylum Arthropoda; class Insecta; order Lepidoptera; family Notodontidae; genus Notodonta; species Notodonta dromedarius. The sequence goes on along the minus strand of LR990161.1, from coordinate 10,962,983 downwards.
TACGACTTGCCTGATGTTAAGCAGTTACCGAACTTATAGATGCTTGCAATAATAAATAAATAATACTAGTTGCTGCCCGCGACTTCGTCGGCGTAGACTTAAGAAAAGTATTCTATGTGTTAATCTAGGTTATAAACTATCTGTGTCCCAATTTCATCCAAATCCGTTCAGTAGTTTTTGCGTGAAAGAGTAACAAACATACATCCACACTCACAAACTTTCGCATTTATAATATTACTAGCTGAGCCCGCGACTTCGGCCGCGTGGAATTTTGATCCTTTCTTAGGGGATGTCTACGTCATAGTAGCTTTATGCATGCAAAGTCTCAGCCCGATCGGTTTAAAATTGACAAAGTTTCATACAAACTTTCATCCCCTATTTTATCCCCTAGGGGGTAGAATTAATAAAAATCTTTTCTTAGCGGATGCCTACGTCATAACATCTACCTGCATGCCAAATTTCAGCCCGATCCGTCCAGTGGTTTGGGCTGTGCGTTGATAGATCACTATGTCAGTCAGTCAGTCAGTCACCTTTGAGTTATATATATATATAGATTACTAGCTGTGCCCCGTGACTTCATCCGCGTAGTATTGGATTATTGGGTTAAAAAGTATCCTATATGTTAATCCCGGTTATAATCTATCTGTGTTCCAAATTTCATCCAAATCCGTTCAGTAGTTTTTGCGTGAAGGAGTAACAAACATACATACATACATACATACATCCACACTCACAAACTTTCGCATTTATAATATTAGTAGGAATATCTCGTTAGTATTCGTGTACGTAACCATCTTTCAGATATAAATCAGTTTTATGTTCCCATAATTTGAATAAAATTAATATAATTACTTAAGTAATTCTTTGTGTGAAAATTAGGTAAACATATTACCTACTCTGGATTTTTACAACAAATGTAGGTACTTACATATGTAAGTAAAAAGGTAGGCTGGCTCTCGCGGTGACCCACCTATGACCTAGGAATTAAACACTAGGGTAAAATCAGTTAAAATCCTGTTAAAATAAAACGAACATTACTTTTTGACTCTTTGTTTATCTAGTTAGGTAAACAAATTTACTTCGGCCTTTATCCACCGATAAGTATGATACCCTACCTAGGTAGGTACATTTTAGGATTCCGTAGCGCGTAGTACCCCATCGAAATAATGTGGGACTTCCCTAATAAGTAGAGTCCGACCGAAACTGGTTTTCTGGCCGAAACCGAAACCGAACTTTCGGTCGTACACTACTAATAAGTAATACGAGTATGTGAAAGTTTGTATGCTTGGATGATGGTTACTCAATCACGTTAAAACGGCTGAACGGATTTGGATAAAATTTGGTCATAGATAGTTTACAACCCGAATTAACATATAGGATATTTTATCTAAATCAGTGCCGCAGTGAACGTGTTAAGGAATGTTCACCTACAATCAAATTAGGTACAGCTAGCGTCGCAGCGCATGCTAGTGCGATCCCGTGGCGCTTTCCTAGGCAGATTATGGTACACAGTGGGTTTTAATGGGTATAGAGCTCGACCGGGACTCCCACATAAACTTCCTTCTCCCCTCGATGCGGGAAGGGATCCATCAAGGATTTTCATACAAACACAAGGTAACTACAGCCACATCGAGTATAGAGCAGCGATAAATCTTACCGTCGTAAATATTCTCTACGGAACACTCTACTAACAAATGCAACCCTGTTAATTATTTTAATGCTGATGCATTACATTATTTTTGGTACCTTGGTATGCAGGTAGCTGTCCGTTGGTATAAAACTACAGAGCTGCTTCAGATCTGCTACGAACAGTAGTGTGTAAACTTTTGCATTTAATAATGGAAGAAATATGCAAACATTTTCCTTTTGAATATAAAGAGTTAGAACCGGAGGAGTCTTCTACAATTAAGCGATTATACAAATGTAAGTACCTAATTAATGATATGGGCGTGTAATTTGCTGGAAATTACTAGATACTAACTACTAAGTAAATATTTGCAGCACGTATATTAAAATTTGTCGAAATATTGAAGTGTTGAATCATTTTAGATGGGCGTTTGGGTTATCTATGAAACCAAATGCTACCACAGATAAAATTCGGTTCTTACCTATACCTACATCCTACTAATATTATAAATGCGAATTGGATGAAATTTGGAACACAGATAGATTATAACCGGGATTAACATATAGGATACTTTTTAAGCCAATAATCCAATACTACGAGGATGAAGTCGCGGGGCACAGCTAGTTGTGAATAAATATTTAATTAAATCATGGTCTTGTCTACCACAAAGTGTTATTACACACATTATTTTGTAAATAAACTAGAATAATTATGAAAGTCGCATCAAAAACCATTAGCCATTAGGGTTGCCATTACATCTCAATTATTGTTTTGTTAGCTCACGCGGATTATGTAAGGGTTGGCCCTAAAGGATACTTAGTGCTGAGAAACTTCAAGATTGGAGCGGCTGACATATACAACATGCCTGTCAGATCCACTGACATATTCGTGGTCACCTTCCAACGATCAGGTAAATGCAAATTTAATATCTATACTTAATTTTAATTTTAAGTGCTACCGTGCTATGTTTCCTTGTGTTTCCCAAATATATTTTTAAATAACTAATTAAATCATCATTTGAATTCTTGTTCTTTTAATTTCTGTAATAGTTGGAATATGTTCTATTCGGAATTTAGTTGCTTGTTAGGAACTGATTTTACTCTGTTAGTAAAGTCTGTTCGTTATCTATACATCTATACAAATAAATAAAATTGGAGTGTCTGTTTGTAATATCAAAATAACACCTTTTCACTAAATGCATATGAGTGTACAAACGCCACCTATAACAAAAACGCGATTTAAATTTTTTTGTCTGTGTGTCTGTCTGTCTGTCTGTCTGTGTGTTTGTTCCGGGTAATCTCCAAACCGCTGGACCGATTTCGTCGGGACTTTCACTGGCAGATAGCTGATGTTTTAAGGAGTAACTTAGGCTACTTTAATTTTAGAAAAACAATTAAGGTTCCGCGTAAAAAAATAAAAACACATGAAATCAAAGAGTATCTCCGAAACGGGTGGACCGATTTTGACGGGACTTTCACTGGTAGATAGCTGATGGTATAAACAGTAACTAAGGCTACTTTTATTTTAGAAAAGCAAAATTTTAAAAAATGTGTCCTGTCGCGCGGGCTCAGAACGCGGGAGCGGGCTTTTTTGTAAAGTTAAATCCCACGCGGACGAAGTCGCGGGCTCAGCTAGTACAAAAATATAATGTAACTAAAATCAATGTGGGTTTTTCTGCCCCAAGTATCTAGGGTGTTACCAGACCATCCGATCGAATCATTTAATGAAATGAATAGACGTTGATCAACAATTTATATATACCTAGACTCTAAAGTAACGATTGGTATCCATCTAGGGACGTCTAGGGAAGCCCGAAAGAAACGAAGCTTTATAGTATAAAGCGTAAGAACTAAGCGTTAAAAACAGCCGAGGCGCGCGCGCCGCAGCTGCCACTCTATTTACCTATATAGGAATATGTCGTGTAACGCTGCTGACGTTTAGCACAGATAAATTGGCCGCGCAGCGAGGGCCCGAACGTCCGTTTAGAACAGTGGTTCCCAAACTTATTTTGTGTATTTTGTCCAGTTTGAGAATAAATTATTTTTAGCGCCCCCATTTTTTTCACCTTTTTAAAAACCACTATAACGTCAAATTAAATTAATTGATTATTGTGAGCTACACAACGACCCCATTTTTTTCTGGGTCTCTTAGCGCCCCCTTCAGGTCTGCAGCGCCCACGAGGGGGCGTTATCGCCCACTTTGGGAAAGGATGGTTTAGAAGCTTAACTTTAAAAAATTCAATTGTAATTTGAGGGAGGATAATTAATTAATTTTATTGTCCAATTCTTTAAGAAAGATGGCAAAGGATGAATTCTGACCTCGTTTTGTAGTACTTAATTATTGTCCAGTTATGTTCTACATTCATTTATATTGCAGGCACTACCTGGACCCAAGAGCTGGTTTGGCTATTAGCAAATAATTTCGATTACGCCACAGCGAGGGCCAAGCCGCTCACGCAAAGATATCCATTTTTGGAGTAAGTAGGTATTGGATGGTAGACTATCCCAGGTACAATTTACCTCGAACGAGTGATAGGCAAATACATTGCATATGATGTAGTAGGTTGTTGTTATCTACGGTTCTCTATTTACGGTATTCGATCTCATTTTAATAATTCACTATATTTTTCATGTAATGACATAATGTGTTTGGTTCCTTTCTAACAGCGGACAGTCACTCGCTACCGACCAACTGAAAAATTATACCATCCCTTTTTTTTGTGATAGGTACATCACCAGTTTACTTTACTCAGGCGTCATGCAAAACATCGTGCGTATTAAAATAAGATCTTTTATCATGATAATATCGAATAATATATTATAACAATAATAATAAATCAATTACATGTTCTTACCTCCAAATTATCTAATACTATCCAACCTACCTAGTATCCAACCCACATTTAAAATTGGATATAATTAGCTTTGATAAAAGACGTAAAATTAGTAATAAAATGTAGTACATAAAAAGGCAATACAAGTTAAATATCAATTAGTTGTAAAGTCAAACACACCCACTGACAATATTTTTTTATTCTTCCCAGTCTTTTCATGCACTACGACGACCAATGGAAGAAGGAGTTTATGGAAAAATATCAAGAGCACCCAGATAAAGAGAGAGCATTGATGGTGATGGATGTTATGTCAATGTCTGTGGTGGATTCCTTAGAAAGCGCCCCCTCCCCGCGCTTCATCAAGTCGCACCTGCCACTGTCCCTGCTGCCGCCGCCGCTGCTGGACACCACGAGGGTGGTGTACGTGGCGCGGGACCCGCGAGATGTCGCTGTGTCTTCCTACCACATGTCTCGAATGCTAACAGTGATGGAATATAAAGGCACATTCAAAGAATTTTGGGATACTTTTAGGAACGATTTAGGTACGTAACTATGATACACGTTGATTTGATGAATAGATGTAACAAAATGTTTAGGCATATAAAAAGTCTGTGTCGACTGATATACCCACAATGCCGATAGTTAAGTATAAGCATATAATTTGACCACTAACCGACCAATGATATTTGAAACAATATTACTGACCCCAGTGACATCCAGTGATTATTTTGCTACCTGCTTAATATGCTTGCTTGAATGACATTGATACGTCATCTTCCAGAAGTCTTATTGTGAGGTCTGAATTAAAAACCTTGAAATTAACTTTATTTCATATTTTCAGTGACGCTGACGCCATTCTTCGAGCATATCAAAGAAGCGTGGGAGAAGAGACACCACCCCAACATGCTGTTCCTGTTCTATGAAGAACTTTCAAAGGTGAGAGAAAGTTGGCACCTTGATCTTTGGGACTTCCTTTCAGTTTTTTTTTTACCTTGGGTTTCGGAAATGAATAAAAATTAATATTATTTAATACAAATAATGCAATATTACCTACAGACACATGAACCAATTTCCTCAGTACATGTTTAAAACCATCATATAACAGTCTGATGATCCATTTCTTTGCATAGGTACATTTGACAACAGCGCTCCTAGCGGAAACATGCATCCATGGTTCATGTATCCAAATTCCAGACATTCGACTGTATTTAAATACGATCAAAACTCATTCCAAACCCCATCTGATAGAGGAAAATATTGAATCAGAGATCCATCCCGCCACCTAGATGCTCACTCTTCCGTGATTTGTACCGACAACCAAACTAAATGCCTCTGTGCCCAGGACCTGCCGGCAGCGATACGGCGGGTATCAGACTTTCTGGGCAAGACCGTCACTCCAGACGAGATGGACCGCCTCTGTGACCACCTAAGCATCAAGAATTTTAGGGACAACGAAGCGCTGAACTTCCATGAGCAGAAGAAATACGGCATAACCTCCAGTGACGAACCATTTATCAGAAAAGGTGAGAGAGGTCTTTGAGCGTTAGATTGATCTATGACAGTTCCTCCCATTAATAAAGTCCTAAAAGGACTTACGGCCGTATTCACAAGCAAACTTATCTAATTAAGAGACAAATTCTGTACAAAGTTTGTAATTTCTCAATGGGCTATGCGTTTGCGCGCACTGTGATACCTCATAGTAATGTTCGTGAATGAATACGACACGACATTAATAGTCATTGATGATTTACAGGTACATACTTATCGGGTTTCCATTTGTTTTGTATAGATTCTTAATTCCATAGAACTTTGTGTATCATCAGCAACATTAGGCCTTGCGTCCAAGAGCATAGAGTCGTAGACTGTTAAAGACTACCTACTTACTTCAATTTTTTTTAGCAGGCTTCAGACTGTTTGACGTGTAAGGTATCATAGCACAGGTATAATTTATGTATAGGGACTCCTAAGAAGAGGGCTTAAAAAGTGCGTTCTCTATCTTGAAAATATTTTAATCTTGACGACCCCTTGGCGCAGTGGTTCGAGCGTAGGCCGCTCGGCTCACTGCACATGTTAATTTCAGGTTCGATTCCCGCCGGAGGAAATATCGGAAATGGCCTTTTCGTAATTTGCCCTGGTCTGGGTGTCACTGGGATCGCCCCCAGTCCATCGTACGGTACCCATAGTACTAGTACAATTTATTATTTATTGTAAAAAATAAGCTATCAAAAACGTTATGTGCTGTAGCATCTCAATGATGGTGATTGGTGGTATTTCATGGACAAAAATTTGGTCAAATTGTCCAGGCAAGGCGGGCGGGTGGCGCGACTACTTCGACGAGGAGCTGTCGCAGCAGGCGGAGCGCTGGATGGCGGACAACCTGCGCGACACCGACCTGCGCTTCCCGGACATATAGATAATCAGTGGAATAGAAAATATATTTATGAGCGATCTTACGCAGGCAGCATCATTCCAGCTTAGCTGTAAAAGTATTTATTTTTTGTTATTATAAATAGGTACTGCATATGCAGTACCTACCTATTTATAATAACAAACAATAAATATTAATAAGTATATATCATACTAATATTATAAAGAGGAAAACTTTGTTTGTTTGATTGTAATGAATAGGCTCCGAAACTAATGAACCGATTTGAAAAATTCTTTCACTGTTGGGAAGCTACACTATCCCCGAGTGACATAGGCTATAATATATTTTCAAAAAAATTAGGGATCCTTACTAAAACTCGAATAATGTAACCGCAATGTACCCGTGCGAAGCCGGGCGGGCCGCTAGTATTATATAATATGAATTTGTTAAAAAGCTGTTTTTTTTTAAGGGAAGCTTCTATACGGACGTACGGGGCGTTCGCCGCGCGGCCACTCTATCCGTGATAAGCGTCAGTAGCATTAAACGAAGACATCAGTAGCGTTACACGATATATAGGTATACAGAGTGGCAGCTGTGGCGCCCTGCGCTTTATACTATAAAGCTTTGCTTCTTTCGAGCGTCCCTTGACGGCATTGTTTTAGTTGTATTTGACATTACAAACAGACATTTCAATTGTATTTATTTGTATAGATTGTATAATTAAACTAAGAAGTACCTACTTGGTTTCTTACGTCATTTAATTAAAAACCTAGCGTTAACTGATTGGAATTGGCTGGCTCCTAGCGTGAGAATTGAGACCAATGTACAAAATAGGTACCAAATACATTTTTGTTTGGTTTTACTTAAAATTTTACGAATTAATGCCAAATTGGACCTATTTATGCAAAATGGAACCAACCCACATGCACAACTGTAGACCAAAACCAACCTTGTGTTAGTGGTTCTAGGTTGGTTTCAGTTTGCAGAGGTGTGTGTGGGTTGGTTCCATTTTGCAAAAGTAGGTCCAATTGTTTATTATATTGTAATAATTAATTATGAGAACATAGCCAGGAAATGGTTTTGTTTTTTTTTTCAGAACGGATAAGTACTTAAACGAAAACTACGTATAATACCAATTCAGTAGGTAACTGGTGAGTGAACTTGATCGTGTCTTATATCAGACTTGGTGTAACCCGCCCAGATGGAGGAACATACTTGTTTACCTTTCCCGTTCAAATGTCAAGAACTCGATCATGAAGAGAAGGCGGCAGTCTCGAAGTTATTCAAATGTAAGGGTTCAATAATCTTAACCCATTTTTGAAGAATAGTGGCATCCTATAAGATTGTAGCGGTCATTCACACGAGTAACTCGGCACTGATCATTTTCATATTTTTTCTGTATCCGGATGTCTGTTCTGTCAAAAAAAACCGGACAAGTGCTAGTAGAACTCGCGCCCTGAGGGTTCCGTACAACATTTTATTATGATTTTAGATAGTTTTTCCATTCTTGGATTCCAATATCGTTACCGGCAAGATATTTTAATAATAAATAGTTCCCAAAAATGCTTAAACAAAATTCGGGAACCCAATACAAACTGCAACCAAACTGGATTACAAACTACAATACAAACCCTTATTTTACACACTTAGGGGTGGAATTTTACAAAACGCTGAAATTAATATTTTTTATTTGTAATAAGTAACCTCAATACTTATTTTCATGTCTCTAGGTTCATTTATTTTTATTACCCCATACAAACTTTCACCCCCTATTTTATGCACTTAGGGGGGGAATTTTCCAAAAAACCTAACTTAGTGGATACTTGCGGTATATAAGATACTTACTGACAAAATTTCATGATTCTAACACCAGCGGTTTGGGCTGTGCGTTGATTCCTTTGTATTGATAAGTGCCTTTGCGAAAAGTATCAAAATATGTGACATAAGTCACCGTATCTTTTGATTGCGTTGACTTAGAAGCCAAATTTTTTTACACCTACATGTGACATAGCATTTCATATTTGGTATTAATTGCAACTTGATAACTCTACCCGTTTCTGAGAAAAAAGGTCTTGACAGACAGACAGACAGATAGACAGACAGACAGACAGACATACAGACAGACAGACGGACAACAAAGTGATCCTTTATGGATTCCGGTTTTTCCTTGTAAGGTCCGTAACCCTAAAAAAAGACTAAACGATAAGTCGGCTTTGTGTAGTCATTCAGCGTAGCAAAGAGAAGCATTTCCAGACTTCGAGAAAAGTAGGTACTTACCTACTTCAATCATTTGGGGTTATTTTATACGGCGACTAATTTATTCAAGGGTTTTAATCAACGAATCCAAAAATATGGCAATAGACAAAGAGTTTGTGTCGACCTAGTATTTTTCGTACAAACTAACCTACCATAATAGATATATTAGCGACCAACACTTTATTATTCCACCACAAAACAAGACAAAATATAAAAAATACCTGTTTATATTTACACATAAAGTCACTACGATCGATCTTATCATCAACCCTTCCGATATCGAAAGCACACAAACTTTTTTTAATGCAACAATGCAACAAAGTCGGTAAGCAGGCCTACGACCCGCCTGATGTTATGCAGTTACCGAAGCGTATGGATCCTTGCAATACCAATGCGATTATTCGCACTTTGCCGTAATTAGCCAGCATAACGTGAGGTATTTCATAGTCTCCTCTCCAAGAGCATTGCACCAAAGCATTTTGGTGACTACGCCCTTGCTATGTTGGATCGTTGGACTCTACGATTTATCCTTGCTAAACGACCATCATCAATATGGGCATCTTCCCGTCTCGCCTCGTGTTCTATTTGTAACGCTGTTTGATCTTCTGCGTTGGGCTCAGGCAGAATCACGTCATCGCATTGCACCGCAATATTTTGAAGGACGCAACAAGCATTAACAATATTGGCTGCAGCTTTGGGTTTACAATGGAGCTTCCTGTCAACGAATAAACACCTGTAATATCTAAATATATATAACTCAAAGGTGACTGACTGACTGACTGACATAGTGATCTATCAACGCACAGCCCAAACCACTGGACGGATCGGGCTGAAATTTGGCATGCAGGCAGATGTTATGACGTAGGCATCCGCTAAAAAAGGATTTTGATTAATTCTACCCCCAAGGGGATAAAATAGGGGATGAAAGTTTGTATGAAATTTTGTCAATTAAATTCCACGCGGACAAAGTCACGCGGGCACAGCTAGTATATTCATATAAATGTTTAATACTTACATGGCCAGCCTTTATCGGGATTTTAACCCACGATTCATATATACTATATAAGTATAGATATTTGGGTTTTTATTTATATTTGCAGTCAATCTGTTACTTGATGTTACCTGAAACGAGTCTTTAAAATGCTAATGCATTGCTCCAAAATTCCTTGTTGTTGGACGCCTCTCTGTGTACAAGGCCTCGGAGCTATTGGGTGCAGATTTTTAAAATCTGAGTCATCATTACCCACCTTATGATACCCCTTTCGATTAAAATATCGTTCTTCATGCTCTGACGGAGAAACAATACTAACATAGGTGACATCTATGCAGCTCAGCACACCAGGCAACCCAAACTTCCTGTAGAATCTACACTTTTTTGTATCCCATGAAACAGAACCAATATAATGAAAAATTCTAGGTAGGTACGTAAAAAAAATATATAATGTATCAAATGTATGCAATGTATATCTACATACTCATTGTATTTTTAGCCTAAGAAGGTCTTCGGCGGTCACCGGAAACTTCACATACCTACTTATTTTCTGTTATTTCTCGTATAGCTCGGGAAACAGACAGCTGCGATAGGACGTGGCACTTTGATTGGCCAAAAATAGTTTAGTATGATCCAGTCGCAAAAAAACCCAAGGCCGCCAAAACCTAAAAAAATATTTTTAACATTAGTTTATTTTTTAGTGTTCATGTTCTCCTCAGCAAACCCTTTCATTTGATATCCATACTGTGGTAGTGGTGAAAAAAATTACGAGTCCGCCATCTTGGATGATCCGCGATATTGGAATTAGAATGACGTCACATAGCTAAGCATGCATTGTCATCCAAAATAAGCGTGTACATACCATAAATTTCAGCTCAATCGGTTAAAGATAACTGACTTAAAATTCAGTTGCAAGATTCCACCCTGACAAACATACATTGCAAGATAAATAAAAGCTTTTAAGGGTCGTTCCGCCGTTTCGCGCAAATTCGACCCGTTCCGCGGAATAAAAAAAAATTGTAGTTTTCATGTTTTTTTTTCTCATAATCGAATTTAATTCGTCACCTGAGTCATAAAAACTGGGAGGCACTTTTGTAAGTTATTTAATTACTGAGATATTTATACTTGAAATTTAACGCGTGGATGGTAATGAAAAGTGTTAGGATTGTAATGATTTAGAGCAGGATGGTAAAGATATAAGTGGAGATGGAGGTGAAATATATCAAAAGAGTTATGAAATAGGTCTGAATAGTAATTAACCATAAATGACGGTAATTCATGAAGGAAAGTAAACAAATATTTATTAAATAATCAACGTTTATTATTTCTATTCAGACTTACATTTCAAATCAGTCTCAAATAATCATCTGGGTGAAGTTATTTTTATCACTTGCTACTGCAAAATATCTTTGTATTTAACAGTAATATAAACCTTATAAAAGCTAGAATTAGTCACGCTACAATATGTCAGGTAAGAATATAAGTAGTATTAACTAAAATGGAAATAAAAATCTTCAATAGGTAACATAATATTTAAAGGCTCTTAAACGTAAATCAAACAACCATAACAAAAATGAATGACTTACTGGATCTACTAACAATCAATACAATACTAATTATGGTCTAGACTAGGTTTCCTCAATCTCCGAAGTAAACATCACAGTTTTTAACTTTAAAACCATTATACTTATAGGTAAATTATAACAATCTTTCATTTGAATGCATAATCACAGAGCACAACCTAAAACAGTAAAAGGCCATAAAATAGTACAATACTGAAAAAAAAATAAAAAACCTAAAAAAACTGTCGTTTAATAATAATCTATCAACAATCAACATGATGTAATCAAGCTTCTTAATTTTGCAAGTCAAATGAGAGTTAGGAAATTCAATCACATACGTTATAAAACTTAAAAAATCTTTAATTCTTCACTGTCATCTGAATCATCACAATTATTGATGTTATTTTGTGCTTCTGATTTATTTGATTGAATGAAAGACTCGAATTCTCGTTGATGATGAAAATTAAATACTGATTCTAGTTTTTTTGGGATATTTTTTTCATTTGGTGTCTTATAAAATTTACGGTTTTCCCAACTAAGACGTACGTCAGATAAAATCTTGATCTTAGAAGATCTTGACTCGGTTGAAGATGTAGCTACATTTACCATCGGTGAGAGCTGTAAATCGATTGAACCCTCTAGAGGTTGTAAGTTATTGAAAACATCAGAATCTTCTAGATTATTTAAAATGGTGGTCGTATCGATACTTAATATGGACTGATCGTCATTAACGTAAGTGGGATTATTTTGATCACATTGAAGACTTGATTGACCTGGCTCTGCTTCGCCGTAGTTATCAGAATGAACAATGCCTAAATGTTTATTATGTATACAAGGAATGCTATAATCTTGACAGTCAAAACAACTAAGACTTCGCAAAGTATTCATTTTATCATTATCATCAGTCCAAATTACTTGATGAACTTGCATTGTTCCTTTAAATCCCGGAATATTGGGTGGAAACGTTTTTTCTGCAATATCGTACTCAGTTACTATTTCAAAGTATACGTTCCGTATGTTTTTGGTAACCAAAGCCACAAAATCCTCGAAAGAACCAACATCTCCACCATATTTAACAAAGTCGTCTGCAGTTCTCTTTACAACTGCACCAATACCGTCCGGGGCTCCTTTGCCGTGGCCGGATTCCTGATAATTCCATGTTACCTTACGTATATTACGATAAATATTTTTTAATTTAGTGATCATATAAAATGTATTCTTATTTCTATATTGGCTGGACGGTGAATCAGATAAAAAATGGACTACATTATAAGGCACAAGTACTTGTGCCATCTTTAAAATAGGGCATAAGTGAGCCCATATGGCTCCAGCATCATGTTTTAAGCAATTGCTCATTGTACAAAATGATTTAGTTTTAAATTCACATGTTTCAATATCTTTATAGTAAATAACGCCAGTGTGTAAAGATACTTGTTCTCTACTTCCTCCGAAGTGGAAGGATTGTATCTCTTGATTATATTTCAAACAATAATTTTCACTGAAGTCTATGTGCACTAGTATCTCTGTGTTTTTCAATTTTTGTTTCAGTTGCTTGATAGTCTCATATTGTACTATAATATTTAGATTGTGCTTAAAAAATGTACTTAAAGTTGACTCTAATTTATTAATAACATTGCGAGGATAATCTTCAAACCTCTTTTTGATGGTGACTATTTTAATCTTCTGTTTTCCATCTTTCACCAGATATGGCTTTTTTTGAACGACCCACTGATGAAACACTATTTTGATATCATTTCGAAATTCATGATACTTTAAAACTTTACCAGCACAGGTTGGGCATGTACGTTCAAGACATTTTTGTTTTGTATCACAACATAGACTATTAATAACATGTGTCCCATTACTTTCAGAGATGATTTTCGCGTTTTTTAGTGCCTTAATCAAAAGATTAACATTTGAATGCATTTTGCATTGACAGGTGTCTCGATCTGTATTAGGAAAAACCACCCAGTAGGGCCTATACTTACAGAATGTCGAATAGCTTACATTACTTTTCTCCGTCAAGAATTTAGCATGCAGATTTTTTAAATTATCGTTCATGTACCGTTTCTGTTTCTTTACACCTCTCTTCTTTATAAATTCTCTTTTCCCCGCTGCAACTCTACTGTTCACGTCTTCGTCAAAAAAGGAATGGATTTGATTGATCAATTTTTGCTTTTTTTCTACTAAAATATTCGTTATTCTTCGGTCAAATGGCAATTTATGAAGCAGTTTATATTTTTTAAATCTTTCGCCATGTTTAATTACAGTAACCGCAAAGTCCTTCTTCTTTTTTTTATTTAAAGTTTTATAGCTCTCTTCCAGATTTCGTGACACAGTTTCACTAAAGAGCAGCTGTTTTTTAATTTCTGCCTTCTTTTCAGGTGGTATTTCTAATAACACTTCGTTAACTTTTTTTTCTACAGAATCACATATTGTCTGAGTAACATTACGTCGCTTACGTAATATATCCTTTTCTCTTTCTAGTTGACTGATCCTTTCTTTCAGCTTCTTTACAGTCCTAATATGATTGTAACGTAATCGCCTTATTATATTATTATTAGACTTAGGTAATGGTACGGATATGTTTTGATTGCTTGGGCCTGGACTGGCTTCGGTAAGCATCAAGGGATCTGGTCTTGGAGGCTCTGGATGAACATCTGCGTCGCTATCAGGAGGTGAGTTTTCCAATAATAATTTCTTCTCAATTTTTTTTTGTTCATCTTTCTTTTTTAAGTAATTTTGAGCGTTCTTTCGCCAACGCTTTCTTTGATCTCGTTGTGCCCTAGGAGTCATGTCTTTAATGCTACAAATCTTTTTTCTTTCTTTTCTGGTTAAATATCTCTTTCTTTCTTTTTCTTTCTGTAGAGAATATAACTCAGAATCACTTTTTATTTTAGCATATTTTTCTCTTTTGCGAATCCTGTCTTTTGCCAATTTTTCTTCTCTTGTTAACTTTTTACGTGTTTTCGACATTTCAAAACTAAAAAAATAAAAATAAATGAAATATTGAACAATTTAAATACGAATATCATCAAATATTAATGATATTTTTAATTTATTATTTAAAATTAAATATAATTTCATTTCCTTCCAAAACAGTTCATTACCTTCCCGCAAAAAAATGGATGGGAAGGATGGTAATGAAGGGGAGATGAATGAAAAAAATTGACTTTTTGTTTGATAACTCTGTAATAGGAGACATTAACAAATTGAGAGTAAAATAGAAACGACGTTATTTAAAAATGTAAACATTTTGTGAAAATAATATAATTTACTAACTTACAGTGCCTCGTGTAATCGATGGAATGTGATGAACAGATTTATGGACGAAGCACTTAAAAATTACCTAAGATCGTAAATAATTTTAACAGAGACTGACGTACGTCCACCTCTCGCGACCACCGCGGCTGACTGACCAATAGAAACAGGTTGTGACCTGAACTGTAGTTGAACACGTTTAGGTTTTTATAAAATAACGATGTTTCTGAGTGCGGATGGTAATGAAGTTTTTATCGTGACAAAAAGAAATATATTTTTTTCTGTAATTATAATTGTGTTTAAAATTTATTCACAATCCGCAATCAATACCTGATAATATAGGCTTCAATACTACGTATTAATTACAGCCAGAAATACAAAAAATAACAAATGAACATTAAAAAACCAACCGAGGTACCCCGCTGGACGCAGAGAGGAATGAATTTTCAGGCAGTTTTATTTATTTATTTTGAAAATTAACCAATTAAACTGTAATATTAGAAATACTCCTTTTAGAATTATTAGGTTTGAACCTATTTCGCAAATAATATTTTAAATTAAGTATTTTTTTCATGGGTAAATTAACCTGGAATTGCTTTTGGTGCGAAACGGCGGAATGACCCTTAAAAAGGACAGTCCCTGAGCTTTAATATGGAGTTGTAGGTTAATAAATAGATAATTTATCACATTGAACATTACTCTAGAACAACGTACAACGTACCTACCATCTGTTACGAACTTGGTAATAAAAATTCTCCTTACCTTAGTCTTCACGATAATACAGTCTGAAGGACGAATGACGGGCATATGGGACTAACTCTCGATTAGATTTTGAGTTACACTTTTCGTGAGACTGTACATTTTAAGGAGCTCACGGCCACAGAGTTATAAATACTAGCTGTCAGGCATAGAGAAAAAAGAAAAGTTTCCCTTTCGTGTCAGTAAACTTCTTCTTCTCACTCGTCAGATGTCTATATTCTGTGATATTATTAGCTATTTCGAGAACTGTTATGTTCCGTATTGATGGTTATAATTTTTTTTTGGCTTTTTGGCAATTCTGCCAAATGTCAAGTGCGGTAAATACACGGTATGCATTGGAGAATTTGGCTAGTGTGAAACGAAATAAAAATCAAAATGAAGAATTGAAGTTGAAAAATCACAACACACAACAAACAATCACAACACTCACAGTTAGTGAGTTAGTCGTTGAAGATAATAAAACAGTGTGAACTTTCCGAGCCTTTTAATGACAGAAGTAACACGACGTTTTTATGTTTAATCTAACCATAGATGGTTGACAATAACAATATCCACTGACAAGAACATTTTTGAAAAATATAATTTTATCATTATTTTATTTCATCGGTTCGAGCAAAGACTACAATCCCTTAGGTTCGAGGGTAGGCCGCTCGGCTCACTGCACATAAGGTTTGCGGGTTTGATTCCCACGGGGCAAATTTCGGAAATGGCCTTTTCGTAATTTTCCCAGGTCGGGGTGTCACTGGGTTCGCCCCCAGTTCATAGTACGGTACCCATAGCACAAGCGTTGCTTAGATGGGTTAGGGTGTCAGTCTGGCGATATTTATTTATTTATTGTTTATTTTCACATTTTATTTATTTAAACATTATTTTATTATTTGAATACTTTTTAATCGTGCATCGACCCAAAAGTAATTGCTAGTTATTAGCTGTAGCAAAGCTGCAGTTTGATCGCCATTTTAGACATTTGAAATGCCATTGTTATGTTGTTACGATTGCACAAGAAGCTGATACATAACAAAAATTCTTGCGATTGCAGTTCAATCCACGCATCTGTCAACATTTAAGTACCTAGTAGTTATACCAAGAATACCAATTAGCTTTACGTTTTTATGCGATTGAGATAGCGGAATACGACTTTTGAAACATTCGATCGACATTCGATCGCACGTTAGTCGCAACAACTCAACATCGACTGAAATTGCATCGTAGCTGGATCGTTGTACATTAGTAGAATAAGAAAATGATCAAAAGCTGCAATGCAGTTGTGTTTCAATTGCAATTAAATTAGTAGAATTGCCCCCCTGAATGGAAAGGAATAAAGAGGAAGAGGAGGTTGGGCTGACGTAGGTGTTTAAGGCACTATTCGGAGGATCTCTTGTTTTCTTTTCTTGTGGAATTAAAGGGGTTCATAATAAATAAATTATGAGAATAAAAATCATTGCTTTTTTTCACACCTGAGTAATCAGAAATGTTATGTGAATATTGTATACTTGATCGTTATCAAATACTGACGATATTTTATAGAATTAATGTTTCCATTTTTGGGCTCCGTATTCCAACTAGGAAGCCTTATAGGTTCGCCGTGTCCGTCTGTCCGTCCATCCGACGTCACAGTCATTTTAGGGCTGGCTACAAGTCTGCGAATTGGCTCAAATATAGATTTTTCGTACCGCTACAAAACCGTGTACTCTTTTAAACATTGGCAACAATTTTTTTTTAGGATACCTTCCGTACATGGGAATGGGAAGTGAAAAACAAAATGTTTAATGAATGCCTTTTTCAGCACCCTACCTAGACTACGTCCGAACAGGGCCCAAGGGTTGCATTGTTACAACAGATTACTTCAAAGAGGCTCCGAACATCTACAACATGCCCATTAGAAAAAATGATATATTCGTGTTGAGCTTTCAGCGATCAGGTGAGTACAAGCCTTCGGCCGTCTGGGGGATGACTGGGGTCGTACCAGGTCGTCCCCCCTTTAGCGCCTGTGGCCCGGCAAGGTAATGCCGTCCGCCGGGGCGTCTCGGAGCATTTCAGTGGACCCGTGGCGCCCCACTGCATGGCGGAGGGTGGTACACCGTTGGTTTTTAGTGGGTATACTGCGCCCTTTTGGCGCAGGGTCTCCCACATACCCCTCTCGTCTCCCCCGAGGCGGGAGGTGTCCCATAACGGGAAGAATTTCTTTATTTCTCTAAGATTACAGTAAATCACTTACGAGAAATAGTAGTAATAAGTTAGTTACATAAAATAACACAGTAATAATCTATAGGTGTCCAATTTAGCAGTAACAGAGACAAAAACCAAAACAAAAAATTATAGCACAAAACACTCAATAATGCAATAATACAAATAGTCACAAGAAAAGAGGGTAGTTAGTTAAACATTTGTTGGCCCGCCGCGGCTAAAGCATTCTATCTATATGTGGAGTTTACACTACATGACTCCTTATTTTTATTAATTTAATAACTCTTGTTTAATTTATATTTATAAAGCCTTTAAAAATGTGCGTTTTTAGTAGTTTTTTAAACAAGACTAATGTTTTGCTTTCTTTTATATTTTGTGGTAATTAATAAAGGGTTTTCCAACGAAAAAAAGGTGAGTACAAGCCATAGACTTAGGTCTGGTACAATTTTAAGGCGTTAACAGCGTAGTGGTTAGGGGGGCCGCCCTCGTAGCTGAGAGGTTTCGGGTTCGATACCCATCCTGGCCATTAAACTATTGGCGTGGGCTCACTCCTAACATAAGTATAAGCTTAGCTGGAGGGGTTAACGGGAATACTAGTAATGTGATAAATCCACATACTTAGCTTCTAATCCCTTCCAAAAAATGTGGTAGAGTCATGCTACAGCCAATTGCCTATACACATATAAGGACAGGCTCGACCCGTTGTATACCACTCTCTATCAGTAGATCCGTGTTAAGCAACTATTATACCTGCGTTTCGTACGCTAAGCGAGAGATCTGGAAGCCCATCGATTTTTTTTATATAAACTGGGGTATTTCAGGTACCACGTGGACCCAAGAACTGGTGTGGCTGCTGGCTAATAACTTGGATTACGCTGCGGCGGCAGCGACGCCAATCACAAGTAGATACCCATTTTTAGAGTAAGTAAAACTTAGAATCTGGTCTGTACATTATAAGATCACAATTTTGTTAGTTTTATCCTATCGCTTACCTAATGACTACCTAATACTTTAATGTATTTGATTATATGGTAGTAATTAAGTCCTTTAACTACCCACTCCTGGGCTCGGGCCTCCCCACAGTACGAAGGGCCCATAATCCACCACTCTGGCCCAATAGCGGTTAGCGGATTTCACATGTCTTTTGAAAATATATTAAATTTTCTAAGGTTTCCCCACGATGTTTTATCTTCACACCGTAAGTGATAATCAATTGAAATTATGATTGGCTCGTATTTTTTGTTAAACCCAGAGGTGCGAGCCGGGGTTTGAAACCAGGGCCTCGTGCTCGCAAGACGCATGCTTAGCTATCACTGCTAATCTATCTTTGATTTTATACCTATGAATTGCTGGCACGTTACAATTAACATTTACTTTGCAATTTAGTTAAGTACAATTGGTTAACATTACTTTAAAATACTTAATAAGTTACTACTTATTTGTTATATTGCTAAACTTATTTGCAGGGTTTTCATGATATTTACTAAGTCGTGGCAAAAGGGTTTCTTAAAAAGCACAGATAATAAACAAAACAAAGAAAGGGCTTTGGCAATTATGGAAGTTATGTCCAGTCCCATTACCGATAAGTTGGCCGCTGCCCCCTCCCCCCGCTTCATCAAGTCCCACCTGCCCCTGTCCCTGCTGCCGCCGCCCCTGCTGGACACCGCAAGGGTGGTGTACGTGGCGCGGGACCCGCGAGATGTCGCCGTGTCTTATTATCATCTGAGTAAACTATTCAAAGACCTCTTTGAATTTTCCGGAACCTTCAAGGATTATTGGAATTTGTTCACGAAAGATTTGGGTAAGCTCATCAAACACATAAAGCTAGCATTTTAATGGCTGAAATTCAGATCCTGTATTTTTCGATCCCGAATCTAGGCATCGATCGTTTCCGTAAAGGCGCGGGCCCACCGCGGCGCATGCTGTACACGGGCACGCGGCGCATTTTAGCTGTGAATTAATTTGTTTGACAACGTGTGTCAATGTTTCCACTGGAGTACACGAAGACCCACGAATAATGTATAGCGTGGCGTGGCGTGACACGGCGCACGGAGGCTACGCCCGTGCCACTGCAATAGACACGTTGATAGCGTTGAGCTATGTAACCGCCTATTCGAGCAAGCCACGCATGTATCAATGACGTCAATTCCTGCGTAACCTCTTCGTGGGTTGCAGTGGACACTACCACATACAATTTCTTACGAAGCGAAGCTTAATACACGGTCGCAGCCTCTGCATGCGCCGCGGTAGGCCCGCGCCTTAAGAGCCAAAGAGTTTGTAGCGACTTAAAAAAAAATAACATCCTATATGCTTTTTCACATTTTTGAGGGTATAAATAAAAATCTGTCAAAGTCTATGGACAAACAACATTATGGAACTACGATAAGCTCTACCTATATTTTCAGTATTATACACGCCCTATTTTGCGAACATCAAAGAAGCATGGAAGAAACGGCAGCATCCGAATATGCTGTTTTTGTTCTATGAGGAATTAACAAAGGTAAAACAGACGCCCAATAATATTTTTAATAAACTAATAGAAAAACTTTTCAACTACAATTCGTAAATTACTTATATATTTCACCATGATCCAGGATCTACCAGTGGTTGTGCGGCGCGTCGCAGATTTTTTGGGCAAAGACCTGAGCACTGAGGAGTTGGATCACTTGTGTGACCACCTCAGCATTGACAACTTCAAGAAGAACAAGTCCGTGAACTATGAGGATTTGAGGGAGTACGGCTTTTTTTCGAAAGACGAAAACTTTATTAGGAAAGGTTAGTCAAGTGACATGTGCTATGCTTTACTATAAAAAAGATGTAAGTATCCGCTAACGTAAACCATCAAAAACAAAACTTCAACAATCTTATTTAATATAATATGTATTACTTGTTGCATATGAGACACATTGTGTTTTCATGCGATGGCCAAGTCAATGTATTTTATTTAAAACATAAAAGATTTTTAATATTGATAATGGTCACTATAAGATGTTCTCGGGTTAGCTAATTACGTAATAACTCAAGACAGAAGGCCCCTTAATTAGGGACTTAATAAAATAACCGACTTGGTATTACATGGATATCACAACTTTTTACGGCAGAAGAACTGAGTTGCGAGACTTCTTTTTTTTACAAGTTTTGTTTCTGATGTTCTACATTGTTCTATCTTTCATGGCAATTTCGGGAAACTTATTCTACTCAATACTTTTTTGCGGGATTTTGGTACAATTTATATTATCATAAGTAAGACATGTCCCATTCTTGCTTTTTCATTCCGTTGACAATTTTACAAGTTACCTTTGAACATAATTATGTCTAGGTACCTATCTACAACTATGAATCCATTCCATTATTATTATTATACATAATATTCAGGTACACTGATTATTTAACTGCAAATGTAAATTTGTATTAATCCTATAATAACCGTGCCCCCAGAAAATAATAAATTATTTAGAACTATAAATTAAAGTAGGTCTCTTGTCTTATGCTCCAGGCAAGGCGGGCGGGTGGCGCGACTACTTCGACGAGGAGATGTCGCAGCAGGCGGAGCGCTGGATGTCGGACAACCTGCGCGACACCGACCTGCGCTTCCCGGACATATAATGGATGTTAATAAAAATACTTCATTAGTTGATTACATTTAACTGGATAATCGGATCCCTTAGTTATAGATAAAATAAAACAACTGATATCAGGACAGCAGTCCTTAATATTTTTTTATTTGAATAGGAGGTTGCAGAATATGGCATTACTGCCAAAGATAAGCACTGCAACTTTTTCCATCGATTTCAAAAATGTTCTCAATTCGTGTGTATTTTTTTGCAATTAAAATACTCCAAACGAAATAAATTATAAGGTCTCTAGTTATTTCTAGCTTTTTAGTGCACTCAGGTATTTTTGAAATCGGTTATTTTTGATTTTAACATAACATTCAGGTAGTATTATTGTTTTCTGATTATTTTATTTCAATCCCGATAAATAAGTACTTACTTGGTTCCCTTTTGATAAATAACGCTACAATATTCGTATTCTAAAGCTACAATATGTAATTTACAATACAACCAATAGGCACATTTCACTAGTTTTCACTAGTTTTGTCTACCTGAACCTGTAACTGCTGTTCATATTCGTCTACTTACATGTGAAAGCTCATAATTGGCCTTACCTTACTTTATACTTTTTGTTATCGTATTATTCAGCTGTAAGCTTTCCTAAAAGTGTTAAAATAAAATAAATAAAATAAAATTTTAGTGTTTTGCCAGTTGTCCTAAAACAATTTAACCAAAAAACATCCTGGCAGTCGTCTTATAATATTAATGTTTTTATATTTATAACTTGAGTCAACAATAAAATTACTATTGAGTCTCAAAAGTATGCTACAAAACCGTTAATCTAAGGCCGAAGTCAAAATAATCTCTCAATATATATTAAGAGAGATACAGCCTAAAATAATCTATCTAGATAATCGAATAATGGACTTTGTCGTGAACGCTCGTGCGCGCATCACGTCTGCAATATTAGTGCAGTTGTGTGGAGTTAGCTTACTGTAACTACATTTTGAGTGTTATCTATACAAATAAATAAAATTGGAGTGTCTGTTTGTAATATCAAAATAACACCTTTTCACTAAATGCATATGAAAGTACATACGACACCTATAGCAAAAACGCGATTTAAAAAATTTTTGTCTGTCTGTCTGTCTGTCTGTCTGTGTGTTTGTTCCGGGTAATCTCCGAAACGGCTGGACCGATTTTGACGGGACTTTCATTGGCAGATAGCTGATGTAATAGGGAGTAAATTAGGCTACTTTATTTTTTGAAAAACAATTAGGGTTCTGTGTAAAAAAATAAAAACACATGAAATCAAAGAGTATTTCCGAAACGGCTTGACCGATTTTGACGGGACTTTCACTGGTAGATAGCTGATGTTATAAGCAGTAACTTAGGCTACTTTTATTTTAGAAAAACAAAATTTAAAAAAATGGGTTCTGGCGCGCAAGCTCAGAACGCGGGAGCGGGCTTTTTTGTTAAATTAAATTCCACGCGGACGAAGTCGCGGGCTCAGCTAGTTATTTATATTTTGATTGTATACTAATTACATCCCATAGACTGATTGCGAGCTTGGTAAGTACATTAAGCTGCTAGTTTATGCAAGATCCATATCTTTGAGTGAAGGCCGCGATTCGTTTATGTATTCTCATGAAAAACTAATTCATTGTATTTAAAAATAACGCTTGACGACAACGGCAGTGAAGCGATTGTCTTCAAGCACTAACATTTGCTTATCTACGTATTTATAGTTGTATTTTTGCCTCTTTATTCCCACATCGCGGTAATCTTTGATTACGAAGCGAAGTTTACTGATAATTGACTTTTTAGGGTTCCTTATTCAATCTAGGAACCCGTTTTAGTTTCGCCACGTCCCGTTCGTCTCTCTATCTGTCCGTCCAACCGTCAATATCGGGAACTTCAGATAAAATGGAGAAGAATATTTTCCCGTATGAGTTTCAAGAGCTAGATCCCGAAGAGAAGAAGGAAATCGCGAAGTCTATGACATGTGAGTACCTGTATAAATAGTAATACCAATTTTGTTGTATACAAATAAGTCTAAATTGAAAATTTAAAAACCCCCGATGCCACGACCCGTTCATCAAATGTAGACCGTATACTTTACCTAGTTCTTCCAAATAATTAAGTTAGCGCGAGTTGCGTAGCTCCCGTAGCTCAGTATTCATAGCTCATCTCGCAAATTCATCTGGTACTACTAGTTTTGATTCCAGATTATGAAAGCGCCATTTATATCATTCGTTTTGCCTTCCTCATTTATAATCTAAGATAACCAATGCAATGTACAATAATCAACAGAAAATCTACGTAAAGGTATGTGACATTATAATAGACAACGAATCTAAATATTGATGCCACGGAGGCTTAATTCCTAGTAAAAGATTATTAATAATGATTCAATTTGATGTAATAACTCTGGTTCAAGTGGACGGGAGCAGCCCAGGGGATGACATTTCAATAACGCTAAAATTCTAGATATTAAATTAGATTTTTTTCTGTATTTTTTCTCAATGGCGGGGCAGCGCCCTCTTTAATTATTATTGCGTTATATTCCATGACCATTATCAAAACAATCAAAATTTAACGCATGCGCGTATTCATCATTTGAAACGTAACTTATGGACATCTTTAGTTCATACACAAATCCCATATAATAAAAATTGATAACCATTTTTTCCAGAATCCGGGAAACTTTTTAAATTAATAATATCGTAAAAAGCCAGTTCAGACTATTACTATCATTTCAAAATATAATAAAGCCAAATCGTTTTAGCCGTTCTCAAGTGATGCAAATATATTCCAATGAAACAAATTTCGAATAGGTAGATTCGAGCCGTGGAAGTTAGCTTTGGCCGAGGATATGGCATTTTAAACTACAAAAGAGCTGATAATCCTCAAACGGCTAAACCGATTTTCATGAAACATAGCTAAGAACACTATCGATCAGAATACCTATCTAACAAAAGACACAAAATTAAAATCGGTTCATCCACTTGGGCGCTGCGTTGCCACAGACAGACAGACAGATATACAGATACATAGACACACAGAAACACATGTTAAACTTATAACACCCCTCTTTTTTCGTCGGGGGTTAAAAACAACGATGAAACGAAATTTGACACATTTTAAAACATTACAGTCTGGGTTATTCAACTCGATCTATGTTTACATGTTTAACTAATACATATTAATCGTCTTTATCTAGCTATTAACGCCGACTATGTCCGAGTGGGGCCCAAAGGTTACTTGGTGGGCAGGAGCTTCTGCCGAGACGCGGGGAATATCTACCACATGCCGCTCAGACACGACGACATCTTCGTAATGAGCTATCAGCGATCCGGTGAGAACAAATATACCCACCCTCGTACTACATTAGGTGTTCATATATATAATAAAAAAATATATCTATACAAATAAATAAAATTGGAGTAACACCTTTTCACTAAATGCATAGCAAAAACGCGATTTAAAAAAAAATTGTCTGTCTGTCTGTCTGTCTGTGTGTTTGTTCCGGGTAATCTCCGAAACGGCTGGACCGATATTGACAACACTTTCACTGGCAGATAGCTGTTGTAATAGGGACTACTTTAATTTTTGAAAAACAATTAGGGTTCCGCGTAAAAAAATAAAAACACATGAAATCAAAGAGTATCTCCGAAACGGGTGGACCGATTTTGACGGGATTTGCACTGGTAGATAGCTGATGTTATAAGCAGTAACTTAGGCTACTTTTATTTTAGAAAAACAAAATTTAAAATTTAAAAAAATGAAAAATGGGTTCTGTCGTGCGGGCTCAGAACGCGGGAGCGGGCTTTTTTGTAAAGTTAACTTCCACGCGGACGAAATCGCGGGCTCAGCTAGTATATATATAAAAAAAAAAAGTGGTTTTAGTTACCTTACCACACAATCGATTCTTTTCTTTTATGCGTGATTCCCGCCAAACTCCCACCACAATTGGACCTACTTATGCAAAATGGAACCAACACACATGCACTACTTTAGACCAAAACCAACCTTGTGTTAGTGGTTCTAGGTTGGTATCAGTTTTCAGAAGTGTGTGTGGGTTGGTTCCATTTTGCATAAGTAGGTCCAATTACCCCTGTAAGCCAGGATCAATAGTGATGGCCCATGATGACGCCTAGGCCTGGACGAGTCCCGTCGAAAGCTAAATTGTCAAAATTTAACAATACTGGGTGTTGCAGGTACAACATGGACTCAAGAGCTGGTGTGGCTGCTAGCAAATAATCTGGACTATGTCAAGGCAGCAGCCACGCCACTTGCACATAGATATGCTTTCTTGGAGTAAGACATTAAGGACATCATTTACAATTAAAAAACACGTGGCAGTGTCTCCATTACACTGTCGTCGGACACACTAGATAATACACATACCTACATTCGATGTCAGATTTTTTGACACTTACGTATCAAAGAAATACCAAGTTTTCGTATACTCTATTCGGATGCATCATTTTATTAATCAATTTGGTAATTGTATAGACACGTTACCGTAAGATAAGAACTATTATTATTATTATTATCTTTGACGTTACCTCACCACGAGTACAAACGCAGGCGCAGCTAATTACAATACGGTTAGAAGAACGCGTGTTGGCGTTCGATTATATTATAATCTGTATTAAAAACTTTAAAAAGTCACTGGCACCTACTATAATCCTAGCACCCACTGGACCCGCCCGCGCACCGCCGCGCGCGCCGCCCGCCGCCGCCGCAGCACACGCTCGCCTCGGCGCGCCATCGCCGTAGTTTTGTAATAAACAGACAAAAGTACTTATTATTATTATTATTAGGAGCCTGTAGTGTCCCACTGCTGGGCAAAGGCCTCCCCTCCCTTCTAGTTTTAGTTTTTAGTGAAATTGTTTCTATAGGTACTCATGTGATTCGACCAGTAGGTACTTATGTTCATATTTTATTTTCTACTATTAGCGCGTTCTGTATTCCTTACAGATACTTCATGTTATTAAGTGCGAACTGGAAAGGCGAGTTTGAAAAAAGCGTAGCGGATAAAAAATACAAAGATAAATCTTTGGAGATATTAGAAGATTCATGTAAACCAGTGACTGATAAGTTGGCCACTGCCCCCTCCCCGCGCTTCATCAAGTCGCACCTGCCCCTGTCCCTGCTGCCGCCGCCCCTGCTGGACACCGCGAGGGTGGTGTACGTGGCGCGGGACCCGCGTGATGTCGCTGTGTCTTATTATCATCAATCTCGTCTATTCTTCTATTTTTATGGCATTGTCGGGTCCTTCAAGGACTATTGGAACTTATTTATAAAAGATTTGAGTGAGTAGCATTTCATTAATAAATTTAAATAGGTGCGGCGCGGATACATATACGTTCTAAATAAAAATATATTAATAGGAGTGATAGCCGATTGGTTAAAGCACGCGTCTTGCACCGGCACCAGGTCTTGGGTTCAAATCCCGGCTCGCACCTCTGGATTTTTCGAAATCTATGTGCGAATCATAATTTATATATGATTATCACTTGCTTACGGTGAAGGAAAACATCGTGAGGAAACCTGCATGTCTTAGAAGATCTAACCAATTTTCGAAAGACATGTGAAATCAGCCAACCCGCACTGGGCCAGCGTGGTGGATTATGGCCTGAATCCCCCTCATGTTGAGGGGAGGCCCGTGCCCAGCAGTGGGACGTCTAAAGGGCTAAATTATTATTATGGGCTGTGATGTCTTTATGATGTTTTAGAAATTTTGAATTGGTCAAAATAAAGTAGGTACCTAAACCTGCACGTTTCCACTAGGAGCCTGCGCTCTGCTGTGAAAAAACATGCGACCATTTCATTCGTATTTGATGCTGTCAAATAAGCGCCCTGTATTACGTATGCAATACTTGGTATTCTATGGCCCGTATGAATAAATCGATCTCAAATCTGAGAGCGATCTTAAGTACGCTTTTGACAAGTCATTTTGTACTGGTATGACACAGGAATGACAATTCCAAGATCGCTCTCAGACTTGAGATCGATTTATTAATACGGGCCTATTTCTGTGTTTCAGTTTTCCTGACGCCCTATTTCCCACACGTAAAAGAAGCGTGGGAGAAACGGCATCACCCGAATATGCTGTTTTTGTTCTACGAGGAACTTTCAAAGGTGGTTAATAAACATTAGGTATTACTCGTATTATATGTATACCTTTTAAAACTTAGCACTGCAAACATTTTTTATTTATTAAGTAAATGTAAGTTACTCATAGGGTGTTTCAAAAGTTACCTAATAATACTCGGGGGGTAAAGAATTTGTAATATTATTATTACAAATTGTTTGCGGGTATAGAATAAAATTGCTCATAACTCAGGCAATACTTATAGTCTTAAATTATTATATCAGAGTTTTGAAACATTTTGTATAATTTAAGGACCTACCAGCAGCGGTGCGGCGCGTCGCAGATTTTTTGGGCAAAGACCTGAGCACCGAGGAGTTGGATCGCTTGTGTGAGCACCTCAGCATCGACAACTTCAAGAAGAACAAGTCCGTGAACTATGAAGATTTGAAAGAATACGGCCTTGCTGCGTCCGATGAATTTTTCATCAGGAAAGGTTAGACAAACCTACCTACGGTATATTCTAAATAGGTACTTGTATCAAAATATTTTGCCCCTCTCATTACGCAGTATGCAAAACTGAATTTATAAATCTTAAATATTAGTTTAAGTGGTTAAGGAACGTCGTCTTACTATTTTTTACTGAATATATTGTTTTTGTAGTTCCTGTTCCCCTGCAACATAAAGACTAAGAGTTCAATGTCCAAATTTATGCTTATTTAATTTATATATACAGGTTTAATTAAGAACAATCAAATTGTCCAGGCAAGGCGGGCGGGTGGCGCGACTACTTCGACGAGGAGATGTCGCAGCAGGCGGAGCGCTGGATGGCGGACAACCTGCGCGACACGGACCTGCGCTTCCCGCACTTGGATGATCACTAATCAAGAATGTGTAACAGAAAATATATCACAGATGTAATAAAAAATTACCTACCTACGATTAGCCCTTTGTATGTCCCACTCCTTTGCTTCTTCTAAAAGCGAGGGGGATTCAGGTCGTAATCAACCACGCTGGTCTAATTGGGGTTGTATTTCTTCTAAGTCATGCAGGTTTTTTCGCATTGGCTTCCTTCACCTTCGCCTCTCATAGAACATCTGCGTACAGTAGCTGCGTTTCGTACGACAAGTGAAAGAACTGAAAGCCCAACCCGACCCCGTCGCTCTCTTCCCCCCCTCTATCCCACTCCCGTAGAGGTCGACAACGTGCGAGCAATTCCATTGCGAGCATACTATAATCTATAGGCTACGGTAGCGGCTTCACAACAGTCGGGAAGTACGCTTTTTACCGAACAAAAAAATAAAATTTAAAGAAAAGCATAATGATGAATACAAAATCTACACAAATAAATAAAATTGGTGGGTCTGTTTGTAATATCAAAATAACCCCTTTTCACTAAAATAAATGTATATGAAAGTACATACGACACCTATAGCAAAAAAGGGATTTAAAAAATTGTTGTCTGTCTGTCTGTATGTTAGTTCCAGGTAATCTCCGAAACGGCTTGACCGATTTTGACGGGACTGTCACTGGCAGATAGTTGATGTTATAAGGAGTAACTTAGGCTACTTTAATATTAGAAAAAAAATAGATCACAAATAGGCATTGCCTGTCGCGCGGGCTCAGAACGCGCGAGCGGGCTTTTGCGATAATAGGTACTTATATAAAACACAAAACATCGACCCGCAAAAAAGAAAAGTGAGACTTAGCATAGGTACTTCTTTATTAAGTTTTCGTAAGCTCTGCGAACTGAACGAACATTTTTTGTTAAATTAATTTTTTGTTAAGTTAAATTCCACGCGGACGAAGTCGCGGGCACAGCTAGTTATAAATAAGTAGTCTTCTTCATACTTACATCTGGTACAAAAATTGCTTTCGCAGATAAATTGCTGCAAAACTGACTTAATTATACGTTGAATTAACATTGGAAGCTAAACTTAGAATGTTCACACTGTATTTAGTGTCATTCAAAACGAGGAAAGGTTAAATGGGTGGATTTCCCAACAGCAAAATTTACGCGGCACGGATGAAATCGGTAGTGTGGAACATTATTATACAGTTATATTATTTTTTTCTAGCTAGAAGGGGTTTGTGCCTATGCGTGGCAAAATTATTTCTTCATTAGGGTTGCAGTTTGTTAGGAAAAAAAAATTGTAAAGCCCTGTTTTTTTCATTTCGGTAGCTGTCCGCATTACATTTTTCAGTGTAATTTCCCTTGTACAACAAAAACTATTGGTTATTCAGATTGATGGCAACTTTTATTTTAATCGTGAATAGTGATAGTATTATCACAAAGTGGTTTTATAATAATATCTCCTCAATTTAATAACTGGTAAGTAAAAATGCATGTGTCCTAGAAAGTCCTTTCATTACGGTGACCTAAAGTTTGTCAAGAATATTTTTGTATAGAACCACTCTAGCTCCCCCCTCATGTCCTTAAAAGTTACGTACCAATGCTGCCTATGTACTTATCGTCAGAGGACGTGCGCAGCTAGCCTGCTTAGTCCCGAAAAATACGAAAGTATTTCATATCGGTGTGATGGGACAAATTTCTTTTCATTTCCGTTTATAGGTAAAACTTGTCATCCAATGATCTAGTACATTTAATTAAGTATTCGTGAGCAAGCTTATTGTACTACGTTTATTTGTGTAGTATTCACTACATCCTATAATAAATAGTTTTCTAGTAATACAATTTTTTGTCCCTGTTTTTAATTTCAGTGTTCTCATTTCGGTTGATTCGGTGGCCTAAACTGTCCATGGAAATGATAAAAATCTCACCGTAATGATAAAAAATCTCATCTCGGTGAGTGCTTTGGATTTCGGTGTATAATATTTTCATTTCGGTGAATTGTTTTATCATTTCGGTTGATTACTACTTCATTTCAGTGAAAATTCAGGCCAGCAGGTGAATTATTCAAAATGTTTCACCTATAAGTACTATTTTTAAGTACAAGCAGCAACGCAATTTATTATTTTTTTAGTTTTGTTAAAGTACAAAGTTTCAAATATAGAAGAGTTTCCTTTTATTCACAAGGTTCGCTGATGTTATTATGCTTAGGATTCTAAGCTTTGAGAATAACGAAGAATTTGTATAGGTGAATGTAACTTCACGTAATTTGTAATCTCATTTGAACAAAGTCAAAGCAAAGATATCCGTAAGTAGTTAAAAAATATAGATTAGTTTTTTACTTATAATTTTATTTTACTCCTTTTATTGTGGTTTTTTAGTATTTTACCCAGAGGAATACCTAAAA
The DNA here is from genome assembly GCA_905147325.1 of Notodonta dromedarius. Taxonomy (NCBI): domain Eukaryota; kingdom Metazoa; phylum Arthropoda; class Insecta; order Lepidoptera; family Notodontidae; genus Notodonta; species Notodonta dromedarius. The sequence goes on along the minus strand of LR990161.1, from coordinate 10,932,228 downwards.
TTTACTATAACAGAGGTTCCTAGGTTAGCATTGCGTCGGTTAAGAACCAGATGAACGTATCTACAAATTGATGCTTGTTGAGAAATTGCAAAATAATGAGCTGAAGGTGGGCAGGCGTTGCTTAAATAGTCTTCCTTTAACCTCTTATTACATCGCTAATATAAAATAAATATATTGTTTTCTTATATTTACGCGAATACTACACATTGAAATAAAACTATTTTACGGATTCTTTTTACGGATTTTATTTATTCACTTTTTTATTTTCCCGACGTTTCGGCTGCCAAAACCAAGCGTACCATTGCAAGACCTCGAGACACTGAGCACTTTCTGCGTGGATCGGACCGCAAACAACAACTAAACATGAGGGTACCCAGTTATTAACTATGGCATCAGGACGTAAACGCGATAGAATCCGTAAATTAGTTTTATTTCAATAAAATAAATATTTGAAATTATTATTTTGTAAAAAAAAAAATATTTTGTTTCTTATTTGATAATTTTATTGTTAAACTAGCTGAGCTCGTGACTTCGTTCGCGTGAATTTAACTTAACAAAAATTTAATTAAACAATTTTTTTTGTTGAAATGAGAAAAAAAGAGTTTACTAAAAGCATGAAGTTGATAAAGAAACACCTATGCTAAGTTTAATCTATTTTTTATTTATATACCTATCGCAAAAGCCCGCTCTCGCGTTCTGAGCCCGCGCGGCAGGACCCATATTGTTTTTTTTTTCTAAAATAAAAGTATCCAAAATTCCGTCAAAATCGGTCCGACCGTTTCGGAGATACTCTTGGATTTCACGTGATTTTATTATTTTACGCGGAACCCTATTTTTTTTCTAAAATTAAAGTGGCCTAAGTTACTCCTTTTAACATCAGCTATCATGGTCATGTTGCGTCTCTCTTAAGGTTTGGTATTGTGTTCTGGGGAAATTCTACGAATAAAGAACTTGCATTTAAGGCGCAAAAGAGGTGCGTTAGGGCTATGTGTAAGCTGAAGATTACGGACAGTTGTAAACCTTCTTTATTAGTTTAAAAATACTTACTTTACCAAGTATCTATATCTTAGAAGTTGTATTATTTGTCCGAAAAAAATTAAATAATATGTTTTCTAAATTAAATAGTAAAAGACATTATCTAAAAATTGGTTTTCCACCCAATACAACAGTCTGGGTTAATAAAAGTGTTTTCTGTATGGCCCCAAGATTGTATAATCACCTACCTCAATCAATTTTGGAGATTTAAAACCTCAATATCTTTAAAATAAAGGAAAAGGGTTATTACACTGTTAACGAATACCTGTCTGACAAATTATAAATTGACATTTAATTAGAATTACTTATTTACGACATTTTAACTTAATGATAATACAATATTTTAGTTTTATAATTGCATGTGTTTAATGAATTATTGTCAATATTATAAATATAATAATTTGAATACCATTTCATATGGTGGTTTGTGCCGAGCTTATATTAATTTAAGATCTTTTGTAGCACCATGTTTCAAGCATAATAAATCATTCATTCATTAGCGCTTTTATCTGCCAGTGAAAGTCCCGTCAAAATCAGTCCAGCCGTTTCGGAGTTTACCCGGAACAAACACACAGACAGGCAGAAAAAACAATTTTAAATCGTGGATTTGTTATAAGTACCTACCGTATATACTTTCATATGCATTTAGTGAATAGGTGTTATTTTGATATTACAAACGACACTCCAATTTTATTTATTTGTATAGATAAGCCTTCTGTATACGTTTTTGGTGGACAGGTACAATTAAATAACTAGTCACCGTAATGAAATATCATTTCGGTGACTGGTTATTTCATTTCGGTGAACGGCTGTTTCATTTCGGTGCCATCAAAAGTTTAAACACGTATATCTCATAAGTTAATTAAGATATTTTGATGACATTAAAAATTTGCATTAACTATATTAAGAAGTACAATAAATAACAGACACAATTTAAAAAAAGTTAAAAATAAAAAATTCAACCGAAATGAAAGAAAAAACGACTTTGTTGAAATTCACCCAAATACTCAATTAATTAAATGTTATATCTAGATGCACCTACATAAAAATATGGTCAAGTAAGGTTTGGGCTCGCACAATGAGGGATTCGTTTTGTAGGTACTCAACTATGAGTTATACTCACCACAGCCCTTCTAAAATACCACGTATACAAATAAAATATTGTAAAATTTTAGTCTACCTATGCAAAAATGCATGTTTGTAACCCAGTTTCCGAGAAAAATGACCGTTACAAATAGACGACAGGAGTGATGTCTAGCTTTCCCCACACCGTCGTTGGCCATATTCCCAAAAAATCCGTTAGTGAAGAATTTCTAGACTTGGTTTTTTAGCTTATCCCTAATGGCTACATCGTGTATAATTTTAATTTACATAAATAGGCTGTCTAATAGTATAAAATCCGTTAAAAACAGCTTAGGCGTTTTCCGGTGATAAGATAAGCTGAGAAACTGACATTAATTTCTAAAAATCCCTGGATTGAAACTATATCCAAATTTTTAAAAAAACATGTTTACTACTCAGTATCAGTCGTCACCGAAAACGTTTTTATGGTCTGTGGTTACAGTTTTTAATAGTAGGTTTTTTTTTTTCTTAGCGTGTTGGCACAGAATTCTAATCAGAAACAAATGATCTCTACAATTAAATTACTTGTATTATGTAATTACATAAACCCAGTGCAGTGGGTTTAATGCAAGTTTGAATCGGGTATATTAACATAAGCAGCATTAACTAACATTGGTGTTCCATCACAAGCTATCTGCTGAGACACTAGCCGTCACCATGGTTACTCGTGTAAATACGACGACAGACCGGGATCGTTTGCTCTTTCCTTATAAATTCGAAGAGCTCAAGCCTGAAAAAACAGCTGAAGTCGCAAGATTTTTCAAATGTAAGCTATTTTCACGTGCTTTTTTTTTGTTAAAAAATATTTTTAAATAGGAGATAGATTTCTAGGAAAAGACAAGGATGCTTCTTTAGCCTAAACGCGCAGCTTCACAACCAACACACAGGTTATAGGGTGATACTTGAATTTCAGGTACAGTCAACATCAACAGTAGCTTGGCATCTGAAATGTCCTAAATAATCACATTGTTAAACACGTCATACTTTACTTAGTTGGTTTACACTTCTTCCTAGCCTTTTACCAATTTCTGTGCATCAAGACCTGTTTTCAGTCAGTCAGTCAAGTCACATTACTAATTTTCACACCCATTTTAAAGACCCAGGGGCTATGAATACATTTTTACCGTATTCGGGTTCCAAATACTGGCATAATATAGGTAGGTACTCGTATGTTAAAAGGTTATAACAAAATACCAAACGATGCGCGATGTGAATGAGGAGGTCCTCATAGTGTAGGTACACTGCATACAATAAAAAATGTGGAATAAAAGACGTTCCACTGTTCGCATGAGGTGTTTAATTTTTTGTCAAGTATTTTTAGCTTATAACATAAAAAAAAGAAAACACCTACCGGGACCGGGAGTTCGTACCCTTGCCAACTCTGATTTCTCATAGGGATGTGTTTTTCACCTAAGGTCTTTCCTCACTATCTACAAAATTACAAACATACATACTTGACTTTTGTCCAGGCAAAGCGGGCGGGTGGCGCGTGTACTTCGACGAGGAGATGTCGCAGCAGGCGGAGCGCTGGATGGCGGACGACCTGCGCGACACCGACCTACGCTTCCCGGACATATAATTATTTAGTTGTATGGCGGGTGGTGGTATACTCGGATATTTTTTCACTAAAATCATAATAGAATTAAAGAAGCTCAAGTATACTTTTTAGTAACTTTTTATCACTTGTCATTATTTTGTGCTGTTTATCCTACTAATATTATAAATGCTAAAGTTTGTGAGTGTGGATGTATGTATGTATGTATGTATGTATGTTTGTTACTCCTTCACGCAAAAACTACTGAACGGATTTGGATGAAATTTGGAACACAGATAGATTATAACCGGGATTAACATATAGGTTACTTTTTAACCCAATAATCCAATACTACGCGGATGAAGTCGCGGGGCACAGCTAGTTTTTTAATAAAATCGAAATAATATTGCATTGTTAACGATCGGCTTTCAAGTACGTACGTAAGGACAAAAACAAAAGTAGGTAAATCTATGTATGTCTTATAAGACAGATAATACTAGACAGGTTACGTTTCCGTAGTCCTTAGGAAGAACCTTAGAAGAATATTCATCAAGTCCGTTCGATTGGATAATTTCAATTACGCCATTATTTATATAATACACAAGTAATATTATCATGCTTCCGATATCGGTGATTAATAAACGTCCTCAAAATTGATAAATGTCGTTAGCCGATAAGTACGAGGAAAACTCCGCTTGACTTTGCCCTGTATTTTCCAACGCTGTTGGATTCGGAAATTTTCGTTCCATAAACCACTATCATATATCTAAATACTAAATAGGTATTCTAGGGAGATGACATTGTTTTACGTATGTAGGAGGCAATCCTACTTTGAAAAAAACAATTACGACAGAAAAAAAATATGTAATGCCGCGTATTCATAAGGTATTAGTTCTCTATCGACGTGTTCCTTCCTAGGGCAGCTAAATGCAAAAATCTTTTATTATATGAAATTTAGTATACAGGTTGAAACATAAAGGGTATACTTTTTTTTTCAAAACTTAACTTTGTATTTCTAAAACTTTCAGCTTTGGAGGAAACTTGAAAAACAAAAGGTGTTATAGGGATATAGCTGTTGACAGATTTCATAAGTGTACAAAACCTTTAGTACTTCAACTGTCTCACAAAGCCGATAGTTTTAGATTTACAAAGTTAAGTTGCAAAAAAAATAGTATACCCTTTCTGTTTCACCTAGTATATCTAGATATTTTGTGATCAAAATGATCACCAACAGAATTCTAAATTTAGTCATCGCCTTAAATTACCAGGTCTTTTTGGACATTTAAGGATATACAATACTTATATCCCATGAAATTAAAACTCATGCTCATGCTTAGTTTCATCCTTTCAACTTCATTTTAGTTTTTTCGGTCTTTGTAAAAAATACTCGAAATGGAAATAATAATAATAAATATCGCCAGACGAACACACCAATTGTATGGTCCCAAACTAAGCAACGCTTGTACTATGGGTACCGTAAAATGGACTGGGGGCGATCCCAGTGACACCCAGACCAGGAAAAATTACGAAAAGGCCATTTCCGAAATTTACCCTGACGGGAATCGAACCCGCAACCACCCGATGCAGTGAGCCGAGCGGCCTACGCTCGAACCACTGCGCCAAGCGGTCGTCGAAATATCCCGAAAACTACTAAATTTCGCGGAACAAACAGCCGGGCCCAGTATACTACCGACAGGGGCAACTGTCTTTATATTACATATTTATATAAGTAATTAAGTATACTAATTAGTCGTTATTGCCATGAAAGATAATACGCACCCAGTAGGAATAACTACCTCAATACCTATCGACCTCAAGACACAGTGAGCACTTTCTGCGTGGATCGGACCGCAATCACCAACTAAATTTTGAGGGTACCCAGTTTTTAACTATGACATCAGGACGTCTAACACCTCAGTCCCCCCGTGACCACGGTTGCTGTAAAGCAACCGAAACGTCGGGAACATAAAAAGTAAATAAACGCGATATAATCCGTAAAAATAGTTTTATTTCAATGTGTAGTATTCGCGTAAATATAAGAAAACAATACCTACCTGTCACTGTGATGTAAATATAGCGTCTTAGTGATGCCCTTATCAGCACACCTGCAGCGATACATCGTCATTCCAAGATAACTTTATCAATGTTATGCAAGTATATAATTAGTTTAATCTATACAAATAAATAAAATTGGAGTGCCTGTTTGTAATATCAAAATTACATCTATTCACTAAATGCATATGAAAGTACATAAGGTACTTCTAACAAAACCGCGATTAAAAAAAAAAATTGTCTGTTTGTCTGTCTGTCTGTTTGTCTGTCGGTCTGTGTGTTTGTTCCGGGTAATCTCCGAAACAGCTGGACCGATTTCGACGGGACTTTCTCTGGCAGATAGTTAATGTTATAAGCAGTAACTTACGCTACTTTTCTTTTAGTCAAACAAAACATCGACTCGCAAAAAAGAAATAGGACGATATTTTTTTTGTTAAGTTAAATTTCACGCGGACGAAGTCGCGGGCACGACTAGTTTAAAATATACTTGTGAGAGGATTTAACTCGTTCACGGGCTGGTTTGACCGGGGTAGTACCTATCACCCTCACTCTCACAGAAAATCGGCGTAAAGTACCTACTTTACGCCGATTATAGATAGCTACCTAGCTATTATAGCTGCGTTTTGGATAATGAATGAGTGAAAAAGCCGTAAGCCCCAACATACTAAGTATATAATAATCGTGTTTATGATATAGGCTTGAAAGTACGATTTACTAAAGACTATGGAATAACGTATAGGTACATCTACATACCTATTTATTTCAGATTCGAAATGTATAATGTTTGGGATCCGAATACAAAATGATTGAAATTCGTATTCTCGAAAAGAGCAGACGCGATGCCGGCCTTCTAGGGGACCCTGTAGGCTTGCCTTTTGAAGCAGCCCATGTTGTAGTGCAATGGAATCACCTCGTTACATCCTCACTTTATACCTACACTTTACTACCTACCTACCTATACTAGAATTTTGTTATTGTTTACATTATCGCAATCCTAATCCCATTTTGCTATAATCTGTATCTTTGTTTTGAGACTACTTGATGGCTATCAATAATTATAATCCTACTTATATTATAAATGCGAAAGTTTGTGAGTGTGGATGTATGTATGTATGTATGTATGTATGAATGTATGTATGTATGTTTGTTACTCCTTCACGCAAAAACTACTGAACGGATTTGGATGAAATTTGGAACACAGATAGATTATAACCGGGATTAACATATAGGATACTTTTTAACCCAATAATCCAATACTACGCGGATGAAGTCGCGGGGCACAGCTAGTATACAATATTATCAACATGAAAGCAGATAAAATACTTACTTGGTACTTAAGTAAATTGTCGCCGTTGTCGTCAGTATAGCAACAGTAGTGGACCGTCACACATGCGCGATGGCGGAGCGAGAAATTGTACCTTTTCCCTACGAATTTAAGGAACTGGAACCCGCAGAAGTGGCTGAATTGAAGAGGATTTACAAGGGTAAGTACCTATCTACCTGCATGGGTAACAATTTTATGTAGGTACTAGCTGTGCCCGCAACTTCGTCCGCGTAGTATTTAACTTAACAAAAATTTCGGGATTATCGGGATAAAAAGTATTCTATGTGTTAATCTCGGTTATAAACTATCTGTGTTCCAAATTTCATCCAAATCCGTTCAGTAGTTTTTGCCTGAAAGAGTAACCAAACATCCAAACTCACAAACTTTCGTATTTATTATTAGTAGGATTTAGATACGATACTTATTTTTTTGTATAAGTAGGTATAACATAGTCTTGATGTTAAACAGTTACCGATGCTTATAAATGCTTGCATTGCAACATTGCTTACTGCGTTGCCCACCCTAAAATGATGTACCTACCTACCTACCATAAAAAAATAATCGTCAAGTTAATTCCCTCCTTACTGCATGCAGAGTTGAATGTATTCAGAACAGGACTAAGCTAATCCATTGATGGATTGAATGGTTATTAGGTAGATTGTCTTAATATTGACTTTAATTATAAATTACTAAATCTAAATATATATAACTCAAAGGTGACTGACTGAATGACTGACATAGTGATCTATCAACGCACAGCCCAAACCACTGGATGGATCGGGCTGAAATTTGGCATGCAGGTAAATGTTATGACGTAGGCATCCGCTAAGAAAGGATTTTGATTAATTCTACCCCCGAGGGGATAAAATAGGGGATGAATAATCCCGAAATTTTTGTTAAGTTATACTACACGCGGACGAAGTCGCGGGCTCAGCTAGTTAATAATAATCCCTACCTAGCTACTATCAGAGTGCATCACTATTACCTCAGTGCGCAGATATCGCCAGTGGAAATATAATGTATAGGTACTTAAAATGATAAAGAAATGATAAAAGATTAGGAGACGGGCTGGCTTGACCAGGGTAGTACGACCCTGTAACAGAAGTTTTTTTTTTTTGACCTAATGTGTTGGCCAGAGTGGCCATAACAACTTCACCCGGACAGAGAGCGGGCGCAAGTGCGCTCCAGCCAGAGGGGCAGGGGGGCAGCTAGCTCAAGGGCGCCACGAGGGGCACGACCTCGGCTTGGGCCGCTGCCAAGAGAGGTGGCGAGGGTAAATCTACCACCGGATCGGAACGCGATCTCTAACAGAAGGTCGGCGTAAAGTATCTATAAACTAACAGAACTGTGTTTCGTACGCTGAGTGAGATAACCGGAAGCTATGTATTAAAAAGGTGTTTTCGTGATCCATCAGCTCCGAATATGGAGTTCCTGCGAGTCGGCCCTAAGGGGTTCCTGGTGTTTAAACCATACGAGGAAGATGCGGAGAATATCTACAACATGCCGCTCAGACCGAGCGATGTATTCGTGGCTTCTTACCAACGATCAGGTGAAAATAAATAATTATATATCGCCAGACTGACACACCAACTGTATGGTCCCAAATTAAGCAACGCTTGTACTATGGATACCGTACAATAGACTGGGGGCGACCCCAGTGACACCCAGACCTGGGCAAATTACGTAATGGCCATTGCCGAAATTTACCCCGACGGGAATCGGACCCGCAACCACCCAGTGCAGTGAGCCGAGCGGCTTACGCTAAAACCACTGCGCCGAGCTCAAATAACTAGTTAATGGTGCCCATTTTGTTGGCGCACCACTAAACTTGGCCAAACTAACTGTATTAACATCCTTTTCATGCTAGTAACGTATGAGCAGGACGGAATTACTTTTAGATGCGACAAATTTAAATTAGTCGTATTTGACGACAACATAATTGGTATCAATATAAAAAGTCGGTTTTCGCTCTGGTATTCTGTTGGTCTGGCTACTCTAAGCACAGGATTTTGGTGCAAGCAGAATTTAAGTATTAATCTTTTACTAGGAAAGTCTCTTACGCTATCAATACCATGTTCGGTGTTTGTTCTATTTACGTTACCCGACAAATAATGTAATTTTACCAAGATACAGGCAGTCGCCTAGTTTGGCCACCACAGGTTGTTTCATTGTCCTCATGTTCTTATGAAAATAAACATTATAAATGAACCTTGCAGGCACAACATGGACTCAGGAGTTAGTGTGGTTGGTGGCTAGCAATCTGAACTATTCTACCGCTGAAGCAGTTCCTCTCACACAAAGATATGCGTTTTTGGAGTAAGAAATATTTCTGATACATGATCTAGTTATCTCGTTAGGTTAGGTACTATTACTAAGATTTTGTTCAGGAAACTATAAGACCTTTCGGTGTCATTACAAAAAAGATAACAAGAGACGCGTGTAAAATTTCTCGTTGATTTTACAAGGGAAATTTGAGATAGATAGGAGCTCTTTCATCACGTGTTTATCTTTTTTTAATACACCATTAAGGTAGGTATTATCCGTTCAGTTTGTGTATTAATTCGCATATTTGTTAAACTTACCCCATAATATATTCGGTGAACCAAAGCACTCCACGTTTTAAAGGAAGAATATCTACTACTTGCCTTGGCTTGCTGTGAGAATGAGACCTTTTAACCAATACCTAGTCGTGTTTGTATTTTCGAAAACTCATTTTTTTGTAATGATTTTTTTTTGTGTTATATATTAGATAATAAATTTAATATATTTCAGCCAATTCATGTTCTTTGTCAAAGATCAGCTAGATGACTACATAGAAATGTATAATAAGTCAGAGACTAAGGAAACATTGAGACCAATTTTGGAGTTCCTGGCAACGCCGGCCAGCGGACTGCTGGCCGCAGCCCCCTCTCCGCGGTTCGTCAAGACACACCTGCCTCTGTCCCTGCTGCCCCCCAAGATACTGGACACCGCGAAGGTGGTGTACGTGGCGCGAGACCCGAGGGATGTCGCGGTGTCGAGCTACCATCACTCTAGGTTCTTCAAAATAGCTGAGTTTCCAGGAGAATTCAAGGAATTCTGGAATATATTTACTAAGGATTTATGTAAGTTCATAGCGCTAGCATGTTAGGTAGTAAATACATGTAGGTAGTTACCTACCGTACTGAAAACCAAACGCTCACTAGTTCCATGGAACAAATTTGACAGTGGAACTAGTGAGAATGATTCTCATTATAATCTCATAAGTTACCATAAGTAGGTATGATGGTTGCTAGCCCATGACTCTTTCCCATTAATTGTATAATATATTTATAAAAACAAATAGCGAGCACTGGCACATGATGAAGATGACAACGGTTTTCTATAAGGTTAGTAAGGTAGGTTTATCTCAGGGAAGATCGGATTAACTTTAGAGAAATTGAAGGAGTCTGCTAGATTTTTATTTTTGAATGATAATGGCCGTTTCTGGCACCTTGATACAGTTAAATGCATGGAAATTATCGGTAGGTATCGGTCGAGTTAAGCGTGTGAATTAGACTTAACTTCGTACGCCAGGTTTCGTACCTTCGTACCTTAGGCTTCTATAGTATAGTAGTATATTTAGTGATGAATGAGTAAGGCTCGTATTCATTAATCGACCTCAAGTCTGAGACCGATCTTGGAAATGTCATTCTTATGTCATACCAGTACAAAATGACTCCTCAAAAACTACTTAAGATCGCTTTCAGACTTGAGATAGATTTATTAATACGGGCCCTAATGGTCAGATATTAGGTTGACATTCACAACTAATACATAAAGTACTCCGTGGGTGGATAACTAGATTCGTTTCATGACATGGATAGTTCATAGTTACTTACTTATCCTATCACACAACCTTTAGTGTATTATTAAGATAGCCTATCAGGCACCATACACAAAAGGTTGTGTGATAGGATTATTTTGTTTTACTTAAGTAGATACATCTACAAATCTATACTCTATACATACTCTATACAAATAAATAAAATTGGAGTGTCTGTTTGTAATATCAAAATAACACCTTTTCACTAAATGCATATGAAAGTACATACGACACCTATAGCCAAAACGCAATTTTAAAAAAAATTGTCTGTCTGTCTGTCTGTGTGTTTGTTCCGGGTAATCTACGAAACGGCTGGACCGATTTCGACGGGACTTTCACTGGCAGATATAGCTGATGTAATAGGGAATAACTTAGGCTACTTTAATTTTTGAAAAACAATTAGGGTTCCGCGTTAAAAAATAAAAACACATGAAATCAAAGAGTATTTCCGAAACGGCTGGACCAATTTTGAGGGGACTTTCACTGGTAGATAGCTGATGTTATAAGCAGTAACTTAGGCTACTTTTATTTTAGAAAAACAAAATAAAAAAAATGGGTTCTGTCGCGCGGGCTCAGAACGAGGGAGCGGGCTTTTTTGTTTAATTAAATTCCACGCGGACGAAGTCGCGGGCTCAGCTAGTTTATAAATATACCTACCTTTATTCTTTGCAGTCACACTGACGCCTTATTTTGAGCACATCAAAGAGGCGTGGGAGAAAAGAGACCACCCAAATATGCTGTTCCTGTTCTACGAAGAGCTGTCAAAGGTACCTACTACCTACACATTATTACAAATCATTAACTAACGGTGAGGACAAGTTCTTGGGGATCTGTTAGTCCTCTAGCCGACGACATACCAAAGCCAAAATAATTATATTGTAAACATAGACATTTTCTAAATTATAGTGTAAACCGCATCAAAATCCGTTCCGTAGTTTACATAAACGAAGCGATAAAACGGACGGACGCGAGTGGCGACTTTGCTTTAAACTATTTAAAGGTTTTATCAAACTAATATCTACCTCCGTAATATTGTTTAAAGAAGCACCCTCATTTATTCCAGGATTTACTGGCGACCGTGCGCCGCGTGTCTGACTTCTTGGGGAAGGAGGTGACTGCCGAGGAGTTGCCGCGGCTCTGCGAACACTTACGCTTCGACAACTTCAAGAACAACAAGTCCGTCAACTACGAGGAGATGAGGGAGCTCGGCCTGCTGGCTGAAGAGGAAACATTCATTAGAAAAGGTGAATTAGAATATATCACTAAGTATATACGGGTTGAAACAGAAAGGGTATAGTTTTTTTCAAAACTTAACTTTGCAATTCTAAAACTATCAGCTTTGGAGGAAACTTGAAAAACAAAAGGTGTTATATGGATACAGTTGTTGAAAGATTTACAGTATATAGTTGCAAAACCTTCAGTACTTCAACTGTCCCACAAAACCGATACCTAGTTTTAGATTTACAACTTTGAGATGCAAAAAAAATAGTTTAACTAGTAGGTATGAGAAGTTTGGCGGTAAATAGCTAATATAGCAGCGTTTCCTATGAAAAGTGAGACAGCCGGAAGTCCGACAACCCCTACCCATTCCCATCCCTCTCCCCATCAAGTCTGCAAGTAACTATAGGCTTTTAGGACTAGTCCCGCCACACACTCCCACCACTGTAACTTCTGTAAGCCAGGATCGACAATGGTGACCAATAATGACGTCGAGGTTACCATAGGTTAACTATAGGCTACGGTAACTACTTCAAATAATATTAATCTACTAGCTGAGCCCGCGACTTCGTCCGCGTGGAATTTAACTTAACAAAAAAGCCCGCTCCCGCGTTCTGAGCCCGCGCGACAGGACCCATTTTTTTCTAAAATAAAAGTAGCCTAAGTTACTGCTTATAACATCAGCTATATACCAGTGAAAGTCCCGTCAAAATCGGTCCAGCCGTTTCGAAGATACTCTTTGATTTCATGTGTTTTTATTATTTTACGCGGAACCCTAATTGTTTTTCTAAAATTAAAGTAGCCTAAGTTACTCCTTATAACATCAGCTATCTTCCAGTGAAAGTCCCGTCAAAATCGGTCCAGCCGTTTCGGAGACTACCCGGAACAAACATACAGACAGACAGACAAAAAATGTTTAAATCGCGTTTTTGCTATAGGTGTCGTATGTACTTTCATATGCGTTTAGTGAAAAGGTGTTATTTTGATATTACAAACAGACACTCCAATTTTATTTATTTGTATAGATTTAAATACCTAAGCAAACTGTTACCGTAGACGATTCTGTAGGAGATCATACTTACCTACAGACAACTTGTATATTTTAATTATAGAATACCTAATTACTACATTAAATAAATAAGCACTACAGGTAGATTAGATACCTAACCGACTTAATTAGATGTTGTTGTGCAGAATGTAACCAGCCTAAAATCATTCCTACTAGGGTTGGTCTGCAGCAATTTAATCCTATACAAAAATAAATCCTTTTACTTCTACCTTTTTTTTATAATCTGAATTTTAATTTATCTCTGTTTCCTTATCCAATTATATGTGACCTCAATAATTCGTATCGAACATTCATAATTTAAAAAAATACAGTATTCCCACTGATAGTTTAGTAGATAGATTTATTAAAATCAATGTCTACTCCAGGCAAGGCGGGCGGGTGGCGCGACTACTTCGACGAGGAGATGTCGCAGCAGGCGGAGCGCTGGATGGCGGACAACCTGCGCGACACGGACCTGCGCTTCCCGCACTTGGAATAAATAATAATACTTACAGTTACATACTTAATTTAATAAGTCTTTATGTACCTAGTCATTAATGCAGCTATCCCTAACTATCCTATCAGTTATGTTTAATTTCTTAAAGTATGTAAAATAGTAAAAACGTTTAAATATCTATATGGAAAAATCCGCACTAAAATGTATAATACGGATACAGAACTGTCGATAGATAGCGCTAGTATACAACTAAATATATCCTACTAATATTATAAATGCGAAAGTTTGTGAGTGTGGATGTATGTTTGTTACTCTTTCACGCAAAAACTACAGAACGGATTTGGATGAAATTTAGAACACAGATAGTTTATAAACTGGATTAACACAGAATACTTTATTTAAGTCTACGCGGACGAAGTCGCGGGCATAAACTAGTATTTAATAATTAAAGAACTACGCGCGACAAGATCCTGAACTTCTTGATTAACTCATAAAATGAGCAGGTACCTACAAAAGTGGTTAAGTACCTATAAACGTATTGCCTATGACAGCACGGCTATACATATATATAGCTATAAATTTCCAGTATAAGCTGACCTCTCAAAGTACGAAAATCTTATACTAGGTGAAACAACAAGGGTAGGTATACAATTAGTAATTATCGGCTATGTGGGACAGTTGAAGTACAAAAGGTTATGCAGACCTGTGAAATCTGTCAACAGCTGTGTTCCTATAACACCTTTTGATTTTCAAGTTTCCTCCAAAGCTGATAGTTTTAGAATTACAAAGTTAAGTTTTGAAAGAAAAAGTATACCCTTTCTGTTTCAACCTATACAATGCGAGATCAACTGATACTGGAACTGTGTAACTTGATATGTAGCCGTGTGTACATAATTGCACGTTACATAGTATAGGTAAGTACCTACCTATTCAACTATGTTTACTACCTGCCATGAAAATAATCACCTTTATATAACATATATAACAATAATTAATATAAACGGTAATAACAAGTTAACAATAGAAGTAAATGTTTAATTATGTACAAGTAACTAGGGATGCCAACCCTACTACCTATATAGTATGTTTCAAACGTCCGAAATAATACTAGGGAGGTTTTGATGCGAGTATCGGGTACCTATAGATTTCACTGGTATAAACATATTATGATTTGAACTTATTTCAAAAATGTGTAGTGTGTCAATTAAAAAAATAATAATATCAAGTACTATGTAAATATATACAAACTTTTTAATTTTTATTGAATACTAGCTGTGCCCCGCGACTCCGTCCGCGTTCTGTTGAATTTTTTCCTGAATTTGCTATAAACCTCACGAGCCCGAGATCTTTCCAACGAATGCAAAACCGTGGAAATCGGTTCGTGCGTTCTGGAGTTATAGCGTCAGGAAGGAAAACCCGACTTATTTTCATATAGGTATTTCGCATAGGTATATCTACCGCATAGGTGTGTAAGTACCTACTTACCTCAATTATTATTTCGGACTTATGAAATATCATGTACTTGAGTACAATAAGTACTTATTTTAGCACCGAATAGGTCAATATTTGTTGAAAAGAAACGTGTTTTTGGTGTATAAGCTCGGTCCAAATTATTTGGGGAAAGGCGCTATGGTCACGCTATCTAGGTATACCTATCTCTACATGCTGAGATTGAAACGACTATACTCGCAGTAGAAAGAGGTGGCAACCCTACAAGCAACGGAAATGTTGATAGTTCTATTGCGCAGTTGCAAACTAAATTTACCCACATACTTACCTATTTCATTATTTAACGCTTGAAATAGATACCTAGGTAATTATAAAATAATCTAGAGTTTTCCGCCATTAATCTTTGGTGGGTGTGTTTTTAGTTTTATTACCAAAACGAGCTGCGTAAAATCCGATTAAATGTAGAACGATAAAGTTAGATTGAATTTTGTTGCATTCAGTTGAATAGGTAGATTGAAAACTTGAGGGCCGCCTCTCTAGGAAGTAGGCTCAATTCAATAGTTTTACAATCGGATGACTTATTGCCAGACTAACAACCGAGTGCCTTGAGAACACAGCTTGAGAATAAATAGTGCAGCGGCCAGTCAGTTGCAGAATCAAACAAATAGGGTACTTCGCCAAGAGCTGTCGACCCGTGCGTTCGAAATTCAAATCTCGAACGGACGCGATCGCCGCAGTAGTGTACGCAGTCCCGCGCGCACAGCCAGTCGCGACCGAACCGCGAATTACGTGCGCACTTTCACTTTAACGTGTTTAAATTTAGATCGAATAAAACTTGAGCATTAAAATTCCGAAAGTTTTCTTCATCAACAATGGATATAGTAAATAACAATGCCCAGTTAGAAATAGAAGACGTGGACCCGGAGGAAGCTAAGAAGTTGATGGAATACTTCCACGGTGAGTGCAACTTGATTTGTTTTATTATTATTATTCGCTTTTACTCGCAACTTCGTTTGCGTATTTTCTGGGTGTTACAAGACTAACCACCTGGTCCCAACTATAACTAAGAGCCATCCAAGTGATCGCTTAAATAAAACAAAAAACCATAAAAGTCGGTCAAGCCATTTAGGAGAAGAATTACAAACGCACGCACATCGGGATTTTCTATAACTGTGAGATGTAGGTACCTACCGATCTGGGTCAGTGCATTCAGTTAATTACGATTATGGTAATTTATCAAGGTACCTAATCAGTGCAGTTATTAGGGCGATTTGCACGTAGTTTAAGTAGGTAAGTGGTGATTATAATATCTTGGAAGGTAGGTTAACAAACGTTCGATCGGCGCTTCTGCGTCAATACTCACTTGTTTGTTTATGTAGGTAGGTAAGTGCGGACATCAAACATAATGCTGTAAGTCATTATCTTGATTGCATTACCTGCCCAGTCTGTATAATAAGTAAATATTATTACTTAAGGCTAAAGCGCCCATCTAGCCCGCGAAGTTCAAATTTTTTGAGGTCTTTTAGAATTTTTTCAAAAACTGACAATAATAAAAGACAAATTTTGTAATTTAAAGTATTTTTATAGTTTATCCAAAATCTGAAAACATTTAAGATAACATTTTGTGATTTGCGAAAAACACAGTATGCAGTGCGTTTATTAATACATTTTATTTTAGTCTAAATATTATCACGGTGGATATGATACTAGTAAATCACTAAATATACAAAAACTGCCAGATTATCTGGATAGCTGTCGTTCTTGAATTGTTTTAGAGTAAGTTGGATATATTAATAAATGCACTGCACACGGTCTTTTTCGCGAATTACAAAATTTGTCTTTTATTATTGTCAGATTATGAAAAATTTCTAAAAGAACTCAAAAAATTTGAACTTCGCGGGCTAGATGGGCGCTTTAGCCTTAAATAATAAAATAGGTATATAGATAGTGAATAGAGCATAGAGTAATAAGTCTATGGAATAGAGTGAGATCATGGTGCTAAAACTATTTTCAATGATCCGGATTCCATATTTAAATTAAGAGGTGTGTTTTCATGCCTACTGAGCCATTAGTAATAACAAGGGTAGAATTTCCAAAGGTTTCGTAGTACCTACAGGGAATCCGAGATCATTTTTGTTTCAAGCATTTGAAGTGAAAGCCCCAAAAGGTGGATTCCATTCCTACTCTACTACAAATAAGGGTCTATTCAGACGAGCTGCACCCGGACTGCAATCCACCTGCAGAATTAAAGTTTGGATGCGGTTTGTATGTAGGTACTTGATATAACTATTCTATGAGTGCACCAAAAGAGATCTCATTTGACTATACATAGGTACCGTCTGCGCAGTCCGCTTGTGGCTTGTAGTCGGTTATCACAGTTGATGCATCCACAGAGTTGTAAGACGCATCTAATTTATAAATAGAATAGACACTAATATCGAAAATTCTACATTAAATATCTACGTTTTGAAGAATGTGTCTGTTTGTCTTGCCAAACGAAATAATGTATTTAAGAGGTTCTTTTTCCTTTTCCAACAACCCAATTGCAAAACGCTATAAACAATAGGTACCATCAAGTGCCAGGATTTTTTATGACCCTCCTCCTCCTCCTCAGCCTATACTAGTCCACTGTTGGACATAGGCCTCCCCTAATGAGCGCCATAGCGCCCTGACCCTATTTATCCATATTTCCTACATTTTACAATTAACTACTTTTACTACAATTAACGTCAAACTACTTAGTCATTTACTTGTAATTTGTTACAAAGTTCATAAGTTCATTCATTGTAGGTATGTCAATATTAATTTATTTATCGGTCATTGACTTTGTAATTAGTTACGATGTGTAAGTGGGACATCACAATTTACACTATAAACAATATGTCCCGGTGTTTGTATTTATAACTAGGTACCTATTATTGTATATTAATAGTTCAGCTGTGTTTACGGTGGCCAGTCTTTTCCGGGCTTTTCTACAGTCACTTATGGCCTTGACTTGTTGCGGATTTTGCTGCAATTCCTTATTTCAACAAAAAATATGCGGAAATGTTAAAAAATGTATACCTACCTAATGTACTACCAGATCAATACCTGCCTATATTATATGCAAACCGCTTAACTGACTAGATTCTTGCGGTAGTGGGTAGTGGAGCGGACTCCGAGGGGTGTGTCAAAAGACGCGAGACTTCATAGCGCACACCTCTGCCTTCCAGCATCGCTCCACTACCACAGGAATCTACACAGTTAAGCCCCAAGCCTGTAGTTTAAGTTACTAACGAAGGTCCATTATAGTAACATAGGTAGGTATGTAGGTAATACTGGGCACAACTCTGTTAATCGCTGGCATCTCGATCGACTCGCACTCGACTCGCACTACCTACGTCAAAACTGACGTATCGCGTATAGCGTTTTGACAGGTTTTTTATACAAAAACTTGTTTTTATATTAATGGCCTCTTACAATTGGGTCAAGCCCAATATGATTCTGCCAGTGTCGAGTAACGAATAGCAATAACAAACAAAATTAATAACAATACAATACAAAAATGTGACCGTCCATTTTGGTTTTCGAAAATGGACGGTCACATTTTTGTGACCTATAAAAAACCAGAGGCCTATAGAAAAACCGTCAAAACTGACGTGTTCGAATACGCGATGCGTCAGTTTTGACGTATTTCGAGTCGTTGGAGATGCCAGCGGTTAACAGAGTTGGGCCGCTATCACGATTATTAGGGAATCGACGCCTGGGGTGCTACTCTTAGCAACGATAATCGATATTCGTGAATTCGTGACATTTGTAATGTCGAATCCTACTCTAAACTTCATATTTTAGCCGTTATATCGATTACTGAACGAACGATACAAAATAGGTACTTATTTACTAACGCTTTAGGTCTGACTTGTCTGTTAATTAAGAATTCACCGACATCGCATTATAATATTTTGTCTGCAGTAACCGATTTTACCTGACTAGATTGTTATTTTCCGGAGTCTCGGCAGTTACCAGCACCTTGTAATTATTTTTCCAAGGTCCAATACAAAGCAATCGCGCACCTATTCGATCACGTTTACGATCGAATTGATTTGTGTACAATAAGAACATTACACAATGCCTGTTATTTCTCTTTAGTGAAGTAGATTGACCTAGGGGGTATTTTTAATAATTCGAATCGAATCAGAAAAGGATTCGAAAACTTTAAACAAACGAGGTGGGTGCTTTGCCCACTTTTAGTTATATCTTGGTTGTTTTGTTTCTTTAATTTTATCTAAGAATACCTACTGTTTTATTTTTACAACCTTCCTTGCTAGGTAGTTACTTATCAAAATGATTCGATGTTGCAGGCGAGCTGACTGGCTTCGTCCGGGTGGGCCCGAAAGGGTACTTTTTCCCGCAGAAGTACAAACAGGAGGCGATGAAGTTGTACAACATGCCGATCAGGCGTAGTGATGTTTTTGTCACCAGTTATCCACGATCCGGTATGTTCTTGTATATAAATATTCTATGAAACAAGCACCACAAATACGCATACTTGTACCTGTTCCTCTTATATTTCAACAAACGTAGTCCCGAAAACGTGAATGATGATTTGAATTTGTCGTAAGTTACCTACTGTACCTACACCGTTTGCATACGGTTCGTAGTATTCATCCTTCCTACTGAATGCTCAAAGTTCACTTAAATCAGCCACTCGGTTAACGGTTGCTTAACTTTAACGCTTTCTTTAATCTAAGACTAGATTTGAAGATTTCAGTAACCTTGCTGTTAGGTATACCGGGTGATAATTTGACATGGAGCCGTGGACAAGGAACTTTGTAGCAAAAAATAAAAAAAAGATCTTGCTAAAATAGAGAATTTAAATATACCTACACCATAAACGGATTTAAAAAAATCGGTTGGCAATAAGTGTACATTCTAATATTTTGTTCTAGGCACGACATGGACACAGGAATTGGTTTGGATGGTGGCAAATGATTTAGATTACGAGAAATCTAACGCCATTCCTCTCGTTGAGCGATACCCATTCTTGGAGTGAGTGCACACTTATTCACTACGTCAGACAGTGCGAATATATTTTAAGGACTTATTATACGAGTATACATATAATTTCAATCTACCTTTTCGAAACAAACGACATTGAACAAGCCAAACTACCCTACCTGTACAGGTACACTCATAGATAAAACCTTATTCCAGATTTTCAATATGCGTCCATCCAGTATTGGAAGAAAAGTTTACGAAAGAGAACAGTCACGACGAAAAGAAATTGGCGCAGGTCGGATGGGTGTGTCAGGCGGGGACCGACCAGCTCGCCGACCTACCCTCGCCCCGCTTCGTGAAGTCACACCTGCCTCTTTCCCTGCTGCCGCCGAAACTTCTCGACACTGCCAAGATGGTGTACGTCGCGAGGGACCCCAGAGACGTCGTTGTGTCTTTCTACCATCTCAACCGACTTATTAGAACGCAGGGCTATGTTGGCGACTTCAAAACATATTGGGACTTCTTCAGACGGGATTTGCGTAAGTTGAACCACAGTTGAACCGCCTCTCGACTTGTTTCTTACTTTCAAAGTATTTGTTAGCAACACACTCTGTCATTTCAATCGAGATTCAAATACGTGATCGCTATTTTCATACAAAACTAGTTTATCGATAGTCTAGAAATTGCTACCAAATCATGTGTTGCTAACACGAAGTTACATGATCGCATTACTGTCATTTTTGACACTTCATTGCAATTTTATGTTAGCGACCGACTTATAAAATAGCCCCACCGTTATCTGTAAACGGGAGACGGAAATACATGTATTGCCGTCCTTCTTATCATTATTGTTATTTATGCGCAATATTTTGATAATCTTGAAGTAGTTAGTTTAGTTTTATTTATATTATATTTTCTTTTCTGCTTTTATAGATCACTGGACACCATATTTCGAACATTTAAAAGAAGCATGGGAAAAAAGGGACCATCCTAATATGCTATTCTTATTTTACGAAGAACTTTGTAAGGTCAGTTGAGTTTTGAATGATTAGGTATGGATACTAGCGAGCTGACCGACATCGCATGGCTTTTCTCTACTATTTATAAATTTCATAAGAATGTTTGTCTTAATTACACATAATAATAACCTTTGCAAATAGCGACTCTTTGTACCTACTATGAATAAATAATGTATTATACAAGAATGGTTGGTTCCAAGATGGTTTCTTTCTTTGATATAAGTTATTGGTATTTCCTTGTCAGGATCTATCTGGAGCAGTGCGTCGTGTAATAAAATTCTTTGATAAAGAATACTCCGAGGAGCAGATAGCGCGATTATGTGACCACCTCAGCATCGAGAACTTCAAGAATAACAAGTCTGTGAACTATGACGTCATGAAAACTCTCGGCATCTTGATACCCGGCGAACAAGCTTTCATTAGAAAAGGTAAATTAACGTGACCTAGTTATGTACACGGGTACAGTTTTGCGTGTAGTTGTTTACAGGTCATTTCTTTTATATCGGTTTTGGTTTTTTTTTGGGGCTTTTTGACTTTAGTCAAAGGGTTTTTAATGATATTATTACGTTTCGATTTTGTTTTTAAGTCACTTTTTGACTGTGGGTTTTCGTTGTATCGGTTGGATTAGGCGAGTTCGCTTGCTTGACCCGTGCTGGGTTACACAACCAGTGCCTCCACCACTCATGGTCACCGTTCTCTGGTGCAGGCAAGGCGGGCGGGTGGCGCGACTACTTCGACGAGGAGATGTCGCAGCAGGCGGAGCGCTGGATGGCGGACAACCTGCGCGACACGGACCTGCGCTTCCCGCACTTGGATAATTAACAATTGACGGTTAATATAGTGATATCTAGTTTTAATTGAAAAGCACGGAAAAGGTGATAAACATTTATTTCAGTAATATATACTATGTTTCAGTTTTCTTTGTAACACCATATTGCAAGTATACATCAATACATTGAATTTTGTTATAAGAAGCACTAGCAATAAGTTCGATTATGACTCACTATAGCCTGATAGTTGAATTTAAATTTATTTTATTCATAAATAAAACAATGTATCAGTCCTTCCTCACATTTTTATTTAAATAATACGGTTATACAAAGAAAATAAATTAAAAGCCAGATTTAATCAATCATTCGTTGGTAATATAAAATTCTAAAACAGACTTATAATCATTATAATGGATAATAACCGTTAAAGGAGGCGGCGGGCCGCGGGCGGGCCCGCTCGGCCCGGCCGCGGCCCGCCGCCGGCGCGTCGGCAACGTACACGTCTATAAAAGCGACTCTATAATATAAAACTGGGAGCGCGCTCCCGCACCTAACGACTCGCCGCTACGAGCGACGTTAAAACTATCATACACTTATAGAAAATCACAAAATTCAAGCGGAAATAATAGGAATCTGATCGGAGCCGCGCCGCGGCGCTCACGCGATCACGTCGGGCAGCAGCGCGTTGTCGGCGGGCGGCGGGCTGGGCGGCGGCTTCAGCGCCGCGGACCCGTTCGCCAGCCCGTTGCTGGGCGCCTGCTCCTTCTTGGGAGTCTCGATCGGCTTCTTCGGGACGGGCTTCTTTGCGCCGGTCATTGTCTGCAAATAAGACAATAATAAATATAAGGCCCACGTTCTATAAAATTAAAATAATACTTATCTGGAAATAGTAATCGTTAATTATATTATACAGTGGATATCGCCATAGGTACCTTAACGGGCGCAGTCCGGGGCGGAGCGGCCTTAGCTGTGATGCGT
The DNA here is from genome assembly GCA_905147325.1 of Notodonta dromedarius. Lineage (NCBI taxonomy): Eukaryota > Metazoa > Arthropoda > Insecta > Lepidoptera > Notodontidae > Notodonta > Notodonta dromedarius. The sequence continues at coordinate 10,909,401 of LR990161.1, read as the reverse complement.
TTGTTGGCGAGATCCTTGCTCTGCTTGTCGAGCGGCGCTCGCGGCGCTCCGAGGGCCGGCCGCTGGGCCGCGGGCCTGCCAAACAATAGCAATTAATATTCGTCGGTTCGCCACTCAGCTTTCGCCGGCATTTGTGATCATTTCTATCATACAAAATATTAGCGTGTATACCTTGCGGGTGCGGAGGCGAGCGGCGCGGCTCGCGGCGCGGGGCGGGGCGGCGGGCGCGCGGCCGCCGCGGGGGCGGGGCGCGGCGCCGGCCGGCTCAGCGGCTTCGCGTCCTTCACGTCTCCGTTCGCCAGCGGCTTCTTCTCCGCGGGCTTCGCGGCCGGTTTAGCGGCGGGCGCGGCGCGCGGCGCCGGGCGGGCGGCGGCCGGGCGGGCCGCGGGCTCGGGCTTGGGGGCGGCCGGCCGCGCGCCCGCCAGGGGCTTCGGCGCGGGGCGCGGGGCGGGGGCGGCGCGGGCGGCCGCCGGGGCCGGCCGGGCGGCGGGGGCGGCCGGCCTGGGAGCCGCGCCGTTGGTCTTAGCGAGCGCGGGCCGAGCGGCGGGCGCCTTAGCCGGGCTGGCGGGCTTCGCCGCCGTCGTCGTTTTCGTGGCGGATGCCGGGCGGGCGGCCGGGGTCGTCGGCTTCGAAGCGGGCGCCGTTTGCCGAGTGGCGGACGAGGGAGTCTTCGTCGCGGGCGTCGACGCTTTCGCGATCGGGGTGCGGGCGGCGGGGGTCGCGGATATCGGCCTCCTGGCGGTGGTAGGGGCGGGGGCGGCAGAAGTTCGCGCTGCCGTCGATTTCGGAGCGGACTTAGGCGTGCGCGCGTCAGGCTTCGCGGTCGGCGTTGTCGGCGATTTTTTGGCGGGCGTTTTCGCCATAGTCTTGGCTGTCGCGACGGCGGCCGCTCCCGCCGCGGCGGCGGCGGCGACGACGATAGCCGCCTCCGCGACAGGGGCGGGGGCGGGCTCGGGCGCCGGCGCGTCGGCGGCCATGGGCGTGTCGCTCAGTGGGGCGGCGGGCAGCTCCGGGGCGGGCGCGTCCACCGCGGGCGTGGGCGGCGGCGTGGCGGCGGGCGGCGGCTGCTCGGCCTCCTCGAGCTGGATCTCGCTGGTGACGGGTACGCAGATCTCCTGCGCGCGCGACTCGGGGATGCCGATGTCGACGTCGGTGACGAGCTCGGCGCGCGGCGCGGGCTGCTCCGGCAGCAGGTCGGGCGCCGGCGCGGAGGCGGGGGCGGGGGCGGGCTGCGGCTCGTCGCTCGGCTCGTGCAGCGAGAGCGGCGCGGGAGCGGCGTAGTCGGGGACGAACGCATCATCTGTGACGACTACCTCTTCGACGGGTAATGGCGAGGTCGCCGGGAGGGACTCCTCGGGAGCCGAAGATATCACCGGGATGGACTCCGCGGGTGCAGTTGATGACGCGGACATTTCGACTAGCATAGGGGAAGCCGCAGGGGCAGTTTCAACGGGAACGGGCGAAACCGCGGAGAGCGTTACCGCGGGAATAGGCGAGGCTGCGGTGAGGGTTTCTGCGGGAATAGGCGATGCCGTGGGAAGAGTCTCCGAAGGAACAGGCGAAGCCGCGGGCAGGGTCTCCGACGGAACAGGCGAGGCCGCAATAGTTTCATCGGGAATAGGTGACGACGAGGGGAGGGTTTCGCGAGGAATGGGGGAGACCGCCTGGAGTGTTTCCGCGGAAATAGGCGACGCCGCAGGCAGTGTGTCAGTAGGAATAGGCGACGTGGCAGGTAACGACTCTGTGGGAATAGGAGACCCTTGGAGTAAGGTTTCTGTGGGGATCGGCGAGGCGGCGGGCAGCGGCGACTCCGCGGGTAGAGGCGACTCTCCGGGCAGCGGCACGTCGGCGGGCCGCGGCGACTCGGCCGGGGACACGACCTCGACTTCCACGGACGGGACGAACGCGTCGGTCGCTTCAATTTCACCCAGTAGATCGCTTTCGGTCGGTTGGGGCGATTCGCTCCGTAGCGTACACACCGCAGGCTCGATGGTCTCTTCGGGCGCGGGCGACTCTCGCGGCAGCGAGGCCTCCCTCGGAAGCGGAGACGCGCTCGGCAGAGGTGATTCGCTCGGCGGTAAGGATTCGGTCGCTATCAGACTTTCGGTCGGGAACGGGGACTCTCTCGGGAGCGGAGACTCACTCGGCAGAAGGGAGTCGATCGGCGCGGGTGACTCACTCGGCGGAACGGATTCAGTCAGCAGCTCTGAGTCGTCGCGCGCCAGGCACTCGGCTGGCAGGGGAGACTCTCTCGGTACCGGAGATTCCACCGGAAACGGAGATACCCGCGGGGAGACCGCTTCCGCCGGCAGCGGGGAGCGGGACAGCGCCGGGGACGACGCGAGCTCGGTGGCCTCGGCCGTCACGTGCGCGGTGTCCAGCGTGATGACGGGGGGCTCGACAGCTTCTGAGCATGCGATGTCGACCTCCACGGTTGCGTCCAACTCGCCGTCTTTCGGTGCGATCTCGTCGCCGATCTCGCGTTGTGGCTCCAAATGTAGCACGTCGGCGTTTTCCTCCTCGATGACGTGTTCCGCATCGTGCTGCGGCTCCGGCGCCGGCTCGGGGGAGGCCGATGTGTCGGGTTGTCGCGGCGCGGCTAAATCGTCGTCGTCCCGCAAATCTTCCAGGACCAGCTGGGGTTGCGTCTCGGCGCTCGGCGAATCCTCGAGTTTACTCTCCATTTCTATGTCTTGTGATGTTTCATCTTGAGGCGTCACCGCCCTGATTTCCTTCTCGCTCTCCGATCGGTCCTGCGTCTCATCATTGGTAAATCCTAATTCAGAACTTTTGCCGTCAGGTATTTCGGGTATTTGTTCGAAAAGTAGCTTATGAGATTCGGGTGTATCCGTTTGCAATACCGTGTCCTGTGGGACGTTGCTACATTCGAATTCGAAATTGGAATAGCTCTCCATATTATTGGAGCTGGTGACATTGTAATCTGTGAAATTATCCCCCTGTGCGAAACCGTCCATGCTGTGAGCGAGATCCCCCGGCCTGTCCTCGAACCTGATAATGTCATTATTGGGTTCTTGAACGGACGCGAACAGGTCTGTTTGTTGTTCGGGGTTGACGTTTTCTTTATCAGTGTCAACTAGCTCACTTCCACAGACGCCATTGGACTGGATATCTTCATCGTCACTGTCAGGCAGAGGCTGAACGGCATTGAGGTCGACGTGTGAATCATTTTTATTAGAGAGCCTTTCACACGTGTCATCGTCTTTCTCCTGGTAAAAGCTCATACTCATCGGATCTCGCTCCTTATTTTTCAGCCTTTCGAATAGTTCGTCATCGCCTTCAACGGCAAATGGATTTGTTTCTGTATGTGTTTGGAATACCTGTGATCCAATCAAAATATTTATTACACACACATATAGTAGCAACTTACCTATTTAAAGCCATGTATACTAGGTGAAACAGAAAAGGTTTACTATTTTTTTTGCAACTCAACTTTTTAAATCTAAAACTATCGGCCTTGTGGGACAGTTAAAGTACTCAAGGTTTTGTTATTTCTAAAATGTTTATCATTTCTCCTCCAAAGCTGATAGTTTAAGAATTACAATGTTAAGTTTTGAAAAAAAAGTATACCCTTTCTGCTTGTACCTGTATAAAAATGTTATACATAAGAAATCCACAAAAACTAACCTGAATATTGCAAAAGTCTGTGGTGTCTTTTTGTATTCTTTCAAAGTCCTGTATGAGACCAGTGTCCTTGACTTTCTCAGTTTCAATGCCGACATTGAATCCAAAGCCCAAACTGTCCATGTTGCTCTTATCATTCCCGTTCAAGTGTTCTTTAACAGCATCGTCTACGGATATGTTCTGAAAATTAACAAAAGTAAACATAAGAACAAAAAATTATAATGGACCATCACACGCAGTTGCATTGCAGAGCAGTAAATCAAAATACATATAAAGAGCCTTATACTATAAAAAAGTACAACAACGCGAATGACAACTTGCAGAGTGGGGATGACGATAAATATTGAATATAATATATTTTTAATATAAACAAATCTAAATATATATATAACTCAAAGGTGACTGACTGACTGGCATAGTGATCTATCAACGCACAGCCCAAACCACTGGACGGATCGGGCTGAAATTTGGCATGCAGGTAGATGTTATGACGTAGGCATCCGCTAAGAAAGGATTTTGATTAATTCTACTCCCTAGGGGATCAAATAGGGGATGATTGTTAAGCTTAATTCCACGCGGACGAAGTCGCGGGCACAGCTAGTTTTATATAAAATACTAGCTGACCCGACAGACGTTGTCCTGTCTTTTACGGGTATGAAAAATAGATGTTGACCGATTCTCAGACCTACCCGATATGAACACAAAATTTCATGAAAATCGGTCGAGCCATTTCGGAGGTGTTTGGCAACAAACACCGCGACAGGAGAATTTTATATAGGTATTAGATTTTTCAAAATAAAATTTATTTATCGTCAGCGCCGTGCATTTATACCGCAGCACCCCCGTTTATTATCCATACCGTATGCATGTTGCGGTTTTATTGTAACTTGCATCAAATAAATACAAAGATATTTGCTATTAAAGTGTACTAAAACTACAAGTTATATGACTAGCTAGTACTGATTTCGTAACTTTAAATGTGTGCAGTTTCGCCAATCCACAGGTATTATGAAAATTATTCCACCAGCCAGTAATACATCCCATATATATTTCTGCAGCTAAATAAAATAATTATCCCCATTACGCGTGTTGCCTTGGCGTCATCGAAATATTCCGAGATACTAACATGATGCCCGTTAAGCTGGTCACAATTATCCAAGTCCAATAGCTCTGCTGGTCTCACAACCGCTTCTGTGTGGAACTGCGCGACGTCGGGCAGCTCGATGTCGTCCATGGGCACGGGCTTGCGCGGCGACTCCGCGAGCAGCACGTCGGCGCCCGCCACGCCGCCCGGGATGAACACCGGCGCGTCGGGGTTCAGCGGCGAGCTGTTCATGTCTACTGAGCTGCTTTCCCACGCCGACTGTTATAACATAACTAACATTAATAACATTAACACACACACACACACATATACACTGTATATCAAATACTAGGGCATTCATAAATCGATCTCAAATCTGAGAGAAATCTTGAGTACGCTTTTGACATATAAATTTGTACTGGTATGACATAAGAATGCGATTTCCAATATCACTTTCAAACTTGAGTTTGGTTAAATTAATCGGGCCTTAGTAACAATTTTATCGTAGTGTACAAAAATCATAGAGTTGTCAGAGATTCGCTGGAACAAACAGACAGAAAGACAAAAGTTTCAATAATTGTTTTCTTAAATTTCATATGCATTTACTAAATAACTGGTATTATGACATTAGAAACCCACACTTCGACTGTATTTATTTGTATAGATGAGAACCACAAGAATAATTTGATTGTGGTTGTAACACAAAACTTACATATAAGCAATAAAAACAATACAATCTATTACTAAAGGAAAATATTATTACTAGTTAAGAGTAGGTACGTGCATTATAATGATTAAGGTGAACTATATTGGTATAATTACATTTCATTGAATAAAGTCACTATGTTAATAATGATAAGTACCAGCTGATTACACTCTGCATTATAATAACACTAGCTGTGCCCCGCGACTTCATCCGCGTAGTATTTTAACTTAGCAAAAATTTCGGGATTATCGGGTTAAAAAGTATCCTATATGTTAATCCCGGTTAAAATCTATCTGTGTTCCAAATTTCATCCAAATCCGTTCAGTAGTTTTTGCGTGAAGGAGTAACAAACATACATACATCCATACATCCACACTCACAAACTTTCGCATTTATAATATTAGTAGGATAATATATTAACATTGGGTGATTAATTTACCTACCTATGACGTGAGCATTTTGAGGGAGATAAATTTAGTAATTGATTCCCCTCAAAATGCTAATAATAGTTAACCTATCACGTCAGTGGGTCTGTTGGGCTTGGGCTTCTCCTTAATTCGAGGGGCATGAAGATCCCATAGTCCACCACACTACCCCAGTTTGAGCAGGCTGACTTCACACAACTATCAAGGACTGGTTATGATATCTTAAACACAAAGAAAGTCAAATAAACAATTAATTGACAGAAGTTATACAATTAAGGTGTCAAGTAAAAACAGTTGTTATTTACTTGATAAACAACTTAAATGTTCTTACACAATGTCTTCATTTGTTTATCTCCACTAATGTTATTTTGAACTTTTAATTAATACCTACAAGAATGAATATTACGTGTCTGTTTGACAGTTTATTTACCAAATTAAGGTGAACAAGTAGATACCTAATGCAATGTATGTAGGTAGGTATGTGGTTTCAAAACTACTTAAACAAATAAATAAAATTGTCTGTATGTACAAAATTACAGCTATTTAGTAAATGCATACTATGAAAGTATTATACTGTACTTATATACCTATGGTTTATTCATAGTTTTTGACTCTTTTATGATTAATCTCCGAAACGTCTGGATCCATTTTGACGGGACTTTACCTAGCAGATAGCTGATGTTATAAGCAGTAACTTAGGCTACTTTTATTTTATGGAAGTACCACAGGCAACAGCTTATAAGTTATATAATTAGCAAATTAACACACACATGATAAGACTTTAATTTAGTGATGTTACGGTTGAACAGGCAGATGTCATTGACACACAAAAGCAGGCAATAAGAAGTGTTGTTTTTATGTTCAGAAACAAAAACCTATGATGCATATGTTCCAGAATGTTACTGCAAGAACTTGTTATAGGTAGGATGATTAATAGGTTACACATTGGAGATTGGCCTTGACTATTCAAACATAATTCTATGAAGTCATTTGAAAAATGCAAGTACTAATATTTAAGGGATGATAAATGTAAATAATCTGATTATATAAGGTGGGTACCTATTGGGCCCCCGGGTGGTATGCCAATGGTCAAATTTCTTTATGAAATCTTGTAGTACCTACAGAAAGATTAAAACGAATTGCCTCAATTTTCAATCTTTGCCCAAATTTCTTGGATGTCATGATTGCATCATGTCAGGACTCATTTTGGCCATGTTTGTTATATAATAGTAGGTATGAGAAATAGATAAACCGTCTGAAATCTTTGAAGCAAATAAACAGTGTTGCACATTTGATTAATTCATAGGATACCTACAAATTTATTTCATCCGTCACATCAGACAAAGAAATTTGACCCGTGGCATACCACCCTTAATGTATAGTGTTGGGGACTCACATTATCCTGGCAGGGTGTATCTGAGCGCGGCGGCTCGTCGGGCTCCTCGCTGGGGTTTTGTTCCTCGCGTTCGCCCTCGCCTTTGAAGTAATTCCACTCGTCTTCTGACTCGTCGCCGCTCTCAGCTACATTATCCAATAGAGCGCCGTCGACGTGGCCCTCCTCCACTGCACCAATCACAACAAAACATACACTTTACATACAATATTCATACAACGATGTGGAAGTTTCATATTCGTTTGCTGAACACCTGGCGAACGCACAACATACAAGTTTCAACCCTCCTCTCGCGATCGACGGTTTCAATCAACAGGTGACACACCCTTGCTCGTCAGAATAAAAAAACATCGGTGACTCAAAACTAATAACACGGCTGAACTTATAGCCGCTATAAATTATCCACGCCGGTTGTTTACGAGCGGCATTCTAGCAACGATATTTTACCGGTCGCGATTTCAAACTCGCGAGACATTCGCGGACGCCATTTCGAGAGCGAGCGGCCTCCGGAGACACGCCCGATATCGGACTTAAGTTACGAGAAGGCGAGAATATACTATGCGGACCTCCGGGAATCCTTCGCCCACCGAAGTCGGAGGGATGCGCCTTCGGGCGAACGGTTCTATTTCCAGAACACCGCACGCATGAATCAACACAAAAATAACCTTTCACAAACTGTTCGGTATGTGAATATAATCAACAACATTCGCTAAAAGCCACATACCGTGAACGGTAATTTCACTGCACAGATTATTATCTTCACTGGCGGCGTAATATTCGAGTCGAAAATTGTAGACAAAAGCCCCGATTACAATAGCAATAGAATTTCGACGAGTAGCACAGATCCGACGGACGTTCAGTGAGCGACTGCGAGAGGGACGGGGACGGGACGGGCGGGGCGAGCGAGCGGGACAGCGGCGCGGCAGCGGGCGCGGGCCGCGAGGTGCGCGGGCTGCGGGCTGCGGCCTGCACCCAGATAGGGATGTCGCATGTTATTTTTTTTATAACATCAAATTATTGAGGTTGATTTTTGTTTTAAAGTTTATAAAATATTTTTATTGTTATACCTATCCCCAATTATATTATAAAAAACCGATTTTGAAACGGCATTGTTTTTAAAATTTAAGTAACTAATGTCGGAACTTTTTTTCGGGAACACTTACAAAATTTAATTTTTACTCTTTTGTCTACAACGTTCCTACTTGATATACCTATTGTGTCCATATTCGTCAAAAATCAATTTTATTAATCACGACGCTTAATTTAGTTGTACAGCTACCTTGTTAGTTTACCTGCGAAACTTTCGAGAAAAGTTTCCAATCTAATCACAATCGGTAATCACCTCATCATCTACATACAATCGAATATAGGGAAAAGAAAAGTACACGTTCCTTACGGAACATACGCACTATGCCGCGATGTCGCCAAGCTTTTTTTTTTTTTTTTAATTGACTATATGTTGTTGGCCAGAGTGGCCATAACAACTTCACCCGGACAGAGGGCGAGCGCAAGTGCGCTCCAGCCAGAGGGGCAGGGGGGCAGCTAGCTCAAGGGCGCCACAAGGGACACGACCTCGGCTTGGGCCGCTGCCAGGAGAGGTGGCGAGGGTAAATCTACCACCGGATCGGAACGCGACCTCGACTGAGAAGATCCGGCAAGAAACTCAGCGGGCTTGTCGGGTGCCGTTGTCGCCAACCGTCCGCGTCTGGTTTATTGTAGTAGAAACTGGACGAACAAAAAATCATTCAGTATTAAGTACCTACCGTGAGTTTGCAATAGCAAAAAATTTTCACTGATACACAGAGTGTCTCAAAAGGCCGAAATTATAATTCAAGTGCACATACGCTAGCTGATATGTAAATACCTAAACGTCAGACTTTACGTATTTAGGTATCATATTTTCTGAGTTACGGGCCTTTGAATAACTTGCCATGTGTTTCGTATTGCGGCCTTAGAGCCTATTTAAATAGTGCAAACTGCATTTACGAGTAGCAGACGTCAATATTCAAGAAATGGTTTGTAAACATTTGCTTAGTGCCAGAGGTAGATACCTACAATTTATTAAAATTGGCGAGGGGAAAAAAATTATAGGTACCATTGAAATGTCCGATACTCACCCAATCCCTTAGTAATAATAGCACTATATAGTATTATTTTAGACTTTTTAAACGTCCTGTTTGTGGTTATCTCTATTTTTTGTAGGTACAAATGCATGTCAAGCAGTTAACTATTTGTCTAGCCTAGAGTACCTACGTAAAAACGAATCGTGGTTGATAAGCAAATTAGACCTAGGTCCTAGGGAGCCAACTGCCAACATTTTGTTGGTTCAACCGGAGACGGGTAGACGCAACGCGTTTAACCGCTTAGTGCGTAGGGACACTTAGGTATGCTGTATGTATGTATGTACACACGGTCGGCCGCGCCGCTACGTAGATGTGGGTGAATGTAACAATCAATAAACCGTGACATACCCACACGATTATTACTTTTTCTTTTGCTCTTATTAAAATATTTTTTATTAATAATTACCTACACCCACACTACTGGTAATACTGGTAGATACCATGTTATAGATAATTTAAATAAATATTTCTAGACAGACAATGCTTTTAATTGAACTGGACAAGTAAATGTTGATTTAATTTAGTCTAGCAAATAGGTACAATTAAATACAAAAAAACGATACGTACGATTATCTTATTACTCATAGGGCTGCTACAATGTCCGGATTGTCTTCAAAATAAATGTCCGGATTTCCGGATAAGAATATCAGTGTAGGTACTTACTTAAAAATTGAATGATACGAATATAACAGGGTTTTTTGTTACAAAAAACGATGACTGAGTGTCCGGAAGCCCGTACAATTTATTTTTTATTTAGATACTGAATCGAAAAGACTCACCGTTGTGAGCAGGTGGGGTGGGCGGTTGTGGTTCGTGATTCCTGTCCGCGTCGACGTCGTCAATGTCTACTGCAGTCTCCGGGCCGAGGTCCTCGCTGTCACTGTCCGAATTATCGACGCCGTTGCCGCCTGCCTCGGCTTCTGCCTCGGTCTCCGCGCAATCGCCGGCCTCCGCGGCCGCGGTGGCAGCGGCCGCGTCCACCTGGCGCTTGCATGCCTCTGTATCGATGGTGAACGGTGGCGCGTTCACCATCGCGTTGTCCAGCCTATATGTAAAATTAATTAATTTGACAACTTTATTTGAAAAGCTTGTCTCTGTAGGTATATAGAATAATCGAGCAAGACAAATAAATAACCATTATTTATTTATGTGTGGAGGATATTATCAATGAAAGTGACAATAATAAACTTTCATTTTCTTTAGACATACGAGTTAGAAGATAGTCAAGCTGTGTTCAAGGTCGTCTGGTATAACATAATGTCACGTTCGTTATTTGTGCGACTACATTTTTATCCACGCTACATTATGTATGTATTCGAATTTATTCCAAAAAAATAAAAATGGTTAAAGAATAACAATCATGCACAAATTAAAATAAACGGTTATCTTGAATCTACCTAGGTACCAACTTAATAGTAATAATATGCCAATCATTGATAGCGCACGCCCATTAATATAAATAATTATTATGTCGCAGTTAACTACGTTAACGTTAAATAATAACATTATAGCTAGCCGAAAGTCGGTGAGGTGAAAAATTGAAAATATTAATAAACGATAAAAGAGAAGCATTCGCAGTAGGTATTCGTTCTATTATTACAGCAAAAAATGGCCGTGAAGATTTTTCTCAGTCAATGTTAAAGTAATTCCTAGAAAACATTTAGCAGAAGCGTGAATTGTGATCATTGCTCTAAAATGTTTTCTACTACACCTACAAAACATTTTAAAACACCTTTGATTTATAAATTATTAAAATGCCTTCATGCACATTCTTCAGAGGCTAGGGAAAAACTCTAAACTTTAGAGTGTTAACTATGCTTACGAGTATTTTCAATGATGGCATTATGACTTAACAATAAGATCGTCAACCGTTAATTTATCTGTTCTACCGAAACTACAGAAGCTAATGTCTAAAGACTGCTACACATCATTCAGATTACAAACCCAAATTAGATAAGCATGAAACTCAAAGTTGTGAGGGAACCTCACCCAAGGTCCATGGGCGGGCAGTTGTCAGCGACAATGACACGCGGCTCCTTCAGGAACACCACGATTATGGAGATATTATCGGCGGAACCCTGCCGCTTGGCCTGCACGATCAGACGCTTCGTCACCGCCTTCAAGTCATCTGCACAAACAAACAAAACAGATATTAACCGCTGAATACCAAACTCAAAGAACGATTAAAATCTATCAGGCGTGATTTCCATCACAAAGAGCATATTAACGACCGTCAAAATTTCATAATGGTGTTTTTATCCTTATAATATATATGTGTCATCTAGCGCAAAGTTAAGAGTGTTGCGAAGTCCATTATGTCTGCAATTTGTTGCGGCACAATGGTGAATAGCGCTGACGGATATGGAGTAACCATGTTTATGTTTCCATTTGCCACAGCGCAGGCTGTATGTGAGGATGTCCTTGTTCTGTCTCAAACTTGTTAGGCCGTGAGTCACTGGTCGGCGCACCGCTATTGTGCCCCATAATACGAGAACGTGATAGGCCTTCGTTAAATGAAAGTCGGCATTCCTTTATTTTTTTTAATCGAGACATCGCGTCGGTATTTTATAGAATAATTAGGTCGACCTTGATTAGACTGAATAACATTATCAACCCCCGTTACGGCTCCATTGAAAATGATGAGCTAAATTCTCAAGAGACATTGCTGCCAGACGGCGCGTTAACTACAGGCATATTTTTATTGTTACCCATTAGGAACAGCAGACACATTAGGGACTATATATTCTGCCAATAGGCACCTACATCATATTGTGTAGATTAAAAAACGCGTGTTTATTTCACATTATATTTTAACATTTAACACGTATCTATTTTATGACAAACTTAATAATGAAATTAGTTCAAACAAGGCAATGTATGATTTCACTCGACCGCTGGCCAGTGAACAGGACACGCCCTGCCACAGGGTGTGTCTAGCCGGTATTTAAAAACATAATATACCGGTATTTTGATACCGCTGACGAGCTACAAACTGGCTGTTACCACGACCAGTAAGTGCACGCCTTGACTTTGCTCGCTATTTCGGGGCGCGGTCGTCGCCGCCGCCCTTGCTTTTTACCCTGTTTGGTCTGGCTTCGAGCCAACCGCGCCCTGTCTTCTCTTATTTCTATCCAACTACGTAGAAAGTTGTTAATTTGATTTATACGACTAGCATATTCTTAGTCTCGAAAAGACAACAAAAGGCATTTCAATGGACATTAAATGTAAATAAAACTTTTATGAGGTACCTATAACATCTACGATGAATGCTCTGAATCAGACCGTATATTAAGTAACTAACAGGTTTCTAATAAAACATGTTTGGAATACGAAATCACTTGAACAATTCGAAAAATTACAATTATCTAATCACAGAAAGAACGTAAGCGTAAGGAAATGGAGGCATGTGCAGATGTATGATGTCGGACGAAGCGAGGGGACCACTCGGTGTAGAGGTGATCATAGCGGCGATTACTGCCGGCGGCTAACGGTGGTATGGAATGCACGTCGCTCGGCCATTGTTCCCTGCACTCCTAGCAAAAACAGAGCACGGCCTATCACTTCGAGGCCCGCCGCGGAACACCTGCCACCGCTACATTATCGAGGAATTTAAGTAATTACTCCATTCGTTACCGATAACGTCTGTAGTCAGTTAAGCACAGTTGTTATCTTTCAAGTATTCAAACTGTATTCAAACACTGGCGCATTGTCTGAGACGTGGATGTTGGGGTGGGGTACTTATAGGATTCTCATCTATATATTAATGACTGAAGGAAAAACTTTCAACCTTAATACGAAAATTGCGCGGAGGAGTACGAAATTTGGCACACTTATAGTTTATATAGAGAAGGAGTGCAGAATGCTAATATTTTTATATTATAATACTTAGAAATACATTAAAATCAATAAATAAAACATTACACACACTACCATGAATTGACACACACACATTTGTAACCTACACTCGGTAACTGACTGACTGTCTGACTGACAAACGGTGACAGTTTTTTTTTCTTTATTTCGGAGGGCGGGATTTCCATAGTGCATACTGCGTGCCAGTATCAATCAATCAAGAAGTTTTTTGGGTTTAATGAATTATGGTCGAATTTCGACCGCGGGCGACCACAAGTAAATATAATTATGTGATCGTCTATATAGGTATTGTAGTATGTCGGAAATCGAATTGAAAGAGGAGCAAGCACGGTCGAGCCGGTGCGGGGGGCGGAGGGGTGGGTCAAGTGCAATTTCCCAGTAAGTCTCGTGCCCCGATGCAATGTGCAGCCGGCTGTAGACGCCAGACGGGAAAAAGATTATTTCCATATCCGCGAGAAAGGTGGAGTTAAGTAGGTATATTACCTATTTTCGCTTTAAGAGTGGTTCCGAAAACATCTATTAAGTAGATAGGTACCTAATAGGATTTAACAATTTGAACACCAAATTGTTGCAGTTTATTTAGATGCAGTATAAATTCTATTAATTTTAGAAACATAAAATTCAATAAATTATTGATAGTACCGTCATTAAAACCATATTACCTTACTTGTAAAAATCTGGATGTGTTTATGTTATACCTATTAACATCCGGATTCCGGATATTTTGACAACCCTATAACAGAATTGAAGTCAGTTATTTTAACTCATCCAAAAACTTCAACTAGTTGTTTATTTGTAGGTAACAGGCAACTTACAACCAGTACGGATGAGTGTAGTAGTTAGGCTAGGCTTGTATACATAGACAGTCAGTAGAAAAGGTTATAATTCCCAGAGAGCTTTGCAACCAGCTTCGTTTCAAAGAATACTACTAATATTATAAATGCGAAAGTTTGTGAGTGTGGATGTTTATTACTCTTTCAGGCAAAAACGACTGAACGGATTTGGATGAAATTTGCAACACAGGTTGCAAATTTCCCGGTTGCAAATAACCGGGATTAACACATAGGATACTTTTTATCCCGATAATCCCGAAACTTTTGTTAAGTTAAATACTACGCGGACGAAGTCGCGGGCACAGCTAGTATTTTATAATCTCAGAAAACGAGGGCGGCATACACCCGACCTCGGCTTTGCTTATTTCTGACTCTTTTGACAAATAGTAAAGCTTTCCTATTTTTGCAACTCACTTAAAGTTAGTTCCTCTGACTGATCACGGACCAAGGTCATGACTTTGTTGTTCGCATCGCATGGTACCTATAGTCAATTAATGTTTTTTCAGGCGGAGACGCGTGAATTATTGCACATTGACCCATATGCGAGTGTCAGTAAGAGTCACAGTCACAGCAGGCGTCTTCGTGAAATGAACGAGCTATACATAACAATTATTTATCCTTTAGAGAAACATACTGCCCTAATGAAGCTATTTTAATTAAATAAGGTAAAGTTAATTAAATACCTACGGATTGTTGGAAATAGCAAGTTCTTGATAAACATTGATAAGTCATGTTTAAAGGGCGTTCTACGTCACTAGTACGTGGAATCACTAGTCGTAATCAGTACCAAAGAAATAATAAAAGAAAATGATAGGAACTGTAGATCGAACGGAAGTGCGATATTAACTGCTGTTAAATCATCTACTTATGTACATAGGTATCTATCTACCTATAGCTACATTTGAATCATTTGAATCATTTATAAAATTCCTCAATTTTCAACAAATTGTTATATTAAATACTAGCTGAGCCCGCGACTTCGTCCGCGTGGAATTTAACTTAACAAAAAAGCCCGCTCCCGCGTTCTGAGCCCGCACGACAGGACCCATTTTTTCATTTTTTTAAATTTTGTTTTTCTAAAATTAAAGCCTAAGTTACTCCCTATAACATCAGCTATCTGCCAGTGAAAGCCCCGTCAAAATCGGTTCAGCCGTTTCGGAGATTACCCGGAACAAACACACAGACAGACAGACAGACAAAAAATTATTAAATCGCGTTTTTGCTATAGGTGTCGTATGTACTTTCATATGCATTTAGTGAAAAGGTGTTATTTTGATATTACAAACAGACACTCCAATTTTATTTATTTGTATAGATTGCGCGTACTTATTATGGAATGTATGTGTATCGTGCAACCGGGGAATCGAACCCCGCCACCGCACCACGCACCGCTTCGGTCGAATCGTAACTACACTGAAACATCGATGCATGTTAAGTCACACCTATTTATAATTGATTTATATTGCAAACCACTCGAGATAATGCATGCAGCAGATATCAACAGCTGCGTTATTCATTGCGCCCCCTCTCGTCGGTACTCCAATATACGGCGTTCGGATCCACTCCAGCGTTGAAGTGTTAATTAAACGTATACGTAAATAGCTTCCCAGGCGTAAAAGCCGAGGGATGGTTCTTATTTACATAGACATTATCGTAGGAAAACAAACTTGACAACTACTCAGAGACGAATCTGGAGACTGTAGTCTAATCGGATCCGATGGCGCGGCGGAGACGAGGCGACACATGACAAACATCGGAGTGCGATCGATGCTTAAAAGCTTTTAGGTACATACTTAGCCTGCTTCAGGCAGAACATCTATTATATAGGTCTACAGTAAGTACGAAATTTGTCACTGGAAAACAGTCAGTAAATTGCTGCATCGTTGTATCAGTAGAACATATGTTTGAAAGCAAAACGCCAATAAAACTACCAATAGATTTCTTCAAATAATTTACATGCAGCAATCTGTGCACACATCTATTACAATAGGTACGCCTCCCGTAATCAATGAATTAATCGCGATTATAGAAACCTCTCTAATGGTTAGCGCGCACAGCGAAGCGTAATGAAATTGAGTGGGAACTTTCGTGCACGCTTGGCGTTCATCAGTAGGCCGGTAATTGGTTGCGAACATGGCTGGGGAAGAGTTAAAAGTGGCCGTGCGCCACCGGGGATCCTTCTAATTAACACTGGCAACACCGCCCCGATCCCATTGCTCTCGTAATTGGAAGGCAGCCCGTCGGGCTGGTCATGTTGCGCCACCACCTCCCGTCGAGTTGACCACTCACATAGCTTTCCCATTTTTTCCTTCGTTAATCAAACTAAGGGAAAGAACAGGCAACTTTTTCCGATATCCTACAGCCTGCTACCATTTGGACAAATAGGGAAGACGGAAATGTCAAAATCGTTACATAATTCATTCCACAATTTTAATTATGCACGTAGTTGAATAGCACGAGGAAACACTTGCAACGATATCCGATATACATCGGATAGACATCCTGTGCACCACATGGTATAATTTCGTACTCGAATCACAAAGAGGAAATGTGGATCACCAAGCTGCATACGTTCATACACAAAGCGACCTAAATTACAAACTGAGTGGTGTGAATTTAAAGTAGGTAGGTATGCAGTGTGTGAAAGATGAGAATCGTGTCAATTGCTGAATGCACAGTTCCGGGATGCCGTAAAACATTTTAAAACGTATTACTTACATATAGACCTACACACGAATTGTTCACCTTTGAAAACTTGATCACTGATCACTCGATAATTGTCTCCAGCCCCACAGCTGTCATACCAGTAAGTAATTGAATTGTATATTACTTATGTCATAATTTGTGTCACGTTACCTAATTACATACCAGTGGCTAACATGTTCAATATATCCTGCATATTCCGCCCGCCCAGCGAACATTCCATCGATCGCGCATTATCAACGGGCGAATTGGGTTATTGGGCGACTATGATAATGTTTAGTTTGGCATTAGCGCAGGCGAGTCGTTTCCGAGCGACAAATCACGCCCGCACATCGCATTGATATGCAAAAGTTCGATCCCACGCAACAAGTACCACTTGTAGACCTCGTTGAAACCACCCTGTGTGGTTTTGCATTCATAGCTCATTTTAATTGTACGGTGCTATCGGGACTATAAATTATTGCGCTATTTCGGGTGTTGTTTATAATAGAGCGAGTTTAATACCTGATGTTGATAGGTAATCCATTCTGGGAAGTGCATGCGAATATATGTACTGTATCGCTATCTTATCTATGAGTCATGTGCGTATTATTAAAGATTTTTACTTCACGTCAGTATTTATGTATATTGTTATTGTTACAGCAAAACTTTCAATTATGTTCGCCGCTTCGACATCGCAATTTTATGGGGATAATTAGTTTTGGATAATAAATAGACCGTGGTAGTTATCTGATAGCACTGCCTCCGCGCCTCCAACTTTATTCCCTTTACAGGTTTAATAACCAGATAAAATAATAGCAGCTACACAACATCGTTCACGTTCTACCACTCGCCAGTGTCAATGCACTCGCAGCGGACATAACCGAGCATTTTGTATGAAGTAGTTGAAACAATTTTACATCTGTGGGAATTGTTTTATATAATGTCAGTGGGTCGGCTTTATGTCATCCCAACGAATCAGATAACAGTAAATGTGAATCGCGAAGCGAGCGCGCCGGCGCGTCATTTTGTGAAAATTACACGATTGTCTAATCACGAGCACCGGCGCGGCCGGTCGCTGACCTCGCTTGCAAGATAATTCCAAATTACTAGGAAGACGAATATTTGTATTTCACGTGGCGTTCAAGAAACAAAGCCAAGATAAAACTTCATTTGAGATAATCCAAACTTGTATGAAAAAACAATCTTCATACATCGCTTACTCTTTATAATATGTTTACTGTCAGGATGGCCCGTGCCGCGATGGCAAACCTCACGGATTCTACAGACGAAGTATGAGTATGTGGGAAAAGAGTTGATAGGAGACAACTAAAACGAAACAAACAAAACGAAAAGGAGCCAAAAATCACACATATTATAGATGTTCTAAATTTTTTAAGAAGAAAGAAAAGTATTTAGCATAGTGGTGAGTCACGTGTGACGAAGGTACTCAAATTGTGTTTCATGGCTACGTCAAACAAGTAACCAGCTCAACATGGGGCAGGCATCGAGGATGCGAGGCGCTGATTTACAGTAATTGTGAAGTGAAGTAGTAATTTACACAAACATGTGGAACAAGTAACTACAACTTAAATATATTAATCAAGCACTACATAATACACACAACTGAGATTATATTTATTGGAACAGGATAACTACTTTACCATCTGATGCAACAGATACTAAAAGACTTAAGTAAAGCATTGTCTAAACACTTAGGTATGTGAGCCGCGATAATTTGTTTGGACAATTTGTCACCGAGGTCACCTCTGTTTATCGAGCATGATTCACGGATGGGAACGAGAGACTCAATGCGTGTTACCCGCATGGGATGAAACAACCCAGACGTAATTTGACAATTTTGACATTACCAGGTTATCCCATTTGCTAGGGTCGGAAAATACTGAAGACCTGTTCAGTGGTCAGTATATTAAAAATATAACTTTATCTACTGGCTTAATATTTCGTGATCCACACGTGATCTTTGGTAGGAAAGGACAAAACCTTTTCACGCTATGAATTCGTGTCTATAATAGATAGGTATTTTCTAATGGTATGAAAAAACGTTTGCCAATGACTCGTTATGACATTCTGCTGCTCGTAACGAATCTTTCTTATCGTCCACCGCAACCACAAACTCCACAACGTGTATATATTTTCTAAGTACTAATCCTCAACCAACCTCTTGATACTATTCATTTTAAATCGGCTAAGCTTAGCATGACGTTGAATAAGATTGACTAGCCTCTTGCGGTGAGTGACGCCAGTGCGCCGACAACATCGATATTTTAAAAATGTTTATTATAAAAATATTTATAACGCATGTAATAAAAGAAATAGTGTAGTACAATAAACGCCACGAGTGGTCAGTCCGGTAGATGCTAATGCAAAATTCTTGTAGCGCGGCAAATATTCGTGAGGGCCGAGGCTCCGGGAGGGTTATCGCAGGTGGAGCAGGGGGGCGCACAGGGTTGACAATCTAATGTAGCTTTGCGCTATATTCGATGTAACACGATATTCTACTTTACTTGACGTGTCAAATTACAAACATTTAGCTAATATTTACTCGACGGTATTTACAGCAATTTGGGAATTAACGCTTGATCTAAATATAAGCTGCGTGTAATAATCGGAACGACATCATTACTAAGAGTTATTTAAACACAAATATGTCATGCTGGCCACAAACATTAGGTTCATTTTAAATGAGTATTAATATTTTACGTCATTTCGAGCACAGCTGCTAAATTCCTTCATATGCCGATCGAAAAATCTAAAATAATTCTTTTTTATCTGTGTGTCAACCTAAATTTTGAGCAGATGCAGATGTGCATCTGTGTACTAAAATGTCAACCCTATCTGTAATTGCATTTCCAATATTGGCAACATGCGCCAGGCGAGCGGCGCAGTGCGCGTCACGTCATTAGCAGGCCGGCTTGCGACGCAATCATTGCAATTTCCGAATCGTACATGGCCATGGTTATCAAATTAACTCGGCCAAATTGAACCTAGGTACCCTTCACTCAGATTTGCCAAAGGTTTTTGGAAATATACGAAGTAGACGAAGAGAATTTCACACGCAATATCCCCAAACTGTTATACCTTTACGTGTGTTGCTGAACTTAAGATTAATAATAATAAAAGTGATGATGTCCGATAGCTGTGAATACATAACAAGTGATTGCAAGCAATAAACAAACAGTCTCCCGAAATAAACGGATTCGCATCATTGCATTCGAATTCCGTGCATCGGACATTTGGCCAATGTTTTTTATTAACATATTACTATTTAACTATTAAACTCATGACAGAATCTAATAATTTCATGAAACTATGATGTACAAGAACTACTATCTTATAAGAACTGCAGTAATGTGGTTCTATTCACCCAAAATTTGTAGAAAAAATTATGTTATAAATCTGTTCAACCATTTGAAACGGGGACTCCTTCCAAGTGTGAGAGGGGACTTCGTGGATAAGGATTGTGGTGTTTTGGGCCTATGTTGGAACTGGACATATTATAGCACACACATCCCCAGCGCGGTCGTTTGCAGCTGCGTAAACAAGGCCCATCATTGTACCACGGTACAATATTTAAAAACATTAAAACCGTGACTTGTTTACCCCGAAACAGATATGTATATTTACACGACGTTTACGCAAATAATATTCGTTATAGCTAATATTTTGATGTAATAAAAACCAATCGCAAATTGCAAGTCTTGCATCCGTGCAAGACTAACGTCGGATCGTCGGTTAATGACCTGTGCAGTTAAAAATACATCCGCCTCTCCCTCCCACGCCGGGTCAAGGGTATTATGCTATTTTGTGCTGTATGGCTCTAACACCGGACATTAAAGCCATCACTCTGTGGAGCCACGAGTAATTTTAGCACATTACAACAATAGATCGGCAAACCAAATATCACGATATACACTGATTATAGATATTTGAACAGTCTTCCGAATCTCGAAATGCAATTTGGTCCACTGTTATTAATATGGGGTGTCAATAATTAATAACTATGTTTAAATAATGTGCTAGACTCAGGCTATTTGTACAATTTTATTTAGTGTTCACAGTACTCTAGAATCAGGTAAAGAAAGTTAATTAAGTAAACACCGATATATTTGTTCTAATCAGAGACCAGTTAAACTAAAAATCTGCTCACGAATGGAGGAAATTTATCATTTCGTGGATCTGCGAGAGTCTTCATCACGACAAGAATCGTGAGGGAAAGACGCGAGCCGCTCGATAAACAAAACAAACAGTGTATGAGAGAGAAAACATCGATTAGGGAATTCATGTATTACAATAGGATGTTTTCATTATTTGATTGTAGAAGCGGTTGTGAAGTAAATTTAAAGTGGGCTGAGTAATAAGCGATGGGTGTAGATTACAATTTGATCACAATGACAGATGAGCGGTGCTTTTTCGAAGGCTGGCGATTGTCGGCGGCGGCGCGGCGCCCGCCTTCGCCTCCTTTACATACAATCATACAATGCAGCTCTCCGTAGCCTAGCGCGGCACAATGCCCTGCGCCCACGGTCACCAAGCATTACAAATGATCCGGATATGTCCGAGGGAATACCCAGTATGGATGGATATACATATCCGGATAAGTTCGTCCGCTGCTATTCCGAAAATCCTCTCGACTTCGACAGCAGATATCGCAGCAGAGTTAACTCAAAATTTCTGGGTGAGTTTTACTCTTTTATACTTTTAGTAACCAGGTAGCTACAATGCAAATGAACCAGGTTCTGTACTTCAGAGATCAGGCTTTTAAGCAGTACACTCAAGATATGGTGACCCTACCTGCGACCCACATCGCGATTGTCTGACTCATTGGCGGCGGCGCCGGCGACGCATACGGGCTTGTTTACACTCAATGAGATTAATAACACACAAAACTCAGTTTGCGAACCATTAGACACATTAATTGGCGGAGAGCCACTGAGAAATGCGCTCGGGTTTTTGACCTGGTGTGTATGCATTAGGTTTACGTAAGCAGCTGTATTGATAATGCTAATATTATATTATACTCAACTCAACGGAAACCGATCGCCGTAATACGGCCATTTCAAGTTGCGGTGATCCCAATAAAAAAGCTAAGCAACTGCCATATACTAAATGCTAGTTTTAATTAATTTATGCTAATAGTTCTGGACGTTTTCAAGTCGAGAGTGAACAGGTACTTTCTAGGTAAGTATGCTCCACCGTCGACCACATCGTCACTTACCAACAGGTGAGATTGTGGTGAAATACTTTCCTACATCGTAATAATAAAAAAATAAAAAACAAAGGCTATTTTTGTTACTAACTTCCATGGAATCTTAAAAATTATTTCTTCCTTGCAAGCCAAAATTAGCATGTTTGAAACATAAACATAAACACCGGGTTATATTAAACAAGTTCCAATTATATCAGCGCTTTTGATCTTATGTCGGGTCATTTAAGCTTCTGTATATGGAGCCATGGAGCTTGGTAAACGTGTTCATCTAAATCAATGTCTCAATTTTAACCACACAACTACTTTACGGTCCAATGAAGCGCGTTGTCTGTTAAATGAGCTGAAACAGAGGTGTCCACGTACATAGAGACATTCACATACATATAACTTTACGGGCATAGAGGCAATAAACAAATCCAAGAACACGGAGATGACGACGTTAGCCGCATAGCAATTTACCGTAGATTACAATTTAATTAATTATTAACACCTATGTGACCCGCGGTAATTAAAGCATGATTGATAGATGATCATACGTTTTCTATGGTCTTCATTCTACATTTTTCTTAATGTTTTTAGGTTCAGTTGCAAGTATATCCTGGTAAGACTGATTACTGATATTTTTTGATTGCGATGATTGACGTCTACTCTCCAAACAACAAGGATCAGCTCATCTGCACTGAATCTGTTTAAGTTGTTGAGGAATTTCTAACACGAGTTAGCACCACTCAACAGTAGATAGCAGGTAACATAAATTTTGTGATTAAATTGCCCAACAGGATGTTTTTGCTTAAAGGCATTACGCAGTGAGTTGGTGATTCATAGCTGGTTTTCTACAGCTCGCAGACGCAAAAAGTACGTCTTAAGTAGGTTCAACAACAATAAGTAATCGATGCGGTTAATTAACACCGTCTACTGACCAACTTAGTAACAATGTAATTTTACTTCAATATACCTTTGATTTTAATGAGAGATAACTTAATTAATAACATTTCCAAAGTAACAAATACTTCGTGGTTAGTCTTTTATTCCATAACTGGTGAAACAACGCCTGAAAATGTATAAGATGCATTGTAGTGTTTGTAGATGTATCTATATATTAATACGTGAAGCAAAAACTTTGTAACATATTTTACGAAAATTGCGCGGACGGAGGAGTATGATATTTGGCACACTTATAGTTTATATATCGAAGGAGTGCAGAATGCTAATATTTTAAAAAAATATGCATAATAACTCTAAATTGAAAATTTAAAAACCCCCGATGCGACGACCTTTTCATCAAATGTATACTTTACCTAGTTCGTCCAAATAACGCTAAAATTAAATTAAATTAGTTTCTTTTCTGTATTTTTTCTCAATGGCGGAGCAGCGCCCTCTAGAATTATTATTGCGTAATATTTGACACGTGACTTATGGAACGTCTTTAGTTCATACACAAATCTCACATAAAAATTGATAAAATATCATTTTTTTCCAGAATCCGGGAAACTTTTCAAATTTATAATATTGTAAAAAGCCAGTTCAGACTATTACGATCATTTAAAAATATAATAAAGCGAAATCGTTTCAGCCGTTCTCAAATGATGCAAAGATATTATTCCAATGGGCCCAAATTTCGATCGGATTCGAGCCGTGGAAGTTGGTTTTGGCCGTGAATGTGGCTTTTTCAACCTACAAAAGAGCTGATGATCTTCAAACGGCTGAACCGATTTTCATGAAACATAGCTAAGAACACTCTCGATCAGAATACCTATCTAACAAAATAAACAAAATTGAAATCGGTTCATCAGCTTGGGCGCTACGTTGCCACAGACAGACACACAGATACACAGATACACAGATACACAGATACACAGATACACAGATACACATGTTAAACTTATAACACCCGTCGTTTTTCGTCGGGGGTTAAAAATACATTAAATCAATAAGTAAAACATTACACACTGCGTGCCAGTATCAAATAATCTTTGACAATAGAATCTTAATGACGTTTACAATTTAAATGAATTTCGACCACCGGCGATCACAGTATGTATAAATAGTCCCAGGATAATCTTAGGAAGAATGGTTTCACCCTCCTAAGACTTGTTACAAAATGCTCCATATGGTTTTTGCGTGATACACGAATATACACTGTGCGTGCTGCGTTAGAGGCGGAGGCCAAGAGAAATCGAACCAATAAGAACGAAGCCGGTAAAACTTAATTCAGGCTAAACTAAATATTCTGAAATCACTCCCAAGTAAGAAGGTAGGTAGTCAATTGAACAAACAATAAATAAATAATTCAATTTGCATGTTGGAATTCAAGATTTTCCTCAACATTTCTATATAAGTACCTACCTAATTATTCTGAGTACGAAACCCGCTCTTCGGTTAGCGGATTTTTTCTTTCACAAATAAAACAATGTAAGTGGAAAGTACCCATTCACCTAGTGAACGTATTTTTGTCGAAGTACGTTGCATTTGATAGCCTTTATGTACATAACAAGGTCATATGAAGAATGTTAATGTTTGTAGAGCCTAAATTCTGCATCTGTTCAATAGAATTTTTGATTCCAACGAAAAATTTACTAGTAAGTATATTTAATAACTAACTCGCAGTTAAGTCGTGCACGTTACCACATTTAAGACCAGTATTTTCATTATGTGTCCAGTTTTTGCGTTTCAGACACGCTCACATTAAAGTTAACTCATTCCGTGTAATCTAGCGCAATAGCTAATAGTTAAGGCAATACATTTTCGATCGAAGCGACTTATCATGCTTCCGTAATTGGGTCCAGGTTGAACGCTGGCTGGAGAACGAACTATACATTGATAAACATGTATTTGAGTTATTTATAGCATAGATAACATTGAAATTAAGATCTCAATTGTTCATGTATTTATGCTTAGTGCGAACAACTTTAACGATAGGTAGGCGAAAACTGAAACTACTTTTGTGTGAAACGCGTAGATTTCAACCATTACAAATACTGTAGTTTTCTCGTGATAAAGCAGGTATAGATTGCATGATATAGTTTAATAAAACGCTATTGAAAGTTAAATCGAAATAGAAATAAGAGTGTAAGCCGACGCGGGCCGTAACGATTAAATTACAAAAGAAAGTCTCTCTCTCGTCACACCTCGTACAGACAGACAGAAATAATCTGGTTGCAAGATTCGATGCATTCAATATTGTAAAGCCGGTTTTAAATAAAATAGCACCAGCGGCTCCAGCGCCGAGGTGCATTGGTAGTGCACTGACAGAATTATCGGAGCGTTCGCGGTGCGGGGAGGCGGTTATTTCTGTATGTTTCGCGAGAACCGGCATTAACATCCAAGATATTATGGCCGGCATTAGGTACTTGGAATGGGAATATCATCCCAGCCGTCCGAGACGTTCCATTATTTATTTTCAAAGCAAAGACAATTATCATTTACATAATTTTCTAACTTTCCAGTTATATAAAAGGCGCGTTACCTAACAAAAAAGTGTACAATTTAAATGACATACACCAGACTTGTACACATCAAAGCAGTGTTTTATTGCTCACTCTGAATGTTTAGAAATAGATGTCGTAAAGGTTTAATGACTGGCTCTCCCTCTCTTTCTTTTTATTCGTATATCAGAGAAGGCTATACACATCCTGCATGTGCTGCATGAAAGGACTAACATATGCATGCATTATTATATTCAGTGCTTCCTTTTATAAAACGTATTATTTCTTCGTATTACAGCTTATATAAAGCAGACTCAAAAATTTCACCAAAAACGAATATTTGCATCACCGATATTTTTGTCTTTATCATCTCATAAATCAGGGACAAGTTGTTGCAATAACAAGAGGTTGGTGGGCTCACTCACAGGCCGTGTGCTGTATGGAGGTAGGTGCGGTTACGAAACCTGCACGCAACACAAAAAGTTTCTGCCGAAAGCTGCCGGACTGGTACCGACTCAATCTGAGAAATCGTCTCCTTCTATGGAATCAAGAAATATATACTCCTCGGTAACATAAGCCCGAGAAAGTACTCGGTACAATTGAAATATACGACTTGATGCAAGCATGCAGGAATTATTTATATGGCCGTATGTAACGTGTAAAGGAGGAGGGCGTCGCAAATGGAGCGTGTCTCGATGCTCGCTTCCACTCACACATAAACATGTGGAATGCAAAAAGACCACAAGAATCACGGAAGAATGCGTCGCCGCTTTGATCGCGGGCGTCGCGCGATCTATGCAGATATTTATAATTTTTTGAGTCTAGACTCAATAGTTTAGTTTAGATTCCAAATAGTATTTGGTACCTATTATTTGGAATCTTTATTAATGGTAGCTTATTTATTACAGTTGCAGCATAATGATAACATCAATATAGTCCTATTAGAAAATATTGAATAAACTTCTCACATTGCGGTTACTCAAATAGGGACATTTATCTGGCACAGTTAATGACTGTGGTGATGTCATGGTTTAATGAATGGAATGGTAAAATGTAGAAAGCGACACACCAGAGGACACTCCACTTGCTATGTGTAATACGCAACTACAGCCACATGGATTAAATTGTATACTGCAACCTACAACCCAACGAAAAAAGAGGGGTGTTATAAGTTTGTCTGTCTGGGGCATCGTAGCGTCCAAGCGGATGAACCGATTTTAATTTTGATTCTTTTTGTTAAAAAGGTATTCTGATTGAGAGTGTTCATAGCTATGTTTCATGAAAATCAGTTCAGCCATTTGAAAATTATCAGCACTTTTATAGTTGAAAAAGTCGTAGCATCGGGAGTTTTTTAATTTTCAATTTTTGTTATTTTAATGGCATAGACATATCATCTTCATATCATGCAGTATAATAAGCACCGAAATAAATCATGAAAACAAAAATTTAGAAACATAACACATCATCCTCCTACTTTAAATTGCTGACCTCAAGTTGCGAATGAATCAGTCGACCACGCGACTCTATTTGTTGATTCAACACGAGCGAATGATGCATTGTTCTCGCTAAATTATTGCGGATAAGTACCCACTTGCTATTTTTAGCAAACACTTTGTAACGAAGCGTTCAGTTTTGTCCAACTAATACTGTAATGTTTACTCCCAATAGTAGATATTTGCCCAATTCGAATTCATCTGGCGTCCGAATGGAAAGTACGCCTGTATTATACTGAAAATGACTCAGCGAGGGTTACGTGGTGGGTCATGAAGATGGCGAGCGTGTGGGCGGGAAGCTAACTTGCAACAGAACCTGTTTGGGTCATGCAACTCATGCGCTTCTATATAAATCCCCTGCCTTTTCTGCAATCGGCCAAACGTAGGCATAAATACATAAAGCGAGGCAGGAGACGGCCTTCGACTATTTATAGCAAGCAAGTACTATTATGCATTGTGTCCAGTTAAATATCAAAACAACCATAAACTGTAAAATATGGTCTGAACTCACGAAGTAGAGGTACCCATTGTTTGGGATGAGATACGAAAACAGTAGCAAAGCGTATGCTATGAACACCTATGCCGTGATTCCAACAAAAAAACGCCACCGTTTTCCTATAATTGTGAGAAATTATGATAATAATAATACTCTGCCCATATAATTGAACAGATCCAGTTTTCAAATTGGAGTTCAGTAAATTACTTGGCGTGCATCCTACGCGAATCCGTAGGGCCTTTTATCCAGATACAACAGAGAGTAAGACGTAGGCGGACAAGCTAAGTTATCCCACAGACGCTGCTGTAACGAGACACGATAACACCGTCGATACCAGTCCTAGGAGACATAGATTACAATTAAATAACTATTTTAAACCGTGCATTTATTAACCGCACATAATGAGTGGCATTTTGTATACTGTCAAAATGTTCGACATTAACAAATACTTTGGTCGCTCTGTGGGACGAACGTAGGAGTTCGGTATTGATACTGAAACTAGGTTCCGTTCCGATGAACAAATAATGTTATTTAGTAACCAATTGTTTTTATATAAAGCTTCATTGTTCTATTTCGAAACAGCAATTAAGTGAGATATAAGCCTTTGATTAACTGACACTGATATCGAAAGTAAAATAATGAAGTAACTGACCAATATTTGAAGACTATACTTGCAGACTATTCGGTATTTTGGGGTACATACAGTACGGCCGTTTAAATAGTTCAGCGTTCCTAGGAATCTCATCTCTATTTAGAACGCGGCGTTTTACGACGTGAAAATACCAATGAACCTATACACGTTAAATTAGACATCCTAAAAGCTGTTTACATTCCTAAGTACATTTATTTGTGCTGGTCGGTCAACGGCTTCGTCTTACCGAATGCAAACTTTTGAGATATTTCAATAATAGCCATATTTATATACTGAACACATTTTATTGAAATGCAATGAATACTTTGCGTGGGTTTAATTTCAATTCATGTCATGGTGGTGGGACCACCCAGTGGAAAGTAGGAATCGGGACCAGAGGGCACAGCAGCGGCAAGCCAGGGTGACGTCAACATGCTGATTCATAGGAAATGTACGCGCTCGTTTAGATTCACAAACATGTAGTGAAATCTACAGATCGTGTCAGACCAAAAGGAACGTCGTTCATGCGTGTGATCACTAAACTTGGATGTTATCCAAAATATGACGTAAACATAAGGTGAGATTCAGTTTTTGCAACAAGCCGAAAGGAGATCGTGATGGCATTTACTGAACCGATTGGTCCTTTCACAGAGTGAAGCGCTTGACATTTTATAGAACTTGAATATGATTCACGAATCAGCGCTTACAAAACGCAAATAGTAACAATACCGTAATTCACTTTGGATTTTCTCTGTAATTTAAATGAAACATTTTAAGTCAGTAATGTAAACAATGTAGTGAGTAATGTAAATTATACTTTTCATCTCTGTAGCCACCGTACAGTACAAAAAAATCAAACAATATTATTAATGTATATACATAAAAATGAATGTCTCTTTCCTTGGTCAACGCATCACTTGTGAACGGATGGAACGATTTCGCTAATTTTTATTTTGTTGTGTGTATTATTGCCAGGAGAAGGTTCTTATGAAAGAAAAAAAATAAGAAAGTTGAGCGGAACAATTCGGATTCAATATTCAAAGTTAAGACAGGACGACGTCTGTAAGTCAGCTAGTATAAGATATTTATATAAGTCGTTTGATAGTTTGATAAGATGACCAGAACCCTTGGTCGCAAGAATGACTGACTCACAAATCTATCCATACCATATTAAACTTATTTGGTCAATTAACAGAGGTTATAAGGATAAAAGCAGTCAAATGAGTCACTTGCGCATTTACGCGAAACAGCTCCACGACATTTACCTATTAACACTGGTTTAGTAGCCGAAAACATGCAGACCATAGATCACTTTATTGGAATTACTTTAATTTGCAACAACCTTGGATAACAAGAAACAGTTCCCAGAAAGAAAAACGGAAAATCTAGCGTTTTCACGCAATTAGCGGTTAGTCAGTCGTACCGATAATAAAGTTTTTTATCACACTTCTTACGACATCGTTGACCGACATTACTTAACTTTGTTAACTGGAAAAAAATCCTTTATTCGGTCCAACATGCAACACTGCATCGAAATCACAATCGGCACTGACCTTCAATTGTTGTATTAAGATTTTGATAATCGTCCGTAGACCGTAGTGTCGGTGGTGGGTGCCAGCGGTAGCCCTTCCGGTTAGAATGTTCTCGAGTAGGCCCATTAGAAATTTAGTTGAAGTTAAATGCCTAAACCATTCTATAGATTTTGCCATTGGATTTTCTCAAAGCTTGGACAGTAGGCACAGCAAATTTGTCAACGCATTGGGTTTTCATGTCAGATTTTAATTTAGTCTAGATTGTAGAGTAGATACAGAGTAGTCACTTTAACTACGGTTTTCCCCTTATTACTTGGTGCATTTCGTAATTTTGAGGTTTTTCTAAACGTAGATCACGTGATGACTCTTTGTAGCCGGCGCGCGACGACGCTGCCTCCGCGCCGGTCGCACCGCGTGCTGTCGTAATTGCAGCCATTAAGATGAGTCACGCTTAGCGACGCGCCTGAGCTCCGCCTATTTTATCAAATGCGATCGTTAGATCGACGACGCCTCCTTGCACGGCTCTTTCTATATTCAACCCACCATAGCAATTTGCGCAATTTCTTCAAACTTAGAACGAGTGCTGAAATACTTTTATTAAGTTGATGTTCTGGCAAATACTTTTATTAAGTTTTGCATTTGCAGTACAACACTGTTGACCTTGGCAGCTCACCTGGCGGCCGGGCATCGTGCAGAGTTTGCAGCAGGCCCGCAGAGAAAGCGTCGGTCGTTGTCGTTTCCGCGCGAAGGCCTCCGGTAATGGCGGGCCGCAGCCACGCTCCCCACGGATGACGTCAGTGCGACTAATTAGCAGGCAAGCGCACGCCACACGGTCATCCAGCACAGTGCTTTGCGGAGCTCGCAGGAAATCGCCGCTTACATCACCTCCCTACGTGACCCCTCCGATACTCTATTGTCTACTAGCTATATCCAAATATGTACTACATTGAGTACCTATCATGATGAATTATTTTGACACTGCCTTTTTCAATTTGCTAAACAACAAACGAGGACGAATCGAAAGCCTAATGATAGGCGTATCAGGATGGTGACGACAAAACTTATGATGAGTGTAATGATGTCTTGCGAACGTACATGAACAGGATAATACATTAAACAACAATATAGGCGTGAAAACGAAGCGTCGGCGGCGCCGCGATTTGTCACCGCTTCGGCGCCGGCGCCGCAAGACCCTGTCGGTGCTGGCGCAATGATTGGTATGTGTAAGTCGTCCTGCGTATCGTCATCAAGTCCATTCACTCATATACAAACAATCGCTTGACTCTTCCTATATGGCACGGTGGACATAAACACTCTAACATGTAGTTATCTTAAAATATTAAATGTAGTTAGGTGTACCTACGCTCACTCGCCTAGGGGGATGGATTATGGCCTTAACCGGCTTACGTTCAGAAAGCACCCCACATCCAGTACAGCATACAAGCCACTACAGGCAGACGGATATTAAAAAGGCGTTAAAACGGTGCCAATATCGTCCTTCCCCACAAACAAATTGACTTTAGTGGACACACGGAGAGTTGATCAGCGTCTGCTATTCGTCAAGGGGATCGCAGGGCATCAATCACCCTCAAATCTTTTGAAGTGCCCCTCGCCCGCGCCGTTATTGACCAACCTGCCTACTATCAATCTTGTCACATCTCCTCGTTCTAACAACATCTCGAGTGACACACGAAATAAAATCACGGAGTGCAACAAGACGGTTTATTAGAAAAATATATTGGTTTTGTGAATGCTGTGTAATTGGTCCTTTTATGTATAAGATATTCTGTTATAAGCTGACATTCTCAACACAGCGGCGATATAAAACTGGGCGTGAAGGATCACTTCTATATATGGAGCGTTTATAAATAGCTCGTGACGAACCCGGGAATGGAGATTTTGAGCGAAATAAGCCAGCGGGCGTACAGTGTGAGAGGAGAGGAAAAAAATAAAATATCGCGTGACATATGACAGCACACTAATTTAAGTCCCCAGCCGAAGGCGGAGGGCCAGTAAATCAAGCCGCTCCCGTGCACGAAATGTAAATACGGCCATGAGCGAGCACGCCCGTCATGCAACACCTCGGATGGTGTTAATAAACCACGCACATGAATATTAATATTCATCATTCTGCTGTCACGTATCCTGCGATTTAGAAAAGTTTTAGAAAAATGTTTCAGGGGGGGGGGGACTTTAAATTTAACGCCGGCCCAAAGATAATACCTACAATAGTAAAGAAGACATTTATTATAGGTACTTACATTACACTAAATCTTCATTTCATTCCAAAGTTCTATATTTAAAAGAGGAATTAGCATTCATGATATAATAATGATTCCCATTTCATATTGTTTGTTGTAATGGCGTTTGCGCAATATTGCTTTATACTTCCGTATAGGAATTTTAAACGGTGCTGTGCAACAGCTTGCGCGTTACATAATTATTATAGAACAGATCGCGTGGATAAAAATAAAGCTCAGCAAATAAGGACAGAGGCATGGCGAGGCGCAGCAGGCACATGCCTCGCACTCACGACTATTTTTAAGGAATCCCAACACTTTAGTTCAAGTATAGATCTCACGCGTCAAATCACGGAACAGTTTATTTAACTTTTACCGTGTTTGCTCTTCTAAGTAAAACTTCTAACAGAGAAAACAACACGGTGTTTCCTGAAACGTGTTTCATTACTAACTTTACCATTGAATTTCATTATCTGAACGTAATGTAATTCTGTGTTCTACCGTTTCTGGGATTTTGTTATTCAATTATGTTAACAGTATTTAATAATTTTAGTTAACAATGACAAATAAGTTTCATATTTTTAGAATGAAGAATCATCCGCACAATTGCTGACAATATAAAAAATAACGAGCAAGTAAGAAATAATGTAAAAAAAAAGTTTTTACTAAACTGTTAATTATAAAAGTCACGTACCTACTTTTTCCCATGGCTGTGTGTCGTGAAATTGCAAAAAGATATATAAAATTTAAAATAGAGCTAACTGGAATTTATTGCGTGTGATTGTGAGCGGCGGTCACGACTCGAATCGGCTCCGTCAGACACCATTACTTACATGCATGCGTATAATATAATTCAATGCAGAATATACTATTGGCCATAACAATCATAAAATAATCGCCAATAATCATAAATCGATGTCCCGAAGAAAGGTTAATGCAGTCTAGGATAAGCAAATAATTTACAATATGGCCCAAATAGTAACAAATCATGAACACTAATCTTGTGAGTAGTGATCGTGAAGTCATCGCAAGTATAAAAAGACAGAAATATATTTCTTAGTTATCAGAAATAAGACAACAATTTCAACCACCGACTTCGTTATCTTTAAAACGAGAGGAGCAATTTACATCGAACATAGAACATAGATAACAAATAATCTCGCCGGAACTAGCTAATAGTCGAACAAAAATAACAGCGTCGAATTCGCATTGACAGTATATCACTCGAAAGATATCCGATTCCACATATACAGACAGAAAGACGTAGGTAACTTACAGCCCCTTTGCATTGCGTCTATGGGTTAAAAAGTGCGATTTGGCTGTACTAACCTAAGAGTTTTTAAAGCTTACAGTAAAATCACCAAGCGCAAACGATTCGCACAAGGTTACATAGTCTTTTCAGTCTGATGTAGGTACATACCGGGTTCATGGCAGCAATTAAAACTGCGATCCACTTCAGCTCGCTAATGAGCGGCCCAGCCTCCCCCCGTTGTCGATGCTGACTTCGTACCGTTCGTAAAGTATAAAGCTAATTAATATTAAACGTCGCGCCGACGACAGTTACTTTCCGCTTTTACAAATAGACAGTAGAAAGCTCGTCATTTCGTTTATTGTTTATCGGTGACTAAGATGTAAGAGCTACTCGAGCACTCGTTCACCTAAGTGATACACTAACTAGATAGAGTAACAAACTATTATTACTTGGTAAGCAACATCACGAAGCTTCAAGAATCGATTTCTTTTTTATTCAAACTTTGTCAATTAAACGCGCCACTCCTAGTTCGCAATCGATATCAGTTCGAGTCGGGGGACATTTCCTCACGTACCGAAGCGATTGCTAGCGTCAGCCCTCATTCAAGGAACGGTGGGTACGTGCATGCAATCCAGAATACGCATCCATGGGCGCATATATATTCTAATGTCAGCATAAATCGATACTAAATAAGCTTAATAAAACTAAATAAAGTTTATCGCGAGATAGGCGGAGCGGCAACGCTATTCATACAATTTTATTGCTGTTTATCAAACGCTTTTATATTGCTGCTGCGTAAAAAAGTATTTGAGCAAGGGTACAAAAAGGTCACGTTTTGTTATTGGCATATACTTCTTTAGAATACCTTAAAAAATGCTTGATTTATTCATACATTAACTTTGGTTTAGTTTTAACAATATCATACAAGTCATGGAAATATTATTAGATAAGACCGATCATAGAACTTGATAAAGAAATGTATTGCGTTCTACTCGGAAAAAATAAGCGTCATAAGATACGAAACTCAAAAGTTAATAATTTTAAAAGATTTGGAGAAATCTTATCATTTTCATAGTTGTTACCATGTAACGCGCAAAAGAAAGAAACTTAGTTATATTATGAAAAAAATTGTACGGTGAAATGACAAAACGAAAGCATCAAATTATACTACGTATACATGTTTACTCTCTTCTGCTTTATATTTATGCAAAGGTGGTAGAAATCAGTGCGATGGGCGGTGATCACTTTGCGTGACGCGTTTACATCAACGAGCAGAATACAGTAAAAGTTAGGAAGGCTGAGAGTAATACTCCACTCAATATTATCTCTATTCAGAGACGACCGATCGAACATACACCCAACAAACACATGCGCAAGAGAAATTAAGATCGACTGGATAACGGTGAGATACCAGTTCTCGATATACAATATTTCATTATAAATTATACATTGTTGAGATTTAATTAACGTGTCATTTTATTTTATTTTTATTATACTGTAGCCGACATAGTTATCGATTGTAAAATTAATGGGCAGTAGACACTGATGTATGGAATATGTAACCTATATATTCAGAGAATTTGAAAGTCAAAATATGAAGGTATACGAGACGACTCATAACAAGCAATGCAGAGGGGTACAACTTTCGCACTTATTAAAGACAGTAAAACTCCCATGAGACATTCCTGTATCCAGGGGGTGAACTAGCAGGGGTACCGGTATAATGACACCGCATCAGAAACATGTATTTTGGGTAATTCACTGGATATCGCACACGAAATAAATCGATAGATCTGGTACAATGAATGGTATTTAATAAATATCAATGAATAACAGCCCCACTGTATGATCCGGAACTGAGCAACGCTTGTACTGTTGGAACCCTACAATGGACTTGGGGCGATCCCGGTGACAGCCAAACCAGGGCAAACTACGAAAGGTGAATTTATTTCCGAAAATTGTCCAGACGGGCATCAAACCCGCAACCACCCTAGTGAGCCGAGCGGCCTACGCACGCTCGAACGACTGTACCAGGCGGTCATCAAGTGTTTGACATATTTTATTCGATATTAACACCAGGATTCTCACCATCAAGCTTAATTGCATAAAGCAACAATTAGGTTTTCTACATAAATATGTTTATTTGTGCGTCTTTATTTACCGAGCTGTATATAAGGTACAGGTATTTTTGAATAGCCGTTGACATAACGTGAATACGGATGCTATCTGCATAATGAATGCATGCAGAAATAACGCACTGCCATGCTTCCAAAGCAAAAAATAATGAAAAGCAATCGTTTTAAAATGCAGACTAAATATTATTCAGTGGATTTCAGGTTGTCCCAGGTCGGCGGCGGCGCCGCGTTCAGGTCGGATATAATACCATAAGTTATTAATGTCCGTGGGTAGGCCCTATGTAGGCGCAGCGAGCGGCGCGCGCTGGAGGGTTGAAGAGGGTCAACGGCCGCGGCGAGACGTGACGTCACCCGCCCTACAGCTGTCTATGACGTCACCACACCACCGCACCGCCCTGCTCGCAGTCACAACAAAACAAAGCGTGTTCTAGTTCATACAACTTAAGACTCAATCTCTTGTCTGCCATAACAATGTGGTTACCACATGTCCTCGATTGTGATATTAAAATTCGATATCGTGTGGTTACTTAATCACGTGACGTAAATGAACACTTGTATCTCGATGAGTACTTTATGAGAATCAATTTCGGCAGCTGCAGAAATAGCCCACATTTTTTATGGACAACTAATTCAGACCACGCTGACTGTTTTATTATACCCCAACTGAATTGAGTTAGTCAGTATCAACAAAATCAATTAATTGTAAAACTTGTATTTTTATAACCACAATTATGTACTTACTTCGGTTTATACTATAATAAAATCCAATCTAATCTGAGTAAAATTTCACCTTAGTATTTTTATGTAAGTCTAGCACAAACCAATCATTGTCTTAAGCCGTTAAAGTAAAATGCAGCACAATGGTTAAAGTCTGTGCGAGTGATTAATTGTCCGCATTGGCAAGACGAAACGCATTAAATGGAGATCAACAGCCATAGAAAGTACCGTAGCGGTGACTAGCGGGATTGCCGTGATTTCTCGTCATAACAGCGGCCGCCGCTTCACCCGCCACGGCCGTAACACCGAATTGTGCTCTCGAATAGCGCAAGAGTATTTCATGTGCAACTGTAGTTAATGACGGCACGGTAACAGTCTGAGAACCCGAGCGAACAAAGTATTAACATGCAGATACCAGATCACAGCGAACAGATAGCCTAAACAATGACGGCAACACCGCCTCTATGCAAATGCTACAGAACAATGTTTAGACATTACAAAAACCTTCTCGTTCGAAGATTCATTCACATGATCTTATTGAACATTTCTCAGAGGTCCCTGTTATAGATCTAAATCAGTTTATATCACGTACTAGTGTGATTCATTGCTGCTGTTTTTGTAATAGCGTTGGATACCTACTGCGCGATGAGCCATCTTGGATGGGATGCCATATTGTACGGCACGGGTTGATTTACAAAAACTTTATGCGAGATAAATTAATTGCATATGGATTTCACTTGTCTCATTTTATTTGTAACTAGCTGAGCCCGCGACTTCGTCCGCGTGGAATTTAACTTAACAAAAAAACCCGCTCCCGCGTTCAGAGCCCGCGCGACAGGACTCATGTTTTTTAATTTTGTTTTTCTAAAATAAAAGTAGCCTTTACTGCTTATAATAACAACTATCTACCAGTGAAAGTCCCGTCTAAATCGGTCCAGCCGTTTCAGAGATACTCTTTGATTTCATGTGTTTTTATTTTTTTACGCGGAACCCTAGTTGTTTTTCTAAAATTAAAGTAGCCTAAGTTACTCCTTAAAACATCAGATATCTGCCAGTGAAAGTCCCGTAAAAATCGGTCCAGTCGTTTCGAAGATTACCGGGTACAAACACACAGACAGACAGACAGACATACATACAGACAATTTTTTTTTAAATCGCGTTTTTGGTATAGGTGTCGTATGTACTTTCATATTCATTTGGTGAAAAGGTGTTATTTTGATATTACAAACAGACACTCCAATTTTATTTATTTGTATTGATACCTAGTAGTATTCAGATTTAATAAATGTGAAATACAATCTTGCATATGGTGCACAATGTTCAAATAACAAACTGCACCCAAATATAAAGGCAAAGTACTACCTACTGATTAAATTAAATAGGAGGTTAATGCATTAAGAATAACGACACGTCAGGCAATAAGAGATTCGGACACATTTCCGCCATTAACGACGGCATCAACACGACCATCGCTCAGGTGTTCTATATGTAACATGTCGACAGCTCAATAGGACATACATCTGTCTTGTTTAACAGTCCAGCTCGCCACAATGGGGCCGATTGCAACAGCTCGATATATCGATAGAAAGCTACATTTCACCAGAAATGGTACAACAAATTGAAGCAATAAAGGTGTTGAAAGTAATTATAAACAGATAATGCTGACTTTAAAATAAATAGCAATATGAATTAAGTAAGTTTAACATTAAATCAATTGTAAACTTGAGTGACATGCCTTTGGCATTGAGATTGTATTAAAATTAACAGGGAAAGACCAAATAAGCTAATAAGAAAAATCTATCCACAAATTACTCTATGTTGGAAACGCTGTTTATAATAAAGGATCGGGAGTGACAGTGCATTCATTTACTAACATAAGAAGTTGTTTTACTAGCATGTCTTCACCGTTTTACGTGATTGTGAATTGTTGATCCAGCGTAGCGGCCCGGACCTTTCCGCTGCCCACGAGACTTTATAAATATAAACTTTTACTATGCAAAAGCCAAAACAGAAGAACAGATGATGCGGTGTTTTGTCAACCACCGTCTTTAACAATCATTATTATTTCATTACAAGCATAATTACACTCGCAAGACGCACCTGTTTTTTGACCACCTATTTTGTGCTGTAAAAAATACAGACACCACCATAAATCAGTGGAAATCTTCCGCATAAAAAACTGATGCGATGCGATAGCCCACGGTGTTTATTTTTATTTCAATAATGAGGTATTGAGCTATTTAACAGAAACGATTTCAATGCAACGAATTATCCATGTTTAAAAATTGGTTTATTCTTATTGGGCATAACTTTCATTGTACGTAAATAAGGATTTAAATTAAAATAGATCACGATATCTCAATATCTATCACGACGTTATTTTATGCAACTAGATAGATTCAAATTGAAAATTTAAAAATAGATGTGGGATTCGATTCAGTTATTCATCAGAGAGTAGAATGAGCGCGAAATGGCATTAAGGCCATCGTGCAATAATCCCATTTCCACGGTAGGTTCGTAGACCTCTAGCGAGCCGGCCGGGGCAGCGCGAGCGGCGATGGACGGTCGCGGCCCGAGCCAACATACCTAGTCCGGCATGGACAGACCGCACGCCGCAGCAGCAGTTGCTAAGCTCCATACACTTTGCCCATTTACTTTACATATTACAAATTTCCTATATTCCTAATGACAATCCAGTTTCTTCCGCTATCCTACTAATATTATAAATGCGAAAGTTTGGAGTGTGGATGTATGTTTGTTACTCTTTCACGCAAAAACTACTGAACGGATTTGGAAGAAATTGGAACACAGATAGTTTATAACCTGGATTAACACATAGGATACTTTTTATCCCGATAATCCCGAAATTTTTGTTAAGTGACGAAGTCGCGGGCATAAACTAGTAATCCATATACAGCGCAGTAAAATTCACGGCAGAGCGCACCGCACCCGGTCTATAGAGGGATCCTATTAATTAATCTAATTGAATTTCTTGTTAATTTAATCTATCTTAGTAGCTAGGCAGTAA
This sequence comes from Notodonta dromedarius, assembly GCA_905147325.1. Classification (NCBI taxonomy): domain Eukaryota; kingdom Metazoa; phylum Arthropoda; class Insecta; order Lepidoptera; family Notodontidae; genus Notodonta; species Notodonta dromedarius. The sequence continues at coordinate 10,870,461 of LR990161.1, read as the reverse complement.
ATTTCAATTTACTTAATCAATTAGTCAAACTGGTGAAAATGGATAGGGTCACGAAAGTTTTTAATACAAATAAGCTCATATTTGCTTTCTGTCTGAACTCAATAATAAAAACAAAATATCTACGGATAAAACGAATTAATTAAGTGCTACCTACATTCTGAGAAATTCTTATTTAACATCCCATTAATTTGTGTTGTAGAAACATTCTCGTGCAGAAAATCTTATTCATATCACTAGACGTCCATCAAATAACATACAAATAATTGAAGCACCGAACATTGAGAATATGCCGTTATAAAAATTGCACCACAAAGAGGTTATGTGAAAAGCCGGCCGGCCGGCGGGCGGCGGCGGCGGCGGCTAGTTGCCGGTGACGGTCGCGCGGCGGTGCGGTGGGGCGGCACGCGTGGGTGTGATCGCTGTCTAGTGGCTAGACTCACATGTGTACAGCACGCAGGGGTGCGAGCGCCGCTGGTGCTGGGCGGGCGGTGGAGTCACACACTGTACCGAGCGCGGGAGGGTCGCAAAGCGTAACGACGATATCGCGGTGGCCGTTCGCACGGCCGGTGTCTCGGGGACTGGCGAGTGGTGCCTCGCGGGCCCGGTGCAGCGCCCGGCGCACCCCGCGGCCGCACGCCGCGGCGCCGCCCCTCCGACGCCCGCGCAACGCGCCCTCCAGATGCTACCGGCTGTCGCCGTTCACAGAAACCTCCAGAATCCATCGCGACGTACTTCGCGACTTTATCGGATTCGCCGCTTTTATGAAATTAATTGATCCTAATATTTTCGCCTCTCGTACGGCGCTGCTACTATATTGTGTTTATTTATTTAAACTTCCTTCAAAATGTGGCTCGTTATGTAATTCATTCATTGACCACCTATCTGCAAGATAAGACACGTGAGTTGCCATTCCGTCAAAAGAAGCTAGCGCCAACATTGGAAGACGGCAGCCAGCCGACGACCCCGGCACGGCCACGCTCCACCGCGCCTTGCGCCGCCTCGCCGAAACTTCGCACTTCACTTTTCCACAAGGAACAGTTCAAAGGAACGCGAGGCGTGAAATTACCGCAAAACTGACGTAACGACGGTCGTCAGTCTCTGAAGTTACAAAAACATAAGAATGGATAATCTTTTGCAATCCAATAGTCTCATATAGCTCTAATTGATAGAAAAAGGCACTGATGCAGTTTTTCTTTAAATCGCATGCTCTTTTTGAGAAAGGTTACAAAACGGTGTTGGGTAAAATTAATTAAACTATAAAATACATAAGTGTTTAATCGCTGCTGCCACATGTTCGAAATCAGCAATACCTGTATTGCACAGTTACGTACACGGAACACATAAAATTCAATCTCGGCAATATCTAGCTCTCGAAATGTTGCAAATGACAAAGTGCCGTGTGTAAGTAGCATTAAATGACGGCGCAGACAACTCTCATGGAACAATTAGCCTTTCTAATACAAGCCTTGCTTTCGCCGAATCTAGAAACGCTATGTGAATAGTTTCTTGCACAAGCATAAAATCTCGTTTTGATATGGATGATTAGATACTTGAAGAAATAAAATGCACCTTGCTTTTATAGTAGGATATCGAACGATACGGGATATTAAATATTCGCGGATTAACCAATCCGGTGAACAATGGAGACATTACGAGGTGGCCGGATAAGGTGAAGTTTGGTCCACGTTGGGTCGTGCTGAATCCCAATGAGGCGGCGGTGCTAGCGAGTCAACTCCACGCCTCATAAATGTCTAGTTGGAGCTATTATAAAGTGACATGACTCATGAATGCCTACTTCAATCACACTCAGTTTTTTGCGCAACACAATGGTAGGTACGGTAATGGAGCAACATTATTATGATCCTATACATTTTAAAAAGTAAGTTAATCTGTAAGGAATACTTGGGAAATATTTTTGTAAATAGATGAATGATACGATCATTTACAAGGAATCGACTGTGACGATTATTGAACGAATAGATACAATTTAATAAGTAATACTTATACGATAACATTTACAGTTACTTGGGCGGATGTCACGCAGTCTTAATTTAGTGGCGATAGCCTCAGTCGCCAATTAAGGGCCATTACTCATGCGTGAAATATTTATTAATAAGGACACTTATCGATATACCTTAATATGTGCGGTAAGCCCGTGATAAGCAACAAACTTATCCAGTATGATTGCAAGAAATGACAAATTCGTGCATCTTTATCATGGGTCTTGAAAACTAAGAAGCGGAAAATAACGCGTCGTCGTGTTTCATAGTTCGGTAGACAGTCTCGCGTCTGGTGAATTTCTCATCTTTAATAATCCGGAGGCCGGGTGTACAAAAATTGCTCGGTCGTTGAACTCGAGGTCGCAAAAACAACAGTCTATTGTGAACAGAAGTGCGTCGCACGAACCGAGCCGGACCGTGTCGCGGCAACAGGCGCACACATGCTGCAGGCACACTCTTCATAATAAATAAAAAAAGAAGAGTCCGGGCACTATTAATAAATGTTTGACTGCTGCGAGGAAATTGATTTGGCTGAATTTATACATACCGCATAAGCCTAACCTGGCTATCGTTTCTGTTGGAGAATGGAAAATGTCAAATTCAGCAAATAACTCATATGTCTCATCAGGCATTGATCAATTATAAGATGATATCGGAACAAGTCCGTGCGATGGCAGCACAATGGCGGAGTGCAAACATGGACCAAGCCAAACAGTGCTGGACAAACACCGCCGTCTCGCAGCCCAGCGCCATTCCATGCAAATGTATTCAACAAAAAATATCAACTTGCGCAAGAGATTTGAAAATCAAAAACCTTCCTTTTATGGAGAACGTGTGTCATGCTGCTTTTCTGCAATCTGTCTGTGACAGACGCCACTTCGAACCATACATAATCTTTGACGATGTGAAGACATTTTTCTACAAAGATCTGTTACATGGAAGGACTTTTGATTTACTAACCAAAGATATAACACAATTAAACTAAGTAGATATTATTCTGCTGCATCTTACCCGTTTTCGAAGATCTGAAAAAGGCAATGGTCTGTTTCCTGCATCGATCGATACCCATTATAGCCTTGACGCGTTAGACTAGGTTTTTGTTACTGTGGCTGTGCGTAGTTAGTTTGTAACTAATTTCGTGGTACGTGACTAGGCGCCTGGGCTGGCGACCACATAAAAAAGGATTTAATGAAAATAAGGCGTTACAACTCAGCCCATGATAATATGTCCACAATACGATTAGATAACTACCAGATATCTTAGACAATGGATGCTAGAGAAAGGACGATGGACTACTAACATGTGTTAACCTAGAATAAAAACGATAAATCAAAAGCATGATGGTGAGATTATGTACCTACTTGAAACTATATTTATTGTCACCGAACAGCTGCCCCAGATTTGAGAGTGACATAGCTTTCTAAACTATGTAATCCGAGACACATCCAGGAAAACCAGAACATAGGACTGTTCCTACAATAGATAGGATCTCTCCCAACTTGCAACATGTAAACCAAACTTACATTACGTTTCAACACATCACATGTCGTTAACCTTTATATAAATCACTGTTTACATAAGTAACGTACCTGTAGTTAAAACATCAACCGAGTGCTAATCAACGCTACGCAGAGCTGCATGCTGCCGATAATGAATGACGTGCGCGAGTTAATCCAAGCTCGCTTGGCCCAAGTGTTCTTGTTGGAGAACACAACTTTAATAGATTAATTAAAGTGTTAGACCAGTATATTACAATTATTATATGAGTTTTATTTTTGTGTTAATTAAAGATGCAGTAAGTAATAATTTGTAAGAACGTTTGAATCGTTCATGAATAATGTATAACGTTATGTAAAAGCCAATTCAGGCATAAGGGTCAAACCACCTGAAACCGTAGCGAAGGGATACTCGTCCGGACAAACCGAACATATAACCGGAGACGACAGGTCGTGGCCCCGCGCCATATCCGATCCACAATACATAATTTATGCCGGGAAGGAACTCTCCGTGGACCACTGCGGTACATATGTGCCCATGAGCGTTCTCATATGAAAATCTGTTCCCTACAATACGCGGTCATATCTCGAAATAATTTATGAGCGAATTTGTTTTTTGTGAAACTTCTCATATCGTTAAAAGTCGACTGAATAAGAATAGCACATATATGCTGTACGCGTCACTCGCATGTTACATTACTTCACGCTTCTTGTTACTTGTTTCATATTTTATTATCTAACTGTTAGTAGGAATGATTCACAAAAAAATACACTTGAAGCAGCAATCTTCAAAGGAAGAGATTTGTATTGTAATGTGGGCGTAACAATTTTGGCCAAGTCAATGATAAGCAAGTACCGCACATGAAACGCGTGTAGATAAATCAGAATCGTCTATTTCATAGACTATCATTATGTGCAATCTTGTTGTCACTGATATTGTTAGTGATACGAGAGAGCGTGCCACTAGTGCCCACCCACGTGGTCCCGGAACAGCGCGAGACTATGTAGCTGGACGCGTTCCAATAGACAATTTACGACGAGATAAAATTAAAATGTGCAGCATTTCCAAACAACGCGTCATCGGTCACTGCGTACAACGTGAATTCACAATGTTACTTCAAATTTCAACGGGCGACGTTGTCGGTGTTGGAATTGCTTGGCGGATTCACATAGGCCCGCATAAATTGCGCTTCTGTAATCCCCCGTTATTCGATTGAAAGGATTACGGTGTTCTCTACCAGCCCTCCGAAGGGGCCGGCTGCGACAGCAAAAAGAGACAAATTGAGGAAGTGAATCCACAATTTCATTCACAGTGAACATGAGTTGACTTAAACGTGCCGTTTTGTAATTATTAACTTTCGCGGATTTCGTCACAGTTTTATTTAAGAAATGAAACATGCGATGGAGATAAAGCTTACAAAATACTTGAGTCACAAAAGAACATGTGAAATAAACGTTTACATATGAAACCGATTTTGAACGATACAAAAAATATATTGGCTAAATACACACGAAGGTATAAGTAATACACTAGAAGAACTCATAAAGCGCTTTCTCTAACTAAGAAGAAAATTCTCATCTCAATCTCTCAGACCCTTCTCATCCACGTTTTAAGTACATTTGTAATTCTAAGATGTTGAGTGGAGTAGATTTTGCGGATGAGGTGGGTGGTGGTATTATAATAAATATAACGATGTCAAAGCTACGGCGGGCGCGGTAACGAGCAGCCCTCAAAGCCGGGGCGCGGCGCGGCGCCCTCCCACAGCAAGTCTACAGTTTTATTGCAAGCGCACCCCTTCGCTAGTGCAGCGGCGGACTTCTCGACTGTGAAATAATAATCATCGCAGATAGTTCAACCATTGTGGCTAGCGAAACGGGTTATATATTAAAATATGGTAGAAGTATTTACGTATAATTAAAAATTGTAGGCCTTCTGCTAGAATCAAATACCAGATTGCCCCCAAATTTAAGAATAGATAGCATACAAATCATAGCGAGAAATAGCAACGAATCGAGCATACCACCACGCTTAAATCTATAAACGATTGGCCTATATAGCCCACACTATGGATACGTAAGCACGAACGCAAGTACGATGACGTCGCCCGCAGGAAATTGCTTACATTATATTCGAATTTATTTTGTTTCTCGCGAACGCGAATCATACTTCAAGAATAAGTCGCGCAGAGAAGGACAACGCATGCTGCTTTAAATTCAGCGAATTATACACGATATTGAATGGTAGGTGTGATGATGGTACACAGCATTTGTGAATCAATGCATGTGCTACAGTCACCGTCATGTTTACAATGTAAATTTATCGAGCGACGATGCCTGCGCGCCGCCCGCGGCCACTCGTCCGACATGTCATGTGGAGCGAAACTATACTTTCGTAGAATTCGTAGGGAACAAATCATATTCACTTTCGACAAGACGTTTCTAATATAAAACTCAATTATTTTTAATGTATAAAGATATAGCCGGAAGGGCTTTCTACTAGTTCCATAAAATTAAAACTTAGCAATTTAATTTCAATTTATTTTCCGTAACATTTATCACCAATTAGAACAGTAATTTCTTTCAGATTTGCGTCTGTGGCGTAAGAATAATAGCAATGGTTAGCGCGGTGGCTACCGAGCGCGGCGGTAAGGGCCGCCGTCCGCGGTTCTTGTCAGCGAGCTGCGGTGTATGCTAATGAGCCCACGATATTCCACGGCTTGTTTAGCAACTAGCGCTGTACTTTCATTAATCAATACATTCTCTTTTTAAAACATGTCAGTTATATATTGTCTTACTGTATCTTGACGCTTTTGGGTTGCCTATTTATTAATGGATAAGTATAGCAAACAAAGTGTGTAAGAACTGATTAAGATGCATTACACATTATTGCCTTACATCCTGTTCTAGGAATTGATCTTGCAACTCCTCCTTTAAAACTTTCCCATTAAAGTATCAAATCTGTTTAGTTAAATGTGTGTATGCAATGACAGTGACAAAACTCATAGTCATTTAGGTAATTTATAATAGTTTTACAGGCGAGTATGTCAGAATTAGTAATAATTGTCTAAGCGCACGATTATCTTCATTAACTGCATTTAGGTCGGCAGTTCCTGTAATAATCTTAATGACATTACATTGCTTCTTAACACATGCACCTCGTATACGTGTGAATGATACATCAACGCTCTAGAATTGGAAACCGTAACAATTGTTGGTAATAGCTTTGAAACGGGAAGAGCACTCCGAGCTCCAACACATTTTGGTAGACTGTAAAAATTGATTATGCGAGAAGAATTCAACGAGTTCAACAAAACTTTTAGGCGAAATATTCCAAATGGTCCGATGCAGCGAGCCTATAAGTATTTTGTATGTGTGCATTACCTCTAAACGTTATTTGATAAGTCATCATCGTATTTATCGACTAGTGCCAAAGGTCAATGATTCATCTGACCAGTTAACAATATAAATGTTTGTGATATTCATAACAAGATAAGCAGTGAATGAAAGTTGGCAGATAACGGAGCGGTATCCAACAGTGTCAAGGCCGTGAGACGCGTGCTTGTGCAGCGGTGCCAACTAATATTGTCACATCAAACACGCTGCGCCCGCGCATCCGAACATTAGATAAAACGCCCTTTATCTTGTTAATTGTAAATAGGACAAATAATGTGCAAATTCTTGTAATGTCTAGCATTTTAAGTAATCATCAGATCCACAATTTAATCACGTTCATTGCATCGCAAAGCCTGTTAAGGAATGTTTAATAGATAAGTGGATTGGTTATGTGAGTAGGATTATTAACTCACGATTCTTGTATCAACACAACACATAGATAAGGTTCTATCTTTGACTTTTGTGGAACCTACCTAATAGTAGTGGTGCCTATCTTTCTACGAGACTTAGTTCAACATCCGGAACGCGGCTGTGTGCACTTTTTATTGCGGCACATCGTGTCGTATAGAGGCGCTCGTGCGTGATTGTCCACACAGCGTACCAATCGTTTATCGCTCTATCAACAAACAATGCTATCGGCGGGATCGTCGGGCGACACCAGACGCGGCGACTCCGACGCCGCCGATACAAATCACTTTGATTCTGTTTGTGATGCGTTGTCACGGCAACGCGGGTGCTATTTGGTAATAATAAACAAACATAACTATGACGTGTCAATTACCACTTGTTCGCACAATGTCGATAATTTATAACGACAACATTCCGTCTATAGAGACAGACGACTATTAGGTTTCAGTAGGAGTACAGCGAATGGAGAAAGTGTTATACGAGAGGGCTTACACCTGGCTAATGGCAGACGTTATACATATTAACCCGCATGACTATGAGGATCCAATTCAAACCTTGCTAAATAGCAATAGGGCTTAAATTAAATTGTCACAATATTTTCAGCTAATTCAAAACAGGCCCGGTCGGATATTAGTGACGGCTGCCCACCCCTGTTTGAGTTGAACTCACAACAATTTAAACATTCAAATCGTTTAATCCAATGAGACGGGTCTAGTGGCCACTGAAGCGTTAAGCTGCGAAAGGATGCGAAAGGATTTCAGAATTTACAAACGTAATACGTTAAATCAACACAGATATACATAGAAACCAGAACGTAATCATTAATCGTATTATATCTTTACTGATAAAACGAGATCAATCATTTCATAAGATGGAAAGTAAATCACAAGAAAATAGCCCAAATATTGTTTAGAATTAACGTCTGAATTTTCTTTGCTCTAATAGTTCGAACGCCAGATGAAAATAATGGGTGCATTTACATGCCGCTTAGAAAAGTGATAATTAGAAAGGCTTCGCAGTGGCGTAAGAGGGGGGAGGCCGGCGAGGCCGCCCGGCGCGGGGCTGCAAGGGGCAAAACAAAGTATCCAATTTCTCCACTTCCCCACTTCCGACGCAATTACGACACAGTATTGTGGGGCTGTGGCGGCGGCGGCCTGACCGCAGCCCGACTGAAATCTAGGCACCGCAGCAATCTCGTTACGGAACATAAACTATATACTCTTATTGTTCGGCCGGCTTTTTCGCAAGACTTATTCAAACAAAGGAACCTGCGAGTGCCTCAGTAACTCTACAGGTGTTTGTTCTACGTTTGAATATAACTGCACCGTAGTAATGACGCCGAACATTTGCCTTCACATTTCAAAACAAAAGATTAAAAAATGTGTTTAAAATAAACAGTAGGCACACTGAGTGAGCATTTTCAAAAGTAACCAAACATTACTTTCTTGAATACTTTCGCACTAAGTGAGAGTGATGAATTGTTCTCAGTAGGTTCAGGTCAGAACAATTAACACGTAGGTATAATTCAATTAGTATTACTTTCACAGAACGATTCTCTTAAATTATAACATCACTTTAAAGAACCAACAATAATCCTAACACTTGATGGGTTCAGAGGGGATACATCCCTTTTTGATAGGGTAATAACTTGCGTCGACATGTCGGATTAAAATATTTGCTGCCTCATTACCATAATAATACCGCCGCATCCTTCAATATATTATTTTATTGGGAATACCATGATGGTGTAGGTGACGGCGTACAATCATAAACTACCGTTGCATGTACAGGATTAAACTTTGCTTTTACCTCCACAGTGAATAAAATCCCACGCAACCTCTTTTTATCCGCAAGTACCACAATAAAAAAACCCTAATATTTACAAAACAAAGAAAAGGTTTTCTGAACAACACGAAAGCTCTTATCGCCGTGAGCGCTGGGTTCCATTAAAGACACTTTACAAAGATTTGAGGGCGACAAAGTTATTGTTCTAACCAGAATACCGGGACCCACCCCGGCCTTCATGCAGTTACGTCGAGCGGAAGTTACGCGAGGGTGACAATGTGTGTCAAAGGTCTACCCTGAATGGTTTAATAAGTGCTCTCGTCTTTCACGACAAACAGACATCGCGTCATAATCATGTGCCCTTTATGACAACTTAATCACACTCAAACCGTGCCAATCGATGGCGGCCAAATAGCTGCTCGTCTACTTTATTTTAGGCGGAGATAATCAAACAACACAACAATCTCTCCCAGTATAATTGAGTTGAAATTTTTTTTAAGATTACTAGCAATGTGAGTTTATCACATTACTAGTATTCCCGTTAACCCCTCCAGTTAAGCTAATGCTTGTGTTAGGAGTGGGCTCCCGTCAATAGTTGAATGGCCAGGATGAGGATCGAACACGGAACCTCTCAGCTACGAGGACGGCCCCTCTATCAACTAGGCCATTGACGCTTGATTATTAAGAGAGTAATAACGTAATTTCTGTAAATGATTAGTTAAAAGTAAAACGCCGTGTAATCATTCATAATGCCAGCTCATTAAGCCTTGTAGGTTACCTTGTTTTGACAGGTAATTGTCATTTTATCCTGTCTAGTGGGTCGCGGTGAGTCATGCAGTTATTGTGTAAGCGGTGCGAGCCCGAAGGTCAGCGCGGTGCGGTGGATAGATAGCGAACGTTGCAAACACTCATATAATAGCTGCTCCACGATTAGTAACCTTTTAAAAAAAAGCTTAACTTTCCTGAATTGCACTCGTTAAATATCCGTTCAAAATCTGCTAGGTAATTTTATTTTAATTACATAAATTGTATTTGTCGTATTTAATGTGTTTAGTCCACATCATTATGTTAATTATAACTATTAACCTTCCGTCTCCGGAGGCAAGCAATTGCCAATTACTCGATTTATCCATTAATAAATACTTGCCTATTTCGAAATAAAAAATAAATAAAAAAAAAAAATTATTGATGCACCAATTTAGAAGCCTTGAATATAATTTGTACGCTTACTAGAATAACTTATGTATTAATCACTGGTTTTAATCTTTGGATTATGTAAGCCTAGCCTGCAGTCATAAATAGTCGCGAAAACGTGAATGTATTTTGAAAATAAACCAGTCCAGAGGTTTGTTACCGACATTATCCATATACTTTAGGCTGAAATCAGCTTAAGTCATTTCTTAATCCACTGTTACTTCGTTATGTCAGGCAGGATCTACAAAAACGTCGATATTTGAACCTGGGTGTGTTTTGGAACCCGAAAGAAAAAACAACAAAAGAAAAAATAAAATATGAGTTGGAAAGGAAATCTACCTCCATTCATTGCTTAACGGAAGGCAGAACTTTAATCTGATTTCCACAGAAAATAAGAAAGTCTTCAAGCCTTAAGGCCATAGAGAGAGCCCCAGTTGAATGTTGGTTCCTATAAAAGTGCTTATAATCAATCACTCACCAGGATCCGCCGCTAGTTGTCTGTATACCGCCAGTGCGACGTCATCTTCGCTGACGAAGTCCCAAAGTCCGTCGCAGGCCACCACCACGAAGTCTTCATCGCCATCCAGGTCTACGGTAGCGATCTCGGGCCGAGCCGTCACGTACGGCTTGTATTGTGCGTCACCTGGTCAAATAATAATGAACGTTTGAACGCTTGACGACGGAATACTATAATAATAGAGACCAGCACTTCTAGCCATAATAACTATCTACAAGCGTTAAATAAACCTTTCCAAGAAATTGAAAATAAACAAGAAACTATGGTGAAAACCGGTTCCTTTGAGTAGTCGTTGCAGAAAAACAGACAAAGGACTAAAGGACTTAGTTTTTAGATAATGTAGATCTGAAACTTAATCTCAGATGAAGGTAAATTCTTGGTGCTCGCATAGGTTTATAATGGCCTTCACCATACAGGTGATGGTGACACCATATCAAAGCAAACATAATATTTGGTGACGCCTTTATTGAATTGAACAACGTGCGATAATAATGCTATGACATTCCATTCAAGATGCGTGCCTGCCTACCATGTTGATGGTTACAATTCGTATCCAATTGTATTTCATCATCTGTGATTCGGCTGCATAAAAAATGTTTCGAAACTTTAACGTAGAATGAAAGGTACAGCATGATTCCCATATAAAGGAATACAGTAATGTAACCGTAAACAAACGAAATGATGCTTTTCAGGACAATGGACACTTATAGTGTATTTTATAACACGATTATGGTATTAAAGTTGTTTAGATGTAGAGTGGTGATAAAAAAGGGACGCATATAGATTGTTTAAGTTAAGTATGTTTTATCTATAGTGACCTACATAACAACACGTAAATTTATGTATAACGAAATCTCAATGACAAATAAAGATATGAATTTAGAATGGACATATAAAAAGAGGGGGTCCCCTTAGCCATTTCTTTTCGAATGGATTAATTTAATTAGAGTTTGGAGGGCTGCCTTATCATGACGTGAAGTCACGGTCAAAAACTAGTTTACCTTTGTGCATTGTTGGATCCACCAATTGCAAAGCTACCTACGTCCGTAGTATTTAGTATGTCATGGAATCACTAAGTCCAATTACATACCTACATACATATAAATCCTCGTAGATGAATCATGGGCAAACTTTCGCAGTAAAAACTAAGTAGAACTAACGTTCTAATATCGAATCTATTCTATTGCAGTTACAAAACTTTCTAGTTCTACATAATGGCCTACGTTGGAATGGCTGGCGCCCACGCATTATGTTCGCAATACGATCCATACCGAACTAATCTTGCATGAAAATCTGTGGATAGCTTTGAGCATCTCGGGGTGGGGCTTAGAGTAAACGTAAACGTTTCGGGAGTTAATCTCCCTTGGAACGCGTATCGATGAGTTTTGGTCCCGATACAGGGGAGCCGCGGGACTGTCCTGAGTGCTCTGGAGGAAATGTCAACATTGTAATGTAACTGTTCTGTTGCCGCCCTTTAATATCCTTACTAGAGATGGGAACTATTCATTTTATCGATATTTTAATGGAACTTTTTTATGACCAATGAGTGTGTAGGGATAATGCTTTTAAGGGACTCCCGTCGGAGCTTATTTAGTATTCCTGAACAAACTTTTTAACCTTCCACTAAATGTAGAAGATTAGAATTAGACACGAATTAGCTTGTTTGTAAGTATATAGAACATAAGGAGTTATAAAGTATTAAACCAATATCGATATGCCTTTAAATGAACAATGCGACCCTAAAGTGCAGTTGTCCGAATTGATCAATATATGGGTGCGTGGCTGGGGTTGCGGCGGAGGGCGCGTGCACGAGGGGAGGCCGCGCCGCGCCGGCGCCCGCTCCGCGGTACACTTGCCCGTGCCGACAATACCCACGTGCTATTGTTCTTTACATTTTGATGGTTCAATTTAATCTACCCTGGTTTCAATGATACCAGATGACGAATGTCTTTCGCAGCAACTTGTCACCATTATCAAAAATCAAATTTAAGACAATTTTTTGTGAGATACCTATCGAACACGCTCAATTAACTTTTTCTCATTTTCACGTAAAATTTGTTGTCAATATAAACATAAATAAACACTAACTATACATGTCTAAGTTAGGGACAAACACTATAGAAAGTTTGACGTTTCTCAATGCGCGCACTGTGAGACCTTACGGTAATATTTGTAAATGCGATCTATAATCATTCGTTTAATCTGTTATTATCATTTAAGTAAAAAAAAAAGTGGTATCCCCTGGAAACCTGTAAAACACCAGTACCAGAGCAACTGCTCCAACAAGATCTCTGAACCACAGAGGCTCTAGAAACAAACTTTCCCTCAACCCTGCGGGAACCTCCTCAGTTATCAATAATTCCGCAATTCATCCTTGTTCGTGTAGCCGCCGCGCTAGGGCCGGTCGCTAACAGCCTAATGATCGGCACACGCCCGTAATGATCGGTCGCTTGTGAAAAACGAGCGGCCGGCCCGCGCCGCGCTGCTCCCGACAATAACAATAAAACGTCCTATTAACTTTCGCCTCTCTCGATTGCCAGGGAACGGTGTTTTGTGAACAACCCTTTGATGGTAATCATAATTGATGACAATTTAGGGATTGTTTTAGAAGAGTGTAGATTTTCCTTGGAAAATTGATTTCAAATGGAGCCTGTGTGTAAAGCAAAAGTTGCGAGGTCAGATTTTATGATATCATTTTAGGAAGAGTTGGCTTACGCGGTAGGAACACATACCCTGCCCATTAATTTCTTTAAAAATGAGATCCATGACTAAGTTATCCTTATGTCCAGCAGCGAATTTCATGCTGATTGGTTTATAATCTGTAGAAGATGTAACACTTGTGCCACAGAATAAGTTGTTATAAACGTTTTGAGAAGGAAGGACTAAATGATCTGAACGATCTATTATAACCCTTATTTGTATGTGCATAAAGCGCATTCAGCACTCTGGCATATGACGCTGTTTTATCTCAAATGCAGCTCAGCAGTTTTGCCATTTTACCTAATACATGTAACTTTTAATGTTCACAAGTCAATCAAGTCAGTCAGAATTAAGACCTCGCGGAGTAACGGCTTAGCCGCTCAAAAAATCGGTGATCAGTGCGAATTTTAAAATGTAGTGTTTTCCTTTGTAATAAAAGTAGTTTAGTGCAATTGTTGTTACTTTTTAATAGATATACATGGTAGGGCTCCTAACAGATCGCACAAAATTAAATAATTTTGTTCTCTTAACCTTACATGCGTCAACAGATCATTGGCACCTGCTCGGTAAACGGTAGTTAAATAGGATGTTGAAAACATGAGCGGCTGCGTAAAAGTTTATGTGAACCATAAAATACACGATGGCGGCGCTCTCGTTGAAACTACGTTCCAAACTACACCCTGTATAACCACATGTGATATAACGATGCAAAAATGGCATGTTATTATAACGTTTCCCAATAATATACTTACCGGATGTGTAAACATATCTGAGAGAATAATTTTCACGACAGAGTATGTTAGGTCCAGTTTACAAAGCAACTATAGTTAATAAACTATACAAGTTATAGTCTCTTTCCTCGTTCAAAACAATCTGCGTATCGATTCAACGAGGAAATGCAGCCAGCATACTTGGCACCATCCCACGTGGGCTAGGCTTATTTTAATGTCTTTGTTTATTTTAAAGAGTTTGTCTTATTGTACTATATAAAAAAAAATAACTATTCGCAGTTATAGAGGTAAAGACAACCTATCGAATCTGACCTAATAGCAAGCTATAAAGTGTGCATTCAGAACATGGAAAACCAAAAAATATCGTATGTCTGATGTATACGTAAAATTGTGATAAAATAACCCCTCCCACTTTGCCCCAACCTGCAGTCGTCGGGATCCTTCCGTAAAAGAAGCATTTGAGTAGGGGGAATGGTAAACACCGGAAAGCTTCATACGTCTGATGTCTATAAATAAATAAATAAATATCGCCAGACGAACACACCAACTGTATGGTCCCAAACTAAGCAACCCTTGTACTATGGGTACCGTACAATGGACTGGGGGCGATCCCAGTGACACCCAGACCAGGGAAAATTACGAAAGACCATTTCCGAAATCGGGAATCGAACCCGCAACCACCCGATGCAGTGAGCCGAGCGGCCTACGCTCGAACCACTGCGCCAAGCGGTCGTGTAATTTAATTAATTAATAAGCGAGTTTAGTTTGAATGTTTATATATAAATAGATATGACTCACCAATAGCTCTGGATACGGCCAGTTGTCCGTTAACCCGCCAAGTGCCCCAATACATCACTGTTCCCCCTGCGGACTCTATTCTGTCCTTTTCATCCTGAAAAGAGAATTCATATGTATTCCATGCTTAAAGTACACTACACGCTGAAGTAATACTTAAAGCTTACAGAACACACTAGTTTACGCAGATAAGCGTAGGGTTTAACCATTTATTTTATTTTATGAAAATAACCCTTAAAACCAAATGGGCTTTGCCGTGTATGTTATATGGGCGTATTAACAAATCGATCTCCAGTCTGAGAGCGACTCGGAAATGTCATTGTTATGTCGTACAAGGACAAATTTACACTTCAAAAGCGTACTCAAGATCGCTGTCACACTTGAGCATGAGACATGGGTATGAGCTCCCCCCCCCCCCTAGGAGGCTGGGGGTGGTTGTCCAGCACGCACCTGTCGGCCGGGCTTGTGCGGGCGCACGAGCTGCATGAGCCGCATGCGCTTGGCCAGCAGCGCCAGCGAGTCGCCGGCCCACTGGGGGGAGGGGGTGTTGTATACCAGCACGCACCTGTCGGTCGGGCTTGTGCGGGCGCACGAGCTGCATGAGCCGCATGCGCTTGGCCAGCAGCGCCAGCGAGTCGCCGGCCCACTGGGGGGAGGGGGTGTTGTATACCAGCACGCACCTGTCGGTCGGGCTTGTGCGGGCGCACGAGCTGCATGAGCCGCATGCGCTTGGCCAGCAGCGCCAGCGAGTCGCCGGCCCACTGGGGGGAGGGGGTGTTGTATACCAGCACGCACCTGTCGGTCGGGCTTGTGCGGGCGCACGAGCTGCATGAGCCGCATGCGCTTGGCCAGCAGCGCCAGCGAGTCGCCGGCCCACTGGGGGGAGGGGGTGTTGTATACCAGCACGCACCTGTCGGTCGGGCTTGTGCGGGCGCACGAGCTGCATGAGCCGCATGCGCTTGGCCAGCAGCGCCAGCGAGTCGCCGGCCCACTGGGGGGAGGGGGTTTTGTATACCAGCACGCACCTGTCGGTCGGGCTTGTGCGGGCGCACGAGCTGCATGAGCCGCATGCGCTTGGCCAGCAGCGCCAGCGAGTCGCCGGCCCACTGGGGGGAGGGGGTGTTGTATACCAGCACGCACCTGTCGGTCGGGCTTGTGCGGGCGCACGAGCTGCATGAGCCGCATGCGCTTGGCCAGCAGCGCCAGCGAGTCGCCGGCCCACTGGGGGGAGGGGGTGTTGTATACCAGCACGCACCTGTCGGTCGGGCTTGTGCGGGCGCACGAGCTGCATGAGCCGCATGCGCTTGGCCAGCAGCGCCAGCGAGTCGCCGGCCCACTGGGGGGAGGGGGTGTTGTATACCAGCACGCACCTGTCGGTCGGGCTTGTGCGGGCGCACGAGCTGCATGAGCCGCATGCGCTTGGCCAGCAGCGCCAGCGAGTCGCCGGCCCACTGGGGGGAGGGGGTGTTGTATACCAGCACGCACCTGTCGGTCGGGCTTGTGCGGGCGCACGAGCTGCATGAGCCGCATGCGCTTGGCCAGCAGCGCCAGCGAGTCGCCGGCCCACTGGGGGGAGGGGGTGTTGTATACCAGCACGCACCTGTCGGTCGGGCTTGTGCGGGCGCACGAGCTGCATGAGCCGCATGCGCTTGGCCAGCAGCGCCAGCGAGTCGCCGGCCCACTGGGGGGAGGGGGTGTTGTATACCAGCACGCACCTGTCGGTCGGGCTTGTGCGGGCGCACGAGCTGCATGAGCCGCATGCGCTTGGCCAGCAGCGCCAGCGAGTCGCCGGCCCACTGGGGGGAGGGGGTGTTGTATACCAGCACGCACCTGTCGGTCGGGCTTGTGCGGGCGCACGAGCTGCATGAGCCGCATGCGCTTGGCCAGCAGCGCCAGCGAGTCGCCGGCCCACTGGGGGGAGGGGGTGTTGTATACCAGCACGCACCTGTCGGTCGGGCTTGTGCGGGCGCACGAGCTGCATGAGCCGCATGCGCTTGGCCAGCAGCGCCAGCGAGTCGCCGGCCCACTGGGGGGAGGGGGTGTTGTATACCAGCACGCACCTGTCGGTCGGGCTTGTGCGGGCGCACGAGCTGCATGAGCCGCATGCGCTTGGCCAGCAGCGCCAGCGAGTCGCCGGCCCACTGGGGGGAGGGGGTGTTGTATACCAGCACGCACCTGTCGGTCGGGCTTGTGCGGGCGCACGAGCTGCATGAGCCGCATGCGCTTGGCCAGCAGCGCCAGCGAGTCGCCGGCCCACTGGGGGGAGGGGGTGTTGTATACCAGCACGCACCTGTCGGTCGGGCTTGTGCGGGCGCACGAGCTGCATGAGCCGCATGCGCTTGGCCAGCAGCGCCAGCGAGTCGCCGGCCCACTGGGGGGAGGGGGTGTTGTATACCAGCACGCACCTGTCGGTCGGGCTTGTGCGGGCGCACGAGCTGCATGAGCCGCATGCGCTTGGCCAGCAGCGCCAGCGAGTCGCCGGCCCACTGGGGGGAGGGGGTGTTGTATACCAGCACGCACCTGTCGGTCGGGCTTGTGCGGGCGCACGAGCTGCATGAGCCGCATGCGCTTGGCCAGCAGCGCCAGCGAGTCGCCGGCCCACTGGGGGGAGGGGGTGTTGTATACCAGCACGCACCTGTCGGTCGGGCTTGTGCGGGCGCACGAGCTGCATGAGCCGCATGCGCTTGGCCAGCAGCGCCAGCGAGTCGCCGGCCCACTGGGGGGAGGGGGTGTTGTATACCAGCACGCACCTGTCGGTCGGGCTTGTGCGGGCGCACGAGCTGCATGAGCCGCATGCGCTTGGCCAGCAGCGCCAGCGAGTCGCCGGCCCACTGGGGGGAGGGGGTTTTGTATACCAGCACGCACCTGTCGGTCGGGCTTGTGCGGGCGCACGAGCTGCATGAGCCGCATGCGCTTGGCCAGCAGCGCCAGCGAGTCGCCGGCCCACTGGGGGGAGGGGGTGTTGTATACCAGCACGCACCTGTCGGTCGGGCTTGTGCGGGCGCACGAGCTGCATGAGCCGCATGCGCTTGGCCAGCAGCGCCAGCGAGTCGCCGGCCCACTGGGGGGAGGGGGTGTTGTATACCAGCACGCACCTGTCGGTCGGGCTTGTGCGGGCGCACGAGCTGCATGAGCCGCATGCGCTTGGCCAGCAGCGCCAGCGAGTCGCCGGCCCACTGGGGGGAGGGGGTGTTGTATACCAGCACGCACCTGTCGGTCGGGCTTGTGCGGGCGCACGAGCTGCATGAGCCGCATGCGCTTGGCCAGCAGCGCCAGCGAGTCGCCGGCCCACTGGGGGGAGGGGGTGTTGTATACCAGCACGCACCTGTCGGTCGGGCTTGTGCGGGCGCACGAGCTGCATGAGCCGCATGCGCTTGGCCAGCAGCGCCAGCGAGTCGCCGGCCCACTGGGGGGAGGGGGTGTTGTATACCAGCACGCACCTGTCGGTCGGGCTTGTGCGGGCGCACGAGCTGCATGAGCCGCATGCGCTTGGCCAGCAGCGCCAGCGAGTCGCCGGCCCACTGGGGGGAGGGGGTGTTGTATACCAGCACGCACCTGTCGGTCGGGCTTGTGCGGGCGCACGAGCTGCATGAGCCGCATGCGCTTGGCCAGCAGCGCCAGCGAGTCGCCGGCCCACTGGGGGGAGGGGGTGTTGTATACCAGCACGCACCTGTCGGTCGGGCTTGTGCGGGCGCACGAGCTGCATGAGCCGCATGCGCTTGGCCAGCAGCGCCAGCGAGTCGCCGGCCCACTGGGGGGAGGGGGTGTTGTATACCAGCACGCACCTGTCGGTCGGGCTTGTGCGGGCGCACGAGCTGCATGAGCCGCATGCGCTTGGCCAGCAGCGCCAGCGAGTCGCCGGCCCACTGGGGGGAGGGGGTGTTGTATACCAGCACGCACCTGTCGGTCGGGCTTGTGCGGGCGCACGAGCTGCATGAGCCGCATGCGCTTGGCCAGCAGCGCCAGCGAGTCGCCGGCCCACTGGGGGGAGGGGGTGTTGTATACCAGCACGCACCTGTCGGTCGGGCTTGTGCGGGCGCACGAGCTGCATGAGCCGCATGCGCTTGGCCAGCAGCGCCAGCGAGTCGCCGGCCCACTGGGGGGAGGGGGTGTTGTATACCAGCACGCACCTGTCGGTCGGGCTTGTGCGGGCGCACGAGCTGCATGAGCCGCATGCGCTTGGCCAGCAGCGCCAGCGAGTCGCCGGCCCACTGGGGGGAGGGGGTGTTGTATACCAGCACGCACCTGTCGGTCGGGCTTGTGCGGGCGCACGAGCTGCATGAGCCGCATGCGCTTGGCCAGCAGCGCCAGCGAGTCGCCGGCCCACTGGGGGGAGGGGGTGTTGTATACCAGCACGCACCTGTCGGTCGGGCTTGTGCGGGCGCACGAGCTGCATGAGCCGCATGCGCTTGGCCAGCAGCGCCAGCGAGTCGCCGGCCCACTGGGGGGAGGGGGTGTTGTATACCAGCACGCACCTGTCGGTCGGGCTTGTGCGGGCGCACGAGCTGCATGAGCCGCATGCGCTTGGCCAGCAGCGCCAGCGAGTCGCCGGCCCACTGGGGGGAGGGGGTGTTGTATACCAGCACGCACCTGTCGGTCGGGCTTGTGCGGGCGCACGAGCTGCATGAGCCGCATGCGCTTGGCCAGCAGCGCCAGCGAGTCGCCGGCCCACGCCGCCAGCAGCTGCCGCGCGCGCACGCACACCGCCACCGCCGTGCTGCCGCCGCACGCCCGCTGCGTATATAATAGTCGCACTCAGAACGGATGATTGACCAACATTTTCTTCATTTTCTATGTTATTTTCAAAGTCAAGTCAGCAGTTGCCAGATCTGCTCAGTCTAGCTCGCGTTCCAATCCGGTTGTAAACATAAGAAAAATTGGTAAAAATGACTATTTGTAATGCCCCGGAGGCCCAAACAAACTAAACGCCTTCGACTTTGAGTTTGAGTGGCACGTCACGGGTGCAACCTCGAAGCAGCAAGCAAGCTCACCTCCTGGTTGCTCTTCCGTATGAACTCGGCGTCGGTCCGCAGGAAGGCGTCGCGCAGGGCGCGGCGCAGGTCGGTGGCGAAGTGCGCGCTCTCGGCCAGGTACTGGTGCAGGTGCGCCGCGCAGTACGTGGCCGCCGCCGACCCGGCGTGCCCGTCGTACACCGCGTAGAAACTCGTCGGCTCTGTCGTCTGCAATTACAAGCATTCCAAATTATTTCATGGAACATACGTCAGATCACTGCAGACTCACTTCACACTACAATGTTTAAGAGCACATCATATTTTTTTTTTTAATAAATTGGGAATTATCTTGGAATTAAAAATGAAAATGAGGCTTTATGTAACGGATACTTTGTCTTGTGCAATACTGACTATTATTCCACGTTATTCATTAAATAAATTTAAATCAGGGGCTTGTAACTGGCCCTCAATCTGGAAACTAGTACTAAGAAACTTTTACAGTACATACCTACTTATTTAGTGCTTTTTGTGTGCTAAAAAGTTTTAACTATATGTTCTAAGTTCTAAAGCCTCTAAGCCTCTAACGTCAATAATGGGATTCCCCATTGTGATTCATACGAAAAGTCGTATGCCACATAATTTTATAAATTTTCATTGCGCACATCCATGCAGGCACTAGCTACCAACTTTGATTTAGTTAATCATAAACCCTTTCTATATTTACAACTTTATCAAAAGGTCAGTCAATGCAGTCATGTTATTTAGCATTGTACATTTATAATTAAAGGAAAAAATATTAAAAACAGGAAATAAAAGTCGCAATTTAATGTTTATTGACTCGTATAAACTTATTAAAGCGACACACAGTTTAACTGCTTCGTATTACGACTACACCGTGGTCTATAAACTTTTGCCTAATTTCATTGGGATAACCTCTAGTATAGTCATAATCTGCTGACTTACTTATTGCTTAGTTATTACGATGATATGTTCACCTAACAACTGACATCTACCGTCTGATACCCAACTACAGAGACTACCAGTAACTTTAGGCTTAGCAACAGTTGTAAGATTTCAAGGCTTCGGAACCGATTAAGCACGACTAGTATCATAATTGAAGGACTATATACATCCTTAGACAAAATACTTACGTCGATGCCGAACAATGCTTCCAAATTGCCGATTTCCACGTGCCGGTCCTCCATGACGCGTCGCGAGTTCTTTGTTGCGCAGGAGACGGTGGTGAGGTCGCGCTGCGCGAGCGGCGGCGGCGGCGGCAACGTGTCCAACTTCGAGTTGTCCAGGTACCGCAGGCACACGTCGTTGACGCGCGCCGTCACCGCCTGCATTAGCCGGAGGGCTATGTACACTGGAATATAGAGTAATGGGGTATGAGATAAATATACCAGATACCTACATAAGATGAAAGAACTTTCAACCAGGCGTGGGCTTAGGAGGTCGAACTTCGTCCGGCTAACGTGCATTGTTTAGTTAGAAACTGGTTCCGAAGGTTCATGTCACTTCAGTTAGAGGTACTTCTATGAAGTCAAAAGTATTCAGAAAGTCACAGTTGTTGTTTGGAGGCTTTAGGTTTATAGAGACGGCAGAATAGCTAACAACCAACCCCTTCAACTAAATCAGGACAGATAAATGGAAGCGCCATCCAAGGCTCATTATTCACAAATTCATCTGTATTCAGATAATGTGCCACTTCAACTACGCCGAGGCTTAACAGCTCACAAATGAGGCTAATTGTAGAGCAACTACGCTAAATGAGTAACTTAGCATAATCATTGTATTGAGATGTTAAGTGGCCAATGTGCACTCCGAGAAGGAGTGGGCCAGCAGAGTAGAACAGCAAAAACTGTTGGCGATCGGTTGGACAGGCTGGCCAATATACAGCATTAAACTGGTTACTTTAAACGTTTACGTATCGTTTTCTACATTGACATTTCATTGAATTCACATGTGACCTATTCAAAAGTAGCGCCTACATGCTAGCCAAAAGACCTTTCGAAGTATGGCGCAGTTTGATTGAATAATATTGAAATCGCGCTGGATAAAGCAAATGCTGTTATGGGCAGACTTGATGATGTAAGCGAATAAACAAGCCGAGATAGTGATATCATGTCTATGCAGTCTTCACGGCGGCGCCCCAAACAATGCCAAATTACGCAGATACGTGCTTCAGGCTGAGATGGTGTACTGGTAAATGATGACGTAAGCAAAACAATCACTTGCCAACCATTTTTATGCATGCAACCAAAAGTATTTATTGCATATCGCCATTTCAAACTACGTCAGGAATACTCAGCGATCTTCTATGAGTCTTTGTAATCTAATATTATATTCTGAGGCGTTTCCTATTTTTTATTTATATCACCATGTACTCGTCTATCCGTACCTGTCATTACTCTCAGACTTGGGCAGATTTGTTTTAGGGATTCAATATGTTTTGATTAAGTTGTCCCATATATACGGCATCATTTAGGAGTCGTTAACAATATCGTGTCTTTAAAATCAAATCATTTTGGTACACTCAGATACATCATTGTCAGTGAACCAATGATTATGTCCTAACGAAACATAGAAGTTCAAAGGATCTAATGGTGGAACGCACCTGATTCGTCAGATTTGTATCCAAACTCATTGGGTTGCTTCTTGGATGCTTCTCGCACCTCGTCAAGTATGATCCGCCGCAGCGGAGTGATCAATGTCGGCGGGCATTGTCTGTAAATAAAGAACAACACGGCTTATTACAATCAACATTACAAATATATTCAGAGGAAAAGTAAATTTAAAAAATCCCGACTGCTTAAAAACTTTAAATAATAACTGAAAAGAAAAAAACAAGTGCAGTTGTCTAGAATTCTGTGAAGAAAGAGATATTATCTTTAACAGTCGGGACCCATCATTGGGAATTTGAGCCGGTCTAAATTATTAATGGTTCCCGACTGTACATGCATATAACTACATACATAAGCTGGTTAACACATTACCCTCCTTTGCATCGCGCAGTCGGGTAAATTAGAGGCAGAAACTAGATTATGGCTTATATGCAACTAAAATCAGCAAGAGACATTCCAATCCAATTAGTTACATTTGGAACATCCAGCATCAACTACATAGAATAAACTTATGTGACTTAAGTACTATTTGGTAACTTGGCAAGCAGTCTATATGTGACATGTTTGCATGTACTATACGAGTATAACATGACAGGATTGACAGGTAGCGAGCTGCATCGGCTGCTGCACTGCAAACAAGCAGTTTCTAGGTGATCTATGGTGTCAATTCCTTTAGTCGAATTCCACGATAAATATCCACAGGAAGACTGGACTTGAGTGATGCTATTATATCTCGTCAGTGGACAAAGTTTATACTATCGTTTATCTCCCATAACAAAGCTATATTTCAAGAATCGCAGAAACACAAGAACAATTAGATGCCGATGTATTATTAGCTGGGTAAACAGTGCAATCTCAAGATAATAGGTGTGGACAAAACAATTACATCAACGGCAAGTGCGATACATTGATACTCTTATCACGACTTTCCGCAAGTCCATACAAACCGTAATAGTTTAATAAATAAATCCAAAAATTTTTTGACACTCGTAAACTAGAACTCATATAGATAGCTCTCATGAATTTCACTGAGAAATCCACAATTATTATATTAAAACCATCCACATATTGTTTCCAGTCTAATAACCAGTTATACAATAGTTACCTACATAATATTCAGCTTGAATTAAAATAGATATTGGGCTAGTAGAGTTTGAGGCTGCTTCTGTTTCTTTTTGTCTGGACAATTAATAAAAAACTACAAAGTTGTTTACTATTTACACACTACTAAAAATACAAGCTAGGAAATGAGCTAGAAACAAAACAACCACAACGCAAAGGTTCTAAAGACAAAATGCAGGAGGTTTTGCGTACCAATGCACCTGCTGGAGAAGACGAGGTATATTATAATTATCCTTATGGTCGAAGGATTGACCATTCAGCATAACAAGGCCTATTTGTAAAGGAATACCTATGCCGAATAATTCTACAAGGTGAAACATAATGGGTATACTTTTTTTTTCAAAACTTAACTTAGTAATTCTTAAACCATCAGCTTTGGAGGGAACTTGAAAAACAAAAGGTGTTATAGGAATACAGCTGTTGACCGATTTCACAAGTCTACAAAACCTTTAGTACTTCAACTGTCCCACAAAGCCGATAGTTTGAGATTTACAAAGTTAAGTTGCAAAAAAAATAGTATACCCTTTTTGTTTCACCTAGTATACCTACTTCTATGCTTGTCTATGGGTTCAAAATATTTTAGATCCATACCATGTAACATTAAACTCATGTAAGCGATGTTTACATAATATTTTCCTCGTTGCCTGAGCGTATAAGAATAGTGTAGTTATCAGCTGATAGCTGCTACGCGAGTTATGCGTGAGTCATTCAAGGGAATGATTTATGATGCTGGAGGGCTCGTCGGATTAGTTATTAAATTAATTGTACAAAACTGAAAATATTAATGATCATTTTTCCTTTTTGACGTTCCACTCCTGGGCACGGGCCTCCCCTCACTACGAGGAGGATTCACGTCTTTCGAAAATTGTTTACATTTTCTAAGACATGCAGGTTTCCTCACTATGATTTCCTTCACCGTGAGCGAGTGATAATCATATAGAAATTATGATTTGGACATAGATTTCAAAAAACCCAGAGGTGCAAACCGGGGTTTGAACCCAGGACCTAGTGCCCTCAAGACGCGTGCTTAAACACTGCGCGTGCGGCTATCACTGCTATTCGCACACAACTATGAACACAAATAGGTAAAGTAAGAATGAACTCCCACTAGCATTCGAAGTCAGTCTTGTAATAGGCGACTAAAATACGAGGCATGCCTTTTAAGTTCTGTCGTTTCCATAATTCCCGGCAATTTTGAATTTGGAACTGTTCTATATTCGAATGTGTTTAAATTTCGAATCTCAAAACAGTTGAATGTATTAGGATTAATGTTATTGTTTAGTCACAGCGTCGATTAGAATCTGTCAGGTTACGTACGAAAATGAATCTTTCTAAGGAAAATGTTCGTGCAATAATTTTCTACAACTTTAGAAGAGGCCTGACACGGCTTCAGTGTTTTGAAGAGCTAATATCTGTGTTCAGGGATGAAGCCCCATGTCTGCGGACTGTCGAACGCTGGTATTTAGAATTCCAGCGTGGACATACTAGTGTTAGTGACAAATCTCGCGAAGGTCGCCCAAAATCTGCATTCACTGAAGATAACATCATTGGAGTGAGACAACTAATTCTCGAAGATCGTCATGTGACGTATCGAGAGATAGAGGCTCTATTAGGCATCTCAGGGACAACCATTCAGAAGATCTTGCATGAAGCGCTTGGTGTAAGAAAGCTAGTTTGCCGTTGGATACCGCATCTGCTTTCCGACGATCACAAGGCGGCCCGCGTCAGATGGTGTAAGAAAACTCTGCAAAGGTTCAACCGAGGAGAGTCAAATCACGTCTACGACATCATCAGTGGTGACGAATCTTGGATCTATGCCTACGATCCTGATTCCAAACAACAATCTACAATCTGGGTCTTTCAAGACGAGCCAAAGCCGACTAAAGTTGTTCGTTCTCGAAGCACTTCAAAGAAGATGGTGGCCACGTTCGTTAGAAAAACCGGCCATGTTGCGACTATTGCACTTGATGATCGTAGAACGGTTAACGCAGAGTGGTATACCACAGTTTGTTTACCACAAGTCATCGCCGAACTTCGAAAATCTAACTCAAAGCGACGCATCATCGTGCACCACGACAATGCAAGTTCACACAGCGCTCGTCAAACGATTGAGTATTTGAAGCAGGAAAAAGTAGAAATTCTTGACCATCCTCCATACAGTCCTGACCTAAGCCCTAACGATTTTTTTACATTTCCTAAAATTAAGAAAAGTCTTCGTGGTCAAAGGTTCCAGTCCAGTGAAGAAGCAGTCGACGCTTTCAAGTCAGCCATTTTGAACACCCCCACTTTAGAGTGGAATAAATGTTATAATAACTGGTTTGAGCGAATGGAAAAGTGTATTAAGCTACGTGGTGAATACTTTGAAAAACAATAAAAAGTACTATAAGGTTCTAGTTGTGTTTTTTTCTTCAAACGACAAAACTTAAAAGGCATCCCTCGTAATTAACACCATGGAACACCTAATAGGAAGGAAGGAACTGCGTGTTTACTATAATTAGGTATGTGTCACCAATAGTTACGGTTCTTCTAAATTTAGATGAAAAGTGGATATCCCAAATCTATTCTCTGTCCCGGCCGACCAATCCTTCTGAAATCTCATGAGAGTATGTAATAGCTTAAAGTTTCTGAAGATGACAATTTTTTGAGTAATCATCCTGAAGCTCAACTCTCACTCAACTCAAATCTTATCTTAACTTCCGTTCGCTTCATATTTTTCAGTTTATAAATGGTGCTTCTGATAAAACTAAATCATTTTGAAGATGTACCTGTGATAAGATTGCAATATTTACCGTCCGCGTCACACTGTGTTAACACCATTACGATCGAAATCTATAAAAATTAGTGGGTGCGAGTGTTATACATTGTACATTACTAAACACAGTTTCATATCAGATCAATGGATTGAATAAGTAAATAAACCGCGCGGCCATTCACATGGCAGTAACATGTGTTAGTTTCCCTCGGGTCTCGTAGCCCCGGTGTACCTAGTCTATACATACAAATAAATAAAATTGGAGTGTCTGTTTGTAATATCAAAATAACACCTTTTCACTAAATGCATATGAAAGTACAAACGACACCTATAGCAAAAACGCGATTTAAAAAATGTTTGTCTGTCTGTCTGTCTGGTTGTCTGTCTGTCTGTCTGTCTGTCTGTCTGTCTGTCTGTCTGTCTGTCTGTGTGTTTGTTCCGGGTAATCTCCGAAACGGCTGGACCGATTTTGACGGGACTTTCACTGGCAGATAGCTGATGTTATAAGCAGTAACTTAGGCTACTTTTAATTTAGAAAAACAAAATTTAAAAAAATAAAAAAATGGGTTCCGTCGTGCGGGCTCAGAACGCAAGAGCGGGCTTTTTTGTTAAATTAAATTCCACGCGGACGAAGTCGCGGGCTCAGCTAGTTACAAAATAAAATGCGGACGTGTACGTCTGTCTGTCTGTACAATACATAAAGAGGTCGCTGACCCGGTTCTAGAAACGAATGCATGTACACACAATCTCTTGTCAGTTGACACTGTAAGTATTTTGGATATAACTGTCGAATGCTACTTGCATATTAAAATAGAGAAATATACAAACATATTATGCAAAGTTGATGAGAATGTATGAAGGCAGCATGTTTATTTGGTAAACATGATTCGGGCGAATTCCTCCCGGTAATTAACTACGAATATTTGTACAGCAAACAATGTGCCAGAGCGTTGACACGGGTTCGCGTTACTATCACGGCATCCGCACGGGCCCACGCGATTTCGCACCAATTTATACATCAAGAGTAACGATCCTACGTGCAACCCACGAGTCTTGGAGAAAACACGTACCTCCCTTTCAAAAACAACAACCACATTGTAACCTATTCTGTACTACGAGGCATGCCTTTTAAGTTCTGTCGTTTCCATAATTCCCGGCAATTTTGAATTTGGAACTGTTCTATATTCGAATGTGTTTAAATTTCGAATCTCAAAACAGTTGAATGTATTAGGATTAATGTTATTGTTTAGTCACAGCGTCGATTAGAATCTGTCAGGTTACGTACGAAAATGAATCTTTCTAAGGAAAATGTTCGTGCAATAATTTTCTACAACTTTAGAAGAGGCCTGACACGGCTTCAGTGTTTTGAAGAGCTAATATCTGTTTTCAGGGATGAAGCCCCATGTCTGCGGACTGTCGAACGCTGGTATTTAGAATTCCAGCGTGGACATACTAGTGTTAGTGACAAATCTCGCGAAGGTCGCCCAAAATCTGCATTCACTGAAGATAACATCATTGGAGTGAGACAACTAATTCTCGAAGATCGTCATGTGACGTATCGAGAGATAGAGGCTCTATTAGGCATCTCAGGGACAACCATTCAGAAGATCTTGCATGAAGCGCTTGGTGTAAGAAAGCTAGTTTGCCGTTGGATACCGCATCTGCTTTCCGACGATCACAAGGCGGCCCGCGTCAGATGGTGTAAGAAAACTCTGCAAAGGTTCAACCGAGGAGAGTCAAATCACGTCTACGACATCATCAGTGGTGACGAATCTTGGATCTATGCCTACGATCCTGATTCCAAACAACAATCTACAATCTGGGTCTTTCAAGACGAGCCAAAGCCGACTAAAGTTGTTCGTTCTCGAAGCACTTCAAAGAAGATGGTGGCCACGTTCGTTAGAAAAACCGGCCATGTTGCGACTATTGCACTTGATGATCGTAGAACGGTTAACGCAGAGTGGTATACCACAGTTTGTTTACCACAAGTCATCGCCGAACTTCGAAAATCTAACTCAAAGCGACGCATCATCGTGCACCACGACAATGCAAGTTCACACAGCGCTCGTCAAACGATTGAGTATTTGAAGCAGGAAAAAGTAGAAATTCTTGACCATCCTCCATACAGTCCTGACCTAAGCCCTAACGATTTTTTTACATTTCCTAAAATTAAGAAAAGTCTTCGTGGTCAAAGGTTCCAGTCCAGTGAAGAAGCAGTCGACGCTTTCAAGTCAGCCATTTTGAACACCCCCACTTTAGAGTGGAATAAATGTTATAATAACTGGTTTGAGCGAATGGAAAAGTGTATTAAGCTACGTGGTGAATACTTTGAAAAACAATAAAAAGTACTATAAGGTTCTAGTTGTGTTTTTTTCTTCAAACGACAAAACTTAAAAGGCATCCCTCGTACAGATACAACTGAGTTGAAACGAGAGAACCAAGGATTGGATTTGGATTGGATTTGAACATTTGAAGTTAAATCGATAGACATATTTTGTTGACCAGTGTTCGAGCCCATGCAGCATTTTTAGCACAATATTTTGCCGTCCCGCTAACGTGAAAGAATTCATAAATAACGAAGACACAGGATGGCGATGCAATTACATTAAAATTATACTTGAGCGACAGGTTTATTTTGTTAAGTAGATAAGATCTTTAGGGTAACCGTCCAGTTAGCTGTGCTTTAAAGCGGGTCCGCCCGTTTCGACCATTAGAATTGTTTCATTATCTCAACTTCACCCGGCTACCAGGAAACCGCTGTATGCGAGCAGGACAGGACCGATCGTTGTGGAAAACTTTGGGGGAGGCTTATGTCCAGCAGTGGACGTCTTTCAGCCGAAATTATGACCCAGCTCGCCAGTTTACAGAAAATAGAGCGATCCTATTGGTCGAAGCGGGCGGACCGCTTTATAGTACAGCCAAGTGAACGGTCACCCTTGGTGTCCTTTAGGACATCTACCTACAGGGCTAAAAAAACTGCTAATTCATTACTCCAGCGGCATCCGAGAGAAAGAGACAAGTATTTTGAATGATATTAAATAGATTGATGCATCTGCAAGTGATTCAATTTGATGACCTCAGCCGTCGTAGATTGCCAAGTTTCACATATTTATTTTAAGATTTGTTACGTAGTGTACACACTGACCAATACACCTGGTTAGTGTAGGTAACTGTACATGGCCTGATTGTATGTCAGTGAAATGATCACCCTGTGCCGTCTCACGAGTTTAGGGTTTCACACTACCTAATGTAATGGAAAATGCTGTCGTAGCATCTCGCAGGACAAAGCTTTCGCATCGCCTTCGTACATATTGTTCGTCGTATTCCTAAAATAATGTACATAAAGTATGGAAGAAAATGTGCTTTTATGACATGTTTTGATATGAATACTGCATCGATAGTTTTAACTCGCTATTACCTAGAACTTCCGAGCGCAAATTGCCTCCTCTTGTGGCTCCATTCTCACACTAAAATTCAAAAATTTAATCTTAGCAAGCACATCCAGACTTAGCATTATAGTTCTGGAATGTGGATATTTCGTGATAGATCCGCATCGGAAACAATTGCATTGGGCAAGAGGATGAGTGGACTAGTGAACGTAAATGAGACGCTTATCTTCTTGAACCAAAATCGTTAGTACTGTCGATATTAGCACACCTTACCAGACCCACAATCAAAATCAAAAGACAATCAGAAAGTTAACAAAACAAAAACATAAAGAATATAGTAATGCATTTCGTATCGACACAAGATATTATGCAACATAATGGTCTACGGCACGGTAACACACAACTTGCCCTCTTGCAACATGAGCCCGTTAAATGGAGCGTCTAGGAAATTACACGTAATTACAAGACGAGGTGTCAGTCAGTTTATTTTTATTAAGAGGAAAAGAGGAATAGAGCTTATGCAACATCCTGCATTCAGGTCTTCTAGCTTCGTTCCTAACTACGATTCTAAATGCTATCGCCCTTCCTTGTGGCTGTTTGATCGCGTCTCTCGCTGGAGCGCTCACCGAATGCCAGACCACAAGAGCATATACTCACTTAGTAGGTCAATAAAAAAGGCGGACTGTTTAAGTGTTTGCTTACTGAATGCGATTACACTTCTCTGCATTCAGAGAGCTTTAGCAATCCTACAAATTTAACACTCAATTCGTGAGGTAGACAAGCGTAAAAAAAGCTCTTTACTCGTAGCTAAATATTAAGGCAACTTTTTAGAGAAGAAAGTGAAGATTTTACGAAGATTTTAATATTCCGTTCAGCATAGTCTTACCAAAGCTAGTGATTATGATAAGTACCTACGTACGGAAAGACGTGAAGTCATCATGGGTACCTTACTTATTAATTACGTAAAGTAACGAAATACTTCATGGTAGCGATTGTAAAATCTTTCTAGTCTGTTACACATCGGAATACCTTCCTACGCATTGACGTAATCAGTAACGTAAGTAAGAGCGCCTTAATACCACAATCATTCATTTTTTTTCTTTGTCGGAATCAAAATCTACCTTCATACTTTCTATGCAGTTTAAGTTCAAATAAACTTTAATCTATTCTGTTGTGCCTAAATAGGTAGGTAGGAAGGTACCTAGTGTTCCTACCACAAACAGATGCACGTTGGCATACAACTATATGGTAATGAACTGATTCAGAAGACTTCCGATAGGCGCGGTGTTAACTCAAAGGGTGTGACACATTGTTGCGTAGTTTTCCGCGTAGCAGTATGGCGAGGTGCGTAAGCAGACAGGTAGGACACGGCTCATTCGCGGACCGTTCATATGATCATCATCACACACTAAAGGCGGAATGACTAACGCGCTATGTTTGTCCTGTTCACTATAAATGTTATGCAAGAAGGAAATTCAATTTTAGATTAATGATTTAAAATTTTTGTTTTATAAAAAAGCAAGTAACAAATTCTTTGTATGTTTATACAATAAAACCTTCATATTGGATTCATATCTTACTAACTGGAATCTGTCCTGCACCAGTTAGCTTTTTACCTTATAATTTATTTTATTTCGAGTTGTTTGTTGCCCATTCAATAATGTAGGGGTAGGTACCTAAGAAATTTAAGAATTGTTTCTTAACATGGTGTAAAGACAGTGACCAAAACAAAATCAAAATCGGCCCACAATTGAAGCAGATATTGGTGAACAAACAACAAACCTCCTTTTTTATTGAAGTCAATTAAAAATACACCTTTCACAGACTGATTATTAAAAAATAATTATATATACATTATAACATGTTACTTCATTGAATAGTTAGTAGTTAAATTATGTAATTTAATCTCAATAATATTAATTTGTTTACACACAAAAGTATGTAAACAACAGTATTAAACACTTGTACAAACATTCAGTGCATTTCTATGGGACAAAATGTAGAATGAGCCCTTGAAAGGCTTGTAAGGTGAATGTCCTATTGAGAGGTCGTTGTTACTAGATTCCATTTGGTTAAACTATAATGATTAAGTAATTCTGAATAGATGATGTAAATATAGGATTCCAATAATGTGTTTTATTATGTAAGTACCTACCTATCATATAATAAGCAAAGTTTACATTATTCATCCATGTAGGGTACATATTTTCAGTACTTACTATGTAGGTAATAAAATATGTATGAGTGTCTTTAAAATAATATGACTACATTTTTTAAAATCCTAATTATACTGTTAGCCAATTGGAACAACCTCTACTATTTCCAAAAATTGTTTACCATTCCAAATTTTCAAATGTTGGATGCATAAACTGGATTTTTTTGGGGTAAATATTATGTAGGAATATAAATATGGCAACAAATATGTATATACCTATATACCTAAGTTCGTAATGTCTGATTTTTCAATTGTAAGTAAGTATATTGTTTTACTTGTTGTCTGCATCACACAAAATATTCAAACGAAATATATTGTTGCCTCTTATATTATGGCACAAAAAAAAGAGACAACAACATGGTTTGTGTGAATGTTTTATCCATACAAACATAAGGTAAGAAAAAGAAAACCAGTGACAAGCAATGATCAATGGAATCAGCATCCAGGACATTCTGCATCAGCAAACATTATTCATTTTTGATTTGCCTCCATTTTAAGGACACAATTAAATTTAGGTAATAGCTGCCTAATAGATTAGTTATAGTATACAATGGTATTCATCAATAACTGAATGATTTTAAATCTCTAACAAATAGCTACCTATTCCTTATCATGATAATAATCCTGCAGTTCCCATTGGGCTTGTCTTATCAGTTTTAACAGGTTTATCATGCGAACTGGACTGCCACACTAAAAACAGGTTTCAGTCTGCGAACTACATAAGTAAAAACGTTAGCTATAGTTACATACTTACTTCTCATTCAAATATTGAGTCGTCCAGTACAAAACTTCTCCCGCTAACTCGGATTCGGTGATGGTGTACCCCGCGATGTGGACCGGCAACTGGTCTTCTGGATTCACAGTAGCAGCAAAATTTTCAAAAAACACCCGGTACAACGTCAAATAGTCCTCTTTATCACCCATTTTTATGTTTGATAGGAATATCTTCTAAATAATCGATCAAAACACAATGAATGAATACAAGCTAAATTGGAGCATAAGTCAAAGTCCTCGAAATAAACGACACAGCAAATTAGACACTTTCACTTAAATGTTATTTATCACTACAACATGTACGTTAAGGGAACAGATTGTACACCAATATTAACAGCTTCATTTAATCTCGAGTTCTTTCTGTACAAAACACAACGCATTCGCTCATCTCACCACTCTCCGCTCCATAGATAAAGATTACCTATAAAGGAAAATACGGAGTGTCTTTCTGCCACCTGTCAAGTCAAATAGTCAGTGTCAAGTTGCATGGCTGTCATACACCTGTAAGGGACAGCAACAGTACACAGCACACAGACAGAGTAGTATTTATAAGTCTGTGACAGAGCACGTAGTTATCAATGTATAAAGTTCTTGTTATCATCCAATGTAATAAGTACTACCACAGTATTTTAAAGTCTGTGAGTACTACCAACAAGTTCATATATATCAGCTTCTTGAGTACTACGAGTGAACCCTTGGTACTACGCTACTAATTATTTCGATGGCACCAGTACAAAAATAAAACATACAGAAACGTTGAACTGAAATACAAACTAACATAGCACCTCCTTCTTTTTTGGAAAACACAAAGTTAAAAATGACTTGTCAAAAGCGTCAAAAGCACGTAACTCTGTGGTTGCTCTGTGGTCTAAGAGATCCACTTGACGATTTATGTGGCCACACCACATACTTATAATTATATAGGCTACAACCTCCAAACATGTAGACTTCGAGATAAATATTTTATCATTTTCTTTTTTTTTTTTCATTTTTCATACTCTTTGGGCTACCATCGAAAACGGGGAGACGTACCGAAGCTATCTGTCTCTTTCTTTCTAATCACCATTTCCCAAATAAAAACAGGGTAAATGACTAACTTTTCGGGCTCGCTCTATGCTTTACTCCTATCTCTTTGGGCAATATTTAGTTATGTTATTTACAAAGAGAATACAATACTACGTGTTATTTACACAGTATAGCAGCAAGAATTTTATATTATCAGCTTCTTGTATAGCAGTATAGGAAGTGTAGTATATAATCTCTAAACTGTGTTCGCCTCTAATCTGTCAAGTGTAGCGAAAAAAATATCTTTGGTTATTCAAAACAATATAATAATATCGCTATTATTAGCTTGCTACATATCTCTAATCTGTGATTATTCTCTTTGATAATAATATAATGCACAACAATCCAACAAATAACTAATAAAAAATATTTGACATAGGAAATAAGTAGGTATGTTGGTTGATTTATTATTATTACTTGTAAATTCTAAAATCTGTAATCAATTTTATAAATTATCTTGTGTTAATTACTAATTTTCAGTGTACGTGATTGATAACCTGTACTGATAAGATTAATTTATTTAATTTATGGAGATAATACTAATCGATTTCATACCTATTCAGTGGATTTACTATTCATCAGTCACCACGACAAGAGCTTAATAAATTGGAAAATAAAAAATGCCGGCTATCGCAGGAAAGTATCAACACTATAAAAATGAGAACATTGATGACTACTTCACAGCAGTAGGTATGTACAATTTATTTTAATAAGTAGCTACCTAATATATTTTACCAGCAACTTCGTTAGCGCGAGTTTTGCGATTAATCGTTTCTTATTAAGTACATGACGTGTACATTAAATAATTTCGATAATTAAGCTGTGTTGTAAAATTACATGATAATTGATACAGAATTCATAGATATTTTTATTATTGACCTATTATAATAAAACTTAAACCTGATGGGCCCACCTTATAAGTCTAAACTAACATTTTTAGAACCCTTCCGAAATGGGTTAAGCCATTCTTCTGTGATGCTCGAACAATCTGACAAGAATTCCAAGAACACTAGATTGTGACTCAGAATCCTTCAAAAAGTCTATTACACCTATGTTTCTAAAATTACTTCAATGTACACACATGGCTCAGTTACAATTTTATAATTGTATAGAGTAGTGTCTAAATCTAGATTGGGACCAAAAATAGCATTTGCAATATATGGGTGCCCTACAGTGAACCTTTGCCTTAACCCTTTCGGGGAATATAGGTGTGATAGTGAATGTACCTACAGCCTTCTTTTGTTGAATTTCAATGTATTTTACCCAGTAACTAAATACATCTGTTCTTAAACAAACAAATTAAATTCAGTTGATTCTGACATTATTTCCACAGGTGTGCCATTTATGGGACGTAAAATGATGTCTATGTCCTCACCACTAATGGAAATAACTTTAGATGGTGACATAATGAATATCAAGAACTCTTCATTATTAAGAACAGTGGAATATAAATTTAAACTAGGCGAAGAGTATGAGGAACACATGCCAAATACAACAATCAAAGTAAGGGATTTCTATAATAATATTGATCAATAATATATTAACTGTCAATTAATAGCCAAGTGCAGGTATGGCGAGCCTTTAAGGATCAATATCCCATATTTTCTAAGGAACATTTCAACAAACTTTGTTATGTTGAACTTCAAAGTAAATTGTAATTCATTTCAATCAGTGGTGTGTCCAAAATATTTTGTTGCATGCTATTGGTTTGCCATCCCGGGCCTAGTGTTAAAGGTGCCCTACTCTGGCTATTAAACTATTGATGTGATTCCACTCCTAGCACAAGCATTTCGCTCAGCTTGAGGGGCAAACGCGACTAGTAATTTGATAAACTCACATGGCTATATTTTTTTTTATTTTCGCTAATGATTATATTTTTTATTTTTCAGAGTGTGACAACGCTTTTAAATGACAATGAACTGGAGACAAAGTCAGTAGTACCAGATAATGGTGCCAAATGTGGCCGGCTATATCAATTTACTGAAGATGAGTGTGTGATTGTGAGTATTGTAGTGATCCATAAAATATAATATCCATAATCTGACATACAATACATACAATAAAAAGGAAGCGTTTGATTCCCTTTTGAATTTATAATTACATGTTATTTTCTCTTTCAGACCCTCACTCATGAAAATGCTAAAACTCCTGGAAAGCGATACTTCCGCCGTGTAAAGTAAAAAATATGTGGTTACAATTTATTATTTTTGCTAAGTAATTTTTCTTTTTATTATTATCAATAGAATTGATAATAAGAGTACTGATTTACTATTGCTTTATACTTTTATATGGCTTATTTTACTTAATACTTGTGATAATAAATATTATTTTTAAAATGCCTTTATGATATAACCATCACATGAGCATTTTTATAGTGCAGCATTTAATTTAGACCTTAGGGCCCGGAACATACGATGCACTTTAGCATTTTAAAACAAGCTTTGGGGGTCCACCCCCAAATATTGATTTATACCTATCCCTACTGAGTTGAGGTACCTACCTCATCTGGGTAGGTACTTCTGAATACAAACTAAACTAAATTGGTACTATATTCTGTCATATATCTATGAAAAGGCGGATACTGATAAGTGCGTGCATAGCTTTGTTTACGTAGTATTGTATTCTCTTTGAGCTTTGTTATAGGCCACATCACAGACCAAAAAGTTAATTTGGCCGCTCACTAATGAGATATCAAAGGAGAAGTAGAAACTAGGCATGGAAATGATTGCTACTTTAAATTCATTTTCATATGATGATATTTATTTTTTTTCACTCTGTTCATACCTGTGAATTTTCATAACAAATGATTTTAGGCCACAATGAATTTTCCCTACTAGTTCTATTATTGGTAGATGAACGAGTTTACGGATTAAAAATATTCATATACTTGATAATTTTGCCAAACAAAATTAAGTCGGAATGACCTAGTGGTTGAAGACGACTGTAAGATACGGATTCCGTAGGTTCGAATCCCTACTCAAACAAAATTTTATTTCGTTTTTCTTTATTCTTTGTGAAATAGTATATTTAGTTTATTTTATAGCTTAATTTATTGAGTATTGTTCATGTGCGTTAATGTTTTTCACGAAATGGCGCTGGTGGAGGCAGCAATTTCTGTATATTAATTATTTCCGCAAACTTGAGGTGCCTATATTATTCTAATTAATACCTCCCATTTTATGACATTTTATGTCATTGTGAATACTTGATAAAAGTAATAATAAATTTATTTATTTATTTTCTCAATACATACAAATATCCTTACAGGCTAGACCCATTGCGATATTGTTGCAAACTTAAAAAATAAAAATAATATAACTGTTTTTATTTAACATAGCAAATTCTATATGTAGCTGTTCTTGTAAATTCACCCAAAGTGCAACAGAATAAGTCCAAGTCCTCAGCAATGAGGTTGAGAGTGCGTAGTGCGCTCGTGAGCGGCGCCTCGCGCAGCAAGTTAGTTCGCGCGTACGGTTCCACCAGCAACCGCGGCTGACGACGACGATCCACATACCCGTCTGGCACGGCTAGCTCCACCCTTCGCAATATATCCGCATTGTGTATCTTCCCTCTAATTACTTTAAAGATATAAGTCACTAGTGTGAGTTGCCTCCTGAACCTTAGTTCATTATATCCGACCATTCCCAAGACAAATAGAGTTGGATACATTAATGGATAAAATGGATTTACCCCGTATTCCCTCATATATTTGTATCTGATAAATTTATTTTGCACTCGCTCCAACATGAGAAAAGTTTCTACTAGAAACTTTCGTTCAATATCATAATATTAGTAGAAAGTTCCTACCAAGAATACCAAGAAATCGGATGCCTTATGCTGCTGACCACAGATTAGAGATATGTAGCAAGCTACTGCTGACCCAGACCACAGAAAAGGAAAACTAAAGAGAATACAATATTATGTAAGAAAACTGCCGGGTCCGGTAAACAAACTTCCTTGCGGTCTAATCCTATTACGTTCGCACTGGACGATACATGTCTCTATTTTTCTAAATAGCATACGAGACAATTAGTTGAGAAATCGACTAGAAACATATTATATATGTCAAGTACATAACGCCCTCCACGCCCCTCTCTCAGTAAAACATGCAAGAAACTTTATGACAGAGTAAGATATATTCACGGGGTATATAGGTCTAGGCATGGAAATGATTGCTACTTTCAATTCATTTTCATTCCATGAAATTATGTTTTTCTTGCACTGTTATTTTGTCTGTTATTTTTCACAGTCAATAATTTTATTCACAGTGAAGTTTACTAGAATACTCGCAGAGTACACTTAATAATATGAAGTCACTTGTCGATGATTTATCAGGAAGACCGGGACAGTACCGAATGATTTGTGATTTCATTGCAATTATTTTTAACAGTCTCCACCTATGTCGAATATCGATGCTACGTATGTACTATGATTTTTCACACGCTACATGTGAAATGTTTAATCATTAGTATATACTATGAAACCATGCAACATTTTATTTGTCGTATTCTATCAGTAGTGAAACGTTTGATTATTTGCAACCCGGTAACAAGGTGCTGAAATCGATTTATTTCTCTGTCTACGACTTCAATTGACATTTAATATTTTGACTTTGATTGAATCAATTGATTGATTTTTATTATTTAAAAAGTACACTGCGTTGAACGATTTAATTTTTTTGGGAGTAAGCAGCGGATATTTTCTTCGCTTTAAAAAAACTAAAAGTATAAATACCAGATACATTTAAAAATGGTTGAATTCGTTAATATCCAGGATCAGGTAATTCTAGAATTAATGAATTTCACGTTGCTTTAGGATTCCGTATTATTTAAATTTTTATTTAATTTTGTGCGAAGAATCGGAATATATAGATAGACGTATAAAATTACTACATTCCAAGAGCGCATTTCGTATGTCAAATAATTTCTGAGAGAAAAGCCACTAAAATACATATTATTTTACATAGTCATATCAGTGGCCAAGTGGTGATTAAATTGTAATAAAGTGTTGAGTACCTCCTCCTTAGACTTGGTGATCTGAAGGTGCCTCTTAGTGAAATTTCTGGAGATTATGAGTCATAATTTCACACTAATAATTGCAAGACTTTTCTACACCTACTATTGTAATAAATACCTGTATAAAAGCAAATACAGTAAGAGCCTGTTACCTGTGTTTCAGGAGCAGCAAGTGAAGAAACTGAAGAGGTTCTTGGAAGGATGGCGTATGGCGTTGCTGCCAATGAAGTCGATAATGTTATGGGAACAACAGTGGCACCCTTGTGCTATTGTTGGCTCTGTTTCCATTGTCTTCTTTCTCATTTGGCTAATGGATCTCAATTCCCTCACCACATTTGCTGTCTTCGGCCTTTTGTTCAATTTCATCGACTTCATTGTCCCAGTTGTATGTAATTCACTGTATGGACCCACCTCCTGGACTGGCCAACATGAAAAGATATATGAAGAGATTTGCAAGAATATTGTTGTCAGTTACAACAAGGTTTTGCACAATATTCGCACATTTTATTCAATGAGAGAAACAAGTCCTTGCATGGTAAGTTACATAATCAGAGGGTAGGATTTTTGTAAAAGACATGCATGTAACATTATACTATTTTGTTGCAGTACTATCTGATTTCTATCAGTATATTATGCACATTGGCTTGGGTGGCATCCTCTGTCAACAACATATTCCTGGTGTATGTGTTATCTATTGTGATGATGCTGTGGCCGGGAGTCCAGCATCGGGGAATTTTTAACACAATTTTATCTACACTGAATATTGCACCAAAAATGATGTACCTCAAGAAAGAATAAGTAATAGTTTTATTCTGGATATTGCTTAAGTAATTGTGATGGTTCTGGTCACAAGTTTTATGTTAAGCTTAGTGTGAGCTTTAAATTACTGTATGTGTGATAATTACCTATATGTTATGATATTAAAGAGCCAAAGCAAATTTGCTTCTTGTTTTGTTGTGAATAGTAGAGTGTAATTGGTAGTTGTTAATGTTTATATTTTTTATGATCTCAGAGTACATTTCAGTAAAAGTTAATTTTCATTTGTTGGTGTTTTATATGAGGTATGTATAAATTTCTGCTCAATATACCGTAGAAACTCCAAAACTGTAATCTTTAGATGGAAACTGGGACGTTAAATTTTATTTTAGTATTAGTTGGTATTTTGTGCACAAGAAAGAACAGCATGTATAAGTTTTCTGCTTTTCAATAAATTGAAAGTGTGATATTACCTATGTTTTCTTTCCTTCACCATGGGATCATGCTTATGCTGCAGGTCAAGTCAATTCATTTGCACCATAGGAAAAATAATAATCTCACACACTTGCTGCTTTTAACTCTTATCCTACCTTCCTGCATGCAATAAATTGTCATACCCACATTACATAATGTATATTTTTTTTTTATTATTATATGGCCCTGTCCTTTTGGACAATTTTGCCAAATAATGTATATTATACCAGTATATTTTCCGTTCTATGAATACTACCTACACTTTGGAAAAACCAGAACAATATCGAGAGATAGTCTATGAAACCATCTTATAAGTAGGTACATATAAGAAAGTATAAACGCGTGCTCAGTCTCTTTGTTTTATAACGTCGTGATTTAAGGTGAAGGCGCCTGTCTAGCCCGCGAAGTTCAAATTTTTTGAATTCTTTTAGAAATTTTTCAAAATCTGACGATAATAAAAGACAAATTTTGTAATTTGCGAAAAATACCGTGTGCAGTGCATTTATTAATACATTTATTTTACTCTAAATATTATCACGGTGGATATGATACTAGTAAATCACTAAATATACAAAAATTGCCAGATTATCTGGATAGCTGTCGTTCTTGAAATGTTTTAGAGTAAGTTTGATATATTAATAAATGCACTGCACACGGTCTTTTTCGCAAATTACAAAATTTGTCTTTTATTATTGTCAGATTTTGAAAAATTTCTAAATGAACTCAAAAAATTTGAACTTCGCGGGCTAGACAGGCGCTTTAGCCTTAAGCAAGTATAGCATTCCCTCAATAATATTAAAATGCATTAATGATTTGTAGAATCATTTAATAGTCATAACAATAAAATCAATATATGCAAATGTCAGTTTAAAAAAATCCATTAGTAAAATTGGACCTACTTTTGCAAAATGGAACCAACCCACACACACTTCTGCAAACTGAAACCAACCTAGAACCACTAACACAAGGTTGGTTTTGGTCTACAGTAGTGCATGTGGGTTGGTTCCATTTTGCATAAGTAGGTCCAATTGGTACAAGATTATAGCATTGATTATACAAACAAAGCCTAGAAAATGTTAAAGAAAAAAAATCATCACAGCAATGGACAGTATTTTAAAAACATGTTAGTAGATAATATAGAACAGGTAATAATACACACTGATAAGTATAGCGACTTTCAATATTCTGTGCACATAATGCGAGATTCTTATAATATAAAATACACTGATATCTACGATTAAATTGTTATTACTGATTACGAGTCCGCAACATTGAATCCCGGTTTTACAGTAGTGTTTTTAGCTTTGGTAACTAACGGCATACCTGGTTCATTCTGCGACAAGCTATCGCTTGTCTTACTGTCGGTAGAGGTGCCAGGTTCCGCTACTAATGTTGTTTTGAACCTGCTCCCGGACACAACGGGCGGGACACTCACGTTACCTTTCTGG
Organism: Notodonta dromedarius; assembly: GCA_905147325.1. Classification (NCBI taxonomy): domain Eukaryota; kingdom Metazoa; phylum Arthropoda; class Insecta; order Lepidoptera; family Notodontidae; genus Notodonta; species Notodonta dromedarius. The sequence goes on along the minus strand of LR990161.1, from coordinate 10,828,853 downwards.
GCACTACTGTCGCTGTATCTTCTGCATTCATTATTTAAAACATCATTTCTCTTGTTCTTAATTTTACTACTTTCCTTGCTTTGTAAATTCAACGAGTCAAGATTAGATATACAATACGCAGTGTTGTCTTTCGGACATTTTTTTTGTACGGCATTTTCTAAATTGAAATTTTTACTGCTAGATGGTATGTCTTTATAGAAACACTCTTTAGATTGTTGCAAACTAAGTCCGTAGAAGTCTGTGGCGACTTTGCTAGTTGAGGGCTGACAGTTGTCGAGCCGCAGCGGCGTCGGTTCCGTGAAAGTGTGCGGGCTGAGATCGTTTTTAATCAGTTTCACTGGCGAGCCGCAAGGGTCTGCTGACAAGGTCTCTTCATCGTCTTCGCCTTCAGCACTCTATAAATTAAATCCATATCTGAAGTTGTATAACATCTTAGTGTATAACTGCGAGTTCCTATTTCTACGGATAGACTTACACCGGAAATTAATAAATCAATCCTGATAAAATTTTTGCTATTTAAGATTCATATTAAAATCTATATTTGGGTGAAGCTTGCCAATAACAAATCGCAGATTGCGTTCGTGTTGGTACGCTGGTAGTGGATCGATCAAACGATATGCATGCACCAATTCAAGATTTATTCTTGGTTCATTATTAATTATGGGCGTTAATATTATTTTTTTTTCGTAATCGGCAAGTATTTGACCACAATCTCACCTGATGGTAAGTGACGATGTGGTATACGGTGGTGCGTACTTGCCTAGAAGGTACCTGTTCACTCTCGACTTGAAAACATCCAGTTACTAATAGATATGGTACTGCAAAAACTAAGTGAAGCCGCTGGCAAGAGGTAGTGCACAGTAACGGAGTACATGATGACACGTACCAACAAGTCGTGGTCGGTGATGGAGCCGGCGGTGGCCTCGTTGCTGTTGAACTCGAGCTCCGAGGCGATGGACACCGGCGTCACGTCGCCGCTAATAGACGAACCTGCAAGTATTTCATAAGTATACCGCATACAATTCGTAAATGCCGGGCGGAGTACATTGTAGGTAGCAGAGGCTGAGTCTGCTTACACATGCCGCAGGCGTATGCGGCATGCTCAAGACTTGAGCTCCTAGCGAATTGTGAGTGCTATTAAGTAGATAGTATTAAATAATTAAAATAGAAATTAGCCCTTTTGACGTCCCACTCCTGGGCACGGCCCTCGCCTCACTACGAGGGGGATTTAGGCCGTAATCCACCACGCTGGCCCAGTGCGGGTTGGTGGATTAGATAGTATTAATAGGATTCAAAATCATCTGCGCTTATAACAGCCTTAGCCGTGTCGTGTCGCCTGGACGGCTGACTTTCATGCCTGCTTACCGACAGCTCACCACTATCTTATTTCTTACCTTTATATTTTAGGGGGATTGTATATTTTAATTTAATACAAGAAGTAGTAAGGTCCACCTTTCGACAACTCACCTCCCACATTTTATTCGCAATAAACACTGGATCGAGAGTTGATTGAGAATTCAAAAATTCAAAAAAAATTCAAAAATATACCAATGTGCCTGAATTCCCTTAATGAGCGGACAGAGGTGCACCGCCAGGGCACGCATATTTCTCACGGAACTCGGAATTATGACGGTGATAGGATATTATGAATGCATGCAATTATATTTAGCTCGTGAATCAACTATACAAGGTATAAATTAAAATTTCATTCCACAAAGTGTCCAGTGCCGATCATGCATATTTATAGTCATGCAAAAATCGATTAAATAACAAGTATCCGTATATTTACGAAACATATACGCTTAATAAGGTGTATAAAATTGACGATCGACCAAGCGCGATGCATTATTATTTTCGATAGACCAATCAAAGCGTTACCTCCGCTCCTGACCAATCACAATGGCGTTGGCTTCGCTTCTGCCCCGAATTTTTTTCCGAATTATGTATTTTAATGTCGTTCCTAGAGCAGAGTCCGAAGGGTGGTTGAACCTGGCATGCATACGTAACTACATACAATTACGAGCTAAAGTTACACGTACGCTTGATCGCTGAGCCATGGGAACACTGAAATTAAAGGTTGTTTCAAAAGTCCGAAATAATTCAAATGCATACACGGCAGCTGCATAGTGAAGACGTACTATTTACGTAACTGTTATATTTTGTGAGATAAGAGCCTGTGTATATTCGTCACAACTTTCGTGTTGCAGCTTTAGAACACATCTTATTGCATTAAGAACAATGTGAACCGCATTCAGGAGTAGCAGCCCCCGATGTTTGAATAATTATGGCATAGTACTTGAAATACTTCTTTAAAATAGGCGGAAAAAGTGTTCAATTTCGATAAAAAATATACTATTAAATTTTATACTCGCTACTGATCCAAACCCCCAAGTATTATTTCGGACTTTTGAGACACCCATGATGACATGTGTGGCAGTGGTACCTGGCGCGTTGTGCGGCATGTATGGGTGCAGGCCGGAGTCGAGCGCGCACAGCGTGGCCGCCTCCCCGTCCCACTGGGGGAGCTTGCTCGCCACATTTTTACTCCAATTGCTACTGGAATCCACAACGGTTAGTTCAGCCGCCGCCCGCGCCGCCCGCGCCGCCCGATAGCGTAACATTCCGGTAATGCATGATACAAGCAGAGGAGTCGTTCGTGTGAATTCTCGTCACATGCTATCGCCACCCGTAAGAAATCGTCCCGATATGTTCACAAGAATAGGCGAATTTTCACGTAATCCAACAGTTCTAGCGTAACTATTGCGTTTACGTTACAACCGTATTTATCGAGTAGATGTAAACTTAGTTAAATGCTTACATAGTGATTCTTCCACTAGCCACTAGGCCGCTGTACCAGTGAATTCGTGGAACGCGTAAAGTCGCACTTAGCACACAGATTAGACAATGGAGGCTTCCGCCGGCTGTTATGTCTCACTATCCCAGTGAAACGTAACGAGCTCTCCGACGAGTGAGACACGTAACATAGATATTAAGATAACATAAAACTAACATCAAACAACAATAGCAGTTATAACAAGTGTTTATGGTACAAAATCTAATCGAGTGACAGGGCGGCAATGGAGAAGATTCAAATGCGTTTTCTAAAGTATCGCATATAGAGAACATTTTGAAAAAAATAAAGATTGGAAAGAGCTACGCTAAGGGCTTACTAGGAAAACACATTCAAACCATGTATCTCTGTCTTAGTGACGCAAACCAAACTAGTGTCCGAAATAAAAGCTGTATACCTCTCCGTGGAGTTGGTTTTATGTTCGGAATTGGACGCGTAGTTGGAGTTGGGTGAGGAGGGCCCGGCGGAGGAGAGGCCGCTCGGCAGCTCGCCCGACGACGACATCAGCGACGAGGGCCCGCTCCACCCCACACCTGGCACACCACACGAACCACATTATTGTCGAAGACGTCACCAAAATGAAGGAGGTCTCCTCAATAGTTAATTCTCTCTCAAATCTAAATCGTCGTCGTACGAGTAAACTAGGTTTGCGCTGATGAAACATTCTTAAACAATCATATTGCTCTCCCAATTTTTTTACCGTCATAGAATTTCCCCTCTGTCTGTCATATATTCATTGGTCTGGGCGTCACTGGGACCTCCATCTTTACAGTATCACTACATAGTATAAAACCGGACGAAACGGATTTTGATGCGGTTTTATTTATAGATAGAGTGATTCCAGAGGAATGTTTATATGTATAATACATGCATAATATAGTAGAGAAACACTGATAAAAAATACCCGTGCGAAGTCGGGGCGGGTCGCTAGTCCGTAATAAAAGTCTAGCACAGTGGGTGATTGCCTGGGAAAAGCACATGGGTAAAAGGGTTTTGGGCAGTTCTAGCGGCTGATGGGTTGAATTATCTGGATGTAGAGTATCACATCAGTACTGACTGTTGGTGGGGGAGGGCTGCTTGTGCTGGTGCTGGGGCTGGTGCGGCGGCGTGCCGAGCAGCACGGGCGCGGCGGTGACGCGCTCCAGGAAGGCGTCCAGCTGGCGCAGCGACAGCGCGTTGTGCAGCGTCTCCAGCGGACGGATGGCCGGCACGCCGCCGAACCCCTCCAGCGCAGCTGCCGAGAACAACACACAGGTGTTTACGTGCCACTACTGACGGTGCAAAAACTCGCATCGCTCACTCAAATGAAAAATATGCGTGACAATGACAAGTAATGTCAGCTGCACATGTTACGATGCGTTAGAGCGATTTATCTGGGCAGATCGAGCTGCGCAAGATTTATCTGGGCAGATCGAACTGCACAATATGCAAATATGATCAATGCGTTTTGTACAGCTCGATCTGCGCAGATAAATCACTACGTGTGTAGCTAGCGCGGTGAACTCACCGTTGGAGGCGGCGGCGGCGGGGATCATGACGCGCAGGTTGGGCGCGGAGCTGGAGCCGGAGATGACGGCGGTGCTGAAGAGGCCGGCGGCGGCCAGCTTGCCGCGCGCGCCGAGCCCCAGCATCTTGAGGTAGCTCATCTGGCCGGCGATGCTGTGTCGCTGGCGCCGCCCTGCGCCCCGCCACACGCTACAGCACGCCCCCGCCCCCGCGCCCGCCCCCGCCGCCCGCCCGAACGTGATGGCCGACAGCGGGAGCTCGTTAGTCGAGGACTCGACGCCGTCCACGTTAATACAGGGGGTTAGTGGGTCCGGGCTCGGGCTCGGGCTCGCGTGCTCGGACGGCGTCGGCGGGGTGGGCGGGGAGGGCGGGGGGGGCGGCGGCTCGCGGGCCGCGGCGGATGGTGGTGCCACTTTAGTAGGGTGTTACGCGGACAGGGGTGCGGTTAAGTGGTATGCGAGCGAGAGTTAGAGAGACAGGGGGCGGAGATAGAGAGAAAAAATACATTAGTGATTATAGAGAGTAAAATAAATAAAAATAAATATAATAGATACAGTGCGTCAAGCGTGCCCGTAGTGGCGGTAGGAGAGGACGCGACAGAGACGGCACACTTCGCGTTAGTGGCACGCGACCCGTAGCCCGGGCTGCGCGGGTTGACGAGCGTCCCGGCTCCTGCTAGCCCTCGCGCCGCAACCTCCCCCCGCGGACACATCCTCATGTGACCGAGGGAGGAAAGCAGGACCGAGAGAGCACGTTCACGCATCATTATATCACATCGATAGAACAATCACAACTTGTAAACATTGTTAGTGTGAATATAATTTGCATGCAGGTGCCAAACGATAGTCAAACGCCCAGTCCCGCGGGGAGCGAGAGGCAACGCAAGCACACACAAGATCACCGGCCAGAATGAGCTCAACGGCAGCGACACGCGCACCGCGGAGTACCTCTACAACTCCAAATAATCACGTCAAATAAACCACACACAAACCCAAGACTCTTTGTACAACAACCATTTAAAAAAACGATGGGTAGTGATGTAATATAAAACAATGAACCACATATAGGGGCTAGTAGAACACTTGACTTTGGGTATGAATTCAATTGTATAATTAATGTGACCATTACCTATGTATGTATTATGTAACCAAGTCAAGTAACCTATCCAGCCAGTCTATATAGTACTACGAAATGATGCATACCTATTACCTATAGGGGTCAGCAACCTTTTGAGTCGGAAGACTCTAAAATTACAATTTACATTTTTTTTTAAAAAGCAACAATTTTTTTTCATGTAACAATAAATAGTACTTGCATAAATAAAGTTTTTAATAAACAAAACTAATCTATTTATTCATAAGAAAAATGTCTATAAAAAGCGAGTACAAGTGGCTCAGAGATAGAAATGGTTAGATCGATTTTAAAAGTTTTTTTTATAAAATAAGTAATATTTGCTTATGGATCTAAAGAGCCGCATGTGCCTCGCGAGCCGCAGGTTGCCGACCCCTGACCTATACAGTAGTGGGTATAAAACTCACATGTTCAGTGTCTATTGTCATGAAATATTTTGCAGAAGATTTAAAATACCTCTTTAATGAGTATTTCACGTACAGACAATAACTATATAGGTATTTATGTATAGTCGATGAATATTTACATAAAAAATTATAATCTTGTATATAACTGAAATACGAAAATATAAGGATTACGATATTTTCAATAATTAGTCCGTAATTTTAAAATATATTCAATTTAACCGAAGCATCAGCTAGTTCTGTTATGGAGAAAACAAATTATTATGCTAGGTAACTTGTAATTCATTCATACACACTACTTATAATTAATCCTAAAAAGTATTTTTTTTGATTCAATAGGTATTTATTTTGTGTAAAAAATAACAAAATATTGTAATTATGTAAATACCCGTAACATTACCGTATTAAAGGATAGAAAATAAGGATTGTTTTACTTCATTGAAAAAGATCATTCACATAAGTAGTTACAGTGATATCTTTCTAGGTAAAAAAATCGCAATTTACTTGAATTTTTTTTTTGGTTCAAGATTAGTACTTATTCTTGTGAAACGACAAAACCGCATTATGATGATGTCACCCATAAATATATAATACAATGGTCCGATGTACGATGTGGGTCACAGCGACTCAAAGAACGCATTGCGATTAATTTGACGTCAGTAAAAAGTTTACACCTTGATAAGGGCTGGACCATAGCCGGGACATTTCTTGCAGATTTTATAAAAAAATCCCCATTCATTCAACTTCAATATATCGATCGCAATACGTCCCAATTCAAACAGTTAAGGAGCTATAACAGACGCACCAACTTGAAAAGAAAGAAAGCTTTAAAAAATCTGATATTAAACTGTTAATAAATCGAATTCAACTTTGAAATTAAACTTATGCATGATTCACAAGAACCCGCCGTTGTCATTGGACATAATTAACTTTTCATTACTCATACTCTGAAAGTAGGTCTGAAGTTGCCTGAGGAGCGGGTTGAAAGTAATACTTTTCCGGCCCGGGAGAATCACTTTCAACTGACAGCTGTCAAATTATAAAACAAAAACTGTTTCCATTTTCACATTTCTATGGAACCATGTTCAAACTTTTTCTACAGTCACTCAATTACAGCACGATGTAAAATTGAAATAACATAAAATTAAGTATTAATTAAAGGATATATATTTTTAAATGACTTAATTTAAATAATTTAGTTTCAACAATTTCTTTAAAATAACATAGATTTGGGCAAAATATTTAAAGATGAAAATGAAAAATAATGGCAAAATAATGAAGTTGGCCGGCCAACGAAAAAAAAACAAAATAGGCGGCAAAAGCTTCTTGCGGCAATCCGATCTTAATTTTTTTTTAGAGTCGTAGAGTATTGTTCATACTTCCTTGTATTATTTCTTTAGCCAATTCCTGTTTTTATTTTTACTTTCCTTGTATTCGTAATGAAAAGCACAGTGTTTACCTCGGGTGAAAGACTTATTTTGTCCCTCGAACTATTAGCGCCCTCGCTACGCTCGGGCGCCAAACCCCGTCTCGGGACTAAATAAGTCACTTTCACCACTCGTGTAACATGTACTATTAATTAACTGTAGATACACTTATATTTCCTTTACCGCATTGTAAATGTTCTCTGCTGGGTTCCACTCGATGTGAATCGTACATTAGGTGCACTTTAAAATTGTAGCAAAAAATGTAATCTCAAAAGTACACTCAAGTTTGCTCGCGCGTATTAATACTGGCTTAAAACACTTTCTTGAGATAATTCATAAATTTTGATTTTGCTGCCTGATCTCTTTACGCTGTTACTATAAGTAGTTCTTGGTTAAATAAATAAATTTGGTGCGTCTATTACTTCGCACCCAGCCGCTGGCCCAGCCTGGCTGTATAAAAGCTAACGGCAACTAAAGTGCGGTCGCGGAGCAGGAACAATTCGTACAATGACCTCTTTGCCTACTGACAGTGGTCACAAACATTTTTGCATCAAGTGCGGTTTATATGAAATATTTCAAGTGGAAAAAAATATACTAGCTTATAACTAGCACTCAGGTAAAAGGTTTACAATCCCCGAGGACGGCGTTCACGGCAACTGTGTGAGCGAAACGTATTAGATTTACGCGGGAGTGACAGAGACAGGTAATAACAGGTTAATGTACGAAATTCTTCCTGCTCCGCGACCGCACTTTAGTGGACTCTAGCTTGTTTTGTCTGGGCAGCAGCGACATCTATCTTGCTTCATCGGCGAGACAGAGCGACGGCCGACATGCGTATGTGATCGGCCTTCTATCGCCTCTCCCGTCAGAATGGACCGGGCCAGCGGGCATGCGGGGGGTTACCAGTGTGAACACAGCGCGGATGCAGCCGAGGCGGGCGGGTACTTACCGGTGTCGAGCGGCTGCGCGCGCAGCTCGCGGCGCTCGTAGCTGCGCGCGCGCGCCGCCACCTCCGCGCACTCCGCGCTCTCCTTCTCCACGCTCTGCACACACACACACACACACACTTAGGGAACGTGCCTGAACGTGTCACGTAGAGTATCCAGTTTGTATTTTTTTTATCCCGCCCCCCTTGGTGACTCCCCGTAGTATATGCCAAGACCCCCCCGCTCCCTCTCTAGTTTTCACATAGTAATTCATAAATACGGTTTTCAGTCATTTTTTGCAAATAGAAAGTAAAAAAAAATGGCTTAATTTATTTTTATTAATACGGTGTTTACCTTGAGATTTCTCGGAGGATATTGACTACGTGTCAAAAACCTAAAGCCCCCCCCCCCCCCCTGTGACCTATTGTGTTATTTTGAATAACTCTCTCCAAACCTGAACGGGTCACGAAATATGGATACGTCCCCTTATGTTCACCTCGTCGGATGACGCTTCATTAACCTTATCCTATCGTTTGGTGACATCATATGTCTCTTCCCTTCCGACAGTGTCATTACAGGTACAAATGAACGCGACACACGCGTATACTCCTACCCATGGGTCACATTTCGGTGTCTACGGTCAACCGCTCCGACGCAATGAAAACACAACGTGACATAGATTTTATTCCAAAATTGATTAATGCCCAGGAATAGTCTTATAATCCCGGTCCCGTAAAAAGACTAAATCGCACCTGCGCGTGTTCGTTGGCTCGCAGCGGCCGCGGCGCGCGCGCGCGCAGCTCTGCGTTGAGCCGCGCCGCCAGCGAGGACGCCTCGTGGCCGCTCACCGTGTAGTGCAAGTTGCTGCAATCATGCACGCCGCCCCTACGTTCCATCAAACAGTCACATCCGTTTACCCAATATACTATGAAAATTTTGCCCCTTCGACGACATTTAGACGAGAATTTAGCCCCTGGGCACGGGCCTTCCCTAACTACGAAGGAGATTCAGCCCGTAATCCACCGCGGCCCAGTGCGAGCTGGTAAATTCCACATGTCTTTCGAAAATTGGTTAGATTTTCTAAGACATGCATGTTTCCTCACGATGTTTGAACCCAAGACCTGGTGCCCGCAAGACGAGTGCTTTAACCATCGGCTGTTACTGCTGCCAATATAATATGATTACGCCCTTTTAAGTCCTCTCCTCAATGCCCAGTCCTGTGCCTCAATATCAATATTAATGCTATCCCAGAGCGGGTTGGCGAATTTCACATATCTTTATAAAATTTAAACCGGTGCATCAAGAAACATTAAATTTTGCACACGCTTACACGCTTATACGCTTATACGTTTTATATTTTTGAAAGTGAGTTCTATTCTGGTATACTTCTACCAAATTTCGTCAATTTCCGACAAAAACTGTACAAGTTATGGTACTGTGACAGACTGGGACGGACGTACGGACGGACTGGATGATGTTATAAGGGTTCCTCGTAGATAACTACTAGACTGTAGGAGTTTTATATTAGAAAGTAGAAACACAAAAAAGTACGTTTTTTTAGATACTCCTTTATACTTACCATATATTTATTGGATCCGAAGGTCTAATATTCGATTTAGACAGCCTCCTGTGCGAAAACGCGTTGTCCAGTTCGTCGGCGTCCTGCAAACAATTATGGTATTACAATTTGAACCTTAACACCTTCATCATAGGAACGTGTTGTTGTGGAAACTTACGGGTTGTAAAGTTTCTTGGCTCGCCATATTGTCATCTTCGCTTTCTTCTTCGATGCATTTCACTTCGTCGGACGAATTTTGCTGTAACATAATATCGCGTAGTGATATACAAACGCGAGCCGAGTGAGTGAGACGCTCTTGGTGGGAGTGTGTCCCTTTCTACACTGGTGTATTCAGGCATGGCAATTACTAATTAGAAATGAAAGGGGCGCACTCCCAGCTATCACCCCCGGCTCGTTACATTCAGACGTGTTAAAGTAAAATAGACCTTAATGTAGGCTGATAAAGTTCAATACCATATAGTTCCATGGCGCCAACAGAATTAGTACCACTGTCGCTTCATAGCGTTGCCATGTCAATTGTGGAAAATTAATGTTGCCATTTTGTTTTAATTTCCAAAACTTGTATTTATTTGAACTATAATGTGTAATATTAACTAAAGTGGTGGAACATAATTTACGGGTTCCCCAAGAAGTCTGGCAGTGTGTCAGTAAAGTATCCGCAATTTTACTGATAGGGTTCGAGGCCTGAGTTTGGGGGTATATTAGGCCCAGCCAAAGGCCTTCCTGTGCTTGACGTATATATATTTTTTTATATCGCCAGGCGAACACACCAACTGTATTGTCCCAAACTAAGCAACGCCTGTACTATGGGTACCGTACAATGGACTGGGGGCGATCCCAGTGACACCCACAACAGGGCAAATTAAGAAAAGGCCATTTCCGGAATTTACCCCGACGGGAATTGAACTCTGTGTAGTGAGCCGAGCAGCCTACGCTCGAGCGGTCGTCAAAAAATATGATTTCAGGCCCACTGAGTGCTGAGACAAACGCAAAAAAACATGTTTAACTTTAAGAACGTACAGAGTTGTTAGTGGTGGAGTGGTTCCGGCTGTGAGGGCGGAACCCGGGCCCGGGCGGCAGGTTCTTCTGCACGCAGCAGTTGACGCCCGGGCTGAAGTGGAGCTCCACGTGGAACCTGCCCACACACACTTATCACTCAGAACGCTTCACAGACAGATATTTTACATAGTAGTAGGGTTAAACTGTAGCTAGTTGACTACACCTCATATACGCACTAGCGCGACCGGGATAGTACCGATTGCGTTCCGATCCGGTGGTAGATTTACCCTCGCCACCTCTCCTGGCAGCGGCCCAAGCCGAAGTCGTGTCCCTTGTGGCGCCCTTGAGCTAGCTGCCCCCCTGCCCCTCTGGCTGGGCCCTCTGTCCGGGTGAAGTTGTAATGTCCACTCAGGCCAACAACATATAGTCATTAAAAAAAAAACGGGATAGTACCACCCTCTCACAGAAGATAGACTATTTTGGAACTATATATTTCCTTAGTTTGATTATTTCATTTCATTTATCTTCTCCCCCCGTATGTTTCTATGTGCGTGATTTGTTCAACCTACCCGACCGTTTTTAGGGTTCCGTAGTCCCTACGAGGAACCCTTACAAGATCATCCAGTCCGTCCGTCCGTCCGTCCGTCCGTCCGTCCGTCTTTCTGTCCCTCCACAGGGTCATAACTTCTACAGTTTCTGACGGAAGTTGATGTAATTTGGTACAAAAATACTTTAATAGTAGATCTCACTTTCAAAAATATAAAATGTAGAAAATTTTTTTTGAGGTACCTCCCCGAACATTGAAAGAGGGGATTCTTTTTTATTTTTTAGTTACCCCATCATGTGGCATATCGTTGAAAAGGTATTTTCAAATGAAATTGTGTTCTAATACAACATTTTATCATCAAAAATTCCGTTTGCGAGATTTTTAACTTTTAAAGATTAAATCAAAATTTACGTAATGAATTCCAACACTTCTTACACTTTTCTATTGCAAAAACATTAATAATATTATGCAGTCGAAAATGGATACATTCTTCACCAATTTCAATGAAAATTAAAATCTAATGCTGCTGTCAGCATTAGATTTATATTTTACTAGCTGTGCCCCGCGACTTCATCCGCGTAGTATTGGATTATTGGGTTAAAAGAATCCTATATGTTCATCCCGGTTATAATCTATCTGTGTTCCAAATTTCACCCAAATCCGTTCAGTAGTTTTTGCGTGAAGGAGTAACAAACATACATACATACATACATACATACATCCACACTCACAAACTTTCGCATTTATAATATTAGTAGGATGTTATTACGTGTTTTTCTAAAGTGTTAATGCACGTGGATAGATGTCGCTAGTAGTATGTTAACAACATTAGATAAGATTGTTTACGTAATCAATATCGACATTTCTTACATTTTTATGATGCAGAAAGATGAATAAGATTATGTAGACGAAATTGGATACATTGTTAATAAATTCCAATTAAATAACAGCAATAAATGTATGTTTTATGTTCATTACTGTATTTCTTAGTATTTAAAGGTGTCGATAGATGTCGGTAGTAATATGTAAACAACTTTAGTACCTATTTCAACCTGGGGTGAAATTATAAACAAATTCCCTTCAATGACTAGGAACCCTTCATTGTGCATGGCTCGACAAGCACCTGGCGATTTTTTTATTAAATTCTTTCACTGGGGTCAATAGTGAAAATTTAAAAATGTAATAAAACATATACGAATAAGTATATGATGATATGAACTCTGAAGATTCGTAGTTTGAGACGGACACATAAGTAATTAATATAATAGAAAGTTGTGACACTGTGAAATAACAAACCAACTCAAAAATAGTTTGATGTTTTCATTGAGTATTTATTTTCTTTGTGTGTACCTATTGAACGTAATATTGGGTAACCAGTCGGGAAGCGTGATAAATAAGTAAATAAAACCATCTCCAAAACAATCCTAGAGCGGTAAGAGGCTCTTATTAATCCATCTACTATTACCTCTCTTCTGAGTAGGGATCTTTCGTGGGGTCCTCGTAGAGCATGACGACTATTTGCGACATGTAGTTCAGCTCGGACACGGTCGATACGTACTCCATCGCGCGCCGCCACTGTTCGTCCTGCAGCACCTACAAGACACACAACAAAGGATTCTTGATTTTAGAGCCCCGTATTATTTCTTACACACTCAAAAACCAGCAACCACCGACAGTTTTATTTTTATGAATCTATCGGTGGCATCGTAATTCCAAGACCGATAATGTGATTACAATGCAATTTTGTACGTAATTACGACTAAAATATCGCTGTCTCTCTCAATCATTATGGCCACGAGAATACGGCAATCTTTGATACATTTACTTTAACCAACAAAACCTGAACTAAAGCCAGATATTTTATAAATAAATCAGTTACATTTAATGTACGTAGATACAGTTGTATTGATACTTACATCGAGTAGTCCACCGAACCGCAGCACGGTGAGCAGCGAGTGCACGTGGCTCTCGCTGGTGAAGTACAGGCGCGTGCGCACGTGCCGGCCCGGGCTCGACACGCCGTGGCTGTACCTGCCGCACGCGCATGCTCTTCACATCAACATTAACCACTTATTCTTGGAGACAATTACATGCTTACATTTGTATTGTTTGTAATGTTTTATTTAGTGATTTAATGTATTCTATATGGATAATTTTTAAAACATTCTGCACTCCTGTATATAAACTATAAGTGTGCCAAATTTCATACTCCTCCGTCCGCGCAATTTTCGTAAAAAGCGTTACAAAGATTTTGCTTTACTCATTAATATATAGAGCACACAGTACGTCGCTCACAGCCGTACTACGAAACACCGATACGGAATTAGACACTAAAATACAAATCGATTGACATCTCATTCATCAAAATCGGACGGGTAGTTTGGGCGCTATGGTGTAACGTTAAATTAATAACATACATAGACCATAAACCTTTCTTGTGGCTATGACTTAGTCGAGTAAAAATTATAACATACCTGCCGATAAAAATAAATGTACATATAAATACGAACATACATGTCAGCAACTATGTCTGTATCGCACCGAACGAGCATGTCATCTGGCCAAATGCAATGCAAAAGGACTGGCTTGACCAAGGTAAAAGGGTAATAGGTAATTTACACCGGTCTTCTCCAAGAGGCCATCCTATCAGAGAAGATCGGCGTAAATTATAGTGAGTTTCGTACGATGGGTGCGATAGCCGGGAGGCCAACCGCCTCCCCTTTACTTCTCCCTGACCCACTCCCCGATGCCAAGGTGCGAGCAATGCCTTAGATAAATCAATATCGCCAGACGAACACACCAACCGTATGGTCCCAAACTAAGCAACGCTTGTACTATGGGTACCGTGCAATGAACTGGGGACGATCACAGTGACACCCAGACCTGGGTAAATTACGAAAAGGCCATTTACGAAATTTGCCCCGTCGGGAATCGAACCCGTAACCACCATGTGCAGTGAGCCGAACGGCCTACGCTCGAGCAACTGTGCCAAGCGGTCGTATTAACTTCAGGCGGATAGTAGGCTTGTTTCCTGTCTTTGTTATAATGTAGTCATGTATGTTACCTCGGATTCAATCTGTTCACCGTCTCCTCTCCCGACTCTTCAATGTTCCTTTGTAAATCCGCTCTGATCTTCTTCAGTAGCGGCGTGCAAATGCCCTGTCCAATAGTCAGTTTCTCTTGCATCGTCAATCCGTATTCCTGCGAATTGTTGGAATATTAAGCACACACTCAAAACTGACTGCGATACACAACATTTTACGTGTGAGTAGAATAATAATGGTGACACATCGGGTATGGTAGGCCTAGGACTAGTCGAAGGCCATCATGCGCTCGAAAAATACACTATAGTACCTTAGATTTATTTAATTATTTACACACAGTTTTCGGCTAACGGCTTACGCCAAAACACCAAAACACCAAAACGTCAAAAAAATACTTAATTAATTATTAATATACATTCAAAGACAAATAGTATAATTATTAGACTACTATATTTGTCAGCAAATATATCAATGTTCATGTTGTCACAGACCTGCGGTATAACGATGTCAGCCAGGTACTTGGCGTAGATGTAGAGCTCCTCGGCGAGGTCGAACTGCAGCGTGTGCTGGTTGTGCTGCAGGTCGTACTTGATGCAGTCGTAGATGTCCGGGATCTTGGAGATGTCGTACGTCTTGTTCTTGGTGCAGAAGTCCTTCTCGATCTTGCCCCACCGCCGCCCCATCAGTTCCCACGTCTCGCCGTGGTATAAGATCGTGTCTGGACACATTGTTGGGGCTTTTTTTAAAAAGAACATTGACACTGGAACCTTTAATACGGATGAATTTATCTCTGTAAAAATGATAAACTTAAATATATGAATGGGATACAATAATTTATAATAATATAATATAATATCGCCAGACTGACACACCAACTGCATAGTCCCAAACTAAGCAACGCTTGTAAGTATGGGTACCGTACAATGGACTGGGGGGCGATCCCAATAACACCCAGACCTGGGCAAATTACGAAATGCCACTTCCGAATTTTACCCCGACGGGCATTAAACCCGCACCTACTCGGTATAGTAAGCCGAGCCGCTTACGCTCGAACCACTGCGCCGAGCGATGGTCGAATATTAAGGTTTTTTGTATGTAACAAAGTCGGCAAATAAGCCTGCGAACGGCCCGATGTTAAGCAGGGACCGGAGCCTATAGATCGATATCTATCCGATTTTGATGGTTGTTTGTTTAATACCTTTGGTCTTGGGGTCGTCCTTCTTGAGCTGCACGATGTGCACGAGCTGCTGTATGAGCGCGTGCACGTGCGCGCAGCAGCCGGCCGGGTTCTTGACGAAGTCTGCGGCGGCGGCGATGCTGGTGGACGCGCACGGGTTGATGCGCGCGCGCTCGCCCTCCGACAGCTCGCGGTCCGCCTGCATCGCCTCGTGCAGCCGCGCCTTCGCCCTGCGCACACACACACACACACACTCTTATTTATTTATTTATAAAGTTTTCGGTTAACGGCTAATGCTAAAACGCCAAGACATAAAACAAATATTTAATTAATTTTATTGATATACATATTCAAAAACAAATATAATAGTCCAATAAATAACCCTAATTTGTCAGCAAATACATCGATGTCAATATTGCGCTGAACAAACATGTCCGAGCAAAATGCGCGCGCGCATGTTAGGCCCAGCGCACGCCGCTGGAGGCGCGGCGGAGAGCAATTGAAGACAACAATTAAATATAAACCTTAACTGCCTTGACACTTGCCTGTTATAAATAATCATATAAGTGCTCACATGTTCTGAACCTTCGATGAATCGCAATCATTGTCGAGCAGCCCGTTAGTATTGGCGGACTTGACCATCTGCACCAATATGGGGGTGAGTTCCCCCTCCAGGGCGAGCAGGCCCTTGGCGAAGGCGGCGGCGGTCATCTGCACGCGGCCCTCGTCCGACGCGTAGATCTTCAGATCGTGCCGGAACGTCGAGTGGAGCCGCAGCAAGCCCAGCCCTTGGGTGCCGCCCTCACCTGGCAAAGCGGAAAATATATACGGTGTTATACTCGTATAAATCAAAATCAATAATTTTGTAATTTGTTATAAGTATATACGTAAGGTAATTGATATATAGATGCCTAGTGAAGACAGATTATGCGACTCTGTTATATTTTCAGAGTCAGGGGCCTTTGAATATTTGTCACAACTTTCTTATTACCTTAGAACACCTATTTGTGATGTAGCAACCCACAAAAAATCAAGAAATACTTTAAAAAAGTTTTGTTTAGTATACTACCGAACCCCAATATACTTGAAATAAATAAATAAAAAAATTAAATGTTTAAATACGAAAATCAAAGTGACAATCCTGCCCGCCGGGGTACATGCAGCGGAACATGCGCCCCAGCTCCTCCGCCTGGACGCTACTGACCGGGTATGTGGCGGCCCTGCCCGCCGGGGTACATGCAGCGGAACATGCGCCCCAGCTCCTCCGCCTGGGCGCTACTGACCGGGTATGTGGCGGCCCTGCCCGCCGGGGTACATGCAGCGGAACATGCGCCCCAGCTCCTCCGCCTGGACGCTACTGACCGGGTATGTGGCGGCCCTGCCCGCCGGGGTACATGCAGCGGAACATGCGCCCCAGCTCCTCCGCCTGGACGCTACTGACCGGGTATGTGGCGGCCCTGCCCGCCGGGGTACATGCAGCGGAACATGCGCCCCAGCTCCTCCGCCTGGACGCTACTGACCGGGTATGTGGCGGCCCTGCCCGCCGGGGTACATGCAGCGGAACATGCGCCCCAGCTCCTCCGCCTGGACGCTACTGACCGGGTATGTGGCGGCCCTGCCCGCCGGGGTACATGCAGCGGAACATGCGCCCCAGCTCCTCCGCCTGGACGCTACTGACCGGGTATGTGGCGGCCCTGCCCGCCGGGGTACATGCAGCGGAACATGCGCCCCAGCTCCTCCGCCTGGACGCTACTGACCGGGTATGTGGCGGCCCTGCCCGCCGGGGTACATGCAGCGGAACATGCGCCCCAGCTCCTCCGCCTGGACGCTACTGACCGGGTATGTGGCGGCCCTGCCCGCCGGGGTACATGCAGCGGAACATGCGCCCCAGCTCCTCCGCCTGGACGCTACTGACCGGGTATGTGGCGGCCCTGCCCGCCGGGGTACATGCAGCGGAACATGCGCCCCAGCTCCTCCGCCTGGACGCTACTGACCGGGTATGTGGCGGCCCTGCCCGCCGGGGTACATGCAGCGGAACATGCGCCCCAGCTCCTCCGCCTGGACGCTACTGACCGGGTATGTGGCGGCCCTGCCCGCCGGGGTACATGCAGCGGAACATGCGCCCCAGCTCCTCCGCCTGGACGCTACTGACCGGGTATGTGGCGGCCCTGCCCGCCGGGGTACATGCAGCGGAACATGCGCCCCAGCTCCTCCGCCTGGACGCTACTGACCGGGTATGTGGCGGCCCTGCCCGCCGGGGTACATGCAGCGGAACATGCGCCCCAGCTCCTCCGCCTGGACGCTACTGACCGGGTATGTGGCGGCCCTGCCCGCCGGGGTACATGCAGCGGAACATGCGCCCCAGCTCCTCCGCCTGGACGCTACTGACCGGGTATGTGGCGGCCCTGCCCGCCGGGGTACATGCAGCGGAACATGCGCCCCAGCTCCTCCGCCTGGACGCTACTGACCGGGTATGTGGCGGCCCTGCCCGCCGGGGTACATGCAGCGGAACATGCGCCCCAGCTCCTCCGCCTGGACGCTACTGACCGGGTATGTGGCGGCCCTGCCCGCCGGGGTACATGCAGCGGAACATGCGCCCCAGCTCCTCCGCCTGGACGCTACTGACCGGGTATGTGGCGGCCCTGCCCGCCGGGGTACATGCAGCGGAACATGCGCCCCAGCTCCTCCGCCTGGACGCTACTGACCGGGTATGTGGCGGCCCTGCCCGCCGGGGTACATGCAGCGGAACATGCGCCCCAGCTCCTCCGCCTGGACGCTACTGACCGGGTATGTGGCGGCCCTGCCCGCCGGGGTACATGCAGCGGAACATGCGCCCCAGCTCCTCCGCCTGGACGCTACTGACCGGGTATGTGGCGGCCCTGCCCGCCGGGGTACATGCAGCGGAACATGCGCCCCAGCTCCTCCGCCTGGACGCTACTGACCGGGTATGTGGCGGCCCTGCCCGCCGGGGTACATGCAGCGGAACATGCGCCCCAGCTCCTCCGCCTGGACGCTACTGACCGGGTATGTGGCGGCCCTGCCCGCCGGGGTACATGCAGCGGAACATGCGCCCCAGCTCCTCCGCCTGGACGCTACTGACCGGGTATGTGGCGGCCCTGCCCGCCGGGGTACATGCAGCGGAACATGCGCCCCAGCTCCTCCGCCTGGACGCTACTGACCGGGTATGTGGCGGCCCTGCCCGCCGGGGTACATGCAGCGGAACATGCGCCCCAGCTCCTCCGCCTGGATGCGTCCGGCCGGCGTGAGCTCGCCGCCCCACTTCAGGATCAGCACCAGCGACGGCTCCCCGCCGCCGCCTACTGCAACAACCGAATACCTTTTTATTGCAATCGCCTTAATTGGTATCCTCCGTAGGAGGAGAAGTCTCTACTTGATACCTACGTATTCAATTTGGTCTTTATTTTTCGTGGTGTGTTGTGTTGTGTTGTGTGGGGTGTTGTATGGTGTGTTGTGAAGTGTGTTGTGTAGTGTGTTGTGTAGTGTTTTGTGTAGTGTGGTGTGTTTTATATGGTGCGTGTGTGTGTGGAGGGGAGTGATGTGTGTGGTGTGTTATGTGGTGAGTTGTGTAGTGTGTTGTTTGGTGTGTTGTTTTGTGAGGTATCTTATGTGGTGTGGAGTAGAGTGCTAGTGTATTGTGTAGTGTGTTGTGTGTGATGTGATGTGTGTGGTGTGTGTGCGGGGCACGCGTTACCGTCGTCGGAGCTGGAGCCACGAGGCCGCCCGCGCGGCTGGTACTTCATCTGCACCTTGCGGTTGATTCCCGAGAAGTGCCCGTACCTGCAACAACAAACACGCTACAACCCTACCGCTTTACCGACGACTACAGTAAAATGACCTTTATAACTGTACTAATAGTCGACAAATCGTGGTCTGTTCATATCAGGGGAAAAATAGGGACACAAAGACAGTACAGTATTAGAACTAACATTTCGAGAACGCTCTTGAGCTGCTCGAGCTTCCCCTGCTTCTCTTCGATCTCGGGGTCGGCGTGGCGCGTCTGGATGTCGGAGAGCAGCGCGCGCGCAATGTCCAGGATCTCCTGCAGCTGCTTCGGCTTCTTCAGCTTCACGTGCCCGCGCTTGAACCCCTCATACTTCTCGAATATCTCGAAGAATCTATCATAAACAAAGGTTATCGCACCAGAATCCGTAAGGAACATTCCCTTTATACCATTATATTTCGAAGCATGACAATAATTCGAATAATGAAATAATGTTTCTGGGAATGTTTTATAAGATAATATAAACCTGCTTGCACACCCTTCGAGGACAAAAAGGACCATAGGCCTATTTTCAGAGCATAACTGACACCTATACCAAATCTGTTCAGTCGAGTTTGCGTGGGAGAGCGTCAGGGAGTCGAACCTTCAACCCAAAATAACAAACACTTCCTGATTTATAAAAAGTTAGGTTTAACAAGTCTCCGGGAAAGTGTTGACTGGTGACGACGACTAATTACTTAAACGACTTCATAAAAAGTGGTTCCAGATTTCTCACTTAGACTTGTATGTTTACGGGTGATTTTTTTTTAACTACTCGACTGTTTCTTATGATTCAGAAGGTTTTAGTATAGTGTAGGACTTCAAAATCAATCCAAAAGGCTAGATATAAACTTATTATATTACTTGGAGACGGTGTCAACTGTATTCTTGTATATACGCAAAGCTGCAAACTTAAATCGGGACTGAATGTAAACAACAGAATTAATGGGTTACTTTTTTGTTTTTTTACCCGCACATTTAGTGGTGACTCGGCACTAACCTCTGGTGTCGCACCTCAACCTTCATCTTCTGCTTGGGCGTGCGGTCGCCGTGGCGGATGACGGCGACGACGCAACGCAGCTCCATCATCTTGCCGAAGGTGGTGGGCACGATGGGCGGGTCGTCGAGCTGGAAGGGCACGGACCAGGGGATGTGCAGCGTGGGCGCCAGCTCGCGCAGGATCATGTTGCCCAGGATCTTGGCGCAGTCGTCGTAGTACTTGTTCGAGTTCTTCACGAACGAGAACCCGTTCACGTCGCACACGAACGATTTACCGTTCGCTCTGGATGTGAAGAGTTAAAGTCAAATAGCTTACTTTGTTCAGGACTGCGGGGGGGCTTATAGACTGTCTCCACGACCGGATCAGAACGGGACCTGGACTGAGAAGATGCAAGCAACAGGAATCTCAGCGGCCTCATCTTTTTTATTGATTGTTTTACCACCTCTCATGGAAAATTTTCAGCAAAAGCTAAAATCTTTTTATCACGGGTGCCAATAATGACCCATACAAATAAAGTGTGGATGAAGACAGTGCCTGTCTCTATTTATTTACAGCTCAAACTAAGAGTCAAAAGCTTAAATCAAAACAAGTATTGCGACAGTGTAAACGAAGGGTAGGAGCATTATTATATTCAAGTTAAGGACAAGTAGGCGTCAAAACTATTTTTAGATTCAGTTTTGTCTACTATCACCTCACTTATGTTTGTACTATTTGCTGTACTGATTCTCTGAATTGGCTCTACAATTGAGCGAACAAATTTGAAAATATAATAAGGAAATTATCGGCTCTGTACCTCAGCAAGTCGAACCCGCACACGGTCTGCTTGAAGGCGAGACACACCTTCCTGGAGATGAGCTTCTCCTGGTTGGAGAGTATGACGGGGTAGCGGATCTCCTTGCCCTCCGAGTCGCGCTCCACCTTCCCGTCGAGCGCGGGGCTCTTGCGCGCCTCCGCGTGCGCGTAGTCCGGACCCACCGTGTACACCTTCACGTCCGTGCCTGCGCAGTGCACGACACCATGACTCAATACAACCACATCATCGATAAATACCATATCAACCACATCTATTCAACGGCAAGTTGATCCTACTAGCTCTTAAAGTCGAAATTCCCATGTTTTGAGTTAATGTTTACCAGTCAGTATCGTTTTGCGAATATCACACGATAACAATCTTTATCATGTAAGATTATCTTCAACGCGTGCTAATGTATCTTTATATAACAGTAATTTATTATAAGCAGCTATAAATACAGGTACAATATTGTGTACACGTTTAAATTATGATTGTGACGACGATAAAGTTTCCACAAATAGTTTTATGCTCACCATCAGTCGGCATAAAATCTTCATAAATGAACGAACCAGTCTTCCTGACCCTCGACTCTGGCGAGTATATGCTGCTTCGACTTCCTATCTGCAACATAAATAGATTTTTCTCGCGACTGTACAAGCGTGGCGTCGCACTGGCTCTAGCGGTGCTTTCGAGTTAAAGCACGCCTTAGATACCCTAACGCTGAGCGAACAAGGGCCACTATCTCTTCACCAATTAGATGTGCAGCTACTCTTCGGTAGCTCAAGAGACCATTTCACCGCAATGAGTCTCCTGAAATAAGCTCTTTAAACGGCCGCTGATAGTAGATATGCCATCGAGTAAAGCAACTTGTTGTTTCCTCTGATTTGCTCTGGACGAATCATTCATAAAAAATATTTTGTTATCTATTTAATGACAACCAAAATAGGGTATCAGCCGCCTATTCAGATTTTTATTGTGATAGGCAAACTCTGATGATAAAAGCATTGCTCAATTCGAAAAAAAGCGACATAGTTGGGTACCGATACTGATTTAATATTTTTTTTTTAATACTATTTCATATTTTCGTTATAAAACGGTGCAGCTTTCAAGGCTACCTTTCTAAATAGTCGCTGGCTCCCTCCGCCCGCGGAGGTGGGGTAGTAAATATAAATATTGTGGTCTTCCGCCGACACTGGCTTCTCTACGAAGGGCTTGTTGAACACGACGCCGTTCACCTCCACGTGATCCTCGGACTCCACTAACTCATGATCTATGAGTACGAAAAAAAACGTACTTAATAAAAACAACAAGTTACCTATAATAACATTTAACCTAGAAAAGCATTCAGTTTTTAATAGAAAAAAGCACAAAGGCCGCATAATAAGTGGAGCATAAAAATGTTTTACTCCCCATTGAAAAAGTGTAGAACGAAAATGGATTTTAAGACTGAATGAAACAAGGTAGCGAGTGCTTAGTCAGGCCGATGAATAGAAAACAGTTACAATATGCATCTTCTTTGAACCATTACCACTACTTGGAAGACAATTATTCGCGGAAAAACTGAAGTTCTAGAATGGGACTACTAATCCATATTCAACACAATATTTATATTCCTTCCGAAAGCTTCAATAGGGCCATGGGCCATGTCAGGTACCTATCGCTACATAGTATAAAACAAAGTCGCTTCCCGCTGTCTGTCTGTCACTATGTATGCTTAGATCTTTAAAACTACGCAACGGATTGTGATGCGGTCTTTTAAAAATAGATAGAGTGATTCAAGAGGAAGGTTTACATGTATAATACATGCAAATTTAGAGAAACACTGATAAAAAATACCCGTGGGAAGCCGGGGCGGTTCGCTAGTACGTTATAATTTACCTATGAAATAGGATACATACTAGATAACATACTTGAGATATATAGATATAAGAAAAAAACTCAACACTGCGTCCGTACTGAAAATCTATGATTTTGTATGCACTTATTCAATAAGTGCCTACAAATCTCACTTACGTTTCGGATCCGGCGAGTCCCTGTCCAGAACTGCATACCGCGGTATCTCTATTCCCTCGCTCTCCAATATAGCGTACACTTTCCTACGGTCCTGTCGATCAATACACAACTTAATAAATACTTATAATTTTGTTTGCAGACCGATCGGCTGTAGTGATACATTGTGTGTAAATCAGGATATACATATTTCGGAACTAGGCGTTCCATAACTTTCCCAGGTCTGGTCTGAGCTTATTGCTGGAATCGCCCTTGTACGCATACCCATAGTATAACATTGCTTAGATTGGGACCATACAGTTGGTGTGTCAGTCTGATGCGATATCTATGTATATAAAAATGAATCTCTATTTCCTTGGTCATCGCATCACGCGTGAACGGATGGAACGATTTCGCTAATTATTTTTTTATTGTCAGGAGGTTTTTATGAAAGAAAAAAATAAGAAAGTCGAGCGGAACAATTCGAATTCAATATTCAAAGTTAAGACGGGACAACGTCTGTCGGGTCAGCTAGTCATTTATATTTATTTATTAAATCTAAATGTCTACGGTCTTACCTGGATATCATATTGCATATGAAGATTGTTTATAATGTAAGGCTTCCGTAATTTCTCATACTGTATGGCTTTGTCCAAGGGAAAGCCTTTTGAGTGGAACGAAATCAAGCAGTCACAGGTAGGCCACTCCTCTACCGGTTTCTGCAATATGTACTTTGATTAGTACTTGGATTATTGGTTTAACTAATGGAGAATTCAAACGTCTACTTCGCTCAACTAACAATGTTCAACTGTGACGTGTGAACCCTCCATTACTGATTGAAGACTCCCAACAAACTTTCGCGGAAAACACGCGCGAAATAACCGTACTCAATACACAATTTGTGAAAATGTGCCATATTTAAATAAAGATTTAGTTTCTCTGGCACAAAAAAATCGGTGCTTGCGCAGGAGTGGGTTGGACATTCATGAGTTTTTTTAGAAAATGTACTCAGTTTAGAAGTTTATAAAGTATGTTTTCACTTTGGCAAAGATACCACCGCGGATAGTTCACGCGTATTTTCCGCAGCAGACGGTTGGAACCTTAATCGTAAATTTGACACCACAAGCTTGTAAGTGAAGCCATTCAATGAAAACAGACATTTCATGCAGCTTAGTGGAAACAGTACATTGATGGTTGATTTAACAAAGGAGGTGCAGAAATACCCAGGAAGGTGTTAATCATGAAAATAAATTTAATGACAAATAGTAAAACAAAATATGGGTTTTCAACTGATTACAAATGATTTATGGGAATACCACATACAATCTATTTTTTTTCACAAAAAGGTAGGTACTAGAAAACTAAAAATTGTTATACACATATTTTTTTTGTATTGTTACATACTTAGTTGAAAAAATTTATAGAATTTTTATAGTATGCATACTCAACCAACTTGATGGTTTTTTTACAAACCCTCACAATATTTTGTTCCACTAATTGTGTTAGACAATGTGGAGAACCTTAAGGATAACCTCCTCAGGGAAGACCTGCATCTTGATGTACTCAAACTCATCGAGCCGGGTGAGGATCTCCTTCATGGGCTTGGACTGCGACTTCTTGGCCATGGCGCATACGCCGACCACCACCTTCTTGCCGCCATCGCAGTGGGGATCTAGCGAGTCGCACAGATCCAACTCGCCCTACACCAATAAAAAATAAATCTTGTGGCACTGTGACTGATTAGGACATGCAGGATGATCATATAGAGGATCTCATAAGGACTACAGAACCCTATAAAAAAAATAACAACTCCTTATGATGGTTTTGTTAGCTGATAATATAAAATTGTTCATATAGTGCATCAGTAATATACCTAGTTTATACAATACACTTGAGCATAATCAGTAAAGGTAAGTGAATATTCAAAACACTCAATGTCAGAATTGTTTTTGTCTGAACAAACCAGACTTTATCATGTATACCAGAAAATATAACATTATGTTCAATTTATGTTAGCACGCCAATGCAAATGATTCACACATACATATTTTAAAACATAATGGTCTGAGACGTAATGTCATAACAAATGAGCTGTCATCTTACATCTGGCAAACAGTCATCACAATAACAAATGTCATCATTGTTCAGTTCCTTGTTTTTCTTGTTCCTCCATCTTTTCAAACGCCACCAGTCCTTTAGCCACTGCCACTCCATCCCGCTCACTATCAATCTCTGTAGCTACACTATCAAATTATGTGATAAGCGACGCGACCAACCTTGCTGTTCTTGCTACTGATTGGTTGTCACCACTTTACACTTGATAACTAAGATAAACTTGACATAGATTTATGTACTACATTACCTCACTTGTCATTGTCAGCGGCGCACAACACTATAACTATAAAAATAAGTGTCTACATAATAAAAATAACCACAACGCACACACACGACGCTGCAAGGATGTAAATTATATACTAATACACAAGTTCAGTGGTTGATAATGGTCTGAGAAACTGTTTGTACAGATAACATTTACTGATCCAATATTTGAGTTCATTTAGTTTTACCTTAACGACCTCCAATACGAGTATTGTATGCGTTGTAATAAATTGCTTACATAACAGTACCACTACCATTTACTTCCCAAATTGAACAAGTCAAAAAGGTCAATGCTCTTAGCTAGTTGAGTCGTTTCTGGACGATATGCGTTAACTACAGAATAAATAGCTTTCCGAAAGTGATGTAACAACTTACTGGTGATCTTATTGGGACGAGATTTCCATCATCTCCGACGTAAAATTGAGGCTGAGTGGCTTGCCGCAAGCCTTGGTAGCCATGCTCCAGCTCAGTGTATGACATTACCTACATACACATGCCAATTTCATATACAATATCATTAAGCGGACCAACTTGAGCTAATAACAATATGAAATGAAAATAAAATATATGAAATAATAATATTAAAATATATTTCCCAAAACGGAACCTGTCCTATCTTTATTGAATTGTCAATGTTAGTAAACAATAATGGCGGCGGTGTGACATTTCATTTCAATCCACAGATTAGAGATTCAATCCCCAAGGAGATTATATACTTATAACCTCAGAGTACATACATTCTTCTCCATACTCTTAGCTTATAACTTATAATCTCCTTGATTCTATCCAATAGTAAAATTTAAAATGACACTACTCTGACATGTTACAGACTTATAAATATTACTATTATTGTCTCTACTTTTTAACCCCCTCACCAAAAAAGAGAGCGAGAGGTAATTGTTGTAAAATAGAGACAACAATATGTTCCGTGAACATGTTTCGTCCAGTGGGAACTCACGGTTTAGGTATTGAATGCATTTACATTTTACAATTACACTAAACCGTAAAGGAAATTGTTTTTTTTTATAATTTTACTAGCGACTTGTGATGGATACCAATATTATTACATGGACGTGGTGATAATATTCGCTATAATATGGATTATGGTGATCATCATATTGCGAATTTGGTTGGACTATGGAAACGAGACACGAATATACGTTTGCATCAGAGTGAAAGTGATGCATAGAGGAACATTTCTCTTGCTAAGTGTACCGGTTCTTAGGCACCAAGCTAGAAATTTGTGGCACCAAGTCATTGGTAATTTATTATTCACCATGTCCATGTAATAATATGGTGCGAAGTATACTCTGTCATCATCTGCCTTACCATTATCCCATTATCTGGGGTCGGCGCAGTATGTCTTTTCCTTCCATTCATCGCGCTTTCCCGTCATACCCACATCCACTCCAACCTCGTTCATATCACTCTTGATACAATCCATCCATCTTTTCTTGGGCCTTCTTCTCGCACTGTATCATAACAGGCAACGACAATCATCATCATCATCATCTGCCTTACCTTTTCCTATTATCTGGGTTCGGCGCAGTATGTCTTTTCCTTCCATACATCTCGCTTTGCTGTCATACTCACATCCACTCCAACCTCGTTCATATCACACTTAATACAATCCATCCATCTTTTCTTGGGCCTTCCTCTCGCACTGTATCCATCCACATTCATATTCATCACTCTTTTAGTCACATGCATCTCATCCCTTCTCATCACGTGTCCAAACCATTCCAGCCTCCTACCTCTTACTTTATCTGTTATTGGCGCTACCCTGACACTACCTCTTATATACACATTCTTCACCTTATCCATTCGCGTCACTCCACACATCCATCTCAACATTCGCATCTCGGCAGAGTGGAGACGTTTCTCTTCCCGCACTTTAGCCGCCCAGCATTCCGAGCCGTACATGATTACCGGTCTTATAATCGATTTATAGATTTTTCCTTTAATTTTAATTGGCATCCTTGGGTCGCATGTAGTGCTGGTAACTTGTCTCCACTTCTGCCATCCTGCATTGATTCGGCTTTTTATGTCACGGTCAACTTCACCGTCATGCTGGAGTAACGAACCGAGATATTTAAAATCAGAGCAAACTCGTATTACAACATTATCCATTTTAATCGACACTGCACTAGAGACACCGCCGAAATCACAGAACATGTATTCTGTTTTGGTTCTGCTGATTTTCAAGCCAACAGTCTCCAGTGCGTGCCGCCAATCCTGCAGTTTGCTCTGTAACACAGCTCCATCCTCCTCTATAAGTACGATGTCGTCGGCAAAGAGCATACACCAGGGCGCCTCTTCCTGTAGGGCCGATGTCAAAGCATCCATAACTAACAGGAAGAGGTATGGGCTTAAGGCCGATCCCTGATGCAAACCGACGGCTACTCCAAATCCATCCGTTACTCCAGCTGCGGATCTCACCCTGGTAACCGGGTTTCTGTACATGGCACGAATCGAATTAACGTACTTCACAGGCAAACCTCTTTCTTTCAACGCCCACCACAGAACCTCCCTAGGTACCCTATCGTATGCCTTTTCGAGGTCAACAAATACCATGTGCAAGTTCTTATGAGCACGTCTGTATTTTTCCATTAACTGTCGAATGGCAAATATAGCATCTGCAGTCCCTCTTCCAGGCATAAATCCGAACTGGTTTTGTGTGACCTCAGATTCCATTCGCAGCCTCTTCTCCATTACCTTCTCCCATATCTTCATCGTATGTGCTATTAGCTTTATTCCTCTATACCCATTGCAATCTTGGACGTCTCCTTTCCCCTTAAAAATAGGCACCAGATGACTACTACTCCATTCCAAGGGGATAGTTTCCTCGTCTATGAGTTTATTGAAAAATAAAGCTAACCACTTGTATCCGTCCACGTTTAAAATTTTCCATACTTCCGCAGGTATACCATCTGGACCCACCGATTTTCCATTTTTTATCCCTCTTACCGCATTTTTAACTTCTTCTACGCACACTTCACTTATCAATCCTAAGTTTTCTTTTGCCACATTCAATACGCCATCCCAGTCATTCTCTTCATTCAATAATCTTTCAAAATACATCTTCCATCTACTTTTAATATCCTCATCTTTCGTTAGTACTTTTCCGGATATGTCTTTAACACATTTTATGTGTGTAAGATCCTTGCTCTGATTTTCTCTTGTTTTGATCATCCGATATAA
Source organism: Notodonta dromedarius (assembly GCA_905147325.1). Taxonomy (NCBI): domain Eukaryota; kingdom Metazoa; phylum Arthropoda; class Insecta; order Lepidoptera; family Notodontidae; genus Notodonta; species Notodonta dromedarius. The sequence goes on along the minus strand of LR990161.1, from coordinate 10,800,119 downwards.
CAGCTTTTGTCCCACAGGATCTTTCAACTGGGAATAGAGTTTTTCCTGCTGCTCCGCTCTTGCCACGGCTACAGCTTTTTTCGCTCTCCTTTTTGCCTGGTTATAAAACTCTTTCTTCTCCTGAGCTATCTGATCATTACTCTTACAGCTCTGCCACTCTTTAAATGCATTCTTCTTCTTATACAAAGCTTGTTTTACATCTTCCTTCTACCACCAAGTCTCCTTTCCAACCTTACTTCTCTTACCCTTTGTTTCACCAAAAACATCTTTAGCACTCTTCTTAATTGCGTCAGCAATTTCTTCCCAACATTCATTCACAGTCATTCTGGGCAATCTTTCATACATGTCATTCATTTTACATACCACTTGCTCTTTAAATTCTTTTGCACGTTCTCCCTCTTCAAGCATCTACCACTTAATTTTTGGGGTTGGTTTTATCTCATTTCGGATGTTACTAAGTTTTATTTTTAATTCTATTACTAATAGTAATAGTCTATGTTGTGTTACAACTGCTTCGCCTGGAATCACTTTGCAGTCCTTTATCAGATTAAGCCTATTTCTGTTAAGGTGAAGGCGCCTGTCTAGCCCGCGAAGTTCAAATTTTTTGAGTTCTTTTAGAATTTTTTCAAAATCTGACAATAATAAAAGACAAATTTTGTAATTCGCGAAAAAGACCGTGTGCAGTGCATTTATTAATACATTTATTTTACTCTAAATATTATCACGGTGGATATGATACTAGTAAATCACTAAATAAACAAAAATTGCCAGATTATCTGGATAGCTGTCGTTCTTGAAATCTTTTAGAGTAAGTTGGATATATTAATAAATGCACTGCACACGGTCTTTTTCGCGAATTACAAAATTTGTCTTTTATTATTGTCAGATTTTGAAAAATTTCTAAAAGAACTCAAAAAATTTGAACTTCGCGGGCTAGATGGGCGCTTTAGCCTTAATGAGAAAATAATCAATTTGAGTTTTGTATGGGCCACTCTTATATGTGATGAGGTGCTCTGCGAAGTATACTCTGTCTGTCTACTTAGAAAAAAATCGATGTCGATGTGATCGGTATTTTCAACAAAACCCTGCTAGATACCGAATTTTTGTTTTGAACTCGGTTTTATGTTTTCGGTTACAACACTAAGAATTGTTCTTGCGGGATAATTTGTATTTTTTGTAATTTAGTTCATTTATTATAGTTTAGATTATTACTAGCTTGCTACATATCTCTAATCTGTGATTATTACCCGTGAGTGGCTTTATTTTTATTATGTGTTGTGACTATTCAGGTAATAGTTTCACAAAATAATGCTATAAATCGTGTTTTGTTAAACCAATCGTTCAGATGTACCTAGTACCTACGAGTTTGGCAGAAAGACTTTATACATTTTAATTTTGAATGTTTTTATTACTCGCTCTTTTTATTGTCCTATGTATTTTGTGATTTTATTGTACTTATATATTGTTTTACGTTCCGTTTTCGTTTGTGCTATTATAATAATTATTTGTTTTAGTATACATATTATTATCATGTATCATATTTTTTCCTGTCTATCAAACTAAATGATGTATAATATTCAACCGTACAATCCAACTTCAAAATTTATAGATTATCTTTTAAAAAAAAAGCCTCACCTACCGACCATCAGTCACATAAAACTCTGTTGTTGGCAAAATCATCGACTACCTAACGATGGAAGCCATATTTTAAAAAAAGAAGAAGAAGAAGATGTTTTTATTTACAAATTAGTTTAAGGTACCTACATAATAGCATAATAAGTAAGAGGTATTCATATTTTCGATCTTATGAGGCTGATTTCAACAACTTTATGTAAATATTTTAAGCTTATTTACCGCAGAGATATAATAATCCTTTTTATCTGGTGCAATAACTTGTAAAACACCACTAGGAAGTTGAAATAAAACTATTTTTCGGATTTTATCGCGTTTATCCGAAAAAAATAGTTTTATTTCAATGTGTAGTATTCGCGTAAATATAAGAAAACAATATGTGAACCACTAGGAAGTATCATAATTTTAGACATTTTGTTGTTTTAAATTATTATTTGTGTCTTATGAATCATAGATCTTTATCATGGCACGCTGGAATATGGGAGAAGATGGGGCTGCGGAGGACTTTGCCGAGCTCTTGAAGGAGGACAGTGACGTCAGCGACGAGGAGGTGGAGTACTTCGAATACATTGAGGCAGACAACGTAGATATGAAATATTTCGAGGGGGCTGAGGAGTACAAGATGGATCCATTGAGTGATACTGTAACTATATTTGATTATTTTTTGTATTTTTATTCAAAATCAATACTTATGTTCAATAATCAATGGTACCTTTACTTTATTTTTACAGGACGAGCTATATCCAGCGCGTCTACTCGGCATGTACGACGAAACCGGTGCCGAGCTGCTGATGGATGTACCGTAAGTAAAAGTGTAGCACGTGTGTTCTTTAGGCGTCGTTATAATTGGCTAAGACGGTATCCTAATTGGCTACGATTGTACGAGCAAAGGACGTGATTTCTTCCTGCAATGTGATTAAATTCACAAATTCATCGCGCGAGCACAGAAAACGCTTAATAATAATCGTGGGATCGTATCTTCACAGCTATAAATCTCTTTTCGAGTGCCCCACAGACTTATAAATACTACGTACGAGTATAAATAATGCCCTAATCGTTCACGCGTCATCGCGAGCGCAAAGCAACGCGGCGGCTTCGCGGGAATTTTTGAGACACCTGTTGGACAATCGCGCGACGAAATCGCATCGTTAACTCCTGCGGGCTTCGACCGTTAGCCAATTAGCCTTATGGAGTTGGTAGATGATACGTGTATAAAAAAAAATGTTTTGGTTAGACCCGACGCCGCCACCACTCATCCACGAGAGTCGTTAATTACACGTTCCTCTCTCACCGGTGGGCATCTGCATCCCCATGTATTTTTTCTCTTGTTAGTGATTTCTAATTAAAATATTGAATCCTACTAATATTATAAATGCGATAGCTTGTGAGTGTGGATGTTTGTTACCCTTTCACTCAAAAACTACTGAACGGATTTGGATGAAATTTGGAACACAGATAGTTTATAACCTGGATTAACACTTTAAAATAAACATTACTTAAGTCTACGCGGACGAAGCCGCGGGCAGAAACTAGTCTTCTATATATACAAAAATGAACCTGTATTTCCTTGGTCATCGCATCACGCGTGAACGGATGGAACGATTACGCGAATACTTTTTTGTTGTGTTTATTACTGTCAGGAGAAGGTTCTCATGAATGAAAAAAAATACTTATAGCCCCACGTGAGTTGTAAAACATTTTATTGGTTGTTAGGTAGTTTGTTATTGCTTGTTATTGTTTGTTATATATATATAATAATAATAATAATAATATAGCCTTTATTACTAGGAAACCTTAAAGTTATTACAGTGTGTAAGTATTGCTAAGTAAGAAAGTATTCGTATATTATCTAGTTTTATTTATGTATGTAGATATTTATTATTATTATTCTCCCTCGGTATCCTCAGTATGTCTCTCGACATAGGCCTCTTCCAGAGCCTTCCACAATTCTCTATTAGTTTGCTGTTTGCTTCCACTTTATTCCGGCTATTCTCTTAAAGTCATCTTCCCATCCAATTTTTTGTTTTCCTCTGTTACTCAGTCCATCTCTTGGATACCATTCTACTATTTCCTTGCTCCATTTTTATTTTTACTTCTAATCATATGTCCAGTCCATCTCCATTTTAGTTGTTTAATGATTATTTTTGTTTGTCTAGTTTTTATTTTTTTCTTAATGGACCATAGGTTAACTTTGTCTTTCAATCTGATATTCAGGATACTTCTCTCCATATTATTCTGGCATATTTGTAGCTTTTGAGTATTATTTTAAGTCAGAGCCCATGTCTGGCAACCATAAGTTATAATAGGTAAGATACATGTATTGAATATTTTGCTTTTTTCTTTGATTGGTATTGATTTTTCTTTCATAATTTCTTTGAGTGACCAGAAACGTTTCCATGAGTTATTAATCCTATTATCAATTTCTTTATTGATGCATAAAGAAATTGATGATATTGTTTGTCCCAGATATTGATATTCTTCTACATATTCAACTTCAAATCCATTTACTTCTATTCTGGTTTTTGTACTGTTGGTCATTATTTTAGTTTTACTGGTATTCATGGTAAGCCCTACAATCTGACTTTGATCTGCTAACTCTGGCAGCATTATTTGAAGTGTTGATACGTCTTCTGTGATCAATATTAAATCATCAGCGAATCTTAAATGGTTTAAATTTGTACCATTAATGTTAATTCCATACGCACTCCAATTGAGTCTTCTAAATACTGATTCAAGCACTGCTGAGAATAGTTTTGGTGAGAGCGGGTCTCCTTGCCGGACCACGGCGCTTTTTAGCGATACAGATGCGATACGCACGCGAGTCAAACGCAGCCCCCGACGACTTTAGACTTTTGTGGGATAAAATCGCGTCGACGGCACGTTTAAAAAACGTGTGCACAGGCCTAAATAATAATGAAAATCTTTCACTTGATAGATCAAGACCCGCCTCTGCCGACATCAAGTCACCACCATCATCACCACGTAAAGCATCTGTTAGCTCTATGTAAGTTATATTTACGAGTATATCTTCTTATTTATATTCTATATATGTATACTAGGTGATACAAAATGGGTATACTATTTTTTTTGCAACTTAACTTTGTAAATCTCAAACTATCGGCTTTGTGGGACAGTTGAAGTACTAAAGGTTTTGTAGACTTGTGAAATCGGTCAACAGCTGTATTCCTATAACACCTTTTGTTTTTCAAGTTCCCTCCAAAGCTGATGGTTTTAGAATTACAAAGTTAAGTTTTGAAAAAAAAAGTATACCCATTATGTGTCACCTTGTATATTATATTTTATCTTAGTTATATCTTCTTATTTATGCCAACATGCTTACATAATTACAGTTATTTTATTTGTCCCCTTAGGAGTGATGTAATTATCCGTCTTGATAAAGGGGAGGAGCCTGATCAGGCGGACAATGACATCACCATGGAAGATGGCGGATATCACCTTGCGGACGAGCATGTCCTGTACCAGGGGACCAGCTCTGGTGCAGGACCGCAGCCGGTTCAAGGTGAACGTGGTGGTGGCGCCGCGAGACGCAGACGAGGAAGGGGGCGAATAGGGGTGAATGGACGAATGAATGATGCTCGATGGGTAAGAAGAGATCGTTTGAATGAACTTTATGTGAATGATGATGACGTGCCTGAGGAATTGCGTGTCATGGTCAAAAGTGTGATGGATGCAAGAGAAGCTGCGAGGTTGAGGGAAATAGCGAGGGCGAGGAGACTGCGAATGGGAGATGATGAGGTGGATGCAGACGACGACGATGCCGAGATGCTGTTGGTTGGGGAGGGAAATTCCGCTCGATTTGAATGGTCTTCTATGGAGACCTATGAAGGTAAGAGGGAGCAATTTCTGCCACAAAAAACAGGGTCAGTAGTGCCATCGGGGAATGCGTATGAGGCGTTCAGGCAATACTGGGACGACGGTATTCTGTCACATATTGTGACCGCAACCAACCGACAAGCCGCAGAAATTGCCCGTTCGTCTGCATCATTTGCAAAGAATTGGTATGACACCAATATCCATGAGATTCTTCTTCTCTTTTCGTTTTGGATGATGCTAGGCATAATCCGTATGCCTTCCACCAAATCTTGCTTCTCGAACAACCCGCTATTGCAGACTAATATCTTCCGCAAGATGTTTAGCCGCAACCGCTACGGTAATATATGTAGAGCCCTCCATTTCGCTGACAACACTAAACGAACGACAGACAATAACAACCCACTCTTTTGCTTAGGTCCCGTGTTAGATCACTTGAATTCGCGGTTTCAGAGGTCTTACATCCCATCCCAAAACATTTGTATTGACGAGTCACTGACTTTGTGGAAAGGTCAACTCTCCATTCGCCAGTGCTTAAAAACCAATGCATCTCGTTTCGGAGTGAAGACTTTTGAACTCTGTGAGTCTGCTACGGGCTACCTATGGTCATTTCTTGTGTACTCGGGCAGTCACACTGCCTATGATCCTGCTTTCCCATCTAACATCCATAAAACAACGTCCGCAGTCCTCACTCTCATCCGTCCACTCCTCAACAAGGGGTATACTCTTTTTATGAACAACTGGTTTAACAGCCCCCTTCTGGCCCGATACTTGAAAACGCACAAAACCGATTGCGTAGGTACATTACGCCCCAACCAGCGTAATGTACCTCCATTGATGGCGTTGGCCAAGTTGAACGAAGGTGAGTTTATAGCTCGCCATTCGGGAGATATGACGGTTCTGGCGTATGCGGACAGGAAGCAAACGGTAACCACCCTGTCCACATATCATGGCAACGCACAGGGTATTATGGAGGCCAAACCACATCGCCCAGGACAGTATAAACCACAGGTGATTTTAGACTTCAACCGTGGCATGGGTGGTGTGGACCGCAAAGACCAAATGCTAGAACCATACCTGCTTGAAAGAAAAAAATGCGCAAAATGGAACAGAAAGGTGTTCAAGCGCCTCCTCAACTGCTCTATCTTAAATGCTCGAATTCTCCATTCTTCATCTGGCACTTTCAAGGAGCACATTGTGTTCCGTCTTGAACTAGTCGGCTTTCTCCTTGAACATCATCTCCAACGAGTACCCAAACCCCCATCACATCGTTATGTCGCGCCTAGTGGGGTTCTATCTACCCGGTCGCGTAGACCAACCCAACCCAACCCATACCACTTACCTATCATTAACCCTCCCATGGAACCTTCTGGTCGACGTTCAAGACGACGTTGCGTCCTTTGTAGTAAACGTGGTGAGCGTCGTACGACTTCTTACATTTGTTGTGAATGTAACGTCCCTCTTTGTATGGATCCTTGCTTTAGATTGTACCACATTTCTGGTCGAACTTAAATCTTCTTCTCCATTATGCGCATTTTTTTTTCAACAATATCATTAAAAGAGTACTTTTTGATCCTCCCATTTTCCACTTCCCACTGAGAGAAAGACTGACCATACAGTAGAGTCACCCGTGTTGTAGATACCAATGCTTTGCAAGTGAACAGTATACATGTGATATCTAGTGTGTGCTCGCATTGCGTTGTTTCTGATAATGTAGGTATTCAAAGTAATATTGGGTTCCTTTCCGAATCTTAATAACTGCTTTGTTTTCTAAATGGATAAAAATATTTTTTTTTTTTTGTGTTTAGGGTTCCGTCCCTCTTAAAGGAAAAAACATAACCCTTATAGGATCGCTTTGTTGTCCGCCTGTCCATCTTCTCGGAAAAGGATAAGAGTTATCAAGTTGAAATTAATATCAAACATCAAATGTTATGGTCCCTTGAAGGTGTAAAAAAAATAGGCTTCTATGTCAACGCAATAAAAAGATATGACCATTGATGTCGCATATATTGATACTTTTTGCAAATTCACTTATCAAACCAAAGGATTCAACGCACAGCCCAAACCACTGGTGTTAGAATCATGAAATTTTGACAATAAGTACCTTTTATACCGTAAGTATCCACTAAGGAAGGATTTTGGAATATTTCACCACTAAGTGTACTAAATAGGGGGTGAAAGTTTGTATGGGGTAAAAAAAACTACTTAGAGCCATGAAAATTAGTATTAAGTTTACTCATTACAAATAAAATGTACAGCGTTTTATTAAATTCCACTCCTAAGTGTCTGAAATAAGGAAAAACAGTTTGTATTGGGGACCCGAATTAGTTCAAGCTGAAAACGTGACCTAGATCTTGCAGTGAAAACTTTAATCACTGTGTAGAAAATCTGGAAACTTAGTTTTTTAGAACTTCTAATGTATTTATAGTTACTTAATCATTGTTCTTTTATGAGTGTCTGCTAAATTTGATGGTCTTTTAAGAAATAAGATTTAGTAGTAAAATAAAAATGTTTTTGTTTATCTTTAAAGAAAAATATCTGCTTTTTATTACAATCCAATACTATCCGACGGGCTACGTCACAATGAAGTACCTATTATACAATAAAAACGCAAAGACCTACCTTTTGTATAACGCATTTTTTTATTATTCAACCCATATCCATTCCAGTAACGCCCAGACAGATCAGAAATGAGATCAGATAAAATACCATTTTCGGATTATGTGCTGCACAGAAATCGAACCAGCTTTCACCCGATCCAATAACAATAAAAACAAAAATAGTAAGAATTGTTTGCTTCATTTCTTTAAAACAATTTTTTGACAAATTGAGTCAAGACTTTTGAACATTTTGTAAGATAATTATGTGATCTAAACCAAAAGCAGTGTCCTTACGAGAATATATAAGTAGCACTTGTAAACTCAGAAAATGTAAATAGTTTCAAGAATGACTTATTGACATATGTTCAGTCGGCGTTATTGACTAGAGGATCAAATATTAGCAAATTTGTAGGATTGGAAGTGTAGGTATTTGTCTAGAATTTGTTGTATTCATCTGTCATCATTAGAATTATAATGCGGAGTACAAGGTATAGGTTTTATAAAATTTTCGAATCGGTAAGTACTGGACCAGACAGTTGATAATGGAGTTAGTTGATTGAATGAATTGCAGAGTTCTCTCCATGCAGTTTGTCTTTCTTTATTTGTGATTAATTTCTTTGAATCTTGTTGCTGTTAAGTCCAAATAAGCAGACTTACATTGATTAACAGCCTGTGTACAGATTTGATAAGATCCGGAACTAGGATATCCGCGAAACAACCAAAGTCACCGACATAGCTCACAGAATCAGCAAGCTGAAGTGGCAATAGACGGCCACATCGCTTGTAGAACCGACAACCGTTGGGGAAGAAAGGTTCCCGAGTGGCGACCTCGGACCGGGATATACAGAGTTCGACAGCCCCCCCCCCCCCCACTAGATGGACCGACGATCTGGTGAGAGTCGCGGGGAGCCGTTGTATGCAGATAGCGAGCAACCGTCCATTGTGGGCCTATGTTCAGCAGTGGACGTCTTCCGGCTGATGATGATGATGAAATACAGATTTGGTTCCACCATGGCAAATTTAACTTTGTTTTGAATTTATTACGACTCTGAGACATTAACCCTTAAATGGACAATGTTGTTTTTAAACAACATACTAAACATCACAGATAAAATTGACCTTTTATTTTTTTGTTAATTTTGACAACTAGTTCTTATTTCTGAACGTTTTTTGTACTTTTTTTAATGTTGGCACTATCCAATATTTTTATGCATTGAAAATAAGTTAATGTCAAATGTCACTTTGAAGAAAACTTTTCTAGTGGCGCGAAACTAAGTTTTGTAGCTGTGTTCGGACTTTGATAAAATATAATGTAAGTATATAACATATTTTTATTTGCTTGATTATATCTTCAATTACATGTTCATGTTGTAAAACATTGAAAATCACTTGATGCTACTGTCGAATTAGGCGAAATCTGGTATGTTGTAGGAAAACTACAATGCGCATTGCCTGCTAAATAAATGCATGTTTGGTGAAGGATTTTTATTTTGCTTTTCAGCATGCCGCGATTACTAGAAAGCGAAACTACAAAGTATTTAGAAACTCTTGAAGGTTCAGTAGATGGCTTAGACGGGTCAGACTCTGAAGTAGAGGATGAAGGTCACTATTATCAAACAGCTCGAGAGGTTCTTCGAGACCTTGAAAATAGTGATGAAGGTGAGAATGCCCAGTCTGATGAAGTGGATGCTGATCCTCCTCTCGTAATCGACAACGATGAAAATATGCCAGACTCTCCTATTTTGGAAGCCGAAGAAGCAGCACCCCAGAGTAGATCACAAAGTCATCCCAAAGTCATCAAGGAGTACAATGCCCACATGGGAGGCGTGGACTTATTAGATTCATTTATAGGTCGTTATCACATCACAATGAAGAGCCGCAAGTGGACCATATGCTTATTTTATCATTTCCTGGACCTCGCAGTTATAAATTCATGGGTTATGTTCAAGAAGGTAAATAATATAAAAGGAAATGATCAACTTCTCAATTTGGGTACATTCAGACTAGAACTTGCTGAACCCCTCTGCAAATTGGGTCTACCTGCAAATGGCGCTAAACGTGGTCGACCTAGTGGGAGCACAATACAAAGAGAACTTGTAATGAAGAAGTTCCGAGGACCAGCTCAAACAATTCCTTTGAAAGACGTCAGATTGGATCAGACATGTCATTGGGCAGTTTGGCTGGATAAGCAGCAGAGGTGCAAATTCCCAAAATGTTCAGGCTTTACATTCAAAATGTGCCAAAAATGTCGTGTATCTTTATGTGATACGAAAAAAAGCAATTGTTTTTATAAATATCATAATGAAGAATAAATAAATACATTTCAAAAACAATATCCACTCTTATTTTACCCATACTTGCAAAATCTCAATGAATGCGCAATGTAGTTTATAAACAACACTCACATTATTGCAAAAAAAAAGTATAGTAATTCATGTCTATATGTCAATCCAGTATTTTGTATTGTCTATCAGCTTGGGGCAGTGCTATTAAATCTGCAATGATAGAACTTGAGAGAGCCCAACGAGCAGTACTTAAAGTTATGTTAAAGAAGCCCTACAGATTCTCTACCGACGAACTATACAAAGAAGCCGATGTGTTGAGAGTGCGCCAATTATACATTTCGAAAGTAGCTACTGCGATGCATAAACTCACCATGAATTCAGCCGAATTTGCAAACATAGCCTCCCGACGCACCTACAGAATTCCCCTTCCATCCATTAACTCAAGTTTTGCTAGACGCCTACCTCCTTACATGCATTCTTTCGTTTACAACGTGACATGTCGGAACATTGTTGATATGAAAAACATTCCTACTAAAAAAGCCCAACGTGCCATAGAAAAATGGCTAAAGAACTTGAATTATCAGCAAACAGAACAGATTCTTGAAACCTACCGCTAAGGCACACATAAGAAACAAACACACACACACACACACACACACACACCTTAATACACAACACACACACATACACACCACTCAACTTTTAATTTGCAAGCTTATGTAAAAGCATCTACTTTTCCTTTTAATTATTTTATTTGTGTCGAACCTGTCGCCAATTTTATTTTTTTAATTAGTTTTGGTCTCTGCGATACAGGCCCAGAGCCTAGTGTAAAGGTCGCTGCATAAAGAATATTGTTCACTTTTATTTTTAATAAATGATTTATGATTTATGATGTCTAGATTTTTTTACTCATTTTTCCTAGACAGTAATACATGTCTATTACACAAATATATTTTTTTAAAACGTGAAAAAAAAATCGTCCATTTAAGGGTTAAATTGTTGCGTTTATTAGCAGTATTTGCTTTAGAAACACTTTCTAGCAAAATTTTACATAAGGGGCCGTTCGAGTGTTACGTACCTAAGCAGATTTATTACAATTATTTACCCACAATAATATACGGTAAGTAAAAAAGCTTATAGGTAATTATAATGTTTATATGCACTTGAATAAGAAATAGTTGTCGTTTCGGCATTTTTCTTGTTTTTTGTTTGTTTTTGAGCCTTATTTTGATATTGCCATATTTGGCTTCGTATGCATTCAGATCAAGCCGAGGAGCTACTCCAGCCAATTTGCCGGACTCGCCTGTACCCAACAAAAAGGCAAGAAAAGCTCCAGCCCGGCATCAATACTTACCACTAGATTATGTACGTGCAGATAACGTGGACCATTTCACCGAGTGGACAAAATCAAGTCGATAAATTTGTCAGAACCAGTGACACCCAGACCTGTGCCAATTACGAAAAAGTAATTTTCGAAATTTGCCCCCGCGGGAATCGAACCCGCAACCAGCATGTGCAGTGAGCCGAGCGGCCTACGCTCGAACCACTGCGCCAAGCGGTCGTCACATGTAAAATGACAAGTTAATTTATGTTACAACGATAAAAGAATCTGTTTCAAAGATTTCCATAAAATATAATTTCATTTTTTAATTAATGTGTACGATGCCATATTATATGGATCAGCATAGTTCCACTAGAATGCATACAATGCCATATACTTATGGCTTCGTCTAGTAATTTCTAAAATAAATACTCAATTTTTCATCATCTTCATAATTCATGGAACAAGGGATAAGTGTAGCAGGTATTGTAGCTTTCAAATCTAAGTCTTTCTGGACTTTAATATTATTTAGAGCCATATTTGCTAGTCCGGGCCGCACAAATATAGCCGCCTCCTTATATCTGTTAATACGTTTGAAGCGTTTAATGCCTTTGTGATGCCGCTTGAGGACCGCGCCTAGCGACATCAAATCACGATCTCCAATGGGTTTTGTGGCATCATTGCTTGTGACAAAATATTCAAAATTCCCTCAGGATACTACCGGGCGTCATTTTCGTCTTTAAAAACTTAACTTTATACTTTAGTCTTTAAAAACTTTATACTTATTCATTTCAACATTGTCGGACTCCTACCGAGCCAGAGGATGAGACAATCCCCATCTGCAGTCCGTTATTTCGTTTCGCCGTCCTTCCGACCACGGTCAGACCTCTTCAATAAAATTTAATTCTCAAATTGAGTGAAAAAACAATTGTATCAATAACTCTAAATTGAAAATTTAAAAACCCCCGATGTGACGACCTTTTCATCAAATGTATACTTTACCTAGTACGTCCAAATAACGCTAAAATTATATAAAATTAGTTTCTTTTCTGTATTTTTTCTCAATGGCGGAGCAGCGCCCTCTAGAATTATTATTGCGTAATATTCCATGACAATAGCAAAATTTAACGCGTGCGCGTATCCATCATTTGACACGTGACTTATGGAACGTCTTTAGTTCATACACAAATCTACTATATAAAAATAAGTCGGGTTTTCCTTCCTGACGCTATAACTCCAGAACGCACGAACCGATTTCCACGGTTTTGCATTCGTTGGAAAGGTCTCGGGCTCCGTGAGGTTTATAGCAAAGAAAATTCAGGAAAAAATTCAACAGTACGCGGACGGAGTCGCGGGGCACAGCTAGTCTCATATAAAAATTGATAAAATATAATTTTGTTCCAGAATCCGGGAAACTTTTCAAATTTATAATATTGTAAAAAGCCAGTTCAGACTATTACGATCATTTAAAAATATAATAAAGCGAAATCGTTTCAGCCGTTTTCAAGTGATGCAAAGATATTATTCCAATGAGCCCAAATTTCGATCGGATTCGAGCCGTGGAAGTTCGTTTTGGCCGTGAATGTGGCTTTTTCAACCTACAAAAGAGCTGATGATCTTCAAACGGCTCAACCGATTTTCATGAAACATAGCTAAGAACACTCTCGATCAGAATACCTATCTAACAAAAGAAACAAAATTGAAATCGGTTCATCAGCTTGGGCGCTACGTTGCCACAGACAGACACACAGATACACATGTTAAACTTATAACACCCGTCGATTTTCGTCGGGGGTTAAATACACGCACACTCTGTTCGTAGTTTTCCCGCCTTTTTCTGACAAAAGTCGGCAATCAGCATTCAGCAATAGTGATATAAACAGTTTCATAAAACCGGTGCGTACCGGTTGTTATTTGAAAAGCCGATTACGCTTACCAAAATAATATGCAGTATGTATCAGAATTATCGCTGATCGAGTTACAGAAAAGCTGATATCCAGTCGATTCTGGTCAACCTGATAAACCCTATAGTAATAGTCGGGAATCATGTACATAAGACTATATTTTCGTCTTATATCCACGACTTTTATATAGGTGGGTTCGTGGTAGCCCATTGAGATTAGAAATGACTTGTGTGTCCAGGGCTTAGACCATTTGTCCAGGGAAATTGTCCATTAATTTTAACCACTTTAAAAAACTTTATTACTCTACGGAACAGGTACATCACTACAACAAACTTCATTCAAGTTCATTCATTCATTTTCCACTAACAACCACAGATTAGAGATATGTAGCAATGTTGTGACATTTGTTCCTACAGCAAATTGCACAACATATTTCGCGACATGTTTTTTGGGGCCGAATCTATTTCCAAGATGAGTTTAGGGGTGGGGGAAAAAATGGCGGATTTCATTTGACAGCTGTCAACTGTCAAAAGTAATTTGTCAATGTCAAATTTGGACGCTTAACTGTCAAATTTGAACGCTTAACTGTCAAATTTACTACTCTACTGTCAAAAAACTTCCTACTAGCGCCACACAATTATGAATGAAATTGAAAACTCGCATGGAAAGGGGCAGTGATTGGTAAATTTCATAATGAATGACTAAATTTGAACCAATCATCTTCAATCCAGGTAAAAAAGCCATCTATTCCCAAGATTGAAGTTTGTGACCCACGTGTTTAATCACGCTATTGTTTACATTTTTACTACTCAAGTTTGACGTTTATCAACCACGGGATTAATAACCCTTTACATTTTTACAAATCCGCAATGATGATGAATTTGTCGTTATTTCTTGAAAAGTAAAAGCGCTCCGTAGTGTTATGTGGTAGTCTAATAACCTAGATTAAAGATATGTACTTACCATTATATTCTCGATAGAGGAGTATAATCTTATTTAGTAAATTTTAATCGCAACTGCGGCTTATCAATAATTAAGTTTTGACTGAGTGAGTGCGATTCCAGGGTTTTATTCGGATTTGTAGAAATTCTTGTGTGCAATTAATAAAAAAGGTGCCCAAGAACCGACAAGGAAATCAATAGGTGTAGGTATCCATTTAATCCAAATTAGAAGAACAATTCATCAGAGTTTGGTATTGAAGGTATGCCTCCTGCCACCTATTGCTGGAGGTGGTACCGGCCTTTGGTAAATTTAAAGAATGTAGATACTGGGAGCAACATGGTTAGTAAGTAAGTAAGTATATGAGCAAAGAGTGAAATTTTACCTGAAAACCCCCACACATTGGGAGATGTGTGGGGGTTTTCTGGCCACAGTTCACAATGCTTTATTCACAAGAGAAAGCTTTAACGTGTCAGCAGCAGTGATCTTTAACTGTTCTTTAGACATATGAATTCAGTAAAAACAAGTGGTGCTTTTAACATAATGTTTATAGATAGTCAGCCGACCATTATTAAGTATTGTTTTCATAGAGTGAACCACATCAGTG
This sequence comes from Notodonta dromedarius, assembly GCA_905147325.1. Taxonomy (NCBI): domain Eukaryota; kingdom Metazoa; phylum Arthropoda; class Insecta; order Lepidoptera; family Notodontidae; genus Notodonta; species Notodonta dromedarius. The sequence continues at coordinate 10,785,000 of LR990161.1, read as the reverse complement.
CAGTTATCCAGGCTTGTACCAAGTTAGACCATCCATTAATACTATATTAAACCAAGGCAGGTCTGAGTTCAGGCTATATTGATATAAATAGGTATCTGTATGTTGTTCCTAAATAAGTACCTACTTCATTACTAAAAATGGTTCCATAAAAATTAAAAAGTTTATGGTGTATGTAGATACAAAAAGCATAGGTATTAACTTGTAACTATGCCTTAGGGCAATCACCAGCACATCAGTTTGGGATTACCTAATACTCAAGTAAATAACTTATTTATTCTACTCAGGTACAGAGGTAAGTACTCTTTTTTGATAATAACCTAATCATTACTTTACTCTATGAGGTGGTAAGTTAGGTACTTACTTAGATAAGTATATAAATATTATGTGTCGCTCATAATACGAGTATATAGGTAAGTACCTAATAGGTCCATAGATAGGTACCTAGGTACTTATTCTTTGTTTTTAAGTTTTGCCAGGAGGTACAATAAGGTACTTAACCTACTCTGTGAGGTATAGCCACCCCAAGAGAATACAATACCATCTATGCGCTACGGCGGCGGCGCGTAGCGACTACGCTATTGGTGCAGTAGCTCTAGCTACAGTAAAAATAAATTTCAGCGAATACCTAAAACCAGTCGCCAAGTGCGTATCGGGCCACACATACCTTAGGGTTCCGTACATCACTGTATCTTACAAGTTAAAGTTATACATAGGTACATAAATTAGCTAAAATAAACAAAAGGCTTGTAATTTCGGTTCATATTTGTATCTTTCCAATGAATTTTCAGCAATAGCACGCAATTAATTTTGCATTTACTGGGTCGGTTAAATACCTATAACTTAGGATTTATTCAATTCTAGACGGTCGTAATAATTTCTAATGTAAAACATAACCGTATGCAGTAGGTAATAGTAATCCTAATTATACTTATTTTATGGTTTTTTTATGCCTATCTATGGGTAGGAATGTGAAGTTTTCAGTATATATTTTTGAAAACCTGTCAGAGAAGCTAATAATTAAGGCTGTGACTTTTATTGGTTTATGCGATGCAGGCACACTACTTGCTTTTTATAAATAATTATGACTAAAGTCTGTTTCGCAAAAGAATTAGGTAACTACACAGTGTAACTTATATTTCAGACAGTTAAGTACTAGGCACTCTGTCTAGGGGATTTCGCATGTGAAATAGACCTTAGGTAGGTATCTATTTCTTGGTCGATTCCATTAAAATATCGATATTGGTAGCATAATAATTTATTTGGGAACTCTAAAAATGTTTCTTCCCATCGCCAAATCCCTTATTACAGACCACCAAGAAGATAATAAATATACTCGTATATTATTATCTTTTGATTGGAACAATCACTGAAAATTCGATATTCGGCATTTTCATATACTTAGGCTGAAATAATAACGACACTGTATGTTAAAATAATACAAAAAAGAGTGATGAAGTCAAATATTTCCAAAAATACCACTTTTCATAGAGGGGATAAAAACAAGAAGAATATAAATATAAAATTCTTGGTTTAAGAATCATAGCCGAGATTAAAACACAAAAGCTTTAGTCTATAGTCTAAATAAAAAACAAAATCTTGTTTTATCATTGTCTATGGTCGTCATAAGTCAATCTTGACAATAACTCTTTCGGTTTTTTGGTGCGAACTAGGGGTTAGAACATAAAGTAGCAACAAGCTATCAACCACAGATTAGAGATATGTAGCACTATCAACTGGAACTCACGTCCACATATCTCTAATCTACATTACATATTTCTAAAGAAAGAAGAAGAAAGGTTTTACATTCTCTCCCAAGTATTGTATTCTCTTTGTTCTCTCCTTGGTCCATAAAAAATTATATGTCTATCACTATGTGTAATTCTAAATGTATTCATGCGACATTGAACCTCGCAATGTTTTGGGAGTCAGTTAATATATTAATAACGAAACCTCACGTCATAAACAAAAGATTATGGGGTAGTAAAATATGGTTTAGGAATATCTGCAAGCCAAATGTTCCAACGTGGATTTTACCTGCATCTTGTACTAAACTAGAAAAAGAAGTGACTGTCGAGAATGTGGAAGAGCTAGCAATGAAGATATCAAACGAATTAGACATAACAAAATGTTCAGTATTGGATGTGGATATGGTAGAAGTTATTCTATTGGAATTACTTCCAAAAACATACACTAATAAGAGGGGATTCCAGCTTGTTTGCCTACACAAAGGGCAGGCAGCAGTGAATTTCTACAATGTGTCTCCGGAGAGTTATGAAGAACACTTGTGTCCAGACTTTCCATATGGTCTACAGTTACAAGACAATGTTATTACATTGACAGCAAAATGTGGTTGGTTTGTTGTAATAGACTTTTTAACTTTACAAGATTTTAAAATCTTGGGGAAGGGCCCGTGTGTTAATATCTTACTAGTTTATTTTTACCTATAGATACCTACTTGCCCCTTTAATTATTTAGCAGAGATCTTTTACTAACTTCTAACTTCAATACTTATGTTATTTTAGAGCTTACTTTTATGCTCACTTTTTTAAAAGCCCGTTCACACTTTATTTTGCTGTTCCCTTTGTTATACTCATTATTATAGTACTCATGATATTTTTTTTCAGATAAAACTTGTAAATCTTATTTGTGGCTTACAAATACCCTATTACCACAATTTATCAAATGGGGCACGAAATCAGAGAATAATAACAAGTGTGATGTAATATGTAATGAATCATTAGCCCTTGTCTGTAAAGATGAATATTATGAAAAGTACAATTATCTGAAATTGAAATATGGAAAAGAAATGGTCAAGGTAAATAAATTATTTGAACCGTGGAGTTATATGAAAGCTGCCTACTGCAAATAAAAAATAAGTTTGGATTGTATATGTTAATTTATAGCAATCAAATTACAGATCTGGCCTGAATGCACAGATCCATCCAAGTTTGTATATGAAGATGTTGCCATAGCAGCATACTTGTTGCTGCTGTGGGAGGCTGATGGTACCGCTACAAAGACATTTGTTGATCTTGGTTGTGGAAATGGCTTACTAGTTTATATATTGACTCAAGAAGGACATGATGGGCTTGGTTTAGATGTACGAAAAAGACAAATTTGGGATATGTACCCTATAAACATCAAATTAAAAGTTAGTATTTAAATAAAAAATATATTCTATGGGCTTATATTATATACTCATCTTTCAGTACAAGAGTGTAATTATTTTCAGGAAAAAACAATTATACCATCAGATGTCTCAATTTTCCCTGAAACTGACTGGATCATCGGGAATCACTCTGATGAGCTCACACCATGGATACCTGTTATTGCATCCAGGAGTTCTTACAAATGTAATTTTTTCCTTCTCCCATGCTGTGCCTACAACTTTGATGGGACTAAGTACCAACGTAAAAACTCATTTAAAAGCCAATACTTTGACTATTTAGAACATATCAAAGAGTTATGCGAGGAATGTGGTTTTAATGTAGCTACTGATAGACTTAAGATTCCAAGCACCAAGAGAATATGCCTTGTTAGTAGAGGAAGAACTTATGCTGAGGAGGAACAGAGACAACAGTGCCACAAAATACAGGTATTGATAAATAAGGATACTAGCCATAACACTGAGGAAAACAAACCCTGGGTCAATGACTTTAAGGCCAGGGATCCTGTAGAAAAAGTAAGGAACTGTACTCAATTAGATCGAAATCTTATAGAGTCGATTGTGAATAGCATAAGTAAATATCTCTTGGAAGGATGCAGTAGTGAATCCAACTGGTCTATTGGAAAAACAGTTGACTTTACTGAATTAGTGCAACTGATACCCCAAGAACAACTGAAACAACTCAAATCAGAGTTTGGTGGTATTCAAACACTTCTGAAAAATAATCATAATATTTTTAGAGTACAGAATGGAAAAGTACAACTGAGATACCCAAAAACCATTGAAGTAGTTAGTAAAAACAATAAAAACAAAAAACAAAATGCTAAAAACATTAAAATACAACAGAAACCATGTTGGTTCTACTCAAATCATCCACAAGGCTGTCCCCTAAATGATACAGATTGTAGTTTCCTACATGTAAGAACATGATTTTAAATAAAACAGAATGTGTATGTTTACATGATATAAAAATATTTTATTTACATAATATTACTCAGTCCCAAATAAATGAAATGACTGTGAAATAGCCATATAAAAAAATAAATACAATTAATGTGCATTATGTTAATGTAATTTAGAGCTATCATATTATTATAGTAAAATCCCATCTGTGATGCTCTATGCTATTTACTTATAATTAAAAAACATTGATGATCCCAATTTCCAATACAAAAAGCTATATCACAAGTAAAAAAACTAGCAGTTAAATTAATTAAATTTCAAAGAATTTATTAAGTTCATCAAGATTCCTATCATCCACTAGTTTTGCAACATCATGTTCTCCCATAAATGAGCAGACCATCCTCAATGTGGTCCATATAGTTGATGAGCTGGTGTCGCTTGCCAAAGCATCTTGGTGCATGCTCTTGGCTTTGATTTGTTGATTGAGTGCCACTAAAAAGTGTTCAGCTGCTTGTCTATGTGCCCCTAAGTTCATACAAGTGATACCAACATTGTATCTAGCTCTGATAAAACCTGGTTCTAAATTCAAGGCTTGATGGTATGCTTCCACAGCTTCCTCGGATTTGTCACTGTTTGCTAATGTAGCTCCAAGTCTGTTCCACAATTTTGCATTGTCACTGGCCACCATCAGAGCTGTCTTGAAACAATCTACAGCTTTATCATACTCTTGGCTAATATTAAACACCACTCCTAAAGCATTTTGAACATCTGGATCTATCTGATTTAAATTCACCTGTACTGCCTTAAGATATAAGGATTTGACATGGGTTTCTAACTCCTTTATATCTAAATTTTTTGTGTCCACATCATGAGGAAACATATCACTGTATTTAGGGCTCGCCTTCAGCCAGTCTAATAGAGAAATGTATGCATATTTAGACATGTTTTCATTCGTGTAAGCAGCTGCCAGAGTGATATATCCTTCTAATTGTGTGGGGTTTATATCTAGTGATTTCTTCAGAGCTGTAATAGCTAAAGGATCTTGTTCATTTTCAGCTTGAGTAGTCCCCAAAAGAAACCACGCCTCAGCAGAGTCCGGTTGTTGCTGTGCAGCGGCTTCAAAGCACAGAACAGCTCCGGGTATATCACCCATCTTTAACTTTTCCTTACCAAGTTCAAGAGCACTTTTATTTTCTAACATCACATTCCCTTCAGTGAATGTGTATTCTTTTGCAATCCCATTAGCAGCTTCACTGTTCCAATAGTCAGTCACATTACTGAGCTTGTCCCATTCATCTTTATATTTCTCAGCCATTTCATCTATTATTTCATCCTTACTCATTTTCTTCTGATCACTCTCTACACTTGCTCCCAAGTTCATTTCTCCTGCACTTATTTTTTTCATGAATGACATGAACTGATTGTAAGCAAGCTCATCATCATCTTTTACACTGTTCACATATTCTTGAGCTTTCACTTTTACATCACTATTTGTCATACTTTCTAACTCTGCTTCATTAACATATTCTATTTGAAGATTAGATTTTGTTTGAGTAGTCATCCTTGTTTGTAATGGCATGAAATAATTTGGAACCATGGGTTGGTGAGACATGAATGTGGTAGACGGGCCAGCAGACATAGCTCTACTGATGTGCGACATTGCGACATTGGTTGTTGGACCTGACTGAGATACGCTGTTCTTCAGGTTTACGTTTTCTGGTGGTAAATTATTTAACAAAGTGTTCATGTTGAAGGTCTGTGGTTGTTGAGAGCTATGTGCCATGAACTCTTGGACAAACCTGTCCGCTTGAGACAGCGGCTGTGCGAGGGCTCCATCACGACTTACGATATTTGATAACTGAACCAAGGAGTTGTTCCCTCCACAATCACCACCAACTAATTTGTTCAAAGACATTGTAAGGAGCGAAGTTCACGAAATGGATTATTTACATCATGTCAAAGTCAGCAATCAATTAGCATTAACAAATAGTGATGTAAACAGTTTCACAAAACTGGTACGTACCGGTTTTTATTTGAAAAGATGATTACGTTTATACCAAAATATGTGGTATGTTTCAGAATTATAGTTGATCGAGTTACAGAAAAGCTGATCTCCAGTCAACACTGGTCAACCCGATAAACCCAATAGTAGTAATCAGAAATCATGCACATAAGAATAACTGTCGTCTTGTATCCACGAATTTTATATAGGTGGTTAGGCTTTTGATTTTCGCCAGTGAAATTTTCCATTATTTTTAACCGATTCTAAAAACTTCTTTATCCGATTCTACGGAACAGGTTGATTACTACAACAAACTTCAGTAAAGTTCATTCGTACCGAGAAGCTTGTATAAGGGTGCGTTCCACTTAGCGTTCACAACGATGAAATGCTCCTTTAGCCGTTCCACATAACGACCGTCGTTGTGGTCGCAGCGAAAACGTCACTCATGACATCATGACTTACGCTCACGCGAAGCTCACGACGACCCATCTAAAAAGGTGGGTCGTAGTGATTAGTGATAGTTGAGAAAATTAGCGGGATTTTCAAAACTCAAAGCTTCAAAGATGGCGACCGCGAAACATACATTATTTAATGCGGAAAGAGATATTTTAGTAGAAGTGAATGATTCTGCAGCGGATGCTCAACGTGCCTCCACAGGTAATATAATTATGGTATATAATTATGTAAAACAAGTTTAGAAAATAAACATTATTATTATTTTTTTTTCTTTCTCTCTTTACGACGACAGTAACGCTCACAAGCAAGTGGAACGGGAAAAACTGCGGTCGTGAGCGTGATCGTTGTGAACGCTTAGTGGAATACTAATATAATATAATAATATACAAGGTACTCTGTGAAACGCACCCTTTGACAGCTTCTTATACCTGGATCGAAGATGATTGGTTCAAATTTTGTCATTCATAAAAAAATTACCAATCACAGCCCCTTTCCAAGAGAGGTTTTCAAGAAAATCTTTTTCATTTAAGTTTGTGTGGCGCTAGTAGGAACTTTTCTGACAGTAGAGTTTTTTTTGTGTTAATGGCCGACAGTAGAGTTGTAAATTTGACAGTTCCATGACATATAGGCTAAAGTTGACAGCTATCAAAAGTAATCCGCCATTTTATCCCCCACCCCTAAATGCATCTTGGAAACAGATTCGGCCAAATATCTTGAAAATGGGGATTTGACATTCACCATAAAAAAATCGATATTTATATTAACCATTTTTTTCAAATTTTTCAATAAATTCCAAAATATTGTATTAGTCACAGTTTTATTGATTAAAAATAAACAATACAATTAAGAAGTTTTAAAATTACCTGCACAAATTAATGTTTTGGAATGTATAATTAACATAACACCAAACTAAACTATTCTTATAAAAAAAAATAGAAATCCATAGGCAGTGAGTTTAGAAAGAGCTTAGATAAGCGTTTGGATAATATTTGGCTCCTGGCCTCAGTTAATATGGCGCCAGCTTTCGTGAACAATCTCTCTGCTGAAGCCGAAGAAGAAGGCGGTACCAAAAGGTGCTTACACGCCAACTGTGTCAGTTTGGGATAAGCTCCCTCATAGCTTCTCCAGGATTCTAATGCGTCTTCTGTTAATCCTATTAGAGGCGCAGCTATGTACAAGTTTAATTCGGATGTGAGACCTAATGTAATGTACCTAATAGTAATTCGACCTAATAGAAATTCGCGCTCCGGCTAGACTTAAATGTCGGGGTGTGGCAGATAAAACTCGATTTAAAAAAAAAAAAAATTCCAATTTTAAAATCACTCATTAAAATCAATTTCTATTGTAAAAAAAATCGATTTTTGTAAAAATCGATTATTTTTCACATCACTACTTGATAATAGGCTTGGTTATTTTCTAACTTGTCTTTTATAAATTAAATATAAATAATAACCAATCTATCGACCTTAATTTCTGTTATAATCGACTACAATCCCTTATAATTTATCAATTATATAAACAACTAAGATTATTATGAGGTTATATAAGTTTTGAAGGTTATGTTTTGATTGTAGCGGCAGTTATTTATGCGGAAATTATGAAATAATATTAGTTGATAGGATGGCTGAAACGAAAACTAATACGGACAATGAAAAAACGGAGGCACAGGACACTCATAATGTCTCTAACGTTGTTTCAGAAGACGCTTGGCTGGTAGGTGCAATATATTGAATAAATATGTTATAAAAACCATTCCATGTTCACCTTTGAACAAACCACCATAAAAATAATATTTGTTTAGTAATTATGAATCCCGATTCAAGGTCCGACACAACTGGTCTTTCTGTTTACTGTGGTTGCTATCTATACAAACAAATAAAATTGGAGTGTATGTTTGTAATATCAAAATAACACGTTTTCACAAAATGCATATGAAAGTACATACGACAAATATAACAAAAACGCGATTTAAAATTTTTTTGTCTGTGTGTTTGTTCCGGGTAATCTCCGAAACGGCTGGACCGATTTTGACGGTACTTTCACTGGCAGATAGCTGATGTTTTAAGGAGTAACTTAGGCTACTTTAATTTTAGAAAAACGATTAGGGTTCCGCGTAAAACAATAAAAACACATGAAATCAAAGAGTAGCTCCGAAACGGCTGGACCGATTTTGACGGTACTTTCACTGGCAGATAGCTGATGTTTTAAGGAGTAACTTAGGCTACTTTAATTTTAGAAAAACGATTAGGGTTCCGCGTAAAACAATAAAAACACATGAAATCAAAGAGTAGGTCCGAAACGGCTGGACCGATTTTGACGGGACTTTTACTGGTAGATAGCAAGCTGATGTTATAAGCAGTAACTTCGGCTACTTTTATTTTATAAAAACAAAATTTTAAAAATGGGTCCAGTCGCGCGCGCTCAGTACGCGGGAGCGGGCTTTTTTGTTAAGTTAAATTCCACGCGGACGAAGTCGCGGGCTCAGCTGGTTATAAAAATATTTATGCAAGTGTTCCCATACCACTCTGACTTCCTGGTAGGTACTTATTGCGTGGAATTCTGTGAAAAGCTTAATTTAACTGAACAATATTTGATTTGGTGTTCAATAGTACAAGTATCTCTGCCTTCCCCTTTGGAGAGCTTTTCGAACAAAAATAAAAGTAGCATACATTTCGTGTGCTTTTCATTAAAAATAACTGTAATTAAAAAATACATGCAAATTGAGAACCTCCTCCTTATTGAAGTCGGTTGAAAAAGGTTTTTTTACCTGACCCGCCTGATGTTTATCAGTTACTGTAGCAAGGCATTGCTTTCATGTGGCTGACCTTAAGGGTAGGGGAAGGTAGGGGCTGGTTTATGTGGAAACAATATCAATAGGTGAGGGGGTCAGCCACCTCAAGATAAGCCAGTACCACCAAGCGGGTCTAAGTTGATGGTCGTTCATATGTATCCATTGTGGTAAACAAGGTAATGCTTCAATATCAATAGTGGAGATACATATAGGTCATGCCAAACTATGCCTAGCATACCCCAAGGTACTTTGTGGGGTCTTAAATAATAAAAATGTATTTTATGTAGGTAGCAGTGATAGCCGAATGGTTAAAGCACGCGTCTTGCGGGCACCAGGTCTTGGGTTCAAATCCCGGCTTGCACCTCTGGATTTTTCGAAATCTATGTGCGAATCATAATTTCTATATGATCATCACTTGCTTACGGTGAAGGAAAACATCGTGAGGAAACCTGCATGTCTTAGAAGATCTAACCAATTTTCAAAAGACATGTGAAATCCGCCAACCCGCACTGGGCCAGCGTGGTGGATTATGGCCTGAATCCCCCTCTTGTTGAGGGGAGGCCCATGCCCAGCAGTGGGACGTCAAAAGGGCTAAATTATTATTATTATATTATTATTTATGTAGATGCCATAATCTTTGTTATTTATCTTTAGATCAGAGAATGTGACCTATACAAGGATGAATACAAAGAATGCACAAGTTTCAAAGGCAGATTTCATCAGTATTTTATATTTGGGGAGTCCATGGACTGCAATCAGTGGAAGAAGGATTATGACAACTGCTGCAAGTGGGAGAGCAGCCGAGACATCAAAGCTGCTGTAAGTTACAGTACTGGTTATAAATCCATGTGTTGTTCCATGATCTAACATATTATTAGTATAGAATATTCATAGTGTATAATGGTGTTCTCATTTACAGGAAGCTCTTATTAACAGTGAAAAAAATCGTCGAATGGAACGCCTAAGGACTCACTATAGAAATGATGTCTGGGAGAAACGAAGTTCACCTCCCGAGGACTGGAGCAAGCCATTGCCTGAATGGATGGTGAAGCGCGACGAGAACACCTTCCTTGCGGCAAAAGCAAAAGAGATCAGGGAGGGATATGTAGAGGAAGGGAGTAAATCATCATGTTCAATAATGTGAGAATATAAAACAAAGTAGCTAAAATTATTTATAATAGGCAATAATAAATTTATAATAGATGTTAAAGTTACAACATGTATTTTATTTCCTGATAAATTACCTGAGATATTAAATACTAGATTTTATAAACCTTATGTACTATATACATATAAATCTTTGCTATAATATTCTGAATAGTTGAACATCAGTCAGTTCATTTGTATCTTGTTAACTAATTGGAAAGAGTTATCTATCACATAGATAGTCCTGACCTAGCAACTGACTCCTTATCTGTCTGATAAGACACACCACCGCCTTTAATTGTTCACAAACAAATAAGATGTAAGTATATTTAATGCATATCTTTGTAATATGAGTACTGTAGTCCGAGCTCTACAAATGAGTCGTGTGTTGTGTGGGAGCGCGGTGTCCCTACGATACATAAGTGCGACAATGGCGCGCAGCGCGTCGACTTTCCTCGTGGAAGAGCCAAAATATTCGTTCCTAAAAGAGTTGGGCATAAAAAAGACCAATGTTGGTGTTTTTAATGGAAAATGGGCAGCAAATGGTCAGGTAAGTTGGTAATATTTCATTGATTTAATAATAAACACCTGTATCAAGGACTTGTTACGTTACCTACATAGATCTTTTTTTTTTTCGTTGGAAACCCCTTTATCGGTCCCCTCCCGCCTCGGTGCAGACGAGAGGGGTATGTGGGAGTCCCTGCGCCTAATGGGCGCAGTATACCCACTAAAAACCAACGGTGTACCACCCTCCGCCATGCAGTAGGGCGCCGCGGGTCCATTTGACATGCTCCGTTACACCTACATAGATCTCAATTGGCTTTATACGAGATATATAAAAATGAATTGCTGTTCGTTAATCTCGCTAAAACTCGAGAACGGCTGGACCGATTTGGCAAATTTTGGTCTTGAATTATTTGTGGTATTCCAGAGAAGGTTTAAAAGGTGAATAAATATGAAAGTCCACGCGGACGAAGTCGCGGGCACAGCTAGTACGAGATATAAATTCATTGGATTGGCGACAACCATATTTCTATCACTTCCTGCAGGGTTATCTAGTGCCACAGCTCACACTCCCGACGAATACTATGAACAGCCTCTCTGATGGAGTGTTGATGCTCTTACATGATTGGGTATCCAGTAGCGGCAGAAAAATAGGTCGACGATATAAAAAGAATCGCGGGAATTGATGACCGCTTGGCGCAGTGGTTCGAGCGTAGGCCGCTCGGTTCACTGCACATGGTGGTTGCGGGTTCGATTCCCGCTAGGGTAACTTTCGGAAAGGGCCTTCTCGTAATTTTCCTTGGTCTGGGTGTCACTGAGATCGCCCCCAGTCCATTGTACGGTACCCAAGCGTTGCTTAGTTTGGGACTATACAGTTGGTGTGTTCGTCTGGCGATATTTATTCATATTATATTTATTATTATTTAATTCCTGAATGAGTAGCGCGATGATGATAGGATAGATGGTTAGCTCGCCCGAACGAAAACAGGCTTATACCCGTACATACTCAATACATATTTACTTGAGTAAGTACCTAGCTACGTTGTAGGTACATGCGAAATTTATCAGTAATGAATTGTGGGTTCAGTGAGCTATGCAAACGTAGGTAAATAACGACGCAAATCATGATAAGACTAAAATAAGCGCAAAACATTCGTATTCTCGTACAGTGCCTACTGCCTACAATATGTTACATTGGAGGCCCTATTATCTCTGAATTAGCGTATATAAAATAGATACGAGCCTACCCAAACTTGCCGAACTCCTCAGTAGGTACCTACTGCACTACTTCGGCAAGTTTGCAGCGAAAGGCTATATGTAGGTACCTTACCTAACCTAGGTAGGTACATACCCAATACCAAGGGCCATTCACGACGACGGTTTGTAAACTCACAAGAAGGGGACCCGATAAAAAGGAGCTAGGAATGCATCGAAGTTTTGCATAAATGTAGTCCTTTTTTCTTGACGTAAAAAATACGCGGCACTTACCCCATATTCTGGTATTTCATACAGGTAATCCAATCGATCAGTCCAGCGAATGGTAAAATAATAGCGGAGGTGCAAGCCGCGAGCCCCGCGGACTATGAAGCCTGTGCTGCGGCGGCGCAGGCGGCGTGGCGCGCTTGGGCGGAGATGCCCGCGCCCGCCCGGGGCGAAGTCGTCAGACAGATTGGAGACGCACTCAGGGACAAACTGCAGCCCTTGGGGCAGCTGGTGTCCTTGGAAATGGGTGAGTCATCTACGAACATATTTTAGATGTCAACTCATTTCTATATAACATTAATTAATAACAAGATTGTTACATACCTCTCATCGTATTTTGGTTTTCAATGTCCTAATATCTGGCCGTAAGCTTGAACCTGAATAAGTTTTTAAATATAGCTTCTACCTGCCTCTACTGGCTATAATCCTCTAGACCGTACAAGTACCCACGCCAAATCATTTATAACAGCCACTTTTTTTAATACCCCACATCGCGTGAAAAAAAGTTAATAGTACCCACAATATTTTTACAACCAAAATCTTTTTGCAGGTAAAATCCTCCCCGAGGCTATAGGCGAGGTGGTGGAGTACATCCACGTGTGCGATCTGGCGCTGGGGCTGTCCCGCTCGCTGCCGGGCACCATCTTCCCGTCGGAGCGGCCCGGGCACGTGCTCATCGAGAAATGGAACCCGCTCGGCGCGGTCGGCATCATCACGGCCTTCAACTTCCCCGTCGCCGTGTTTGGATGGAACAGTGCCATTGCCATGGTATGTATGGAATAAGACTATTGCCATGGTATGTATGGAACAGTGCTATTGCCATGGTATGTATGGAACAATGCTATTGCCATGGTATGTATGGAACAGTGCTATTGCCATGGTATGTATGGAACAATGCTATTGCCATGGTATGTATGGAACAGTGCTATTGCCATGGTATGTATGGAACAATGCTATTGCCATGGTATGTATGGAACAGTGCTATTGCCATGGTATGTATGGAACAATGCTATTGCCATGGTATGTATGGAACAGTGCTATTGCTATGGTATGTATGGAACAGTGCTATTGCCATGGTATGTATGGAACAATGCTATTGCCATGGTATGTATGGAACAGTGCTATTGCCATGGTATGTATGGAACAGTGCTATTGCCATGGTATGTATGGAACAGTGCTATTGCCATGGTATGTATGTATGGACATGTGTCAGTCGGAAGTTACGGTCCCCCGCTACTCGCAAACCACCCACAGACTTATTTTTAAATGATGAAATTACTGTACCCGTTACTTGAAGATATGTATGTTTTCATATGCTTCACTTTATCATCATAATAAAAACATACATGAACGATAACAATTAAACAAGCCAACATGGCTAGTGGATAGTGTTATCACGAATTAATCAAACAAAGTGTTATCTCACTATAATAACATCTCGGTATAGGATAGGTAAATATAATTTTCTGGTTTTGATGGTGTGAAAGAAAATAGATATTATATTCCGTATGAATCGCCAAAAAGGCCGCTATGGATGCATCTAGGTTTTCATAACATTACTATAAAATCATGCAAAATAATGAGTTTCGATAAATACTACAATTTAGCCGCCATCTGAAACAGTATTTATTACTTAATAAAAAAATACAAAATAGGTATATCAAGTATGACATAATATTCTATATAACACATGGCTACAATTTTTGTTATAGGACAAAATAAGACAGGAAACAGCGATATTATTTAATAAGTTGTTTTCCTACTAATAAGAAAATCTCAATCAGGGTAGACGTACTTTTAATTGGTTTGCAGATAAGATAAGAGCATAAAACAAATTAATAACAACTTCAAAGGTATGTGGTGACGTCAGCGTTTGGAAGCCATCGGACACCACGCCTCTGACTGCGGTCGCGGTGACCAAGATCGTGGAAAGCGTGCTCCAGAAGAACAACATTCCTGGCGCGGTGGCCTCACTGTGCGTTGGCGGCAAGGACATCGGGCAGCAGCTGGTCAAGGATAAGAGGATGAAGCTAGTCTCCTTCACTGGGAGCACTGCTGTTGGGCAACAGGTATGGAAATAACTGCTATCAGAGAAAAATGTTAGAGTACAAACACTCTTCAAGAATTCTTGGCAAGAAACGGCAATTTCACGATGTCTTTTTGTCATGATCATGTATTGTGCTAAAGGAGAGGGATACTTCTAAGAGCTCCTCTATTCTTGTCAACAAAGTAATTTCACATAGTGATTTCAGTGGCGGATTTACAAATTTCCAAGGTGCTGTGAAGTTTTTACCGCCCTTGCCTCTACAATGAAATTGCACGTAAAATAGCCATCGGCAAATCTTTCGTTGCAGAGTTCTATCTGTAAAACATCAGAAAACCGCCATGTCATGCAGAAATCTTTTTGATTACTTTGCGGTAGCAAAAAAGAAATCGGTTTCCAAATTTGCCGCCCTAGGCTCCAGCCTACTCATTTACCAGCAGGCTGAGTACAGCCCGCTGGTAAATCCGCCACTGAGTGATTTCATTCTTGTTAATTTAGGTGGGAGTGGAAGTTCAACGACGTTTCGGACGCCACCTTTTGGAGCTCGGTGGAAACAACGCAATCATTGTGAACTCCGATGCGAACCTCGACCTGCTGCTGAATGCGGCTCTGTTCGCGTGCGCCGGCACCGCGGGCCAGCGGTGCACCACCACCAGGAGACTGCTCATCCACAAGAAAGTAAATAATCATTATTTCGAATTACCAATACTATAATTGATTATGACGCCGAGTGAATCACTTGCTATAAATCGACCTCATTTATTATATAAAGATATACTTAATCATAATAATAACGCCTTTTAAACGTCCCACTCCTGGGCACGGGCCTCCCCTCAACACGAGGGGGATGAAGGCCATAATCCACCACGCTGGCCTAGTGCGGGTTGGCAGATTTCACATGTCTTTCGAAAATTGTTTAGATTTTCTAATCATGCAGGTTTCCTCACGATGTTTGCCTTCACCGTAAGCAAGTGATAATCATATAGAAATTATGATTCGCACATAGATTTTGAAAAACCCAGAGGTGCGAGCCGGGGTTTGAACCCAAGACCTTGCAAGACGCGTGCTTAACCAATTTCCTATCACTGCTTATACGATACGGCGATAAAGATATAAATAAGAACATCGCTAAACAATTATTTTAACACACATGTTTACACTACAGGTATTCAATGAGGTGGTGACTCGTCTGAAGAAATCCTACGCGGGTGTGATCAGTAAGATTGGTGACCCTCTATTGTCCGAGACGCTGATCGGGCCGCTACACACGCCCGCGGCCGTCGACGCTTACAAGAGGACTGTAGCCGAGGTGGTCAAACAGGGAGGCAAAATTGAATTTGGTGGCAAGGTTAGAATCACCCTCTTACTAAATCCTACTAATATTATAAACTAGTTGCTGCCCGCGACTTCGTCGGCGTAGACTTAAGGAAAGTATTCTATGTGTTAATCCAGGTTATAAAATATCTGTGTTCCAAATTTCTATCGAAATTTGGAATACAGATAGTTTATAACCTGGATAAATCATAGAATACTTTACTATACGCGGACGAAGTCTAGTTTATTATAAAACAGACGAAAAGGAATTTGTTATAAGTTTAACGTTTTTGTCTGTTCACCATACCATGAATTTGGACTGGTAAAGCGTTTTCACATAAACCAGACACATCATCATAAATGTTTCGTCAGTGAAAACGAGAGTGATGGCTAGATGGTTTTGTAACTTCGAAAAGGATGAACCAATTTTAATGCATGTATGCAATTCATGGCGTTTTCAAGATAACAGAATGAGATAAAGTTTTAAGCAAAATAATGAGCGAATTATTCTGTTCACATAATTATTCGACGACCGCCTGGCGCAATGGTTCGAGCGTAGGCCGCACGGCTTACTGCACATGGTGGTTGCGGGTTCGATTCCCGCTGGAGTAAATTTTGGGAATGCACTTTTCGTAATTTGACCTGGTCTGAGTGTCCCTGGGATCGCCCCCAGTCCATTGTGCGGTACCCATAGTACAAGCGTTGCTTAGTTTGGGACCATAGAGTTGGTGTGTCAGTCTGAAGATATTCATATTTATCCAGGTGATCGAACGCGAAGGCTACTTCGTAGAGCCGACTATTGTCACGGGGCTTGCTCACGATTCCCCACTGGTCAAGACTGAATGCTTCGCGCCCATCGTATATTGCATCGAGATCCCAGACTTGGATACTGGTATCGAGTACAATAATGAGGTCGAACAAGGACTGTCCTCGAGCCTTTTCACAGAAAACTTGGGAGACGTATTTAAGGTATGTAAAATTTGGTTAAGCCTGCACTACACTGTCACCGAGACTGTACAATATATGGCGAGAAAAGAAGAAGAGATGTTCTTTATTCTTGCGGCTTTCACTCTCTTTGTTTTCGGATCGTTGTCGGCATTTTGAGTCGAGATAAAATAAATGGAACATGTAAAGAATGAATTACACCAGAGTTTATTCACAGTGATTTAATTAATCACTACATAAATGAAAATAAACTTAAACAAGGGTTACACAGAATCAAGACGATAATATAATTGTAAAAACCCGACATAAAAATTGAACGCGGCGCGCGCGGGAAGACTTCTCCTGATGGCGCGTCCGTAGACGCGCCATGATTGGTCGGTCGTGGACTTCTGGCGCATGCGGAAATGATCAAAGAAACTCATAAAGAGGAGTCAATGTAGGTTTTAATTAACTAAATTTTAAATATTGCCGCGCATCCGTTACAAACATTATTAAATATCTAAATACATCTAGGTGTTCGGACCGTACAGGCGTTGGTATACATCTAAAATGGGGCTGGTATCATTTTTTAAAAAAAATTCCAGTGGATCGGCCCCCACGGCTCCGACTGCGGTATCGTCAACATCAACATTCCCACGAACGGCGCGGAGGTGGGCGGCGCGTTCGGCGGCGAAAAGGCGACCGGCGGCGGCCGCGAGTGCGGCTCCGACGCGTGGAAGAACTACATGAGGCGGTCCACCGTCACCATCAACTACTCCGGCACCATTAAGCTGGCGCAGAACATTAAGTTCGGAGACGACTGAAGATAATCACATATTCTAGGTGAAACAAAAAGGGTATACAATTTTTTTGCAACTTAACTTTGTAAATCCACAACTATCGGCTTTGTGGGACAGTTGAAGTAGTAAAGGTTTTGTAGACTTATGAAATTTGTCCACAGATGAATCGCAGTAACACCTTTTGTTTTCCAGTTTCCTCCAAAGCTGATAGTTTTAGAATTACAAAGTTAGGTTTGAAAAAAAAGTATACCCTTTCTGTTTCAACCTGTGTGTTAAAATGTTGGTACGGAGATGCCATAGGTTTAAGGCAAAAGAAATCTCGCGATGCGTATTTTAATTTGGAATACTTTAAGTCAATAAATGAAACGATTTGTAATCTCTGTATTATGTGTTCGTAATAAAATAAGTATCTATACATAAGAGTTTATATACAAAAAACCATTTTGATACACCATACTGTAGATTTGAATAAGTACAACAGTTGAATACTTCCCGAGTTTATTTAAGCACTTTTTCAGTTCATTTTATGATTTTAATTATTTTAGTATGTATATACAAAAACATATCTTACATAAACGTATTTTATAGAATTCAGTAATGATAATAACTATGTAAAAGGGTCGCACAAGCATGTGACATAATTTACAAGGCTCAGTTGGTCTAACTGACCATAAAGTCTGCGATGGATAACCCGTCGATACAAATGCATGGGGAGTTACGGGTTTCGGTTCTGACACTATCTCGCCTTCATATTCCTTTCCCCATAACATAAATGTGAGTCTGTCTGGATAAGGTCACGTGTGTAGTTGGTGCAATCGCCACAAGTCCACCGCGATGTCCAGCGAGTGTTGTTTGTGGAACCTGTACGTGGCCGGCAGGTCGTATTTCATTTCTGCTATCACACTGCCTTTGATACCCCAATCTTTTATTTTCTTTTCTATATGTGATCTGTAACAAATGAGATTTTTTATAGGATTTTATTGGGCAAGGAGACACAAGAATAAATGCATTTTTGCATCAGGATATTGTGTACCAACCTTTTTTTTTATAATATATGGCTCTGACCTTTTGGACAATTCTGCCAATGTCAAGTGAGGTCAATACACGGTATGCACTGGAGAGTTTGGCCAGTGTGAAGCGAAATAAAAACCAAAATAACGAATTGATGTTGAAAAATTAACACACACAACAAACACATACCATTTACAGGACATGTACCAACCTTGTGGATGACTTGTGTAACGAGTAGACACTGTCACAGCTGAAGTATGTAGCCATGCGAAGAAACTTCATGTCAATACCGGCATTGTTTTTTGTACCAAAAGGAGGATTCATGAGTACTGTATCATAACATTTCTCCCATCTGAAAATTTGAACAAAGTTAGTACCATGACAAAAATTGAATAATGTATTGTGTCGGAAACCTGCAATAAACTTTCCGAGAATTAACGCGAGGACAATTCTTTTACAACTCTAGTGCAAGAAGTATACTGAGAGAAATTCTCGGTCGGCAAACATTTCTTGTCATTAATGTAGATGGGCCTTTATTTTACATAGATTTTTTTTTAAATCATTTGATGTTTATTACCTGCAAGCTTTTGGTTCGAGAAAGTCGCATTTTACAGCATCAATATTAGTAACTTCAAATTCATCAACATTCTCCTTTAGGACCTGTAGAGCGTCGTCGTCAATGTCAACGGAGGTGACGGCGCCCGCGCCGAGCAGCGCGGCGCCTATGCCCCACACACCGGGCCCGCAGCCCGCGTCTAGTACCATGCAATCTTCTATAGAACCATATTGTGTCTGGAATAGACAAACACTAGCTTGAACACCTATTATTAAGTTTAGTAATGACTTTCAAGTGATTAAGATTGTAACCATATAAATGTCAACTTTTGTTGATTCTGTTCTCTCTTTACAATACAAATAGAGATAAAGCTAAAAATATTTATAATATACTATTTGACCCGACAGACGTTGTCCTGTCTTAACTTTGAATATTTAATTTGAATTGTTCCGCTGAACTTTCTTATGTTTTCCTTTCATAAGAACCTTCTTCACAACAAAAAAAGAATTAGCGAAATCGTTCCATCAGTTCACGCATGATGCAATGACCAAGAAATTAGGTATATATAGATTATATGCGCATACTTTAAGACTATAAAAATGATGAAATACATTGTTCATACAATTTTAGTCAAGTCTTGTTTGTGTTCCAACTGTATTAGCCTGACTATCAGCCAGCAATCAATGGTCATATTTTCATTAGGCATCCCCAAACTTGTATTATATAACACTCTGGCATAATTGGTGCGACACACATGATGATTTAGACCATTCTAAACATAGTTTACAACTTAGCTTAGGCGTAACAGTGGCGCGAGTGAGTTGATGACCTAATCCCATTAAAAAAAATAACTTAAACTCGTTACATGGTTTTACCTGTATGGTATACAAAGCAAAAGCTGCAAGATGAGCTGGGGTCTCATACTGCTCATACTGTATCTTGGGTTTTGTGAACCCATTCAAACTCTCCAAGTGGCCCTGCAGGGTCTTCAGCTTCATCCTCGCAGACATTGCTATATTCACTTGCTATCAAATCGGGGTAGTACTGGCAGTATCTGGTTTCCAAATGAAGAGTCTTGAGAGACGAAGAAACCACAGGATGTGGCGGTTGCGTGCTGTAATGCAGCTCGATGACTTGTATTCACTATGTTAGCTTCAGGTAATTGTGGGAAACCCTGTGAATAAATTGGAAAAATATATCAGATGAGTGTTTTTATTAAAACTAGAGTAAACTTGCCTGGAAGAAGTATGAATTATTGAAAATTAATCCACATGCCAGTGCCAGTACAATGAAAGCATAGGTAAGTACTAAAACGCTGGAGCTGATTCTGTTGCCTAAAAACATTGGTGTTTTGTTTCATACATTATGAGTTACGCTAATGACAAGGACCCCAATACAATTTAGTCAAGTTTAATTAGTGTATCTCAGAATTGAATTAAGTACTTAATTAAAATAATTATTCAGTTCTGCTTCTGGCAGATACTCTATAAGGCCTTGATTATATTTTAAAACCACTTTGTTAACTATTTATAGCTTCCTACAGCTATGTAAATCACTATAATTAGCTTACATTTAAACTTGCCTTATCTAAATATATATAACTCAAAGGTGACTGACTGACTGACATAGTGATCTATCAACGCACAGCCCAAACCACTGGACGGATCGGGCTGAAATTTGGCATGCAGGTCGATGTTATGACGTAGGCATCCGCTAAGAAAAGATTTTGATTAATTCTACCCCCAAGGGGATAAAATAGGGGATGAAAGTTTGTATGAAACTTTGTCAATTAAATTCCACGTGGACGAAGTTGCGGGCACAGCTAGTTAACTTATATAAGTATAACTTTGAAATGTATTCCAGGCCTTATAATATTGAGTTACTTACAGCAGTCGCGGACACTGGTGGGATGGAGCACATAGGCAGCTGGTTGACAGGGCTCGGCTGTGACAGCGATATGGAGGAGGTAGTCAGCGGGGTCACGGCTCCCTGCTTCAACAGCATCTGTTTCTTCAGCTGAAGCTCCTCTAATATCTTCCTATTGGTCAGCTCTGAAAACAATAATAAGAATAAATTTATTTTTGAACAGTACTTCTTTTGTGAACATAAAATAATTGGTACGAGGAATTTATTCAAGTAACTAAATAACGTTATTACATAGAAGGTTTGACTGTGGATCCCAAACTGAGCAAGAGCTTGTATCTTTAGATACAAAATAGAGTAACAAAATAAAAATATACAAATTAAAATAACCAAAGAAAGAAAACTTTGCAAGCATTACCATTATCGTTTAATACCAAAGTAATATGGTAAAACAGAACAATACAACTAATATATAATATGAAATACAAGATAAAACTTCTGTGAAGTTATTGTAAACTAACCTCTTTGTGCGTTAGGCTGAGGAAACGCCATCTAATAAATTGAGCTACTGCTGATGATGAAAATCATAAAAGCTAAAGTAATTATTTTTATGAATAGGATATTAGGATCATCAATATGTTGCACAAATCTAAATTGTATAAATGTTTATTTGAGGTAAATAATAACCAAACTAAAGGCTGAAAGTGACACTGACACAGTATATACAAGGTACTCTGGGACTGACATGGACTGACACTCACTACCAATACGTACTCTTTGCCACAGATTAGAGATATGTAGCAAGCTACTCTGTGCTCACTACGGAAATGGCTGACCTGACAGTCAGTATGACAGAGCATGAGATCACAGAGTATCTAAAAACCGTTTATTTTCCAGTTTATTTTCGTTAGATGGTCAAATCTCAGACTTTTACCTTCCTTGATCACCTCACCACCGTTGCATTGTGTGGACCGGAAGTGGTAGGTTGGTAGTGCTAAGACCCAGAAATACTAAAAGCAAAAGGAGAATACTATTTCTATTGCATTTATCCAAGTATTTATCACAGAGTACTTTGTGCATATTTATAATTTCCTGACCTGTGGCATTTATGCACAGAGCATTTATGTAGTTAGCTAAACGCACAGAGTTATAATGCTAAACGCAAACTTATTTGACGTAGCAGGGAGGGGAGGTATTCACAATAGACGGAGTTTCCGTGTCGGAAACAACAGCTTCCATTCTTCTTCTAATTCATATGTAAAAGAAGGATGGCAGCTGTCGTTACGGATATCGGACTCCTTCCGTTCTGTCAATTTAGAATACCTCTGCTGTACTGCGCTTCCGCAGCCATACGATTGTCACTGACCAATCGTCGCAATCGGTTTAATGCGAGGGTAGTTCGGAGTTCAGTTACAAGAAAAAACAGATCAATCAGCAATTTTATCAGGTGGGGTACCTGCTTTATATTATTTCATATTAGCCTTTGTCGGGTACCTTGTTTCTAGTGGCTTGTGGTGCTATGAACGAAGAAGTACTTTTTATATTTCTAGATAAATCAGAGTAAATTCCCACACTCTGCCTAACTGGGGCTCAGTTGGGCACAGCTTAGCAGTGGACAAGAGGAATAACTCTTTGTTACTTATCTATTAAGTATTATCAAATGTCTCCTCCGAAGCATCACCACTGGCTTTGTCAGTTTATTATTATTCAACTTATAAACATGGTTTAAAAAAGGCTATAGGTCATCATCGAGATACTTGATTACATAGTTTGGCGGCGCCCCACCATCACTGGGGACGCCTAGTTTTGTTAGCACGCGCTTGCCCTGCGTGCCAAGCTTCAAGAACAATGGCCAGTAGTGGATATATTACACATGCGGTGCTTCTTCTTTGTGAACTGTTAGCGCGATTGTCTACACTCTATATCATACATTGACACGTACGAAGGACTTTCTGATAGAACATTACCGTACTTGGTTTGGGAACACCTTGAAAACAGCAATAGATTTTATATAAAAGCATTTATTTTAAAACAATGTAGGTAATAATATACTTTCGGATTCTTGGCAAAACAGTCTCACATAAGCAAGTCAACATTTGGCCTCTCTTAAGAATAAACATAAGACTAACATGCGCTGCCATAACTCACAAATGAATGAACTGAAATATCAGATAAATAATTATAAAAGGACAAATATAAAATTATTTTAATGTCTACATTGCAGTTAGCATTGCATCTTGGTTGAGCAATCTTAGATTAATTTGTTTATTAACGTAAATTATTCTAAATAAAAGGGAACATTAACATTACTAGAATTGACTCACAATATTAGCAATATATAAAATAAACAAAAAAACATCTACTGTATCTAAATTGTATCTTCCCTTACCTGTCTTATTTAGCAAACAATCTTGGCACGTTAAGGTTCATTTTTAAATAACTATTTCGTATATATAATTACTAGTTCCCCCACACATAGTTACATTAAAAATGTTAATTCATATGTAATGTTGTTAATATAATAGCGTTTTTTATAATTTTGATCGACGAGTTACATCACAAGGAGACATGCCATAATTGTTTACTCAATACGGCAATTTAGGAAAAATAGAGTGTAATTAATTAACAGTTTTCACAGACGCAGACATTACAGTCCACAATGAGTTTGTGGTTCAGTATTGATAAAATTTGATAATAAATGCACAACAAAAATATAATTTCAGTTGCCTTTGTCTTTTATGATTATAAAAATATTCATATAACAATTTAGAAATAATTATAACATTTTTTTTTCTATAAACAATTTGGAATAATATTGCACAAGCTCAAAGCTAAATTATTATTATGTGCATTTCATAAATACTATAAGTAATATAACAACAAACCAACACAACTCTTCGTAACTCTAAGACATTAGCTTTTATGACTTTTCTAATAATGACACAATATTATTTAGATCACCGACAACCATAAATCCAGGGCAGGGTGGATGCTGCGGGGATTATATCCTCCGAGTGAAGTTAATTTTGACTAAGAGCACATGAATATGGAGAATATCACAGGCAAATCGGACCACTAGAGGCGACCAGGTGACCACTACAAGTCGTGGCGCGACAAAAGGTACCTAGGTTGATTTTATAATTGTCGAAATACATCTGTTACTCTAAACTACAATGTGACCGCTCCAACAAAACATTATTTTTAATAATTTTCTCAATTTGTTCAAAAAGTATCAGCGCTGAGTTGTCACCACTAGACTTTCTTAAACGGCATTTGTTCCATCCATGATATGACTACAAGTCCAATGATGAAAACTCTGTACACTTATAATAATAAAAATAAAAACGACTTAAAACAAATAAAAATACAGATAAGCGACCACATTGTCCGTCCTCCTCCCCCACCTAGTGTTGGTTTGTTTGAAAATATTTTCACAGCGCAGGAACAAACACATTCTGGACTAAATAAAATCTGAAAAATGATAACAACATTTGTTTTTAAAGACTAGCACGTAATTTTGGCACAACGCTGTGTCCTCGCAGAGCACAGTGGCATCGATGTTGTTCTCTTTATATACAAAAGTTTATAGATTTTTGCTCAGTGAAAACTATAGGGCGGTTCGGATAGACTCAGGGTCGGGTGGCGACTTTAGCGTGCCAGACAGCGCTGGCTAGGAACTGATCGCGGCCGACTCGCCCCGGGCGGCCCGAGGCTACCCGACCACGCCGATATCGCGCATTAGGGTTTCACAAACCACACTACGACTGGCTGTCGGGAATTTAGATTTCGATTATCATTACAATAGTAAGCGAAGAAAACATATTATCAATATTTAATATTTGTGCCCAATGTGTCATGTTCGATGTATCGTTTTAAATTTATTTATGAAACCCTAACCAACAGTGACCGATCGTATCGCTCACATCAATATGGACAGCTGCCATTACAATCGTAAAATGCAAAATAATGTATATTATTATTTTTTTAGTACAAAAAATTATAGTAAATAATTAAAAAAAAACTTATTTGAGTAAATAAATTCTCTTGTTCCATCGCTCATTCAGTGCTATTATAAGCCAGAGTGTAAAAATAACAGCTTGCCACAGCGGAGGAAGCATCCGATCTAATAGACATTACCCTGTCGTTGGTGGAGGTTTTACGTGTCAACTTGAGGATATCATTATTAAACTTAGAGTATTAACGAATATTATGTATCAAAACTATTCTAGGGTACAAAAGCCGTCGAGAGCTCCGTTGGAACGCCGCCGCCGGGAGCGGGCGCGCGTGCGTGGGAACCTTTATTTTTACACCCTGCCACAATGAGTATTTTACCCCAACAACACTCTTAACTCCAAACAGTACATACCTAACACTTTCCCTGTATAAATATATTATAGTCTTGTAAAAGAAACCTTCGAAACCTCATAGGTCATTAACACTACGTGAGAAATTACACAAGAGCATTAGGATACAATATATTGCTACGAGTTTAACTTATCATTTGGCACTAAATTAACATATTGCATCTCGAGCATTCGTCACATAGTATTTTAACTTGCAAATCCTTTAACTCTCAATTTATCATTTCTAAATTACAATTAATTTTCATTTACTTCCTAATGATATAAATTTGATCGGGCCAAAACTCTCCATGTTCTATGTGGATGTGATATGAGCTATTAACGAAATACACATATTTCATATTTATATTGAGCAATCTGATCATTCCCTTCTCACTATAAAATACCTAAAGGTGATTTTAGTCGCGGGAATGTGTGCTATATCAAACATTAAAACCGAACTCAATAGACAAGACGCTTTTCCGGCAAGTAAAATTTGGCAAAATTGAGCATTAAGACTTTCAATTGGCATCGTAAAATATTACATATCAGTAAGATTTTACTACGTAGCACTGCGTGACTACTTATATATCCTAACTCTGGTAACTGTAACTTATACATAGGTACACCAATCACTAACCCTCTTATTAATAAAACGCGCATAGCGGGGGAATAATTACACACCGAATTATCCCTTTCTGTCACCAGTAATTTGAAATTCGAAAGAAGAAGACACACCATGCTATATCTATTCGCGAATTGTCTCTTCTGTCGTCAGTAATTTGAAATTCGAAAGAAGAAGACACACCATGCTATATCTATTCGCGAATTGTCTCTTCTGTCGTCAGTAATTTGAAATTCGAAAGAAGAAGACACACCATGCTATATCTATTCGCGAATTGTCTCTTCTGTCGTCAGTAATTTGAAATTCGAAAGAAGAAGACACACCATGCTATATCTATTCGCGAATTGTCTCTTCTGTCGTCAGTAATTTGAAATTCGAAAGAAGAAGACACACCATGCTATATCTATTCGCGAATTGTCTCTTCTGTCGTCAGTAATTTGAAATTCGAAAGAAGAAGACAAACCATGCTATAACTATTCGCGAATTGTCTCTTCTGTCGTCAGTAATTTGAAATTCGAAAGAAGAAGACACACCATGCTATATCTATTCGCGAATTGTCTCTTCTGTCGTCAGTAATTTGAAATTCGAAAGAAGAAGACAAACCATGCTATAACTATTCGCGAATTGTCTCTTCTGTCATCAGTAATTTGAAATTCGAAGGTAGAATACAAAGTATGGTGTAACTATACAACCGTTAAACCACGTTTATTATAATAAAGGGGTTTCAGGTGACTGCTAAAGACGCGCAAATAGTGTACTGTGTAGCGCAGACCATGTAAACGGCGAATCCTTTGTTTGTTTGACACCCCGCCGAGCGCAGTCCCGACCCACCCCTCCTACCCCCTTATTAATAAACTTGGATTAGCGGGCGAATAGTCACACACCGAACTATCTCCTCCTGTCATCAGTCCTTTGACATTCGATAGAAGAAGACTACGTATGGTGTAACTACACAATCACTAATACACGTTTATTGATAAAGGTGTTAGGTTATATTCACACGAGATACATTTAGACAGAAAGCTGGCTACACAATTGCAGTTTCCAAAACCACATTCAAACTGCAATGTAGCAGCCGCCTTGGGCCCAGCGCACACCGCTGGAGGCGCGGCGGAGAGCAATTGAAGACAACAATTTAATATAAACCTTAACTACCTTGACATACGGTATGTATGAGCAGTCGCGCGTATGCTCTTGTAGTAGCTTGAGGGTGCTCCGAGCACCGCGTGCGCATTTATTCAAGCGACCGTATGTCAAGGTAGTTAAGGTTTATATTAAATTGTTGTCTTCAATTGCTCTCCGCCGCGCCTCCAGCGGTGTGCACTGGGTCTTGCGTTCCTGATGCAGCTCTTCTGAATATACTCTTACGCGTTGCAAGAAATAGTTGCTGTTATCAAACCCACTTCAGTACTCTATCCCAAATATACAAAACGCGATAGGAACTCCGCTCGGCCGCCGAGCGGCGGTCCGTTCCAATGATCTGACGTGACATGATTTTATTTGTACAACATGTACAATATAGCGAAAAACTAAATAATTACAAATTGATATGACATAATATGAGACTTTATAATTACGAGAAATTTAGTTATTGTTCAAAAGAACTCTATATATGACCGTGGACTTCTCAAGAGATCTTTCCAATTTACTAACTACATTTATAACAACTTGGTTAAAATAGTATTAAAATGAAATAAAACATTCTTTATCAAATAATAGTTATTGCTTTTTTGATATGACAGACATCTGTGCGCAGATGCGTTCGCGGTGCCGCGGCCGGCGCGCGGGCTGGGCTCGCCCACATGAGCGCCGCGCCGGGCTCGCCGGCTCGTACACACTACATCCGTACGAACAGTATTATAATTACGTTATAACTCTTAAATGTATATTTTAAAAATATGACTGCTTTATGTATATCCATCATGATCACAGCTCTCCAAAGACTTTACAATATCCAAACCTTGACGCTCCAAAATAAATTCTTTATTATCATTTACACCTATAAAACGAAATGACTATAATAATATCTATAAGATAGCTCTAAAAATTATGCCATTTTGATATATTTACTTTGCAATTGCAACGGTCCCTCGTACAGCACTTAAATGCCTCATATACAAATTTTAAAATAACGATGAAAATGACTCGATTTATATTTAAACGTAAAATAGAGGAAGCAATAAAACGACAGACCGACGTCTATAAAAACAATTTAGAAATAAAGCGGCAGTGTTCGCGAAAATTCGTGCAATAGAATCTAACTACAAGAACATGTCTTAGGAACCTGATAAATTATTGCTAGACCTTCGGGCACGACTCCTCCCCCACTCCTTACGAACGACAATGCACCCCGGCGCGGCCGGCGGATACATAACGAGATAAAATCTTATCAGTAGCCAATAGAAAAATATCACCTAAATAAATATGAATATTTTACACGTGCGACCCGCCGCCGCCGCTCGCCGCCGCGACGCCGCGCAAATAAATATAAATCTTCCGAACGAGCGGCGGGCGCCCCCCCCTACACCCCCCCCCCCCCCCGCCCCGGCCGCGCGCGCCGGGACCACGAGTATCTTAGAATTTTCTCTTCTTTTTTTTGGTAAAAAATAACAAGATTATGAAATTGATATGCAACACAATGGCGGCGCGCGGCATCACTGCGCCCCGCCCCCACTTTCGCCCTCCTCTGCCCCCGCGCCCCCTCGCGAGTGCTCCCCGCCCCCACCACCACCCCCGCCGCCTGGACCCTTCGAAGTGTCGCTGTACAAACAAAAACAGATCGTTTAAACAAATGCACCAACACAAATACACAATTAATTATCACCAGATTGACACACCAACTTATTAGGGTCCCAATCTAAGCAACGCTTGTACTATGGGTGCCGTACAATGGTCTGGTGGCGATCCCAGAGACACCTAGACCTGGGCAAATTACGAAAGGGCCATTTCCGAAATTTGCCCCGGCGGAATTCGAACCCAACCATCTTCTAAGACATGCAGCTTTCATTACGTTTTACTTCACCGTAAGCAAGTGATAATCGTATAGAAATTATGATGCGCACATAGATTTCGAAAATCCAGAGGTGCGAATTGGGGTTTGAACCCAAGACCTGGGGTCCGCAAGACGCGTGCTTCAACCAATCGGCTATCACAGTTTTATCACACTTATACCACATAACACTGATAATAATGATCATATATAAAACAGTACCTATTGCAACAAGATCGATGAACACATACAAGATTGCGTAAGCATCGGCCTTGGCGCTAACTGGCCACGCGAGGGTGACGAAATAAATGATTTGAAAAAATGTGAAAGTTTGAAAGATTGAAGTCAAATATTACGTATTACCAACTTAATTAGACAATTGGGATTTATGGAGGCTGTAATTAGATTACTAAACAAAACTGATCATGATTG
This sequence comes from Notodonta dromedarius, assembly GCA_905147325.1. NCBI lineage: Eukaryota > Metazoa > Arthropoda > Insecta > Lepidoptera > Notodontidae > Notodonta > Notodonta dromedarius. Next base: position 10,755,652 of record LR990161.1, on the reverse strand, counting down.
AAATGTATTTCTTTTCAACAACGCGATGAGGCATGACCTCAGTCCAGATCGTACAATAACAAAATAAATAAATTTCGCCAGACTAACACGAGCCTCAACTAAGCCACGCTTGTATTATAAAAAATAAAAATAGTCTCTATTTCCCTTTTTCCTATGCATGCATTAATGAATTTGATTAAGATATCGACGCTTGTATTATGGTGACGGTTTAATGGACTGGGGGCGATCCGAGTGACACCCAGACCAGGGGTTCAAGTCTGTTAACCGCTCGAATCTCGCTCGACTTGCACTCGACTCGCTATACTTTGATAATCTTCCGCAGTCCACCAACCACTCACCCATCCGTGCCGGCCGATTACTAAGGCTAGGGTTAATGCAAGTTTTGACAGCATCAAAAAAAATATATTTTCATTTCTTTTTTGACTACCGCTTGGCGCAGTGGCTCACTGCACATAGTGGTTGCGGGGTCGAATCTAGCCGGGGCAAATTTCGGAAATGGCCTTTTAATTATTTGGCCAGGTCTGGGTGTCACTGGAATCGCCCCCAGTCAAAAGTACGGTACACTACCCATAGTACAAGCGTTTCTTAGTATGGGACCATACAGTCTGGCGATATTTTTTATTTTGTTTTAATTAGGACTGGTCCCGCCACACACTCCCATCACCGTTAAATCATCTCCTGTAAACCACGATCGCCAATGTTGGCCAAAGATTACGTCAAAGTTTGACCCTCGACGAGTCCCGGGGAAAAGTTAAATATTTATTATTATTATTATTATACAGTGCACAGCAGCGCCTCTAGTGGAAACGTGTAGCTTTACTGGTACTGGTACTATTTGAAGGAGCTCAAAACTCATAGTAACTCCATCTGTAAGTACACTCACTAGTTAGAGTAGGAGGAGCGCGCGCTGCCGGCGGCCGCCGCGTCCGCGTCGCAGGGCGGGGGCCGCGCGGCCGCGCTCAGCAAGTAGTTGGTCGAATCGCTGAAACAGTTCGACAGCCTGCTATAAATTGTATTACTGTCTCGAGTCACATTGTACGTTCATATACTAACATACACCTTCAAACATATTGATCTTCTTCTACCTAGCCGTATCCCAATAGCTTTCATTCCATCCTAATTTATCTGAGTGCCATCGAGTGACATTGTACGTTAAAAGGTATACTAAAATACACCTTAAAACATATTGATCTTCTTCTTCCTAGCCGTTTCCTAATGGCTTACAAACTACGTTGCCATATAGATTGCCATCCGCCCTCAGAGATTCAACTAGTTTGACTATGGGCAACCTAAGGATACGCGTTCCGATCCGGTGGTAGACTTAAGGCTAAAGCGCCCATCTAGCCCGCAAAGTTCAAATTTTGTGAGTTCTTTTAGAATTTTTTCAAAATCTGACAGTAATAAAAGACAAATTTTGTAATTCGCGAAAAAGACCGTGTGCAGTGCATTTATTAATACATTTATTTTACTCTAAATATTATCACAGTGGATATGATACTAGTAAATCACTAAATATACAAAAATTGCCAGATTATCTGGATAGCTGTCGTTCTTGAAATGTTTTAGAGTAAGTTGGATATATTAATAAATGCACTGCACACGGTCTTTTTCGCGAATTACAAAATTTGTCTTTTATTATAGTCAGGTTTTGAAAAATTTCTAAATGAACTCAAAAAATTTGAACTTCGCGGGCTAGATGGGCGCTTTAGCCTTAAGAAAAATATATAACAATTACAATTTGTAAGTCCCCGTATGCCTTAACAAAATGAACGATTTTACTTGGGACTTACAACAATTTTTTGGCAGTTTTTTTTTACAATTTGAATGTCTATTACGACTGCAAAGATGTTGATTTGTCACTCCGGCTTCTGGGACCGCAATAATATCAAATGCATTAAAACCGCATGCAAACTACAATTTTGTAGACGGCATGCGGTTCGGATGCACCACGCCACGTTTGAATAGGTGAGTGTAATAGGTATTGAACGGCAAGCAGTGCTTCATCTTTAATTCATTCAATTTATAATAGATAGGTGATCCCCAATTAGCAATAATTATTGCAATAACATTGACATGGTCGTCTATATCTATGTGTTCCTCGAGGACGTCACAGCGTAAACGAATGTGGCAATTCCACGCCGATAGCATAGCACACATGGTGGCCGCGATAACCTCCGATTCATTGGTTAAACATAATAAATAATATAGTTTTATTGTCACTGTAAGTATCTGCTGCAGAGGTTAAATCATTTATCGCGGCTCAGGAGCAAATTATAACTTTTTTCACGTATTTGTGTGTATACAACGTACTAGTGAAAACACCAGATCAGTTCACATACAGGATATTTCAAGTCCGAAATAATCATTTTATTTATGCGAATTGATAATATAATTTTTCAAACTTCAAACATATCTGAACTGGTCTGGCATTTTAACTAGTAACTTGTATACGGAACGTATACGGGGGGGGCTGATATGTACATGCTTAGCGATTTATACTTATGACTATGACAAGAACGGCATTCAGTTTTAATAATGTACCAATAAAAAAATTAAGGGCTATATACCAGTTTTATTAATTACTAGTTGAGCCCGCGACTTCGTCCGCGTGGAATTTAACATACCAAAAAAGCCCGCTCCCGCGTTCTGAGCCCGCGTGACAGGACCCATTTAAAAAAATGTTGTTTTTCTAAAATAAAAGTAGCCTAAGTTACTTCTTATAACATCAGCTATCTACCAGTGAAAGTCCTGTCAAAATCGGTCCACCCGTTTCGGAGATACTCTCTGATTTCACGTGTTTTTATTTTTTAACGCGGAACCCTATTTTTTTTTCTAAAATTAAAGTAGCCTAAGTTACTCCTTATAACATCATCTATCTTCCAGTGAAAGTCCCGTCAAATTTGGTCCAGCCGTTTTGGAGATTATCCGGAACAAACACACAGACAGACAGACAAAAATGTTTTAAATCGCGTTTTTGTTATAGGTGTCGTATGTACTTTCATATGCATTTAGTGAAAAGGTGTTATTTTGATATTATAAACAGACACTCCAATTTTATTTATTTGTATAGAAGACGCAAATTACGTAGTGTCACAAGGTTTTGTGATTCCTCACGTTTGTATTGAGAACAATGCGATAAGGGAACCCATAGTAGTGCCATGTGCGCCGACGCCGCTGTGGTAGCATCGCGCATCGTGACCATAGTATTGTTACGTACTAGGGGTAGGTACAAATAATGCCGACTACGTGTATAAAGGGTTTATTCCGCTCTCCACAAACTTGACAAATACACAGTACTACACTAGTTCACTATCACTAGTTACATACAACAAACACTGTTCCGAATCACTTAGCAGTCACACAGTATTCCAATATAATCGCCTAGGTCACTGGTACATCACTCTTCGTTCGCTTACTTAAGTTCCGTACACTGTCGCTTCCAAGAAGTAACTAACTCGCTGCCCGTCGTCAACACCTTATATACGGAATAAAGATGCGAGCTGGTATTTTCCTGAACATTCTCGGTAGGTATGTAGGTAATAATAATCCAAATCGAATGATCTCGAGACCCATTGTCGGCTTCCCTTTGTATTCGTTCGCGAGTAGGTATTCGCAGCCGTCGCCGCGCCGATAACGCGTTCACTTTATACCTACATACCTACAGTCTCGAACATTCAACTTTTAGAGATCCTTCGTAATTATTCGATGGGGTTCATCTAGAATAACAATGCGTTTTTGTATCAAGCTGATAAAATAAGGATCCTTCGAGGTATTTGACCAAATAGTTTCTAAGTCGCAACAGTATGATGAGGGCTTAAAAGCACTCGCACCGGAATAGCCGGCCCCCTTTTATAAATTGATATTTAAAAAAAAACTTTATCGATACGTATATGGGTTTTTTCCGATACGCGAGTTCATTGTCTATATTGCCAATGCCTATTTTGTCAGTAAATAACCCTGTGCAACGTAATACAAAATGATGAAATACGAGCAAACTCAAATAATGTATCGATCGAATCGACGAACGACAACGAAATATCGATATTTTTGTCCAGTCCTACAGATTAGTCTTTGGTAGATAAAGCTTTATCCACAGTAGTAAGAGAATATCAGGTCACGCTACGGATTTCAACATAAGTGGTGGGAACACAAGACAAATTTAAGTTGTCATATGGTATAGCTCGTTCATTTAACGAAGACGCGGGTTGTGACCCCTATGACACTGTCATATGCGTCAATTTGCAATAATTCACGTGTTTTCCTGAAATTACCTGACTACCAGCTGGGATATTTTTTTTAAAGATACTAGCAATGTGATTTAGATCACATTACTAGTATTCCCGTTAGCCCCATCCAGCTAAAACTGCTTGTATTAGGAGTGGGCGCACTATTGACGCTTCCAAATAGTACAAAAACTTTTATCAATAGTTCACTGCGCTTTTATAACGAAGGGATATCAAAAATGTGAAAGTCCACCTGGCGGTCCTCATCCGGAGCGCGGCGCAGTTCTCCTTGCACTTGTACGCCAGCACCTGCTTGATGCGGCTGACCTCGACGTCGGGGAAGTGGCGGCTGACGTACGAGATGAGCGCGTGCACGCGGCGGCGGTCGAGCGGCGGCTTGGTGGGGCGCGACTCCTGGCCCGCGCGCGACCAGCGCTGCCCCGTCACCGAGCACGTGGCCAGCTCGATGGGCGAGAACAGCGCGGCCGCCAGCCCCCGCGTCACCTTCCGGTAGTCGCCCCACTTCACGCCCCGCAGCAACTCCTCGCGGATCTCCACGCCCTCCCCGAGCTTTATCTGGCGAACAGATTAAACGGTTTACATCACACGTTACGACGACGCTGGTTCCTGTGTAGGCAGGGAACTGTGATAACCTATTGTACAGATAATGTGATGCGAACTGACTTGGCCAAATATAGTTATGGACACAACAATTCTGTTGTTTCAAAATATTGACAAAACAAAAATATTGTTATATGATGTATGATTAAACTTGAGTTTGCACTGGCGAAACATGTTAACAAGAATATAAAGCGGTCAACATGTTTCGCCTGTGTAAACTCATGGTAAGTAAGAGAGGGATGGCAGTACATCTTCGGCCGTATCTATATATATATAACTCAAAGGTGACTGACTGACTGACTGACTGACTGACTGACTGACATAGTGATCTATCAACGCACAGCCCAAACCATTGGACGGATCGGACTGAAATTTGGCATGCAGGTAGATGTTATGACGTAGGCATCCGCTAAGAAAGAATTTTGATTAATTCTACCCCCAAGGGGATAAAATAGGGGATGAAAGTTTGTCATTTAAATTCCACGCGGACGAAGTCGCGGGCACAGCTAGTTAATAAATAAATCTTAAGTCTACTAGTTAATACGGTGCTTAGTAGAGTGTTATTTTGATTACGTATACCAACTACAAACAGAATTGAAGGACACTGTACTCAATGTATTTGACAGCTTTTTCTCGGCCGAAAGGTATGTATGAGCTAGATAGCTTCACTATATATATTTTTAGTTCTTTCACTTGTCAGTCAAACATAGTTATAATTTGTAGACAACAGAATGGGGTGCGCTGTCATATAAAACAACAAACGCGCAGATACACAACTTAAGGCTAAAGTGCCCATCTAGTCCGCGAAATTCAAATTTTTTGAGTTCTTTTAGAAATTTTTCAAAATCCGACAATAATAAAAGACAAATTTTGTAATTAGCGAAAAAGACCGTGTGCAGTGCATTTATTAATATATCCAACTTACTCTAAAACATTTCAAGAACGACAGCTATCCAGATAATCTGGCAATTTTTGTATATTTAGTGATTTACTAGTATCATATCCACCGTGATAATATTTAGAGTAAAATAAATGTATTAATAAATGCACTGCACACGGTCTTTTTCGCGAATTACAAAATTTGTCTTTTATTATTGTCAGATATTGAAAAATTTCTAAAAGAACTCAAAAAATTTGAACTTCGCGGGCTAGACAGGCGCCTTCACCTTAAACGATACATTGCAAAAATATGAGCAAAACGATAAGCGCATGAGACTAAAAAATAATATAAATTTTATCTATGACCTTCTTCAGACAAACAATAAAATGTTCATTTCAATTGTCAACTCGGCCAATGTTATATTGTGATGGTCAAGTTCACGAAGAGCCGATAGGGGTAGATAAATCACTTCTATGCCTACTGACATATATATATAAATATTACCTATATACCTTAACAAAAGATGGAAAAATATAGATTGTTCACAAACCAAACTTATCTTTTGTTAGATTACGTTTTTCAGAGCAACTAAACTGTGTGATATGTAAACTATAGAAGCCGAACTAAGGTCGGTGACCTCGCCCATCGTGTCATGAGATAGGCAGGGACCTCGGGTAAGGTGGCTGAACTGAACCACTATGGCCGAGCAAATTACAATACAACATTTTTTTTTATATTCTGCATTAAATCCCTCACTAGAGTCTGAGTATGACATTCAATGGGGATGATCACGATTTTTGGTATAGCATTTTACATAGTTTGTCCTACAATTATTAACAAATAAATAATTTTCGAAATAATCCTAGCGAGTTAAGTGTGACGTCATAACTGAGTAGTTTTATTAGACTTTAATAAGTAGCTATTACATTTGTATTAATTTAATATTTTTGAATAAAGAATATCGAAAAGGAATTGGTAAATATCCACTTGTAAGTTAATATAAAAATATACTAAATTGAATATGAGTAATCATCCCCATTATGGATGCTACCATTTACAGCAAAAGGCTCATTTAAATTTTAATATAGGCACGGGAAAGTCTCAAACTTATTTTGACTTTACAAATAAATAAAATTGGAGTGTCTGTTTGTAATATCAAAATAACACCTTTTCACTAAATGTATATGAAAGTACATACGACACCTATAACAAAAACGCGATTTAAAAATTTTTTGTCTGTCTGTCTGTTTGTTTGTTCCGGGTAATCTCCGAAACGGCTGGACCGATTTTGACGGGACTTTCACTGGCAGATAGCTGATGTTATAAGCAGTAACTTAGGCTACTTTTATTTTAGAAAAACATTTTTTTTTAAATGGGTCCTGTCGCGGGCTGAGAACGCGGGAGCGGGCTTTTTTTTAAGTTAAATTCCACGCGGACGAAGTCGCGGGCTCAGCTATTTTTTATATAAATCCTTACTACTATCTTGTACAATGGACAAAACAAAGCTTTGATCCAATACATTATTATCTAAAAGTAATCATTTACTGATGCAACCAAGATGTTTTTTTTTTTGTAAAAAATAGGGCGTCCCACACTCGCCACCAATTACTCCTGTAAGCCAGCCCAGCCTAGAGGACTGTCTACAAGCGTTTTTACAAATATGCACTCTTAAATGTATGAGAATTACACAAGCCAAGTGATCTAGTTATCGACTACAAATGTAATTCCCATACATCTCAGCGTAACGATTTGTAGAAACTATTGTATATATCCTATTGTCTAGAGGGCAGGTTCAACAATGGTGTCCAACAATGACCCTCTACGAATCCCGGGGAAAGTTAAATAGTCATGAAACCTGCACGAAACTACTGTACAGAGTTGTCTGCGTTAATTTAAAAATTAGAATGTGACGCAAACTTTCCTGGACAAGCTAAGTACAATGACTCAACGAAATAATTCATCATGGTGACCTCAGACAATGAGTTGCCTTGATTCATATTCTACGTGGACAATATTGAAGTCTGACTACAAAAACAAGCATGAAAAATCTAAGGACAGCTTCATGTTGTAATAGACAAGTCTGTTGTTAGTGAACAATGACTTCTTCTGAAGAAGATAAAATTGAGTTATTTACTAACGATCTCATCAAAGAAGTGTAGCGCAGGGTGACTCGGGGGAGGCCTGGCACACTCCAAACATTAGGTACGAAGCTTCATAAGTACATTTCCGGCTACGCCTTGGTGGACCCACGCAATGCGTTGTCGCGCATCAGAAAAGATAAAGAGTAACGCGATAGAAAGAGAGACCCTTGCAGGTAAATATAAATTTAGACATATAGCGCTGGTGTGTACGAGCTGAATTGCACTTTATTTCGCCGTAGCAAAGAGTCGCTATTTATTTAATTGTCTTTTCGAAGAATAGTGTTGTTAAGACGTGTATACTCACGAGTCTGGGCGCGGCGGGTGTTCCCCTCTCGTTCTCCCGCTTGATGACGAAGGGCAGCGCGCGCCGGTGCTGCTCCAGCCAGACGGCGTCAGGCACCGGCCGGTTGCGTCGCCCGTCCCATCTGCCCACTAACACAACCCACCATCAATGTTACACTTGCTCACTCAACACTCGGAGGCTCGTACAAAAAAATCGATCTCAAGTCTGAGAGCGATCTTGAAATGTCATTCTCATGTCAAAAGCGTACTCAAGACCGGTCTCAGGCTTGATTGATTTATTAATACGGGCCCGAGAAACACGAAACAAATTATACCTATCATACACAAATCACAAAAAGTTTGACATCACATATTTTATTCTCATTAACTTTTTTTCTAGAATTATGAAGAGATTATCAACTTTTTATGATTTGTGCAGTTAGAATACAAAAATACTAGGCTATAATGAAAATTTCGTAGATGTGATGATAATGCACTAATGATTGCACTTACTGTAAGTATTTTTTGCAGTAATAAGTGCAATAATTAGTGCATTATCTTTCAGTACCTAGATAAATAGTGAGTCCGTTGCCCTGTTATTATAGGTGCTCGATATTTTATATTTCAATACAAAACCATCATTAGGTGACTGTCTGAATGAGTAACTTATTTTGACCGCTAATGTCATTATTAGGGCAGTAAATTTGCATGACAATTGTTCATTAAAAACCCCAATTTCTTCGCAATACTTTATTTTTCTGATATTTAGTAAAAAATTACATTGATGTATGTACACAAGTTTTATAAGTCTGCACAAGCAAATTGCACATATCAAATTATAACATTTAAAACCATTAAAACTGAATTCATTTATATTATTGTAACATAGACTAAATGTCCACTGTAATAAGGTGTACTTTTATGTATTTACCGTTAAGTTTCTGTCTATAAAAATAGATCTATCACTGAAATTATTTTCATCATTGATTAAGATGCATCAAATGTATATTTTGATCGTAATCATAAAGCATACAAAAAATATTAAAATTATGTAATCTCAAGCTGATTTGATAAATTGACATAAATTGCCATGATACATCAATATTATACCTAAATATTTATCAGTAAATAAAATCAACCTGAACCAATACGCTGCATTAATTACATCCATAAACATTATTATCATAATGACAACTGGTGAAGCGCTGATCCCGTATATTTATTTGTGGTATTGGGTCGACTCGGGTAATCATGCCCCTTGTAGACCACATTTGGTAACGTATTAATGAGGGATTACCCGCCTGATGACGCTATACCCCCCAACTTTTTTGCTACGTTAAGTTCGGAAGTTACCAGACGTACCCGAGCTCCGATTGCTGGCGTCCGCAGGGACGGACTCGGGCTCAAAGGACCAAAACTGGAGTGGCGTGTATATAGCCACCCATCAACGTACTTGCACTTGAAACTTAGTTTATGTTGTGAGATGGTCACGTAAATGCGTCACGTGAGCAAGGGTCTGTACAACAGCTGCGAATTCTCGCACAGGATTTCGCTCACAAATTCATGGTTAATGGAAATGTATATAACTAAAAAAACAGTGTCATCTAGGGACGTCCGAAATTAGCGAAGCTTTATATTATAAAGCGTAGGGCGCCGCAGCTGCCACTTTGTATGCCTTTATATATCATGTATGACGTCATCGTGTAACGCTACTGACGCTTAGCACGGATAGAGTGGCCGCGCGGCGAGCGCCCCAACGTCCATATAGAAGCTTCACTTCAATACAACCAAATAAACATACGCTACTGCGCTTCATCACCAATAATAAACTTTCTAGTTTTATATAAATTTCTATTTAAATTCAGCAGGTGAAGAGATTCTTTTTTTTTCTATACATTTTTGTTTTATCATTTAAATATGTCAATAATAAAAGCTGCGTCTTAACTTAGTAATTGGGATTAAAATTATTATATTTTAATAAAAGTGCTTTTTAAAATGACTATTACTAATACGTATAAGCGATTATTTTAGAGTAATATTATTGCAATCAACCTTCATCCGTAGTAACTTTAATATTAAAAAAAACTGTTTAATAAAAATAAATGCTAAGTCGAAATTTAGAGATCATGGAAACGAAGTCATTTGAGATCACGCATTAGTCCAATTTTTACAATAAAAATTTCAAATGATAAATTAATATTGTTAGTCACAACCCTAATCGTACCTTCATAAGTGTCCCTTCTAAATGCTTTTAATTACAAAATGACTAGACGTGCTTTTTCATGGCAATCGTTCTATATACCTAATAAAACATTAAAGTTATAACCAATTAAAAATTTAAACTGATATAAAAATAATAAGTCATAAAATCCTTCCCTTATATACTAATTTTCAATAATGCTGATGCAGTGTCTGCTTAGAAGATTAGGATCGGGTAGCTATGGCAAGTGGCATGTTACACTATGTTAATTATTTCATTATTATAATTCCACCCAATGCCTTATAACTCAAGGTGTCTGTGGCCAAACGAATCTTATATAATTGTATGAATCAACTACAAGTAAGATTCATAATCGACTACTGTCCAATATACGTTTAAAAGTTTTTTTTTTGCTGTAATATTTCCAATAACGAGATGAAATCCAAAGCGTAATGAAATGGGAAGTCTGTATGGCAACGTAATTGTGGCGTTTACTCTAAACAACTAATATTATGTATAATTTTATACACGAATGAGAAGACTTATTTTTCTGACATTTTGTACAAACTATTTACCGGGAGCCGTCCAATCACTCAACAATAACACCGTGTAAAGATAAAACTATTGTGTATAAAAATATCACTATTGTTGTTCACCGCAGCCCTATGCACGCCGCACGCGCGCGGCGGCGCCTGCGCACAGGACCGCGCATTCGACAAATAAAACGGATGTGTTCAACCCTTTCCGTCGCATCATCAGTACAAAAACAATAATTATACTCTATTATGAAAATATTACATATTATTTATTCCTAACAACGACGGAAAGCGCTAATCTAATGTGGATAACGTGTATATGTATAATTATGTAACCAGTAAATAACCTATGTTATGTAAAATCAGCACCGGTCGCAACAAATGCTTTAACAATCAGTCTATTGTCAGAAAGGAAGGTACTCATGTGTCCCCTCGACGAGCTTCAATTAGTCAGCTCGCGCAAATCGTTTCTACCATGACTCAAGCATCAAACGGTCGTTTCTATGAGTAAACCTGTGGGTTTTCCAAAACCAAATCTAAATTTCCACCTACTCCCAGGTGACGTAGCCTACGAGCGCGGCGCGATCGTAACACGGGCGGTGGCTGAAGGAAACTCGTCAAGGCGGCACACATCTAGCACTCGGTATATCATAGAAAGGCACACAATAAGCGGAGAGGTGTGACGGTAAGTAGGCCCCCGGCGACACTCCGATCACAGACTAGATATATCTATTGACAGTCTTCGTTACGACTTTACAAGTCACATCTTCACGACTTCACCGCGCTAAGAGACGCAATATCGCTCGCAACATCGACATGCTGTACTAGAGTCGCTTATCATCGGACTGCGCCGACACATATCGGCGGACGCGCACCGGGCGGCGGGTCGTAAAGCTAAATGTATCTCTCGCACCCGACTCGGATCGATATAAATAAATAATTATAAAACGGGCGCCGGCGGCGCTCCGTATCAGCGAGGTGCCAACATCGAATGCGGGGGCAACATTGCGGCTCCGAGCGGGCAACGATCCTCGAGGGCGTCAGTAGGAGAGAGCGCGTGGGCGGCACGACGGCTACTGTTGGAAGCTGTGAGCGGGCCGCAGCGCGGGGAGCGGCGGCGGCGGCGGCTTGACGCGCAGGCGGGCGGGCGGGTGCTGCGCCAGGGTGTGGCGGCGCAGGTACAGCGGCGTCTTGAAGCTGCGGCCGCACGTGGCGCACGCCACCGGCTGCGCCTCGTGGATGAGCCGCACGTGCTGGCGCAGGTTGGACGCGTTGCTGTACCGGCGCCCGCACACCCCGCACTGCACCCCGCCGCCCGCGCCCGCGCCCACTCCCGCTCCCGCGCCCGCGCCCGCGCCCGCGCCCGCCGCCACGCCGCCCGCTGCCAACAACACCACGTTCGCACTGCGCGCCGGGACCGCGGCCCGCCCTCGCCGCGCGACCCGCGCGACCCGCCCGCTCCGTGCGACCCTATTCAAATGCTATAGCGAACCGCCCGAATGGACGACCCCATTTCGCGGCATCGGAAAAAAATGTGAAGTCGTGAATGAGATCGACCATTGTAAAAAATAAGATGACCTCAATATCCAAAATTTCGATCGTGCAGATTTAAATCGAGACTTTCAGTTGTAAAAAGAGAAAACTGAATGGAACTAGATTAAAAATCCTCTCCATACCTACTCGGTATATTGTATTTTTTCGACGGTATGATGTATTTGGTAACTCGAACTTTATTAGCATTTGAATAGGATCCGTAGGCAAGTAGAGTGGGTGCCCGAGGGACTTGGGCAGGTGCGGAGCGGGCGGCGAGGGAGCGCGAGGCTGGGAGCGCGCCGCGGGCCGCGGGGGCGGGCCGGGCCGCGCCGTCGCCCCGACACCCGCGCGCCTAGCCACCACATTCGCTATGAGACCGCGCGCTCTCTTCTACGACCGATTCGTTCGTCAGAATGCTAACAGGGTTCGCCGGGGGCGCGGCTGTCCGAGTCGACGTGTGCGTGTGATAATGATGTGACAGTGACAATGAGTATATTTACCTTCCGCGTTCTCGTCCCGCAGCTCCGTGTTCATCCCCGCCATGAGATCCAGGTTACCTGCTTCGAGAACAGATGCCGACATTATTATACTGAAGTAGGGTGGCTAGTTTCTCTGAATGGTGTTAGTTTCGAATGTACCTTGCAAAGAAGCGAATGGATTCGCCAGTGTATTGTTCTCCGTGTAGTACATTTGTGGGAAACCGGAGCGCTCCTCATCGCTGGCTTCTTGCTCCATCATTTCCATTTTTGGTTCCAAAAGATCAGAGGCATTGAACTCTTGACACTTGTCCGTTCTGTCGGCGTCGCCGGGGTCCATGAGTATTTCACTCTCTTCATTCTTTACCTCTTCCGGTGCTTCGAGATCAGTTTTTACTCTAAGGGAAGGAAAGTTGGGCATTTCTCTATAGTCATCATTATTAGGCCTCGTTTGACTAGAAGTTTGAAAGGGAGCTTCTTCCTTGAGATTGTTTCTGGCAACATCGGGAGAATTTCTCGTGGAGCGACGACTCGAGCTCTGCTCTTGGTCGTCGGCAGAAGTAGTCTCGACATTTTGGCATGCGGCTTTGGAGGAGGAGGTAGAATGTGACGGCTTGGCGCTGAGCAAATTACGTAATTGGGAAGGAGGTGATTTTCGATTCACTTTCTGCAAGAAAAAATTAAGAAGTATTAGTATGGCACGAGGCGACGAGGGATACGTCGACTACCAGATGTAGGATTACTTTGTCGTTGTGTTGTGAACAGTCCGTGAGGCCTCGTATCTGAAGCGCGTCGGCGGTGCGCAGGAAGGCGCTGAGCTGCGCCTGCGCAATGTTCACTTGTCCCACATACATAAACTGCAGCAGTGCACGCACATGGGACACCTCGCAGTCGCGCATGAATATTATAGGGTGAGGACATGGGTTGTTCTGGAAACAACAATGTATGTTAACAACATTAAAATTATGATACTATAAGAACTCTGCAAATATTACTATACTATAGCCAAACTTAATATGGTATGTTTATCAACAAAGTTGAGATTTTATTTTGTTAGTGATTTTTATTGTGTTTAATTTGGTAAAAATAGTAAATACCTACTAAAATATTGCTGACAAATTGTTAACATCTACCTGTCATTTAGGCAAGATTTATATTAAACATTCTATACTGAATATGGCTTTAGCACATGTGCACATCATGGGTGACAAATAATAATTGTGGAAATGATGACTAACTATGGAAAAAATTGAAAGTACACAAATATAAACTGATATCAATAACATTTTGCATTCCACTACTGCAATAGACTATTAATTGCAGTAAGCTTCCACTGTACGTAGTACACACATAAATAGATGGCAATTTGGACTCATGAATAAAGATTTTTCGACCTAGACCAATACAATTAAAATTACAACAAGTAAGCAAAATTATCCCTAAACGGTGTTACTGTTCAACTGACAAGACATAAGAAATTGTAATGAATGTGATAATATAAATAGGAATAAGGCGCCATTCATACTGAACAAGCACGGGTGAGGTCGCGGTTGCGACAAATCGCGCGCGTGCGACCATCGTGAAATTTTTCACATGGCTCAATTCTTGAAAGTGTCTGATTTTTCCATGTCCACTTGTGTCCACGCAGTTTAACCATTAAAAGTTCTTAAGCCCCATCTACATACTAGTACTAGTTGCAAGTGTTATTGTACGCAATGCCATGTGCATGTGTCCACACAATTCTAAATAGGAGTGGATTTTGCCGCTCCCTTTGCACTAACTTTGTGCACAAAGCCTAAGAATTTAACACACATTGCACCATCAATTTATTGTGCAGAGAGACACAGTAATTCATGTACAAAGCTCATGTTACAGAGTGTTGGATACTATCAATGTTAAACAGTGGTGCTTGATTAAACTAATTTAGATGTTGTTGGCAACAAGATAAGATTTAAATAGATTAACAACACATGATAAAATAAACATGCTGTGTACTAAAACCATGAGTATAGCTGAATTAAATGCTTGAGCTATTATTTGAAAGGATTCATAATTGGATAGTTTATTTTCCATCCCACTAACTAATTATTAGTTCTATAACCGTTAGGTAATTCATTTAGTAAGTTCCGCTTTAGTCTGACTGTGTTGGTTTTAGTTTAATTGCAACAGTGGCCAAATTCTGTTGGTAAGCAATCTAAAACAATATTCTCAATGTTTTTAAGGTCATAATGGATGATCCAGATAGCTGTATTTTTGTGTCAAGTTTAATTGAATCATTTTTTCTGCACAATAGAGTTAAGAATCTAGTGTCTTTGGAATTTGTCATACAACATACAAGTATAATACCTACTGTTGTCAATCTGTGGTTGTTTAACAAACATAAGAGATAACCATAGGGTCTTTTATTCATGTTTATGTGTGTGTGTGTGTGTGTGTATATGTTAACAATGTATTATTGTTATTTTGACTATGATTAATGGTTTTATGTTATCAACCTGACCACATAATTTATGTGTTGATGAGTCCAACAAATAGGTGACACAACTGCCTCACATAAAATAATACCAAATTATGATTGCATTTCATAAATCTAACTGATGGAAAAAGCATTTGTGGGTCTGTAATCTCGCCTCAATTCTAATTATAAATCAGCAACAATGAGGTAACAAACATGTATGGAAACCAATGGCCCCAGACAACTTGATCTATTACAAAATGCTTTTTAATGCACTAAAATTAGGCAAACACATTCATTAGCATGAATTGTAATGGTGTGTTTAAAGAATTCATTATATGCTTTCAAGGCACAAATGTAATCTATAGCCCCAATGGTAATGAGTTAATTAGAAATTGTGAAACAGAATTTTAAAGTAGGTACAAATAAATGAAATCACGAGTACTTAACCGGAACGCGAGACATGGCATTTGTAAGTAGATCAAGTGTTTTATACATAACAACTTTCACTAGAGTCATTGTAATGGTGACACATCAAAGTGTGGGGAGTGAAAGATGTAGGCACTTACTTTAAATAATTCCTTGAAATATGGACTACATGCCGATAGAACCACTTTATGTGCCTCCAGCCGGTGCCCCTCGCATGCCAGGGTGACATCCACGAAGTCCTCATCATCGCGCAATGCCTCGAATTGAGAAGTTATATTCGCTTGAAAATTGTTCCATCTCAAACAAAATTGCTGGTCGCCACCCAGTTCTGTACCTTCCATTACTTATAGACATAACTCGATATCCCTGCTCATTTAATTGGTTGATAAGAATAGTTAATTATTGAAAATAAATATATCACAGTAACTTGCAATTTCAGTCGCCGTCTGGCCGAAAATCTTATGAAAGAAAACAATCAATAAAATCTCGTACCAATATAAGAAAAAAAAACTTTTTAATTTGTCATTTGGATGGTACATTCACTTCAACGTTCCGTTACACGTAACGATATTTACCGGTTTTTATTGCATTGTGGGTTTGTTGAAATTTAGAGAGAAAATAAATTTTAATAATAATAAATAGAAACAATGATTAACCTCTTTGAGTTTTCAATGTTACTTGTACTTTTTTACATTATTAAGTAAGCGCCAAATTCAAAAATATTTGAGCATTCACTCAGTAGGAGGCCTGTGAGGGAGCGCTGTTTTACCAGCTATTTTACCAGCTCTATTATATTCTCTTTGGCTATTGCATGCTCTTTGTGCCAGACTACGGCAAAGCCAAAAATAAGCTTATTTTTAGTAGTATATGTATAAGTAATGTTTGTTTCATTTGTATGTTCCACCGTAGCGCCTAAACTACCCATCCGATTTTGATAAATCGTTTTATTATTGTGGTCAGAGTGACATATGCCACATTTTATACAAACATAATCAATAGGCAGATTTTCCGTATTCGGGTTACAGTTTTAACCTTTTTATTTGTTGTAACTGCAGGGTAGTCCTAAGTGCTAACAATTGTTGTAAATATTGAATTTCTCGGGGGGACCAGGCAGTAACATGTTTAATATACCACTATGTATACATGTAAGTATATCTACAGAATTCATATCAATAAGTCAATGTGTGCCATCTGTTTAGTATGTATAGCAATTTATATTTTTTATTGCATTATAGGCAAGTATTTGACCACAATCTCACCTGATGGTAAGTGACGATGTGGACTACTATAAACATGTAGCAGTAAAATAAGAATAATACTTCAAATCAATACAAATGAAACATTTTTATATAGATACTTATTTAATCGAAGTATTCAATCAACATAACAAATTAACTCAAAATAAAATAACATTTTACAATGCTTGTTCTCCTTCAACCATTTCCTTCAAGTTCAGCAATTCAAATTGTCCTGCACCTTTTGTCTCAGTTCTTATCATTTCATCCAAGGTTCTAAAGTTCCCAGGATCAATCAGACATATAATATTGGCTGTGCCAGAGTCCCAATTTTCCTCTTCGATGCTCATTGCAAGATTTACAACTTTATCCTTTGTTTTCTTAGCTTCTTTCCCAGTTAGCAGAATCCTTACCCTCATTTGAGCTCTTTCCAGAGGTATTTCTGCCTTGAGTAGTTGTATGACATCCAGTGCTTGCTGTTTAGCACTTTTATTCACATTCACAGAGAAATGTATATCTTTCATAGCCTTCTCTATAATAGACACAGGATATGGCCTCTTTGTTTCTGGGTTCACACACTTATCTGCAACTGTGGTCGCAATATCTTTGAATAGGGAATCTATCTGTGAATGCCGCTCCTTGTCAGACACCTGAAGTTCTCCTTTCTCCAATATTTCTTTACATATTTCAGTCTGGTCATCTTTGTTGAATATTTTCACCAGGTCTTCTTTTTTAGCCACTTGTCCTTTGGAAACATTCGTGAATACTGTATGTGTCTGTAACACTTCATCAATATCCTTCTCTCTGAAATAATCGAATTAAATTATTTAAATAATATCAAGCTTGGGGCACGATTTTTGTGGATCAGTAGTTTCAGTACAACAGTAGTAGGTACACTAACTTACAATTTATTCCTCCATGATAATACTTTGTTTCTGTAACAAGCTATTTCAAACCTTTTTCCACCTTTTTTCAATCTCACTATTGCGACGTTAGTAAGGCGTATTTGATTGGTAGGTGTGAATATTTTCGACATGTTTGTAATCCAATATTACTTGTGAGTAAACACTCTTTAGATGTAAAAATGTATTTTCTAGAACTAAGACAATTAGCAATCCAAACTACTTTCTAACCATACAATACAAGCAAATCACCAAAATCACCAACCAAACAAAACAGAGCAGACCAGCTGACAGCTGACAGGACAAGAATCAGAATATCGGCACAGGATATAAGGATTATTGACATGACAGAAACGTAATTTGTATTATCTTTGACAAAAACCAAGAAGATCAAAATTTTCAAAAATATGTTTTACCTGTGGTCTTACCTAAGAGTAAGGAGAAGAAGGTCTTAAGGTCTTACCCATGAACCGTTCTTCTTCTTTCTTTAAAAATATGGCCCACCCAAGTTAATAGGTATTTCGCCAGTATCGAGTAACAAAATACCACTGCCACTTTTTGCCTGTCAATGTCAATCTGTTATTCAATTGTCAATTGAAAACTTTGTTGTGAAAGTTGATAAAAAAAAATATTATTCTTATTGAAAGACTGATATCGAACGTGTGTATGGAAGTTATTCTTCTTTTATTAAATTAAGATTGGCAATCATTTTATTTTACTTACCTACATGAGTATAGTACACACCAGTGATTTGGTCTACGCACAATGTCTTTTAGTTTTATTCGTCAACTAAGTTCGGTTACCCAAAATCCAGCTCGAAGAAGGGTGGTCGTTACTGGATTAGGTGTTGCATCTCCCCTCGGAACAGGAACGGAATTGGCATGGCAAAACCTCTTGAAAGGTCAATGTGGTATAGTTGGTTTGCAAGGTGATGAGTACAACAAATTGCCATGCAAAATAGCGGGCAGGATACCTTTAGAGGAAGATGGAAAGGTAATGAAGGCATTATCAAAGTCTAATTTAAAATCCATGGCTCCCGCAACCTGCCTAGCACTTGTCGCAACAGAAGAAGCACTATCCGATGCTAACTGGCTACCGGAATCTAATGATGAAAAGGAAACTACAGGAGTAGCTCTTGGGATGGGAATGATTGACTTGAAAGATGTTTGTGACACTAATGATGCGTTAAAATTAGGTTACAATAAGGTCAGTCCCTTTTTTGTGCCAAGAATTCTGCCCAATATGGCAGCTGGTCATATAAGTATAAAGTATGGTTTTCGAGGTCCTAATCATGCAGTATCCACAGCTTGTGCGACAGGAGCACATTCAGTTGGTGACGCCTTTAGGTTCATCAGGAATGGTGATGCTAATGTTATGGTATGCGGAGGAGCAGAATCATGTATCAGTCCTTTGGCTATTGCTGGGTTTTGTAGGTTGAGGGCATTGAGCACAGGCTTTAATGACGAACCAACAAAGGCCTCCAGACCATTTGATAAACAGAGAGATGGATTTGTGATGGGCGAGGGTGCTGCAGTTTTAGTTTTAGAAGAACTTGAGCATGCATTAAAAAGAGAAGCTCGAATATATGCTGAAATTTTAGGCTATGGTTTATCAGGAGATGCCTCACACATTACTACTCCTAGAGATGATGGAAGCGGTGCAGTTTTGTCTATGAGCAGGGCACTGAGAGACGGTGGTGTTAAGACAGAAGATATAACTTATATCAATGCACATGCCACTTCAACACCAATAGGCGATGGCATTGAATCAACAGCTATCAAAAATCTCTTTAACAACCATGCTCCAAACATATCAATTTCATCAACAAAAGGTGCACATGGCCATTTATTAGGTGCCGCTGGCAATTTAGAAGCAGTTTTCACTATACTAGCATGCCACCATGGAATAATGCCACCAACTATTAATTTGGATGATCCAGTAGATAATTTGAATTACATAATTAATATACCAAGAAAGTGGGATGCAAAAAGGAGAATAGCACTGAAAAACTCATTTGGTTTCGGAGGCACAAATGCAACGCTTTGTATAGGACAATTATGAAAAAGAACACCAACACTATAATATAGGAAGTAACAAATAAAACTTTTTACCACTGTATTATATAGTATATTTAAAACAGAGTTTACAAATGTTTTTCGACTTTAACAATGGCGAAACAGCCAAGGTAACTCCAGACTCTTCAAGCTGTTTGATAATGAGGAATAGTTCATCATGTACGACATAATATTGTGTCACATAAAGCATTGAAATAAAATAATTTGATCAAAAAATGCTACTTTAAATATTTCATCACTAAGCTTTCTAACAATTTAAATAGTAAATATTTTAAATGCTGGTTTTTTATCCAGTCAATTGATTATATTATTGGAATCATTCAAACTTGCACTGGCTTCATCTTGTTTAACGCTGGCAAAATGTAATATAATACAATTTCAATAACCATAAATACTTTAGAATTCCATCAGATTTAGTAATTTGACTTCTTACCATTTTATTATTTCCACTGGTGGGTCATCTACACCTTTTAATCGGGTAGAAGAAATAATTGGAATAGCTTTAGAAGTATATTGACTAAACTGTTGAGTATTTTCAGTAATATAATAGATAATTACCATATTGCGTCCATTAACTTAACCTGGTACACTACATCGCGATTACCTACATTATTTTCTATTGAGTGCAGAATTTCTAGGATTGTTATGGCTATCAGAAACACTGATTTCAATTTAATTATTTACGATTTCTCGACACTAATTTATGATGTTAAATTTTCATCTATAAATCTTGAAAGCAGTATATCGGCATTAGTAGATACGCGTCGATCGGTGCGCACTCACGGCATGAAACAGATTTAGAATCCAATCGGCAGAGTGTCGGTTATTTTGACTGGGGTACCTACAGCTCGACGCGCAACAAGATTACAATAGCAGGTTAAATGAAGTGCAGTTGAATGATACAGGGGCGCGACGAGTTAAGCCGGCTGCTTGTCCTGCTTCCGGGGCGCCGGTTGCTGCGGTGGGTTCACACACAGCTGCGCAAACTTCTGGCGGAGGTTCTGCCGTAACTCCTGTCTTTTCTCGGTTATATTTCTTCGTGATTTGAATTCCATTACCTCCTCTATAGGAATATAACTGGTGTCCTGTTCTTCATCTGATGAACACGTATCCTGAAATAAATGTACATATTATATCATTTATTAAACATCTCATCTTTTGTATTTATTTGCATCACCGCAATCTGTTCATACAAAAATTTACATATAAAACCGTAACGAAAGCAGGTACCAAATACTCACCATTAACATTTCTTGTAGAGAAAGTGGAAAGCCAGAGCACAAGGTCTTGTCATTCTTAGCTATATCTAAACAGTCGCCTCTCTCATGATTGCAGAACCCCTCTGAACATGCCACTTCTGATCCCTCAGGTGAACTCATGAGTGAGGATGAGCCGGACATTGTTTCACAGCAACCTCCGTTGTTTCCCGACGAATACCCACAATCATGGGAGTGCTCATTGGGCGAGAGGTTGCCGTTTTTGGCCCGTTTCTTTGCTGATTTCTTAGGCGATCGGCGTTTGCTTGTCGAGTCGTCGTGACAAGATTGGCACCCGTCCCCACTCGCCTCATAACACGGCTGAGTGATGTAGTCGCGTGGGGACAGTAAATCAGTCGGCGTGTCTCGTTGCTCCAATATGCATTCTTCACATTGGCACTTCTCATCTGGCTCCTCGGAATCAGCCTCCTATAATAAAACATATGACAATTGTGGAGAAATATGATTTTCAAGATTCTCGAAATACACAACTTTTACGACATTTAATAATAATAAATAAATGTCACCAGACACACCAACTGTATGGTCCCAAACTAAACAATGCTTGTGCTATGAGTACCGTACAATGTTACACGACTGGGGACGATCCCAGTGACACCCAGACCAGGGCAAATTACGTAAGGGTCATTTCCGAAATTTGCCCCGGCGAGAATCGAACCCCGCAACCACCGTATGCAGCGAGTCGAGTGCCCTACGCTCGAACCACTACGCCAAGTCGTCGTATTGTCGTCGTACTCCTCAAATAGCATAAAACGTATATATTTCGAGTATCGTGAATTTACCATACAGCCATAATACAGCTTAAACATTGTGTAACAGATATTTTTCATTAGTAAATTATCCTCCACTTACTTTGCACTTGCTCTCGACTGCCTGTCGCTCCTTCTTCTTGCGTCGTTTTAGTTTTTTCTGTTCTTTCCTCTGTTGCCTCGTCTGTTCTTCTTGAGTGATCTCGTCATACAGCAGTTGGAGCTTGGACACACCAGTCTTGTGTTCGACAGCGGTTTCGAACTTGCGGTAGAGCGCCTCCACAGCGACGGCCGCGAGCGTCTGACACGTGCCTTCTTCCTCCCGTAGCCTTAGAGAAATGCGTTGGAGCCGTTCGTAGATACATATTCCGAGACAAATAAGCACCTGCAAACATAATATAAATAAGGATCTTGGATGAATTAAGTTAAATGTTAAAGAAGAATAATAATAAATATCGCTAGACAGACACACCAACTGTACAGTCCCAAACTAAGCAACGCTTGTACTATGGGTACCGTACAATGGACTGGGGGCGATCCCAGTGACTCCCAGTTATGGGCGAATCACGAAACGGCCATTTCCGAAATTTGCCCCGGCGGGAATCGCCTACGCTCGAACCACTGCGCCATGCGGTCGTCAGAAAGAATGTTTCTTACCTCTTCTTGTGCAATTTCAAGTGTTTTGGCGTGTCTCTCCCGGTGGTTGCCGAGCAGCTCTGGCTCCGCTCGGGCGATAAGGTGCGCAATGTAATCAGTCTTAGCTTGCAAGTGTAGGTGTTTGTCTAAAAGGCATCTCTTTATCCCACCATAAAGTGCTCCAACATAACCTTTTTCTTTTTGTGGCTCCTTTTCTTCAACTAACAGCTGGTACGCTCGCAATACCTATAAAAAATAATTAACTTTGATAATGACTAAATTATAAGATTGTAATTTCGATTCTAAGAAAGAAATCATCCTAATCCACTTGTGTGAAAATGTTTCTTGGTTCATCATGTTCACTCCTCCTATGATACTGTAATAGGAGAATTAATATATACTGGTAGATACTGTAAGATAAGGCAGCTCAAATAAAAGTTAAATCAAATTTTGAAAAATTGATCATGAAAATAGAAAATTCAGATAACACTGTTTTGTCTGTGGCCTTATCATGGTAAGATAAATGGGAAGTTATATAACCATGGTTCTGAGTTGTTATACAATAACAGGTTTTCTAAACAATCATGAAGCTGTGTGTTTTTTTATGTTGAGAAATGCTTGGCACAGTGATACAGCCGTAGGCCACTTGGTTCACTAAACCAAATGGTTTCGGGATTCGATTCCCATGGGGGTAAATTCGGAGCCATGGGGGCCATCTCCGAAATTGGCATTGACGGTAATTTATTTTCAATCTCACCTTAGTTTTACAATCCGCGCAAAAACGATGCTTCCTGAGATAGTTATGCAGTGTGTCGTGGAGCGTGTTGAAGTGGACGAGCGTGACGTGGTCGCGCACGGAGGCGCGCATGGCGTCCCAGGCGGCGCACCACGCGGCGCGCCCGCCCCAGCCCCACGCCGCCCAGCCCCAGCCGCACGCCGCGCCCGCCCCGCCCGCGCCCGCCGCGCCCCCGGCCGCGCCGCCGCCCCCGCCCCCGCCCCCGCCCCACCCACGCGCCGTGCCCGCCTCCAGTGAGTGCAACGTGCAGCGCTGTGACTTCTTCCACCTAGGCTGGCTCAGAATTAGGCATTCAATGCCCGTACTGAAATAGTTGTGCAAAATTAGTATATTATAAATGTAAAGCTAAGCAAAATTAATAAAAGCTTATGTTTCAAAATTATACAAATGGAAATTGACACTGTTTAAATGCAGATAATCATAAACTGTGTCAGCAGAAAGTGCATTACAACATAACTATGATTGACAATAATTGAAAAAATTTTAATTTTAATGGCTCCTACCCATTATACCGGTAGCGGTTATCGACGCCAGGTGATTTGAACAAAAGATAAAAGTCAGCAGCACGAGGACAGGAGCCATAAGATACAAATTTCCATCAGCCCATTTATTCAATAGTATTTTATGAGCTCACCTGTGACCATTCAGTAATGTAGCCAATGACTGTGGGTGTATTATCTTGTCTTCTCTAATTGTCATTATTTCATCTGCTGTCAACACCAATGGGTCCAATGTGGGGTGTCCCGATTTACATAGCTGATAAAAAAGGCGTTCCACACTGCAATGTACACACAAATATAATATTCTGTCTATCATTAAATACCCTAACGCATGTATGCATTGAATGCAAACAAAACAAGATACTGTTTATTTATCTGCTGTAGCAGTAGACCAAAGACAAAAATAAGATAGAAATAGGTATGTGCCTTTAAATAGTATAATAAAATATATAGGGATTTCCATGGGCATTGCAATAAAATAAAAGTAGCCTTAGTTTCTCTTTATAACTATTATTACTATTCTTTATTTAGCTATCTTCCAGTGAAAGACCCGTCAAAATCGTTTCAGCCATTTTGGAGATTAGCGGGAACAAATGGACAGACAAACAGACCAAAAATATGAAAATTGTTTTTCGTTTGTTTTATATTTACTGTATATACATTTTGACATTACAAACAGACACTTCAATTTTATTTATTTGTATAGATTAAGCCTTACATATTGGATGATATTTATCTAGAGTTATTTATAAAGGAAGCAGTAACAAGCTTTGGCATCTCAGTGTCTATTGGCAAAGACCTCCCCTCACCATTTCCATTCTCTCTCACATGCAGCATCCCTTGTCCAGCTTATAATTATAGGTATGTATATAATATATACAAATCACAGAATATCTTAATCACAGAATGTGTATGATCACTATATACTATAAAATAAAGTCGCTTCCCGCTGTCTGTCCCCATGTACGCTTAGATCTTTAAAACTACGTACAGGATTTTGATGCAGTTTTTTGTAATAGATAGTGATTCAAGAGGAAGGTTTATATGTATAATACATGCATAATATAGTAGAGGAACACTGATAATTTTAGATCCGTGTGAAGCCGGGGCGGGTCACTAGTTAAGGATAAGCCTTGACAATCATCACCATCTCATGAGAATAGATTATTAAGGGGTTCTAAGATTTGGAGGGAAAAGAGTGACTAAATACCGAATATTCATTTCTGTTGACAATACCATGCATGCAAGGGAGTTCTAAACACTGCTCCTATTCTCATTCAATAGGTTATAACCAAAATAATTGTTAAGTACCTTCTTCGACAGCCAACACAAGGAATGCTTTGATTTAATACATTAAATATATCTGAAGCGTCTACTCTGAGCGCCGCTTTTAGTTCGTCTGTCGTTAGAATTCTATATTTGCGCATAAATTCTTCGTACTCACGACCTTTCACTTGTGGATTATCACATATTAGACCCATTGTGTTCAAATCCATAATCATCTGCGGACAAAAACAATATTTAGTAGTTTCCAACAAAGAAATAAATTCACAAAATAAGGTCATCCACAAGACGTCATTGAATTGGAGGAAATCAATGATTTGGGGAAAATTTCTATCCTCGTTATTGAATTATAATGACAATGCATGTAAACCAGAAATTGAAAACAAGCAGAATAATATAGTTTCCTCAGCGAAATTACTAACTAAATTGCACTACTTTTATACTTGAATAATCTACGCTCAGTATAATGTCAAAGTGCATAAAGCTACTTACAGTAAGATTTTCGTAGATAGTTAACGGCAATTGCCGTCTTTTAATCACAGGTTCCTTTTCGCTGTTGTATATATCAACCAATTTCGCCATTTTAATGATTAATCATATAAAATCGCAGCTAAAATACACAAATATAACAAAATGACGGCCAACTTCTCTAGAAATACACGTCGTGCGATGCGTCTGACACCAACCACAGACAAAATAAATTCGTTTGCGCACTTTGCTTGCGCAAGTACAGATAAAAATAAGAAACCAAAGTCGTGGAATGAGTACGATAGTCAAATCCATATGATTTAAAAGTGTATGGACAAATCGAAATTCCATCTCTTTCACTCAGTAGCGAAACACTAGAGCTTATAATAGTGCAGATAATTTGTAATAATAACACATTATTACAAATTCTTTGGCCTAGTGCCATGCGGAGAAGCGATAATAAGTATAATAAATATTATGCCAAAACCACTGAAACTAATTTTGTTAGTCACCAAAAAATTGGTGATGCTTAAGATAAAAACCGATATGCTACGGAAGTTTTAAGTGGTACGGGGCTACAATCTTCTTGGTACTACCCATGGTACTACCAACTACCAACTACACCCCCCCCTCCCCCGACCCTATATTGTCCAAAATGTTCACAGCTACTCTAACTTGGCTGAACTTAGGCAAAAAAATGTTTTTTCTTCTATGTCTCAGGTTGTCGCGTGACGAGGTGGCGACGTCTATGAAATAAAACGATTCTCAGACGGTGCATCCTGTGCGATTCATGGACGAAGACGGAAGTCAGTAGAGGTGTATACACGATGAATCGGTTTTTCACCGGATAGGTTACGGAATTTCCGAAAAAAAAGCACGACTTGTGGCCCGTACTAATAAATCGATCTCAAGCAAATCTAAAGTCTGAGCGCAATAATCGGAATGTCATTCTTTTTTTTTTGTGGCTCTGTCCTTTTATCGTTGTTCTTTGACATATCATTTTGTACTGGAATAACACAAGAATGTCATATTCAAGATCGCTCAGACTTGAGATAGCCTTTATCTATAATCATAAACCGTAAAAACGAAGGGAGAATATGCTCAACAATAAGGGAGACATTGAAACTTACTGAAAGGCAAGAAGCCCGCCAATTTCTAAAATCTGGGTCCGTCAAGTTCAAAAGCAAGCAAAAAGTTAACAAACTAACACACAGCAAACAGTGCCAATATTTCTGCATTAGATCTAAAACATGCGTTTAAATACTTTATTGGATTATTTAAAGCTTTTTATTCCAATAGCCGTAGTTTTCGTAGGAGTTATGTTTCGTAATGAATTAAAAAATATTTACGATAAATTTTTAGACCATACAAATCCTGGTGATGAACTTAAAGGGATTTATGCAGATACAGTACTAACTCAGTATGATGGTAATATTAAAAACAAATTGTACTTGGCTGTGTTAGGTGTAGTTTTTGATGTTACAAAAGGGAGAAAACATTACGAGAAGGGTGCCGGGTATCACTATTTTGTTGGTGAGTACAGTCCACTTTAATTTGCAATGTTTTCAGAATGATCATTTAATGAGTAATCAATAATTTTCTCTAGGCAAAGATGGGTCAAGAGCGCTCATCACAGGAAACTTTAATGATGAAAGCAAAGACAAGGACCATGTACTGGATTTATCCTGCACCGAGCTGTTAACATTGCTGCATTGGAGAGACACCTTTCATTCTAAGTATGAAAAAGTGGGTAAGTGTAACATACAATATTTAGGCCTAAAATAATAAAGAATAGCGAAATTCGACAATGTTTGTTAACAAACTATGGTTTTTTTTTTCTATTGTTATGTTTGGTGGTTAATGTATGTCCCAAAATAAACACTGTCTAAGTTAAGTGAAATTTAACATATTAATGTGTGTAACCATATAGGTAACTATCAAATGGTGATAATTTTACAATATTACGTCTAAAATCAATGAAAACCATCACAACACAAGGTTTGTTGATAAACATTATTTATGTATAAGTATTAATATTAAATTGGTAGTTTAACAAATACTTGTGTTTGTTATTTACACTTTTTTAATGCTTGTGATGGTGTAAGCTCAGGTGAATTTGTACCTGTCTATAAGTACCTACACTCATATGTTATAAGGACTTGAATTTATCCTTGATTTTAAGTTTTATTATTATTTCCAGGGCTACTGATTGGCAGATTCTATGATCAGAACGGAGAGCAAACAACTTACTCGGTGGAGTTTAATAATAAAATAAAAAAGTGTGAGAAAGAGAAGGAAATGTCCCGTGAAGAAGATCTCAAATATCCACCATGCAACATTGCATGGAGCGTTGATGAAGGCACCAAGGTGTGGTGCACCAAATCAAGGTGGTATTCTCTGCTATAGTTTGTGCCACAAAACAATAATTGTGTTGTCAGTATAATTCTTTTCAATTTAATACATAAAGGTGTAACTGAATTTCTTCATTGCATGAATTATTCATCTAAGCTGCTAAGGTAACATCCATAATAATATGAAAAAAAACCTTAAAAAATCCAACAAATTTTTAAAAGATGTGTAATCCGCCATGTGCACTAGCCCGCCATGACAGATTAAGCTGGGAATTCATTAGGAAACATTTATTGATAAACTGTGTATGAAGTACATCATGTATATAAACAGCACTAGCTGTGCCCCGCGACTTCATCCGCGTAGTATTGGATTATTGGGTTAAAAAGTATCCTATATGTTAATCCCGGTTATAATCTATCTGTGTTCCAAATTTCATCCAAATCCGTTCAGTAGTTTTTGCGTGAAGGAGTAACAAACATACATACATACATCCGCACTCACAAACTTTCGCATTTATAATATTAGTAGGATTACTGTGTGTTTACTGCAAACACTATGCCTGAAACTTGGTCCTTCACTTGTCAGTTGTTGCTAGTATAAAAGCTCTATTAGCATTGAAACCTGGTTGTAGGACCTCACTGACTTCTATGTTTATAAACTCCCACAACACATGCCAACTTTTGTTAGGAAAACTGATGTTTACCTTGCGCTCCTTTCAGAGTGCAGAGCATGGCAACATGTATCTGAAACAATGTTTCAACATCTTTGGTTAAAAACTGTTTAAAGAGATGAATCACTGTGAAACACTGTTTATAAACAAAAATTGCCTGTTGAGAACCTGGCTTTATGGCCTGAATCATGCTTACATTGAGGGGAGACCTGTGCCCTGGAGTTGTACAATAAGGGCTGATTATTATAATTTTATTTAACTTTTTTTTACAGTGGTGGAGTAACAAGGGGTTGGATTGGAGTACCACGACAGCTCTATACACCCGGCATAGAGAAACCTCGCTGTGTGTGTGTCAATACCCAAGAAATAGATCACTCCCTTCTGAAGGAATACAAAAATTGTCCAAATACGTCTACAACATGTATTATAGAAACATAACGTGAAAACATTAATATATAAATTTCTGTATTTTTTATATTATAATATGATTAGATAACAAGCGTACGACCTACCTGATGTGGAGCCCTTACCATAGTATATACAGGTTGAAACAGAAAGGGTATACTTTTTTTTTAAAACTATTTTGTAATTCTAAAATCATCAGCGTTGGGTAAACTTTAAAAACAAAAGGTGACAGATTTCATAAGTCTACGAAACTTTTAGTACTTCAATTGTCCCACAAAGTCGATAGTTTTAGATTTACCGAGTAGTTGCATAAAAAATAGTATACCCTTTCTGTTTCACCTAGTAGATGCTTGCAATTCCAGAGGCATTGCTGGCATGTTGCCAACCAAGCAAAGTGGGACGGAGGGAGGGAAAGGTTAAGGCTTCTGACTTTCTCACCCATCATAGGAAATGAATCAATGAATCTCGATTAAGTATTAATTTATCTATTTTTAGAAGTAAAGCATTTAAGAAAAAGTGTTTGTATATAAAAGTGCTCACTATTATTAGCTAATAAAATACATTGTCCACATATTGAAAATGTTTATTTTGCATGAATATAGAAACACAGAAATTAATAATACCGTAGGTAAAGTCTTACAATTAATTAATTATTATCTTTTACTGGCAGTGTGGTTTCAGTTTGTACTACTTCATCTAGCTCTAGGCACTCTATTGTTTTAAGGAACACCTGCATCGGTATCTTCTTTCTGTTCAGGAAGGATTTGTTTCCCAACAGTTTTTTAATCTTGGCTCTACGCTTCTTTATTTTCTCCTTTGTGTAGTGGTTACCTAATTGGAATGTTAGCAGTCTTTTAACTTTCCTACCACCTATAAGTAGATCGGTGTCGTTGTTTTGAGTCTTCGGCTCCTCGTAAATTGTTTCTAATGTTTGGGACAGGGACTTCACTTTTTTGTTCAGATATAAAGCTTCAATCTGTTTGGGATTCGCGTTTTCTACCATAACACGCTTACTGGGTTTCATACTAACCCTGCGATTTGATGATTTGCTTGTTTCAGGCATTATAGATTTCCGTTTTCTTAAAACTCGTGATGTTAATTCGGGTATAGGTAACGTATTTTTTTCTGCACACGGTTCGTCTATCTCCATTATATCTAAATGGGCCATCTTACTTGGTAGTTCAGCGTCTAATCTGAAAAAAAATGAAATTACATCTCTTAAATTGGGCTAACCATGCAAGATTCAAGTTTGTATAATTATATACAGCGTGGGTATCTAGCATTCGAATAGATAAACTTACTTTGATGCTTCCATATTATCATAATATAACTACAGAGCAACTACAACTAACTTTTAGCATAACTTAATGTGCTTTATTAGCATCATAAAGCTGAGAAAATCTCTGTGTACTCCATTTAGTCTTGTTCGTTCCTCAACTTTTCAATAAATCTTCAAAGGAAATGGCAACTGCAGCTGTTATTAGTTGTTACCAACCAACACAGATTAGAGATATGTAGCAAGTTTCATATATATACAAAGTACTCTGTGGTATAGTGCTACAAACATTATTTGACCGGTGGCCAAAAGAGGAATTAAAAATATTCAATACAAAAATGTATTATTATGACAGTCATGTATCGACACTAGCGACGCTCTCAAGCGCGAAAAGAGCTTTGTAGCACTATATAATTTATCTTTTGTGTACCATCGCGAATCGGTTATATTCTCTTTGAGCTTTGGGTACACAATCAGCTTCTTGCACAGACCAATAAGAGAACAAGTTGCTTCTTGGTACATAGGCAGGTAGTGTTATCGCTGAGAACATTTTGAATAACCGTAAACTTAGAGGATTTTTTGTAAAGTAAATTTAGCTGTTAATCAATGTTAATTGTTAAGGCTAAAGCGCCCATCTAGCGCGCGAAGTTCAAATTTTTTGAGGTTTTTTAGAAATTTTTCAAAATCTGACAATAATAAAAGGCTCATTTTGTAATTCGCGAAAAAGACCGTGTGCAGTGCATTTATTTATATATCCAACTTACTGTAAAACATTTCAAGAACGACAGCTATCCAGATAATCTGGAATTTTTTGTATATTTAGTGATTTACTAGTATCATACCCACCGTGATAATATTTAGAGTAAAATAAATGTATTAATAAACGCACTGCATACTGTGTTTTTCGCAAATCACAAAATGTTGTCTTAAATGTTTTCAGATTTTGGATAAACTATAAAAATATAATACTCGAAAATTTTGAATTTCGCGGGCTAGACAGGCGCCTTCACCTTAACATTCTGACAGCTGCAGAAACGAAATACATGTATATAACTTTACATAAGAGTGAATGAGATGCATAGGGCATCTTTTGTCTCACTCAGCGTATCGGTTCTTAGTTCAACCAGCCGGCACCAATAATTGGTGTGAATCAGTTTCAGTGGATGCTATATATTTGTATAATGGTGGCAATAATAATTACTAGCAAGGCATTGTCGATATTTGATCATGTACTGTAAAAGCTTATGTAAAATTAATTCAGAAATAGCTGTGTTTGCGTTTATTTATATTTCTGTGTACTGTTGCTGTCCCTTACGGGTATACGAATAGGTCACAGATTTAAGTAGGTGTACTTCTATTTTTAATAATTCCATGGTGTATACCATTGACACGAAGTAAAATGCTTTTTTTTAAAGGGGCGTTTGCATTTTATTTCATAATAAAGAAATTGTATGCATAGTTTAGTTACTTTGGCTATGCTTACGCCTGTATCCCATGGGGGTAGGCCCTGCCTGGGTCCGTCTACCATCGCGGAAGCCTGACACATATCTTTAGCTTGATAGTGTTAGCGCATTTTTTTAGAGATCTAGTCGGCAAATAAGCTTACGACTAGCCTATATAATAGGTATAGATAATTTTGTAATACTAAAGTTCGCACGTTGTCGCCTTGAGGAGCAAGGGGACGGAGATTGGGTTTATAAAATCTTTGAACTGCTATATAACTCTGTAACTTACCCTAATTATCTAAAATGAAACACTCGTCGTTTATAACGATTTATTGTACAAAACAATAATACATTAAAATGTACAGGTATGTTTAAATTTTTGGACTCAGGTCCCAAACACTGGACAATCGTATGAATTGTCCTTCCCTTACAGACACCATATTGCTCGTCGAGGCGTCAGCACTAATAGAAATAGAATCGGCTCTAGATAAGCAAACTAGATTACAAGATAATAAAAATATAACAATAAATTAATGAGTGCTCTCAACTTATTAAGTACACATCGTCTATCGCACTGCTTCTGTCGACGGGCACCATGTAGTCTTTAATTAGAACAACGTAATATAACAAATTAAACCTCCTAAGCATACTGTAGTATATACACATTATGAACAACATTATGTCCTCTGGTGAACTAGCGCAGGTGAACAGTGACGGGCCCGCCCCGCGCCGCCCCCACCGCCGCGCTGCGCCCGCGTCGCCGCCGCCGCCACCTCACCCAGGCCCAGGCCTGGCTAAGCCTATTCGAGCTCACAGGCGACGCGTCTTTTATACGTAGGTACACATATAGAAGCCAATATTACACCGGGAGGCGAGAGCGGTAGAAGTAGCAGAGAGAAGCGGGTGAGGAACTATGGAACGGTGGCGTTTACCACTTGTCAATGACCACCTCGTTCGCTGCAAAACAACGAGAGTGTTAGTGTCGCGTACGCTCGAGCGGAGGCTGCCGTCCGAACTTACTAGATCTTATGCAGATATCACAACCGTGTCGTAGTTACTATAATTGTGTAGTTTCACTGCGGGATCACAACAAACAATGAGTGTTCATGGAATATGTGCGTGCAGTGGCGCTGCGACGGAGACCCGGTGCTTACAGCTTCCACGTCGGCTGGGCTGGGGGCAGACACAACATCACGTTAGTGCATGCGGGGCGCGTGCGGGCCGCTGCTCGCTCCTGTCGCGGGGCGTGGCCGGGGGGGGGGGGGGTGAGGAGGTTCAAGTTTTGCAATTCTCTTTAATTAATTTAACAATTTATTGGCTTTCAAAAAAGTGGGACTCAATTAGAAAATAAAAAAGTAAATATAAAAATATAAGACAATTTGAATTTTATTACTTACTCAAAAAAATAGCATTATAGAAGCTTGCAAAACTTTTGTTATTCAAAAACTTGTGTTAGCAGGAAATAAAATATATAATTAAATCTACTTGTTTGCTAAGGGGTACATACAACTCGGAAGGGATGTGGAGTGGTTTAATTTTCATAATTAAATCCATGATGTGGTCTCACTACTGGATCATTCAGGAAAATAACTCAAACATGATTGAATTGTTGACTATTTTAATTTAATGTAAAATGTATAAACTGTACAGTTCAATAAGTTAATCTGATAATATTCGTAACAGTTTCAGGGGTTTGGGACATTCACAACAAAGGTGTTTGAGCATGCCTTATATTGTGCAGTGTACGAGGGACCATACTTGGTACTCATCTCCTATGTGTGTAGAGTTTAGCAGAAGCAATAGGTAGTTTCCAGATATATTAACGTTTTTATGGGCTATTGTTTAATTTAAATAGTTAACGATATCACGGCGTTGAAGTAGGCAAAGATTAAGAATAAATATATGAATGCTTGAAAGTATTTATGTTCAATCGAGTCTTGTTTATAGAAACAGAAATATTCTTATACATACAGATTTTAAAATAGGCTGACAAGTACAATATTGTTAATAAATAGCATCAAACTGCACTCTTGAGTCATAAACCATGCAATGCTCTCATGCAACTATATCACTTTTTATTCATATATAACAAAAAAAACTTATGTACGTACTGACCTTGTACCACACTTAATAATTGGATGTATTTAGAAATGGATTTTCTAAATTTAAAATTAATATTATGTCTCATTAATAAAATATTTGATATAATAAATATTTTAAGAATAGGAGACAAAACTTAAATTACATCAATCGGTAAACATAAAGAAGGGTTGTTATTAAAGTTCGTACATACATATGACTATATTGCTTTATTCCAATATAATGTATAATTTTAATAAAGTGTTGTAATGCAAAGATACATACAGGATTAGGAACAGGTATGTAACGATTATATTGAAACAAGGCTTGACATGAGTTGGTCCGATGTATAATGCAGGTCGCTCGCAGCGCCGGCGGGCGCGCGCGCCCCCGGAGCCGCGGGCGGATAGGATTAGTCGTGAGGTTAGTTTGCGCGGTCGAGTGCTTCTCAATAACAATAAAGGTTTAATTAAAGAAAACGAAATGCATAGAGGAATGTTAGAGAAGCGACCACAGGTGAAAGGACAGACCAGAAAGATTTCCTTTTCATAAAAGTACTACCTACGCAGAGAGAAGTAAATGTAACCACGTCCCTAATAATACACTTACGATAAATTACACTAAGCTAACAATGCACATTACTATCCATTAATAGTAAGATTTAATAACATGTCTGCAGTCCGTATCGAGGACAAGGTACTGAGCTATGTGCGAGTTCACTATTCCATTTGGATGCGGAGCTTGCTCTGATATTGTATACAAAACGTATCGCAGAATGTAATAATCTAACTTATACAAATATCTTCCAATAAAACCATTTTTGGCGTCTATCAATTAGCGTTCATAATGAAGGTCTTCACAGCCACTTCACATCAAAAAAGTGTATAGTATTATGTCTATGTACCCAGTAAAAGGAAGAAAATATTAGACGTATCTCACAACTTTGTAAAAAATGAGCTCCAAATTACTTATTGTCTCGCACATACAAAATGCATAAAGAGCGGAGCCGCTCCGTGGATCTACTCGTACGCGGCTCGCGGCTCGCGGCTGCCCGCCGTCCACTCGTGCGCCGGTGACGTCACTACGGTCCTCGTCCATCACCGCGGGCGCGGGTCGCGTGCACTAGGGTATCACACTTCACACCGTGTGCGTCAGAATTAGCATTCCAAACGGTTAGATGACTTTACTGTGGTGAGCGCAGCTCATAGTCTATAGGTTTCCACAGCAGAATTCCGCGCGCTACCCACGCTCGGCTCGCGATCGATACGCACGGATACTATAAACATGAGACCGCGACGCGGGCGAGAGCGGTGGGTGGCGCCGGAATCGGGAGGAGGGTATTAGATGTGAATCAAACGGGTGGTGGCGCGGCTCGCGGGCGGCCGGCTTATAGGGGGCCGTAGATGATGATGCCAAAGAAGACGGCCCACATGAGCACAATCCAATGCAAGCCGTCGAGCCACTGCGGCCCGCCGTGCGTCTCACCGTCGGAGATCTTGCGCGCCACGAACTTCAGCACCTCGTCCAGCAGCACCACCGGCACCGAGAACTTCATCACCGTCACCCATTCGTCCAGCGACAGCGGGGTCACTTGGAACACGGCCTGCGGACAACACCATGCACACACACTCAAGCGTCATCAATTTGTGGAGAGTATAATTTGAAAAATATTATAAGTTGCGTATATTTTTTATATTTTTGACAAGAAATCATAATAGCAAGTGTGCAACGAAAATCTGTAAAAGAAAAAGGACTTCAAGGTTCACTGCGATTATTCCTGTTCACATAAACCAGTTGTTAACTCACCGAGAGGACCTCGACGTAAAGAATGACGAAGTGGAGTGTGAAGGACAGCGCCATGGAGCCGACGAGCCACAGGTTGGACCAGGGCGGCATCGTCACCAGCGACTGGTTCTCCGACAAGCTGTTCATGGCGTTCAACATCTCGATGGTGACGAGCACCGACAGGGCCATGGTCATAGGGTGAGGGTCAGTGAAGATCTTGCAGTCAATTCCCTGAAAATCATAATTGTATGTGCTCAATATAAATACTTTTTTTTGCGCAATTAATCAGCTACTATAGTAAAAAAATTAAAAATATTAAATTTAATAAATGAATCTGGAATTGTGTTTATGTGGTACCTTGAAATCGTCTCCTCCGCCGAGGCACTGCAAGTGGTGAGTGAGCTGCCAGTAGGTCATCTGCGGCCCGAACGGCGAATACATGAACCACCAGGAAGCGGCGCCCACGGTGGCGGCGCCCACGTACCCACCGATAGCCATGTACCTGGAATATTATGACGTTGGTGAAGACAGACAACACATTGCACAGACTGCAATCCGCAGCTAGTTGAAAGTATCACCCCAAAGCTGGGGGGAGTTGTTGTCCAAACGCATGATCAGATACATATTAATGCCATTACGTCTAATTATGAGGTTATAGTCCTATTATTGTTCAGAAAACCGTCTCATTAGTCTACAGTCAGTAGCCAATTAGGCTGAATTTCTCACACACCATAGTATAAATACTGGGACCTCTAGATGACAAGTGTCAGC
This sequence comes from Notodonta dromedarius, assembly GCA_905147325.1. NCBI lineage: Eukaryota > Metazoa > Arthropoda > Insecta > Lepidoptera > Notodontidae > Notodonta > Notodonta dromedarius. The sequence continues at coordinate 10,719,171 of LR990161.1, read as the reverse complement.
AGTGGCTCTGAAGTCTGAATATGATTCGGCGAAGAACGACGTTTACCTGAAGAACAGCCATCCAGAGATAAGGCCCTCGTCAGCCTTGCGCGGGGGCTTGTCCATGATGTCGAGGTCGGGCGGGTTGAAGCCGAGCGCGGTGGCGGGCAGACCGTCCGTCACCAGGTTGACCCACAGCAGCTGCACCGGGATCAGAGCCTCGGGCAGGCCCAGGGCCGCCGTCAGGAAGATGGAGACCACCTCACCGATGTTGGACGAGATCAGGTAACGGATGAACTGTTTCATGTTGTTGTAGATGGCACGACCTGGGTTGGAGTTGCAGAGGGAGTATTGTAAATAAATGGTTTAGGGAAATCATTATTATTAACAGGGAAAAAAAATGAAAATAAATTTGAAAATTTAGAAAAACATAGATGTTTAATTATGGCGGTCAGGCAATCCTTCATACTAATTTCGATTTTCGCACTATACCACGGACTTTTACCAGGCCGTTTACGCGTACGCGCCGCGCCCGCAATGCCACTACCGTGCGCCCGCGCATTTTGCTCGGCGACATGCGCAATATTGACATTGATATTATTTGCTGACAAAATGGGGCCATTTATTAGAATTGTATTTAACTGTATATAATAATAATTATTTATTAATAAATAATTATTATTTTAAGACGTATTGGTGTTTGGGCGCAAGCTGTAAGCCAGATACTGTGTGAACGAATAATTAAATAAATAATTCAGACCAATGCATGTTCAAGTGTGTGAAGATTACCTTCTTCGACGGCGGCTACGATGGATGAGAAGTTGTCGTCGGCGAGGACCATCTCGGCGGCAGACTTGGCGACAGCAGTTCCCGAGCCCATGGCGATACCGATCTCGGCCTTCTTCAGGGCGGGCGCGTCGTTCACACCGTCACCAGTCTGCAATACACGAATACATCAGTATACTGTGAACCGAGCGGCCAATGCCCTGAGCCAAGGGCTTAGTGCATGTAAAGGTTTTAGAAAACCAATTTATAGATCAGTTAAGTTTAATGCTGCCTAAGAAATTAGGAGCTATTTAAAATGCTTGGAAAAATTCCATACCGAATGTGCCTTTTGCTTCTCTCATAATTTGTAAGTACTAAAGCCCCCTACATTTTATATGAGGCGAATTCCTTGCTCACTTACGATAGTTTATGGGATAAAACTCTGTACTAGTTGCGGTACACATAGGTAGGTTACTTGGCTTTGATTTTTTTAAATCTATTAATTGCAGTCAGGCAGATTTGTGTTAAACTTTTTAGTATCTGCCACTACTGTACTTGCATCTCCCATGATAAGTTTCGAGTGTTCCAGTTTATAAACACCGCGGCCTTAACGTAAACAACGAACACTTCCAATATGTAATGTGAAATGTAAACATTCAATAATATTGGCGAGCGGTGTTTCAGTAAATTATGAAGATATCGTTTACAACGTAACCGTTACGTCGCTGGCTGTATGTTAGCCATTGTATTAACATGTTCATTTTCCTATTTACACACACAAATTTACAGTAACGTTTTCGGAGTTCGACTTCTATGAACGTGATCTTCTTTTATGACAGATTTGCCTATTAGTGTAACGGTATTTTGAGCGTCACTTTGAAGTTGTAAAACGCGAATATTCCCTCACCAAGTTGTATCAAGTAATAGTAAACACAAACGAATATTATTTGCCAACGTACCATAGCGGAGATCTCGTTCATGCTCTGCAAGTACTCGACAATCTTGGACTTGTGTGCGGGCTCCACGCGCGAGAACAGGCGCGCCTTGGCGCAGGCCGCGCGCTGCTCCGACACGGGCAGGTCATCGAACTCGCGACCAGAGTAGGACTTGCCGGTAGTGTCCTCTTCCTCGGTGAACACGCCAATACGCCTGAAATACATTCAGTCAATGATACCAGCCTACATTGCGAATTATCTTTCAAGACTCAGAAGGGACTCTAATGTACCTGCAGATAGCTTCAGCGGTGGCCTTGTTGTCACCGGTGATGACGATTACGCGGATACCAGCAGCGCGGCAACGAACGATGGAGTCGAAGACTTCCTTGCGGGGAGGGTCCAACATGCCCACCACACCGACGAACGTGAGGTTGACTTCGTAGGTGTAGAATTTGGTGGAGTCGCCGAGGTCCATGTCATCGGGTTTGAGCGGGCTGTCAGCGGTGGCCAGGGCCAAGCAACGCAGCGTGTCGCGGCCGGTACCGTACTGGCGGGTCAGCTCCAGGATGCGGTTCTTCAGGGTGGAGGTCAGAGGGACCTTCGAAGTGCCGACGCGAGCGTGGGTGCAACGTTCCAGAACGCCTTCGGGCGCGCCCTTGACGAATAGTTTGGGTCCGTTGCCGAGGCGGGAAGGCTTGAGGGGTGTACAGTAGGTGGACATAGATTTCCTGTCACGGGAGAATTCAAGGGTGAATTCTTTCTTCCATTTAGTCTCGATCTCCTGGCGTACGACGATGGCGCAGGAGCGGCGGTCGAGTCCAGTCTTAGGAACGTTGAAAGGGTTCATCTTTTCGGCGAGTACGATCAGGGCGGTCTCGGTGGCCTCACCGACCTTCTCGAAGGCCTGTTTGAACTCGTTGAAGTCGATGGCGGAGTCATTGCACATGATGCAGATGGTGCCCAGTTCGTGGAGAGCGTCGAATTCGGCAGCCTTGACCTTTTGTCCCTTCAGGTAAACATCACCGATGGGTTCGTAGGTGGAGCCGGTGATTTCGAACTCGAGGAAGCTGCTGTCGCCACCTTCGACCTTCTCGAAGATGAACATACGCGACACGGACATCTGGTTGGTGGTGAGCGTGCCGGTCTTGTCAGAGCAGATGACGGATGTGCAACCGAGGGTCTCTACGGAAGGCAGCGACCTCACGATAGCGTTTTTCTTGGCCATACGTCTGGTGCCCAAAGCGAGACAGGTGGTGATGACAGCGGGCAGACCTTCAGGGATGGCAGCGACGGCCAGGGCCACAGCGATCTTGAAGTAGTAAACGGCGCCCTTGATCCAGCTGCCGCCGTGGGCGGGGTCGTTGAAGTGTCCGATGTTGATGGCCCACACGGCGACGCAGATGACGGAGATCACCTTGGACAGCTGCTCACCGAACTCGTCCAGTTTCTGCTGCAGAGGTGTCTTGATTTCTTCAGTCTCAGACATTTCAGTACGGATTTTACCGATGGCAGTGTTAAGTCCGGTTCCGATGACGATACCGCGGGCCTTGCCGGCGGCGACATTGGTACCGGAGAAGAGAATGTTCTTTTTGTCCTGGTTGACGGCGCGGGGGTCGGGAATGGCATCGGTGTGTTTGATGACGGAGACGGACTCACCGGTCAAGATGGACTGGTCGATACGGATGGTCGTGGAGTAAATCTTGATAAGACGAATGTCGGCGGGGATTTTGTCACCGACAGACACCTCCACGACATCACCGGGTACGATCTCTTTGGCACGGATTTTTTGTACACCGGACTTGTCGCCTCTCATTACTTTACCCATTTCGGGCTCGTATTCTTTTAAAGCTTCGATGGCGGATTCGGCATTTCTTTCCTGAAATAATGTGACTACCGTTTAGACTAATAGAGCTTTTGAGTGAACGGCGTTTGTACGTTTCGGATAATTATAATTCATATATTTTAAGAAAGGTATCTCACCTGCCATACTCCTACTACAGCGTTGGCAATAAGAATAAGTAAAATAACAAAAGGTTCTACGAAGGCTGAGAATGCATCTTCGTGTTCTTCAAATAAAGCTAAAACCTGAAAATTATTACACACTTATTAGTAAAAATCATAACCTTTTACGAGGACTATCATTTTTTGTAACACTAAATACTCACGAATGAAATAATAGCGGCTAACAGCAAAATCTTGACTAAGAGGTCATCAAATTGTTCCAGGACTAACGCCCATATACTTTTGCCTACAATCAAAATATACATGAAACATTTTCGCATACATTTCTTGGATGAAAAGTAAAGTCAGTAAGAGGCGAACGAAGGGTATCGAGAGACTACGGGAATGGAAAATAGGTGGAGGGATTGGACAATGAACCTATTTAGAATACTAAGAGAAGAGCTTTAAAATCTGTGGCTTAAGGTGAAGGCGCCTGTCTAGCCCGTGAAGTTCAAATTTTTTGAGTTCTTTTAGAATTTTTTCAAAATGTGACAATAATAAAAGACAAATTTTGTAATTCGCGAAAAAGACCGTGTGCAGTGCATTTATTAATACATTTATTTTACTCTAAATATTATCACGGTGGATATGATACTAGTAAATCACTAAATATACAAAAATTGCCAGATTATCTGGATAGCTGTCGTTCTTGAATTGTTTTAGAGTAAGTAAATATATCCAATATTAATAAATGCACTGCACACGGTCTCATTCGCGAATTACAAAATTTGTCTTTTATTATTGTCAGATTTTGAAAAATTTCTAAAAGACTCAAAAAATTTGAACTTCGCTGGCTAGATGGGCGCTTTAGCCTTAAAGAACCATGCACGGTACGGGTCTTTTCCAAACCCACGTCCTTTTTGCAAACTTCAGATTTTTTTATAAATAAGAATAAAAAAACTGCAGCTTGCAAATGGAACGTGGGCAAAACCCTTGTATCAATAAATTTGTCTACTTCAGAACAGTAATTCCATTCGTAAAAGGTTTTCAAGGCTGCGAAGTAAACAAAAAGTGTCACTTTGGACCTTGACATGGTTGTGTTTGATCTCTGTTTGCTAAGCTAGCTCTGTAGCAGTAGTATCAGTTCGTTATGAATAATGTGAATTATTATTAATATATTTTATGGTACATAAACTGCTGCATGGGTTAATAAATCTAAGTTTGGTCTTTGTAATCGACTATAACCTTCCTATAATGGTCAGTAATTATGATTATGTGCAGTGTTATTATTTCTGTTATCGTAGGCGTGCATATTCAGGATGTGGCTAGGTTTTCCAAGATTAATTCAGCTAGAGGTCGATTTGGTTCACATAGTGTTTATATTAATTCTTTATATTTCAAGGGTTCCAGCTACGAAAACGATACTGGGATTGTAAATATGATGATGTCAAACAAGGGATAGAAATCATAACGTTAGTACTGAGACGACAAATTAATTACGAAATCTATGGCTTACCCTCCTCTGCAGGCAGTTCTGAAAAGAGAAAATAACCATAATTAGATTTTTAAATAAAACATCAAAGGAGTTCATTTAGAAGACGATAAACTAGTCGGATCAGGCATGCAATCTATCTCGGCAGTTACGAGCGTACATAAATACACTACATGGGTCGGGAGGCGGCGCGCGCGCAGAGCCGCGCGGCCGAGTCTTGCGCGCCCACCAGTGACGTCACATACAAATGTCGGCGCCGCATTTCAACATACTCGGCTCACAGTTTGTCTAGTTCGACTTCGCGCCGGTTATTTTGCTTACTACGTTATCAGTACACACCTAAACCAGTTCTGTTCGAGTACTGCGCAAAAATCAACACGAAAACAAAGTAAACCACGTGTGATAATATTTACCAGCCGGCATGCTAATCAAGCGTATATCTACAGGGATTTTTGCGATACCAAGTGAATAATCTCAATTCTTTGTGGCTATTCATAATGATAGGTACTGATATATCTGATATTGTTGTAAAGATTCCCTTTGTTCACTAAAAATAAACGAAATCCAATGTCAGTGATTTTAATGTGACATTGTAAACCGGAAAAATGAATAATGCAAATTCTTCTACAAAGCAAATTCGTATACGCTTATAAAATCAAGGAGTAGAATAGATACCTATAACAAGAACTGAAGATCGTGCGTAGTTATAAAATATGTTTCCTTAACACAATCTAGAGTAATCATCAAGACTATTATTTAGGTTATCTGTAGCAGCATTAAAAGTTTATGTTATTTGGGCCACAACACCTTCCTACTACGTTTAGTTACAAATTTAAGTAGCATCTCAAATGATGCTCAAGTGCCCATCAAAGCGAGTGAGCCACTTTAAACTAATCAGTTTCAGTCCAAAGAATTTGGACAAACTTATACTAACGTCTAGCATAGAATATGTAAAAGAAAAATATCTAGACTTGATGATCAGCATGGTCAATCAACCAAGCGATGGGAACCTTTATCTGTTCACTTGAGACTACCAGCAGACGAGTTTTTATCTTTTACATTAGTAACAGTCCGTGAAGATAAAGACATACGATAAGGGGTTTAATCGGGCATAATCTATATTAAAATTATAGGTAGTCGCGAGGCGTGGGTCTGATTGGGCCACGTCCCAGGTTCGTGGCCGGCGCCCGAACATGCGCTCTGACCTCACCGCGCGCGTAGCATCTACGTAATGCGATGTCGTTCGTCTGATAGTTGCCCTACAACTCACAATCGTACGATGTATGTAAATACACATTTCAAGGATTTTCTGCATAGTTACTGCACTGATGTGATAAACATAATCCAAATGAGACCGAACACGCTTCCTTTATATCCCTGATAAATAAGTCCATAATCGACTCTGGTTGGTCCATGTCTATAGGAACATTAAGTCCATGATTATTTTATATGTCTTAATAGACGCATGTAATCAGGCAACGTGTGCTAAGTCAATCGTTTTATCGGGTCTATTTGCAAACGCAGTGAGCCTGCCAGCCGCGGCGTGACTAATAGTAAGCAATTAGTCAGCGCATCCATAAAACGCCTTGTCAGCATCTTGTACCCTCGTGTCTGATCAGCAAACCGAACAACGGCACATAAAAACGGCTGTATACGTGCGAGTGTCACATCCTGGAGCACCTACGTCAAAACGCCGTAGACGACGTACGTGTTTCGACTGTTAATGATTATCACAATACATAATATTCGTGGTACACTACATAAACTAGTATTCAAATGACGACGATCCACAGTGCATTGATATTTATAGAATAATTATTACTTAGTTGTTTAAAACTAGAAATTAGTCGTGGCTATCGCAATACATTCGTTTTCAATGCAACATGTGTTCTGAATCTGGATTGAGTGGGCGACTCTTTATTAAAAAATAATAAAAAAAATATCTTGTCAAATAAAATTAAATAAATAAAACAGCTCGCGGAGCGTAAAATGTACGCTACGTCTAAATAAGGGTGAAAGTATGATAAAGAACGTAGCCGTCGTTGTTTTGTTTCGCAAGTTTTGCGAGTCTCATAGTTTTTTCAATGGCATCAAGAGAAAGTGAAGAGAAATCTACCGAGATACTATAACGGCACAAAAAATGACCATTTTGACATTGTTATATGCATTTCATTTTTTTTTGGTTGGTATTGACTACTGAACTGATTGTTATTCGTTTTCATATTTAAATAAATTTCATGACTGCTTTTATTGGTGTCGATCAGTAAATCACCGTCGTTTTACAACTTTAAGAATTACAACCCGAAAATACCTCGGTTTACAAATGGCACTGTTTTAGTGCTGTGAAAAGATAAAATAATTTTAAAGCAGATAAAATATTAGATCGTGCAATGGTTATGCGGACCGCGCGTCAGCCACGTCCGTAGACGCAACCCGCCAACGTAGTCCGTCCAAAATAAACTTGGGTATCTTATAATATTTTAGCCACTAGGCACTCGAATCTCGCCGCGGGAGCCGTCAACATTCCCCGGCTTCTGGGGCGCGCTCGGCGCAAGCGACTCACACTCTAATGCACTTCCTCCAACACTTTAAATATTCTCTGACAGTGCTAAACTAGGAAAGGCGATCAGTAAACTGGACCACTTCTTCTACATGTTGCCTCGTTAAACCAAATAGGTACTGAGTAAACATAGGATTTAAAACACTTTCTTATCTAGAGTTATTATGTGAGCATAACGGTGACGCATTATCGAAAGCCACATGTAGCTATACGGTACTTAAAGTCGGTTTCTATGCTTCGAGGCCGAGTGGTCATTGGATATCGGGTATCACCTTTGGTATCACCATTTCCATTTATTAGAAACAATCGATCATTATTAGTCTAGATCAGGACACATATCTACGCGCATCCTCTAATCAGAGTTTTGCATTCATCTACGTTCCTTAAAGTGTTTACATTGTATTCATTAAATAAAATGTCTATCAATGTCTATGTTTATGTAATTCCCAAAATGCAACTACGATTTCCTCTGGCTGATATTTCTTCTTTGATACAGTTTGCAGCGTGGTGTCCGAGAATTGTTAATCTAAATATTAACTCGAAGCTGTTCAAGACACATTGGCATTACGTCGAGTGTAGGTGGATAGCATTTGAAGTTTGCTTACGATATTTCAGCTGTTACTTCATATTTCAATTATACAAATGAAAGTGAGCAACTTTTCCGAATATTTTAAAGATACTTTTATAAAGCTACCATCTTGTCAAGGCAAAGTTGATTTCAAAAGTAGTTGTTTTTACACTGAGGTGCAACTCTAATGCGTTAAATAAATAAAATATTTGCTAATCTGTTCCAAAACTGCATTCATCAGCTCTAACGTAGACAGTAATAATACGATAACAGAAATTAGCAAGTATAATCCATTAAACTCCTTGTTATTTCTGTTGTTTCAACTTCAAAGTATTTATTAATCGCCAGTAATAATAACCATAAGTCTATAACCATTGACCTTCGTATAACAATGAATGCATAAAAATCTAGCTCATAAGTTGAACGTTACGACGGATTAGTCAATATCAAGACCAAGGCCTAAAAATTAAATTACTTACCAGATCATATTCATAAAAGAATTGAGACCGAAGCCTGTAAATAATATTAAACAAATGTCAAAAATCACTCATGTTTGATGGCATAGTTTTCCGCTCGGAATCTATTCTCGTTTGAGGTATTCCGTATTGTGACCGAGCTTTAGCGAGTGGACTGACGTGTAGTTTATGTGATGTATCCCGCAGGAAAATAATCGTCAGTTGTACGAGGCCGTAAAAACAAACATCGTTTCTACTGGGATTCGGCTCGGGTATTTTTTCGGCATATTATTGCCTTGCACTGCACTCTTGTGAACGCCAGGTTTACCGGGTTTATTATGAAAAGCTTTTACATATGAATATTTGTCATGAAATTATAAATTGTCGACATTCATTAGCTTCTACTAGTATCGCCAGCTAGTAGAACACCTGTTTCTCATGACAAGAAATGGGGCCAAATATGCGGAGCTGTCTGCCAACCTCCAGCAGTGGAGAGGCAGCGCAAGAAGAAGCTTCCACCTACTCGAATGCTCTTGAAAGTTATTGATATTGCGGTTATATCCTTATTTATAAATCATATCTATCAATCTCATATTGACTATTTTCGGGCCAAAATAACATATTTTAAAATCCGAATTAATTTTAACTTTTATCCGTAACATTATACCTTTGAACATTTTTAAGGGTTCATCCAGTTTAAATACTTAGTTAAGCAGAAATTTAATTGACATGTAAAACAAAAAAATCGGTGAGAATAGTAAACTCGATCCTATATAGCCACAGTAAGTAGTTAGGCAAACAGTGATTACTGACGGCATAATTAAGAAACTTATAGTCGTGATAAATGATTTTTAAGTACTCGTAGTAACAGCTAACGGTAAGAAAATTGACATCGCTGTTAATATGCTATTATCGACGCAATAATAAAAATACTTGAACGTGCGAGACACGTCGTGTCGAGGGCCAACAGATGAGCGTGTTCATGCGAGAGGGCCCCAGCCCTGCCCTCCCGGCCTCCTGTCCTGTGTTCAACACACGCACCAGTGGCCAGTGGCAGCCACCGCCCGCCTCATCGGGAAACTCCACTATAAATAACCCTCGCTGTAAATGCATGGGTACATCGCCATTCCATCCATTGAATTCGGTTGGATTCTCCCTGTGGAGGTGGCTGATAGGTACTTTTTCATAGGAAAATATTTTTTAAGGACTTTAATTATTATTGTGAACTTCATGTGATCGATTATATCATAGCTAGTTTCAAAGATCAGTTCCTACTTAATATTATTAAGTTGACCTATTGAATTCTGACGAAGTCGAAAGGTATCTACAAAAAATACTTCTACATTTTTTATCATTTACGTTCTTATTAGTTTTAAATAGACGCAGTATCAACAGATGATGTTAGACGCTTTTAATTATTTATATCTCATAGGTTTAACAAATATCTCAAATAGGTTTTTAATGTGTAGTGTTGCTGCGTGATCAAAATGTTAATAATTTTATGTCAATGCAATATCATGATTTCGTCATTCCGTCTCATTGACTTCAATTAGTGTTATAAAACGAAGAAAATAACTCAACTATAAAATAAAGGTCTAATTAAATAATGGTTTTTACATAATCTTTAAGTGAGTTTCAGTACAGCTTACATAATAATCTTTGCATACATTTAGTAATACCTAGCTCTATTAGGGGTGGTAGGAGTATAGGTCTCTCTGATGTCGCTGAGGAAAATTCAGGAGTATGATGTATTAAAATACCTTCCAAAGAATGTTATCTCTTTCGTTCGGCCGATTCAGCTGGCTGGGTGCAATGTGGGGCCAAAATCATATTTTTTACGTGTCTAGTTTCGCAAATACATACTCCCAAACTTTATTCTTGTCGAGCTACAAAATTTATTGCTTTTTCACCATTCCCGTTCACGTTGTTACAAAGTTTTCACGGAAGGTATTTATCACAAAGTATTTCCATAGTATTTGTTTACCAAAACGATGCATTAAGACACGCGAATAGAAATTTAACATTATTATCTCACATGGTGCTCGAGATTGCACTATTAGGTGGGAAGTTATTGTAATGGTACCATTATTATATCACATAAATGTACTGAAAGTGTCACAAATAATGTCTAATGCCTGATGCCAGACAGACAAGGAGATATCAATATGAAAGAACAGCCAGCTGAGTGTCTCATTACTTTTACAGTCAGACATCCGATTGATATTCAGCAGCTTTATTAGTGTACAATTTTATATTCTGTACATACATCTCATCAATGTAACAAAAATGTCACATAGTGCCTACATAATATTTAAAGGTACCTACAATATTTATAATGAAGTCTTATTTCTCTCCCTATATTACCTGGTATCCAATCTATTTTAAACAAAAAGAGGTATCTTGACAATGTTAATGATTCATGGCCAAGTCTATGTGGCTGGCAGCTATTCAAATGACCCTGACTGATAGCTTGGTAAAAAGATTCCAATTAAATAATAAATTATTACTGATCCCCACACTCTATGCTAATCACATTAAAGTAGAATGTACTTAAATGCTATTAAGATGTGCTCAATGCTTTATAACATTTTAATTTTATAGAAAAATTCCGGAAAAGGTTTATTTTCATTGGTAATAGTGTATACCATCTATCCAAATTTACCTGAGTAGGTTACACACATACAGTTAAAATTATAGAATTTAATTAATTATTAATTAAATGAGACAACAACCAGCCAGATTAGACACAGTTCATCATTGTTATTTACTTGTCACATATCTACATGGTTGGCATTGATGGATAGATACCTATAAGGTACAATATAATGCATTAATAATAAAATTAATATAAAACTGTTCCATAGTATCAATAGCCAATAGGGATCTTAGTAGATTTGATAAGAATGAGAGCTTATTCCACAATTTTTCATTAAAATTCTTGTCCGATGAATGTGTTATGATGGTGTAAATATGTAACACCGCTCCAACTAGTTTATCATCTTGCATTAATATAATAATCTCTTGCAATTACAACTGTTTACATGAAAGTAACATAAGTAAACATTGTACTTACCATTTGGCCCATATTTTTCTTGGTTCCTTTTTACTTGATCTGCACTAAGGCCTTTGTCTGGGTCTGTGCCGAAGTACGATAATACTTCGTCCACGGATTTCGAGTGAGCGTCCTCCATGGTGGAATTACTACGTTGTCGTCAGTTCTAAAAGGCAAGACAAGAATATAGGTTAGAAATGACGAGTCATCATTATCAACATCAAGTATTGAGGTTATGTTGCTTTATTGTGTCAAGAAATTAGTATCGTTTCATATTATTGAGGCAATTTCACGTTTATAATTGGAAGATAATGTTTTATATCAAAATAAATACGTGAAAACCATTTTTTTTAATATTAAATTGTCAAAAGAAAATCATAAAGGCGTAGTTTATTATTGAGGTCTATATATTGTCAGGGTCAAAAAGACGTTGGTAAAATACAGAGATAAGCTTCGCTGTGCAATATTTATTGAAGGTAATAAGCAATTTCCTAAATCGTGAGCACCGACTGACCACTGCACCACTCACCGAGAAGTTTTTTAATTCATGAGAACCGTCTATCTCTTAAAGTACTGCACTTATTTGTTAGCGTTTACTTATTATTTTATACAGTTATAACTAAATTTTGTACCAGTTTAATACTTTTACTCGTAAATATCATAAACGACAAGAACACGTATCTAGTCCAGCCGTCATTTTTCACAAAACTGACGTAAAAAGGAGGTCGACCGTAGCGCCACCTTTTACGTAGATTATAAACTATTTTTGTCAACTTAGGTTCCTTTTATATTAAAAAAGTTTATTTAGGATTTAATAAAATTTGACGTACTTTAAATAAAATAAAATTACTAAAAAGCGATATGCATAATTATATTTGATGATCTGAAATCTAAACACAATTTAGGTCCATACATAAATGTGGAGCCATGCTATAGGTTGAATTTGTACCACGTGACTCAAAGCTATTTTCGTGCCATAGGCGCCTACAAAATGCGGTATTTTTAAAATTCTGAAAGTTGCTTCGCGTTATGTAACACTTTTATCACTTATTGATAATCACCAACTTCCTTTTTCATCCGTCGCGACACTTAATTTACACTTGGGGTTACTACACTCACGGTCATTTCGTTTTTATAGTTGTATTAGGGGAACTTACTGAAGTAATTTTTTTCGACAGCGTCGGGAAGGAAAGAAGAAATAAGAGTGGCGCGGGAGATGTTTTCCCGCCGCGCCCCGAGTAGCGACTCCCGGGCGAAGAGCGACGATTTTAGAGCGGCGCGGGCGCGGTGGAGGGACACCGTCGGAGATTTCTTTAATTATTTTGGCAACAGTACACGATGGCACAGTCGAGTCGCTTTCCAGGGTTGCATGTCGCACGGCAGCCGTCGCCGACCGTCCTATGATGATCTTTTTATAGCGGGCGCTGCCGGCTCGAGATCCCGGCGCTTGGGGTGATGGTGGCTTGTGTTTACGACTATTAAAAAGGTTCTTTATTATTAAACAACAATTCTCCCTTTGACGAAATTAACGCTATCAGCGGATCTACAGAGCTTTCGATAATGTCTTGTCGGGTCGCATGAAACGAACGAATAGCTAGCTTATTATGCGTACATGAATGGTATTGTGATAAGGCAACATTGATCAAACACTGCGTTATCTTCTTATTAAGTGGATTCCGAGATAGGCACGAAATTAAGTTTTGCGAGTGTTTCACTAATTCAGTAAGACAGCTGCTTGGTTTTTTACCACCGGAACCCTTGTTATTTTCAACCGACTTCAAAAAGGAGGAGGTTCTCAAGTCGTGTGTATTTTTTCTTTCATTAAAATAAATAAATAATTTGGCTTCATGATATAGGCTCATGCCTAGTTTAAGGAAAACTTGTGTGACTTTACTATGAATACATATTTTATATATTTTTTTAACTTTTATAGGTACCTAATTACTTATTTCAAATACGCAATTTACTGTTTGTTACATAGATATTTCTTTATTGGACATAATTAAATACACCACAAACCACGAATTAATGATGTTATCTTGTGTATAATTAATTGCTGTACAATTGGACTAGGGCCGACATGTCGGCATTGGTGCTTTGCTACCTGTAGTTGGCAAAGACACTGCCCTAAGACACTGATCAATGTGCCTGAATATATCCCCATCATACTTTCATGTAATACGTCCGTCAGTCGTGAGATAAACATTTACAGGTGGAAACTACGGTAAGTACATACCTATTACCTACCAGTACCGTAAATAGCCTATTATGCGCCCCCCAGTGTGAGCTCCTATAACTACGCCCTTCCTGATCTAGTGATGTCTGCGCCCTGTGCCTAGCCACAGCTGGAACAGCCCTAGTTACGGCAGGTACACTGCTACCTACTTATTTATTAAGGGGGGGTCCTTAAGGGTATGCCACTCATTCTATCTTGGTCCAGTGTAGTAGGTACCATGTGAACAAAAAAAAATTGATGATTTTATACAGTATTTACAATAAATATTGCCCGACCCACGAGCTCAGCGCGACACCGATTAAAAATTGTTATTGTTTACTTTCTGTTATCACCTGATTCTGAGGTCAATACAATCTGAATTCTGTTGTGGACTTACAAGCCAAATTAAGTGCGATATGGCCTTTCATATAATCCATATGAATGACTTGGATGTGATTATTTAAGAGTCTTCAACTGTCCTGCGACCGCAATGGATATATACATGTTGTGCTGCCACTAGAACTTAAAGGTAATGGCAATGGAGTAAGTGTTACAGAAGGAAACAATATGTTACTGGTTTATTTTCATAGGAAACAAATATCTGAATATCATTCCGCCACTCGTTACTACCAGTTTTAGATTGGAGGTGTTTAAAATCTAGATGGATCATCATCATCAACTTAAGAGCGATGCTCTTGTCGGTGGAGTTTTTTCCATTCACTACGATTTTCTCCCAGTTCCTTGACCATTTGATACGACACGACATTCACTTTTTCCTTCACTTGGTCGAAATTGCTTATCCTAGGTCTTCCTCTTCCCCTCTTGCCTTCTATCTTCCCTTCTATGATTGTTTTCATGAAAACGTCATGTCGTATGTGATGGATATAAGTTGTTTAAAGACAAGTAACTTTCCATATATTCTCATCAAAGTTTTAAGATAAGCACTTCTCTCTTGGGGCCTTTTTGTATTTAAAGTATCGCTCATCGTTCATGACAATTAATAGATCGACGTTTATGTTAGTTAATTTACTCATAATCAGTAATTAGTAATCCTGTGGGTAGTTAAAGACCCCGGAAATTGTGTTTTGGATTTATATTCGGGCATGTAGGTACATAGCCTAATTTTCATATAGCCTGTACTATTTATTTATTACATCTAGTTGTAATGGAAACATTAAAAAAAAAAACCTTTTGTTCCTGTCGCCTAGATACTGCAGTGATTGGGATTACCTATACGAATGGTGTGGATAAGAGTCTTTTGTAATAAATTGCAGCGTTGCAAGAGTTTTATAGTTTAATTAGCGTTTTCCCGCGACTCTTCCTCGTGGATCTCAGAACGGAATTTACATTCAAACTCTTCTATGTTCTCTCTTCTCTTCTATGAACTCTGTTTTATACCCTCGGGGGTGGAATTTTCCAAAACCCTTCTTTAGTGGGTACCTCTGGTATAAAAGATACCTACTGTAGTTACTGTTTTAACCCCAGTGGTTTGGACTGTGCTTTAATAGATAGGTCAGTCAGTCAGTCAGTTTCTAACTTTATAATATAATGTATAGAGATTAAGATAAAGTAAACAAATAAAAGTAGTGTCTTTTGAGCGTTTATTAGTTAATAATATTAGTTTTACGCCAAGCACGGCGAAAATGTCAACCTTGCGGTGGAAACACTTGGAGAGTGAAAATAGAAAACCACGGGGTAACAGCTGAATGCCAATGTTAACATCTATTTCGGCGACTGGAATGAAAATGTTTTAAAGAACAACTAATTGACATAAGTTCTCGAACGTCCATCTGGCGTTTTTGAAGTTCACGCGAAGAATTTTAATGGTTTTATCGACACATGCGTTTCGTACTAAAAATAGGCGGAATATAAAACGAAGCTTAATACAATTATGTGAAAATAATTCACCGACTATTAAAAATTATCCCACGCCAGGTAATAATTCGAAAAAACAAGATTTTATGAGCCATAAATAATGGACATCAAAGGCACATTTCGTATAACGGCGATGTCGAAATGTGTTCTGTCTTCTGATCTGATAATTTGTCATGACTATTGCTAGCTACAAGTAAACGTTAGCCAGCAACTATTATGCATTATCAAAAAAAAATATGAACTTGCTACCATTCATACGTACCAACAAGGTACAGATTTAGTTTCGTTATATTATTGTAACGCTCTTAAAAATTAAAACTTTTTTTTTGTTATGGCATCGAGACTTGCCTTGATATATAGAGCAGCTGTAAACTTGGTTACTGTAGAAGCAATCAGCACTATGCGCGTCTTACTTAGACACTAAACTGTTTGACCACATATATACTAACTCTAAACTATCATTATATTTATAACCAACTGACATACTGTGTATCTTTTATTTCCATTTGTCCAAAAGAACAGAGCCATAAAAAAAACTATAATTTGAATAGGGTCTATATAACTCTATATAACTATAATTTAAATGGATGTATTACACTGTAAGAACCAATATAGAGTGTACCAAGAGCTGGGTAGGACGTCGTACTTCGTTAGGAATGACCGTTACAGGTTTAACGAGCGATTAAAAATCATTCCAGCCCGGCTACCGTACTATTTTATAGCCCATCAATTAATAGGTTATCGTACATCGTATTTTTTGATCTTATCGTCATAGTTTATGTTATAATTTGCCATTAATAGCCGTTCAATAAAATATATGGACAGCAATAAACCCCTAAATGTCATTATTTGTTGAGGTGCATTAATGGTATTTTTATAGGCATTTATTACCTATGAAGTTTTATCCTCTTGTTTGTTTTATTGATTAATTATTATGATTTGGCCACCTAATACTCGAACCTAACAATTGGAGATGGGGGATTTAAAATATTAAACCTTAGAAATTTATTTGCTTTGAGAGAAGCTTTATTTTGATGCGCCATACTGATATGTCAGACAACGAAATCTCAGGTACAAGTACCTTAGATAATAATGTATTGTTGTTTATCAGGTAGATAAGAAAGTATTGGCTATTCTAACCCCAGCTCTAAAACAAGTAAAAGTGGTACTGAAATATTCCAAACCTAGTTCCAAATTGTTTATTTTATGCATCTTGGTAGTTGTCGTATGATTAGAATGGGGAATGTAACCTATCGATTGATTTAAGGGCGCTATTGCTCTGTTCTATCTATACGGGCGAGCCGGTTTTGTTGGTAGACACGCAACGCACCCGACCTAATTCCAACTGAAAGATCAATGACATAGAATGTGAAATGAATAAATAGAATGTGTTGTTGTTGGTTGTTGGTATACATAACCTGTTTCTGCATAGTACGCATTGATAGTGGGATGTAACCTAAGTAATTATGTAAGTACCTTTAACAACATTAGACTAACTACCAAATTTAATCTACTTATATTCGTGTCCAGCCCTTTTCATGACAGGACAACATTGAAATTGAATGCATAATTGGTAGAGTTTTCCTACAAGTATCTGTCGGTTAACAATGACATCCCTGATAAATTCTTCGCAAATGGCTAAGACTCTGTGGTGAATCGATGGGGGAAGATAGTCCAAAAGATTCTATCTTGATAAGCGGGCTTAGTAAATTGTTATTAAATTTTACAAATATACCAGCAGTTGCTTCTAAATAACCTGCAATGTCCTGCATTTGTCAGTGTCAGTAAGGTATAGTTGATAATATAATCTTCTAAGGCTTCTACGTGATAGTTTTAAATGTCTAGGTACCTAAGTAATTGTAATAACTTTGAGTATTTTAAATAAACGATATCAAAAGTTGATAAAGTCTGACTCGTTTATTTGGCAGAACAACTCTCTCGCCTTAAGCATATCGGAATGTTCCTAAGGTGGGGCCCATTAATCATTTCCAAGCTTTAAATCAACCTAATGTGTACTAAGTACACCATCAACGCAGGCCTGTGTCGAGTTACAACGGCGAAAGAGATCGCCCGGGGCGCGCTGCAACAAGCTTTTAAAATTCCTAGATAATGTAACTAACCGACGTACGCACGAATATATTTTGATATCAAATACACTCCGCGTAGCGAAGCAGAATATTCGTATGGCTATTCGTCATCTACAAATAAACGGGCGAAGGTAATAATCGAAATAGAATTATCGCAGTCGGAGTGTTGTAATCATATGCTTTGGCAGAACTGTGCTGCGATTTTGGCCAACAAGGGGAATTGGGACAAGTTCATCTTCTTCAATAACACGCAGTCATATTCTCGGAGTTATTTCATCTGACATTGGGATATCTTTGAGAGTGTTAAGTAAATGAAAGTGAACATAGACCTTTGGGTCCGCGCATTTAGGTACAGTTTTCCCTGTAACGGTGATTTCGGCTGAATTCTAAGTTCTGGTGCCTTTTAATTAAGTCCTCAAGTTGAACTTTCTTAAAGTTACTGTCAATTCCCTCAAATTTAGGGAGGTATTCATAAATCGTTTTCACGTCTGGGAGAGAACTTGGAAATGGAATTATATTGTAATTTCAATACAATATTATATCCTAAAATGTACCTACTCCAATTTAGTTTCAGAGTTTAAATCGATTTATTATTACCACCCTTTCTCAAAGTATTTGCTATTTTGTGTATGGGTCGCAAATGTTATCGCAATTACATAAATTTGTAGAGATTTCGAAAAACTGTAGTTGGACCACTGCCCCTACCGAAGGTCAGTGGTCTAACTGGTTGGACAGAATAGTTTGGCCACGACCTCTGAACAATTTAATTTTGTTCATGCCTATGAATTTTACAAAAGACCCGAGAGCCGGAATTGTGACGTAGAGTCTTTTTAAAAGACATTCAAAATTGTTCCTTATGTACACGTATCTATGTAATATTTTTATGACGGTGATGTGTATTGACGTCAGCAAATATTAGGTGCTTTGTTCGAATATTCGCAGTTTTATAATCTGAAATGAAGAGTATTTTTACAGCTGGCTGTAACTGTATCGAGTAAACATCACTGTCTCGATTCCACGCGGGAGCTTACTAACTATCGATTCGATATAGTTTTATTGATATAGCCGGACTTTTTATTTATTATTTCGATTATTTTATGTAACTTTTATTATGTGAACTGCCAAATGTTTTGTTTATATAACTGTGTAATAAATAGAAAATGAAAATATCTGATTACATTCATATTAACTGAAGTCACTGTATCATTATGATTAGTAGATAGAACAGGAAATAAATTGGTTTCAATCTAATCTGTGGTTTAAAAGTTGAACGTAATTCATATTTAAGCAGTTTTTTATTGACTAATTAAAATTGGTGAGTGGCGAAAGTGCTCAAGTTCTAATTTCGTTATTCGAAGTCCACACAAAAATATCTAGAAATTATTTGGCGCGTAATCGCGATTCACGTCATCTGTAAGATGTCGCTGTCGTCGCCGCGACACTCATCGACGCGTCGAGATGGTTTAAATTAGTTCAGAATTTACTAAATGATATCAAAAAAGCCAGTATTACTAGGTGAGTACTTTTTTCTTTCTGTTAAATTCATTAGTGTGAGAGCAAATAATACAATCTTTAATTGAATTCATAGAGTTATGTAAGTCTTTTACCACACATTTTAAATTACAGTATGTTTCCAGTACTTCTCTATTATTATTTTCACTGAAGCACTCCTGGTAACACTGGCTTATGTAATCGAATTTCCGTTCGTATCGCAGTTTCCAAAACGATTCACATCTCGTATTCGCACCGCAAACGTCCGTTTCTCTTTAAAACGTGACAGCACATTCCGCAAGTGGGCACCACTGAACAGTCACTGCACAATCACAACTTCGTCGGCAACACCGAGGCGCAGAAACTTACCGTATCACTATATCACTTGGTCCCAAACACTCGTTTGTTAATATACATAAAAATGTATTTTTTGTTTGGTAGGTACTATCGAGTGGAGTTTGCGCGCCCCATGAGGACAGCGACAGGAGTGCGGCGCGCCGGGCGCGGGAACGGATCGCCTCTTTTATAAGCTCCGCTGTGGGCAGCGGGCCGCTTGCCAGCAACCATACTCTCGCCGACATATCCATTCCCTAATTACACGCCACCCGACACAACGGCACACTTAACGTCCACATAATAAGGCTCAAAATCTAATGGCTTCTTCTCATTCTACAGAAAATTAACATTGCTAGTTCCGTAGTCACTGATAACATTTGACGTTACCTTTAATTTACAAATTACTATAAGTAAAATGTAAGTCATTAATTAGTTAGGCTAAGGACCGAAATAGCTCTTGATCACCAAGATCGCAGGTAATCAATTGGAGTTACTAATTATACAACTGAGGTGTATTAACTAATGGGTATTTTAACATAAATACGTTAATTGAACTGTGCATTTTTTAGATTACTGGTTGTAACAAATAAAATAAAGTATCTGACTTTTGACGACCGCTTGGAGCAGCTCGGTTTACTGCACATGGTGGTTGCGGGTTCGATTTCCGCCGGGACAAATTTCGGAAATTTCCTTTTCATAATTTGCCCAGGTCTGGGAGTCACTGGGATTGCCCCCAGTGCATTGTAAGGTACCCATAGTACAAGCGATGCTTAGTTTGGGACCATACAATTGGTGTGTCAGTCTGGCGAGATTTATATTTATATTTTGCTATTCTGTAGTACGCTACGAAGTGCTACGCCGTAGCAAGACCGCGCAGAGGTCTACAAATCAATACTTTACTCCACAAACACTTAATTATGACCCGTGTGATTTTTTCACAGAAAGTTAACACAGTATATTGATGCGAAGTTATTGCCTGGAGACAATTTGTGAACACGGAGAAGGTACGGTATGTCACGGAATGGCACACAGTAGCACTTGAGATGAATAGAGAGTCGGAAAATGGGAGGGTACATGCTCTTATTGTTGGAGCCTTCCTATTAGTAAGTGTTTTGAAAAATTGAAATTAAGTAAATTATTCTCTTTCAAAAGTATTTGTGAATTGATTTTTTTGCGTATGACATAACAATTTAATACTGTAAGTTAGTATGCATAACATAATCGGCAACAACAGAAGATTAGTCTGCTATTTATAAAAGGATTTATGTTTTTAATATACCAGATACATTATCAGGCTGGATTATAATGTTGCTTTCAACAACATTTGACGCTCATTACATGAACGTCATACCTAGAACTATGGATTGCTATCGTTAATGCATTTGCCCGAATAGTGGGAGAAAAGCAAGGGTATAAACTGTCGTGAGCGAGGTAAAGGAAAGGTACGGAAACTCATGGCGTTTGTTTCAAGAGTAAGTGGCGCCCGTGGATCTGTATATGATGTAACTGGATCAGGCATTTGATTTTTTCATTCATATATAGTATACTTTGTTGACCTAAATTTGAGGTCTATTTTTATTTGACAATTGTCTAGATAGAACAACAAGCTTTGGTATAAATATGTCCCTTTCACTCTTAGTTGCTATGGTTAAATACCCCTACCGTCCACTCCACATGGACATCCTATAGTCAAGAAGGATACACGTCCATCCGAAGCCTCTTACTCGGCTCGCTTTTTGTAAAACAGTATGCTATCTATTGTAGTAGGTATCTATCCATGGTGACGCCAGTTTCCATACAAATGCAATCTAGCTCAATAGACGCGGATGACTTAAGAAATCTTTTGCGAGTTTATTTATTTAAATTCAAAATTCTGCTAGAGATAATACAGCAAATATTTATTCGGAAGGTCTACGACGCTGAATAAGAATTCGCCTACGAGGTGCTACGCCGTAGCAGGACTACGGCTGTTCATGTTCCAAAGTAGACTATCAATAACAACATAGTTCCGCAATTATGTAATTGTTAGGAGAAATAAAACTTTTTTAGTAGTTCTGTATTTAATGAGTATAATAAGCGACTGATGTTGAAGACCGCTTGGTGGGTCCTTCGGGTTTGATTCCTGTTTAGGCAAATTTCTAAAATCCATATTTTTGTGTAACTGTGATTATACAGGTCATAGTCTGGCCATACAGTTCCATAAATTGGTTTCTTGGCGATGTTTATTTACGAGAATTCCGGCAAATCATAATGATAAATACTATGCGTTTATCTACATAACATACCTAGTTATAAAGGGTGCCACTCTTTATTTTGAACTATGACGTGCGTCTACGCAATTGTGTGTGCTACGTAGCACGTGAAGTTGCATCGAGATTTTATTTGTTCATTTGGTCTTATAAACATTCAGTCATTTAGTCTACTCACCACCTCCTTTATAAAATGCCGACATCAAAGATTTAATTAGCAAGATTAAATTTTTAGCGCATGTTTATAATGACTTTTACGATTTTTTGTTGCTAATTATTGTGTTTAAGTAATTTATTTGTTTATAATCGTAAAATATCAGCTCATTGATTATAATTACAAAGGAATTATTTTTTACATTCTTCATATACCAGAGAACATTACGAGAAATGTATCTTTATATATATATAAAATTCCGGTGTGCATTTCTTCGTAATTCTCCTCCTAAAAGGCTTGATGAAATTAATTCCTTATACTTGTTCAGTCACTTGGATGTTTCTTAGTTATCGTTGGGTCCAGTGGCTGGCGCTATTGTCGACATCCAAAAATACGCACGCGAAGCTGCAGGCAAAAGCTACTTAAGTTATATAATATAATATTGGCAGAGTTCAATGAAGCATGTTTTAGAATATTTATTTCAGCAATTTCGTGATACTATGTTAGTATAACATATTAAAAGTCATCACCGTTTAGGGAGTCATTAAATTCGTTTTTCAGTTCAGTATTGCTTTTTATTGCTGTTTATGGTTTAATACTGTTTTACTGCTAATGTGCCTGCCTAAGTGTTTTTTTAATCAGCCATCGTCGTACTGAGAACGAATGTGTCCAGTGCAATAGTTAGACGCGGCCCCTGTTACATTGGGACTTACGCACCATCGGCGAAATGTGGATGAATGGCTGTGGACCTGTTCTGTCTACCCCTGTGGGAAATACAGGCGCGCTGGTGTACTTCCATCGTTGGACAAACTTGTTGTCTTATAAACTAATCTAGTTATAATAAATCAATAAATATCGCCAGACGAACACACCAATTGTACGATCCCAAACTAAGCAACGCTTGTACTATGGTTACCGTACAATGGACATGGGGCGATCTCAGTGACACCCAGACCAGGGCAAATTAAGAGAAGGCCATTTACCAAATTTACCCCAGCGGGAATCGAACCCGCAACCAACATGTGGTATTAGTCGGGTTTGGCCAGATGACTACAGTCTATTGCGCATACGAAGCCCCGTAGATGCGGCGCTGTAGTCGCAAGTCGGTAGTACAATTTACACCTTGTACAATTTAGTTCCGTATGTTTCCGCGGGACTTCCTATATATGAAACTAGCTGAGCTCGCGACTTCGTCCGCGTGGAATTTAACTTAACAAAAAAGCCCGCTCCCGCGTTCTGAGCCCGCACGACAGAACCCATTTTTTCATTTTTTTAAATTTTGTTTTTCTAAATTAAAAGTAGTCTTAGTTACTGCTTATAACATCAGCTATCTGCCAGTGAAAGTCCCGTCAAAATCGATCCAGCCGTTTCGGAGATACTCTTTGATTTCATGTGTTTTTATTTTTTTACGCGGAACCCTAATTGTTTTTCAAAAATTAAAGTAGCCTAAGTTACTCCCTATTACATCAGCTATCTGCCAGTGAAAGTCCTGTCAAAATCGGTCCAGCCGTTTCGGAGATTACCCGGAACAAACACACAGACAGACAGACAGAAGAACAAAAATTTTTTAAATCGCGTTTTTGCTATAGATGTCGTATATACTTTTATATGCATTTAGTGAAAAGGTGTTATTTTGATATTACAAACAGACACTCCAATTTTATTTATTTGTGTAGATGTATAGATAGACTCTCTGACTTAACTCGTACGACGAATTGTTTAAACAGTATGCAGTGGTGTCATTTATGTTAATGCTCTCACGCACGTTCACGTACCTTTCTCTACAGCGAAACGTGAGAGTGCTAGGCGCACGTGATCCCAGTGCGCCTGCGCCGATCAGCGAGCGTCTAAAACGAGACGCTTCCGAATGCCAGGCATTGAATCCGACTTCACGTCAACCCGTTGTCTGTGAAATAATGTCCACCAACACACTGATTTCAAAGTATTTTTGTGTCTGGTTACTAGGTAATGTTTCCAGTACCTATTCTCATCGGCCTAACCCTGGATGTGCTCAGGTCATTTCTATGCTAATTGTGTTACATGGGAAGGTCTTTCTTGCACCCACGGAAATGTTTTTTTGAATTCCGTAATCGATCCTGGGCATGATTGACACCGAGGGCTATTTGTTATGTAACAAAATCGGAAAATAATCGTACGGCCCGTGTGATGTTAAGCTGTTACTGTAGTCTATAGATGCTTGCAATATCATAGGCATCGCTAACACGTTACTGACCTGAAAGGGAGTGGGATAGAGGGAGGCGTAGGGACGGGGGGGGGTCGGGCTTCCGGCTCTCTCACTCATCGTACGAAACACGGCCATTATGGCTACTTTACGCCGATCTTCTGTGATAGGGTACTACCCCGGTCGAGCCGGCTCGTATATTGGCTGTAGTCAGTTGGCTACAGTTGGCTACAGTTGGCCACGTTAACAAATAGCATGCCTGGAAGTATGTTTGCGAGTTTGCTTGCAGAGTGAGCTCTCTGAAAGGCACCTACGAATTAAGAGAATACCAGGCTATTGTCGCCTTAAAGTGGTAATATAGTGGTTAGAGGGGCCGCCCTCGTAGCCGAGAGGTTCCGGGTTCGATCCCCATCCTGGCCATTAAACTATTCACGTGGGTCTACTCCTAACACAAGCATTATTCGCTTAGCTGGAGGGGCTAACGGGTATACAAGTAATGTGATAAACTCACATTGCTGTAATTGCAGTAATCTAAAAAAAAAACCCAAAATTCTTATACCCATGACAATTCAAATTGAATTACATAACGACATTTTATTATCCCGAAACAAACAGACCCATATTATCAATGCATCTTGATTTATAGATGGCGACTGGCTTCTTGCGCATACGGTATTTAAACGCTTCCGTGTAGTTGAGTCGCCAGTTATTGAATACGTGTATATTTGGCAGCGTCGTGAGGGTACATAGTGGCTTGGCACCGCCCTGCCGGCCCGCAGCCCTGCCAGCGACATTGTCCCCGCAGACACTAGCATGTTCTGCGCACATGTCTTTCAAGACCACTATTAATCTTCGTACAGACGGACGGCTTTTTCTAGACACACATTTTTCTGGTTACATGTCATACAGGGCAAAGTATCCAGTCAAGGTCCATTGTTTTTAGCCGATTTGCAAGTAAACAGCTTTTTTGTTGGTGTTCTGGTAAAATATTTATTTAATCTACTCTTATAATACCAGAATTTGTTTGTCGACACATACTTGGGTATTTTTTCGTTTACACATCGATCAAGTACAATTGCTATAGCCGGCTTTAAACTGACATATTGGTAGCGTCGTTTCATGTCTCCTTCATTGTCCTATTCTTCCTTATAGAACTGGTTGAGACTAATAACTTCATAATTGATGTATAGCACTTTTGCTATAGTGATGTAGATATATAAGCTTGTCTTGAAATACGTCGAGCAGCCCAATAATAAGAACCCATTCTGTATCCGTAATTTATCTTTGTTTAAAGCACGAGCCGATCCGATGGATTACGATTATGATCTGTTAGTTAAATGGCAATATATTACAGAAGTCCGGTTTGTTTTTCGATAAACCGGATTTATGTTGCCATAAATCTAAAATAGGTTCGAATATTTAGTCAAAAATTATTATTTTGTTTTAGTTGAATTAATGAGATGGTTTTATCCGTTTGTGTGCAAATAGCTGTATCTAAGTTTGTTGTTTGTGTTCTGGTTTGATGCAAATCGGAGCTTTGGGTTCCGTGATAACGGTATATATAACAATAAGTGAGTTAGATACAGCTGTAAATGATGTTTAGCTTTTATCGGTATACAAGGGTCGGCAGGTGATTCCTGGCGGCGCGCCAAATGGCCCACGCACATAGTTCGCCTACTGAACATTCGCAATAATCCAAATTGAAACTTATGTCGTGATTTTTTAAGTGTTATTTGCGTTGGTTGCGTCGCAAATCTTGAAATTGATGTCCAAATCTCCACTGCCATCTGCCTTGAGCTATGTATTTTTATTTTATCGCGAGTATCACAGGGCCATCGTGAGCTCGTCGATAAATCACGGAGCGGCGAGTGTTGATGCTAACGCGTAGGGTATGTTATGAAAGATCAGCATTGATGCTGTAACGATCTTATACCAAACATATAAAAGTAATGGATTAAGATAAAGTGGTAACTCATCTTCGAGGCTCGTGTGAAGTGAAATCTGTCAAGATTACATTGATGAAATCAATTAATTGAGTTTTAATACGTTTAGGTTTGTGCGTAAATAGTTACTAAATGTTTATAATTAATTATTTTTAATTAAATATCGATATAATGTGTTTTATTATAATTAGTCTTAGGAATAATACTGTAAGTGGAACATATATTTATATGTCTCTACCGTGGCTATATAGTACCCACACGCTTGCGTGTATTTTGTTTTCTGTTCGATGGTACATTTGTAACCACTTATTATTACTCAAGATGCCTTCCAAGAAGTTTTTTTTGCCGATATTGGACTCAAAGATATTGTTTCCAACCTTTCATCAGATTTGAATTTAAATAATGTGCTTGATACAAACTTCGAATCCTAGTTCTATGTAAACAAAAATCAAATAAAATGATTTATTACTATTGATTATGATGATGATGATTTATTATGATTGATTACTATGCGTTGCAGAAACCAGTTCCTGTAAGAATAGTAGCAATGAAATAATATCTAGATCTCTAGTATTTTTGTTTCGTGATCATATGGAATGAAATGGGGTCTTAAATGGTACTAATACATCGGACTCTACCTAGGGTGTTCAGTCGCTTAGACAATACATAAGAATTACGCAATATTCGGGTCAAAACAACAGGCAGGTATCATAATCTGATCCCTAGCTGTCATCATTGATGTTTGGCAATTGTGCTCTTCGATTGACATCTGAGACATATGGATGTCTTCTCTGCTGCTCTACATATTATCGCTACAACCGTGCAGATTATATATAGACCTTGCCTTATACGAGTTCCATGGAAAGAAGATAATGGATTCTAAGTCAGGCGTTGTTTAAAAATTACCTATGTGTATATCATATGACATAAGCTAGACTTTTTAACGTCCCACTCCTTAGCGCGGGCCTTCTCTCAATACGGGATTCTGGCCATAATTCACCACGCTGGCCCAATGCAGTTTGGCGGATTTCACATGTCTTTCCAAAATTGGTTAGATTTTCCAAGACACGCAGGTTTCCTCACAATATATCCCTTCACTCTAAGCGAGTGATAATCATTGCAATTATGATTCGCACATAGATTTCGTAAAACCCAGAGAACTGAACCCTTGTGCCCGCAAGACGCGTGTTTTAACCAATCGGCCATCACAGCTTTTTCCTATCGGCTATCTATGTACCTATTTTATTCCGCAATTCGTGCAAGTGTTGTCCTATTTACATCACCGTGTGCCCGGTCAGTTCCACGCCGGCGAGCGTGCGACACACGGATCCAATTTGACACTTTTATTTGTTCTACTCAATAAGATGAGCCATCAGAAATAGCGATCGGCCTCTCGTATCGTACCGGTTATATTTGGGGCTAATTAATGCTTGTCTATTTTTGCATCGGTAGCCCCCGGCAACGGGACCTATTGGGTTACTCAAAGACTGTTACGAATTAGACCAGTATAATATGATGTTATATATTTTAATGGCATTTCCTTGGATTTGGGAAGTTAATAGAAGAAACTGTGAACGGAAATACAAGAAACTTAGAGATACTTAAAAATGTATTTTCCATCAAAATTTTAGTGTATTGTAGTTTTTTTTAAACATATACCATTAGGCAACGGGCAAACAAGCGTAAAACTCGCATGTTAAGTAGTAACCGTAGCCTGATGCTTACGACACCAAAGGGGGCCAGGGGCTGGAGCAGAGGGAGGGGAAGGGAGGGGGTTGGGCTTCCGGCTCGTTCATTCATCGTACGTAACGTTCTGTGAGAGAGTGGTCCTACTCCGGTAGAGCCAGCCCTTATACATCCATCATGAAATTTCTAGTGTTCGTCTTCTTATTAACACAACTATTAATCTGTAACTGGAGCAAAATAAACCAAATATACCTTAACCCCCTTATTAATAAACGTGGTATAGCGGGTGAATAGTTACACACCGAATTATCTCTCGGTCATCAGTAATTTGATATTCGAATGAAGAAGACAAAGCATCGTGTAACTATACAACCGCTAAACCACGTTTATTAATTAGGGAATAAGTAGACTATCGATATTGTTAGTTTTACTCTATCCAGACTAAAACTAACAATATCGATAGTCTACTTATTACCAGTCTTTATAACCTAGGCATGACATGTTTTCTTCAATTGTTGGTGTGAACTGGTTTATTTACATACTAGAATTAAGGCTAAAGCGCCCATCTAGCCCGCGAAGTTCAAATTTTTTTAGTTCTTTTAGAAATGTTTCAAAATCTGACAATAATAAAAGACAAATTTTGTAATTCGCGAAAAAGACCGTGTGCAGTGCATTTATTAATATATCCAACTTACTCTAAAACATTTCAAGAACGACAGCTATCCAGATAATCTGGCATTTTTTGTATATTTAGTGATTGACTAGTATCATATCCACCGTGATAATATTTAGAGTAAAATAAATGTATTAATAAATGCACTGCACACGGTCTTTTTCGCGAATTACAAAATTTGTCTTTTATTATTGTCAGATTTTGAAAATTTTCTAAAAGAACTAAAAAAATTTGAACTTCGCGGGCTAGATGGGCGCCTTCACCTTAAGATATTTTTGTACCCCCTCTCATTAAGAGTAAGAGCGTTTTTTTCTTGTTGTGCAAGTTTAGTGCTACTTATACTAGGTGAAACAAAAAGGGTATACTATTTTTTTTGCATCTTAACTTTGTAAATCTCAAACTATCGGCTTTGTGGGACAGTTGAAGTACTAAAGGTTTTGTAGACTTGTGAAATCGGTCAACAGCTGTATTCCTATAACACCTTTTGTTTTTCAAGTTCCCTCCAAAGCTGATGGTTTAAGAATTACAAAGTTAAGCTTTGAAAAAAAAAGTATACCCATTATGTTTCACCTTGTATTTATATAATTTTATGAGATTCTCCTTTCATTTCGCCTCGTACATTGATGACTGAAAGACAAGTATCGGTGGTGTTCGTCACTTTCAATTTATGTTTTGAACGTTCGCGGAAAGATGTTTGAAAGTCTGTTTTGGGAACTAATGGATAAGAGGTGTTACTGTTTCTACAACATAATATATTACTACGCTTGAATACCTATTTGAGTTCGTTATGTTAAAGATGATGTATATTTAATAATAAATATCGCCAGACTGACACACCAACTGTATGGCCCCAAACTAAGCAACGCTTGTATTATAGGTACCGTACAATGGACTGGGGGCGATCCCAGTGACACCCAGACCTGGTCAAATTACGAAAAGGCCATTTCCGAAATTTGCCCCGGCGGGAATCGAACCCGCAACCACCATGTGCAGTGAGCCGATCGACCTACGCTCGAACCACTGATTAGTTAGTATGATTAGTTAGTTTCTGTACTATTGAGAATCAGTATACAAGTATCGAGTAGCCAGATGTTTGTTTACGTGGTTCTGTTGGAATATGAGTGATTAATCGATTAGGCGGAACGGCGATACCGGGAGCGGCGCGGGCTGGCGGCGCACGCGCAGCCGGGACGGTTCGATTCCATTATAGAACCGGTGGATGATTTGTTTCCCGATGACGATTGACGCAAGAATTTTTTTCAGCTGGCCTTCTTGAATAAAATTAGCTTGCACACCTATCATAGCCGGACAGCTCGTGAGGTCGGCCGTGTCATGCGTCAACGCATTCTGCATGCCCCCAGCGACACCTACACAGGAAAAATAGAAGCGTTTAAGAAACGATAAACGTGATTGACACGAAATTTTCGTTGCGCCTTGTCAAGATTAAGAGGGCAAATCAAACGGTCGTAAATTTCCGCGGAACCGAGAATGCCTCCCACTCGCGGCGGCGTATATGAGTGTTGTTATAATAGAATGCTTTAGAGACGCGTAAAACAATAATTAATTTAAAAAGAAGTGTGTTGGCACTTATCCATAGACGAAATTCCGAGATTCGATCCGTAGGCCGCTTGTAGCTCGCTAGCAAGCTCACAGCGCGCATGTTTTTCAAGCGAAAGTAATAAATGATTTTTTTAAATGTTGCGCTAATTTACTGGAAACAATTATAAAAAAATCTCATCGTAAATTTTAATTCCACATCATGACGTGCCTCGCGATTTATGTATTTTAAATACCGTTTTTCATTGTATTTAATTACGTGACATGAGGGTGAAAGCTGGACATCATAATTCACTTCACCACATCCTAACACATTTCACCTAATAACACTTTATCTATGACCATTATTAGCAAAGTACACTACCTACATCGATAAAGATAGATTTGCTTAGGTATTTGTAAAAACTAACCTCCGATCTCATAGGAGTTATCAACATTTGTAATAATAATGTGGAACTTATTTGCCTGTAATCCAAAAGTCAAATTAGCAATTTCTTGTACGCAGCATTCTAAGCGGTGTGCTTATAGCACATTTAATTTAATTTGTAGGTACTTACCTGTTTCTAAATACAACGTATAGGCACTGCTTACATCATAATGCTTACCACCATTCAAAAACATTAAATAAATAATAGCAGTACACGCTTGTTCTTGTTAATTTATTTCCAGATTCTCTAAATTGCTCCTATGCATTTGTGGTTTATAAATTCATCGTAAAAGATTGTTATGATTTTTGATGTGAGTTAGCAACGTATGCTTAAGTAAATGATACATACATCAAAATCAGAACAAAAATAAATCAGGGTTACGTTACGGATACCGTTGCATGTGCTGTTACGGTGCACGTACGTCAACGCTCCATTAACCAGGAAGAAAAAAGATTAGCAGCTTTCCGACATTTCTGACTACATGAGTTATTTAGGTTGTCATTTAATTAAATGAAATGTAGAAATGCTGAATCGTCTTGTCATTTTTATTTAGATTTATGTTTTGCTGGCTCAATTGAGTTGTCGAGTCACATTCGAAAACAATTAAACACAATTATTTAATATTTTGTTTTTGTTTTATATTT
The DNA here is from genome assembly GCA_905147325.1 of Notodonta dromedarius. Taxonomy (NCBI): domain Eukaryota; kingdom Metazoa; phylum Arthropoda; class Insecta; order Lepidoptera; family Notodontidae; genus Notodonta; species Notodonta dromedarius. The sequence continues at coordinate 10,687,904 of LR990161.1, read as the reverse complement.
ATTGTAAGTTAGTTGATAAGTAGTTTTAATACTGTAAATTGTAAATATTTAAAAGTAGCTAAAAATAAGAGATTAAAGTACCTAAATATTATTTCAGAACTAAAAAAAAAAAAAAAATTTAGTTACTAAGCCGAATAACCATTACATTTTACAGAACTCTGTTATCGAAAACCTGCTGATTCCAGTCAAACAAGTGCTTCGGCACTTGTAGTTATAAATGAAATTAAGTAACCAAAGAAATAGAATAGCAAAGTTAACTCCGTGTGGCGTCGCTCCGACGACGTCATTGCCTCAGTTTACTTCGGTTCCTCTATTTGTTGACGTAATAGCGTTGATGGTAGGTACACTCTTTGGCTGTAGATGTCACTGTGGTAAATTGTATCTCGATATGGTTTCGTTACATTCATTTACATATGTATTTTCGAGGCTTTGTATTATTTGTGAGAACACAGTACAATATACAAATACTCTTGATACCTCATCCCAGCCGGATCTTGGACTTGTTCAGGTATAGTACGTTTATTATGTTCCAATAATAACGATATTATATATTTTTAACAAGCAGTAAGTATAATAACAGTACAAATATTACACCACAGACCTATCTAAACTTTTACCGTTTCATGAACGAAATAGTGAGATTTTAAATTGAATTGTTATATCTACCTAAAATCTCAAATAAATAGAAAACATTTTCAATACGAAGAACGTATACAAACGATATTTATTTGCAGATCATAAATTTTGTCACAATTTCGCTTTTAAATCTATTTTATTGCGATGAAAAGTATGAAAATGTAGTGCAAAAATAAAATGCAAGTTTCCGCATTGATCATACAAAGTGTTTACAATATAATCGGTTTTTTTTTTTTTTTTTTTTTAATTGACTATATGTTGTTGGCCAGAGTGGCCATAACAACTTCACCCGGACAGAGGGCGAGCGCAAGTGCGCTCCAGCCAGAGGGGCAGGGGGGCAGCTAGCTCAAGGGCGCCACAAGGGACACGACCTCGGCTTGGGCCGCTGCCAGGAGAGGTGGCGAGGGTAAATCTACCACCGGATCGGAAAATATAATCGGTGAACAGCCACTGTCTATACTACGTGGAAGGGTTTCCACGAACGCTAGATGCCAGCATCGTGTCGGCCTGCCTCGTAATCGCACAGGAACAGTAAATCCCGGGATGTGCAGCTTGGTATCAGACCAAAATATCTGTATATTATGCAGATATTACATTATGTACCATTACCTTGAGTGTAAAATTAGATAGTTTTACATGAGAGCAAGTGCTATTCGCTCGTGTTAAATATTTTTAGTACCTACCCGCACGAGTACGGCATCATTTTCTGATTATGTGCAGGCCAATATTATTTACTTGTCTGTTTGTATACAGGGTTACTTTTAGGTCGACGTATACCTTGCAGTGTTTGCTAGAGGAGCTAACATTCTACAAATTTGACCATACTGCATGTTCCGCAAATTTTGTTGGTTTTAGATATTTGTGATTTTTATGCGACACAAATAAGTAGAGTTCATGATAATTTTGGCAATGAAAAACCTTTTCCAACTTAATGGAAACTGGTTGCTGACACCATAATAAAGCGGTTTTAATCATACATTTTAAACATATTCTAGCAGTTATGTTACTTGTGGTCACATCTAGAATTTTTTAAATTACAAAATTTGATTAAAACCCAATTTTGTATATGGAAGTGGTGCTGTAAAAGATGTTGCATGTTAGCTAGTATATCACACCCTGCAAGAAATACTTACGTCGAATTTCCAGTAACCCTGTATATTGCCATCACTTCGGTCTGTATATGCTGGAAGTTAACATTAGTTGAATATGTTTGTTGATTCAAAAAATTTATTGGGTGACTGAAGGAAATAAAAGTAGAGTGTTAGGTATAATTTGGCTCAGAGACGGTACGTGTATAAGACTGATAGTCCAGTAACTTATTTTTTTTTTGTTCCGATCCGGTGTTAGAGTTCCGATCCGGTGGTAGATTTACCCTCGCCACCTCTCCTGGCAGCGGCCCAAGCCGAGGTCGTGTCCCTTGTGGCGCCCTTGAGCTAGCTGCTCCCCTGCCCCTCTGGCTGGAGCGCACTTGCGCTCGCCCTCTGTCAAAAAAAAAAACAAAAAAAACACTTCTTTTTTTAATAGCATTTTTTTTTAATGTGAATTGCCTCCTTCTAACCTGTCTTCGCAGGGATATTTTCTTTCGATGTGTAGGATCTCATTAAAATTAAAGCTAATTAATTACACATTTTGCCATTACTGTTATTGAACTGGCCTTACAAAATTTTATATTTGTGTGGGTGAGCAATCTGTAAATTCTAGTGCTTTGAAGTGTTCTGTCATTATACTTATCAATCTAATTAGATAACTACCCAAACTACTGATAAGATTAGCTGAGTAGATAGGTGCTATTTACCACTAATAAGTTAGAAAAAAATCAGTTTTGGAATGATATCAATTTAACAAAAATAAATAAGTAATAAGTATCATTGCTTGTTATTTAAATTTACTTTGCTTTCATTATTATAATGTTACAAAAAGGTCAGGAGTAGAGGACAGTATAATTATTTATTTTTGTCTCTACATACGTGGTTCGTTGTTTAAACATTTAATTTTCAACCGACTTCAAAAAGGAGGAGGTACTCAAATCGTGTGTTTTTTTTAATGTTTGTTACCTCAGAACTCCGTCATTTATAATCCGATTTGAAAAAATCTTTTTACATTCGAAAGGATGATCCTCCAGGTTAGTCCCATTAAAATTTCATCACAATCACTTCAGTAGTTTGGCATTTAAATCAAAATAACTGGAAAAAATACATGATTCAAGTAAACGAAATTGCGTGATTTGCTTTCCTGTGACTTTTCTGTGGTGTTTGCGGTCACTATAGAATAGTCCCAATAAACTGCCTAACTCCCGACTTCACCATCAGATGATGATGAATCCGAAAAGTAGGCGCCGGAACTCCGTAATAAACCAATATAACCTAGTCGTGATTGGGCTTAGTGAAATTGGTATGAGATGCATTCTGGCTATAAGTGCCATATATTAGCATACGTCGTATCTACTTATATTATGCGTGACCATGATTGTCAGAGGACATAAGTATATATATAAATATTATGTATTTTTTAAGTTTGATTTTTATAGTTTATTGAAGTATATCCTACTTTGATGGCCCCATAGAAATTTAATAAAATTAGTTCAGTAGTTTGAAAGATATGGACTAAGTATTTATGTTTACCAGAAATTCAGTACGTAACGAACAACTATGGCAACTTTATGGTTATTCGTTTATTTTCGTACAAAAGGGTATCTGGGTACGTGGAGTGCACTAATTACCTACTTAATTACACGGAAAGGTACGGTTGTGTGTTAGAATTAGATACGAATAGGTATAGTTTTAAAAATGGTGAGCTTTTCTTGACACTATTGTCACTATAACTGAAATGATCAGTGTAATCAATATATATTGAGCTTGAGTCACCCCCAAGTCGAGGGTTATTTAGTCTGCTACACTTTAGTGAAAGTACCTATGGGGTTATGAATAGAGGAATGAACCGCACTCTTACAACAACTCTACTCTTAATCTTAATACACGCCGAGCGGATAGCACTTGTCTGAGAGTGTCGCTTTTCTATTTGAGTTTGGTGTTGACGAAACAATTTCATGTCATGGTCAAGGGAAGGTACGGTCTATTGATAGAGCTTCCTCGACTCACTTCGCACCAGATGGCCATTTTAGTCGCTTGTTGAAATTAATCTTAATTAAAACATTCAAGTAAAATTATTTTATTTGCACATTTTGCAATTACAACCTATATCTGTTCTGACTCATTCGGTACTTTCCTGGACAATTAAGAAATACATATTTCGCAAACCGCAAAAAATAAATAAATTAAGAAGCTAGTACAAAAATAATGATTTTAAGGAGTAATTAAAAATGTAATACTTTAATGTAATCAGTGGGTGAGTGATTTATGTGATTAGTAATTATAATGGCGACGGACGTGCCTCGTAAACCCACGGCAGACGGCGCACGCGCAGCAGCCCCGCGACCCGTGCTGCCCCAGTATTCATAGTCATTAATTCTGGCAGCATTTGCACTACACGACGTAATCTAAGTACGATGGTGAGTTTCGTTTAGTCAGTAGTTTTGAGTGACTTTAGACTATTCGACTTCGTTCTTAGATAAAATGTAATATGAGCATGGTGAGTGGGTGGTGGCCCAATTAATTCTGACGTTTATAATTCTTCCGAAATTTATGTTGGAAACAGATATATTTGAAAACAGTTTCAGAAAAAAAACCAGCTCGTATCGGATCAGTGAACGAATTAGGTACCTACCTACCGACGTGAATAAGTTGTTTTTCGGGGACGAATATGTGACAAACTCAAATAATGCCAATCAACATTCTCCATTACCTTTAAATGCCCATCGACCACCGATAAAAAAAAACAAATCGTAAATAAAGCAATAAAACGCGGAGTCGTTCCGATCGGAGCGTATAAATGTCTCCCCGGGCTGGCACCCACCGCCAAGGTCCCAGGTGACCGCCACCGTCCTATTAATACTTCATGCACGCTCAATGGGGAATTTATAGCCTTCATTACCACAGTCACCGCTGTATAGCCGAAATTGCACTCAGAGGATGCCAATCAACGCGACTACGCGCACTTGTGGATAGGGTCCCTCGAAGTTAACAATTTTAATTTGATGATTCAAAAATACAATGCTGTACTAGACCGATAAGGCTCACGGGAAGGGATCAATGTATAATTTACGGTAATATATACTTACAACCATAATTCAGTTTATGCACTCTTCTCATGTTTTTCAACCGACTTCAAAAAGGAGGAGGTTCTTAATTCGGGGATTTTTTTACGTTTGTTACCTCAGAAATCCGGTATTTATAAACTGATTTGAAAAAATCTGTTTTTATTTGAAATGATGTTCTTTCAGATTGGTCCCATAGAAACTTCATCAAATCAAAATAACTGAAAAAAAAACGTAATTTGCTTTCCTGTGTCCTTTCAGTGGCATTTGCAGTCACTCAAATGGTCTTAGTAAACTGCCTACCTTCCGGCTTCATTATCAGATGATGATGAAACCGGAACGTAGGCGCCGGAACTCCGTAATAAACGCCACTATAACAGCGTCGCGACGCCCCCGTAACAGTGTCACGACGCCGCTATAACAGCGTCACGACGCCACTATAATAACGTAGCGACGCCCATATAACAGCGTCGTGACGCCTCCATAACAGGGTCACGACGCCACCATAACAGCGTCGCGACGCCACCGGAAGAGCGTTGCGACGCCCCTCTTACAGCGCCGCGACGCCCCTCTTACAGCGGCGCGACGCCACAAGAAGAGCTTCACGACACCACTAGAGGAGCGACGCGAGGCCTCTATAACATCGTCGCGACGCTAGTATAACAGTGTCGCGACTCCCCTAAAACACCGTCGCAACGCCACTATAACAGCGTCACGACGCCACCAGGAGAGCGTCGCGACGCCACCAGAAGAGCGTCGCGACGCCCCATATCAGTGTCGCAACGCCCCTATAACAGCGTCACGAAGCCACTTTAACAGCACTATAACTTGCCTTACGTTATTGTATAAAACCTAATTTACCTACAATCCACATTTCGGTTTCGGCTAAAAATCCTGTTCGGGTCGGTCTCTAGAAATAACGTTAATTAATTGTTTATTGATCGTTAACAATTTTAACGAGTAATAAATGGGTATCTGAGATCTTGAAGTTATTGGTCTTGAAGGTATCAATTATTTATTTTGTATAGGAATACGGGGGCACTTACAAATTGGTCATTTTTACAACTTTTCTCTCTTAAGTCTATTACCGGATCGGAACGAAACCTCGACTGGGAAGAACCGGTTGTATAATACATGTTTTATAATTTCTGCACGTAAATTCAAGAGGATTTAGAACTGCTCTTTTCTAGTTATTAAGATATTTTCAGGTTTCAACGAGTCCTAATAATTTCATCTAAATGTCGTACTCGTCTGTGGAAATCTGGACCATCTACCCGCATTCTCTAAAAATGTCCTTGACCATCTGGTTACAAAATAAATTGGGAACTAAGTAGCCAATTCTAACGGAAGACATCTGTTCAAGCCTTGGCCCTTCTTCCGCCTACTGAAGTCATTACGCCCAACACAGCGATGTAAAATTAGAATAGGGTAATGGGCAAGGAAATATAGGTTTGGGCCAAAAACATTTAAAAATACCTACGTTTTGTATGAGACAAACAAAGGGCAAATAGTAAATATATTAGTGGTGTTTATTTCCAAGCGTTTGGTGTGTCAGGTTGTAGTTTGTGACAAACGTAAATACGTAGGTAGAACACAGTTATACATTGTTGTAAAAATGATCCTTATAATATCTGTATTATGGACCGAGAAAAATAACGATAAGGCTGTTTCTGCAATTTTCCCCGACCTACTCGGTGCATTGAGACGAGCGGCCTGCGCGACGCTCAAACCACTATGCCAAGCGGTCGCCAATAATATAATAATTTTATAAGCATAGGATTCTACAGATTTCATGATAAAAAATATCTATTTGCATCAACATCCTTCGACAGTCAAACAGGCTATATACGTACACGGGACACTAACCACAAGGCTATTACAATCACTGCTTCCATTAAGAGACTGCGCCTTAATTACCCGATGACATCAATTCAATCAATCAGCAATTGTACATCAATTAACTGCGGTTATTGTTCGATTGTTTGATAATTAATCCACTTATCTAGAATGTGTGCGCCTGCGCCTGCGATCATGTTATTTATATTCTCCGTAGCGAGAAGAAACTAATTAATTGTGAAATCAGCTAATTTGATTTATTCCCCCTGATCTGCGGAAAGTTTCCGGCGGCGGACTTCCATAAACAATCTGATTTATTTATATTTGTCTAATAAATTGTGGAGGAAATTCTACAATATACAAGTATTCGTGTGCGATGGGAGAACTTGGTCAGAATAGCTAGCCATAGCGATAAGCTATAAGCTCATTCGATACCTCCCACGTAAGTTGTTGTATGCCACAAAAATGCCATTTTGCGTTTTTACTGAAAACTGTCCTAATTTGCATTATTGAATGCATTCAAAGTGAAAAAATAATGAAAACACGAGTTTTTCAAGGATTTTCTAGACGTATATTGTTGTAACTTTTGAACGAGAACGGGCTACAACGTTGTATATACCTTTGCAATGGTATACGCGGGGTGCGGGAGAGCGGGTACCGCGCGCTCGCTTGTCGTATTGGTCACATAAAACAGACTACGCCGGACTTTCAACCGACCTGAAATGTTGTATAGATTACTTACAACAGTATACGTCGTTAAGCGTTCATGAAAATTGTTGTATGTAATACATGTACCATTATACGTATACATTTAAATAAAAATAATTGTTGTATGTAATAAATACTACATTTTACTTCGGGAGTTGTTATTCAAAAGTTTGTTGTATGGTGACATACTATATTTTACGTTGCTATTACTTTTTTTTACTCCAATTCAATGTTGTATGTCGAAAGTAATTTCTAAAATTGGGTCTTAAAAAGCTTTGCTTAATATATGAAATTTTAAATAAAAAAAATAAACCGACATCAAATAACTTGGGTGCACTAAAAAGCTTGAAATAACCAGGAAACTTGAACCTGGAACTAACAGGGAATTTATTTCATTTGGAGTCAGTGCCACTATCTTTACACAACGTTAATACGTCTACTTCTTACCTACTACCCCTACTTACTTGAATTGTCACCGACCGAATTTAGATTCTGGTCTGATAATTGTGCCGGTCAGAACCACAATCACATTGTGTTTGCGTTTTATGTGTATATTGCTCATAAACTGAACATAACTATAAAACATACCTTTCTCGAAAAAGGTACAGAGGTACAAGCAGAGGGTGACAGCTTTCACGCTTTCATAGAACGTTCATCTAAAAAGTAAACTTATTTATACACCTTTAGAATGGTTTAGCTTGGTTAGACGAGCTAAACAGGATGGAATACCATATAATGTCATAGAAATTAAGCATAGTGATTTTTATAACTAAAAATAACTTTTGAACGGGTGTAATTGGACGTAATCTTCTACTCGAGAGAGCATGAACACCGAGTTCCTTAAAGCGCGAGACCACTCTTAAATCTCTAGATTATTTAGTCCGATATTTGTCGTTTACGAAGATCTTCTGACCGAATGGCAATCCAGATGGGATACAATAACTAAGGGCTACTTCAAATTGGTTCCTTCCCCTTTCTGTCAATGTTCGACGCCGCAAAACAATCGTGAACATTCTGCACATCACATCTTGTGGGAATGCAGTCTCTGGCACAGCAAACGGACTACTATGCTAAATAGCCTGCAAGTGACATCTGTAGCAGTTAATTATACAGACCTTGTGGAAACCAGGGACCTATTCCGTGCGTTCAAGCGCTTTTGCCATACCTATTATTGGAATCAAGTATAATCAGCTCACGAGTTTAGGTCCAATTAGTCATATTACGATCCGTGATGGCTTACAACTGCTCTTCAATCAGCTGTAACAGACTTGTTTCTATGGCAATCATACCAGCTATTTTAGTCTCCTACTTTGTACCGGAGGGAAGTGGAATTTTTTTCTTCCAACTCCTCCTATTATTTCTTTCGATTAAATTCGTTCGGGTTCCAAGACAATTTAACTTTTCCCCGGGACTCGTGGAGGGTCAAACCTCGACGTCATTATTGGTCACCATTGTCGATCCTGGCTTACAGGAGTTACAGTGGTGGGAGTGTGTGGCGGGACTAGTCCCAATAAGGGCGTAATTGCTCGAAAAATATAAGTGGAGACGTAGTTAAATGGACCAACGAGAGCGAGTATGTGCCGAAAATCCTTTTAAAATTTACGACTGCAGTGGTTCGAACGCAGGCCGCTCGTGTCACTGCACATGGTGGTTGCGGGTTCGACTCCCGTCGGGGAAAAAATCGTAAATGGCCTTTTCATAATTTGCCCTGGTCTGGGTGTCACTGGGATAGCTCCCAGTCCATTGTACTGTACCTATAGTACAAGAATTGCTTAGTTTGGGACGATACAGTTGGTGTCAGTCTGACGATATTTAGAAAAAAATAATTATATCGTTACGCAAACAATAATGCTACTACCATTAATACCAATACCCGAAGACGTCCCAGAAATAGTATGGCGGAGCTATGCCCTCTCTATTCCATCCATCTTCGCTTAACAAAGGCAAAATATGATGACTTAATGAGTCTCTGCCACCGTGGAATTATGTCAGCCACTTATCACGACTTTTTCAGGAGTCTATCTTTTGTTGCTGGCTCTCATAATGATGATTATTTCTGATTCAGAATTAATTAGGAGGTAAATTAGTATTTTCTTTTTTGCCTTATTTATATTTATTTTCATTATGCGTCTTTTTTTTATTTGTTTCGTTTTTTACTGATTTAAGGCTACACTGTCGATAATTACAAATGGTTACCTGATTTATAGTTATCTTCATTTTAAGTTGATATGATATAAATTATTAAGTAAGTCATATATTTTATTTTATGTTTCATCATGTTAATTTTTATGATTATATTTGGATTATTTTTATTACAGAGTAATGGAAGACATTACTGTTTTTATTATAAATTCAATTTAAAAAAAACATTATTTTTCAATATGTCTTATTACAAAAATAAAGAAATTTATCCTAGATCATAATTTATATTTATTTTCTTTTCCTATAATTTGTTCACGTGCAATAATACACAATTAATTTTTTGACAGATTTATATTGTTATTGTCACATACAACAACTGACGAAATTTAAACTTCGCGGTATATTGTTGTAAGTATGATATACAACAACTGGCGCAGCCTTTACTCCGCCGTAAAATGTTGTAATTATGACATACAACAACTGACGCAGCCTGTACTCCGCAGTAAAATGTTGTAAGTATGACATACAACAACTGGCGCAGCTTGTACTCCGCAGTGAAATGTTGTATGAACAATATCTCATAAAATATTCATATTTTCTTAAATTATATTTCAACATAGTCAAGAATACTATAAATTAAACTTATATACCAAATTTCACAAAGATACAACAATAAATGCAGTTTTTAGTGCAATTTGAATCTTTAAAATGCTCTCCTGTAAAATTACGGTTTTGGGGATACAACAACTTACGTGGGAGGTATCGATATCTTCTTAAGCTATAAGAGTGGCCACTATTTTCTGGCGGGAAGTTGAAAAGTAATAAAAAAAATGACATTTTAATTTAGGTACTGATATTGATTGAGGGTATAGTAATACTAGCCATATGACTTCATGTGCTTGATGCTTAAAAATCTTGATTATATACGTTTTACTTGAAGCTATAAAGAAAAAAACGGCCATAAAATGCCGTGTGTTGTGTATGTCTACTCCCTATATAACCGAACGGAGTCCCTCAGTCCCAAACCAATTGTGAAGCCACCCACTTGTTTGGATGGTTAATGTTTCAGGACACGACCCTACGGGAAATCTAGAGACTGGCTCGAGACTGGCGATGTAAGTACTGCGTATTACTAATTATTTAATTATTGTACCTAAATACATTAGTACCTTTTTTGAACCAAGAGGCAATCAAAATATTACCACGTCATAGCAAACATGCAATAAGAAGAAAATTACCTACTAAAAGACTGCGAACTGATCAAAGATATTGTTTTCATACTGTAAACTTCAAAGACTAATATGAGTACCTACACAACAGTAAACCATCAAATACTTAAACATCCATTACATTTAACTTCGACGTCATTATGTGAGTTCTTAAAGATTCCACGTTTTTGTTCTTCGATGAAATCGCCGGGGATAATGGTATCGTCTAATTTTCCGTTTGTGTACACAATTTTGACACGCGGTTAATAACACATTGTATTGGGAACGCGATCAAAGTTAAAAGTGTTTTGCCTCGGTCACTCCCTGACCGGTCTTTCAAATAGAAGGCGATTGATTGACACGCGAGATGTCATGGCGATGGGAATTTTTAACGGTGCTCCAAGATAGGGTCATAGCCACGTACTTCCCGGTGGACAGTGTTCTGCGGTTAAAAATAAAACAATGTAAGCTTTCAGGAATAGCCGCGGTCGGAAATAGAGCAAATGTGGACGGTGACGCGTCCTTGGCGGCGGCTTCGGCGCACCGCGCACTGCCCGAAATATGTCATTAGCGGAGCGTCATGTCGCTGGGGGAATGTTGGAGACGCACGTAAGGTCGTCACCACGACGCGGTCGACGGCGACGACACGACACATTAATGCTGGTACCTCAATCGTACGACTTGCTATTTTCCTTTATCGTTGCAGGGTGACTGAAATGGGCTGTGAAAGTGTAATAAATTTTCCGTTGTTATTTTTTATGTTCCATGACATTTTTAGTAGGTACCTAACCTTCAAGAGAATGTCCAGACAAAACGGACGCTGGAACGTGGTCGTCGCCATTGAATTCGTCCAGGAAAATTAGCAGTAACATAAACATACTTAATAATGCAGGTATATAAGACTTAACATAATCACAACTCGCACTTGAGAAGTATAAATAATTAACGGCTTATTGATAACCACGCAATTGGCAATTACACGCTAATAACATTTACACAGAAACAATACTCATTTACAGCCATGACAAGTGACAGATTGGTTCGTGAAGAGATTTTAATTTCCGCTAAACGGTGGAGAACACTTAATCTAATTTATTGCATAGCTTGGAGGCTTGGGCAACCGCGTAAGACTCATTCGAGTCTCGATGCCAGCCATTTAATTTTAAATCAACGTGTGTAGCGCTAGCACGAAGCGCACGGGCGACCCTGGGAGGTTCACATAACCGTAGCACCTGCTCGCCGTATATATCAAAGGTTGTCGTAACACTATCGCGCTTGTTTCTCCGACTGCGTGAAATGTGTGCTCATTGTTTGGCACCGGCGCGACACGGAAAATATGTACGCCAACATCTCGCTAAATTGATGGGATTCACATTGATTGCTGGATTTGGACGCTAAATTTAGCGAATGTGGTTGTGTAAACGTCAGCCGCAGCATTCGCTGCAGCGTGCAGCATCAATCATAGCGGATTCGCGTACAAATCCCATCTTGATTAGCTTCGAAATAGTTACCCACTGCTACCTATTTTGAGTCAGATTTTCAATGGAAATGAAATCCACTCGCTGGAAATCATTATCATATCGGGTGCATTATGACCTCCCTCGGAGGGTCGCGTCGTGAGGAATAATTTGAGTATCTCACGAGCATTCTTATCCGGCGATTAACACATGTAAAGTGGGTCTAATGGGCGAATTAACACGACCATGGCCGTCGGCGAGGTAGCCGCCCAGCGGCCAGTAGGAAGTGCGTAGATGATGGTGCGGTCAGGCGGCGTGTGCGTGATCAAAACAAATATAAACCGGCGCGCTGTCACCGGCCGCCGCCGCCGCTCCGCCGCCGCCGCCGCCGCCGCCGCCGCCGCCGCCGCCCGCTCGCAGCCTTACCGAGGCCGACGAGTGCGCGTGCTATTTGGAAAGAATACAAATGACTTTACGTAGGTAGGTAACAGCTCCTTATATCCGCTCTATTCCTTTTATTATCTTCGAGAAGTAGTGGACCCATAAGCGTAATTTTACTGCTAACTGCACCCTGCTGTTGCAAGTGCGGCTGAAATTTATGAGTTGTACATTCCGCACCCAATAAAATATATTTAAGATTTCCGTTGTTACACGCCATTTTATGTGGTTTCAAGTACAACATTTTCCGCTGAATTGAAACTGCCGCTGGTAATTTTATATTGTAGAGTCACGCGTGTTGTCAGCCGAACGATCGTTTAATGTTTATTTGACTCGTGTATGTATGTACAAACATAAGGTCTCATTCATCTGTCTGTAAGTAGTTAAATATGTTAGCGAGCCCGCGTAACGCAGGTTCGGGTGAATGAGTCACCGAATTCTTCTGTGATGGTTTATTGCAGGTGAATATACCTGGTAACGGTATCGTTATAAACGAAAATATTTCCACACGTCAGTATCGGCTACATTTATTTTACACGTCGATAAAACAATACGATTGCATCGCGATCGTAATAAAAATCCGCGTCAGTCACCTGCTATATCAGAGCGTAGCGGCCCACGCGCTGCCCAAATGAAAATATACTCGGCGACGCGGGCTGCCAAACAAATTAAATAGAGTATATTTTTCAGTTGGACAGACGTGCGATGAACAATAGGTCTCGGTTACAAGGGAAGGACGCAAGTGACGCGCTCGCGCTGACGACGCTCACCGCCTAGCCTGACCAAGCTTGCGTATTGGTAAGATAAAGAAAAATTTAAATGAACTTTAACTATTCCTTTGATGCTCATCTATAAATCTTAAGAGATGATTGAAAAATCGCTTTGAAAATTGCTAAGAAATCATTCAGTAACTACTTCGCATATCGGAGCTTATCTGTAACTAGTTTTGCAGTACTGACAAGACTGACTATGGTTTGTCACCTTTTGTTTTAACCTGGTTTTATTTTAGACAGTCCAGTTTAATTCCGCGCCGCGTGGTAACTCTACCGTACGCCCAGCAACCCTTGATGGTAACAATAGCGTCGTCGCTGCGGCCATTTAGCCGATATTTTAGAATATTTATGGACACTTGCCCATCAACAGCTCGCCGCTCGCGGTGACGCGGCCTATGCTAATTAACCGAATTTATCTATTGACTTTTAACGTTCATTCAAATTCCTTCACTTACCCACATAACCTACTAAGTACCCATTAAAAGTGGAAACAAAATTCCTTGGTAATGACAAGGCCGATTTTAAATTCGTGGTTGACGTGCAATTAGAACTGTTATATAGTGATCCGATTGTAAAACAAGGGTTTTTTAAATATACAATTTCATAAATCGTCAGTTAAAAATATTACAACTCTTCTGCAAAAACGTTACAGCAACAGATCTATAACTGATTATCCTATGAATGCCATTCATTTGTTGGTTGTTCTTTGTGTTGTGCAATAGAATCCCTATTTCAGATTTTGTCCGCGTTTGTTTGCGCGTGATTGGGTACCACGCCATAAGTTCTCCTTCTTCTCAGTCGGGCACTCTTGTCAGAGTGGTCGTGGTTGCGCTGACGAGGTATATGGTGGAATGTTTGGTGAGTATACCATAAGTAGTTTCATCCAATCGACGGGAAATTCGTCCGAAATCACCTTACCCTTAGTAAGCAGGTGAATATTTATATTGCGCTCTACACCTTTCCAATAGCATTACACATGCACATTATGTAACCATCCATATAACACCGTAGACGTCCAAGTCTAAACAAGTGCGGAGATGTGTTACATGTTACATGATTAAAACGAGCTATAACTCAGAGAGTATTTGCGGAAACACCGGTACACGTCGGCGTGAAACTGCACGCTGCGACCTACTTACAGGACAGCGCGAATGCGTGCCTTGTGTTCTTAAACATAGCTGATTAGTAATTACCTAATTTGCACCTAAGGACTGAAGGCGGAAGAGTGATGTTTCTTTAAAGTTATCTCTTCAAATGAATTAGAGGTGTGACTTGCGGAACGTTATAGGGACCTGTCACAGCTTGAGTTGCAGCGTTGGAATTTCCTGTGTTTATCCTAGCGTTGAGTAAGTGACGACACCTCGCCACAAAAGTTTTGTTATCGAGTTGCGAATGTTTTGTTACTATGACCGACCTACTTAGACCAAATTATTATCATGTCATTATTGACTAATATCATAGATATATCAACGTCCAGGGACGCGATGAGAACATTTCAAAACATTTTTTTCTAGGTTTCATGATAAACCATGCGCGATTTTTTAACTTCACGGACATCCTCATGCTATCCAGTGTACCGAGACAGTGTTGCATACCTTGAGAAAATTTGAAAGATACAGTCTATGTATTGCCGGAAAACATCAGCAGCCGCAAGCTTTCTTGCATCATCCACAACACAAGATAAAATAATCAGACCGGCAACTTTGATACTTGCCGTCAATACATCACTAAATTATGCATAAAATCGTGGGTAAACTTTGTAATTACGTAGCAACGATAAATATACCACACATCATTAACAAATTCACGTGGTTAGAACAAATTACATTGTTTTTAACGGCGCATGCAGTAAATTTATTGACCGACTATTATGGCCGCTGAGAATATTAGCAAGACGCCAGACCATCTTACCGTATCGACATAAACTCAGAGCGAAGAGTTATGTTAAATTGTATCTGTGTGATATCCTACTTTATCCCTTACTGTTTATACAAACAATGACGTCGGTCGAAATGAGGCACTTCGAATAATCACTAAACATATGGGTGCCTTTGTTGCTGAAGATTTGAACTGTAACAAATAATGGTAATGTACCTACTACCTACTTAACTTACGTACCCAAGTGTGCATTTATACCTACACGACGTATTCACACATTGATAGATGTGCATTGACTTCTTAAATACATTAATAGTAAGAAAGAATTAATTGTTTATACAAAACAACATGCGATTGTTAGCTTGTCAAAGATTTGCGACTCCATCGATAGAAAGACTGTTCGCGGAATTCATCTGAGCAAAAGCACTTTAAAGCTTAAAATTAGCAGCTTGCGCTTCGCTGGGCGGCGCATTAATGAATTAATTTCCAGGAAGTTTGTCGGCGGGCGGCTCGTCGTGCTGTGCAAGTGAGTTGTAAATCAACATAAATCATGCATGTCAAAACGTTCGCCCGCCTGTGCCGGGCGCGCGCGCTGCGCAGGCGCACCTAATTCACGCGCTGACCTATAACAGACTCTATCCCGACGGTAACTCTCTCAATGGATTAGATTTCTTGTATATCTTTATAGTATATCTCCATATTTACGGATAACATAGGAAGTCATATTTCGGGGAGCTAATTGTTCTGGAGCGGTTCATTTTATAAAGTTTT
Source organism: Notodonta dromedarius (assembly GCA_905147325.1). Lineage (NCBI taxonomy): Eukaryota > Metazoa > Arthropoda > Insecta > Lepidoptera > Notodontidae > Notodonta > Notodonta dromedarius. The sequence goes on along the minus strand of LR990161.1, from coordinate 10,671,904 downwards.
TCCTGCTATTTAAGTCTACTTTAAAAGTGCAATATTTAGGTACCTAACAGAGCGTAGTGTCACAGCATTGTCGTGTGGCCATGAGCTATGTATCAAAAGTTAGGTACCTATTCGTTGTATTTCTCTTTTCAATCATGTTGACTAAAGACTTACGCCTAATTTATCATTCTTACTTCGAACATACGTGTACGAAAACGAGATTGCATTAGGTAACGTACCTAATGCAATCTCGTTTTCGTACATTATTCCATGGCCTGCCGCCTGTGCCTGCAGCATTAAGTATATTAGTTCTTGGACATCAATAGTGTTTATCTTAGCACAATAAATAAACTGAACGATGCTTTCACGTCGGATAAATAGCATTCTGTAAGTGTTTTATGTAAAGTCATCACACCTTCCAGTGCCTACAAGAGTTGCTACAAATATATATTTACGCTGGTTTTTTATGTTGTAGAATGTGTGTAGGAACCTCCCATTAGTGGAATGTTGTGTGAGTAAATGACGTTAAGTCTTTCTGTCTCCCTACTAGGACAGTCATATTATATTTAATGGGGCCGCCAAATTTGGGGAAACTCGTTGGGATACCCTATAGGGTAGGTAGTTACTACAGATGCAAATTAATATCAATCGTATGTTCTCGCAGCCATACGTTTTGCCCTCGCTCATTGTTGCCAACATTTGCTTCACATATTTTTGTATTGTATTACAGCGCACCTATTCGAGGAACAAACAATTTGCGATACAAATACTTTACGTAGACGCTGGCGACTAACGATTTTAAGCAAACGTATACGTAGATTATTAGTAGAGCACAAGGAGCGACGCCTCGCGGATCGAGTACAAAAATAGCTGAAGAAACTATTCCCACAGTGATGCGACAGATTTCGCCACGCCTTATGTCTGTGTTAGTATGAGTTTTGGACGTGTTCAATTTACCGATGCAGTGATCAAATGTCTCTATACATTTCACCAGTGAAGCTGCATGTTCATGAACTGTTTGGAAAGATTAGACCATTCGATTGATATTTGCTGCCGTTAAAACTTGTACTAAGCCCAGACCTAAGGCTTTAGTCCTAGACTTAGAACAGGTATAATAAACTAGCTGTCTCCTGCGACTGGGTGCGCGCAGAGGTAATTCATCAGGCCGGGGCCGCAATAGTTCGTATTATATTCTCTATGGCCGCACCGGTGATCGTAATGCGACAGCGATTTGTATAAACATATTATTATGTCGGTGGCCACACCATCATCATCATCATCATCCGGAAGACGTCCACTGCTGGACATAGGCCTCCCCCATGGACGGTTGCCCGCTATCCGCATCCAACGGCTCCCCGCGACTCTCACCAGAACGTCGGTCCATCTAGTGGGGGGCCGTCCAACTCTGCGTCTTCCGGTTCGAGGTCGCCACTCGAGAACCTTTCTTCCCCAACGGTTGTCGGTTCTACAAGCGATGTGGCCTGCCCATTGCCACTTCAGCATGCTGATCCTGTGAGCTATGTCGGTGACTTTGGTTCTTTTGCGGATATCCTGGTTCCGGATCTTATCACGCAAAGAAACTCCGAGCATAGCTCTCTCCATAGCTCGCTGCGTGACTTGGAGCTTATGCAGTAGGCCAACTGTAAGGGACCAAGTTTCGCTTCCGTAGGTCATCACTGGCAACACACACTGATAAGGCCACACCATATAAGCGAAAAATTGTTTATCAATCCCCGTAGTACAGGGCCTTCGGAATTCGAGATTCAAATGAAAATTATTTGTTTTGGAGTGGGATCACATCAATAGTGCAATTAAAATATATATTTTAGGTTTTTTTTGTGCATCAAACTCGCAAAAGTATTACATAATCTAATTCATGAAGTCTATAGCGGTGTAGGTATAGAAAAAAGTGTTTAGTCTATAATTCAATGTTTAGCGGCGAAAAGGCGAAGCGTCACAGGATCGATTAATTTCGTTAAAAGTGGATGACGCGCATTTATTAACAGGCCTCTTTGATTTTAATACGTAAATATTGATTTTCGTGGCCCGCGATGCGCAGGCGACGGTTCTTTCACCTGCGCCCGGTTTATTCTCTGATTTTACGACGGGAAGTTCTAAAACAGACGCCTTTTAATCTGTATAATATAAAAATGAATGTTTGTCTGTATGTCATTTATAGAAACGTAAACTATGTATTTGATCATGCCATGATCTTCAGCAAAGTGTTGTGCATGAGCCCACAAAGGTTACTGAGTTGGTAGGACCAATCTTTGACAGCGTAGCAACGCATGCAGGGTGCAGCATTATATGTATCGAGATTCATTGTCTTATTTTAAGGTGACTATATTGAAAAAAAAACACCGGTTATTGACATCCACAAAACCCATAGTGAGAGTTTTCAGGATGCTTTACAATGAGACACACAGCCTAGCGTGTACCATTAATGGTAGTGATTAATTAAACAAATATAATTAATGATTAAGTTTTATTATATAACATTTGTGTATTTATTTAACAAAAAATATTTATTATATTTAATTGTGGCACTTGACAGGTTATGTAATAATACGCAATATATATTTATATATAGTTACCTAATCAGCGTTTAACGATAATATCTAAGCAGTCTTCATGAAATTCACCTTTAAATTACAATAGTTATAATCAAGCATATATCAAAGAATGTCCGGTGGTAGATTTACCCTCGCCACCTCTCCTAGCAGCGGCCCAAGCCGAGGTCGTGTCCCTTGTGGCGCCCTTGAGCTAGCTGCCCCCCTGCCCCTCTGGCTGGGCCCTCTGTCCGGGTGAAGTTGTTATGGCCACACTGGCCAACAACATATAGTCGTAAAAAAATAAAATAAAAATATGTCTGTACTAAACTCTTATTGCTCTCTTCTTCATGGACAATAGAACAATATTTGAGTAGTGTCTTTAGTTTATTCAAAATCACAGAATTAGCGTTAATTAAGTACTAAATTATTAAAATAAGAATTAAATTAGTTGAACTTTTCTATGCAGATAATATAGCACCAGACTTCCAGTGATAAGAGCACCGCTCCTGAAACAAGTGATAAAACCAACACATTAGATAAATTCAGTTTTTCATGATATGATCGATATAAATATAATATTTCAATAAATACATAAAATAAGAATCAATTAAGTATTATTACCTAGTGTGGGATAAGGGCAAGGTGATGATGATGATGAAGTATCAATTATAGTTAAGTTCGTTTCACAAAGGCGCCTGTTGTGACTCTTATGCCACTGGCACATGGGTCAATTTGCAATAATTCACGCGTCTTCATGAAATGAACTGCTTATAATTCGGCTCCGACATCGGTAAAATAAATGGTTTCGTAAATAAAGTTAAAATATACCAGTTTATAATATTATCACAACGCTCAATTTCTTGTTTACAATCTTCGTGTAAATTTAACATAATTTATAGAATTCATATTCTCGTCATATTATAAAATATTGTACGCTCGTTGCGCGAAAGATCAATATGATTTATTGTATTGGAATCGAAAATACGGCGGGTGATGAACTGGAAAACATTATTTTATATCCTACTAATATTATAAATGCGAAAGTTTGTGAGTGTGGATGTATGTTTGTTACTCTTTCACGCAAAAACTACTGAACGGATTTTGATGAAATTTGGCACACCGATAGTTTATAACCTGGATTCACACATAGAATACTTTACTTAAGTCTACGCAGACGAAGTCGCAGGCAGAAACTAGTATTATTATAATTTCTACGCGATTAGAGTGATAAATAACGTTTAATTTTACTAAATTTTATGTTTGTGTATTAGGAATGGCGGCAGTTTTATAAAACAAAACTTGCATTATTTTATTTTAATTAATTTAATTATTACTGTTGTAGATGGCTTAGAGACAAATAAAAAAAAAATGTTTAACTTACTTACTTTTAAACGAGATTAAAGGAACAACGTAGGTAGACTATCTAATAGGTACTGTATGTTTGCGACGATCGGCTTAGAACTTATCACTTTGCTGTTTCGGTTCGGTTCTCGGTCTTTGGCGAGCTTTTCAACCTGGCCAAAGACCGAGAGATGATACGGAGCTGACTGCTAACCTTCACTAGTTGGAGAGGCACTATGAGATGAAGAAGTTCTCCAATAAGTAAGTAATTTATTTGGAAAGTGGATTTCATTCTGTTCAACTATTTGGATTATTTCGGGCCAACGTTTCTTGAATTGCGGTCATGATATTATGTATGTAAGGCTAGAAACACATTCATATGTTCCCTATTATGTCCTATTATTGTGTGAGTATGAACCACACTGTGCAAATCCGTTCACGTAGAATTAGTTGTTTGATCATCCCGTATAACCCTTCCCGAGATATCCTAGATGTTGACTAGGGTTGTAGGACTTGTAGGCCATCAGAAGGCCAAGGTTAATAATTGAAAAGGACTCCACTTGTGTCATTGTCACGGAGCAACCACTCCTTCGAATCCGCACACTAGCACAAATGTCTCCGAAACACATACGCTCGATAAGGTGTACAAGATTTACGATCGAACAATGGTAAGCATTATTATTTTTAATAGATCAATCACAATGGCGTTGCCTCCGTTCCTGTCCAAATAATTCCAAAAATGTTGCGGTTTCGGAATTATTTTGATTGAAGTTATTCCTAATGCGGATTCCAAAGGGTTGTCCGAGGTCGGTGTGATGCGTGTTCAGACATGGATTAAATACAACATGGCGGTTTAGGCTACAGTATCGATAATAGTAATAAGCATATAATTTCGTACGACTTGCCTAATAATAAGCAGTTAGCTTAGCCTATAGATGCTTGCAATACTAAAGGCATAGCTCGCACGATGCCCGATCCGAAGGGGTTTGGGACAGAGAAGGGAAGGGGGTGCACTTCCGGCTCTTTCACTCGTACGAAACGCATCTATAATAGCTACTTTACGCCCATCATACATTTCTATAGAGTGTTACTATCCCAGGCGAGCCAGTTTATATGAGAGCTAGTAGTCAATTCGCTACAGTATGGGTTTACCACAGCACTAAGTAGCGGTCTTCCACGATCCATGAGACTTGTATTCAAACATAATCAATGTACAAACGACTCGCGCCGCACTGGGTTCACGTCACGCCACACCACAATGTGTTACTATCCTAAGTTAGATATTAAAATGATCGGAATGCAAATTATAAGCGGGTATAGTTCATGTTTACATGGCGGGTGTATTTTTGCGCGCAGTGTGCACGGCGCTCTGCCGCGGTATAAACAGCGCACGAAGGTTTATTACTGTCGTTTATCATTCGCGAGCCGCGACCACAATGTAGGTGCTGTTGCTGTACTGCACACGTAAACAGCGAACGCCTTATTATTATCATGCCATTAGCAACATAATTGTACATATTTACGTTTCCTCAAAGTCCAGCGTTACTTAGTAATCGTGCTTATTATGTTTGTGCATAAAATAAACATGACATACGCGACATGTTCGACCGGAGTAGGAAAATATATACAGGGTGTTAGGGGATTCGTAACGAAAACTGATACCATGGATTCAACTCATGATTCTGCACTCCTCAGAGTTGGAATTTTCGGTCGATATTTTCATGAATAACACAAAATTTTTCAGCATTTCAAAATGGATATTAGCATAAAATTACGATACAAATCTATCTCAGGTGATACATAAATAAATACCTAAATAAAAAAATGCTATTTAAGACAAACTGCAATGTAAAGTGAATGTAAATTAAAACTCAATACGCTCGAGCGCACATTTCATACTAAACTCATTTTAAAATGTTGAAAAATGTTAGTATAATTCATGAAAATATCGACGGAAAACTCCAACTCCGTTACGATGACCCTTACACCATATATATAAATGTTTTATAAAGATGCTTAAAGAAATGAAATCGTCTTAAATGGTCCCTATCACATTTATAGACCCGAAAATCTCACCATATCGCCATGCGGCCGGCCACGGAGTGTTTGTATGCATTGTACGTTGATATCCTGTACTGATTGCTGCCGGTGTACCGCCGCAGGATCCTGTCCACCCTGCAACACAAAGCACGGCGTGAGTATAGAGATCTTCGCGTAAACTATAAGCGCTACTAGCCTGATACCCCGAGAACTCTCGATCTAATAGCTATTTGGGCCACCGCTTGGCGCAGTGGGTCGAGCGTAGGCCACTCGGCTCACTACACCGGGTGGTTGCGGGTTCGATTCCCGTCAGGGTAAATTTCGGAAATGCCATACACAAATGCCACAAAAACGCCATACAAAAATGCCATATTTTTGTAATTTACCCAGGTCTGGGTGTCACTGGGATCGCCCCCAGTCCATTATACGGTACCCATAGTACAAGCGTTGGTTAGTTTGGGACTATACAGATGGTGTGTTCGCCTGGCGAGAATTATTTATTTATTATTAATTAATGTTCAGTGTTCAAATTAATCATGTAGTCGCCTGTAAATTTATATGGCTGAAAACGCTTTCCTATTTCACGGACCGCTGAAACTTCCTTGAATTAATTATTTGTTTATAGTGTATGATGACGGTTTCTTGTGAAAGCTGTTTAGCCTCTTGACATGCGTGAATGACGACCACAATAAAACTGCTGTCTCGTGACATGAAAACTAGGGCCCGTATTAATAAATCGATCCCAAGTCTGAGACCGATCTTGGAACTGTCATCATAACGTCGTCCTAGTACAAACTTATATATCAAAAGTGTACTCGAGATCGCTCTCAGACTTGAGATAGATTTATTAATACTGACCTAAATAGTTACAGTTTCCAAGTTTTCATGCGACGAGATGGCCATCTTTTTACGGTTGTCAAGGCGAACTGCTTTCTTAGGAAACCCAAGGTTTTCATAGGTAGAAACAGAAAGGGTATCCTTTTCTTCAAAACTTAACTTTGTAATTCTAAAACTATCAGCTTTGGAGGAAACTTGAAAAACAAAAGGTGTTATAGGGATACAGCTGCTGACAGATTTCATAAGTCTACAAAACCTTCAGTACTTCAACTGTCCCACAAAGACGATAGATTTAGATTTACAAAGTAAAGTTGCAAAAAAATGAAAAACTCTTTCTGTTTCACCTAGTATACGTACGTGTGTTTGGAATTAGCGGCTATGAGTGCAGTCCGCTTCCCGTAAGGCTTGATGTCTATGGAGCCGAAGCCAGCGAGTTCCGACGCCACCTGCGGGACGGAACACGCGGGTCAGCCCGGCACCAACGCCCCCGCCCCCGCCCCCGGCGAGCGACACAAGCCCCACACATCTTATTTATATCCTAACCTTAAATCAACCTTGACAGTGGCATGAAAGATGTGATTCGTACATTACAGAAATCAAACACCCGCCGCCCTGTTAAATAACGTCGCTTGGTAAAAATAAAGTTTTTTTTCCGCTTGTGACACTTGGGCATTATCAATCTGTTTTAACTAGCATCGGGAAATGTGTGCACGGCGCGGGTCGCCGCTGGCGCGCCGCCAGCCGCCGGCCCGCGGCCCCGCGCCCGCCCGGCACTGTGTCTCCGCGGCCCCCCGCCCGCTCGGCCCCGAGCCCGCGCCGCTCCTGGGGTGCTACTCTTAGCAACGATCCTACTAATATTATAAATGTGAAAGTTTGTGAGTGTGGATGTATGTTTGTTACTCCTTCACGCAAAAACTACTGAACGGATTTGGATGAAATTTGGAACACAGATAGTTTATAACCGGGATTAACATATAGGATACTTTTTATCCCGATAATCCCGAAATTTTTGTTACGTTAAATACTACGCGGACGAAGTCGGGGGGCACAACTACTAATCGATATATCGCGACTTTCGTCTTGTCGAATCTTACTCTAAATTCCATCTTTTTTGACAGCGTATATCGTCTGAACCAACCATAATTTTGTATAGTTCGTTCAGTAATCGATACGACGGCAAAAAACATAGAATTTAGAGTAGGATTCGACATCAGGAATGTCACGATATATCGATTATCGTTGCTAAGAGTAGTACCCCTGCTCCACGGCAATCTCGACGCACAGTGTCCGACACACCGGCTGATGGAAAACGCGAGTCGCAAACGACACTTCACCGGCCGAGGTGACAATTATTACTACCATAACTGTTCCATAACGTATGGATGCTAATTTTGGCTCCGGGGATCGAGATGTCGCCGATGAACTCGATTCTTTGCGCGATTCAAACAAAAATACAGATGTTTTCGTCTTTTGTTACGGTGACGATTGAGCTTGATATTTAAAAACTCACGAGGTATTCGCCTCGATTATCGCTTTATAAACGATGCACCGTTGGAAGGTTTATTTGTCCGTCGACCTTATTATTTGGAAATCAGAAAGTTACATGTAGGTATGAGCGCTCGCCAAACACCGCTAATTGGGTGTTTGAGTATTATCGAATTTAGTTTTCCTAAATATTTACTTAACTAAGTACCAATTTTCTTAAGAATATATTGATAAATATTATTTTTTAAATGACATCCAAAGTATTCGCAATTAAAGTTTGCTATAACTGAAATAAAACTATTATACGGATTTTATCGCGTTTATTAACTTTTTTATGTTCCCGACGTTTCGGTTGCTTTACAGCAGCCATGGTCACGGGGGGACTGAGGTGTTAGACGTCCTGATGTCATAGTTAATAACTGGGTACCCTCATATTTAGTTGTTGTTCGCGGTCCGATCCACGCAGAAAGTGCTCACATTATCTCGAGGTCTTGCAATGGTACACTTGGTTTTGGAATTAATTATATTAATTACTGGATCCCAAGTTGGTAGTAGCACCCAGCCATCTTCCCTATTTAAATTAGGATGTTTTTTAATTTAAATGGCCTCACGTATCATCATACTAATATTATAAAGAGGAAAACTTTGTTTGTTTGATTGTAATGAATAGGCTCCGAAACTACTGAACCGATTTGAAAAGTTCTTTCACTGTTGGGAAGCTACACTATCCCCGGGTGACATAGGCTATATTATATTTAAAAAAAAAATAGGGATCCTTACTAAAACTCCAATAATGTAACCGTAATGTACCCGTGCAAAGCCGGGGCGGGCCGCTAGTATCTGATATAATGGCGGGTGCCAAACGGCGGGTAAACGTTGGGAACATAAAAAAGTAAATAAACGCGATAAAATCCGTATAATAGTTTTATTTCAATGTATAGTATTCGCGTAAATATGAGAAAACAATATTTGCTAAAACTACTAAGTTATGACGTCAAACAACAAAAGGTAGAACTGTTTTAAAAAAAAATTAACGTTTGTAGTCTTGCTAATTTTGAAGTTATATAGAAAGTTATTTCACTGTTATGAATCCTGAGACATAATTTATTTAATAATGCGATAAAATTCCATGTTCTGAATGTTCAAACGTGGGGAGTTTAAGGTGGAGGCGCCTGTCTAGCCCGCGAAATTCAAAATTTTCGAGTATTTTTATAGTTTATCCAAAATCTGAAAACATTAAAGACAACATTTTGTGATTTGCGACAAACACAGTATGCAGTGCGTTTATTAATACATTTATTTTACTCTAAATATTATCACGGTGGATATGATACTAGTAAATCACTAAAATATACAAAAATTGCCAGTTTTTCTGGTTATCTGTCGTTCTTGAAATGTTTTAGAGTAAGTTGGATATATTAATTGCATACGGTCTTTGTCGTACGTACAAAACGTGTCTTAAATGTTTTCAGATTTTGGATAAACTATAAAAATACTCGAATATTTTGAATTTCGCGGACTAGATTGGGGCTTTATTAGCCTTAATGATGGTTATTGAGCGTTTTTTTGCGTGCGCGCAGGCTGCGGGGTCGCGCTGCGCCGGCACGATGGATAGCATTCGCATTGTATGTATACCGCGTGTATATTCGGATTTATTTGAACACAGTGCAGAGTACATAGTGGTGAAATAAGTTCATAATAAATTTAACGCCCGTAGTCTTATAATAATAAATACGGCATGCATACGCTAATGCAAATACAACGAAAGCGAATATTCCAGTATCGACGGAAATACGATAAAAACATACGATTTGTCAGCCGCAAGACATGTTACGCAACCAGTGGCAGTTGTTGCGTGGAAAACATTAAACGAGAATGTACTTGTAGCCACGGTATAACAATAATGCTACGCTAGGTAATCTCCCCAGGACGGCCCAAGACTACGTCACGATCAGTAATGAATACGTGTCATCTTCAATAGAAATAATGAGCATTATTAACTGCATCACAGTTGATGACGTCGTCTTGGGTCAGTCATGTGACTTTTTAGTGTACAATGCTTGTAGCTAGAACACGGAAATGTAATAAGAAACAGCTTTGTCACTTTTTTTATTGCAGTATGTATGGATTCGATATTCTACAGGGGTTTCTGTAATCAATATGTTTCTATAAATCTAAATTATTAATTTAATAATTAAGAATTTAGTTTTTTGTCTGTACAGGTAGGGCTAGTAGTGATGTTAGCCTCTCCAACTAGGGTTGCTACCACACCAATCTATCGATTGTCATTTGGCCATGAATCGATGATCAATCTGCCGTCGCTCGAATATTATTCTATGTAGAAACTGTCGATCGACGTCGACTCATTTTAATATCGAGCGATGGGAGTGTGCTTTCTTAAATACTAATGTGCCAGGGTGGTGCTCGAACCCAGAACTTCCTGGTTACGAGGACAGTCCCTCTAACCACCAGGCTATTGACGCTATGATCTGTAAGGGGCCTCGCTCACACAAGAGTTGCGTCGGCGTCGTGACACGAGGGCGGTGTGTTTTTTATTGAGTCGATGCGCGGGCCTTGCTGTTGTCATTCCAGCAGGAACCCAACGTACAAAACGAAATGATAAAATGGCGGCGGCGTCGGGGCGCGGACACATTTCCGAGTCCCTGCCGCCACGCCGCCACCTTGACTTAACTAATAGTAGTTGAGTGCTCTGCCATATATTCCTAAAGAAAACCCAGATGCGTCGCGCCGCTTGAGTGCACGTGTCTCGGCTCTAGCGTGTGTGAGCGAAGCGTTTAATGTTATTACCTGGCCAACGTTTATAGCGCGTTCGTTGAGCGTCCTGACATGCAACAGGCCTGGCCGGTGCGGCGGCGGGTCGGCTTCCGCGAAACTCTGCAAACCAGTGATGTATGTAATCACAATCATAAAAACAAAACATGTAATAATTCTCTACATTGTAAAATATGACTCATGTTCAAACGGGCACACAGAGGTTTGTATTGTCTTAAATTGTGTTGTTTTTTTATGATTCTGTCTGACTATTGGTTTAGTTTACAGAATGTAAATTAGACGACGTAAAAATGTTTATCAGATTCAGAAATTGTTTCGTTTTGTAATAATAACTTGAGATAATTATGTACCAGTTATAAAGTAAAGTCTGTACACTGTTCATGGGACATTAAATGGTACAACAACATCTCAGTTGATTAATATATTAATACAACGAGTTTCACGAATTTACTTTGCTCAAAATAAATGACTGTCGCCCCGTAAGTACGTCGCCGCAGTGCTATGAAAGTCCATACAGTGTAATCCATTGTCCACCTATCGACATAAACAGGTTCGATTATAAAATCGACTTTCCTCAGCCATGTGAAGCATGCCATACGAATATAACCTCTAAACACAGTCCCACTACTAAATATATATTGTACGGTGTAGTACAATACATATTTAGTAGTGGGACTGGTCCCGCCACACAATCCCACCGCTGTTACTCCTGTAAACCAGGATAGACAATGGTGACCTATAATGACGTCGAGGTTTGACCCTCGACGAGTCCCGGGGAAAAGTTAAATTGTCTTGGAACCCGCACGAATTTAATCGAAAGAAATAATGGGAGGAGTTGGTAGAAAAAATCCAATTCCCTCCGGTGCAAAGCGGGAGACAAAAATAGCTGGTATGGACTGATTGCCATAGAAGCAAGACTGTTACAGCTGATTGAACACCAGTTGTAAGGCACCACGGATCATAATTAGACTAATTGGACCTAAACTCGTGAGCTGATTATACTTGATTCCAATAATAGATTTGGCAAAAGCGCACGGAAATTGTCCCTGGTTTCCACAAGTTCCGTGTCAATAAACTATGTGTATTAAAATTAAATATTTAGTAGTATAGAGGCGACGTATAGAGGCTCACTGCACATGGTGGTTGCGGGTTCGATTCCCGCTGGGGAAAATTTCGGAAATGGCCTTCTCGTTATTTGCCGTGGTCTGGGTGTCACTGGGATCGCCCCCAGTCCATTGCACGGTACCCATAGTACAAGCGTTGCTTAGTTTGGACCATACAGTTGGTGTGTCAGTTTGGCGTTATTTATTTATCAGTTAGGTGTCAGTTACCATGTAGAGCACGGCGCCCCTGATGACGTTGACGCGGTTGGCGTAGCGCGCGAGCGCGGCCAGCTTCTCGGCGGGCCCCGCGCGCCGCGCCGCGCCGCTGTTGTCGCGCGCCGCCCAGTGGCCCAGCCGGATGAAGCAGTACCCTAAACGATTGCTACTTTCAATTCATTTTCATTACGTGACATTATATTTTTCTTTCACTGTCATTTCGTCTGTGATTTTTCACAGTCAATAATTTAAGTCCACCATGATACGTAATCCTATGAAGTCACAGGTCGATGATTTATCGTAAAAACCGTAATAGATTTTAACAGTTTCTATAAGTTTCTTTACCTATATCGGTAAAAGGTTCCATCACTAGTACCCACACAAACACACACCCAGTGTTACATATTCTATGGCCGACATTAAATACATGGTGATTTTTTATCATTCCTTAATTCGTATTTATAAAGGTCCTACCAATGAATTATAAAGGTCTTATGAAATAATTACTACTTATAGTAAAAATTCAAATGCTATGAAATGCCGCGTGCACGCGACGAACACTTTACGAGGTACGAGCTCACGCTGCAAGCCCGGTGATTGATCGCCCCGCTAAAAACACGCTTACAAATCGCTAGTGCGATATCGACCTTATACCTTGCCACCGAAGGCTTCATCCACCACGTGGGCTTTAGAGGATCCAGTTAGCCTATTCGGCCGCTTATAATAATAATAATATCGCCAGACAGACACACCAACTGAATGGTCCTAATCTAAGCAACGCTTGTACTATGGGTACCGTACAATGGACTAGGGGCGATCCCAGTGAAAAGACCAGGGAAAATTACGAAAAGGCAATTTCCGAATGTACCCCAGCGGGCATCGAACCCGCAACCACCCGGTGCAGTGAGCCGAACGGCTTACGCTCGAACCACTGTGCCAAGCGGTTGTGACGAGACAACTGAGAAAAAGATACAGAACGACTCGATGTTATGATAAAATCATTGCGATATTTCATGCGTGTTTTCTCGTTGGCACTGGGCACTCAATTCCCCCTGCCCCTCTGGCTCCCCCCTGTCTCTGGCTGGGCCCTCTGTCCGGGTGAAGTTGTTATGGCCACTCTGGCCAACAACATATAGTCATATAAAAAAAAAATACTGGGCACTCATACACCTATTCTTAATCTACATAAAATTACCTGAGCAATATGAATCCCAGCCAGCCTCGTGGTAAGATTGCTTCACATTGAAGGGTCGACTCAATTTGATTAGGTTCATGCCGTGTTGTAACTTCTTGCATTTGCACTGCGAGAAGAACTCGTACAAGCTAGAACCACAAACAATACCGTCACACCTGTATCTCCACAGAGTAGAGAGTTGCAAACTTTTTTATGGAGTAATGATTCGGCGAAATGTTTATTTCCTAATACCTCTAGTTTGTTTGTCTGTATACATTATTGCTTTAAGAATTTTCAAAATGTTTTTCTAATATTGTAACAACTCTGGCCACTTAATCTTGGGCTGTTTATTTTAATTAAACGTTTTATTGCCTTAGTTATAATGAATATAGTCGCACGTGATGTCTGCACCCAATGTGTATTTAATTTTGTGAACAAAATAGTTTACGCCAAATTATCTGGAGGTAGATAAATAAGCGAAAAGTATAAAAATAAAATACCCTTACTCTTGTAATGCATTCGATTTCCAAACTTCGTCTAATGTTAACTTCTTCCCCATTTCATGGGATATGTATTTAGTGTCGAAAATGTTAGGGAACATAGTGTGAATGTTTTTCTTGAATGTAGAATATTTATTAGGCAATGGTCCGATGAACTGATTATGCAGAAGTACTGTGTCTAAGAACACATTGTGTCCGACGATCGGTTTCTTGGAGGACTCGAGTAGTGAAATGATTTGTGAGAATCCAAGAAGATGATTCATAAGGTTGTCTTCTAGTATTGCCATTGGGGCGCTGTTTGCGCCATCCACATATTTATCTCTGTAGATAAGCACCTGCAACAATAGGCACAAGACAAATGTTAATATTAGTTTAAGATTTCAGATTAACCACCAAGGTAAAATGCTTTGTAAATAAAATAAATATAAAGATTGAGTCGGATTACTCCGGCTAGCAACTAAAACCATACATCCATATTGATACCTAAATAAATTTAAATCAATTGGAAATGTGGAAAACGGTAACAAATTTTATTGCAAGAACAATGAAATGTACATAGGTTCCAAATTAACACGCGTTTGAAGATCTGATTATTCGGGAATCAGCGCTTTAACTAACATACTATAATTTACGACATTACGAATTATTATGATAATAATCTCAAATTATAGCTTTGAGCTTACATCTAAAGTTGGCGGAGTATCGGGGGAAAACTGCGAATTTTGATTGGTCCGTCAAGGTCGAGCCATGAATGGACCAATAAAAATGTCAGATGCAGTCATACATATGCAGTGGCAATGCATATGTTAGGCGAACGCGGGTGCCGGGCTATGTAGCGTCTATGGCTAATTGGCATGCCTGCATTATAGTCGACAATCTCGCTTGGTATCTCTAGTAACAAAATTTTGAAAAATAGCTACGATAGCTAACAAAATTACCTTCTTACTATTACCTAAACTATCTGTGGTGAGTACTTGCGGGAACCGCGTCCTGAGCTCGTTGTGCACTACGTACCGCATCACGGGACTCTCGACGTCTAAGTACATCGTGCCCTCTTCACTAAAGCTCAACCATCTGGAATTAAATTATTAACAATGATTGTAATAACGGTGGTAGAGCAAGGTGTTGCTAATTGACTACAGTTCAAATACGGGCTAACTGGACAAAAGTAGTACCACCCTCTTACAGAAGATTGGTGTAAAGTAGCAATTTTTTTTTTTTTTTAGTGACTATGTTGTTGGCCCGAGTGGCCATAACAACTTCACCCGGACAGAGGGCCCAGCCAGAGGGGCAGGGGGGCAGCTAGCTCAAGGGCGCCACAAGGGAAACGACCTCGGCTTGGGCCGCTGCCAGGAGAGGTGGCGAGGGTAAATCTACCACCGGATCGGAACGCGACCTCGACTGAGAAGATCCGGCAAGAAACTCAGCAGGCTTGTTGGGTGCCAAGGTGCGTCTAGGTAAGTAGACGCACCGTCTAGCGGAAACAAAAGTAGTACCGCCCTCTTACAGAAGATTGGTGTAAAGTAGCTATTACAGCTGTGTTCTGTATGATGAGTGAGAGAACTGACCTCTCTTTATTCTACTCCTCTTTAGGTCGGAAACAAGCGAATAATGCTACTGCAAGCATCAAAATAATTTAGAAATACGAGGCAAGGGCATCTAGGAAATCTTGTACTATTACTAAAATGTGGGTAGCAACAAATCTGTGGGGGATTTATACACTTGAACATGTTCAAAATTAAAATACTAACTTGGACACTTCAGAGCAATATTTTTGCAGCTGTCTTTCCTCCTCCATAGTCAATGCTCGAGCTAGGTCTCCAAAGAATGTCTTGTCCTTGAGATGTTGCCGCACCTTGGCTTCCTCTGCTTTGCTCAGATACGGAAGTCCTTCATACGTGAACTGAAAGTGAACAATCATTATGATTTAATTGAGTAAATATGCAGCAGAAACTGTAAATAGCCCAGCTATTGGTAGGACATTGTAAAATAAGTCCATTCCTCTATTTAATTTGTTATTTTTTCTTGTATGAGTATTATAGTAAGGTTAATGGCGCAGGGTAGAAGGTCAATTTTAGTATTGCAATTCAAAATATTAACACCTAGAATTGGGGCGAATTATCTGCAGTGACCTCTTTGGCAAAGTAAAAACAAACTATACAGTCTTGCACTGGACATTATTATGTTTAAAATAAATTACAGCAATGTCCGACTCACTGCAGCAGAACAATCACAGTTTTTTTGCAAGCAAAAATTAATTTGGATTTATAATTTATTTAGTATGCTTTCATTCATTCTGTTTCATTTCCTTATAGTCCAATCTGTCTATAAGTACTACGTTGTAACTCACCTTATTAAAATCAAAGTTGTGCCTACAAAGAAATTTGAGCGTGGAAGCTTGGAATATAAAGGACTGGTCGATATCACCAAAATCCTGAGGGCACAGGTGGAAGGTGTACCCCGTGGCGATGTACAGGTCCAAGTCTCTATCATACTGGAACATTGTCAGACCCACTTGTGTCATTATCATCTTGCTCACTTCAGTCTTCAACCTGTCATACCTATCCTCACATGTGTCAAAGAGTCTGAAATAAGACAATTAATAATGGTTATTCCATTGGTCCTATGATACAAATCAAAGCACTTATGAATAGTCGAAATCTACCACCAGATAATGTAGATACCTTACAGAATAAGCAGTAATATCTACGGGTCATTACCATAACATGAAGTCCGGTGCGCCTTCTTTTTGTTGTCGAGCGTTGTTGGCAGGCTGCTCAGCCACTGCATTTTAGGTTAAGTACTATAGGCATATCTTTAGGAGAGCACTAACATCGATAGCTAGAATTAAAATTAAACTAATTTACCTGTGTTTAAAGCATTCTCCGGACAATAATGCGGTAAATTCTGCGTCAAAAGCCACGAAACACGAACGTTTTAAGTCTTTGGTTATGTTGTCGATTTCTTCGCTAAAATTTTTCCTAGTTATCTCCATTGTGGCAGTACAAAAGCCGAATTTGGGTTTGTTATTTTAAAATATGTAGTTATTCTTATGATTGCTGGGAAGCAAACAAATATTTCACTTCAAAAAATATATAATTTAAATAACAAATAAACTAACATAAACTTCTTCAGTGCAGCGACAGTACTGACAATGTTAAAACTGTCAAAAGTCAAAACAAACGTCAATTTGACAAGTTATAGAGATGAGTCTTATTTATTAGAATAGATCCGAAGAACAGGTATTTTACGAGACTAGGCGGCACGTTATCCAATTCTGACAATACTTAATCCACCTAATATTCATATTCAATAAAAATTAGCGCGCTCACTCCCGCCTGTTCCCGCGCTATCTCACTCACTCATATGCTATAACGTCTTCGGCTATCCCGCTTAAAGTAAGGGCGTAAAGTAGTAAGGGCGGAGAAAAATATCAATAATTAAAATAAAAATACTTTTGAAAAAATTAAATTTTATTAAAAGTGTGATTATATTATAACTATATTTAACTGGCAAAACAATTTCTTATTCAATTAATTCAAAGATCGATATCAGGATTTGATATAGAATAGGCGGATTGTGATCACCAAGTATCGGTATGTGTACGAGGGATGCCTTTTAAGTTTTGTCGTTTGAAGAAAAAAACACAACTAGAACCTTATAGTACTTTTTATTGTTTTTCAAAGTATTCACCACGTAGCTTAATACACTTTTCCATTCGCTCAAACCAGTTATTATAACATTTATTCCACTCTAAAGTGGGGGTGTTCAAAATGGCTGACTTGAAAGCGTCGACTGCTTCTTCACTGGACTGGAACCTTTGACCACGAAGACTTTTCTTAATTTTAGGAAATGTAAAAAAATCGTTAGGGCTTAGGTCAGGACTGTATGGAGGATGGTCAAGAATTTCTACTTTTTCCTGCTTCAAATACTCAATCGTTTGACGAGCGCTGTGTGAACTTGCATTGTCGTGGTGCAGGATGATGCGTCGCTTTGAGTTAGATTTTCGAAGTTCGGCGATGACTTGTGGTAAACAAACTGTGGTATACCACTCTGCGTTAACCGTTCTACGATCATCAAGTGCAATAGTCGCAACATGGCCGGTTTTTCTAACGAACGTGGCCACCATCTTCTTTGAAGTGCTTCGAGAACGAACAACTTTAGTCGGCTTTGGCTCGTCTTGAAAGACCCAGATTGTAGATTGTTGTTTGGAATCAGGATCGTAGGCATAGATCCAAGATTCGTCACCACTGATGATGTCGTAGACGTGATTTGACTCTCCTCGGTTGAACCTTTGCAGAGTTTTCTTACACCATCTGACGCGGGCCGCCTTGTGATCGTCGGAAAGCAGATGCGGTATCCAACGGCAAACTAGCTTTCTTACACCAAGCGCTTCATGCAAGATCTTCTGAATGGTTGTCCCTGAGATGCCTAATAGAGCCTCTATCTCTCGATACGTCACATGACGATCTTCGAGAATTAGTTGTCTCACTCCAATGATGTTATCTTCAGTGAATGCAGATTTTGGGCGACCTTCGCGAGATTTGTCACTAACACTAGTATGTCCACGCTGGAATTCTAAATACCAGCGTTCGACAGTCCGCAGACATGGGGCTTCATCCCTGAACACAGATATTAGCTCTTCAAAACACTGAAGCCGTGTCAGGCCTCTTCTAAAGTTGTAGAAAATTATTGCACGAACATTTTCCTTAGAAAGATTCATTTTCGTACGTAACCTGACAGATTCTAATCGACGCTGTGACTAAACAATAACATTAATCCTAATACATTCAACTGTTTTGAGATTCGAAATTTAAACACATTCGAATATAGAACAGTTCCAAATTCAAAATTTCCGGGAATTATGGAAACGACAGAACTTAAAAGGCATGCCTCGTATAAGATCATTGAGTTCAGGTGGATTAGTTGGAATAGGTATTTGGTATCAGGTATTTATGCAGACTAGGAACGGGTGTACTGAGTACTTGATTAACCTAATACGACAACTCTAGTTAGCAAGATTAGGTTTTTTAAATAACACAAGCTTGGAAAAACTGGTACATTGTCTTTTGAGCCGCCGATATATGGTGGTAGCAGGGTGGTAGCTTAAAAATAACTTATAACTCTGTGGGGGTAGGGGGTATTCACAATCTGAGATTCACAATTAAAATGCTATTTGCACTCACTCTGATATGACGTAGGCTGATAGGTACCTACTTACTTATTTTATCAAAGGTACCTACTGACACGATCCTGAATTGTGAGTTTTAAAATCTGAGAGTAAAGCAGGTCTTTACATGTAGTATTTAGAAAGATGTCTGTACCTACTTTACATACATTTCTTCGAAAATGGTGGTAAGGGAAGATTATAAATACCGTCTTTGAATTCGGAGAGGCATTTCTGTTGTCGAAGGGTGAGCAGAGAGTACTAATCTAAAGCGCACTGCATACTTAACCATCCTCTTTAGGTACACTTTAGGTTTAGTAGAAAAACAGAAACCTTATCGGATGCACAGTAGTGCACATCTGCATACCCGTTTGGAGAATGCAAACGTGATGATGTATTATTTTATATTTATTTTCATTTTTCTCTACTTAAATATTGATAAAGATTGTCGCTGATCATACATTAAAAATACCCGAGGACCATAATATACCTATGCACAGAAAAATAAAGGAAATTCAGGGAAAAGAAAAAGGCAAACATGCTCGTACAGTTTTCTTCCGTAATAGACTGGAAGTGGAGTGGATCAAAGCAAATTAACGGGGTGGATAGGCTAATAAAACCAATTTTTGGTAAACCTCGGCCAACGAGAATCGATACAAAATGGTAATAATGCTCATGTGTAAGTCGAAATTCGCTAACATTCGGCGCACATTTTACAAATTCCTGATTCACTCTGTGTCAGAAACAGTAATTTTAATTAAAAACAACTAAACTTAATATTAATTTTCGTATGCTTCTCGTTGGCCACAGTATAAGCCTACCTCCTAACTTAAGGTCGGTTGTTTGTTACCCATTTGCTAAAATACCTAAGATACAAACCAAATGAGTAAGTGATTAACTTCCTTACTGAGTAAATACTTACCTACCTCTCTAGGTATTGAATGTGGGTCAACAAGAAACACCTAAAGACGTTTTGTTAATTCACGAAAAAACATTGCCAGCTTGACATAGATTGCTTGACTACGTTAACTTTACGTTCATTATTACGTTAGCCTCGTAACATCGCAGCAAATAGGTTGCCCGCGATTAATAATAACAGTTGCACAATGTGACGTTGCGCAATCCAGAGAGAGTTCACCTCTCAGCCAATTTACTTCCGAAATGGGGCTCCAATCGGAGGCCTGGTACCGCGGGCGCAGCCTGCACCGAGGTGTTGCAACCGACGACCATACCAGTCACCACTAGGTGGTCGACTCGCGTGGTCGCGCCTCACAAACACTATCACATCGCTCGTGCTGCATCATGTTATCAAGTGTCACATAGAAAAAAAAACAAAAAAAAATATGGCGGCGGATAAAAACGATGAAGTGCGCGATCTGTCGTCGCTGAAGCCGAATTACATGCTGATGTCCTTGCAGAGGATACTAGTGCTGACTGTAATAATAGCCGGCGTTATGGTGGTAGTTCACTATACGCCCATGCCAGGTAAAGTTACACAATAACAAGAGTCCTTTTACGTCCGATTTAGAGTCTCACTTTTGTGGAGTGTTTGCAATTTTCCCTTCTTTCGTTGAAGTCATCGGTACACAATGCTCTAGTTATTCCTGTTTTGTTCTACACTTAACAGTGTCCTCTTTTCTCCTCCCAGCGCTTCGTTGACCGACACCTTCATCTCAAATGCATGTAGTAATTTTACCTATCTATAAAGATGTGTTTCAATACCAATTTCTTGTTTATTGCATACTTTTTTGTCTTTCCTTGGAGCCTATATTTTGGTTTAGCTTTTGGTTATTACTTTAAGCAACATTGTAAACAGGCAGAGTAAATATCTTTGGATTATAAAAACGTAGATATAGTCCGATACACGAGAATTGTGTTTGCCCGATCAGTCGATGCCCGATGGGAGATGAAAGTAGTAACTATAGTAAGCGATTAGAATCTCATAAATAACGATCGATGTTTCGGCGGGGAATCGATCATGGCTATAACTCTACCTCTAGTTCACTAGTTACATGAAATCGTGTTCCAATTCCAAGCTTCCGGATTTTAATCGATTTCGAAATTGACAATCGTCTTTTGCAGACTATCCACATTATGTTTCCTTATTCCATCCGCTCATAAATATGCCTGGGGTGACAAGTTACCGTTCAACATTTAATCCAAATCTATCCATTGTTTTGAAGTGAGGTGACCTACAAACACAAATTTTACCTTCAGGGTGTCCCAACAATACCAACAATACCAGTTTCGGGTGAATTTTCAATTATATTTATTTTTGTTTCAGAGGAGTATTTCGAGAACTGTGATCGAGAGTGTCACGAGCTCGACTGGCCAATGATATGCCGCGTGAAACTAGTCATCGAAGTCTACAAAACTCTTAGCAAGTAAGGAGTTTTTTTAACAAGAAATTCTTATAATTTTATAAGTAAATAAATAAAATTATACCAAGGTCCTCGCTCAGTGTGCTGTAGAGGGCATTTGCGGTCAATAACATTATAATTTCTTGATTCAAAAACAAACAGAATACACCAAGGCAGCAGGTATTGCAAGGCCGTCATTGAATTAAATGACGTGTGTCGGGTTTAGTTTATTTTTCAACTTATACAAATTTAACTATGAAATTTAATATAAATTTCACCCACTTATCGCAAAATTTACCATTTACGCAATCGTACGGCATTTAGCTAAGACTAATAACTGATTTTGCAGGTCTTGTGGGAGCTGCACTGAGAAAAATGGTGGAGAATGTCCACCGACATGCATATCTGGTGACGGTCGGCAGCGAGGAGTCCTGGCGGCGAACCGAGAGCTGCCAGCGCCGGCTCTACACGTGTGCCAGAACGATATTCTAGTCGTAGACGTAGTCCACCGGGCGCCCGCTCACACGCTCACCATACACTGGCGAGGCCAGCCCCAGAAAGAAACTCCCTTCATGGACGGAGCTCCGATGCTCACCCAGTGTCCCCAACCAGCGTACACCACATTCCAATACAAATTCCGCGCGTCAGCCGTCGGGACCCACATGTACCATGCCCACTCCGCTGCTGACGCGGCCGACGGGCTCGCGGGAGCGTTCATAGTCCGTCAGTCCTCACGACTCGATCCCCTAAGAAAATTATATGACGTAGATGCCACCGAACACACGATTTTCGTGTCCGAATGGGGTCACTCGATGGGACCATTAGCCGGGGTGGTATTGGACATTCCCGATGCGGAAACACTTCTTATAAACGGTAAAGGAAAATCGTTAGAGTCCCCCGACGCACCGCTGTCTTCGTTCAACGTCGAGTACGGGAAGAGATACAGATTCCGAGTGGCGTACGGCGGCGGGTCTAAAAGTTGTCCTATTACATTTTCAATTGATCAACATGTTCTGGAGCTGGTGGCTTTAGACGGTCACGGAATAGAGAGAGAATACGTTGATTCTATCGGATTAGGTAGAGGGGAGCGCGCCGATTTTATTTTGGAAGCTAAAAGGGTACCAGGAGTGTATAAAATGCGGACGGTCGCTGAAAAGTCCTGTCAGGACAATTTGAGTGGCATCGCTGAACTAGTGTATGAAAGCAAGGATATTAAGGTGTTGCAGAAAGACGATAACACTAGCGAGTTTAATGTGGATCGTGTGTTTAGCACAGTGTCTAGTGAAGAGTGCAGTAGTGACAATGTGATATGTTTGGACGAGGCTCGCGGCATGGAAAAACTGCCAGCGGATTTGGCGGGCCCGCTCGACGAGATAATTTATGTGCCGTTTAATTATTCAACAAAGCAAATTTCGGCGAAACGAGTCGGTGAGTAATAAAGTTTTGTATATTTATACTATGCTAAGTACCTATATTTTTCCAAAATTTCCTTTGCATTAATTTTATCTTTGTAAACAGAGCAGATACAATTATCTATAACTTATTAGCTTGCTGTTTCTTCATTCCGAAACAACTTGAGCTGTTACGAGTACGAATACATAAATCAGATATTTTCTGAATGCAAATCGTATTTCTGTGTCGTTAATAATTTGAGCATTCTACTCTTTTTAGTCATAATACCTAGGATGTCATAATAATGGATTACAAACAATCTACAGACTCATCTAATACCTAAACAAAAATACAATTGAATACACATTGTTTAACAAGAGCGATTAGAATCACCGAATTAGCTTACCTACGTTCTTATTCAATTTCTAAGTAAGTGATCATCTGAATTCTGGAGTTGTTGCAATACTTGCAATATAAACAACACATTCATTATTATAATGCCAACAAGCATAAATTGATAAGCGCAGCGGAAATTTCAAAGGTCTCTGTTTTAATCGATATTCAGCAAATGTCACACATATGAATTACCATGTAAATGAAAGTCCACGCGTTTGATTTTTTTTCGCCTATATCGTGGGACCTTTCATTTCCTGAAATAAATAAATATAAATATCGCCAGACTGACACACCAACTGTATGGTCCCAAACTAAGAAAAGTTTGTAAGTACTTTGGGTACCGTACAATGGACTGGGGGCGATCCCAGTGACACCCAGATCAGGGCAAATTACGAAAAGACCATTTCCGAAATTTGCCCCGGCGGGAATCGAACTCGCAAGCGGGGTAGTGAGCCGAGCGGACTAAGCTCAAACCACAGGGCCAAGTCGTCGTTTTATTTCCTAAAATAAAATTATTATGTTGACGATATTCTATCACTATTCCAAAATTCGGAATTCGTGTTAACAATCACAATCGCGGAGTCTGTTACGAGTACTTGTTTTTGAAATATAATGTAATGGGCACACATTTAATGAAAGATATGAAATGTAAAGAGTGTCCTAAATAACTAAAATATGCTACACAGGTACTAATAAAATGCCTGGTTCATGGGTACTTGTTGTCACACGCACAGGTGGCATAGATATCGCGTGAATGTTGGGTCATCTATTACGTCGAGTGGGCCACGTCGGATGCTCCAAGGCCACGTCGAGTCGTGTACAAGCTGGATTTTTCTTTAATTTTCACTCTGTGATTACAAGTCGGCCGAAGCCGATGATATGCAAAAGATATAGGCACTTGTTTAAGAACATTACAGTAAAAAGAAAACATTACTTTTAATTAGATCATTACTTAAGTAGGTAGGTATACCAACAAAAAAGAAACTCACCATTCCAGTTAAAATGAAAGTACGAAATTGTAATCTGACACAGCTTTGCACAAAACATTTTGCAAGCCGGTAAAATATATTATTTAAATTTCGTTCATACCTATTAAAATTATTATAGCTGCTGTGAAAGCTTGTCGACCTCAAAAACTGTAAAACATTAATGACAGTTGTCAACTCACAGCCACGGAGCTGACAGTTCGAAATAGTATTTCCAAAATGCCAGTCGAATAAAATAATAACTATTGTGTCTAGGAAGAGTCAAGAGAACTATTGTTAGGTGTCCCCAAAGGTGTCCCGCTTTAGACAATAACGAATATCAGTCTGGGCTCGAAAAACATCCAGAATAGGTTTACGTACGCAATGATTTTGTTTTGTCTTGAATTGCCACATTTTCCAATATACTTACCTTCTATATTTATTTGCGTAGACTTCATAAAAGGTCAGATAACAAATCTAGACTCGCGCATACAGACTCGTTGTCTTGTGACGACTTGTTTTTACGAGACTATGCAAATGCCGAGGCACTGGGCATAAAGCATCGTGTATCCTCTGTTTTGTTGTACATATTTCGCGTTATGTAACGGCTTAGGCAACAATATGTTAGTGGGTCGCGCGACTCAACTATGTATGTTGTAAGTAAATTATCGCAATCATTAATCGTCGCTAGAAAGGCCGATATAAACGCGTGAGAACACAAACATTTTTTTCGAGGAACAATGAAAAGTTGCTTTGATTGACTCGACGTTCCAACGAGAAACGTTATGAAAAAGCAATAAACAGCCGCTCTCACCAATACTAGAGCGATCATTTTATAAATTTGAAGGTACCTACATATTTCATTTAGTGTCAGAAATCGTAATGTAAATTAAAATAAATGAAGGGGAAACGTAAAATACCTACAACTAGTTGAATAAAATAATCCATTAACTTTCGTATCGCTTCTCATTGGCCATGGTAATATGGGAACATATTATTTGAAATTAATAAAATTTAATTTAATTTTAATATACTATCTGCGATAGTAAAACTGAAGGCGCTCTTATGCTTATTGGGAGCGGATTCGATAATGGTGCTGTTAAAATTACGGCTGAACTAAATTAAAATTAAATTACATTCTAAATAAAATATTAATTAGTAAGCTTGTAATTAATAGTGCTGTTTAAATTATACCTACTCTAATTTTAAAATTACGGCTAAACTAAGTTTGACACAACTCAAAATATTGTTGTCTCACTTATCCATTTCGATAATGAGAAGAACAGCAATGCACTTAGTTTAATCATGTTTAGTGCTAACAGAATAAGCACCAATATCATAATGGCATCGTCTCGGTCCCTATAAATAAATCAATCTCAAGTCTGAGGGCGATCTTGAACTTGTCATTGTTTTGTGATACCAGTACAAAATGACATAGCAAAAGCGTATCTATTCAAGACCGCTCATATCATGATTTATCACAGTTTCCCACTGATTTCGAATTAAGTATACATACCTAAATTTACTCTTGCTTGTAAATATCGTCTGTAACAGTTAATTCTGCAAGGCAATTACCAGACAAAGGTTTATCATAAAATTACCGTACCGGTTCAACGACATGCAGATTATTCAAATAATATTTTTTTGTGAACAAAATTACTTCTATATTACGAAATTACCCTCGACTGCTAAGTATATCGTGTGAGTAAATATATCTGATTGTAGCTCCTAGAATTCTTTTGTACAAGTCGTTGGAGCACCAAACGATACCACCATTTATCATCCGTCAATCAGCCAGACAGCTCGTCTATTACACCGCGTTGCCTCGGTCCGTAAAAATATCTTGATCAATCCATAATTACATACCCGATTTAGTTTTACTACGTTTATTTTCTCGTGCATTGCTTAAGTACTAGACGTATTTTGATTTGATTAGTTTTAGAGTGGTCACAACTCGATGCACATGAATTGCTTATTCAAATAGGTATTATTATTATAGGTTTATAGCATCAATCATTTTTACCGTACACGTAGGTATATCGTTAAATGTGATATTATAATATGACTTCGTTGATATAGACTTCAGACAGCACAGTTTTTCCTTTCTCAGCGTCGTGTACTATAATATAGGTAGTTTATTTAATCTAACAGTCTAATACTGCGATTATGATGAAAGTGAAGTAATCAGCGGCAGTAACCACGTCCGCATAGACCGCAAATAATACGCCATGAGCGCTGACGCGCAGGCACGTTGCGCGTACGCAACCTTTTATACGTAATTGGCTTCTGTAATATTGCCAGCCACAGAATATAAAAGATATAAATTAATTATTTCGTGCTGCCAGCAGTCACGAGTTTGTCGCGACGTAATGAAAATCTGGGTTGTGATATCTTGCGCAGGTACTTCTTTTCCCTTGATACTAGAAGATGCTGTTTAGATTTCATATATTGGAACAATAACTTGGTGGTAGGTAGAACCTTATAAGTAAGAAGGTATTTTTATTAATTTGCAATTAAAATGATTCAATGGGCTAAAATATTTATTACAGCTGACGACATTTATCTATTTGATTTTGCTTTTACTTCCGAGGCTGTATAAAAATAAGGCATTCAACATTTTGAAATTACTTAAAATATTTATGAAATGGCTCATATTCGTAAATTATTTACAGTGATTACATAACGTTCCGCAAAAAATACCGAAAGGGATACTAAAGAATAATTTGTTATCGATATTTTTTTGGTATCAGTGTAGTACTTTCTCCCAATACGGAAATCACAATTTCAGATTGTAGCTTTTTTCCCATAGTACAAAATATTTGAACTTTTCGTTATTTTTGTCGATTTACTGGTAACACTGTTCCTGGCCCAGTACGAGCGAGAACTGTCAAGGCTCTGAATAGGACCTATTTCGTTGACTACCTACTGAAATTTTACGCACATATTTCCATATTCACAAGAAGAGTCGTAGACAATAGATTGTTAAAGTCCATTAACACGTGTCGTACGAAAGTTTCCCTTTCACTTATCTAAAGTAGGCAGGCTGGCGTTTTTTGCATAACATGTACCATTTTATCAACATACTTAAGATCAGTGGATGGTTAACTGAACTGTTAACGTGTGCCTAAGACAATGTAGCTAGCTCTCAGGTTTATTACCTTTATGTTAGACCTAGGAATTGTCTTAGGAAACTGTGGGAAACAATCATCAAAGAGAGTTTTTATTCCTGAGGTTACTTTTACCATCAAATTGTTATTCCTTTTCGTAACGTAACGTAATTGTATAATAAATGAAACGTCGACCTATGTACCTATCTGTTGCATTAGGTACTTTCCTATTTAGTGTAGTTTCCTTAAAGTGAAAAAACTTACAAAGTAGTTACTTACTGGGAAAATTAAATTATTATTTTTGCTTATTGGGTGTTAGTAAGTATGTACGTATCCAAAAATGTAGGTAACCTAACGTGTTGCAATATAAGACATGCTTTTAAAATAGCCCGGGCCTTCCACGGGAGCTTCCGAGTGGCAGAGATGTATTTTTATTGCGGAAGCTATTTAGGAAATTGTATTGCAGACGTTTTATAGACATTGCCAATTTCGTTTTCAATGATTATTGGCTTTCAATTTATTGGGTTTATAAGTGATTTGTCTATTTACTTTGTTATTTAACCTGTAGATATCGTTGGATAAACAAATAATGGGTATACAAGAGAAGGTTCCAACTATAATGCTTTGTTTATTTATGTTAAAATTATCTAAATATGTTCTTATTTCCTCAGTTCACTACAAACGCAGGGCCTTTGAATATAAACCTGACTATGTCTACGTTAAAAGGCATTTATAATGTTTGCAGCTGAGTGCTTTAGGCGTGATAAGTATTATTAGTGAGATATTATTATATAAATATTAATTATGAACTTTCTCTTTTTTATTTTACGTTATAGTTTAAGAGGGGTTTAGAAGCCTATCTAAAAACAAGGCTAGATTAATGTGTACTATATATATAACCATAGCCTGTATATTCAGTTTTAGGGATTTATACTCCAACGACCAAGTACCTCTTAATTAAAAAATATAGAGTCATTCACCGTCTTAAAACAATCCAGTTTAATAACTAGGTAAGTAGGTGTTATTTCAAGCAATTTCTTTACTCCCCAATTTAACACTATTCAAAATCTGTTTATACATGATTACGGTGATAGAGTCTTGTAGCAATTAAGGCGGCAGGTCGTCCGAAGTCATACATATGCAAGTCGGTCAATTGTCCCAGTACATTGTTCTCACATTTGATACAAATCACACGTGCAATGTGCCCTCAGCTTGCTTGAATATTTATTGGCGAGAGATTGCATGCGTCGACATGACAGCTCCATTATAATGAAAGCTCGTGAAACAATAGTTAGTTGAGGGACTAAAGATAAACTCAATATCATTTAGAATTCATTGTCTTTAACCATTTAAGGTGCATGTATCGGGGTCGAACGGGGGAATAATAAAGCGAATAACTACACGTTAAAATGGCGCATACTTTGATGACGTAATCAAGTGCCTGCAAGTCAATTTCCAAATGCCGTCTTATATCTGATGGAGTGGAGTAGGTTGGCGTTATATAATAGTAACTTATCAAGAAGTAAATGCTTATCTATTTTGTGTAAAATTAGCAACATGAAATGTCAGCCTATCGCTCAGGGAATTCGCATAGCTACCTAGAGAGCTCATATGGTGTACGTACATGAATCTGACTTAACATTAAGTTGACGCGTCTAACCGCACCTGAGCTCATAGAATATGCGACAACGCTCTCAGAGCATTTGTCCACAAATTGTGAATCGAAATGTTGGTACCCGAGCTTGTAATAAAAAAAAATTGGGATGGTACTTAAGTAATCCACTTCTGAAAAGGAAAAGAGGAAAGGCATTTCCGAAATTCTCCCGACGGGAATCGAACCTGCAACGACCCGGTACAGTGAGACGAGCGGCCTACTCTCAAACCACCGCGCCAAGCGGTTATTCGATTCGTGATTCGATTAAAATGATTACATAGGCTCTTCGAATAAAAATATCAGACAAAAAAGGTTACGCACCCCGCAAAGATTTCCATAACGTAAACTGGTATTTCGATGCAAACTTTAATTATTGTGGTGGAAAGCTTGCTATACCTATTAAGTAAGTGAAACACGTTTTCGCAGCAAACTTTGCTACTTCTGGTTCAGAAGTTATTAAAGTAAACCTTTAATCGTGCCGGTTCTCCTTCCTGTTTTAAATATTTGGGGTTCTTAATAAATCTAGGTCATTTTCGTCAGTAAAATATGTGCGAAGTGTTGAAGAATGGTACTTAGTTCTGTTATTATATATTTTTTTCTTAACTTAATACCATTCCGTCCATCCTATTGAATTATAATAAAACTTACGCCCGTATTAATAAATCGAACTCCAAACTGAGAGCGATCTAGGAAATGTCATCCTTACGTCATACCGGTAAAAAAATATATGTAAAATCATACTCAAGACCGCTATCAAACTTGAGATTGATTTATGAATACGGGCCTTAGTTGCTCCATTGTGTTCTAACCGGAATTTTCTATTACCTTGCATGGCAATAAAACGTATTTTTTGGACAACACGTTTGTTTACCGGGGCGCCGCCGCGCCGCCGCGCCGCGCCGTTGCGTCAATACATTGTCATAAAGGTTAATAGCTCGTAGCTAAAAGCTCAGTAAAATCACGCTTTAACTTTATCATTTTGAGCGTCATTGGTTTTTGACAACATGTTCAACGCGAAAAACAAACTTTTTGTGAGATAAATCTCCCTGATAAGTTTTTTATCAAGTAATAATTAGATCGGGACCTTTTTATTAATGTTCAATATTATTAAGTAAAATCAACGTCATAATCAATTTGGAATAAGACAGTATTGAACGCTTAGAACAGTCGTTTATGTTCTAAGATTGAACGTATATGTGTATATATTTATATTGAAAGCACTTTGACAAAGTCCGTCAGACAATAACAATTTTATTAATCACAACTTATTCCTCTTTAAGAACTGTTTATGGTTTATTTACAAAAAAGTTAATTTAATATCTTCCACTTATAATAATGCTTTGTTTTCTACACAGAGAGTTGGGGTCAGACTGACGGCCACCGCTTCACGTACCCAGCCTCCCCGCTGCTGACCCAGAGCGCTGACGTCGGGGCAGAGGCCATCTGCCCAAAGACCGGGCAAGGCGACGAGTGTGTGCACGTGAAGAACATACCCTTGGACTCTACCGTCGAGATAGTCATGTTCGATCAAGGTAACTGTTCCTACATCCACTTTTCTCCTCTATTACATCTTCCTTCTCAATACTTCATTCCTATTTTCTTAGCGCACTTAAACACAAAGTAGCGTCGATAATAATTGCAAAAAGTTTGAAGTTACTATTTTATTTGAATTTTGTGTCGATTGCATATTGATTATTTCTGGTTAATTATACTTTGGCAACCGATTGATGGCATGTCCGTCACAATACGTGTTCTAAAATTGCGTGTTGCTGTTTACAGGGGATTAATCAGATCAACTGACCATCACTTTAGAAACTAGAGTACGATTTTCCTAAATAGTAGTCCTAGGAATTTTACATTTACTTTAGTGGGAAATCTTTCAGAGTAAAACGCTCTGAATTATAAACTTTTATTACGTATGTATTCTCAATAATACATAGACATAGCTAAGTTTCATTCGTGCAAGCAATATAATTTATAATGTCTACCAATACGGCGCCGAGGACGGCGGTTATTTCTATGATAGCATCAAAGCATTTGCCTATAAAACCGCTCGCTCGCCGATATCCGTGCTGGGACTGTAGCCTGGTAGTAAATGTCAACACTTTCATTGTAGTGAAAGTCTGATACCGAACAAAATTTTAATGTCTTATCAGGAACTCAATAAGTAAAGCATATTTGATATAGACTGGATATCAAATAAAAAATTCCGAACATTGAGGTTATTGCTTATGCCTTTAATTAATTATAATCGAGGCTTAGTTAATTTAATTAAGTTTTTTAATATAGGTAGCTTGAGGATTGTTAGCTTCTCTAAAACGACGTATTATCGTATGATATCGTTTATATTTTTCCGGTATATTTACGCGAGCTATCGATTACTTCTTCTGCCAAGCTTTATTAAATTTACACCTTCATTTACTCCTTTGTATTAGTTTCGTCTTCAAGCTCTACTCTGATTTTGCTGATTACTGATATAAGTTCACAGCGATAGTCATCTGCTCTCAAAGACTCAATTGTATAGTTGGACTACCTCTATCCATTAAGTACCCTATTAATTTTAAACTAAAATTTAAAACATTGATGTCTTCTATAATAATAAAAAAATAATCGCCAGACAAGTAAACCGAAAGCATATCAAAGCAATGCTTGTACTATGGGCAGGGACCGTACAATGGACTGGGTTCGATGCAAAATTGAAACATATCATCAAAATTTTGTCACACCCATTTAATTTTGAAACAGTTTAGTTAATTATGTCAGTATTGTATGCATCGTCAATAAATGTATCATC
The DNA here is from genome assembly GCA_905147325.1 of Notodonta dromedarius. Classification (NCBI taxonomy): domain Eukaryota; kingdom Metazoa; phylum Arthropoda; class Insecta; order Lepidoptera; family Notodontidae; genus Notodonta; species Notodonta dromedarius. The sequence continues at coordinate 10,640,049 of LR990161.1, read as the reverse complement.
AATAGCAATTTGCATTGCATGAATATTTCTTGAATAATTTCATTTCGGAGCTTTTTGCGATGCATATCGGAGCTTTATTATTTGGAATAGTTTCGACGGGCAGGTTGTGGATGCGAGACAGAAATAAACTCACTTTTCTAATGCCATAACTAGAACCGGTGATCCGAGAGCGGTTCTAGTTTTAATCGGCCTGTTATTGGAATTTCTTGTACCTATCTATTAACTATTTAAAAAATATATGAATCCAAAGTATAGCAACATAGTAAAATTGTTTTATAGTTTTATCACCTAAACTGACGCTTGTTGACGCTTCAATATGAAATGCTTATTTTAATAATTATTTCATCCAGCCTCTTTACATAAAAAAACAAGCGCCGTTTTTTTCTTTTCGTGACAAATATTTTAGGAGAAACAGAAAGGGTATACTATTTTTTGCAACTTTACTTTGTAAATCTAAAGCTATCGGCTTTGTGGGACAGTTGAAGTACTTATGGTTTTGTAGACTTATGAAATCTGTCAACAGCTGTATCCCTGTAACACATTTTGTTTTTCATGTTTCCTCCAAAGCTGATAGTTTTAGAATTGCAAAGTTAAGTTTTGAAAAAAATTGTATACCCTTTATGTTTCAACCTGTATATGTAAAAATTATACACACATTTATCACTTTAGGCAAAATCTATAAAACTACTATCTGTTTTACAAGTTGGCTAGGTACCTAGAAACAAAACTATAAAGGTACAACTATACATAAAATTAGTAGTAGCGGTATACCAACGTTTCTGACTATAATTTTTGCTAAGGATAGAAGCACAAGTGATTGTTAGAGAAAACATTTCACTGGCATTTGCCGTAAGTAATTTGTCTTTAGTGTGGTGATAAAATCTTGATGGTGAAAATTTTAATTAGATGTTTTGTTAATTAGATAAACATTTGATGTTAGTTATTTTATCGTAAACAAATATATATTTTACAGATAATTAGAACATTAAGCACAATCCCCCTTAGTAATAAACGTGGATCAGCGGTTGTATAGTTACAACATGCTTTGTCTTCTTCTTTCGAAAGTCAAATTACTGATAACAGAAAGAGATTATTCGGTGTATAACTATTCCCACGCTATACCACGTTTATGAATATGGGAGAGTATGTTTATTTTAAGCAAGATTCTTGATAGTCCTGTCGCCCATTAAAAAAAAAATTAAACCAAAACTCTCATAATGACTTCCTCAATCAACTAGCTATAAAATATTATATGGAAACTCACTTGTTAAATAAGAGGCATCGTTGTTAAGGAAGGTAGTTAAGTAAGGACTGTCTCTTAGAACGGTATAATTATCTGTCTGATACTTTAATTAAACTATAACGGAGCCTGAACACTTCATAAAAAAATAAAAGACGGTGCTATTGACAAGTACAGTATACTTTTATCGCATGCAATCAGGGTTCCTGAGCGATAGCATAAAAAACTGGTCAAGTGTGTGTCGTGCCCCGCATAATGTAGGGTTCTGTAGCCATTTCAATAACGAACTCATATTTTTGGCTAACTAGTTTTGTCAATTATCGATTTTTTATACTAGAATATTATATGGGAAACACCATTTCATTTGAAAATACCTTTTCAACGACACCTCACATGATGGGATTAGGTACCTCAAAAAGTAATTTTGCTACATTTTATATTTTTGAAAGTTAGATCTATTCTTAAGGTATATCTGTACCAAATTTCGTCAAACTCCGTCAGAAACTGTAGAAGTTATAACCCTGTGACAGGCCGGGACGGATGGACGGACGTACTGGATAATCTTACAAGGGTTCCTCGTAGGAACTACGGAACCTTAAAACGGAAACCCTGCTAATGAAGGCGTGAACACAGCTTCTAACGTACTAAGTAATGAGCTTATATTATATGCAACACAATTAGCTGCGTATAATGCAAACTGACGGAAGTAAGAACATGTAAGCATCCCCCGGATATTCCAACTTGCCATAGTCTTGTGTCTAAAGTTTCCACTTTCCTTCGCCGAAAGCTAGAAACAGCACTTGTTGAACAAGACAACGGATGTGAGTCTGTCAATATTGTGTCCGTTGATGACACTGATGTATATAAGTGCTGGCATTTTAGATAACGCATCTTTCTCATAGAGTTAAAAAATATACTATTTTAATATTCTATGTTAAAGCTACAATAGGTATGTTTCGAATGTTCATTGCTTTATTTCCTTGTTCCTACCGTTGTCGGAACGATTTTCTACAATGCATTACCTGATTGTCGATATCATTAAAGACACGAAGCGTCTGCCATATTCCCTCTGGGAGCCAACTCGCACTGTACCTACTACATTCTATTTTTATGCATGCTCAAACCGAATAATGAATTTACACACTGCGTACAAGCCCGGCTAGCTCAGTCGGTAGAGCATGAGACTCTTAATCTCAGGGTCGTGGGTTCGAGCCCCACGTTGGGCGAATCTTTTTGCGACAAAAGAAAATATCTTGGCCCACTTTACTAAAATATTCAGGGAACACCGTATTGTATTCTCAATACGAAAGTATCCAGAATATTTTTGGTAGAAAAATGATCAATCTACGCATTACAGAAAAAAAGAAAAACAGCAAATCACCTCGTCTATTAATCATTTTTTAATTTGACTTCAAAAGGGGTTCTGATTGTATTATTTTGTATTGTAAGAAACACATTATATGATACACCTATATGTATGTATTACATATAGGTGCCTAAAAAGGAAACAGATAGCGCCGCATGTAATTCGTCTCGGATTACTACTAATGATAATTGTTAGGCACTCACGTGGAATGGAACTTTCTCGGAGCTCCGCTGATTGTTATTGCTCAAGCTGGCTCTGATCTGTAATTATATTTAACAACTAGCTGTGCCCCGCGACTTCGTCCGCGTAGTATTTAACTTAGCAAAAATTTCGGGATTATCGGGATAAAAAGTATTATATGTGTTAATCCCGGCTATAAACTATCTGTGTTCCAAATTTCATCCAAATCCGTTCCGTAGTTTTTGCGTGAAAGAGTAACAAACATACATCCACACTCACAAACTTTCGCATTTATAATATTAGTAGGATGGTTTATTTTTATTGTTTCTTCCATTCTGTGCCATTATATTAGACTTCAATGTTAAAGCACATCATTGATTATTAGGGGGTCGAAGTTTAAGGTCAGTATTATATAATTTTACATCTCAAATGTGAGAGTAATCTTGGAAGTGTAATGCTTTTGATATACCAGTATACAAAGTGACATATAAAGTTTGTATAGTATACAGTAGTATATGTATACAGTATAAAAAACTTAAGACAAGACTAAGGTCATAAGTATTCGTTATTTTTTCGTAGGTATTGTGGATATGATATAAATTATACCTAACGTTTAATGAATGAATGTATGAATTAATAAAATACTATTATATAACATAATATATAACATAACATAATAGGCGAAACCACGTTTATTAATAAGAGGATAGAGTTTATTATCACATGGATACTAAGAATATCTTCGTTAATTTCGCTTTCAGTCTAGTGTATCGCATCTAAAGCCCAACTAGACTACAGATTTGGACATAAAACGGCTACTCTGCGAATGAGGCGCCGCCGTACCCTAAGAAACTTAGATTGTCTTGAACCCGCAACGAATTTAATCAGAAGAAAAATGGACGTAGGAAATCCAACTCCGTAGTAAGTTTGTTAAGTGCAGTTTCATGACGGCTATACATACCTAACTGATTAGTTTTTGTTGAAGATTCAGTTCATTGAATAACCACATTAAATCATAACCTATATTACGTGAAGGAAAACTTTCAAACGCTTAATCTCTTACGTAGTATTGTATACTCTTTGGCTTAATCGCTTAAACGAGACCAACGACAAACGGTGCCAGTTTTTGAAGGGCGGGACTTCCATAGTGCATTCTGCGTGCCAGTATCAAATAGTCTTTGACAATAAAACCTTAATGACGTTTAAAATTAAAATTTAAATAAATTATGGTGGAATTTCGACCATTACAGCGGGAGTACTAGTACCTATAAATATTTAACTAATACGGAAAGTCAGTGGTTTTATATGACATTAAAAGTTAACGTTTTGTTGTTTTTTAAACACACTACGAAAAAAGAGGGGAGTTATAAGCTTAACATGTGTATCTGTGTGTCTATGTCTCTATCTGTGGCATCGTAGCGTATTCTGATTGAGAGTGTTCTTAGCTATGTTTCATGAAAATCGGTTGAGCCGTTTGATAATTATCAGCTCTTTTGCATCGATCTGCAGAAACCAGTCCGTGCATTGACCCCTACCAGCGAAAAATATACCACCTTAAACCTGTATTTTGGTACATTTTTTTTACCGTTTTGACCGTAAAATGCTGACAACACGATTGCAATTAAGGAAAAAGAAATTTTGAGACAAACTTTTGATATCCTGTATTTTTTGTACTGTATCTAAGTGTTCCTGTTTTTCAGTCTTCAGGAACACTGGCCAGCTTAAGCCCCTGGTTTCCAATTTATCTAGAAGCGTGAACATGTTCTGTGACATCGCTAATTAATACTAGAGAACATCATCCTTATTAATCGCTAGAAATTACATCATGCTGATTAATGATTGCGGTGAAATATAATCCTAATTACAAACTGTAGGATCAAACGCACTATAGTTAGATGTACTTTTTTCATTAATCGGTTGTTATTTAGGTCCAATCAATTCAACTATGAGAGAATGATTTTATGTATTACACTTATCGCAAGAATTTTTGTTTTTTTTAAATAATTTAAATATAAATTATACATATTCATTTAAAAAAAATACGTATTGAGAACTAGTTATTAAATATTCTAAACAGTTATTTGAAATGTAACATAAAATACTGATGATGATGACATATGTAAACGCCGGTCTTAGCGCGGATCTAATATAAGCCTGTTTTCACCCGTCAAGATTCTATAATACAATATTTAGCAATAATAAGGCAAACATACCAACATTAATTTAGACACCTTTACTGGAAACATAATGATTGAATGTAAATAAGGCAAATAAATCTATTTGATTAGAGCACTATACGACTAAAGTAAGTTGTTTTCACGGCATGTTGTTTAACAGGTCCGGTGACGCCTATTGGACTACTTCCGGAAGGCAACTATCTTACACGGCGTGCTATCAAAACTAATTTATAAATCTTACATCAGAATATTAATTGAAATAAATAATGATTAAATAAAAATAGAATAAAAATTAATTTAGCAAAATTATATAGTTACGTAAACTAAAATTACTGCACAATTGTGTACCAAAACTCAATTTCACTAAAATTATAAGGGCAGTTATTTTCAAGAAACTGTAGGTAATATCATAATATTATATTTTTTACTGAAATACATAACAACTGCTTAAATTTTATATTGTTTTTGCGTTATGTGCTCTTAAAACCATCAACACAGAGTAGGTACAAGTATTCTAACTATTCAATTACAGTATAATGGTAGTTAATTTTAACTAATCGAGTTTACTCGTGTCCTTTTGGCGGATGTTCATTAACAATCTACTAACAAATAATATAATACATACTACTTAGTGCTAAAAATAAATTGTTCAACACGTTTGACCTTATGATGGTTAGTTTTTGCGGCAACGTAGGTAAACTTATACAACTCGTTTTCTAAATATTTCCACTACTAATTAAATTCTGTTTGAGAATCTAATGGAAGAATACGTTCAGAGACTTAACTTGCAATTTATTTTTTTGCAACTAAGTATGTTATATAATAGTATTTTATTAATTAGAACGCCACGCTATGTCTTCTTTTTTCGAATGTCAAATTACTGATGATAGAGACAATTCGGAGTTTAACTATTCGCCCCGTATACCACATCCATTAATAAGACCCCCTTATATATAATATAAGCACCCAATATAAAACAGAATAAGAGACAACAGATAGTTTAATCCATAATGTATTTTGTGTTGGGTCACATAATACCTATAAACTTTCTATCAATAATTGTAAGCACTGCAATCACTATAAAATTGATCAGCAATTATTTAATGTACATAAGGTTATTCCATTACTACCGCTGCTGATCGTTTTCATAGCTTTGATTGTTTGATTGTTGTATTAACTAACAATAACGATTTTATTACTTTCTCCTATTCGATAACACATTTAACGTCATTATAAACAAAGATGGTTTCCCACGGTTCCTGACACTTGATTATACCATTTTCTAAAAACATTTTTTTTTACAGGAGGTGAATCAGACCACATTTTCCACCTGCACGGGTACAGTTTCTACGTCGTCGGCATCAGGCGTTTCAACACCAGCTACGACAAAGAAGCTATCGCCAAAATGAATGAGGAAGGTACACTGTTCACCAAAAACCTCGTGAACCCAGTTCTTAAGGACACTATAGTGGTGCCTAGGTTCGGTGTCGTCGCGTTGAGGTTTAAAGCCGACAATCCAGGGTACTGGATGATGAGGGACGAGAGGTCCTCTCATTGGACTAGAGGTCTCGACTTTATTTTGAAAGTCGGCGAGCAAAGGGACTTCGTTCAAGCCCCCTCTGATTTCCCCAAGTGTGGGTCTTATGTGGGGCCCGAGTACTTCCTAATATGAGACCAGTTCGAGCTGATAGAATAGTTACCGTTTAGTTTGTACTGCTCAATTTATTTATTTGATTTGTGATATGTTTGTTTAGGTCTAGTCGTAGCGGAATTGTTTTTGTGTTAAGGAAAATGTAATACAAACATTGGATATGGTAAAACCATATCCATTGGTTGTTGTTTTCCAATACTGCAGTGCTGATACGATCTGTTGTGATTGTTTCAGTTATAAAGTTAAAAGAAAAAAGTATAATCCTTCCCATTAGGTAATCTATATTATCATATGAGATCATGATTGACTGACTGACTGACTCATCAACGCAGAGTTGATACCACTGAACATAACATTGAAATTTGGTCAGTAGGTATATTTTATGACGTAGGCAAGCAATGAGCAAGGTACAATAAGGTAGTAAAATACAGTGCCCCTACAGAAAAAAGGCCTCTCCTACCTATACTAGGGATTGATTTGAATTTTACTACACCGAAAACTAGCGACTAATCTGTAATTTTTAGCGGTTATCTACTGATAGGACGTATGCATGTATCAATCTGTTTTCCTTACTTTAGTTGAATTTCGTTTAGTAGTAACGTGTAAGTACAATTGTAAATAAAATATTTTTGTGTATAAAACGTGTTTTATTCCCCCGAGAAATACGGGTTCGGCTCGGCGGACGGCTAATGCCGATAAATCATTCGGTAACGGAATGAAGAATGGCCGTGTAGCTGAATTTTGGAGAGTTTGTAATAAAAAGCGAGGCGTTTCAATTTCGGCGAGTGTCCAAATAGTGAAAGTGTGGGTAATTGGGGCATGGCTACCTACAGCATGTGCCGGCTGCCAAGGCAGTGGCCGACTGGCCGACACGAGAAAAATCGTTTTTGTACAAGTACATTCTTATTGTAATCGTAAGAATGTAAGTAGACTGGAATAAATAATTAGAGATTGTAATTACTGGTTACTTCGCGGATTTCACACTTAAAATGTCTGTAGGTATATATAGCGTTGCTTGGCACCAAATTGAGCCCATCGCCTGAGTTGTGTATCGCACTTAAATTACACAATCGCAAAATTATTCAAAATATACAAACAGCATGTCATTGCTGTTAATGTGGTTATCAATCAATCGTCAATGTATGTTCTCTATTCATTCATATGTCGTGTATCCATTGAAGTTTTTTGAAACACTGAACCACCAATTCAGGTCGCTAACTTTAAATTCAACGGAGCAGTCAATTGAGCTATTTAAAAGTGATTGTTGAATGCATTAGATCAACGCCAATCGATTAGGTGCATTGAAAACTAAATTATTTATCACTACATATTGTATTATCTTTGTATCACTACATAATATAAAACAAAGTCGCTTCCCGCTGTCTGTCTGTCCCTATGTATGCTTAGATCTTTAAAACTACGCAACGGATTTTGATGCGGTTTTTTAATATATACGAGTGATTCAAGATGAAGGTTTATATGCATGCGTAATATAGTAGAGAAACACTGATAATTTTAGAGGTTTTAAGAGGTTCCCGTGCGAAGACGGGGCGGGTCGCTAGTACATAATAAATATATAGTTAATATAGATGTTAGACGAAGCTGCTGTTAGGTACCTGTTTCAGTAATGTAATTAATCCACCAACAATAAGCAATATGCATGATTATTGGTTTTAAGAACCGCATACTTCATTGAAAAAAATCTGTTTAAATTTTGTCGAGTTGTATACTTATTAAGTAATTTTTAAAAAAAATATTAAATGAACAGTTTTCGAAATGTACCTATATGTTTTAACACGTTTCTTTTCGCAATTTTTAAAGTTATCTATCTCTTTGATCAAATTGAATAAAGCAAAACCTAATTATGTTTTTCTAGGCATTCAAACTCCATTTTTGCAAAGTTTCAAACGAGTTTTCGGAAACATCGATATTTTCCATTAGCGTGTAGTAACTAGTGAGCCTGTCAAGGCGACCGTGGCCGCAAATTGTCGATTATCGGCTTGTATTGTTATTAATGCGCGCTTGATGGGATCCACCACCTGGTGCGTTAACCAGATATAATTCCATCAGTGGATTGATTGCCATCGGACCGACTTAGCGTGGAATGTACCTACTCATTAATAAATTTACATTTGGACATGAATGGAAGGATCTATTTACCTATTAATACGTGAGCTTTTATCGCATAAATTAATATTTATGGTAAAACAAATTCTTAAGAGAAAATTCATATTTAATGTAGGTGTCTAGTAAACTAAACTAGGGAAGAATCTGGCCACCGAAAATTAATTCCATAAAGACAAAAATCTAAGCTGTATCTAAGCTTTCACCTAACGATTTACTTTAATTAAGATGTATTATTCTAATAGGTTAATTAGTGTTTCGAAATTGTTTTAATATTCGAAATTTATCTTGAATAACCAGTCCACTTAATTTGTTTGACGCAGTAAAGTAAACAGCAGAAATACAAGTTCTAAACGTCTATAATTTCTCAATGGTTTAAAACAATGTCACCATCCGTGTCTGTCTGTTAGTCCTCGTAGTTATTCTAAACTGCGCAACGTATTTGGATGGGTTTGTCATTACTAGGTATATTGAGAATTTCTTCCGAAAGGTTTTACTTTACTCACATTCTAATTTAAGCTGTGCGAACTCGGGGCTGGTCGCTAGTATTACATAAATAAATGTTTTGAATATTTATCCTGAACTCGATGAATGATCATATACTTTGATTATAGAGCTATTAACCTCTATTGTGAACATTCAAGATAACAATATAATATATATTTTATGTAACTAAGTCGGAAAACAAGCGTAAGATACGCCTTATGTTAAGCAGTTACCGTTGCCTATTGATGCTTGCAATACCAATAGCATTGTTCGCACGATGCTGACTAGAAGCAGAAGGGGATAAAGGGGAAGGAAGGCGGGTTGGGCCTCAGGCTCTCTCACTCATCCCACGAAACGTAGCTATAATCTAAACATTACGCCGATTTTCTGTGAGAGGGCGGTACTACCCCAGTCCAGCCTGCCTGTATGTGTGCTGTAGTCAATTGGTTTTGGCTCTACCATCATAAAATGCTGCATGTAGAGTTTGATACTGTAAGCGATTGTCACATAGTTTGGAGGAGGATTCTTAAGGAAAAGACTTGATTCTCTTGAGTACTTACCTATCTATTGTGCATAAACCACTTTTCGTTTAAATAATAGCAACATGAACTCTACATTAGCAATTTGTTTTCAACTGTCAACGTTTTTTCTTTTGTGTTCATAATTATTTTAAAATTTTTAACGAGACCCTCTTCCCTCACTTCAATTACTCATGTGTATATTCTTGGTATATTCCGACAATGGACAGAGTTTGCTTTTCTAAAGATTGCGTAAAAAGAAACGTCGTTTGGCCTTTGTGCACTCATGATTATTATAAGTAAAAAAGTATACAAGGTGTTTCTAAAAAGTCCGAAATAATACTTGGAGGTTTGGATGAGTATCGGGTACATAATTAAATGGTATAAGATATAAATTTGAATACTTTTTTATTGCCCCCAATTAAAAAAACCAGTTATATCTCAATTTCTAAACTAAATGTATTAAAACTTTTTGACAAAAGGAGTGTCTTCCTCTTGTAAATTCAATCTACACTGTTTACTAGGCCATTGGATGAGTCCTAAGGCCGCAATACGGAAGTTGAGACAAATATATAAAGATAGCTCGTATAGTCTGTCTTCACTAGGTATTTAATAATCACCTGCTATTGTATATAACTGAATTATTATTTGGAACTTTTGAAACACCCTGTACAGGTACATTCGTAAAACGGAACTCGTTTTGCCTTTGAGAAGCTTTCACTTTTTAAGTAACGATTCGATCAATAACATATACTTAAGCAGGTACCTATATCACTTGAGAGTGCGTAGGGGTCAAGAAATATCGCCGTCATAATGCTTTAGTGGCCTTTCTATTGTATATGCATTCAAATTGGTGCGTCATCTTTCAATCCTTAAGAGTTATAAAAATGTTTTTAATTGTAGAAAGTAATGGCTCTTTGTGTAAGGTAGCTTTAAATGATATTCTACCTGAATTACTCAATAGATATCTATTATAAGGTTATTTGACGCTATCGCGAAGTTAAAGTAGTAGGCAGATACCTACTTTTTCATAATTTTTGATTCAGTACCTAACTTATTCATCTCGCGCTTGCGCCTCAGTGTTTTATTAAAAACTAGCGACCCGCCCCGGCTTCGCACGGCTCTAAAGTTATCAGTGTTTCTCTACTATATTATGCATGTATTATACATATAAACCATCCTCTTGAATCATTCTATCTATTAAAAAAAACCGCATCTGTTGAGATGCGGTTTTTATTAACTACGCAACGGATTTCCGTTGCGTAGTTTTAAAGATCTAAGCATACATAGGGGCATACAGACAGCGGGAAGCGACTTTGTTTTATACTATGTAGTGATATAGTGATATCTACTATCTATCCGATCTTTATAAACGCAATTCCGGTGTACGTGTGTTTGTAATTCGTCTCCTCTTAAAAGGCTTGACCGAATTTGGTATTTTTTTTGTACTGTGGGTCACCTGGATGATTCTTAGCAATAATCCAGGTACGCTAGAGAAGCTGTGGGCTGGTGCTAGTTTATGTATAATTACGTTAATATTTGTTGACGTAAATAGTTATTGATAAATTTGATGCCACTCCTTTTCATAAATGAAATAAGTCGTAGCCATCATACATTTACATCTATGGTCCCGTTTTCCTGTAGCACCATCATCGTAATTTAATTCATTTTGTCATGACCGCGTGTATTTTATAAAAAAACCTCAGGGTTATACTATACGTACCTTACTCATGTTTTTTGTTACGAACCGCGTCAGACAGATTCTTGGATTTCCCATATCAATATAACCAGTTTGTACGGTGTCAACTATTATGCAATTCTGTCGGACAGACAAAATGTCAGGCTATTTTGCATACATTTATTACGCAAGGACATGTATTTCTGTGACTATTAGCAGCTTTGCGGTCAGTAGCTCTACGCGTAAAAAGTCAATTCCAGACCGATGTAGGTGTTTTGGGGCCGGCTGAGGGCGATCTTGAGTACGCTTTTGACTTATTATTATTTTTTATATTATTATTTTGTATTGTGGTATTTATCCGAATCTCCAAGTATTATATCGGACTTTTGATACTCTCTGTATATCGGTAACTACTATAAATGAGTCTTAACCCAATTAAACGACGACCGCTTGGCGCAGTGGTTCGAGCGTAGGCCGCTCGTACTGCACATGGTGGTTGCGGGTTCGATTCCCGCTGGGGTTAATATCGGAAATGGTCTTTTCTTAATTTGCCCTAGTCTGGGTGTCACTGGGATCGCCCCCAGTCCATTGTACGGTACCCATAGTACAAGCGTTGCTTAGTTTGGGACTATACAGTTGGTGTGTTCGTCTGGCGATATTTATTTATTTATTTAAAAGCTTATATGGTTGATATTTCTACGCGATTGCATATTTATCTTAACACTGTAAGAGACGGCTGAAAACATACGGGAACGTGGTAGTCTTTTGATGAAACGTCAAGAACAGCCTTTTTAAGGTCGGATCAAACAATAACAAGGCATCCTTGACAAGGGTAGATCCTCGCGAGTGACGCTACGAAAGTAATCTTTATTTAGGTTTGTTTGAGGTATTTTGAGATAAGATGGCCAAACCAAAATAATCTTTATGACATTGAAATTTGTGTGAAGGGAGGATTTGAATACATGCATGATACGCGTGGCTCCACTGAGCTTATCTTATTCTAATACAAAGTGGCTACTTACATTTTAAAGTATCTACATATGTACTCTTTTTATATTCGTATATACAACAAAGTAGATAAACAAGCGTACGACTCGCCTGACGTTAAGCAGTTACTGTAGTCTATAGATGCTTGTAACATCTAAGGCATTCTTCGCACGATGACGACCTAAAGAGGAGTGGTATTGAATGATGGGAAAGAAGGGGTTGGTCTTCCAGCTCTCTCGCTAAGCGTACTAAATAGAAAAGCTAAAGCTAGTTTACACCGATCTTCTGTGAGAAGGTGGTACTACCCGGGTGGAGCCAGCCCGTATATTAGCTGTAGTCAACTGGCTAGACCTTGGCACTACCGTTAGTAAATAAATCCATCATTGCTTTTAGAAATAAAAAAAATGATACACGGCCCTATGAATAAATCAATCTCAAGCCTGAGAGCGATCTTAAGAAAGCTTTAGATATTATGTGATATGTGATTTGCTTTTGTACTGGTATGACATAAAAATGACCACTACCAAGATCACTCTCAGACGTGATACGGGCCTAAGTATGGTCCGACTTGCCTCGTATTTCCGGTACAAAAGCAGTAACAGTGATGATCTGACCTGCATCTTTATAACGTCATGGATTTTATCGCCATTCCTGAATAATTAAGCGGTGCGAAGACCACTGCCCGAGAACAGGGATTTTGCCAGATAAATTATTTATAAATATTTTGGGTCGACAGCATTCCTGAGCGCTGTATGGAGGAAAAGGTAATAATATCGTTATAGGAATGAATCTGTGGGCGATGGAAGTTCAAGCGAAAATAATTAATTATTTAACCGTTCAAAACTACAGAGTTTATAAATATTCGACGACCGCTTGGCGCAGTGGTTCGAGCGTAGGCCGCTTGGCTCACTGCACATGGTGGTTGGGGGCTCGATTCCCGCCGGATAAAATTACGGAAATGGCCTTTTCGTAATTTGCCCTGGTCTGGGTGGCACTGAGATCGCCCCCAGTTCATTGCACAGTACCCATAGTACAAGCTTTGCTTAGTTTGGGACCATACAGCTCGTGTGACTTGATGAAAAATCACCGTAAAGTTTTTTTTATCTCAAGAAAAAATTTATTACCTAATGTTTCTTTTCGTGCGTCCTTACTTTCTTGCTAACGAACAAGATAATAAAGCCTACTTTGTTATGTGCGTGGGAGGTAGTAAGGACAAGGCTCTCGTTCAATTAAATTGTATACCTAACTTAGCTCCTTAGTATGTCAGAAAGGATTAAGCGAATTCATTCACACGAAGACATCTGGATACAGTAAAATGTATAGAAATTATGTGTGTCGGGTGCACCACGTTTGTTTAGCTGGCCTTTAAGTTTACTTATTTTTATATTAAGAAATATGCCTACTTAGCTAATTATAAAATGGACTTATTTTCGTTAAATGGATCAATGCACACTTCTGCAAACTAAAACCAACCTAGAACCATTAAAACAAGGTTGGTTTTGGTCTACAGCAGTGCATGTGAATAGATTCCTTTCTGCAAAACGATATCCAAATATAAATGTTGTTATTACTGACCGAACCTCATCGACAGTTGGTTGGTTAAATATTGGTTGGGTTGTGGTAAATCTAATATCGGGCAGACCCTTCGCCCGAACCAATAATTGCTCACCGTGATTATATTTTCAGTATGAAGGAAACCGCAGACGCTGTAGGCAAGCTCTTTTAATATACCTACTGCTGCGTGTTTCAGTATATTAGAAAACCTCAGAAAAAAAAAACAAAAAAAAAAGAAAAAAAAAAGAAGAAAACCTCACTATTCTAAGTTACAACCACTTGCTAGAATTTCATAAAAAGAGATGGCCACTTTTTTGAATAGTTTACACCTAACTAGCAATGTGCTTTTATTACATTACTAGTATTCCCGTCAGCCCCTCCAACTAAGCTAAGCTTGTATGGAGAGGCCAGGATTGGGATCGAACCCTGAACCTCTCAGTTACGAGCGCGGCCCCTCTAACCACTAGACAATTGACGCTTATGTTCTTACCACTATTATTTCTGGTAGCCTGGATCAACAATGTTCACTCAAGTCTCGGGGAAAAGCTGTTTAGTAATCCACACGAATTTAATGTAAAGAAAACATATGACTTCAAAGAGAATTCTCCACAAGAAAAAGACTCCGCAATACAGCAATGTTTAACATAATTAAGTATTTTTTGGGACTATTTTGTTTATTACAACAGAGATAAAGTCCTCAAAAGCATCTTCAGATAGCGAACAATTACAGGAAAGTACAGCTTTCTTCTGTAATGCGGATATTACTAATACCCCGTCCACGTTACGAATCTTATTGTGTTCTATTTGTAACAAGACACGCGGTAACAGTGTCAGAAAATTAATTGGCATACTGCCGCCGTTGTATTTGTACCAAATTCCCCACACACGTGGCTAGAGTCGAGTAGAGCCACGCCACGTACGACAGGCGAATATGAATAAACCGTATAAGGGCCAATTACACTGGGATCGTATTTGTAAACTCTATTTAATTGATACGGAGAAAGAGACGGCTAGAACTTTATTTTGACTGACGCTACTTAGATCCTTTATCCTTATTATTTTCTATAGTTTGTTTTGTATTTCTTCAATAGTGGTTTTTTTCATAGTCGTTCATAGTTATATCATGACATATATTATAGTCCTCAATATATAAATGTATGCCTACAGTATAAAAAGTGAGAGGAAATAATGCAGACATGATAATACATAGCATCTAAGCGAAAACTTTCACCCCCTTATTAACCCTTTGGCATCCGTGACGTTTAAGTCGCGCACATCCGTCAAGGCCCGCGGTCAAATTACAAGTGTCGTAAAAAACCTTCTCATTCAAATTCTATTGGCACTATCGCCTTTCTGATGACCTTTTTTATTACTGTCCACGTACGTGTGGAATATAATGCCAAACAAGAATAACATTACTTCAAGCAAAAATATACCACAGCTTTTTAGAAAACGATTTTAATTAGCCTGCGTCCTGCAAACACAGTACTGTGCCACCGGGAATTGCCGGTATTAGCTAATAAAAGTAGCATTAATGTGCCACCGGGAAACATGAGGTTAATACACGCAGTTTAGCGGTTGTATAGTTACTTCTTCTTTCGAATGTTCTACTGATACAGACAGGAATAATTCAGTGTGTAACTATTCGCTCGCTATACCACTTTTATTAATAAGTGGGTTACTATTTTTGTGTCAATTTAAATTCGTGGTGTTAATAGGCTCTAAAAAAATCAGATCTGACACCCGACAGAGAGAAAAGACAATATAATTAATATAATGACATACGCAACCGACTGTCTTATTTCTTTGTATAGCGCCCCTTTCTCTTTTCAAATCAGGTGGTGTCTATGAATTATAATTTCAGCTCGTCGTTCAGTGGGCGGTGTGCCTTATAGGTCGACACGCAAACGATCGGCCTTGGGGCCAGGAAGTAGGTTAATTGTCAGGGCAGGTACAGAACACCGGACACCTTGGCTGTGAAAAGGGTTTCTTTGAGCGTTTAGGTTATTGCAGTTACCTAAGATAGGCGGGGTAGGTGTGGCTGGTTTGTTAGAGGCTGCGTTTGCAATACCGTATTTCAGATCGTCGTTAATTAATTAATTCACATCGTTATTATTATTTTTGTAATTAAACTAATATTAATAGGTGGGACATTATTTAAAATCAATAGGCAATATTATAAATAAAATTTAAAACCTATGTGAAAGTTGACAGAGTTGGCCCCCAATCACTAGTTTATGTAATTAGTCCAAAATGGAATGGCAGATTAATGTTTCCTTACGAGTCTCTACCTATACACAGTATAGTCAGAATAGTATTCCTATTTTCAATGAAAGTTTATAGTACCTAGGTATCTTATTCTTCTTCTTCTTCGTCGTTAGATTCTTGGTAGAGTGGTCGCATCATTTAAGGGTTAGTAGCATAGATGTATCGCCAAGCTGTAGACGATCCTACTAATATTATAAATGCGAAAGTTTGTGAGTGTGGATGTATGTATGTATGTATGTATGTTTGTTACTCCTTCACGCAAAAACTGCTGAACGGATTTGGATGAAATTTGGAACACAGATAGATTACAACCAGGATTAACATATAGGATACTTTTTAACCCGATAATCCCGAAATTTTTGCTAAGTTAAAATACTACGCGGATGAAGTCGCGGGGCACAGCTAGTTTACTATATATACGGGCTGGCTCAACGGGGACAATACTAACCTCTCACACAAGATCCGCGTAAAGTGGCTATTATAGCTGCGTTTCTTATGATAAGCGAGACCGTCGGAAGACCAACCCGCCCTTTCATTACCTCTTTCCTATTCCCCTTTAGACCACAAAAACATGCGAACAACGCCTTTGATATTCAAAGCGTCTATAAGTCACGGTAACTGCTTAACCTCAGGCAGGTCCAACGCTTGTATGCCGATTTTGTTACATAAATAAAGCGTCGTCATTCCACCGTGGTATAACAATAATAATGAATTATTTAACCATTTTAAAGTCCCGCTCTTGGGCACGGGTATACGAAACATTAATTAAATTTCATCATTAATATACACTTTGCAAGCACTGTATTTTCAGCTGCCTACATTAATTAAATCACTGCCATAAAAACAATAAACCAAGTAGTGGGTGAGTGACCGCTACATGAAACCTGAAAATCAGTATTCTGTTTGTGTAAACGTAATAAGACTTAATTAAATGGCTGCCCAGCGACGCTTAAATATTATTTCATACCTGTGGAGACCCATAAAACGGCCTTTTTATTGGGATCTATTCCACTTTAACGAGCAAAGTGCCCTTGGAACTTGAATCGTGCATGAGGATGTTATATGGTTGATTCTTATGTGGAAGTGTTTATGGGCTTTTTAACGATATTTTCAACTCAAAAAACTCTAAAGCATATGACTGATGGACAACGCCCAAAAGCGGTAATGCTAGAAGTATGCAGTTTAGCTCAGAAGTTCTTTATATGATAGGTGAGCAATACCTACTAAAGGATTTTTGGAAATTCACCAACATAATTAAAACGAGCATAGGTTAGTAAAAAATATAATGAACTTACTTTAGGTTTTTATGAGATGTTCTACAAAAAATACACCAACTGTATGTTCCCAAACTAAACAACGCTTATACTACGGGTACCGAACAATTGACTGAGGCGATCCCAGTGACACCCAGACCGGGGCAAATTACGAAAAGCCCATTTCCGAAATTTACCCCGACTGGAATCGAACCCGTAACATGCAGTGGGCTGAGCGGCCTACGCTCGAACCACTGCGCCAAGCGGTCGTACAATGTATTAGTAGACCATGCAAGTCATGCATACTTTGAAAAGTGATGCAACTTTTAGCGCAAAGTGTAAGATATCATAAAACTAATGTAATAATATAGTACATAGTTTACCGGCGGAGTGGTCTCGTGAATACGCTGTTGTTGCTGAGGTGAGTAAACGCAGGCTCTTAACGATTCTGTTTGAGTTAGGATGCTTGCTTATGGCTTTCGGTGTCTTTGTTAGTTTCTAGTATAAGTGGTTGTTAAGCTTAATATCTTGTTGCTATACTCATCAGGTTGGGAAGTATGTAAGCAGTCATTCACACGGCTAATTCGACACCGATAATTTCTATACATTTCACTTATATACATATATCCAGATGTTTAATATGGCCATTATCTATTTTAGAAGTAGGCCGCTCTGCTCACTGCACCGGGTGGTTGCAGGTTCGATTTCCGTTGGGGCAAATTTCGGAAATTATTGTAATTTGCTCATGGGTGTCACTGGAATCGCCCATTGTGCAGGCGTGGCTTAGTTTGGGACTATACAGTTGGTGTGTCAGTCTAAAAATAAATAAATATCACCTGACTGAATCACCAACTGTATGGTCCCAAACTAAGCAACGCGTGTACTATGGGTATCGTACAATGGATTGGGGGCTGAGGGCGATCCCAGTGACCCCTGTGAGTCTGACGAGACTTATTTATTATTTAAAGATGTAGGTATAGATAGAACGGTGTCGGCTTCTCCGTGTGAATAACTGTTTAGCACTAGTATTAATGTTCTTCGCTCTGACTTCCTTACTAATACTATAAATGTGAAAGTGTGTTGTTAGGTTATTAGTCTGTCTCAGAAGATAGATATGCACTAGAAAATCGTTATATAGGTAGGTATTATATCGTTCGTAATGGACGCGGGCGAGGTTGCGGATGAATACTTGTTTAATATAATGGTTTTCCCCTTTTCCTCTTGAATTTTCCACCACGCAGTGCTCTTACTCACTCATTTTATACGCCCTTTGAATATTATCTTAATGATTGCATCTACGCAGTCGTTACATAAGTACAGTAGCATCATACACGTCAGATAAAGCTGAAATGAACCGTGAATGGAGATATCGAACTCTACACATCGTAGAGTACACTTAACCCTGCACCAATTTATCGGATTCATAAAATAAATATGCAAGCTGAAATATAAAAGGAAAAAGTCCTTGTTTGCCCGTTGTCACGTGGACGGCACGAGGTGCGGGCCGTCGCCTCGCCTGACTGCTTGTTTCATCAAGTTTGCAATTGCGAACCATCGCTGAATACACAGTTTACTAGTTTAGTACACCGTCTGAGTGTTCTGATTGTAACTGTGTCAGATTAAAAAGCACCACTTGACAGAATGGTGATTAAGGTTGAAGCGTCGGTCGGGTTTATTGCATTTTCTCTCAAGATGACGCTGTAGTCAACAGATTCTACTTATTTATTTTTTACGCAAAATTTGAGCATTTCTAAGATATAGTACTATTGTTTGCGATTAAGACTTATTATACTGCATTGACATACGCAATAATATCAACCTAAAATAATTCATAATCTAAGCGTTTTCCGATGAAAAACTTCTGTCACTTTTTATTGTAATACATACACGCACACATTGACAAAAGGTGTATTTTAGCAACTAGCCACTAGAGGGCGTACTTTTATATTTATTGCGGCCTTTTTATTTTATAATAAATAGCGAATATATTATATTTTTGCTATTGTAAAATTCATTATTATATGCGTATTCATCATTCAAAAAAAACGATAAAAAATATACATCTGTTATAGAAAAATTTTATTGTCTGACTAGCTGTGCCCGTGACTTAGTCCGCGTGTAATTTAACTTAACAATATTTCGGGATTATTCATCCCCTCTTTTATCCCTTTGGGGTAAAATTAATCAAAATCCTTTCTTAGCGGATGCCTACGTCATAACATCTGCATGCCAAATTTCAGCCCGATCCGTCCAGAGGTTTGGGCTGTGCGTTGATAGATCAGTATGTCAGTCAGTCAGTCAGTCACCTTTGAGTAATATATTTAGATGTTACTAAATATAGTGAAAATATAACTGTAATACACTTGTTGGTGTATTTTCTAACATACGAGATACATTACTGAGAAATAGATGTGGTTTTCCATGTGAACATATTTTTATTTATAACAACAACAATAATTACAAGAAATCAACATAAAAATCGTGTCTCTATCAAAATTAAAGGACCTAGAGTCCTATACAGAGTAGCGATAGTAGTGTTTCCTACATTGAGACACTACATGGCCTACTTTTTTGCAATATGTACACGACACCTTAGGCACACTATTTACACTAGACGACGAAAAGGCACTAGATGTAGCAGAGGCATCTCGGCGTTCTTCCTTCAGCAGGATCGATGCAACCGAGTCTGTAGATATCGAGGTGCCGGAATGCTCTATTGCCATCACCATTGGCTGTAGCTGTCCTTGAGTCCTGCCAGCATAATCACACCAACAAGTTCATCTTCCAGACCAGCTTGATTGGCAATCAGTTGTTGTTGCACGCATGTCATTCACATAGGCTTCTATGTTCGAGTACAATACAAGTTTAGTACCAAGCTATTTCTTCATAAGTTGTAAGCGTCGAGCAAGCCCGCTGTCAGCGTAGGCTTCCCGAAGTCGCTTCCACGTTTCCTTCGAAGTATTAGCTGTCATGACGATGAGATATAGATGTTCGCTTAGACTCAAGCAAATCTTGGATCTTTGGCATCTTTGCGTTGAAAGTCGTCAACTTCCTCCGCAGGCTTCATGACACAGTCCCATAGTTCGCTGTCGATCAAGTACATCTTCATGGCGAAGCTCCAAGCCGCGTAGTTGACGCTTCCCTTTAATTTTGCGAAGCTCAACGTTGTGTTGGCACCCACTGCTGTTGAAGAGCTACTAAAGACAGTTTGCTGTGGTTGTACCTTTGACGACGACTGTTCTGAGTAGCAGATTAAATAAAAACATATACGGAGGCCAGACAAGATATTTAATGTACAGCGTATTTTGACAGACAGAATAGAATTCTATGCAAAGAGAATACATTCTATGTAAAAACAAATGTCAATATAAATTACACGGAATTTAAAAACTAATTATTAACAGGCCAGTTCTTTGATGATTTCCACTTTGCAACAAAGATAATCTACTATATAAAAATAAGTCGGGTTTTCCTTCCTGACGCTATAACTCCAGAACGCACGAACCGATTTCCACGGTTTTGCATTCGTTGGAAAGGTCTCGGGCTCCGTGAGGTTTATAGCAAAGAAAATTCAGGAAAAATTTCAACAGAACGCGGACGGAAACGCGGGGCACAGTTAGTCTTCTATACAAATAAATAAAATTGGAGTGTCTGTTTGTAATATCAAAATAACAACTTTTGACTAAATGCATATGAAAGTACATAAGACACCTATAGCAAAAACGCGATTTTAAATTTTTTTGTCTGTCTGTCTGTCTGTCTGTCTGTCTGTCTGTCTGTCTGTCTGTCTGTCTGTCTGTGTGTTTGTTCCGGGTAATCTCCGAAACGGCTTGACCGATTTTGACGGGACTTTCACTGGCAGATAGCTGATGTAATAGGGAGTAACTTAGGCTACTTTAATTTTTGAAAAACAATTAGGGTTCCGCGTAAAAAAATAAAAACACATTAAATCAAAGAGTATCTCCGAAACGGGTGGACCGATTTCGACGGGACTTTCACTGGTAGATAGCTGATGTTATAAGCAGTAACTTAGGCTACTTTTATTTGAGAAAAACAAAATTTTAAAAAATTAAAAAATGGGTTCTGTCTTGCGGGCTCAGAACGGGAGCGGGCTTTTTTGTTAAGTTAAATTCCACGCGGACGAAGTCGCGGGCTCAGCTAGTCTACTATATAAAAATAAGTCGGGTTTTCCTTCCTGACGCTATAACTCCAGAACGCACGAACCGATTTCCACGGTTTTGCATTCGTTGGAAAGGTCTCGGGCTCCGTGAGGTTTATAGCAAAGAAAATTCAGGAAAAATTTCAACAGAACGCGGACGGAGTCGCGGGGCACAGCTAGTCTTCTACTATATAAAAATAAGTTGGGTTTTCCTTCCTGACGCTATAACTCCAGAACGCACGAACCGATTTCCACGGTTTTGCATTCGTTGGAAAGGTCTCGGGCTCCGTGAGGTTTATAGCAAAGAAAATTCAGGAAAAATTTCAGCAGAACGCGGACGGAGTCGCGGGGCACAGCTAGTAATAACTATATTAATTTAGCCCTTTTGACGTCCCACTCCTGGGCACGGGCCTCCCCTCAACATGAGGAGGATTCAGGCCATAATCCACCACGCTGGCCCAGTGTGGGTTGGCGGATTTCACATGTCTTACGAAAATTGGTTAGATCTTCTAAGACATACAGGTTTCCTCACGATGTTTTCCTTCACCGTAAGCTAGTGATAATCATATAGAAATTATGAGTCACACATAGATTTCGAAAAATCCAGATGTGCGAGCCGGGGTTTGAACCCAATACCTGGTGCCCGCAAGACGCGTGCTTTAAGCAATCGGCTATCACAGCTTCAGCTCAATCAAAATAATACTAATAAATAAATAAATATCGCCAGACAAACATACCAACTGTGTGGTCCCAAACTAAGCAAGGCTTGGACAATGGATACCGTACAATGGACTGGGGGCGATGCCAGTGACACCAAGACCAGGGCAAATTACGGAAAGGCCAATTCCGAAATTTACCGTGAAGGGAATCAAACCCGCCACCACCCGGTGTAGTGAGCCGAGCGGCCTACGCTCAAACCACTGCGCCAAGCGGTCGTCAATCGTCGATGGTAGTAAAAGTAAAAGTAAAAGTAAAAGTAAAAGTAAAAGTAAAAGTAAAAGTAAAAGTAAAAGTAAAAGTAAAAGTAAAAGTAAAAGTAAAAGTAAAAGTAAAAGTAAAAGTAAAAGTAAAAGTAAAAGTAAAAGTAAAAGTAAAAGTAAAGGTAAAGGTAAAAGGAAAATGAAAAGGAAAAGGAAAAGGAAAAGTTAGTCGCGACACCACACTGTTCAATGCGAAATAGAAAGACGATACGAAAAAAATAATAACTGGCTTGCTTTCTATAAGGGAGAGAGAGAGACATACAGAGAAATACGCGCACGCCGCACATATAGCGAAAAAAGTGTCGTTACACATTTTTTGGTCTTAATTTTTTCCGTCTAGCCCCCTTTCGCAACGCGCGATAAGGAACTTCATTCCAATATTTATTACATACTAGCTGTGCCCCGCGACTTCATCCGCGTAGTATTGGATTATTGGGTTAAAAAGTATCCTATATGTTAATCCCGGTTATAATCTGTGTTCCAAATTTCATCTAAATCCGTTCAGTAGTTTTTGCGTGAAAGAGTAACAAACATACATACATACATCCACACTCACAAACTTTCGCATTTATAATATTAGTAGGACTTACCTAGTACATGTGTACATATATAATACTAGCTGAGCCCGCGACTTCGTCCGCGTGGAATTTAACTAAAGCCCGCTCCCGCGTTCGGAGCCCGCGCGACAAGACTCATTTTTTTAAATTTCGTTTTTCTAAAATAAAAGTAGCCTAAGTTACTGCTTATAACATCAGCTATCTACCAGTGAAAGTCCCGTCAAAATCGGTCCACCCGTTTCGGAGACACTCTTTGATTTCATGTGTTTTTATTTTTTTACGCGGAACCCTAATTGTTTTTCCGATATCAAAGTAGCCTAAATTACTCCTTTTATCATCAGCTATCTGCCAGTGAAAGTCCCGTCAAAATCGGTCCAGACATTTCGGAGATTACCCGGAACAAACACACAAACAGACAGACAAAAAATTTTTTTATCGCGTTTTTGCTATAGGTGTCGTATGTACTTTGATATGCACTTAGTGAAAAGGTGTTATTTTGATATTACAAACAGACACTCCAATTTTATTTATTTGTATAGATAGTACAGTAGTATCTATGGTTTGTATATACCAGGTTCGGTATTTATTTGGCAAATACAGTAAATTTTCATTTTTATGTACCTATACGGTAATCCTAAGCCAGCGGCAACACTATCCTACCCACATATATGGATTTACATAGATAACGCAAATGTAGGTACTTAGCGTGTCGGAAAACCCCGACCAAGCGTCAAGGTTGGTCGCCTATAACTTACAGTCCTTCACGACTACAGATATAAAAATATGAGTATGAGCGAGATAGTCACTCGAGAGAATCGTAGCGGGCGGAGGGGCATCAGCGGCATCGGTGTCTTTGAATCGGTTTGGATTTCCCGCCATCTATGACGTCACAGTAAGTGTTAAAAATTTGGCACGCTTGGTTTCAATACAAATCGTGATACTTGCGTTATCTATGTAAATCTATATCTGTGATCCTACCATACACTAAACGAAAAAAATATTTCCGACAACAAACGCTTTTATAATAGACATCCGACGGCGACGTTGTCAAGTCGCCACTCTCTACCAATTGACAACGTCGCGTCTGCAACAACGTAGTACCTCGTGTGGCGAATTGACGACCGCTTGGCGCTGTAGTTTGAGCGTTGGCCGCTCGGCTCACAACATCGGATGGTTGCGGGTTCGATTCCCGACAAAGGAAATTTTCTGAAACGGCCTTTTCGTAATTTGCCCAGGTCTGGGTGTCACTGGGATCGCCACCAGTTTAATGTATGGTAGCCAAGCGTTGCTTAGTTTGGCACCATATAGTTGATGAGTAAGTCTGGCGATATTTATTTATTTATCTGATACCTATCATGTCAGCGATACATTAATTTATTTATTAGAAACTTAGTATTGTATTATGTCCGGAAAATATTAAAAATACTTAGCTCGTTACTTCATTTTTTTATTGAATGTTATTATTATGATAATAAAAGATGAAAACCCGGCTTCGCTCGGGTGAAATGTGACTCATTACAATTTTCGGCATGATGTGTTTACATCCAAACAAAGTTAATAGAAATACAAATACATCCGACAGAGAACCAAAGTTATCGACATAGCTCAAAGAATTAGCAAGCTGAAGTGGCAGTGGGCTGGCTATATCTCGCGAAGAACCGACAACCGCTGGGTTAAACGTGTTCTTGAGTGGAGACCTCGACTCGGCAAGCGTAGTGTAGGACGCCCTCCGACCAGGTGGGATGACGATTTGCGAAAGACTGCAGGCAGATGCTGGATGCGGCAAGCTGAAGACAGGGCGCTATGGCGATCATTAGGGGAGGCCTATGTCCAGCAGTGGACAAGCATAGGCTGATGATGATGATGATGAAAGTTAATCACTATGCAAAGCAAAACTAAATGAAATGAATACTCGTACGGAAACATCATGAACATTGTACACTGAATTTGTTTGTTCTGACAGCTCAATCAATAAATGCACTTCTTCTTCTTTCTTTAAAAATATGGCCCACCAACTAACTGGCACTGTCATCACTGACACTGACTGACATGCGTCCATAGAAAATATGGCGGTACTGTGCCGAATATTATAATTATAACATTGTTTATCACGACAATCCGAATTTTCCGGATATATATTGTCGACTCAAAATCATTATTTTTTTAAGTTTTATTATTCTGGTAACGTTTCAATCGAGTCTACCGTACCCTTTGACTGAATTATTAATATAGATGGCGCAATATAGGGATATACATATTTGCAATAAAAAATTGGTCACCACCATCTGTCATTTCAACTAGTACACTATTAGCACGCAGTTTACTCAAAGTACAAATTTTATGTTAATAATGGCCTAATTTAGTCAGATGGCGCTGACAAATTCACACACACAGGCGTAAAATTTAACAAATTTTACGATCGATTTTGATTATGTTAATCTATTTTTAAATGCCTGAAATCATTAGATGCGAATACAATAATTAATTTAGAAGTGATAAAATCCATTGTTTTAAGGAAAAACTTTGTGTGTCTCGTATAAATTCGGAATGAAATATGTATGGAGAACACGACCGCCCCCATCACCTTAATATTTTTTATTTCCGGATGTTGACAATAGCGCCATCTACTGGGTCCAACTATAGCTAAGAATCATATCGGTGACCCTATAAGTAAAAAAAAATATCAACCAAATCGGTCAAGCCGTGTAGGATTTTTTGGGAATTTTATATACCTAGGTATATACATTGGAAGTAGTTACCATGAGCCTATGTATCGGAAAACATTAGGTATATTCCTTTTTTTTTTATTATTACGAAACTTATTTATTAATAAATGATTACAAACTTACTAATTATTTAAAAAAATAACACAATTTGGCGCATGCGGTAGCGTACCCAAGATGCTAGCCGCATTCCCTCGCTGGATGGCTAGAGCCACTCGCTGAGCGAGGAAATGCCCAGCCCTTGGGTCGCCGGTTGCGTCGACAAATCTTTTTGATATCTCTTGAACGAGATTATGCGCGCTTGGACCCCATGGACCTAGGGTCTCCAAACGGTGCGAAAATGTACTCGGAGCCGATAACCCTATACTTGCGGCATTTCAAATTTTCTGCCCCCTCAGCCGCCGCGCCCACTCTTTGGCTCGTTCCCAGGAGGTGAGACGGGGCCAGAGTGTCAACGCAAGTCGCGTCCCACACCAAAGCCCGCCCCCTGCTCCAAGGGACGAGAGACATACCGTCCGGCCTCCTACCATCGTCACGTACGATACCTTGCGGTCTAAAATGGCCGGTACGTTGGCGGTGGCAAGAGAACGTCGGATGATGTCGTTCAGAGCAGCATGGCGGGAGAAGCGGCCAGCACTCTTGGCACAGGAGAGTCCATGGTGTCCAAGCCGGTCGACAGCAGCCCCGCATGGGCATGTGTGCGGCGTGCATACGTCGGCGCCGAGTCGCAAACTTAGTGCCACACGGAGTGTATTTGGGTCAAGGTAGTTTCCCGTATTCGCACATGGAAACGCATGTAACCAATAACCGGATTCCTTACGGGAAACTGCCTCGATCCTAGCGAGCTCGGGGCCTGTACTAGTCTCCTTTAACCCCTTCAACGTGACACTGCAACACAAAACATCCCAGCTTTTTTGTATGGTCGGATCAGATGGAGTTAGAGCTGGCCAGGCCAACTGCCAAGCTTTTCTGCCCTCATCCACAAAAGAAATATCAACATTAAGCGAGGATCTGGATAGGATTCGCCTAATGAGATTCTCATTTTTGTATGTTGAAGACAGAAAAGCTGGTACACAAATACTTGAAATTTTGCGTATTCCTACTCCTCCGTACCTTATGGGTAGAGATGCTTGGGTCCAAAACTTTTCAGACAGTTTCACATTTATTATGCCCTCAAAAGTTCTTTTGATGAGGTTGTCTATGGTGACTAAGGAGTTTTGGTACAGCCAAACTGAGGATGCACGGAGGAGATAAGTAAATTTGGGAACAAAAAGACAAAATTTTAAAATAAATAGGGCCGAGTGAGAGTTAATACCTAAAAGTCTATGGGAATGTTCATTGAATTTAGCTAATGATTTTTCGATTGTAGGTTCTATCGCGTCAGGAAATATTGGGGACCCTAGGAGGTGAAGAGACTTTTTGTCCACAATTTTGATATTTGAAGCCAAATTGTTAAACTGGTTAATATTAATTTTGTTTTGAATGGCATGCATTTTTGACGTCAATTTTAAGCAGCACCTCGTTGTCCTGGCTATGTTGCAAAAAGGTGCCAGTGGCATGAACAGCTGCTTCACAGCCACCACTCACACCAAAGCCTAATTGAATCGGAGAAAATTGCTCTCGCAGTTTCGGAACTATTTGTTTGACAGCAATTTTGGAGGCTAAACGCCGGATAGTGGAACCAGCAGCGATAGGTCGAATCCCACCATCTTTTTTTGACAAAGTGATAAGGTTGGCTCCATACAAGACTGGCACCACTGCTGGGTTCACTCGTCCGGCCAGCATAAGATTAACTAGCTTAGTTAGAGCAGCGACCAGGTGCCGGGCGGCGTCGCCTACAGAAGTACCTATCAAATCTTTGAAATGCTGTGGTGACAGGCCATCCAAACCCGCCGCCGAGCCAGTCTTGAAGGAAAATATCGCACCAGTTATGTCCTTTTTATTGCATTGGTGGCAGGGAGCGGTGGGAACCGCAGCTCGGTCCGCGGATTGAGGTGCTGCCGATTGAGCTGAGGGATGTTTGTCTTGCAGAGCCACGAGGGTTTCTGGCGAGTCCGGAGATAACACATCACTTGAAAAAAGAATACGTGCAGCACCTTTGAGATCTCCGTCACTCACTTTATCCTCTACCTTCCTGAAGATATTAAATGGTCTTTATTTAGAATTTGTATGTGAAAGAGAAGGATGTATATAATAATACCTACCTATGTAAGCATAATATATTTATCAGTGCAAAGCTCAATACGAGTATATTGATCGAAGCGCCTTTCAAAATACTATTATCAATCTACGACTAACACATAACAGTTTTGCCATACTGAAATGGTAAATATGCATATTTTAAACTAGCGGCCCGCCCCGGCTTCGCACGGGTACATTGCGGTTACATTATTCGAGTTTTAGTAAGGATCCCTAATTTTTTTGAAAATATATTATGGCCTATGTCACCCGGGGATAGTGTAGCTTCCCAACAGTGAAATAATTTTTCAAATCGGTTCATTACTTTCGGAGCCTATTCATTACAACCAAACGAACAAAGTTTTCCTCTTTATAATATTAAGTATGATATAACTATTTATTTGATAAGTATCGAAAAAAGAAATGTTTAAGAAATTACTTGTGTTGCTGTATGTTAGTAGTTGTATGCAAATGTTTTGCTTAGGAGTAGCATAAAGAAAATATTTTCTAAATTCAACCTCTCAGACGGTTTCAATAGGGGTTTTAAGTTTGTATGGAAATCTTATCGGGCACACGGATAGTAGGTATATAAACCAACTCCGAGCACTGAGCTAAGAATCGAACTAGCGCCATATTTAATTAAAGCGAGGGTTCTACTAACGTGGTGGTTAATTCCTTCATAAACTACAGTTTCTCACCTGAGTTAGATACAAGTTTGCATTCACCTGAACATTATCTTTTGCGTAACAGCTTTCTGTCAATCTATTATACTGGTAATTGGAAATGTGACAAGTACTTATTTCCGACTTGTGATAAGCGTGTGAACAAATCCTTTGCTACAGAATAGATTTGCAACCCTTCCTCGCTTTGACAGTCAGGTATTAAATTTTATCAAGTCGGATGTCAGGGCGGAATGAGAGCGGAATGCGGAATACATTTACCGGTATATTGAGATTTATTTGGACACGCAGCAAAACACGGGGAATCGAAAGTGATTCTTATTATTTTGTGACGGTAGCTAGCGGTATTTTTCATAGAAAAGATAAATACAAGTGCTTCTCGGCGGTGAAGAAACTCACCTGAATGTTTTCATGATACTGTACCATTTTCTACCTCTGGAATAACTGGCCCGAACCTAAGACGCGCTTATCTATGTACGTGACAAGTGCGTTGAATTTTTTTGTTGTTATAAAAAATATATACTTCACTTATAGTATATTAATAATGTCAATTTGTTGTGAACAAGTATTTCAAGTTGATCTAATTTCGCAAGCAACCTCAGTGGCGAGGTAATAGGCAAGTTTGGAGAAGTTTCAAACTAAGTTTCAGACAGACGCGTTATCGATGAAGCACGGGCTAAGATTGAGACTTAATACCTGGTTCAATCTACGGATTCGCAGTAGCTCTACCTAGTCCGAAACTTATCGAAGTAAACAACAATTTCTTAAAAACGATTCCAGGTTAAAGAAGATTGGATACTTGCCTGGATCCTTCACGATATATGTAGTTACTACCTTCATTATTTAGACTTAAAGTACATTTTTTATTATCACCTTTGTTGGGAGTAATAAAAAATATGAAGATAAAATTTCAAGTAGTGTTTCGTTGATTAGCTCGTTTCGAGCGTCAATATTTACGATAATAATCGTTCGTATATCTGGGCACCATTATTGATAACATAAATCAATTACATCACTAGCTGAGTGCATCATCATCTGCCTTACCTTTTCCCATTATCTGGGGTCAGCGCAGTATGTATTTTCCTTCCATTCATCGCGCTTTCTCATCACGTGTCCAAACCATTCCAGCCTCCTACCTCTTACTTTATCTATTATTGGCGCTACCCTGACACATTCTTCACCTTATCCATTCGCGTCACTCCACACATCCATCTCAACGTTCGCATCTCTCGCATCATCAGCTGAGTGCATGGTTCCAAAATTGACAACTCAAAGCGACACAACTCAATCAACTGACGGACCTGCTGTAGTATCGAATCGCCGACATGCTGTAAATATTTACATTCGATTGATGAAAAATTCAGTGCACGCACGCATTGTTCCGTTTCATCACATCAATATGCATGCGCCATGTGTATTGTGTAAACAGATTTGTGAAAAGTTTCAGTTAAATAACCGACACACAATCAGTACAAACCT
The DNA here is from genome assembly GCA_905147325.1 of Notodonta dromedarius. Classification (NCBI taxonomy): domain Eukaryota; kingdom Metazoa; phylum Arthropoda; class Insecta; order Lepidoptera; family Notodontidae; genus Notodonta; species Notodonta dromedarius. The sequence goes on along the minus strand of LR990161.1, from coordinate 10,609,811 downwards.
CCGATTTGTTTTCAGTTAACTGAATAATAGATTCTGTTTTAAGTTGAAATTAAGAGCTTAATTCCGGGTCAAGTTTTGGTGTCATAAACAGCCTTATGAATGCATAATACTTAATTAAATAGTGTATTTTATTTTATTAAACTTTAATTGCCGATTGCCGGCTGTGATAGCCGATTAGTTAAGCACGCGTCTTGCGGGCACCAGGTCTTGGGTTCAAATCCCGGCTCGCACCTCTGGATTTTTCGAAATCTATGTGCGAATCATAATTTCTATATGATTATCACTTGCTTACGGTGAAGGAAAACATCGTGAGGAAACCTGCATGTCTTAGAAGATCTAACCAAATTTTGAAAGACATGTGAAACCGCCAACCCGCACTGGGCCAGCGTGGTGGATTAAGGCCTGAATCCCCCTCGTGTTGACGGGAAGCCCATGCCCAGGAGTGGGACGTCAAAAGGGCTAAATTATAATTATAAAGTTAATAAACGCGATAAAATCCGAAAAATAGTTTTATTTCAATTATAATTATAAACTTTAATTACTATGAAAGTTGGTTTATAAATTTGTATAAAATTACGGTGGTAGAGCCAAGCTGATGTCAATTGACTACAGGCTCATATACGGACTGGCTCAACCAGGGTAGTACCATCCTCTCACAGGAGATCGGCGTAAAGTAGCTATTATCTGTGCTTCGTACGATGAGTGAGAGAGCATTTAAGAAGAGTTCTGTATTACTATCAAAAACAAAAAGCTATAAACTATACCTTGAATATTGATATAATATATTAAAGAGCCATACAGGGTGTAAGTAGCATTGTAACGAAAACTGATACCATGGATTCAACTCATGATTTTGGAGCCCCCAGAGTTGGAATTTTCAGTCGATATTTTCATGAATTATGCTAATTTTTTTCAGAATTTTGAGAATTAGTTTAGTATGAAATCATTATACAAATCTGTCTCAAGTTACTTTACATATATAAATCAACTAGCTGTGCCCGCGACTTCGTCCGCGTGTAATTTAACTTAACAAAAATTTCGGGATTATTCATCCCCTATTTTATCCCTTTGGGGGTAGAATTAATCAAAATACTTTCTTAGCGGATACCTACGTCATAACATCTACTTGCATGCTAAATTTCAGCCCGATCCGTCCCGTGGTTTAAGCTGTGCGTTGATAGATCACTATGTCAGTCAGTCAGTCAGTGAGACCTTTGAGTTATATATATTTAGATCATTACTATTTTAGACATAAACTGCAATGAAAATTAAGACTCAATACATTCAAACGCGCATTTTATGCTAAAATAAATTTTACCATGCTGCAAAATTTTAGCATAATTCATGAAAATATCGACGGAAAATTCCAACTCTGGGGCATCCAGAATCGTAAGTTGAATCCATGGTATCAATTTTCGTTACGAGGCCCCTTAGACCTTGTATGTTTACAAAAAATAATTCAATTTCCGAGATATAAGTTTCCGTAAACAAATCACTTGCCACCTCCGTGTGTAGCAAACAAAAATAGAATTGCCTACGCCGTAGCAACGCGCCGCTACGAAATACAATATCTTTCCATATTTACGAGGAAAATCTGTCTACGCGTACTTGCGCTCTCAGGATAGATATCGCTGTATCATGGGGTGTATTGAATAAAGTGTTCCTATGTCGAATCGCAAAGAAAAATATAGCGATATGAACATTTTGCTTGAAGAAAAATATCGAAGAGTAATCAAATATTACTTCCTGTATCCATTTTGTGTCATATACATTTTGACGGAAGTAAAAGACTTCCTGAATTATTGCTTAATCCCTAGTCTAAACATCCAGTAATGTATATTTTTATACACACAAAAAGGCTTTCCATAATTATGTTGACCTCATCTGAAATGAGATCAGAAAATGGAAGTGCTATTTTTCATTAAATATTTTTTTTTACGAGCTGTTCAGATGACAAGCAAGTTATTACTTTGTGTGCTCGTAAAAGCACAATCCTGTGCTATAAAAACGAACCATTTTTGTTTATCCAAAGTTAAATCTTCGAAATGGTTCTAAACCACTGAGGGTGTAAACCATATTCGTGAATTAACAGCTCGTATCTTTGAATATCTTTATTTCTATCTTAAGTTCTAGACTACAGAAATATGGGGATGCAGTTTTTTATAGAAAAAAAATGCAAAAGCTCATAACCTGCCTGATTTTAAGTAGTTGCCGCAGGCTATAAACGCTTGCAATACCAAAAGCATTGCTCGCACGTTGCCCATTTGAAAGGGAATAGGACAGAAGGAGGATAAGGGCTCTCTCATTTACGAAAAGCAGCTATTTTTTTTTTAATCTACGCCAAATTTTCGAGCGAATAACATGTGGTACTCACTTTATAGTAGGTACTTCAACTATCTACTTGTCAGTGCCTAGACGGACTTTAAAAGCAATTGAACGAATTTGGAGCAAGAGTAGACGAAGTTTTGAAACGGTTTCATTATCGAAACCCAATTTGGTTATGCTGTCGATATTTTTTTCTTATATCACTATGGTAACATGAGATTGATTCTCAGAAATATTGAAATTAGTTTTGAAGTGTTCGGAAGAGTATAGAGTTGGAGTCTCCAGTTACTGTTGAATACATTATTTATTACCTGCCTACATAGGAGTATCTTCTCTTGTATTTCAACAATTTTAAGAAACGTACCTATATTACATTTGGAATAAGTAAGTCCAAAAAATATCTAGTTAACACATAACAATAGTACCTGACTATTCAAGGCCATTATATAATGTATTTGCCATCTAAATAGCCTGATTTTGGTGTTATTTCGCTTAAGAGATGAAACAATTGAACTGGAATTAATTCCCTCATAATTATCTTATAATTTGGACATGAAATCAGTTAAAAGTCTCAACTAAATGGTCTCTGGCGTGTTACCGACGTGGAATAACGATTTCTTAACAGTTACGTTTCACGTTGCCGCCAGCTGGTCTCGTCGGGATTACGCAGGCCGAATATCTAATTAACGTCCACGGGGTAGGGACTCTAATTGTAAATCTTAATTTATATAAATTGACATTAAATTTTAAATAAAAATAGTAACGTAACAACTATTTCACAATTGATGATTTGAAATTGACAGTAGTTTCTAATGACTGTTTAGTGTATCTAATGGATGTATGATTTCATAAATCTGCTAGAATAGTACATTGTTACACGACTGGTGAAAGACTTATTTTGTCCCTCGAACAATTAGCGCCCTCGCTACGCTCGGGCGCCAAACCCCGTCTCGGGACTAAATAAGTCTTTCACCAGAGGTAAACACTGTGCTTTTCATTACGAATACAAGGAAAGTAAAAATAAAAACAGGAATTGGCTAAAGAAATAATACAAGGAAGTATGATCAATACTCTACAACTCGAAAAAAAAAAAAGATCGCATTGCCGCCTATTTTGTTTTTTTCGTTGGCCGACCAACTTCATTATTTAGCCATTATTTTTCATTTTCATCTTTAAATATTTTGCCTAAATCTATCTTATTTTAAAGAAATTGTTGAAACTAAATTATAATTAAGTCATTTAAAAATATATATTCTTTAATTAATACTTAACTTTATGTTATTTCAATTTTACATCGTGCTGTAATTGAGTGACTGTAGAAAAAGTTTGAACATGATGGTTCCATAGAAATGTGAAAATGGAACTAGTTTTTTTTTATAATTTGACAGCTGTCAGTTGAAAGCGATTCTCCCGGGCCGGAAAAGTATTACTTTCAACCCGCTCCTCAGGCAACTTCAGACCTACTTTCAGAGTATGAGTAATGAAAAATTAGTTACCTACTAGATTTTGGAGTTATTTATTACTTATTATGTAAGGCTGTGATGCCAGAGGTTTGTATCACGTATGCTGCCCGACCAAGAAATAAAGAAAATGTTTTTTCTGTCTTTATTTTATTAAATGCTTCTCTACGCAAATAAAACCTCAATCAGCATGTAAATTATTTATGAAATCCAAGTTTTCTAGTAGGAAGATACGTTTGAGTAGCTTAGGTACCTATAAGTTGGCGGGCGGTAAACATAACACATACCTCTTGTCATTACAGTATGTTTTATCGGAAGGTAACTTACAAATAACACAAAAAGAAAATAATATAACACAAAAACAAAACAGTCTGAAGAGCGAAATTGAAAGCAACATGTGTACACGTCATGTGTTGCTATCAGCATGTGTTGAGGCCATGCAGATAACGCCTCAACCCTGAACCACAAGTATCTGCCTGCGAGAAACAAAACTAAGTATACCAAGGAGAGTAGGCCGCCGCATTAGACGGCGGCACGATTGTTAAGTTTTCATAGACATTTAACTCCGAAATATAATTCTTATCGGGCCATTATCAGGCCGCGACGAGCCACGAAGGTCGGCTTTCTTGGTGCTCAATGACAACGCAGGACTTTAGCCATTCCTGACGGATTTTATGGAGCATTACAATTTTGTGACACGAATTCTGGGAGTGTTTATCCTCTAAGACCATTGCTGTTATGTGTGTGTTGCTGGTTTGTATAGCTTATTTAACATTTAAAAGTCGAAATGTTTAACTCATTAATGTTTGAAGTAAATTAAATATTATTACTAGTATTAAGGGCATCACCTCTAGAAATAGTCTATTGTTATAAATGATTTTACTGATGATTGACAAATCTTTAGGTGGGCGATACGAATAGAATAGGTAGCACGCTCTTTTCTAACAAAACTGTTCCGACGAACGATATCGTTAGGTATCCATTATCGTTTTCATGTAAGTGCTATAGTTTAAGTTTGAAAAGGTTCATTTGTGCACAATGGTTTTAAGTGTCACAAAGGGCGCGAATACTAAACGAATAGAGGCTTCACGGCTTCGGCGAGCGTGGGGCGGGCGGGGAGCGAGGGCGGCGGGACGCGAGCCGCCCAGAGGTGATACCAGCCTAAAATACCTGTTACCACAGGCATTTATGCATAATCCGTGCGCAACACTGGGTACTTATCAAGGAAAACAGTTTAGATTACTACTAACCTAGGTTCAGAAGTTTGGTTGCAGCAAAAAGTTGATTATTCACATTTCGATTGTCTATGAAATCACAGTATCTTTGTGTTCTTTTCGAAACCAGTTCCAAGTGAACTGTAAGTATTTATTACTCTGTTCTTAAACTTTTTGTATTTTATTTATGTTTTCGTATTTAATACCTAGGACATGCATTTCTCAAGCAGATTTTAAAGCATTAATAATTATGTATCTACCACTAAACAAAAAGCCCATAGCATTATTAAAGGAAGAGCTGGCAACCCTATATTTTCGTCAGAATCAAGCGCGCGACCGCGGCGGGCGAACGCCGCGTAGCCTCCGACCCGGCCCCTCATCTACCACTGTGCAGGAATCTTGTGTGAAAATGCTTGTTGGTTACTAGTGTGTGGCTCGCGAGCCGGCGCCTGTTGCTCGACCCATCGCGTTCCCGCCCTCGGCAAGCGCCGCTGAATTTAAGACGAGCTTTTTGGAGTTGGACAATTATCTGTGAGTACTTTCTTTTGTTTTAAAGTTCAGATGACATTTTTAGTGATCCGATAATTTTGAGGGTAATCCGTTTCTTTTTAATATTTTAAATGTTTAATTTTAAATTAAATTTGAATGTAACTGCCGCTTATCGGTGTCGCTACCGCAAAAAAATACTTACTTTTGCAGTTATAGTCATGCAATTAATCACTGAAATGTATTTATTTAAAAAATGTTACAGTACCCAAGGTGCCTACTACAATATTAATTGCCGAAACCAGTATAGAGAGAAGTTGTAAACGAAATTACTCAAACAATCTAAAATTATTTTATGTACAAAGTTTCGAAAAACCATTTCGTATTAACATTAGCATTTTCAATTACTTAAACACTTTAGATTGCTAACGAAGAATATTATTTGATATAACATATTATAACTATTGATTTTAGAATACCCTCGTTCATCTTAACCTGATATATGTTAAGGTCTAAAATTAAATTTGTCATACAACAATGCCTTTGTGGGGAAAGTTAGGGCCAGCTTCCGACTTTCCAGCGGCGGCCGGCCCGGTACCATTCTTCTATTCCTGTGTGTGACACATTAGCTTCCTGCGAGTCCGTCAGCCGTGACCGAAATGCTTATTTGTTCTAGTTAAGAAAGGTTATCCAGCTTTTATGTTGCTACTTCCGTGTGTTTTCACACACTTTAGTAATTGCGAAATGTTTATTTAGGTCATTTTTAGTTTTTTATAAGGTCTTGAATTTAAGTTCCGATGCAGGGTGTTTTAGATTTTAAGACCTCGATGAAAAGTGTCTCCGGTAAACGAGCTCTATTACAATGCGATCTTACAATCGGCGTAATCTCTACCAACTCTTGATTTTGGGGAATAGAGGCGGTGATGGTATCGATCGCAAAATAGATTTAGGTAAAATTATCTATTGTTATTTTTACTTCTCCAACGGCCTCAATGTTGGATTAGTGCATTCTTGACTCATCCCTGTTCTTAGATTTCCCAGATGCTTTTGCTTGAGCTTACTCTACCTACAGTAGATACTGGGCATATATTTTTGAGGATGTAACTATATAGTTATGTTTCGTAGTATGAAATTACCAAAGGGTCACCCACCTAGCCTAGCTTCAGCATTCAAATAGCCAGTACTCTGTTTGCACTGGACGAAATATTAACACAAACATGTTGTTATTTATTTCGTTTAGTGCAAGTGACGGGTTACTCCACGAAGTACGGGTTCCAACTGGTGTCACGACAAGTTCGCACCGCTCAAGAAATTGACCGTCGGCCGTCTCGTTAAAACTTTGTAATGCCGCACACACACCGAGCAAAATAAACCGACCGAACAAAGAAAATGCGGTTGCGAAAGGGATAATTTATTCCGAGGGCACGCCACGGACCTAATCTGAGGGGGAGAGAGAATATTTCTCCGCTTCGTACGTGAAAACCGCAAATATTCAACCAATTGAATAAACATTTCGCCTAATGATTCTCTGTGCGGTCCTCAGGTTCCTCAATTAGTGACCTTTCTGATGTACGACATGATTGAGGGGTTTGTACCAACGAGTCTGTTGGTTTGTAAATGTGGTTTAATACAAGGACACGTTATTTTTAAAAGTGTAAAAATATTTACCCTTCTCACTGATGTTTTCCATAAATTAAAGAAACATTTCATATTTCTTTGAGTTCCTCGTTCTAAAATGTTCTGATCCATATAAAAAGTAACAAAGATTCCGATCGTAATAAATCTCTACCTCCCCGGGGACCCTAATTCTTCCGACTTCGCTTTGTATATCCGTTTTGTTGTTCCCTCTGAATGATGAGCGGAGTTTTTTCATTTTACACCGTCGCTCACAATTCTTATCAAATTAATACGTACCTACTCTATAGGCACTCACTGGGGTAGGTGAAATTCGGAGGGACACTAATTCTTTTCTTCGGAATGATCTTTGATGATCGTCAGTATACCAAAATTTGTACAGAAAATACAACTAATAAGTAATCGAAATAATTCCTAATCAACGTCACATAATTCTTTACACAAATAACAGCCGTCGTCATCATTAATTGTACCCTGAAAAGTTGGATTTATGATGACCTATATTGTGACATCAAAACAAGACAAAGCGTTTGTCCGGCGAAACAAGTCACAATAGCGTCCTGTCACATACTGAATTATGTTAATCGTGTTAATTTCCGTTCGTCCTTTCTGAGGGTTGACAGCTTGAGGAAACAAAACAACGGACAGAATTATATTAAAAAGTGTAATAGTACATTGTTACACGAGTGGTGAAAGTGACTTATTTTTCCCGAGACGGGGTTTGGCGCCCGAGCGTAGCGAGGGCGCTAATAGTTCGAGGGACAAAATAAGTCTTTCACCCGAGGTAAACACTGTGCTTTTCATTACGAATACAAGGAAAATAAAAATAAAAACAGGAATTGGCTAAAGAAGCATGAACAATACTCTACAACTAAAAAAAAAAAAAGATCGGATTGCCGCCTATTTTGTTTTTTTTCGTTGGCCGGCCAACTTCATTATTTAGCCAGTATTTTTAATTTTAATTTTTAAATATTTTGACCAAATCTATGTTATTTTAAAGAAATTGTTGAAACTAAATTATAATTAAGTCATTTAAAAGTATATATTCTTTATTTAATACTTAACTTTATGTTATTTCAATTTTACATCGTGCTGTAATTGAGTGACTGTAGAAAAAGTTTGAACATGGTTCCATAGAAATGGAATTAGTTTTTTTTTTATAATTTGACAGCTGTCAGTTGAAAGTGATTCTCCCGGGCCAGAAAAGTATTACTTTCAACCCGCTCCTCAGGCAACTTCAGACCTACTTTCAGAGTATGAGTAATGAAAAATAATAATTATTGCCATGGGTGCAATTATGAATGCGTTTTCTGGGATGTGGTGATGAAAATCATAACTTTTTAGGATTAACCCATACTTTGTTTTATCATTGCTACTTGATAAACAAACATAGTAGGTAATAAGCCTTTTACATCCCAGAAATGTCTTTCATAATTACACCCGTGGCAATAATATTCATTTACACTTTTTATATCCTTCAATCCGTTTCTCTCCCTGGTACCTTTACCACGAGCCCTTACAAAAACGTTATAATTGAGAATGTGTTCTCAAATTCCCCTCAAATTACAATAGTCTTGACTCCTATTGCATTGAGGTCAAAGTACAGTCAGCAAAATGTGGGTGCCTTGTACTGCTGGGTATTTTGTTAAATATAGAAAGTGTATTCATTTTACGGTGGTAGAGCCAATCTAGCCGCCGCCCAACTCCCCCTGACTTCCCCTTTTTTTGCTCCACTCCCCTTCAGATCAGCAACGTGCGAGCAATGCCTTTGGTATTGCTAGCATCAATAGGCTACCCTAACTGCTTAACATCAGGCGGGTCACCAGCTTGTTTTCCGAATTTGTTCTATAAAAATAATTTGTATCGTGGCTATTATATCTTAAAATAATAATTGTATCAAACATCATGTTATTCTTAATAATAAATTCACTTTTTTATAACACAGTTATATAGGAGAAACAATAAGTAACGTTATTTTAACGTAAATATTTAATTTTATGCGACCACCGCTGGGTTGACGAAATTAATTATGCACTTCAAATATAATAATAATTATTTATGAAGGGTAGTAGCTCATTATATTTTCCTTACGTTAGAGTATTCATTGTTTAAACTACCAAGTTTATTAATTGAAGCAAGTGTAACTAGAATAATCATTAACTACTTTAAAGACGAACGAGTAAGCTCCCGTGCGGCCAGCCTTCATGGTGATTATAAAGTAATTTTCATAGAAAATGATTTATTTCCACGTTAAAATAGTCGAACATGAATTATTCACGAAAGGTCAGTGCTAGTAGTCGGTATAATTCACTTCTAAATGATAGCTTTGTGTACAAAACCTTGCGTTGTGAATATTTAAACGTTTTGGGAGTGTGTTCATTCCCTCTATCATTTTCACATTTTAATCGGAACAGGAATAAGTATTATTACGCAAAAAAGGTTATAATGTTACCACTATTGAAATAACACCCAGTCATCATGTCTTGAAAATAATTACAGCTACAGGGACAATAAAAAAAGCTTTTAAAGCTGTAGCTACTTACACAAGTAGGATTTTTGAAGCAAAAATTTTCAACCGCATTGCGCGGACGGAGGAGTATGAAATTTGGTACATTTATAGTTTATATAGAGAAGGAGTGCAGAATGCTAATATTTTTATATTATAATAATTAGATATACATTAAAATCAATAAATAAAACATTACACACACTACCATGAGTTTGACACACACACTTTTGTAACTTCTACTTGGTAACTGACTGGCTGTCTGACTGACAAACGGTGACAGTTTTTTTTTTCGGACTTCCATAGTACATTCTGCGTACCAGTATCAAATACCGTACCAGTATCTTTGACAATAGAACCTTAACCACTCCCGCTCCAACGTCATAATACGCTCAATCTGTCAAGCCTCGCTGTCACTTTGCCTGCCCGCGGTGGTAAATGTCATGACTCGTAAAATACCCTCTCATTCAAATTCTATTGCTACTATCGTCTTTCTGATGACTGTTTTAGTTTCTTGAACAAATAGGCTTTATGTTACAGAATAAACAATCATTTTATTACATCTCATGTATTATAAATCATCTGTTGAAGTCAGTGTACGGGATAAAATTGCATTTTTTGTTGTATTATGTAGGTTTCTGAAATAATCACTGTACTAATTGACACGAAATTTTGGATTTATTAAAATGAATATACATACAAGTAATCAAACAACAGCATTTTTTTACATATCTTATCGAAGAGATTTATAATAATCGAACTCAAAGTACACAGTGCGCGCGGCCGCGCATATGCAATTGCGTAGTTCAACGCATGAATGTTTATATCGTAATCAGAGTCTTGACGTGTTGTGTATAAGAGAAAATATTATTAGAATACTCTGCAAACATTTATTATCTAATTTCCATGCATGATTTGTAAAAATTTACCACTTTTATTCACGAACTTCCGCGATTTCTGGCACAAGAGAACAAATCAAATCATATTTTTGCCAGCTGTTATTTTCCATTATCACACGTTATTGGAACTTGCAAAATGTAAAACATAAATCAAAACAATATAGCTCCTCTAATGTAATACACTCTTGCTGACGTTTTATAGAAATAAACAATGATATGGCCCTTCTAAGGTGACCCTTTTTTTGTTATGGTTTTGATGTTTTGATGTCGATCACGCACACACTCATACACTCCGTAGTGATGGGGGGCGCGCCGCTACGATACTTGTCGATAAGCTGACTGTACGAAAGAGCGTTTCTGAACCTACTAATGAATAAATTATTTTGTACATTTATAAAAGTATTTGTTTTGCGTACTAGGGCTTGCATTTTCAGTATTCCAATAATAAAAGGGAGGCTTTATTCGAATATTCGACTATTCCATTTATAATATTATACATTTTTGATGATCATATTTTAGCTAATATTTATTGACAAATATAATAGTTTATCATTGATGGTACAATGTCATTAGTTATTCCTGCATCTACTACTAATATATCGACCATGGAGTAGTTTAAAATGTCAATCTAAATGCTAAAGGCGATTGAAGACGCTATGTAGTTAAGAATTAGACGATTTTCTGTGTATTTTTTCGTGATAATATTTTTTTTTTTGTTAATTTGTATAATATGAACAAAAATATTACAGTTTATGAACTAGTTTATGAACAAACATATTATGTTTGTTGATATAATATCTTAGATCCTATTGCTCACAACTGAACACAAAATTTGGACTATAGGTATATTTTATAACTTAGGTACCTAGGCAATAAGAAACGATTTTTGCACTTAAGGGCAATATGGCAGTTTATTTAAAAATCTAATGTATTTCGAATTTTGAACCGCTAAAAATGTTTGTAAGTGTGTAAAAGTTTATATGCTCACATATTTGCCCAAATGTACCTATACATTTTACACATTCAGTATTCGAATAAAGCCTCCCTTATTATTCGAATACTGAAAATGGTAATGGTATTCGGTCGCGGGCAGAAGCTAGTGCCTAACAAAGTTGGTTGTGACTTGAAACTTTTACTTAAATTCAATAAAATAAATATATTTTCATTTATTTCCTGATTTTTTCGTATAGAGTTCAAAAATATATAAGGTATTATTCACTTATCATGTTAAAGTTATTATTATAATAAATAAACAACAATATTCACAAAAAATTACATATATATTCATTTTAGCTACTATTTGAATAATTCGAATACCACCTTAAAAATGTCTAATATTCGAATATCTAAAATCATCGATTATTTGCAAGCCCTAGTGTTGACTCGCGGGGGGCAGAGCTGGAAGGACCTGGCGAACCTCGCGCCAAGGAGGTGGAGGCGGATCTGTAAAATAAAAAAGTAAATGTAGGGCGATCTGAAATAATAAACACAATTAACAATTAGTTTACACAATAATTCAAAAGTAATAAATAAAAGCACAAAAATACTAAACTATTCAAATATACTTACATTTTGACCTGGTGGAGCCAACTCGTACTCCTCCGCCTCCTCCAGGTATTCAAAATATACCGCCTTGACGTCTAGGTACTAGGGTTCCTCGACGTCACTGCCCTCCGAGTCGCGAGTCCGCTAGAAGGCTCAGAATGTGCTCCGGCACCTCGCGTTCTCCCACATTCCATTTGGCCATTTCCTAAAATACATAAAAGACAGTAATGAAAATATAAATAGTAGTAGGTGTCATTGTTTTTTTTCCACATATTATTGAATCACTAGCTGAGCCCGCGACTTCGTCCGCGTGGAATTTAACTTAACAAAAAAGCCCGCTCGCGCGTTATGAGCACGCGCAACAGGACCCATTTTGAAAAAAAAAATATTTTTCTAACATAAAAGTATCCTCAGTTACTGCTTATAACGTCAGCTATCTGCCAGTGAAAGTCCCGTCAAAATCGGTCCACCCGTTTCGGAGATACTCTTTGATTTCATGTGCTTTTATTTTTATACGCGGAACCCTAATTGTTTTTCTAAAATTAAAGTAGCCTAAGTTACTTCCTATAACATCAGCTATCTGCCAGTGAAAGTCCCGTCAAAATCGGTCCACCCGTTTCGGAGATACTCTTTGATTTCATGTGCTTTTATTTTTATACGCGGAACCCTAATTGTTTTTCTAAAATTAAAGTAGCCTAAGTTACTTCCTATAACATCAGCTATCTGCCAGTGAAAGTCCCGTCAAAATCGGTCCAGCCGTTTCGGAGATTACCCGTACAAACACCAGACAATTTTTTTTTAAATTGCGTTTTTGCTATAGGTGTCTTATGTACATAAAAAGGAAAAGGTCTTATTTTGATATTACAAACACACACTCCAATGTTATTTATTTGTATAGATTACGTTACTATTCAAATAAATCCGAAAATCAAAATATTCGTTTATCGATAATTTTATCGACATGACCACGCACTACTGGGTTAGCTCAATACAATGGCTGACATACGCGGAAATGTCACTATTGACTTTAGGAAATGTCAAATAGATAACAAAAAGTCCATTATTTACTTTTTATAACCTTATAAACTTTAAATTGGAATTGGATATTTGTACACAAACCTGTTGAAATATACCAAATATTATTGGAAATATGAATAATAACTAGTTATTACGCTATTATGTACATCATAAAGCCACTATTTTGTAGCAACACAATAAAAAAACATTCAGTGTGGCAGAATTTCTGCCGAACTCCTACAACATTAGAATTGTTAGTTCAAAAAACACGTTTTCTGGCATTGTTTTATCAAAACTAATATCTGAGTACTTGAAATAAACACTTATAATGAAAATAAAGCCACTTACCGGTAAAAAAACACAAATTCACACTAAAAGAGAGTCACTAGCTGGAGGCCGTGACAATGTTACGCGCGCGAAATGACTGAAAAATGAAACATGATTTCTGGCCGATCACAAGCCACGATATTTATTTTATAGCTAATTACGGTCGTGGAAAATCATGCCACATCAGAACCAATTTGTTTCAGTCCAAAATACATCATAATATCTAACTAGAAAATTGAATATTGAATGCTTGTCCAGCCGACACCAATTGGTGTCGGCGAGGCTCAACGGTACGGGCGTTAAGACACCAATTGGTGTCGCTGAGGCTCATCACGTTAATGACTTTTAAAATGAAAATTTAAATGAATTATGGTCGAATTTCGACCATTATATAGGGAATACAGTACACATAATACTATAACGATGTTCAAACAAGGTGTTTTCTTGCATTCCTTTTCGCAAGTGATCATAGCGGGACTTTGTCGAGTCAGCAGGTACCTACCTACATAGGTAGGTAGTAGAACTTTGGCAAGTCATATACCCGCCCAAATAATTTCCGAACTTTCTGGCTACTGCGTTTGTCGCATCAAAGTAACGGCCACACTGAGCGGGTAATGCAGAGAGTCATCCACGCACGAAATTGGTAATTTCTGCCTCCCATACCCGGCGAAACACTACCATTATGACAAGAAAGGTGTAGAACATCACGTGCGCACATAAAAAAGTCATGCTTTTAAAACGATTGTTGTTTAGTGCATAAACCTCTCCCCTGTGAATCTTATTGGATCACGTAGGCTGTGCTGGGAAATTGTGCTGTTGTACTTTACGTTGAAACAATTATCGTTTTTCGAAAATTCAGGTTGATATTGTAAATAAAAATAAATAAGTATTTCCAACGGGAAAGTAAATAGCTAAATTTACGACAAGTAATTATGCTCTACGACGCTCTACTACGACAAATGGCAGAGTGGATGAGGGATTTATAATTTTGATGTATTTCCTTTTTCGGAGAGTTTTATTTTAAAATTATATTAAAGGTGATTGGAAGGAATTATTTGTGAAGGAAGAATTTGTAATAATAAGACATTATTATTACAAATTCTTTGGAAGGAATTATCAAACATGTGGGAATGGATTAAGGTGTATTACACATATACCCAATAAAAAAGCTAATAAAACCAAATGGGCGCAGCAAAAACACGAAACATCGTTAACACACAGATTACTCCAACTAAATTACAGTCCTTTTTCACAATTACGTATTCTAGACAGACTTGTGTGGTGGGAACGGTAAATTACCTATCTTTTGTGTCTGATATGCGCTTAATTAAGTGCTGAATTAATTATGCTTATTTAATGCTGAATTAACTATGCAGGGTTTCAGAAATTACATTTATAATATACCTACTTCATGCATAACTTTTACCACGTTCTCACTTAGCAGTAATTCACACGGTTAAACCGACACCGATAATGTATACATTTTACTATGTGCAGTTATCAAATACGGCAATTATCTGTCAAAAATGTAAGGTTAACAGTGTCGGCTTCTCTGTGTAAATGACCGCTGTGTGACGCCAATAGGTAGGTATGTACAAAATAGTACAGCGATTTTTAAAGATTAGCGCTAGAAAATCGCGTTGATAAGTAATTTATTCTAGATGGATTCTATGTAGATTTAGCCGTTACAAAATAATTTCATTTCATAGATCTTGATACCTACGAGCGAACGAATCCAACAAAGAGATGCCATCAGCTGTTATGTTTAGTAATTTAAAATTATCCATGGATCTATGGATGTGTTGTTAGGGTGGTATAATTCCTACAAACTTTATATAGCTATGTAAGTATACCTGATTCACATGGTTTTACAGAAATTACTTTAAGGGGTTGCGAAAATGGGAGGGAGTACGTAAAATCAACGTCTACGCGAGCATAGCAACAAAATTACATCCCAACTTTGTTACGCAATACCCATCCTTGGGTATTCGCAAACTTACAAGTTTATGAACACCCAAGATAAGCATGAGCGATGTCTCTATCCAGCCAGACGCAGCGTTAAAAGGTTCATCCCTACAATACCCTTCACACTATTATATATGCCACGTAAAGCTCTATTAGGCCTCCCTTTACTCAGCTTGTTAGACTCTACAACTCTACAAGCGGTACGAAATTTACAAGGCCTCTTTGATGGTGAAACTTACTTTAATTAAATTTTGTTACCTAAGTAGGTATAGGTAAAAAAGTTTGACCAGACGGTTAGAAGAGAGAGATATATATATTATAAATTAGTAGGTAATTTCTAGACAGTTAGAAAAAAAAAAAAAACACATTTTAATGTATATAAACATCCATTATATGTCTTATAGTACCTAGCTAGTAAGTAATTTTAGTTACTACCTACATTATTGTCCTCTTCTTATTTTGGTTTTATTCCTGACAATTCCTTTGTTCCTTAATTACATATCACGGTCAACGAGGAGCGATACAAAATAGTACTTAATAATGTTCGTGTTCAAGTCGGACACCGCCGGGCTTGTCAAAAATCGGAAGACCATTTCATAAATGCATGGTTCATCCTGTCAAACAAATTAGAAAAATATATATCTTTATTTTCATATCGCTTCTCGATGGCCCTGTTATAGTTACGTTTTGCCGTAAAGGTTAAAGGAAAATGTATTTATCGTTGATAAAGATTTTGTTACCGTAATCTGTGAGTGGGCGTGTGATGGATGGCGTTATGTGGCAAATAATAACCCAAAAATATTTAATATCGTCGCCATTCCCGTTTCAGCGTATATTTTTTATTTGCTCTGATTTGATTGATGTGGTGTTTTATTTCAATCATTTGACAATCGCGGTCGCATTAATTTGTAAGTTACGCGGTAGATTGCGGAACAATCGCTGTTTGTAAATAGGTACTAAAACAATAAATAAATTACCTATTTGTTGTTGTTACATCAGTAATGTTATTCGCGCAATGCGGACTCGTATTTCTGTCAAATAGATTGTGTGTCAGTCGGATTAATAAAAATAAATATAAGTACAAATAATAATAATATATTTTTTTTCGATTTAAAAATGTACATTTTATTACTTTAAGTTAATACCAGGATAAATAATAATTAAAAATGGAAATAAGGTGCCTTCAGCGATTTACGATATTTTTGTCTACATTAACAAAATATGATATAGAACAGGTACTAGCTTTTGCCCTCACAGCGCCATCTACCGGGTCCAACTATAGCTATGAACCAACCAGGTGAAGCCATAAATACAAAAAAAAATCAAAATCGGTCGAGCCGTTTAGGAGGTGGAGAATTAAGAATACACGCACACTGGAATTTTATATAATGACTAGCTGTGCCCCGCGACTTCATCCGCGTAGTATTGGATTATTGGGTTAAAAAGTATCCTATATGTTAATCCCGGTTATAATCTATCTGTGTTCCAAATTTCATCCAAATCCGTTCAGTAGTTTTTGCGTGAAGGAGTAACAAACATACATACATACATACATCCACACTCACAAACTTTCGCATTTATAATATTAGTAGGAAGATAGCTAAAACCGCAAATAATTCCTAACAAATAGAAGGGAGTACCTACATTGACAAGGGGATTGTTGCTTGCATGTGAGTTGGCGCTCCACCCCTGCACTGGCTACGGGTTTAAGATAAAAAACTTTCCCGCTGGTAACTTTCCTTGTTGAGCCCTCAGAGACACAGCGTTGTAAAGTCGATGGGAAAACTCCTGTACTTCACTTTTGTTATTGTTTTAGTTCTAAATACATATTTTCTCTATCTTTGTTGTTTAAGCAATAAACAACAAAGATAGAGAATAGTTTTTTTTTTTTTTGTTTGGCTTTGTTTTTGTTTTGTTTTTGTACTCATGTGTGCCTTAGTGTTCTACTAACATAGTATTTTAAGTTTTCGTAAAACTAACACGCTATGGGCCGTCGACGCCTGATAATAAACGATTTTTTTTTAATTATTTAATAAGTTTTTTTTAATTACTATGACATCTACCATTGGGTGTATAAACAAATAATTGCCGTAATTTGTTGCCTTTACATTGCCAGTTTTGCAAGGAAAATAATCTCGAAATACAGCTACTTAATATAAAATTAAACTGCGGCTCGTAGCCGGAATAATGGGCAGACAGGGGAAGCTTACTGAAAAAATAAAAGGCTCATGGTATTTTCATACATCGCGCGTCGCCGCTGCCCGGCGCGTCAAGATTTTGTTTCGGAACACTGGTCAGAATGTAATTATTTTTCAACATTCTTTAATATTTAAAATGCTTGGTTCATTTCTATATTATGCAAACTCAAACTCAAGCTCAAAATTGTTTTTATTCATTTAAGCCAACAAATCATTTATGAATAGTCAGAATCCACCACCGGTACGGAATGCTGCTTCCACTAAGATCCGGTAAGAAAATCAATGCGAAATTAGATTTAATGTTTTACAAATTTAGTCCGGTTCATTGTATTAATAAATAGTAGGTACATTTTTTTAGCGATGTTCATGTAAAAAGGAACCAAATTTTCCTTAACTAAACTGGTCTGCTTATTGTGTTTTTGTTAACACTTAAGTACCCTTTGTTTTACGGGTTTATTTAATCTCCAAGACTTCTTATCGATTAATCCTAGAAGATCGACTGAAATTAGTATAACAGAAAGAGGGGAAAAGCTAAATTGCGTCAGTTACTTCCATGGTCCAGTAGTTTCGGCCCCAGTGGGCTTATAAACTAAGCTTTCGTTATCTCCGCCTGTTACTCCAATCCTCGCTTGGAGAGATTCAGCCGCAAAGGTTTTCGTTATCAGTACTTTTGTTGGACTTGAACGTTTTCTTTACTTAACTAAGCTGCATATGGGAGCGTACGAACTCACAATTCGGATTATGAGTGAGATAATGGAAGCTCATGTAATAAATAGGTCATTCACACGAAGAAGCCGACCCGTTATGTGCGCATAGTCGCCGTATTTGACATTTCGATACAGTACAATGTGTAGAAATGATCGGTGTCATGTTAAATTGGCTGCTGTTGATGACCGTGCATTAAATCATTTATTACAAAAAATAATAATCAATCATCAAAATAATAATCATCTATTAAAAAGTACAATTTTTTTTTTTTTTTGGACTGGTCCCGCCGCTTTCTCCTGTAAACCAGGATCGACAATGGTGACCAATAATGACGTCGAGGTTTGACCCTCTATGGGTAGGTAAATAGTCAAAGTAGGTACATCATGTATGGGGTAGGTACATGCCAATGATGCAAAACGATTTACCTCGGCTTTCTGTTAATATTAAAGTGAACGATATAAACGCTGTAATAGAATGTATGCTGGTACCTACACACATAGGTACTCCGCTCGAATGGTTTCGCTCTCCGTCAAGACGTCGGCGATGCAATTGGCTTTCGTCGGGAAAAACCTCTCACTTATTCACGTTACGATTGAAATAAATGTTATGTCTTTGTAAATACGGAAATTATTTTCAGCATCGAGGACGTAGGCTTTTCTTTAGACGCTTAATATTGAATTAATCTTGGTGGTTTCTATAAATAAACGGAGCAAATAATTTTTGAAAGCAATTTTTATGTTTGCTGGTATCAATTTACATTGCTGTTATGCAATAAGACTCATTATATTCGTAACAAAATACCTTATTTTTTTTAAAGAAGAAGCAATGGAAACGAAACACGACAAACTTAGGCCCGTATTAATAAATGGATCTCAATTTTGAGACTGATCTTCGAAATGTCATTCTTATGTCATACCAGTAGAAAATGACACGTCAATAGCGAACTTAAGACCGCTTTCAGACTTGAGATTGATTTATTAATACGGGCCTTAGTACCTACATTATATTTCCCTATAAGATTATTTCAAAGTTTTACCAAATAAACCTAAATTGATATTTCCATGAAAATGTCTAACACAGCTTGAACACCCATTTAACAGAGGCGGATTGTTTCAATGGAATCACGTATTATTATATGCGAATAATTTAAACAAAATATAATGTATGCAATATTTGTTCAGATTATATATTTTGTATACTGAAAGCATTCGTCGAATGATTGTCGTCCAATCGGATTTATATTTACAAAAATACGGGTATCCATCACTAATCCAGCTGCCGCAATAAAACTCCGCAGAATTTGATGGCACGCGAAGAATACAACGGGACTGATATAAAATAACCGTAAATCCGATATCGCGAGGAATCCGATAACAATTCGTTGTTGTGTCGACGCGGTATATTTTTATTTTCAGATTAAAAGTGCTTTGTAAAATCGCTAGTTCGGAATTCTGGTTGTGGAGACATTTACTGTCCAATCTGTTCTAATCTACGAACAATTTATTTTTTGTACACAAAATTAAACACGTGATGAACGCGTGTTTTATTACATTTTACAAAGGAAATTAGATTCGACTTATTGAAATAACATCGTGGAGGTTCAATATAGGCTGCTTTAGATAACCTTTTTTCTAGTAGACAAATCTTACATTCTAATCTTCTTCGCTATGCAAAGAGCCTGTTTGCGTTCCATCAAATCATGATCTTCAAAAGCTATCCATAAGGTTTGATTCATAAATGTTTTGGTGCCAATTTTATTGATGCCAATATTTATTTCCAGAAGTGTTGATTAATTATTTATTTTTATGTGTGTTATAACTAAGTCGAGCAAAATCTATTATACAAATTAAATTATGAACAATTTTTATAAGTCATTCCATTCATATGTCGTCAAAACATTATTTCTATAACAGATCCCCAAACTATGCAAAGATAATTTATTTTGTATGAGATCTTTTTACAATTTTTCCATTTTAGCATACAGTTGAATCCTACTAATATTATAAATGCGAAAGTTTGTGAGTGTGGATGTATGTATGTATGTATGTTTGTTACTCCTTCACGAAAAACTACTGAACGGATTTGGATGAAATTTGGAACACACATAGATTATAACCGGGATTAACATATAGGATACTTTCTAACCCAATAATCCAATACTACGCGGATGAAGTCGCGGGGCACAGCTAGTCTTTTATAAAGCATTATTACTCTTGAAACTTTCAAATTACAGTCTCCAAAGATCTGCAGACCGTGGCTAATGTCCTTACGTAGTCTAATATAAGCACCAAATTAGATTGGAGCATTAAGGGGATGGAAATTAGTAGATGACAATGACATACTAATGACACCGAGTGTCACCTCTATTCCTTGAGTGGAAAATAAAGAAAATAGTGATGTACCTACCATAATATGAACTATATATCTTTTTCACAGATTTTTTCTAATACATTTATATGGTGGAGCTCTTCACACGTGAAAAGAATAATTTGTTCAATTGATGCAAAGATAATTTCATTTTTCATACTAATATTATAAAGAGGAAAACTTTGTTTGTTTGATTGTAATGATTAGGCTCCGAAACTACTGAACCGATTTCAAAAATTATTTCACTGTTGGGAAGCTACACTATCCCCGGGTGACATAGGCTATATTATATTTTTTTTAAATTAGGGATCCTTACTATAACTCCAATAATGTAACCGTAATGTACCCGTGCGAAGCCGGGGCGGGCCGCTAGTTTTCTATATAGTAGTGTCAAGTTCAATACAAAGATAATATCTATAATAGATGTGTGTCAAATGCGATTGCCTTGATGAAAATATTATCTTCAGGAAAAAAATCCTACCTTAAGTGAAGTGCTACCGGCGCCTGCGACCAACTCCACATCAATTCCTACGGGGGACATGTAGCAGGCGCTGGTAAAACTTCACGAATAATAAACTTCCTAAAATAAATTAGCCTGGGATTTACCTGTATTTTATTAGTGCTCTCTAACGAACCATATCAAATTTGCCTTTTAAATTAGAAAGTAAGTACCTAAATATCTGTTTACGGAATAATTAAATAAAAAAATACCCTTTTAATCTCCCTCTTCTGAGCACGGACGACGGCAGTCAGGGCATAATGGCAGGGCACGATGTTTTCCATTACCGTGAGCGTGTGATAGCCAAGGACTACAACCACCGTCATTTATGGACTGTAAAACAATTTAGAACAAGGACCCACCACTCACCCTAGTCTTGTTAAACTTCAAAATTATACATCAAATAGGTTGATCGATAATGGAAGAGGTCAACAAAACCTAACTCCGTCGGTCGAGTCTGTCAGTCATGAGTGTCAGGGACCCTAATAATGTGCAATTTTACGCGGAACAATGCGTATTAAAAGTAAAATTGTTGTACAATGGATTTCCGCAAAGTAACTTCTGAGTCAACCAATTATGGACTTCGGCTACTTATGCTCGTGGTGGGCTCAAGTCAATAGTGAAACCGTTTTTGGTAGAAGCAACCCATACCTTTTGCTCGACCCAGAGACCAGCTTGGGGTACTCCTTCCGAGAATAGTGTAAGAATAAAACTACTGTAAGAATTCGAGTACACTCAGTGAGTTGTCTGCAGACGCGATTTTATGATGTCTATCATAGTACGCCTTTATTCGTTGGTGTAATAGAATCTCAGGGACCCCATTTCATTTTTACGGGTCTCACGCGACTTTATTGGATTAAAATGTCTCTCCGATGTTACTTCGGAACTCTTGATGGTCCAAATATTTGTGCGATACCGAAATTGTCGGACAGTTCTAAGCAAATGAAACGGTAATATAAATAACAAAAAATACGCACTTATAGTTGTTTAATCGGAGAGGGCTAGCAGGGGCATAACTTTAAGAAATGCTTTTTTTGCCCATCAGCTATAAGTACGTGGTAAAATTTAACATTGTAAAAATGTTGATCACGTTACTACATAAGTAACATAATAAAGCCCTGTGATATTACTTAAACTATTAAATTAAATAAATTAATCAGATAAATTGTTCTAGGTACGTTGTTAATTAAGTCTTATTATTTTACGAATGAATTTGAAAGGATACAATAAAGAGCGGGTGTAAGTACTGAGTAGGTACAATTAAATAAATAAATAGTATTAGGTACTTACAATTATATATATTCTTAAACAAAAAAAAATGTCGTTTTAAATTGATTGTCGTTTTCTGGTGACCTGTAACACAGGTTTTTTATAAACCTACATCAGGCACCAGTCTCTCACAATGGTGCAACCACATTTGTGAACAGAGAATAAATGATTTATTTATTAACTTTTAACTTTTTAGTAATTAATCTCTCGTATCAATTTGGCCATTGAATTTTATTTCATTCAGCGTCTACGTAAAGTATTTGAAAATTGTTAGTTCCTCATAATAATTGGTCTCCGTTTTTACCATTTATGTTTTTAATTCAAAACTATTAAACTGAAATTGATTATTCTATTATGAAATATGAATAGACTCATTTCTGCCAAGAAATTTGTCGTGAACTCGCCTTTCCCCTTAACTGGCGACAAAGGTAAACCTTACTGTGGCTACGAAACCCTACACCCCGTTTACATTCAATTCCGTAATGGCGCCTATAGACCCGTTTAGAAGGAGGCGGGATCGCCCACGACTAATGGTTTGCTGAATTTACTTCGCCTGGCCTGTCTTGTGTTTATGTGACTAAGTACCGACCATAGGGCATGTAATTTCATGGATTTGTAGTTTAGAATTTTATTATTATTGAAATATATATAATCAGGTATGTCTGTCATATATGATTGAAGCCTTGACCTTCATATTAAGGCATAAAATAAAGTTACGCCGCACCTCGTCAAATCAATGCTCGTGTTGTGTGTGAATATCGTTGTAGTCTAAACAGGCCATCAGAGGAAGTGAGCGAGTGTAATCCAGATAGCTTCATCCGGTTAAAATTTTCATAGAGCAGCTATGTTACGTAAACTTCTCTGTAAAAGGTTAAATATTTACACAGGAAGGTATTTAAAATTACTCTGCGTGCGATTTGAAACTAATCTGTAGGTAAGTACTCAGGATTAGGTTAGTTTTGCGGGCATTTCGTTGTTTTTAGCACGAGTTGTTAATGTCTCCCCATGATATCAGGTCAGTAATATTTAGTTCCCTTATTACAGTAAAGTGTAGAAATATCGCTACTTGCCCGTTGCGTCTGCTCCTTGGAATAAAGAATGGGCTGTAAGCGGAGCATTTCTATTCAAAGGCGAAGAAAAAACCTTTTACAAAGCAGAAGTAGTAGACGAAATATGAATAATAAATACATGGCAAGGAAGTACTCAAGAAAATATCTCTTAACACCGGATTAAAACAAATAAAACGCTGCTCTTCCAGTGGTATAAATAAAACTCAAATTGTAGAGTCGCTTCATTCAACATTTACCAATTGTATTCTTAGGCCCAGTGCACTTCAGCGGACGGCACAGAATAGACTGTTACTTAACCAATCGTAACAGGGTTTTAATTTCAATGCATCCAGTTTTTTTTTACCAGAACGGTGCCACGTTTGAGTGGTCTAACATTGATACTTGATAGCTCTGATAGTCGCTGTATATCTTTCCGACCTGCTCTTCTTTCTTTAAAATTATGGCCACCCAGGTTTATAGGTATTTCGCCAGTGTCAAATAACGAATAGCAAAACAAACACATTTAATGACAATACAATACAAAACTGTGACCGTCCACTTTGGAATACCAAAATGGAGGGCCTCTCCGACCTCGCGATGATTTGTATTTATAGTGACACTTGCACACGTGACAGATGACATCAGTCCAGTCGAATCAAGCGACATCTGGCGAGCAGAAGTAGAAATTAATGTAATACACTTTGTTTCAATTGTTTTGTGTAGAACTACATGAAGTTTCGCTTGTTACAACATTACATGCGACATACTTAACGTTATCAACTGTAAGTTCGGGACTACCCTCAAACTGCAGTGCACAAAGTTTATTGTGAAGGAGAACTCAAGCACGACGCTATCCACTTGACCAGTACAACGGAAGGCAGTGTTAAATAAATAAACGATGCCTCCAATGTCCAGAATTGGCATTGAGACAATTGTTTTATTGCATAATTACTTAACCAGTTTTTTTAGGATACTAGTCCTGCCACACCCTCCCATCACTGATACCAGGATCGACAATGGTGACCAATGATGACATCGAGGTTTGACCCTGGACATGTCTCGGGGAAAAGTTAAATTGCTTATGTTACTTAAGCTATGTCTTACAATTATTCCCATTGAAATAATTTTCAAATTAACATTTAAAATTGGCAAAAATACATGCGATAAAAGTTCCAAGAACAGTACTAGCTGGTCATAAATAACATTCATATTTGGGTAGTTTTAGCAAACTTTAACAGCGAGCTTTTAAAAGCGTCTTTGTTGGCTAACACTGTAGATAAATTAACCGTAAAGGTGCACTGTGCTAGCCATATCAATAGTACATTGTTACACGAGTGGTGAAAGTCTTTCACCCGAGGTAAACACTGTGCTTTTCATTACGAATACAAGGAAAGTAAAAATAAAAACAGGAATTGGGTAAAGAAATAATACAAGGAAGTATGAACAATACTCTACAACTCGAAAAAAAAAATAAAGATCGGATTGCCGCCTATTTTGTTTTTTTTTTCGTTGACCGGCTAACTTCATTATTTAGCCATTATTTTTCATTGTCATCTTTAAATATTTTGCCCAAATCTATGTTATTTTAAAGAAATTGTTGAAACTAAATTATAATGAAGTCATTTAAAAATATATATTATTTAATTAATACTTAACTTTATGTTATTTCAATTTTACATCGTGCTGTAATTGAGTGACTGTAGAAAAAGTTTGAACATGGTTCCATAGAAATGTGAAAATGGAAGTAGTTTTTTTTATAATTTGACAGCTGAAAACGATTCTCCCGGGCCGCAAAAGTATTACTTTCAACCCGCTTCTTAGGCAACTTCAGACCTACTTTCAGAGTATGAGTAATGAAAAGTATATTTTTGTTGAAAAAGCCGGCAGTTTGAAACTACTACTTACGCATGTACTAATACGTGTATCTTAAAAACTACATTAAACATAGATCCAAAATACATACATGTACAAGTACAGTACGAGGCTACAGGCCGATAGTGAGAAAAACAACCATCATGTTTTAAAAGCCTTCTTTGCACTACATTGGGTCATCGAATTTGATAATAAAAAAATAGAGTGGCAAGCCATAGAGAGCGGTGATGCGCTACCAACAGTTAATTGATAGAGCACATTGATATTTATGGCATATGAGCGCGGAATTGAATTTATGGCGTTGCATTAGCTCCGTACGGCAACGGAATGGGGAAATGTGATTTGTTCTGCGCACACTCGGCTTAACTCAATTCGAAATTCTGCCTTTGCCGAGTTAAATAGGATGTCTGGCATCACATATTTAATGCTAAACCAATTTACTTACATTGAAATAACACTATTTTACGGATTTTATCGCGTTTATTTACTTTTTTATGTTCCCGACGATTCCGACGATCCGACGTTGAAACAGCTAGAATTGTTTATTTTAGTTATTTCCATAGCGTTATGTCATATGGCATACTGCTCTGGGGATGCTCTGCTGACTTAAACTGCATTTTTGTTCTGCAGAAAAGAGCTATACAAGCTATTTACGATCTAGCTCCAAGAATCTCCATCAGATAAAAATTTAAAGAAATAAATATTCTAACTGTTGTGTCACAATTTATCTATGAAAATCTCATGTACGTTAAAAAATGCTAATAATTTTGAGAAAAGGAGCGACGCTCATTCTATTAATACACGGAATAAGCACAAGCTATCCGTACATGTAACTCGTCTCCACAGAATAAGTCATTCTTTTATGGGGCAATGTATACGTTTTTACAATAAGCTTCCCAATGAAATCCGAGATTTACCTATCAATAAGTTTAAAACCCTAATTAAAACTAAACTTAGTGCAAAGGGTTATTACAAAATCTCGGATTATTTGGATGATAAATCAGTCTGGGACTGAGCAGCTCAAATCTCGACAGTCAATAATAATGTCAAAGCGTAGCGTATCTTGCCCTACTAGTCCGAATTATTTGTAATTCTTGGTAATATCAAAAGGCAACACACTGGAGCTATTATAATATTTATATATCTACCCTTTGTAATTATTGATTATATGCAACTGGCGATAACAAAATATAATGACATGTAAAAAGACAAGCCCGCTGAGTTTCTTGCCGGATCTTCTCAGTCGAGGTCGCGTTCCGATCCGGTTGTAGATATAAGAAAAAAATAATGTAAAGTTGACAATTTGTAAGTGCCCCCGTAGGCCTAAACAAAATAAACGATTTGAATTTGAATTTGAGTATATTTAACACTAACTACAATGCAGCTCAAATTTGAGAGCATTACGATGCCACGACATTATTTAAGTAGAGTTCGAGAATGCCGTTGAAGTTTCAGATCATATATCTTAGTATTTAGTTATTACAATTTGCATCTCAAGTTACATGAATTTGAAACTTCTACTCCCTGCGGGGAATAGTTAAACTCTGAATTATCTCTTTCTGTCACCAGTAATTTTACATTCGAAAGAGGAAGACGAAGCATGGTGTACCTATGCAACCGCTAAACCACGTTTATTAATAAGGGAGCTAGTGTTATATTGTGCGATATTAAAATTATCAATTCAAAGTAACTATCTTATTTTATTAATAAATTTTAAAATGACCCAACCTTTTGTAACTAAATAGTTGA
This sequence comes from Notodonta dromedarius, assembly GCA_905147325.1. NCBI lineage: Eukaryota > Metazoa > Arthropoda > Insecta > Lepidoptera > Notodontidae > Notodonta > Notodonta dromedarius. The sequence goes on along the minus strand of LR990161.1, from coordinate 10,582,721 downwards.
TTTGGAAATAATAAATTACTTTTATCACCGATTTTCGCTTTTGTTTCAGAAGTTTAATTAACTTTGCTTTTCGTTACGACAGAAAATTAATTAAAGCTCTTTTTATTATGAAATTATGATAATAACCGAGCTCTGGAAGCTTAATTATCGCAGGCTGTGTCACAATTCATATAAATTCTAAATAGATAATCTAAGTAATTACATAATATAGGACAACGGTGCACGAGTCTAGCTGTAGCCAATACATACATACATACATACGAGGTAAACTAGCTGGACCAGGGTAGTAAGTGACAACCACTTCAAGAAGATCAGCATAAAGTAGCTATGTTTCTTACAATAAGTAAGAGAGCCGAAAGAACAATCCCCCACCCTTTCCCCTGCCTCTGTCCCACTCCTCTCCATGGGGTAACATGTTGTTACATAAAAAAAAAACCAATGACGAAAAAATGTCCAATCGTGTTCTGATTACTCAACCTACAAAATATGATCTTTGCATCGGGTCTAATTCGTTGCTCGTCGAAGAGATATTTAAAAATGGAACACTCATGGGTCCGGGTTGGGGGTTTTATTGGTTCCTCGCGGGAGGGGGTGGGGTTGTTTAACGATCAAGGTATAGGTCGAAAGGTTGCCTTACATCGTAAAATTGAGATAGATCGGACTGATCCATGTTATTTGCTTTGGAATTAAAAGATTTATGGTTATTTGTAGGTTGGTGGCATTTTGTTAGTTGACCGGCCGCCGAACGATGGAAGTCAAAAGTTTCGTGCCTTTTAAATGAATGGACTGATTTCAAGACGAATTTTTGGTTTCATAACCGGTATCGCTGGTAACAGTTTTCGAGATTTGCGGGGGTTTTTTAAATAAATTCACAAACGGAACTATTATATCAATTATTAATAAATAAGAACATTCTTGACAAAAACAAGTAGAGAGAAACAGGATACAGGCCTTTGTTAGCTGAATCAAAAAATAATAAATTTACGTCACTTGATAGTATTGTATTTACTAGCACCCTCTATTGACAAAAATATAAATACTATATTGTTTATTACTCCCGTCGAAGGATGTAGTTTGTGTCTAGAAGTTACCTAATGTTAGGCATAAGATAATATGAAAAATACTGTACGGAAATTCACATTTAAATTGTGTTCGCTCATATAGTTAATAAGGAGCGTTAATTACGAAGAGATAACGTGAGGCAGTAACACGCCCAAATTGCGACAACTTTCTGAATAGGGACCTTGTATTTGTCATAATTAAACTGACATAGAGAAAACATAATGTTTATTATCTTAATGTTGTTTAAAGTTAAGTACGAAAATTGTGAAATAGTAGGTAAGTCCATATTTAGTTACTAGCTCAGTTTTATAAAATATTCTGGATATCTTATTTTGCTATTTACATTATGATGTACTAGCAAAATGGCTGTATACATTTTTATATAGGTAACAAGTCGGGAAACAAGCCTACCACCCGCCTGATGTTAAGCAGTTACCATAGCCTATAGACGCTTACAATACGAAAGGCATTGCTCTCACGTTGGCACATTTAAGAGGAGTATGATTGAGGGAGAAGAAGGGGGGCTGGGCTTCCGGCTCGTACGATGAGCGTACGAAACCCAGCTATAACAGTGTCTTAACGCTTGTCTTCCGTGAGAGAGTGGTACTGCCCCGATTACACCAGTCCACATATGGGCTGTAGCCAATTGCCTCCAGCCCAACTCTACCACCATCAAAACATGACACAGAATTGTTAAACCTAATAAAGTTCCACGTATTTTAATTGTAGCGCTACATTTGAGAAGACAGTTTCTCACATCCCTACTTTTAACTAAACAAACGAAGCGCTAAAACTCCAAAATTTAACTTCACTCGGCGCCGTTTGCTCGCTCTCCATGGGCACGTAGTGTTGGGACACGCCGGGATCTACGGAAACGGGACCGAGTTAATTACAGGGGTCGATGGTAATTAGTTTCCCGGGCGGCGGCGGGACGCTATCGGAACAATTACCTGCCGTTCCCGCGCCCTCGCGCCCGCTATTGTTTCTATATGTCTCTTCTCATCAAACTGGTATAACATCAAAATGTGTATGTTCGTAGAATTGAATTTGGGGTCTCATGTTTTCGGTCAAGGGCGTTTTACGGATATTAAATTTAATATGAGTCTTGAGTGTTGTGATAAATTACCAAAATATTCTGCTATAGTCTACAGCAGTATCATCTAATAATCTGTGAGCTATAGATTACTAGATTTTTGGTGACTTGTAATAGGTATAGGTTTATCACCTTACTAGCTCTTAAAGAGTAGCATATCCCATATTTAAGATTTGCATATTTGTAATTTGTACCATGTTAGAATGTTCGATCGCAAGTAATATATTTGAATATATATTACAAGATTTAAATGAAACTTGAACGTTTATTTTAAAGGAGAGCTGAAAGCTCAATTCGTATCTACTTTTTATTTTACTATACACAACTGTATTCAAAACAATTCCTACGCTTATGAAACTGGGAAAACTCTGAGAAGCCGGACGTCAATTCTCATTGAGGCTGAATTTAAAAATACCTTTGCGAGGCCCGCCCAAGCCGCTTCAAAAGGCAACACAAAATGGCCTCATTATTCTTGTGCAGCAAACGGTGGATCGGACAATCTTTTAGATTTCCTTTCTCACAAACTCGTTTTATTAGGTTCTTGTTACGGCGGCGCAATCCGATTGTAACAAATCGTGTTTCCGTGACATTAATACTTGAAATCGCCAACACTCCCACTCCTAATGTATTATTTTACAGACTGTGACCCACTTGAAAGGTTAACAAGCAATTTGCAGTTGGCATACCATTGGTAAATGCTCGGATACAACTGGTTGCAGCACTTACCTTTGTGGGGCAAAGCTTAAAGCGGTGTTTTCACAAAGTGCCCGAGGAAACCCGCGGCAATTTGCTTTAACGACCGAATTCATTCAAGAGAAAAGAGGTCTCGCGAATCTAGACGCAAATTCTGAAGTGGCGCTGTGTGAATTTTGCAGTGGGTTATTTAATGTGTCAGTAAATGGGTGTAGATCGTTAGAAGACAGTACCACGAGAGTTCCTGACTGAAGTTACTAAATAATTTTTAAAACATTCGAGCAATGGTTGTACTGAAATTATTTTTATCATTAACTAGCTGTGCCCGCGACTTCGTCCGCGTGGAATTTAATTGACAAAGTTTCATACAAACTTTCATCCCCTATTTTATCCTCTTGGGGGTAGAATTAATCAAAATCCTTTCTTAGCGGATGCCTACGTCATAACATCTACCTGGATATCAAATTTCAGCCCGATCCGTCCAGTGGTTTGGGCTGTGCGTTGATAGATCACTATGTCAGTCAGTCAGTCAGTCAGTCACCTTTGAGTTATATATAATAGATATAGTGACACGCCTGCAGCTTGCTGCGTGTGCATTATCGTGGGACTTGAAGATGTTCTTGTTGCGTCTGTTCTTGAATGCGTTCAATATGGTTGCTTCTACAGCACTCTTAGGAAGCCTGTTCCATTCTGAAACAACCCGATTTGGCAGAAAATGCTTTATTGGGTTTCCATTTATACTCATGGAGCATAGTTTAAGTCTAAAGCTTTGAGGGTCTTTACATTGTGTTTACTTTCATTCATGGTGTAAAGTTAGTCGAGATCGAGACATCATAGAAGCCTACAAGTATTTTGCATATTTCAATTAAACTGCCCCTCTTTCTACGGTATTCCAGTGTAGTGAGCCCTAGATAATGAAGTTGTAGAATTTATTTCGAAGCCTTGTGAACATTTTAGTGGCTCTCCGTTGTACTTTGTAAGGTGTTATTCGAACACAACCAAAAAGAATGACGAGCGAAATGGCAGCCCTATTAGCGCAGGGTTGCGAGTAGCTCGTGCAGTCGGCCTGGACGCGTCGGCCGACATTCGTCGACGTTCAATTTAGTCTTTGCCACACGTCCTTCGAATCCCGTGTGTGACAATTTTTCTCTGTCAGCTTCAATGTATGCCCACCCAGCGCCAACTTTGTCTTTGTTGGGAATAGTGCAGCGCATTTTTAACATCTACAGTTTTATTTATTTGTGCTTGGATTTTGTTTTGTATGAAAATCGTGGCAGACACAAGCGAAGATTTGTTATAGTTCTGTGTTTTAACTATTTTTCTCTAAATGTCTGGCTATCTATAGTGTTCGCTTTGTGTCTTGTTACCCGCAGCTCGATTAGTCTAATTAAGATCCGTGGTTCATTACAACTGGTCTTCAATTAGCTGTATAACAATCTTTCTGCTGTGGCAATCAGCCCATACAGTAATTTTTGTCTCCCGCTTTCCAACGGAAGAAAGTGGATAATTGTCTTCCACCTTCTCCTATACCTTTTTTGCGATGCAATACGTGCGGGTTCCAAGATAATTTAACTTTTCCCCGGCACTCGTCGAGAATCGAACCCCGACGTCATCATTAGTCACCATTGTCGATCCTGGCAACAGTGGTGGGAGTGTGTGGCTGACTAGTCCCATTTCCCGTAGGAAGTTAAATTATGTACGTTCTGTTTGCCAATCATTTCTTGAAAACTTTGCCAGGATCACTTTCGTATTATAATGAAAGAAAGAAAGAAAAAGGAACCCCTTGTAAAAATGATAACACCCCCTTACTTTAATTTCAACTTGCATTCGTACTATACAGCTCTGCAAGCGTTCGTCAGTCCTAATTCAATTCTGCTGCTCAAATCAACTTTGATTCCGGAAATAGCTACCTGCTAACGGTTATGGAGACGGGTCCAAATTCTGTATTTAATTCTGCATCTACGTGTGTTTCTTGGAATATAGTCATTAATAAAAATAGTGAAAAGATTTTATGAGGACAGAAAACTTGGATTTTTCATTCAATTCTATATCGTAAAATGTGAATGGGTTCCCCTGATTAAGCAGCGCTTTTCTTAGATTAGATGTATGTTAGTATTTTATTACTGTGTTTTAAAAATAAATTTTATTATGAATACAGTAGAAACAAAGATATCAAATATTATTTAATATTATTCTTGTGAAATTAAGAGCTGCGGCATTTTTATCTCAACATCGAGTAATAGTCATAATTCACCCACTTCTCCTCTGCAACGAGAACGTATTTTCTTCGCTCATTACGAGATTAGAGTCGGGTTAGTAAAGATTGTCGCAATTTTACGATACGATCGTAATACTAGAGTAAGCGGAGAGAGTCGGCACTCACTAGAATAGCGTCGGATGAGAGTACTTCTTTAATCTGATTGGAAGCTATGAACCGGACACGTGATGAAATAATGTGAGTAATTAGATAATTGGGATTCGGTTTTCAGGGTTAAATGAAGTTGCCTCTATTTTTTTTTTTCTGCAAAATGGGCTTTGTAACATTGGTATTTTATTTATTTAACTTTCAAGATTATTGTGCATCGGATAAGAATTACCTAAGTGGGTTTATTTATTTATCTTGCCGTTGGATAGAGTTAATAATTACAGATTAATTAACGGTGCGAACTTGAGATAAGCTTTTATGACACAACCGTTCGTAACGTTTTTTTCGGTTCTATTCAAAAACGGATAATAATACTAAACTCTTGATAAAGTATGTATACGGCGTTACATTCAATAACACATTTAACTATATTTAGACACAAATTATCTGCAACACGAATATAACCGATATGTACCTATACTTATCATTTAACCAAAACATTAATCTTAGTTATTAACTCGACACAGAATGATTTATGGTCATGTTAAAATCAACTATCATTCCCTTTGTAAGTTTTCGCCCACAAACATATTGTGGACAAGCCTAGTAATGGTAACACATCGCCTCGAGGCCTTCACCTCGGATAATGTATTAGCCTTTCTGCATTATTACTTTCACACGATGTTTCGCCTGAGTCTTCGTAGCGCTCTGTTAGATGCAAACAAATTGTTCTGGTAGATAAGTACGGAAAGAAAACTGAAGAAAATTAACATATTTGCGCAGTGCAACTTGTAATTGAAGTTCTAATTTAAGATGTATGAATGCATAGGTATAGGGTAGGTATATAGTCGGTACAAATGTTAGCAAACAATAGTTTGTGTTTCAAATTCTAAGAATTATAATAAAACTTAAAAATAAAAAATAGCCATTTGCAATATTGAAATTTGATTACATTGAAAACAAAACGAAAATCCCGTGCCCAGGAGTGGGACGTCAAAAGGGCTAAATTATTTATTACTATATTTTTATATACTTAAGGCAACAAAAGTTGAAGGGTATAAACGCCATGATAGAGGTAGGATTACAGTCTCGAATAACTCAGTATGAAAATTGTAAACCTCGCGGGTGTAAGAAAAAGATAAAAGGATCTGGACTTACTTTTACCGGGCCATATTTCAAAAACGCCTGAAAAGGGGCGGAGGGATGTAAAATAAATAAATAACAGAATTATTTTTTAATATTATATTGGTAGGTATATTCTCGTCACAACTTATGAAATCATAAGTTTATTGGTAAATAAACATAGTTATGCGGGTAATGTATTGCATTTTCTTTTAATTAAACTAATTAGTCTTAAATTGCTGCCAATAAAATATGAAATCACAATGATAACATGTTTGTTAAGTGGTGAAACAGTTAGTTTTAGAATAAGACCATATTAAAATCTCCCATACAATTTTGGTTATCACACGAACAAAACCTTTTCCTCCCGTTTTCCGGGTATCATTTGCATTTCTCTTGACGCAAAGCAATCCTGACTTTAAACACAGCATTATGGACGGATTACCTTTTGTTTTGCTGCATTGTTTGTGCCGACTTTTGGGTATCCTGGACTTTCATCTTGCGTTCCAATTGGATGATATCTCGGGATTTATGCAGCGAGCGGACTTGATGAATTCAGACTCTTGAGGTTATTTGCTGTATCATCTTATGGTGGGGACAAGCGAAACAACGAGTATTCAAACATGTGTTTTATTTACGATTCAGTGTTGGTATATCACCGCCTTTAGATTGTTCCCACTAACTGTAGGGCATTATATTTTTACATCTTCATCTCGTCAGTCGTAAGATTATGCATAGTCGTCACCGCTGCCCAGAGGAGTGAGTGGGATTAATGTTACTGCTCATGCTTTTAGCTAAAAGTCTAGTGTAGATATTATAAAAGCAAGAGCTTACAGAGTCCTCATATTATACAGTATACATACAGGATGTATAAACAGTAATATAAATAATAATTTAGGCGCATTTACTGTAGCTGATATGTAGTTTCTAGCTAGTGAAGGCAGACTATTCGTAACTATCATGTTTTCTGAGTAACCCACCTTTGAATATTTTCCGTCCACTGGCCTAGGGAACAGTAGTACGGCGGGAGTACAATTTTGAAAAAAAAAATTGCAAAAACATGCATAGTAATCATTTGAGTAATCATTTTAAATTTCCTAAATATTCTAAGTATTATTTCGGATTTTTGGAATAACCTATGTGATTTTATTGCATATTTGATTTGCGAAACAAATCCTAGTTTCAAAAACACACGTCAAACAATGCATGTGAACTTGTTGAAAAAGGGAACACGTAATTATGTAGATACCGAACTCTGCATATTTTGAAGTTGATTAAATATTCTCAATAAAATAGTCAAACAATTCGTATGCAAATATTATTTTATGATTTAAAGTTGTCGTTCAGAGACCTTACGTTTTTAACGGACGATAAAACGTGAAATATTCTTTGTAAGGTAAATTGAATTGATGAAATATGCGTGCACATTTCTGCTCTACATAAAGGTGATGAGAAATTTGGTATTCCAATTCCACAGTTTTATTGTTAACGCATAATATACCGCCTTTTTTCTTTTGATGTTTGGTTAACCTGGATTTCCAAAAAATATGTTTATATTTAAGTTTCAGACGAAAAGGTTTACGTAGATAGAGTATAGACACTAGCTTGACCAGTAAAAGAAATACAAAATAGCATGTATTCAGATTTTTTTTCTAAGATTTCCTGATCGCTGATTGCTACCTGCGATTGGCAGCGTACCAATGTCTTATCATATAAAAATAATAATTTTATTTATGAGGTGTACTTAAAACTTTTTTTCATTACTCATACACTGAAAGTAGGTCTGAAGTTGCCTGAGGAGCGGGTTGAAAGTAATACTTTTCTGGCCCGGGAGAATCACTTTCAACTGACAGCTGTCAAATTATAAAAAAAAAAAACTAGTTCCATTTCTATGGAACCATGTTCAAACTTTTTCTACAGTCACTCAATTACAGCACGATGTAAAATTGAAATAACATAAAGTTGAGTATTAAATAAAGAATATATACTTTTAAATGACTTAATTATAATTTAGTTTCAACAATTTCTTTAAAATAACATAGATTTGGTCAAAATATTTAAAAATGAAAATTAAAAATACTGGCTAAATAATGAAGTTGGCCGGCCAACGAAAAAAAACAAAATAGGCGGCAATCCGATCTTTTTTTTTTTTCGAGTTGTAGAGTATTGTTCATACTTCCTTGTATTATTTCTTTAGCCAATTCCTGTTTTTATTTTTATTTTCCTTGTATTCGTAATGAAAAGCACAGTGTTTACCTCGGGTGAAAGACTTATTTTGTCCCTCGAACTATTAGCGCCCTCGCTACGCTCGGGCGCCAAACCCCGTCTCGGGAAAAATAAGTCACTTTCACCACTCGTGTAACAATGTACTATTGAAACACACAAGGAAATCTAAAAAAGAACATTGGATATTTAGTATTACTTTTGGTAGCTTCACTCACTATATAGTTATATACGCCCTCCGACCAAGTTATTATTTTCGTCTGAGGTTTAAGTAAAAACCAATAGATCATTTTTTGAACCTTTTTTTCCTTCGCTCGTGCCAATTTCCATGCTAGCTCGCTCGCTTACTTCCACATTACAACAGTAGAATAGCATAAAATATAAGCAATTTCAAAATAATTTCACAGACAAACATAGTGTATAAGTTGACCGTGGCTATCTAGTCGGACATAAATAACTTTGAGGACAAGCATCTCGAGTCGTTTGTGTCGGTTCCGCCTTGCAGTTGGGGCTGGCATTTACATTGTGTAGGTACCTAATTAGAATGCATAGAGCTATCCCTCGTGAGACATACGCCGGAATTTGTTTGTGGCTTTGTACTCGTATTGGGACATATTTTTGAATACCATATTATAGTTATACGAGTTTAGTATTTTGTGTTTTCTGCCATATACCGTGGCCGATAATGCAAATTACATCTCTACTCATTGGTGTATTGTAGATAGAATGATAACAGGGGCCTAACCACGCTAGCTACTTAAATCGTTATAGAAAATCAAACGCTCGCGATTACTTTTCAAACGCTCCGCTTTTGACGTTTTGCTTTTCTGTTGCTGACACTATACTATATCAATGTCAGTAGAAATCGTGAAGCTCGCGTCAGCAAAATGTCAAAAGCGGAGCGTTTGAAACGTAATCGCGAGCGTTTGCTTTTCTATGACGATTTGAGTAGCTAGCGTGGTTAGGGCCCTGCCACGATGTTGTTCTAAAGAATATTTTCGGCAGTTCCCCAAGACTATTCCTCTAGAAAAGTAAGGAACAAATACATATAACACAAAATAGTTTTAATCCGAGCAGTCTGTGTTCCATTTCACCGTTCAGTTGTAAAGTTAGTAAGTTCCGAGATAAAAATTGCTATGTTTCCGTCTGCAGAGACGAGTTCTGGGGAGAACACCTCCCATTCCATTTCCAAGTGAATTGATTTTAAGAGGAAAAACTTCAGTGCGGTAGAGTGCCAAGACAACGTTGCTCCAGTAATCTCGTAGCAGTTCCCCACAAGTTTGTAGACCTCGACCCGATTGCGGGGAAAGCGGGTAATGAGTTGCAAACTTAGAAAATAATACTACGAAGTTTACGTCTACCACAGGTGCCGCAACATAAATTGGATATAGTTATGCAGGAGGGATCCACCCTCACATAGTTGTGAAGACCAAAACCAACCCTAGGGAAGGTTATAGGTTGGTTTCAGTTTGCAATTTTTTGTTTGCTCCAATTGTGTTCACAATCGTGAAATGAAAACTCCAGGTGTTGCGTTTAGAAATTCGAATAAGCGAGGTCCGTAACGAATTTTATGTGTCCTCTCTGAACCAAGTGCCAGTTGTGTGCTCCTCTAAAGAAACGAAATAAAACGAATGCGTGTTTTTCATCGTGACGGTCTTCCTTTTCATTTTCCTCTAAGCACTAACGATCTTCATTGTCAGTTGTCGATAGGTATTTTGTCGTATATTAAAAGCCAAGCACGCTTTCACATACACAGCCTATATACTGATATTATCAGTATGTTTCTATTGACTGTAATTGCTTACTAAGAAAGGTGTCCGAATTGATTACAGCGTGAAGATAGGGTTGTCTGTATGGAATTCTATGAAAAGAAAGGAGAAAATTCTAATAAAAGAAAATCACCTGTTTAGTAGATGGCCAAAGCACTATAAATCCAGTTATTTTTCGCCATCCACACTCTATAATTTTCCTTTCATTTTCAAAGATGTTTTTCTAACTCGGACCGCCCCGCTTACGCCTCGGCGCTATCATAATATCAAGGTTGAACGCCGTCAAAATATATAAAAAATATCGCAATCTTGTTATGTAATCAAAAGATTGAGTAATAATGGGTACACTGCCCCCGAGGTGGGTGATTACGATCGGAAGGTTAGCACGCGACGACGACGGCTCGAAAGTTATATCGTAGATAATGTTAGCGAGAAACCCACCCTCAGCCCTTCGCAACAAGCTGGATGTTTCGTAAAAAGGTGAAGAGTGATTGATTGCTCAATAGATGGTGAGCGGTTACAGCCTGTAATAATCTTCGATCCCGGACGATTGATGTTTTCAGGAGCCTTTATAAATTATATTGAGTGCCTTTCATGTCACACGAAAATTGGGTGTATAGGTTTTTAATATACATACGTTATTACAATCATTATATGCGTTAAATCAGCGCTAAGTCATACGAGTTCCAAACCTATGATGTTCTAGTGCTAAACTAAGCAATTGCTTGTATTACAGGTATTTGGGAATGTACTGGAAAAATCACCACGACCGAGTAAATTTCTGAAATCTGTTCTGAGAATTATTGTGAAAATCTTTTAGGTTGTAGGAATATGGGGCTTCTGTTTATCTACTAAGATAAGAGGAATGGGAATGCTCCAAAAATAACCTACTTCAAAGGTTATTTTAATCTTTCCATTTTTATACTCCATTCCAGAAATATCTGCTCAGAACAAACGATACACCCGGAAGTTGTTTAAAAACATCCACAATTATCTGCCAAGTGCCCCGGGGCTGGGAAATAAAACAAATAGAGTTTCCAAAGAGGAATGTTCTTTTTTGAAGTATTTACGTGACTTCCCCATTCATTGCGAGATCATTTTGGACGGATGTAAAGTTCTTCAGCGTCACAGTTCGTTTTGAGATGTCCTTTCATTCTGGCCACGTTTCCGCTGCCAACTAATGGCTTATTTTGAACTTAGACCCCGGAAATGAGGGAAAATGCGTCCTTTATATATATCGCAGTGTTCTTTTGGTTATGAATAATGAGGAGTATACATAATGGTTAATTTAGCTCATCATGTTGGAACATGGTTATCAGATGCACTGCATTACACCCATAAATTACGGTTTGGTTGTTATTTGAATTTCATCCTCACACACATAATAAAAACATGATTTAAAAAAGCGTATAAAGAAATTTGACCACAAAACAAATGAAAAATGCGCAAGGGTTTACTCATTACAAATAAACAATGTAATTGTTAGCGTTACTTAGCCGTGGCGACGACCGCACGGCCACAGATTACCCAACTCCAATCGTCTCGACTGGCGCTAGACTTTTAACTGCAAGACGGATTGGCAGGACAAAGGAGAAACTTGTATATAGGTACTGGCAATGTTTACCTGGATACTGTACGTTTTAAAAACCCCTGTGCTTTTAGAGTCGAAAAAAATATTAGGGTGTACCTACTAAATTTACTTCCGAATTTTTTATTTGCTTTTTTTGTTTCAAGTGTTCGGTACCTCAAAAGGAAAATTAACTGGTGTAAAATAAATCGGCGTCCCAAAATTGTAATAATATACTCATTACTATAGTCAAACTTCCAGTTACGCCTACATAATCAACGTTTTGTAGGTATATATTTAAACGGTTTTAATCAGCATTATAATAGTTAATTATAATAATCAATAACCCAGATAAACATTGTGTTATCAAATAACTGTGGGTAAGTAGGTACCTACTATAATATACCTAGTAATGTAACAAGTTTTTCCCGTTAGTCCGTTTGTGCTGGATAATTAAGGAATAATCCACCGAATGAAGTTATTATGTTCATTGTCAGCGCGGGCAGGTATAGCTCTTGCTATAATTTAATGTAATTTATAAAAATATCTCAAAGAATACCGTGTATCATTATTATGTATGTTGGTATGTGATTTTTATCCTTTCACTGCAACATAAATAATAATAATAATAAATTTCGCCAGACTGAAACACCAACTGTATGGTCCCAAACTAAGCAACGCTTGTACTATGGGTACAGTATAATGGACTGGGGATGATCCCAGTGACACCCAGACCAGGGCAAATTACGACAAGGCAATTTCCGAACTTTGCCCCGGTGGGAATCGAACCCGCAACCACAATGTGCAGTGAGCCGAGCTGCCTACGCTCGAACCACTGCGCCAAGCGGTCGTCAAAACCGTTACTTTAGAAGTTTAGACCTTGCTTGATATATATCTATATTTTAAGTTGTTCGTTTTGTTATTTAACTAAACCATGACCACTCAACATTGTGATTTGCTCAGGGCATTAAATAAATATGTACCTACTTAAAATAACTTATTTACATCCCGCTTGCTTTAATGGAATCTGTGATTTGGTCATAAACGCTGCGACATACATACAAACGTTATTTTATTTGTGTAGATATAATACATGCGGCACTTAATTAATTTTGGTAATGAAACCGATGGTACGATAAACATTTTTAATTCAAATTATGTACTACTATTATTGTGTTATTTTAATTCGTGAACAGTACAAAGGAAGTCGTTTATGACTCGAATCACAAAAGATCATGTTGTATTTTGTAAGGTGGGATTCCCTCGTGTTACTGAGTTGTGTGATAAGTGTCGTGTGCGCAGTGTGCCTGGCGGCGGTGCTGCTGGCGTGGTGGCTCATGCCACGCTGGCGGACTCTACAGAACTTCATCAGTATCAACCAAATAGCGACTGGAACGTTGGCCCAATGTATCCATACTATCGATTTGTATATGAGGCTTGAGCGTTCAAGAGACATGACGAGTCGTTATTACGAATTAGTACAGCAAATATATCAAATCTCGCGGCTCTCAATGTCGTGCTTGTCTCTCTTCGCTACAGTATATGCATATATAAAGCTGGTATATCTACACAGACACAGAATAAGCTGCGAGAAAACGATGGCCTTCGTGATGACGTACGGATTGGTGGCTGTTATCAAACTTATATTGCATTTTACCGTTATAATTACTAATGGTTGTGAATATTGCGAAATCAGCCATGAATTATTTGTCCAATCATGTATTACCTGCTTCATGGCAGCGCTAGTATTTCTGTTGTTTCTAAGAATTTGTGTATCTTTGATGCCGTGTGGTTCTACAGTTACAACGTTCAACAGAAACAAGAAACGCGTCTTGGCTGTGGTCGGCCTGGCACTCATGTGCGATGCGTTCGACGTAATAAATTCAATTACGTATCTTGATAGCCATTATTTAGGATATAGCATTTTGCCTATGTATATTGATTTTCGTGTTATAGAGGACATGTTGTCGGTATTACGAATACTACCGCAGACCGTTTTCGTATTATTCAAGAAAACATCGAGAAATCATTTGAATTTTTATTATCGTAGACTAAGGAATCGCATCGCAAATGACATTCAACTTTTAAATGTATTTTGATGAAAACGCGTGATATTCAAGTTATATTATACAGGTCGCTCTAAATGTGTCATAATAAATAATAATAAATAGGTTTTGTAAAAACTGTGTAATACAGAAACTCATTCATCTTTATAAATTATTGTGTCAAAAATATAGAATAAATTACTTTTCCTTGGTCTTGTTTAATTTGTGATGCTAAATATGTATATAAATATTATTTATTTGTTTTAAGTAATATCAACCGAAATGATTTTTTTATACAAGGTGACACATCATGGGTCTACTTTTTTTCAAAACTTAACTTTGTAATTCTAAAACCATCAGCTTTGGAGGGAACTTGAAAAACAAAAGGTGTTATAGGAATACAGCTGTTGACCGATTTCACAAGTCTACAAAACCTTTAGTACTTCAACTGTCCCACAAAGCCGATAGTTTGAGATTTAAAAAGTTAAGTTGCAAAAAAATAGTATACCCTTTTTGTATCACCTAGTATACTATATTAACAATACGAGTATATTAAATATATTATTTATTTTTACTGATTGTACGTTACATACCTATAAGAAATAAGTAACATTTGTACAATGCCTGATTTATACGCGATGCCCGTAACATCTATATATATATAAAAGAACTAGCTGTGCCCCGAGACTTCATCCGCGTAGTATTGGATTATTGGGTTAAAAAGTATCCTATATGTTAATCCCGGTTATAATCTATCCGTGTTCCAAATTTCATCCAAATCCGTTCAGTAGTTTTTGCGTGAAGGAGTAACAAACATACATACATACATACATCCACACTCACAAACTTTCGCATTTATTATATTAGTAGGATTAGTTACACTATTTATAACTCAAGAACGGCTGAACCGATTTAGCTGAAAATTCGTGTGGACGTAGCTTAGAACCAGGAGAAGGTAATAGGATACTTTGTATCCCGTTCCAGTGGAACTTGACATAAAACGTGAAAACGAAATTCCAATTAAAGTTTATGGCCCCATCGACTACCGATGATTCTGCCAACGACAAGTTTATGGGACAGCTGGAATAGCTAGATCGATGTGTCCCAGGTTGCAGCTCGCAATAAGCCGGACCTCCAGTCCCGGCTTCCATGCTGCTGACAAGCATAATCTTTAGAAATACCTTCGTTGCACGATTCTTAAATTAAATGTTCATTTTGCTTTTATATTGCTTCGATATTGTCCTGGTTTTCGATAGGTGTCTAAGTTTTTTACATACTTACAAAGCCATGCGATATGTCGTAGTTTCCTTGTATTTGCAAACATTTATTTTGTTCCGTCTACGTGAACAGGTCTTTTAAAAAGTCTTCCATTTATTTATTTTTACCTTCCACATTAGCAGTCACTCACACCGTTAACCCGGCACCCATAATTTCTATACATTTTATTGTACTTATCCGGATGTCAAATAGATACGGCTATTATCTGTCAAAAATGTTAAGACTGAACGGTGTCTTCTTAGCGAGATTTACCATTAATGTTAATTGGCTATGGTTTTACAAAATAGAACCAACCACAGGTACCTACTGCTGCAGACCAAAACCAACTTTAGATCGAGTGGTTGTAGGTCTGTTTCACTTAGCAAAACTACTATCTACTACTACGTTCGTTTGTAGTTTTTCAGATTGAACATGCGTTACTTTTTTATTAAGCGTTTTCAAAGTTGCATGAAGTGTGCTAAAACATTGCTATTTCAATTGTTTTAATTGGACACATATTGCGCTAATTGGACAAACGGTTCAACGATTTCGGATTTCGTAAAACGGTAGCCGTGGAGAGTTGAGGCAAAATGTGATGAAACAATATTTTACCTTTTCCTGTTGCACTGCATCTGCGCATTAGATATTGATTTTTAGTTAGCCACGCGCACCCAGGAAAAACATGCTATTTACATTTGGGGAACAGGAAAAAATATTTACCAAGGTTGTAAATAAGCATTTACAACCCTTAAAGGGTTTATTGTATACCTAGCTGGTAAACGGAGCGCTGCGTTATTAGAAGCCTTACAGCCACAGAGTTACTGCAATTTCTTGTCTTACAACATTGTATTATTATTTTTTTAAAGAACAAAGTCGGCAGACAAGCATTCGAACTGCCTAATATTAAGCAGTTACCGAAGCCTATAGATGCTAGCAATACCAAAGGCAATGCTCACACGTTTCCGGCCTGAAGGGGAGTGGGGTAGTGGGAAGGGAAAGGAGTGGGAGTGGGGCTTCCGGCTCCCTCACTTATCGTACGAAACGCAACTATAATAGTCACTTTACGCCGATCTTTTTGCCCGTATATGAACAGCCCCTTGTAAGTATGAGCTGTAGACTATTCGTAAGAATTAGGAATAGTAATTTATATCTATACTAGCTGTGCCCCGCGACTTCATCCGCGTAGTATTTTAACTTAGCAAAAATTTCGGGATTATCGGGATAAAAAGTATCCTATATGTTAATCCCGGTTATAATCTATCTGTGTTCCAAATTTCATCCAAATCCGTTCAGTAGTTTTTGCGTGAAGGAGTAACAAACATACATACATACATACATCCACACTCACAAACTTTCGCATTTATAATATTAGTAGGATTATACCTGATTATTTGTATCAAACAGATTTAATAGGATCTAAGCGATATTTTCCGTAGTTTTATTAATGAGAGGACTTTTTAATCTCGGACCGGTTACGTGACAAGTCCCGTGACATCTGTTAGCCATCCATCATACGAGTACAGAGCTGACTCGAGGGAGATCAGGTGATGTTTCTCAGATTAAACCGATCGTATGATGGCAAAGAAAACTGTAGGTAGGTACTACTTCAGCAGCTGCGTACTCTTTTCGAATCGTTATGATGATACCTCGGAAATGTTGGTGATTTTGTTTATGGATTTATGAACTAATTTTTTTTTACTAAATGATAATACATGCTCGAGCGAGAAATCATGATTATATGGAACTAGCTGTGCCCCGCGACTTCATCCGCGTAGTATTGGATTATTGGGTTAAAAAGTATACTATATGTTAATCCCGGTTATAATCTATCTGTGTTCCAAATTTCATCCAAATCCGTTCAGTAGTTTTTGCGTGAAGGAGTAACATACATACATACATACATACATACATACATACATACATCCACACTCACAAACTTTCGCATTTATAATATTAGTAGGATTTTATCGACTCAAACGCTTTCTTGTGCCTATGAAAAAGGAACATCAAGGCATTATTGTTATGCTTCTTTTTTGTAAGTTTTCTTATTTTCAAAGCCTCTAGATCTCGTATTGAAAAATGTTTTTCATTATATCTTTGAAGATAACCCGCGTTCTTCAATATTCCCTTCATAAAGAGCGTTCCTATCAATAGGATTGGAGCAAGTAGCCGAGACACGTTCCGGCTTATTGGCTGTTTAATAAAATTCCCCCGAACGCCTTGAAAGCTTTTCACATGCTCGCATGAACACTCCTCTACGTGGAGGTATTCGCTGGAAATATTGCTCGAGCACTGAATAAAGCGAGGGTAGTCAGGGATCCACTTGTCGTCGTCACTTTTGATCTAGTCGAGCTGCGAGACTCGTGGTGGACGCACGTGTAGCGGATGCGTAGACAACTTTTAAATTATCACCCGTATGAATAAAAAATATTAAAAATTACCGTGTGTGGCTTGCTGTTGCATTCTGATGGGTAAGTTAGAGAAAAGTCATATTTTTTGCCGAATTTACAAAAAAGAGTCCTCAATTCCAACCACTTACTTTTTTTTGAAGATGTATTTGATTATAAGTTGCGATAATTAATTATTCCAGTTTAAAAGCATACCTTGTCCTCCTCTTTTCTATAAATATTTACCCAGTAATATTCTTAATCAATTCAACAATAAATTCCGAGAAACTAATTAAATTTAAAATAATCTTTTCAACGATCTGCTATACTCAAGCGTTCCTATAAATAGCTATATTGAAAACTATTAAAGCTCGCTCCGAGCGAAACGTTGGTTATAAATTGTAGATAACAAGTCTGTAGCTCAACTTTACGGGAGATATTTTGTTGTTAGCCCCGAGGTGACAGTTGATATCGGAAGTTGGTGAGCTCGACATAAAGTTAGCATGCGAAAATCACCTTTAACGCAAAGTAAATAGCGGAGTTTATATTAATTCAATCTCGTTTTATCCCTGTCGAAGAACGGTCTTCATTATGAAAAGATTCATTATATCGTAGACATCTCTTTATGTAGCCGAGCTCTTTGCATAATTGGATAACCCTAGAGAAAGGAATATTTCCTTGAACACAGATCTGGTTTGCATTTCTTTTGTTATATTTTTTGTTTAAAGAGGGGTGATTACAGGTATGTTTTCAATTACCCAGCTGGTAATAAAATAATAATTAAAACTTGATTGAACAGGAACGGATTGTATTAGTAAGTTTGTTTTCTTTTTCATTCTATGGAGGTGACAAAGATAAAACAATTTTTAGCTTTGCGCAAAAGGTTCAATTTAAAACCACTTAATTAATTTAAAATAAATAAATAAATATCGCCAGACGAACACACCAACTGTATGGTCCCAAACTAAGCAACGCTTGTACTATGGGTACCGTACAATGGACTGGGGGCGAACCCAGTGACACCCAGACGAGGGCAAATTACGAAAAGGCCATTTCCGAAATTTACCCTGACGGGAATCGGACCCGCAACCACTCGGTGTAGTGAGCCGAGCGGCCTACGCTCGAACCACTGCGCCAAGCGGTCGTTCAAAGTTCATTTACTTTGTTATTCTTTGTTCGAAAGTATAAAGCTTAAACTTCTGTGCTTTTAAAAGGAGCCTAATGACGGAGACGGTAATAAGCGGTCTTTACCCGACGCCAGGAAGTAGGTTACAAGGTAGGTGCACTAACTAGAGGTCTAAGATTACGTCTTTATGCAAACACTGGTCTTTATTATTAGCTTATTCTTTACTATTTTTCTTAATAGTTTTCGGCGGTAGAGTCAAGTTGTAGCCAATTGATACAGCTCACACGAGGGGTGGCTCAACCAGGGTAGTACCACCCTCTCACAAAAGACCAACGTAAACTTTGAATTGTAGCTGCGTTTCGTACGATGAGTAAGAGAGCCAGCAGTCCTACCGATGCCTATAGATGCTTGCTATACCAAAGGCATTGTTCGCACGTTACCGACCTGAAAGGGAGCATAACAGAGGTGCGGAAAGAGGGTTGGTGTTCCAGCTCTCTCACTCTTCGTACGAAACGGAGCTATTATAGCTACTTTACCCTGGTCTTCTGTGAGAAGTGGTACTACCCTGGACGAGTCTCTCCATGTATGAACTGTACTCAGTTGGCTATAGGCTCTACCACTGTAAACCTACCGTTCATACTCCCCTTCTGGGCCCTAACCACGCTAGCTACGCAAATGGTAATAGAAAAGCAAACGCTCGCAATTACGTTTCAAACGCTCCGCTTTTGACGTTTTGCTGACACGAGCTTCACGATTTCTACTGACATTGATATGGTATAGTGTCAGCAAAACGTCAAAAGCGGAGCGTTTGAAAGGTAATCGCGAGCGTTTGCTTTTCTATTACGATTTGAGAAGCTAACGTGGTTAGGGCCCTGGTCAGCAGCGTGCGAGCAATGCCTTTGGTATCGCAAGCATCTATAGGGTAACTGCTTATCATCAGACAGATTGATAAGCTTGTTTGTAGACTTTGTTCTATAAAAAAAGACTTAGCTTGAGTTACCGCAGTAGATGACCGCATATAAGATCATTCCGGCTTCAGGTCCAACTAGGTCCCACTTTTTTTTAACACATTTAGTGATCTGTGCTCCGCTTGATCAATCCATCAATCTACATCATTACACGGTCTATCTAACATCAATCTCACCGAATTTACGCTTATTACTTCACCAGATTGATCTTCTAAAGTCTAATGGACCGCATGATCACTGGCTTGTTCATATTAACGTTTTGACAAACTCGACAGACTTCGTATTGATAGATACATTAAAATTACAAAGGACTACTGTTAAATTAAATACTTTCGTGGAGACTTTACAGTGTGCAGAGCGTTCACACTTAAAAAACATTTCAGTAAGAAAAAAATCTGATAGAATTTTATTTTCTATAATTGGTTTTAATCTAATTATGAAATGAACCCAACTTATTAATCTATATAAGATTAATTAAGGTTATTTAAAATTTTCAACAAATAAGTAAGTAACAATATAGCATAATACTGTTTACAAATAGAACACATGACGCCGTGCCCTGCAAAACTTGGCAGATTAATAAATAGTTGTGTACCTACTCATGTGTTATGATATTTGTAATTTAATAAAATAGATCGCAAGGTATAATATAAACCGGTTCTCTAAAACAGGCAACTAGCCTTTTTCCTAACATCAACAACGCATATATAAATTACGCGAAAAAGGGCAAACGCTATTACGAGAGAAAAAAGTGAAACAAAACAAGTCTCAAGTTTCGTTATTCTGAAATGGCGGCGACCGGCTTTTTGTCGCCGAGCACTTGAAGTGTCCTTGAGGACATCTTTCACCAAGAATTTCAATCCCAACCCACCTCTTACTAATAATTACACAGCTGCTGCGAAACCAAGTATACAGTAGAAGCTGTTAATGTTTCATTTCCAGGAAATTATTACTTACCTACTGTACAGTCTGACTTCTTCTGTAATTCCATTAATATCTATACATAGACCCTGTGATCTTTATGAGTTTATTCATTTTAGAAACACATTTATGTGTTCTATTAATCACCACTTATTTTGTAACCATCCTACTTATATATAATATAATATTATAAATGCGAAAGTTTGTGAGTGTAGATGTATGTTTGTTACTCCTTCACGCAAAAACTACTGAACGGATTTGGATGAAATTTGAACACAGATAGTTTATAACCGAGATTAACACATAGGGTACTTTTTATCCCGATAATCCCGAAATTTTTGTTAAGTTAAATACTACGCGGACGAAGTCACGGGCATAAACTAGTTGTTTTTTATAAAAGTTTTAAAATAAAATGGATGTACGAGGTTAGTACTCGTACTGCCAGGCGCCGTAATTTTATTCGTTATGTATGCAATTTCAGTAATTACCTCTTGCCTACCTGTAATTTCATTCCTCTAGTTCGTTTTGACGACCGCTTGGCGCAGTGGTTCGAGCGTAGGCCGCTCGGCTCACTGCACCGAGGTGGTTGCGGTTCGATTTCCGCCAGGGTAAATTTCGGGAATGGCCTTTTCGTAATTTGCCCTGGTCTAGGTGTCTCTGGGA
Source organism: Notodonta dromedarius (assembly GCA_905147325.1). Classification (NCBI taxonomy): domain Eukaryota; kingdom Metazoa; phylum Arthropoda; class Insecta; order Lepidoptera; family Notodontidae; genus Notodonta; species Notodonta dromedarius. The sequence goes on along the minus strand of LR990161.1, from coordinate 10,561,460 downwards.
TCGCCCCCAGTTCATTGTACGGTACCCATAGTACAACTTGCTTAGTTTGGGATCATACAGTTAGCGTGTTCGTCTGGCGATATTTATTAATTATTTATTTAGTCGATTGCCTCAGCAATATCGAACCGCTAATCAGTCGACTACCGTCGATCGTTTGCGTTCGACCTTACGAACACGGTTTATCTGCCGATTTTAAGCACGATATCGAATATCGATTGCTTCAAATTGGCTCGTACCGTAGGCGCGAAGCTGGGATTACGTAAGCTCAAGAAAAACACGGCCGTCGAAGGAAATGGGTGGAAATAACCGGGTGCAGGTGACGTGGAACGAGCCGCTTAAGTGTTTCCGGCGGAAAACTATGGAGAGTGTCATTGGAGGGTAATTTCGTTGCGGTTTTGGTGGAGATTTATTACAATGTATATTGAATTGTGAGGGTAATAGAATAGGGCTCTATGAATTTATCATACTAATATTATAAAGAGGTAAACTTTGTTTGTTTGATTGTAATGAATAGGCTCCGAAACTACTGAACCGATTTGAAAAATTCTTTCACTGTTGGGAAGCTACACTATCCCCGGGTGACATAGGCTATAATATATTTAAAAAAAAAATTGGGATCCTTATTAAAACTCGAATAATGTAACCGCAATGTACCCGTGCGAAGCCGGGGCGGGCCGCTATGTAAAATAAAAAGATACCCGTCTGTTTTGTGATCTGGTCGACATCAGTCATGCACTCTTAATACCAACCGTACTTGAGATAAAACCTTTGCTTTAGCCATCGTTTTTAAAAAAAGCGGGGTACAAGTACATACATTTATATTCCAGTTAGGTTTTACTACCTACCATACGTTGGCTGAATCGGTACGGTTAACGAGCTAATCCGAGAATAAAATATTTTATATCAGAAATACAGTAAAATAGTTTTAATAAAACTAGAATGTCTGGCGTTGAACCATCAAAAAGATGATATCAGTAACATTTTGTAGGGAAAGCTTTTTGTATTCTAATTTGTTTTGCAACTTTTTATGTCTCTCATTTTACTATACCTAATATAACTTTTTGTTGTACCCATTTTGCCATTGGTATTTGATCGCAAAGTACCTAATATGCGGTTTAAATTTTTTTAAAGAATTATATCGGCAATCAAGCTTACAATCTGCCTGATATTAAGCAGTTAACTTAGCCTATAGACTTGCAATACCAAAGGCATTGCTCGCACGTTGCTAAACTGAAGGGAAGCATAACAGAGGTGCGGAAAGAGGGTTGGTCTTCCAGCTCTCTCACTCTTCGTACGAAACGGAGCTATTATAGCTACTTTACCCTGGTATTCTGTGGAAGTGGTACTACCCTGGACGCGTCTCTCCATGTAAGAACTGTAGTCAGTTGGATATAGGCTCTACCACTGTAAACATACCTTCCCTACTCCCATACTGGCCCCATACCACGTTAGCTACTTAAACGCAATAGAAAAGCAAACGCGAGTGCTTGCTTGTCCAACGCGAGCGTTTGCTTTTCAAACGCTTGGCCAAATATTTGGTATTCCACTCGCGTCTGATTTGCGAGTGGCTCATACTATGCCATCGAATGGTTGGTAGTTTTTTAAAGATGGTTTATATCCGCTATTGTACATCGTATACCTATACCAAGCACATGCAAACTTCAAAAATCATATTAATACAAAATTACTCCAATGACATTATGCACAAGGCCTCAAAATTTACAAAAAAAAACGAAGTCAGACGGAAGCTCGAGGTCAAACGCTAACAATCGCATACGTGGTACCAAATCAATTTCACTAGAAATCGTGAAGCTCGTGTCAGCCGGTGGTTAGTAGGTTACGGTAAAACGTCAAAAGCGGAGCGTTTGCTTTTCTATTGCGTTTTAAGTAGCTAACGTGGTTGGGGCCGTGGATGCTTACGTTCTTATCTTATTTACGTAACGTTTGCATAGTAGTTCACACCTATATTTACAAACTTTATTAAGAAACATCACAGTGCATGGAAAGCACAGTCAATAGATAAAAGGCGAACTTTATATACTTGATCTCTTACTCGGACAAGTATTGTTAGGGAATACGGCCATTGAAAAACTGGGTTCAGTTACATATAATGTTCAGATTTATATAATTATATCGTGACGCGTTGCAAATAGTCGCCCACCATTTGCATTTTATAAAAGAACGCCGCAAGGTATTATACGTTTGAAGTGGCCGATTTACATACCCACATGCGATGTAAATTATTCAGTTGTAAAATAATTATACTTTCCTTGTTAGATCAGATAGAGGCCTTGAACACGTGGCTCAAGTACGTCCCATTTTCTGTTTCTTTGTTGTGTAAATGAATGTACAATATATCATGTCGTATATTACATCTCGTCAAATAACGCAATATACAAGTAAATCATATTTTTCGGTAGAGTCAAGGGATGCTTGAAAAATACAGAGATTACAATTTTTTTTATTTCTATCAATACCTAAAGTGTCTAGTAGATAGTAGTAGATAGCTCTTCATAAATGCTAAAATGTATAAAACTGTTTTCTATAGCTTGGTATATTTTATATTGAACTATCTTTATATTTATGAACTCAGAGTTTTTTTTCTATCATTAGACATCCTACTCGATACGACAGCCAAACAAAATGTCAGAGATCCCACTTTGTTGGATGCAACATCCGTCATATTTATTATGTTACCGGGACCATAATAACGAATCGATCGACACCTCATTCATCTAAACTGGATAGGTAGTTTAGGCGCTACGGCGGAACATCAAAATGATACATACATATATATACTGCTTAGAACATCACACTTCCCTTTGGTATTGCCGTAAAAATAAAAAAAATAAAAAGCCTTTTATTATTTCTCAATTTCTAAACCCCCGTTTAGGGTAAAGGCCTCCTCCTTTTCGGTCCATTTTTGTCTGTCTTTTGCTATGGTGTGCCATTGGTGTCCAGCTATATCTTTGATGTCGTCGGCCCATCTTCTGAATGGTCTCCCGCGTTGGTATTGCCGTAGTCGGGTATAAATACGTAAGGTCACATAAAAAAAACCATAATAATTCTCATTCAAAATGTATCACTCAGGCCGTCCCTTTCCAAAAAACTTCCTACTCCATGTCACATTATCGTCGTCCGAATAACTTCAACCTGAAACTAGGTGATGAGCTGAAACCGATCCGATGTTAGCATTGTTTCAGGCACACCCAGCGAGCTTATCTCGAACAACAAGAGCCAACTCGATCCGGCCCAAGTTGAATGCGGATTTATCTTGAAAACCAATCACCGGAGTAAACATTGTTCCGCGGCTTGATGATTCTGTTAATACAATTACAGATTCCAATAACTGGTACAACATTTCAGTCGTTTTGTACCGTTATGTGTCATAAATATGTATTTTTTTTCTTTGATTTTGTTATTTTGATTGCTGGTTCGACCCTGTTTATAAAATTTATTGTATTCAACAAATAATTGAATCCCCAAGCAAATAAAATCTCATTATCAAGACAAAATTAGTAAACAATTTTTTTATTAGATTTCGGTATATGGATACGTTAGAGTGTATCGGTAATTATCAGATAGGTACACAAGAGAATACAATTAGTAATAGTAAACTGTAACGTATTCTGCACGAGAGGTTACGAGGGACCGAACTATCATCAAGCGTGAATAAACAATTCCCTAAATCTCTCCTCGCTAAGATCAATTATTGTAATTTACCTGAGATTTGTGCTAAACTTGGCAGACTACACTAACTACTTAAGTCAAGTCAGGTGCTAACTCCAGACGAATATTGGGTCTGCGCCAACTCTCAGATAAATTTGGAATGTTCCCGACATACAATGCATTTTTCAAATTTAACGAGAAAATACAACGTTTTATCTCGAGAGCACTTGGAAAAAATATATAGGGTTTTCCTTTTTAACATTATACACGAAAGTACCTACGTATAGTGACGTTTTTGGTTTGGGATGATACATTATTGCGTTTAAAGTTACTTTACCTAATAAACCAGTAACAAAATAATGATATTATCACACAACATCAAGTCCCTGCCGCGGCCGTAATTCATGACAGAGAGAAGTATTTATAACTCGATCTTGAGATCTAAGAACGAGCTTGGAAATGCCATTCTTATGTCATACCAGTATAAAATACATCCTAAAAGCTTGAGACGGATTTATTGATACGGGCTTTAGTAAGGTCATATGAAGTTTAGTTTAATTTTTAGCTGTAATATTATTTTATTTTAAGTTTACAAAATAGTTTAAAAAAAGAAGCTCAAACGATCTAATCACCGAGAAACATGAAAGAGTGCCGTAATAATTGAACAGTATTGCTTAATTGCGCTGATGAACGAACCATTTAGTATTCGAAACGCGGTGCCCTTTCAATTTCGCCACGGTAAAGTACAGAGCCCGCCCAACGAGGGAGGGCAGAAATTGAATGATCACGATAAAATTTATTCACAAAAGCACCCTTTTCAATAAAGGCCCCAGACAAACATTTGTAGTGGGATGAAAGGGAATAGTTTGCCATTATGCGAGCGAACTTATCTAAAGCTTGTAGGTAATAGATAGATATCATCTTTTTATATTAATAACTAGTTTCTGCCCGCGACTTCGTCCGCGTAGACTTAAGTAAAGTGTTCTATGTGTTAATCCAGGTTATAAACTATCTGTGTTCCAAATTTCATCCAAATCCGTTGAGTAGTTTTTGCGTGAAAGAGTAACAAACATACATCCACACTCACAAACTTTCGCATTTATAATATTAGTAGGATTGTATCTACCGAATTTTATCAGCAAGTCATGTAGCGGCGGTGCTTTTAGATTTATGTTTGTATAGTCTTCATTCAGCACAACAGTAAAATTATAACATTATTTTAATATACGACATTAATTTTGATACACAAAACAATTTTACAGTTGATAACCGAACCGTTTTATATATGAGAGATGGTATACTCTATAAAAACATAATTTGTTGTAGCTTTGTTTAAACACGGAATAATTAAAGATATTAAGAAATTTAAGAAAACACGAAACCCCTACAATCCAAACAACGTGCCTATTAACTTGGAACGGCAACTCCACCGCCGAAGGGATGAGAAGTTTCGTGAGAAATTGCATTTGTATCCACATAGTCGTACAAGATGAACATTTTGCTGTTTAAGATTGAGCTCCAGGCGCTTGACTCTGTCCTATAACTTACGCAGCTACCATAGAGTCCGGCTTGAATATAAATTGTTATCTATATCAAATACTATCTTTTACGTACCTACGTTTTGTATAAACAGTTATGATTACTTCATAAGTAGGTAGGTATAAGTACTTGGTTGTTTCATCATACTAATATTATAAAGAGGAAAACTTTGTTTGTTTGATTGTAATGAATAGGCTCCCAAACTACAAAACCGATTTGAAAAATTTCACTGTTGGGAAGCTACACTATCCCCGGGTGACATAGGCTATATTATATTTTCAAAAAAAATTGGGATCCTTACTAAAACTCGAATAATGTAACCGCAATGTACCCGTGCGAAGCCGGGGCGGGCCGCTAGTACTAATATTATAAAGAGGAAAACTTTGTTTGTTTGTTTGTAATGAATAGGCTCCGAAACGAATGAACCGATTTTAAAAATTATTTCACTGTTGGGAAGCTACACTATCCCCGGGGCGGGCCGCTAGTCGAAGATAAATTATTACATTGAACAATCTATACAAATAAATAAAATTGGAGTGTCTGTTTGTAATATCAAAATAACACCTTTTCACTAAATGCATATGAAAGTACATACGACACCTATAGCAAAAACGCGATTTAAAATTTTTTTGTCTGTCTGTCTGTCTGTCTGTCTGTGTGTTTGTTCCGGGTAATCTTCGAAACGGCTGGACCGATTTTGACGGGACTTTCACTGGTAGATAGCTGATGTTATAAGCAGTAACTTAGGCTACTTTTATTTTAGAAAATCAAAATTTTTAAATGGGTCCTGTCGCGCGGGCTCAGAACGCGGGAGCGGGCTTTTTTGTTAAGTTAAATTCCACGCGGACGAAGTCGCGGGCTCAGCTAGTTCACAATACAAATAAAGCAGATAGGCAACTGGAATAGCAAAGTTTGGGAACATAAATTGTTGTTAAAGGTTATAAAACTTATAAGATAACAGAAAAAATTGATTTAATTTGGGGTTGTATTTATGTAAAGGGCAACGGGACGTAGATATCAAGATGAAAGCGTATTTCACAAACATTCATTTGAATTATAATTCTCTCGCCCAAGCAGTTAATTGCCATGTTATAACATTTTAGCACTCGAGAGCAGTGGGCGATTTATAAAGTTGCTTGTTTATTGTATGTGCCGGTATTTATTGCATGCTTTGTCGGCTCCAATAATACTTAATTGGCAAGTAGCGGCCGGAATCCAAAAATGGCGCAGAATGTGGCACTTTAAAATGAATACGAATTTACGGTTAAAAAAGTTTTATTTTAAATAAGTTTTATTTTATACAACACACATGGTTGGCAAATAATAAGCGTACGACCAGCCTATTACTAAGTAGTTACAGCCCTATTGATACTTGAAATACCAAAGGCATTGCACGCATGTAGTCCACCTGAACGAGAGTGGGGTAGAGGTAGAGGAAAAGTGGTTGGTTTGGCATTCCGACATGTCACTCTTATCGTATGTATGCAGCTCTGTACACCAATATTCTGTAAGAGGGTGGAACTACACTTGTCGAGCCTGTCCGTATATGAGCTCTAGTCACAATTGGCTACAGCTTGGCTCTATTGATAACTATGTCGCTTGAATCTACTTTTACCTACTTTGTGGGTAAGCGTGGATGTATGTGGCTGCAAGCGATTTCTCTCCCTACTTTATTTAATGCCATGCCAATATATAAATGTCACCGCGAGTATCCAACAAAGGGAAAGACGAAGGTATATCCACTCACCTATTACCAATATTATTTTTGAATTTATTGAGTTTTATTTCCTTTATACCCTCTTCTGCAAGTGTAAGAAAAATAATAGTTATGCCAAAAGGAAGGAAATCAAATCAATAACGAGCGAATTAAATTATCTGCGTTTCGTACGATAAGTGGGAGAGCCGGAAGCGCAACCGCCTCTCTCCAAATTATAACAGGAGAAATGGGCTGACTAAATCACGAGTTACAGCCGACCTAGTTAAAGTTATGTTAATTCCCCGTTGTTTCTAAATGAACTGCCGCTGACGACCGCTTGGCGCAGTGGTTCGCGCGTAGGCCGCTCGTCTCACTGCATCGGGTGGTTGCGGGTTCGATTCCCGTCAGGGTAAATTTCGGAAATGGCCTTTACGTAATTTTCCCTGCTCTGGGTGTCACTGGATCGCCTTCAGTCCATTGTACGGTACCCATAATACAAGCGTTGCTTAGTTTGGGACCATACAGTTGGTGTGTTCGTCTGGCGATATTTATATTTATTTATTTAAACTCAATAGTGATATTCAAAAATCAACCGCTAATTTAACTTTGTTTCTTGTGTTTCACATTGAAATGTGTCCGGAAGCCTTAATTATGTATGTCCTGACGTGCACTTGTCCGGATTTTTTATATTAAAAAAACAATGGATTGTTAAACGAAGCATATAATACTACGATATCGCATGGAAGCTCATATTCAATCTTTTTCTCATTGCCCTCTGTTCGGCTGAAAGTACGTATCTGTTCTGGGAGTAAATAATGTTTTTCTCGCGCCAATTTATGTAAACGTAACTTCATTTACATAATCCTTAGGTCGTTTATGAAAAAAAGATACGGATACCGTTCTTCTGGGGAGATATTGAAGACCGAAATTAAATAATGGTTGAATATGATAATGATGATTGACTCTGCTGACATTGAAGCGGGTATGTTTTGTATTTACCCATAATTTACAAAGCATTTTACTCGTTCGCCGAAGAGTTGAGATTATTGGTACAATTTTTGTTTTGATAAAGATGTTTCCGAAATAAGAGTAACCTCATTTGGTTTATCAGCTACGGATGTGTGGTTTTAATTAGCCTGCGTGTCCTGTGGTTTTTGAAAGTTCAACTTAAAACCATTTTAAAAACTATAACCCGACTACGGAATTACACGAATCATATTCAGAACTGCCGATAGATTGCGCTACTAGTATTCATGATCGCTGAAATATAACATAATTTTTCTGTCGCTTTGTATATTTTATATTGTACTATATTTATATATTCAGAATGTTCTCCTCTTGCATTACACACCGTACATTACAGGACAGCGAAAAAAATCATGGTCTCCATTTTTGATGTAACATCTGTTATTGATTTTATTAGCCTATGTCACCCGGACCATAATAACACATCAATTGACACCTAATTCATTAAAATCGGATAGGTAGTCTAGGCGCTGCAGTGGAACATGAAAATGATACATAAGTACATAGACGGCTAAAACATAACCCTTCGCTTTAGCTTTGTTTTAGTCGGGTAAAAATTACAATGGCCGTAATAAAACTCGGACAGTATAAAATTGTGTAGATATATTATTCACACCTACAATATCTCAGCGTTGTCATGAATTTTTTCTACAGTTCTCTTGTCATTGCTAAGGTGAAAACCCTTGTTTTGAAGCGGGTCGAGTTAAAAATTCATATCGCAGGGGCACATTGCTGTCCGCCCAAATTGAGCGCCCGCCCACCGACCAGCGGGTACACTGCACGTATAAAACACAAGGTTTTACTGTACTTGAATATTGATGAAAATGTTGTTGACATGTTTCTTATATACGTATGATGAATAATGCTTTTTCAATCTATCAGTATCAGGGTAATACTGCCTCGGGGTTTTTTTTTTTTTGAATTGACTATATGTTGTTGGCCAGAGTGGCCATAACAACTTCACCCGGACAGAGGGCGAGCGCGAGTGCGCTCCAGCCAGAGGGGCAGGGGGGCAGCTAGCTCAAGGGCGCCACAAGGGACACGACCTCGGCTTGGGCCGCTGCCAGGAGAGGTGGCGAGGGTAAATCTACCACCGGATCGGAACGCGACCTCGACTGAGAAGATCAACTGCCTCGGTATAGCCAGTCCGTATCTATAAGCAGTCTTTGGCTGTAGGCAATTGGTTACAGTTTGGATTTAATGAACTCTTCTTTTACTACATTATATTCTAACTAGCTGTGCCCGCGACTTCGTCCGCGTGTAATTTGACATAACAAAAATTTCGGGATTATTCATCCCCTATTTTATCCCCTTGGGGGTAGAATTAATCAAAATCCTTTCTTAGCGGATGCCTACGTCATAACATCTACCTGCATGCCAAATTTCAGCCCGATCCGTCCAGTGGTTTGGGCTGTGCGTTGATAGATCACTATGTCAGTCAGTCAGTCACTCAGTCAGTCAGTCAGTCACCTTTGAGTTATATACATTTAGATACAATTTACATATTTTAATAAGTACCTACCTATCCAGTATCTAATTAAGTACTCTTGCTATCAGAATTAATTGATATAATATTTAATACATCTACTTAAAAAATAAATACTAACCAAAACCCAGTAAGTAGTTACCTCTTGAAAATTCCAGCTTATTGGTTCATCCGAATCTTGAATGAAATATAACGAAGTTGGTACCTACAGTATTTAATAATTTAAAAATATTCTAAGGAAACCCTAATTGAATTTATCTTTTACAGAGCACGGAGGGAAGAGAGCGGAGGCGACATAAAATACCGAAATATAATAGGTAAGGCAACTTTTGTACGAATAAAAAGGAAAAATGAAACTCACGGCCCGGGAGACAGTGTAGGGATAATGTGGGAAATAATCATGATGAATATTCATTTAACACCGAAATTAAGGACAGTGGCGGCGGAGTAATACCGTATCTGATGCGTATCATTAATATTAATAAAGATACGTACTGTGGGTCGATTTGAACACTGGAAAACTTTGACGTAAGGTTTTGTATAGATATAAATCAGTCGGCAAACATGCCTGCACCTATACATGCTTTCAGTACCAATGGCGTTGCTTGCACGTCGCCGAGCGAAGGGGAGTAGGACGGGAGGAGAAGGGAGGGGGGTCGGTTAACAGCTCTCTCACTCATCGTACGAAACGCAGCTATAGGTACTGCTTAACGCCGATCTTCTGTGAGACGATAAGTATGCGCTGGTAGTCAATTAGCTTCGGTCTACCACCAAATAAAACAAGTCATGCTCACACACACAACTTTGAAAATTGTAATATCAAGAAATAATCTGTCAAACACCGGGGACGTCCTATTGTTCCCTTAATCCAATGAACGCACTCGGTAACGAGGCAAACATGTTAAAACGCCAGCACTATAAACTACAAAGCTGTGACCCGCCCTCGCATCATGCGCCATGTTAACAAAGCTTTTGGTTAATTTAAATGGCGAATTACTGGCGCTTATATCAATGTTTTATTACTGGAATCGAAACGCAAAGAAGTTAATTTCAGTAATGTACATATAATGCATTATGTATTGATGAAATCTTTTTAATTTTAGTTCTCATTGTTGCTTGAATTCGGCGCTCGGAGCGTCAAATTTATGTCAACAAAAAAAAGGGGAATTGTATGTCTGTGGTGTTCGTTTGTTAAGGATACGCATTATAATAATACCTTCACCATGATTTCATTTTGGTTCTAATTGGCGCTTAAATTCTGCCCTTAAAGCTTCAAAATAACCCTTAGCCTATTGGACAAGCAATTGGGAATTTGAAAAAAAAAATGTGTTAAATGGCAAGATTATATATAAGATTTATAACAAAACATTTTTATTTTTTTATCATCGCAATAATTCAAAAGTTATTTCTAAATATAAATTAATTTTTGAATCCAGTACCGAAGACACGCCGACAGCTCCCGAACAAACCCGAGCACGTGTGACGTCATAATGTTAGTTTTCCCTCATTGCAGTTCATATAGAAATAATAAGTACAGTGTTTTGATCTATTTAATTTTGTTGTCATTGTTAAATATTCAAATATTTATATTAAAAATGTCGACCCTCAATAGTTATCGTACTTGTTTTGTACCATTATGCATGAATACTAAAAAAACAACTCCTCAAAAAATGTTTTTAAATGTTCCCCAAGATGACAAACGTCGAAATAAATGGTATAAAATTGGTTATCATAAATATATCAACATCAGGAATATTATCACACTTTGCCTTAATAAATCCTTTATCACACATAGCTAATCATAACCAACTAACAACTTTTTTAGGAATAAATTTTCAATATTATTGTCTAGTCACGTGTAATAGCCCTAAACGCTGTACTGTTATTAAATAGCTATAACATTATGACGTCACAACTATATCGTGACCAAGCATGGCGATAGTCACATGATCTTTTTTTAAATTCTATCAGTTTTTAACTGAATATAATTAATTGAAAAAAAATTCTTTTTGTTTTTTGCTTTAAATATCAATATTATTATTAATAAAGTTTCAAAATACATAACAAGGCTATAATAAGCTAGGCTATAATATATTTTCAAAAAAATTAGGGATCCTTACTAAAACTCGAATAATGTAACCGCAATGTACCCGTGCGAAGCCGGGGCGGGCCGCTAGTCATAAAATAAATGGCTACTCTTCTAAATCTAGTTAAAAATGTTTATATTTTAATCACGATCGCCACAATTTGAGCGCTCATAATTTACCTTCAACACGAAAAATCTCTGGTATGAATTTACATGAATGAACATATTTAGAGGATGGAACTCAGGATGAGAATAGCGAGATCAAGCACAATAGGTGCCTGGTGGATGCTTGCAAAAATGAGCGTCATGTCACTTGTTGAACCGAAATCACGGAAACCATATTAACTGGATCAAAATATTGGTATTTGCGTCTCACGAATATTGATGAGTTTGGCAAAATGGCTATTGGAAATCGCTTCGGAAATGATCGGGATACTTCGAAACACTTCATTGTTGTAATCGGTCATTAATTTTAATTGGCATCGGAATTTTTGGGCGTCTAGGGCGCTCAATGGTTGTTACTATTATTTAGTTGTTGGAAAAAATACGGAAAAGTATTAACGTTTGCTTTATCCTGTTATAGCGGGGGTTTCGAACAGGGTGGCATCACCCCTGCAGGCACTGAAGCCATCTTGGGGTGGTTGCTGGCCAAATTAGATGCTATGTATAAAAATATTTTAATATTGGGATATATGGAATAGGCCGTATATTGAATTTATTATATTTTTGTATTAACTCATAAGCACCAATTATTTTTGAACATATTATTGTGAAAGAGTGTTCAAAAATATTATATAAATAATTACCAAGATATTTGCTAGTATAGTCTGCTAAAATCTATGATGACTACCTATGTCCAAAGAAATCGTAATCTATATATATCGACGGTAGAAAGCAGAAATGTCGTAACTTGCATTTTGGCCTAATTCACTTTTTACCATATTCTTGTATAAAAAAAAATACTGCTTCGAATGGTCTGGGTCTCGTTTTCCTACCATTAAATTTTTTATTGATACCATACATAAAATAAACGACATACAGCTTTATGAAACGTGTATCGAAGGTTTATATTTAAGATACAACAAATCCGTAGCCAAAAAAACATCTAAATGAAACGTGTATCGAAGGTTTTATATATAAGATACAGCAAATCCGTAGCTCAAAAAACATTTTTGTCTAAGTTGTCCATACATTTTATCTCACAGATACAACATTTTTGCAGCCTAAAATTGAAACATGAATTGGCGTAACTTGTGCAAAATCCTTGATACACACACTTTACGACAATTTAGACAAAAGCATCAGATAGGCCTTAGATTAATATAAATACATACCAACTTTCAACTTTCTATCTCAATAAATATATTAGTAATGAATTTTTGAAATAGTTTTTTGGCTCTGGTGTAAAGTTGTGTTTTTCAAGTTACGACAATTCCGCTTTCTTCCGTCGATATATATAACTCAAAGGTGACTGACTGACTGACTGACATAGTGATCTATCAACGCACAGCCCAAACCACTGGACGGATCGGGCTGAAATTTGGCATGCAGGTAGATGTTATGACGTAGGCATCCGCTAAGAAATGATTTTGATTAATTCTACCCCCAAGGGGATAAAATAGGAGATGAAAGTTTGTATTAAACTTTGTCAATTTTAAACCGAGCGGGCTGAGACTTTGCATGCATAAAGCTACTATGACGTAGCCATTCCCTATGAAAGGATTTTGATTAATTCCACCCACAAGGGGATAAAATAGGGGATGAAAGTTTGTATGAAGCTTTGTCAACTTTAAACAGAGCGGGCTGAGACTTCCCATGCATAAAGCTACTATAACGTAGACATCCCCTAAGAAAGGATTTTGATTAATTCCACCCCCAAGAGGATAAAATAGGGGATGAAAGTTTGTATGAAACTTTGTCAATTAAAATCCACGCGGACGAAGTCGCGGGCGCAGCTAGTAATAAAATATAATTATTTGCATATGTCAGTACTAAAATAACTAGGTATATTTTTAGTAATGTTTTCAAAGTTTAAACCTATATATTTTTACCACTGTTAGTAATCATAAGACATGATTTATATATTTTTACCAGAAAAGAGAGGGTTGTGGACAACCCTGCTAAAAGGGGGTTTGAATATTTTTTAATATTTACAAGTAAAACAGGTGAGTTCTAGAAAGGTTTGAAAACTTCCGTATAACATTTTGTCTATTTGGTGTCATCAGTAGACATGGCACCATCATACCAGGTATCATACTGTAGTTATTCGGAACATCTCATTAAAATAATTGGAGCGAACATTTGCGGAACTGTAGATACGTACATTTAGCTAGACTCGACGTTCGCATGCGCTGTTAGTTATTCCGTCTGAAGCCTATGTTTACTTTGCTTAGCCTAAATAAACTGAATCCCATTTAGGTAACGTGTCTACATTGTTAATTACATCTAGTTAACGGGTCTATTTTCTTTGTGAGATTTCTGCTGATAAATGAACATAGACCTGACCTGTTCTAGTCCTGATTTCATACAATTAGAAAATCGTTTAGCATTGCGCCCTTTAATGCTATAGCACAATGATTTTGTTTTCATATATTTTCAAATTCGACTTCAATGGGCATTTTCTTTTCACATTGCTGCATAAAGTTCTATTTAGCATAAAAATGTTAATTGCCTAACTGAGTTACTGCAATTTCGTGTGCTCAGAATTTTAGCTTTAGGAAAATTTGTGCTCGAAATCGGCGCGTAAAGAGTCAAATTGCGTTGCTCACTGGACACAAAATGAAAACGCACAATGCGGTTTATGTTAATAATGGGAAGCGATGGTCTTAATAGCGTTTCTGTGTTGCGAAATGGGAATGAACGATGGAAAATGTTTCATTATGCTAAAGACGAAATGCCAATTAAATCTGGAATGATATTTTGTATGTACCTAATGTGATTTTGAGTGTAGACGAAAATTAGACTTGAAATATTTACAATACAATAAGTAATTATTTAACATACAAGGGATTAATAACTATATTTCTTTTAATATGAAGGAAATTAGATATAGAACATACAGAAAACGTAATAATCTAGATAAAAGGCAATATTTTTCGAACGATAATGATCTAGCATAATAATAATAAATTAATAGGTAATAATAAAAATATACATACGTACTTAAAATGTTGGGTTTATCAAGGAAACAAGTCGCTGCATGGTGCCGACTCTGTTGTCGCCATATCACGACCAAATAAGTTTGAGGCGTCTGAAAATATTTATGACTATTTTAGGGTTCCGTAGTCAAAATAGGAAACTTTATAGTTTAGCCTTGTCCGTACGTGCGTCGCCCAACGTGCTGCAAATTGGCACAAAAATAGTGATCTTTACGGAACCCAAACATACGCGTGGTTTGACACGTACTTGGCCGGTTTTTTATACATTACAACGGTAAAGAGATAGGGGAGGATGACAGGATAGAAGTCGGTTATTACTCAAGGCTTACCAACAGAATAACACCATGGTCTTTGTAAATATATAAGGTATAATTCACCCTATACCACTTCCTCAAGATAAAATAATATTAGTCAATACGATCTAATTATTTTGAATTTCTAAACTCTGTATGACTCTGTCTGACTAATATCTAATAATAATAAATTAGCCCTTTTGACGTCCCACTCCCGAGCACAGGCCTCCTCTCAACATGAGGGGGATTCAGGCCATAATCCACCACGCTGGCCCAGTGCGGGTTGGCGGACTTCACATGTCTTTCGAAAATTGGTTAGATATTCTAAGACATGCAGGTTTCCTCACGATGTTTTCCTTCACCGTAAGCTAGTAATAATCATATAGAAATTATGATTCGCACATAGATTTCAAAAAATCCAGAGGTGCGAGCCGGGGTTTGAACCCAAGACCTGGTGCCCGCAAGACGCTTGCTTTAACCAATCGGCTATCACAGCTTTGTATGACTAATAAGAAATTAAAATATGTAGACGCTGGTTGAAAAAGATCAGTTTCAAAGCAATTTATATATTAAAGTTAATTACTATCTATGCAATTAAAAATAAAAATAAATTATCGTTCAAAAAAAAAAAAATGTTTTACCTTTTAACATCCCGAGTAGATTTCATTTAGCAAAAACTATTTCGCATCAATAATATATTTGGGAGGTACGACGTCACAGAAAGACATAGTGGTAAAATTAACAGCCTCTCTTTTTATTTCATCTTTATTTTTATAAATATACCTAGCTAAAAATATTTTCTCTCTTTACCGTCGGATACGCTCCGATTGTCACAAACAGGAGCTTTTATAAGCACACAGTCTATTGCAGCAAGATTGCAGCGAACAATGTAAAAACTAGACACTGATATTCCCATAACAATGGAATAAGTACAGACTCGGCATCTTTATCGTTTTAAAATTCCGATTGCGGCGTTAGTCTATTGTTCACAAGCACGGCCTGCCGACCTTGACGTCATCGGCAAGACTACTAGGTCGTGTCAAAATTTATTTTCTACTAGCTGAGCCCGCGACTTCGTCCGCGTGGAATTTAACTTAACAAAAAAGCGCGACAGGAGCCATTTAAAAAAAAATTGTTTTTCTAAAATAAACGTAGCATAAGTTACTGCTTATAACAACAGCTATCTACCAGTGAAAGTCCCGTCAAAATCGGTCCAGCCGTTTCGGAGATACTCTTTGATTTCATGTGTTTTTATTTTTTTACGCGGAACCCTAATTGTTTTCCTAAAATTAAAGTAGCCTTAGTTACTCCCTATTACATCAGCTATCTGCCAGTGAAAGTCCCGTCAAAGCCGTTTCGGAGATTACCCGGAACAAACACACAGACAGACAGACAATTTTTTTTTTAATCGCGTTTTTGTTATAGGTGTCGTATGTACTTTTATATGCATTTAGTGAAAAGGTGTTATTTTGATATTACAAACAGACACTCCAATTTTATTTATTTGTATAGATGAAAATTATCTTGTAAATGTCCGTAGTCTAAATAGCGCGCTTAATAGTAATCGCGAGCTTAACAATATAAGCATATTGAGACCGAAGGTGGGTAGACAACAGTGCATCTATGCCTTATGCCTTTTAAGTTCAGAAACCATTACTTAAGAAAATACTGGCACGACAAATGAAAAGAAAATGGTCGGTAAGAATACTGTCCTCTATAACGCTTGCTCGGAGACACTCCCATTGTTACAAAGAGGACGTTTACAGGCGTGCTCCTCTTTTATAGAGTTGTAGGTACCTGTTGCACGCACACTGAGGATCCTTCAACAATGGATCGTTTACATAGACATAGGGTTGAATTTGCTTCGTAGCTCGTTAACATACCCTAGTACGCGTTCTGCGTCGGTAGACGAGGGGTTGCAATTCACAGAACAGTGTAAGAGGTTTTTATGCTCTACGCTAAGATATAACTAATCGTTCACAAACAGCAATGTATCCTTACTCTGGCAATCATTTGTTTCAGAAAATAATTTCTAGCAAAATAGAAGTATGTATCTAATTAATTACCACTGAAAGTGTTTATAATCTACTAACATTTCGTCGCTTACCCATTTATATATAAATATATACATCGCTCGTCTGCCCCCTCGTAAGCTGTACTTTCATCTACCATATAATTCTGTTAGTCTGGTTATATCTACTAAATATTCAAAGACGGAGACGCGACTAATGGAATTTCAAATAACATACCTACAACATGCGGGGACCCGATTTAGCACCAGTTGCGAAGTTATAAATAACATGATATCGTTATTATTTATCAATAATATATGGAAGCACTCAATATCGTTGAGTGAAAACTTGTATCGGATATGTGATCGAATTTCATGTGGCTTCGGAATGATTCCCCCTTTCTAGGATAATTTCAAAAAGTCTCATACATACAAAGTTTTCAGTAAATTACCCAATGTTCATTTGTCCGAGGGAAGGCTGCCGCTGATCCTATTTAATAGCACCACACTAAATTGGCTATCCCCTATCCCTTTGAGGGTAGGTATTATAAATGTTATGAAGTGAGATTCGCAAATTGAATGAGAGACCTTTCCCTGCCGTGACTTGGTCGTTAACGTAATTTCTCTTGGTTAGTTCAATAAACATACCTTCCGTATCTGCGCCCGCTCAAACATCTGCTGCTTGTATAATTAAATTGAATAAACGAGGAGATTCCGTAATAACGTCAGGAACACTAGTATTTTAATTGTTAGCTTCTTCCGGAGTGACCTGCATCAATTTCATTTGTATGCCTTGTGAATGCCTTGCCACAATGGTGAAGTCTAAGAGGTCATTTTTACACAGTTAACGAAAATACAATTTTTCCACGCATTTTATAGTACCTATATGGAAGCCGAATACGGCAATCATTAGTCAAACATGTATAGAAAAACGTTCTTGTAATCTAAGTATCAAGTATGTGTTAAAATAAATCAAGTCATTATACACATACACACATCAAAACATAAAAAAGACTAGGTTTTTAATATTAATAGGTACAATATTTTTGCCGGAGGTGCGGGAGCGTCCCCGCCAAGGCGAGATGTATTTTCATTAAAACACCCCCACAAATATTTTGAAATAAGCATTCAATTATTACGAACTAGGCGTCCCATTTGCAAAAAAAGAAATATTTTATTCCAGCGCGAATTATCTTAAAACAATCGCTCAACGTATTCGTAATACAAAAGTTTGTTGCTAAATCCATACTATGCGCAATTGTGAAAGTTTTATGGAAAAGCACAGCGATGCTGCGCTACGGAGGAAAAACTTTGTCTTCAGTGGGTGAACAGTGTGGGAGCGAGCACCTGGCTGTTATTTGTTGCTAGAAACGTTCCCTCGATATCATAACTGGTTCGAATATATCGTCTCGGTATTTTGTATTTCCGGGTGTCAAATAGTTTTGCCGTGTGTGAAATCCTAAAAAGCAGTACCTTCTTGAAATCTGTTCTCCTTTTTATTATATAATATTGGTATTACTTAAATGTTGCAATTTTTTTTCTCTATAAGTAAAATATGGTTCCATTTTTTCTTTACACAAAAGTAAGTCATCATTGTACTTCCTGTTTTTGATATTTTTGGTGCCTAACAATACCTATTAGTGTTTGGAACCTAAATAATGTCTTGGATACGTGTTACGATATAGGTAAATTTTATTTTACACACGGCTGTGCGACTAGCAAGTTCTAAAAAGAATTACCCTCATTCATAAACTCAAAAACCTGTCACATTCGCTCTGTTTAACCCTTACATGTGTACCATTATTGTGGTATTCCGTTCATGTATCGCCCCGCCGCCCGCCCGAGCGTGTCGAGATTGCACCATTGTGGGCAGATGGCGCCACCGGCGGGGCGGCCCATGTAATGCCTCCCATTGTTCACATAAAACGGTTCAGCTATCTGTTGCTTGAAATAGCGTAAGCTTGCATAAATTATAAAACGAGGGTTGCTGTAGTAATTTAACCCGATATAGGGGCTGCATGAGCTTGTTTCTTGTGTTTATTTGTTTTCTCAAGCATTTAATCAATTATCTTATGGTTGTAAATGCTTGAGCTACATAACCTGGGCTCTTCGGTTCAATACTCGGGGTTGTGAAAACTGTTCAGGTTTCCTTTAAGACATTCTATGCGGATTTATAAAAGATGTGATGATTTTTAGATTCTATTGGGACATAATAAATGTCAATGTAAAGCTAACTTTAATTGCATTTAATTATTTTATCTAGTTACTCGCAATTAAAAAACTCATTTCTTAGGTATATCAAAAAGTGACAAACATTGTTTAATTCTCCGAAATAAGTAACTGTTAATATATAAAAAATATTCAGAGATATCATAATATATGTATTATAATAAAATCTGAAGTTTGACCCGGTTTCCCAACACAAGTAGGTACGTGATATCTGCATTCATGCAAACGCGAGACACATCTTTTATAATATCTGAACTCGTTTGAAAGTTTAAAGACGTTTTCAAAGTCCAAGTACGGAACAAGAATGGAAAATGAATTGCCAGCAGTTAGTCGTGCGGAACGCGCGGCATGAATGAGATAATACTTGGCTATGGCTCGCAAAATGAATAATTTAAATTACCTAGATATTACAGAACTTGGTTTCTAGCTCAAGATGGTTATTTTCCTCCTGCTTATTCAGAGACGTTCGATAAATAGTCAAAGTGCTTACAATACTAATTAATATTCTATAAAGTTATTTTATCTTTTTTACAAAGTATGTCAAGTCTGTTTTCATTGATCTGTTTTTACAGGATCTATCATTCAGAGACTTGTCAAATGATAAACTACGTTATAAATAATAGACGATATCTTTAAAATAAGTCTTTTGTTATATTATTTTGGGTGTATTATTCTAACTTATAGGTAGGTTTCTAAACTTATTTGCCTACCCTAATTTAAAAGTAACTTTACGTTTTTCAGTTAGCTATTCATAAATTTTAAAAATATTTTTTCAATGCTAGCGGACTTTATAATTGAGGTGAGGTTTGCTGACCTTTAATATGGTTAATAGCAATAAAAAGATTAATAACATGCGTGTCTTTGTGCGGCCTTGTCTAGTTAATCAAACATCATTATAAAAGTTGAGCAATTTATTTAATTTACTTCCCGGTTTATCATTCGCCAGTTAGGTCACAGAATATATGTATCTAATAACAATATTACCTACAGTTCTAGTGGTGGCTGAGTTACACCAAATCACGAGCAGAACAGCCAATATTAAAATGTTTTAAACATTTTAAAGTGGTAGCCATTTCGAAGTCAATTGACTACAGGTTATATACGAGCTGGCTCAACCGGTATAGTACTTACTACCCTCTCACAGGAGATAGGTAGTCTATTTGGGTCGTTATTTTGGCTTCTGCATATACCGCTGCCGTGAATAGCGTTCTTGCCATGCATGCATGATAAATTTATGTATCAAACTTCTGCGGTGCGGTGGGTATTAACAAGAATGTTTTAACAAATTGATGGATTATGGTCCATGAGTTTTATTTTTGGAAATTAAAATTATAAATAAATACACCATCACACGTGTAATCCTTGAAAGGTTAGGTAGAGGTGGGTCGCATTTGTTGATGCTAATTACGAATGTCACAGCCGGAGGACTTAAAAAAAACCAAATATATTATAAATGAATTTAATTAGAATTGTTAATTAAATTACAATTACTTAATAATCTAACTTAAGTGTAGATTCGGACGATGCTAGTACCGAAGTGCAGGTGGTGTGAATTGTTTCACACAGGTAACATGAGCGATGACGACCGGCGTGGGATCCTGTGTCAGCGTTTACCTAAGTAGGTAAATTTCCATGCACGAGGCGTCGACTCAGCATGCCCTGGTTGCGAAGTCCACGAATGACGCAAATTGCATGATGACACCAATCAGCGGTTTTGGTGTAAGCAGGGCGTGTAACACCTCTCCCCTTAGATCAGCAACTATTTGAGTGCGTTGAGCGAAAATATTGCTGAAGACCTATCCTTAGGCTTTTCAGGAGTGGCAAAGATCTCATCTGTGGGTGACTTCTTCTCTTTTGGCGTTCGTCGTTGAGATAAATGATGTAAGACGGCGGCAATGGTGGCTATTAGTATTCCAGATAGCATGACGTAGAAAGGTATAGTCGTATGATACAGCGACTCGTCATCTCGGATGTGGTCCATCTCTGGCAGATGCTGTTGCAAGATTTGGCTCTCTACGTTGTGCAGGCTTTTCAGGTTTATGGAGTTTAACCTGATGTGTTGAACGGGATCGTTGACTGTATAGTTATGTATCTCAGCTATCTTGAGAGGCTGTCCTGTTATTCGGTCATCTTCGTTGATGATGGTTACTTCGTCAGTACGCAGGGAACATTTTTTTGGAATCGTAGCGAGATAACTTCCGTGCAGCGAGGTGAATTCTCGACGTTCGCAATTCAGCTCCGTTTTCGTCGGCTTTGAGAAGATTAGTGTGTAGTGTTGGTCGTCTAGCTGCTCCAGTGCTTGTCCGGTGAGTAAGATCTTAGTAGGCTGGCAGATGTTGTCCACAGCTTGGTTGAAGATGAGGTTCTGTATGCAGTCCGGATGTTCTCTCGGGCGATTATTCGGTGTTACTTCACAGATATGTTGCTGGTTAAACTTCGGGCATTCAGCCTCCATGTACATGAAAGCTTTCCCATTGGTTGCTATATAAGGATAAGGCGGGATGATGGTTTGCAAGGATTTGTTGGGGACAATTGCTAACCTATATAATTGAAATACATCAGGAGAGATAACTGGAATTTTAAAAATGAAAACTATTCTTTTACCTACGAAATAATAACCTGGTTTAATTATTTTATAATACTCTCTTATATCGGATTCTAAGATATGATCATGTCCATATAAGGATTTAAGCCTATCGATCATGTTACTTAAAACATTAAAACCTATCATACTATGATGTGCGCTTGACGCACGTACAAATGCTAAACTATCTTCTATCTTATTTAAACTTAAATATAAATCCTCAGCGTTCTCGCTGATTATAGTTAATATCTGAGCAAACTTGATAAATTTCGAGAGATAAAGTTTTTTATCCATAAGTAACTGAATGGTATCGTTAATTCTAACCTGATTCTCGACAATTTGGTTTAATAGACTATCGTGCTGAATCATCCATTCTTTATTAAGGCTCATATGTTTGCTCAACTCAGATGACATCTTATTCTCATTATTTTCTAAGACTTTAATCGCGGAGTCGTATTTTAATGCATCAGCGTAATCTAAGTTACCGGTGATACTTTTTATAATAGATCCAAGTCCGTTAAGAAGGCTTCTCTTACGGCGGTTGGGCTCAAGGCTATTAATCTGGTCTCTGATTTTAATTAGTTTGTTCGAAAGATAATTTGTCTGTAACCCGTATAAAACTATCGTATTATTATCCAATATAGATTCGAATGATTTTAATTGGGATTCTATGGAATCTAGTCTGTCTTCAATGTCGGTAAGTTCAAGGTACTGTATAAAAGTATGATAATGTGTAATAAGTCTTGTTTGTCCGAGATAAAATGGTAGTAGTCCGGGTCCATTATCTAGATTCTCAAGTCTTATCTCGTGCGCTTGTGTCAGGAGGAGGATCGTCGTCAGGATTATTCTGTAACAATTTAGGTACACGTTTAAGACGATTTTTGGCTATGGGACCTTTCTTTTTGGACGTGTAGATATGAATGGGTAAGTCCGCTAATACGGTGTCTTGCGTATAACGCGGTGCGGTTTTCTGCCTACTAGCTATCGGGTTCTTGACGAAAATCTGTTGATCTGGCTGATATGCTACTTCCGGTTCTCTAGTTTTGTTGCGATTATCAATTAAGTTGGTTCGGATTGCAAGCGATGACTCGTTAATTAGTTCATAGACAGATTTCATCTGGTCTTTGTGATTTATAATATATTGTTGCATAAGATGCTCGGTCAGGTCAATGTCAAGTGGGTCTCTAGGATCGAAATGTCCTCTTATTATGTCGTGAGGTCGGCACTTTGTGAAACTGTGCACTGAGCTGTTGTAACCTAATACGGCGTACGGCATTAATTTTATTATTGGTTCATCCTTTTGTTTTAGTTTCAAAATTCGTATGTGTTCTAACAAGGTGGAGTGAAACCTTTCGATCATGCCGTTGTCGTTAGGAGAATGAGGTAAGGTTTTATGATGAATAATTTTGTGTAATCTCATGAATTCAGAAAATAGTTGGTTTGTAAATTCCGTGCCGTTGTCGGTGACGACCGTTAGAGGAAGACCATGATGAGTACAATAGTTTAAAAGAGCTTGGACTATGCTAACTGCTGTACCATCTCTAAGGTGATAAGCCTGTCCGTATTTAGAGAATGCGTCCATGCAAGTTAGGTACTTTTCGTTTTGGACTGTGAACAGATCTAAGTGAACTATCTCGAGAGGTTTGGTTGCAGGTGGAACGATGTTAAATTGGGGTCTAATTGGGTTTCTATCGTATTTCGATTGTCCGCATATTGTGCATTCGTTAATATATTTAGTAATTTCCTCTTTCATTTTAGGCCAAAAGTATCTGCGCGATAAGGCTAGGTAACACTCATTTATGCCTCTATGGTTAGTTTTACCTTCGTGATAGTGTTTAATAATTTCTTGTTGTCTTAAATACTCTTTAACGTCTTCCAATTCGGTTTTAGTTAAAACGAGATTCATAGATGAGCTCTTAAAATGAGTTTGGATAATTGGGATGATTGAATACATACCTAGAGGAGGAGTGATCTTGAGAGCAGTTTTGACTTTAGGGTTAACGAATTCTTTAATGGCATTGATAACATCTTGCTCCATATTAGATTCGGAAATTTGGATAAAAGTACGTGTGTGCGTGTCGAATACCTTGGTAGCGGTCGGTTTACGTTTAAAATCTCCTACTATCGTTAGACATAACTGTCGGTGAAATTTATTTAAAGGTTCGTCCGTTATCGGGATCTCAAGGATGGGATTCTCGTTACTAGTATGAGCAGTGGCGGTGGTGGAGTCGTTAGATTGTAAGGGAGGTTTCTCAGATGGATTAGCGACCATCGAATCGGTTTCTTCGTTATTAATCTCGATTCGGGATAGCGCGTCTGCGTTCGTGTTACACTTGCCTTTTTTATAGACAATAGTGTAATCGTATTCACTAAGCTTAAGTCGCCATCGAGTCAAACGAGAGTTCGGCTCTTTGATGTTCATGATCCACTGAAGGGGCTTGTGGTCAGTGAATATTTTAAACTTTCGACCGAAAAGGTAAGGCCTAAAATATTTGGTAGCCCAAACTATAGCTAGGAGTTCTTTTTCGATTGTGCTATAATTTATTTCACTATCGTTTAGGGTTCTAGACGCATAACAAACGGGTTTGTCAGATCCAATAGGGCCCTGTGAGAGTACGGCACCTATTGCCAAATTTGAAGCATCCGTAGTTAGGATAAATTCTTTTGTGAAGTCGGGAAACTGCAATATGGGATCGTTTGTTAACAGAGATTTACATTTTTCAAAACACTCGGTGTATTCTGAATTCAGGATAATTTTACTGTGTTTTTTCAGGCACTTGGTCATAGGCTTGGTTATTCGTGCAAAGTCGGGAATAAATTTTCGGTAGTATCCGAGAAGTCCTAGGAATTGTTTTATTTCCTTTACAGTTTTGGGAATAGGGTAGTTTTGGATAGCCGAAATTTTTTCGGGGTTTGGTTTTACTCCTTCGCCACTAATGACATGACCTAAATAAGCTGTTTCTAATTTAAGGAATTCGGACTTGTCCATTTGAATTTTGAAATTTGATTCGCGTAGTCTACTGAATACCTTTTCTAAGTTAACCATCATTTCTTGAAGAGAAGTACTGAAAACGATAATGTCGTCGAGATAGACGAGACAAATCTCGTTCTGGAGACCTCTGAGCACGTTATCCATAACGCGTTGGAACGTAGATGGAGATTTTTTTAAGCCCATAGGCATACGCAAAAATTCGTAATGCCCATGCTCGACATTGAACGCTGTTTTAGGGATATCGTCGGGATGCATCTCTACTTGGTAGAATCCTGAAAAAAGATCCAGGGTGCAGAAGTACTGGCATCTACCGAGCTTATCTAGAACGTCTGAAATGTTAGGGATGGGATATTTGTCATCCACGGTCTTCTCGTTCAATTTCCTGTAATCGACTACGATTCTCCATTTTTGCTTACCGGATGAGTCTGACTTTTTTGGGACTACCCATATGGGTGAACTCCAAGCAGAGTCGGAAGGTCGTATGATACCTTGATCTAGCATTTTAGTCATTTGGTCTCTAACTTCCTGCCTGTGTATATAGGGGTATCGATAGCTTTTAGTGTATATCGGAATTTCGTCGGTTGTCCTAATATGATGTTTGATCTTATTAGTAAAGCTAAGAGGTTCATTATCGAGATAAAATACATCAGCATATTTACTGCATAGCATTTCTAAATTGGCTCTCTCTTCGGGATTTAAATGATCTGTACGTAAGCGCGATAATACTTCGCGTACACGCTCCGGGTCATGTTCGGTGCGCGTGCACTCAGTATTAAATAACTGCACCTGCAATGGGTGGTCGAGTTGATTGAATGAAATAATTATATCGCGATTCGTCGGGTTTTCTATTTCGATAATGCCTGTCTGATCTGTGACCGTGGTAATGCATTCATGAATTATGCAATTACACATGATCTGCTCTTCAACGTGAACGTCTCCGTCGGGATTAAAAATTGGGGCGTTGATTAATTTAGATGTGTTTGCCGGAATGATTTCTTGAGCGTTAATCTTTCTGCACTGATAAAATTTCATAGGTATATGCGCGTTCTCAGTGATCAAAAAATTATGTTTCAAATCGATTTGGCAGTTATCTAAGATATCTAGTCCTAGCAATCCGTCGAAATGATTGTGAAATTTATAAACGAAGAATTTAACATATTTTTTATCATTAAATTCAGGAAAATTCGGAATAGTAATGGAATGGTCATGTACGCTAGTTATTCGAGAATTAGTTACTTCGAAGGGGTCTAGATTCAAACATACGTGTGGGAAAAAACTTTGGACGGCTTCGGGGCTGATAAAAGATTGATTAGCGCCGGTATCTACTAGTAGTTTAAGCGGGGGGTCTGATATCTGAATATAGCGGAGCTCTCTTTTAGTTTGTAAGTTAAGTTCTATTCTGGTTCTATTTTGGGAATGTCCTTGGAAAAATCCGATTCACAAGGTTCGGGATTAGAGGGTTCTAATACACTGTAGGCTGGTTGATATTGTCTGTCACAGTTGTAGTCATATGCAAGGTCGTTTACTCTGTCACCGTAGTCGTAATTATTATAGTCGTCATAGTCTGAAGGTACGTCATAGTAGGGTTCTGGATAGTAATACGCATCGTTGTAATCGTTAGTCTCGTTGAGATTCATCTCACGTGATTTAAAGTAGTTATTAGGTGGCGGGTTTCCGGATTTTCGCCAATCGTGTCCTGACATAGTCGGTGGTAATTGTTTCGTAATGTAGTGACTAACACCACTCATATTTTTGGGACCAGTAAATTGAGGTGCGTCGTTACGGGGTGGTAACCTAAACGCGTTACTACGGGTGTTATAGTTAGGCGGGGGTGCGCGAAACATTTGCTGCGTACGAGTTTGCATATTAGGTCGCGGTGGAGGCTGATTAAAACGGAATGCTGGTTTCCAATAAGGCTGTTGCGCGGGCAACTGCGCGGGTATCTGCCAACTCGGACCTGGCTGTGGGAAATTAAATTTAGATGGCATCTGAGTCATACCTGGAGCTTTATAAATTTGGAAACTGGATGGCTGCGCAGGCGGCGGTCGCCTTTCTGCTACAGATTCGTTGCGTTGCTGCAGATACATGACATTTAACTCATCTTGTACAAATTCCAGAGCCTTCTCTATTGTTTCGGGTCTCATGCACCGAATTCGGGAACCGAGAGGTTCTTTAAGACCTCGGACATAAGCTTGCATAGTTAATTTTTTATATAGAGTACGTTTCGCTGTGATAGTAGTAGCGACGTCCTCGTGCAACGTAATGTAAGTCATTACGGTGCTAAAAAGAGTCTGGCATTTGTCGTAAAATTCCTGAGGGGTGCTACTTCCTTGACTTAACCTATTTATGTCATTGTACAAGGCGGCCTCGTCCCTCTGGTCGGAGAAATTATTAATCAAAGAGTTGCGAATACCTAACCAATTTTCGGGTATGCCGTTCGAGTTAATCGTCCTCGCGGCGGAACCGGTAATCTTATTAAGTATGCTATTAATTACGCATAAATTTGATAGTTCGTAACCTGGACCCTCCTTCATATATTGGATAACTATTTGATCACAGATTCCAATGAATCTGGTTAATACGTTAGGATTGCCATCGAACTCTGGCACCAGGCGCATAGCCTTATAGATTGTGTCTGGCTCTGTCGCCATGGTTGGTTTATAAAATAGTCTATCTATACCTAAATTTTCTAATTCTAAATTTCTATATTGGTCTAACTTACTCAGCCTACGTTCCTGTCGATGTGAGACAGGGGTCTCCCTGGTTTTCCTAGGATGGAAAATTTTGAAGGGAACAAGGAAGCAACACTTGAGAAAGTTTCAAGGTACTTACATGTATTTCATATCTGGTTTCTTGTATTAATTGTTGAATACGCCCTCGGCTGCGGCCCGTAGATTCAGGATACTCGAAGATGCACTTGAGAATGCAGCCAGCGACTATACGGAGTCAGCAGAACAACGAATTTGGGAGTTCTACGCGCCGTGCACTGACTCGAATATCCTACCGACTGCGCCAATTACGAATGTCACAGCCGGAGGACTTAAAAAAAACCAAATATATTATAAATGAATTTAATTAGAATTGTTAATTAAATTACAATTACTTAATAATCTAACTTAAGTGTAGATTCGGACGATGCTAGTACCGAAGTGCAGGTGGTGTGAATTGTTTCACACAGGTAACATGAGCGATGACGACCGGCGTGGGATCCTGTGTCAGCGTTTACCTAAGTAGGTAAATTTCCATGCACGAGGCGTCGACTCAGCATGCCCTGGTTGCGAAGTCCACGAATGACGCAAATTGCATGATGACACCAATCAGCGGTTTTGGTGTAAGCAGGGCGTGTAACATGCTGCTTGCTTTATAATAATATTGTTTATCATCTGGCTAATCATTTATATTAAGTTCTAACCATAGTCTTATTCTAACTGCTGGTGCTAACGATCACAAAAAATAACAATACAATTCTACGGGAATGTTTACGATTTTTTTTTCAATTCAGGTCCTTTATTCTATACTTATTGCGTTTGTGCTGATAAAATATTACCGAGATAATATTTTTTCGTGAGATTTCTATCGTCATCCTGTTAGGAATAACATTTTAGTAGTTACCGAGATAGGCGAAACTTAGTGGTTCGCTAACTTTCTTTGCAACAAAGTTTTTATCGCGTACCCATGATGTGGAAGAAATATAAATCTTGAGAAAATGTCGGATTCGTGATTTTAAGCGGAGTTAAAAGTTATTTCGTATTCAAGGTTTAACACCGATCTTAAGTTTTAAGGACGAAGGAAAGTAGGAAAAAAAACGTTACTTAAAATTATCTTAATCTAGTTAAAGTTAGATACCCTTATTGAGCCAGACCACAGAATAAATAAGCCTGGTCTGTTGATTCTACTAACAATACAATTATATATATATATATATATATATAGTATAATCATCCCATCATACGCCATCATACGTGAGAAATAACCATCAAATTCTCACGGAAAAACTAAAACTAAAATCGTTTATTTTGTTTAGGCCTGAGAGGGCACTTAGAATTGTAATTTTTTTTCCAAAATTAAAACCGGATCAGAACGCGACCTCAACTGAGAAGATCTGGCAAGAAGTACAGCGGGCTTATCTTTTTTACATATTTATATTTAAACCTTTTACCTACCTACATCATATTTTTGCAATCAGCAATTCTCAAACGGCATTATGCGAAGGCCGGGAGAGATAAATTCGAGCAGCATCATCAAGGTGGCAAGGATGAGCGCTTGACGAAGGGGGGCCGAAGCAGATTCCCAGAGCGTGCCGAAGTGTTCGTCAGGTTGAGAGCACTCTGAATATTCTTTTAATTTTCGTTAACCATGATTTAGAACAGGGCGCGCCGCGAGTTGATTATAATTTATTATTCCTCCTAGTATTGGGGTCGGCTTCTATTGTATGAAGTGAAGACCGATTACATAGAGCACTGCCCAGTAGGTCAACCTGTAACTTGAGGTACCTATATTAAATAGTTAACCACTGTTAGGATTTTTCAGACTTTGCATTGAATAAGTATATTTTATGTAATATGAACTGTCTGTAGTTTCATCGTCGTATAGTTGTTTTATCGACAATTCTAAATACAAAAGTTTTCTGGAAGAAGTCCTAGCCCGTGTAAAACGACTAACGCGCACTGAATGATAATTTAAATACTTTTATTATATGATTGATATGTTATATATTCTATTATATTGCATATATATAATATGTATTTATCTACGTATTATCTGTATTTTAAACCCCGACGAAAAAGAGGAGTGTTATAAGTTTAACATGTGTATCTGTGTATCTGTCTATGGCATCGTAGCGCCCAAGCGGATGAACCGATTTTAATTTTGTTTTTTTTTGTCGGAAACCTATTCTGATCGAGACTGTCCTTAGCTATGTTTCATGAAATTCGGTTAAGCCGTATGAAAATTATCAGCTTTAGTGGTTTATAAACGTCGCATCAGGGTTTTTTGAATTTTCAATGTAGAGTTATTTAACTGATTTTAAATTCAATTTAGTTTAAGCGGTGAACATAAATTCCAGCTCATTTAGTGCCTGAAGCTGTATACCCGGATATACTATGCCTCAGGGAACAGTAACTAGTGAACATCGGACGGCACTCCATAAAATTGTTGTTAACAGACCTATAAAATTGTCGAATATAAACACACCCTTTATAGCAACGGCTACTGTTAATTGTTGGGTCGCGTTAAAATAATCGTTAAACGTCTGTAATGTTCATAACACTCTAAACATATAGTAACGACACTATCTTCGTCATATCGTCACATAAAAAATATTCTAAGGGTTCAAATTTATAACCCAAGTTCGTTTTTAAAACTAGTCAAATAAATAATACATGTTATTAGAAAACAAATAAGGTCGCTATCCCAATACGTTTATTTACAGCCTCCAAAGATAAGATCGTACTTAATACGTCAGCTTCTAAAAATAAAGGACCACGGGGAGCCGAGGTCAAATAGTACACCATATTTGCTAGGCTAATATATATTTTATTTGCTCACGCAAAAGTGTAATTGTCTGTCTATATACTTATTAGTTACGGATTACTTAACTACATAACGTTTAAATGGAAAACCAAATATGTTTACATAAAAAAACAGAAACTCATCATTTTTGGAAATCGGTTAAAAACTTTGCAATGCGTGCGATGCGTGTGAGAGTCTTGAAAACTGCCCGGTTTCATCAAACAGCGCCCGCATCTCACAAAATCCCATATCTCCAGTATTAAGTCATTTATGTTACTTATTTAGTGATGTTTATAACTTTAAAAGTTCCCCATTCCAGGTCGCGTTTTGCGGGTTGGTTTGTATAGGGTATTACTACCTTCTTATAGAAAACCGGATATAAGCTATTAGGTAAAGCTGTATTTCGTACGTTGAGTGCGAGAGGCCCAAACCTTCCCACCTCTCCTTCTGTAAAAATCACTCTTAAGGCTAAAGCGCCCATCTAGCCCGCGAAGTTCAAATTTTTTGAGGTTTTTTAGAATTTTTTCAAAATCTGACAATAATAAAAGGCACATTTTGTAATTCGCGCAAAAGACCGTGTGCAGTGCATTTATTATTATATCCAACTTACTCTAAAACATTTCAAGAACGACAGCTATCCAGATAATCTGGCAATTTTTGTATATTTAGTGATTTACTAGTATCATATCCACCGTGATAATATTTAGAGTAAAATAAATGTATTAATAAACGCACTGCATACTGTGTTTGTCGCAAATCACAAAATGTTGTATTAAATGTTTTCCGATTTTGGATAAACTATAAAAATACTCGAAAATTTTGAATTTCGCGGGCTAGACAGGCGCCTTCACCTTAATACATAATCACAACCACTCGTAATACAAAATTCGACCATAGATATATATATATATATATTTAGTTTGAACATTATTAAGGTTCTATTATCAACTTAGTTACTCTAGTTACTCTGTACTGAGTACAAAAACCCAAAACCTCCTTGATTGATGGTCCCGCCCTCCGAAATAAAGAAAAAAAGAACTGTCACCGTTTGTCAGTCAGAGAGTCAGTCAGTTACCGAGTGGAAGTTACAAAATGTGTGTTTGTAAAACGCATGGTAGTGTGTTTAATTATTAGTTTAATGTATTTTTAAGTATTATTATATAAAATATTAGCTTTCTGCACTCCTTCTCTATATAAACTTTAACTATGCCAAATTTCATACTCCACCATCCGCGTAATTTTCGTAAAAAGGGATACAAAGTTTTTGCTTCACGTATTTATCTAATGATTACTAAATAATAATCTCTTAATATTTCAATTTCTTTGCAAGCATCTAGAATTTTGTTACTATTTAAGCGGCGAGTTGGAAGCTCGTTTGCCGCCTTTGTTGTATTATTAAAAACAACCAGTAAGTTTTTTTTCATTACTCATACTCTGAAAGTAGGGCTGAAGTTGCCTGAGGAGCGGGTTGAAAGTAATACTTTTCCGGCCCGGGAGAATCGATTTCAACTGACAGCTGTCAAATTATAAAAAAAAAACTAGTTCCATTTTCACATTTCTATGGTACCATGTTCAAACTTTTTCTACAGTCACTCAATTACAGCACGATGTAAAATTGAAATAACATAAAGTTAAGTATTAATTAAAGAATATATATTTTTAAATGACTTAATTATAATTTAGTTTCAACAATTTCTTTAAAATAACATAGATTTGGGCAAAATATTTAAAGACGAAAATGAAACATAATGGCTAAATAATGAAGTTGGCCGGCCAACGAAAAAAAAACAAAATAGGCGGCAATCCGATCTTTATTTTTTTTTCGAGTTGTAGAGTATTGTTCATACTTCCTTGTATTATTTCTTTAGCCAATTCCTGTTTTTATTTTTACTTTCCTTGTATTCGTAATGAAAAGCACAGTGTTTACCTGGGGTGAAAGACTTATTTTGTCCCTCGAACTATTAGCGCCCTCGCTACGCTCGGGCGTCAAACCCCGTCTCGGGACTAAATAAGTCACTTTCACCACTCGTGTAACAATTTACTATTCTATAACTCCACAAAATAGAACGTATGAATTATATCTGGCCTTTGTAAGGCTTAAAAAGTTATTTTTTGAAAATAATAAAATAAAATTATCTTTCTTTGTTTACCGTGTGAAATTATTTCCTAGGTTACCACGCTTAATTTTCATTCGCATCTTACAAGAACCCCACTGATGGAGGGATTTAAGACTTAATATTTGAGAATGATTAAGCGACAGTAATCCTCCGAAGAATTTGCCCCATGAAACAGAATTTTCAAGATAATGAAATGCTAAATTAGGTGTTTAATTTTGTACAGCGTAATTCTGTTGAGGCGGCTGTTCCGTTGTTCGGCGGAGTGTGATAATTAGGTCAAAATTGACGATTTGGGAACCGCAGTAGGTATGTACAGGGTCCGGTTCTAATACCTAGGGTGAGTTTCATTGTTTTAATAATGCAAGTGATTGATAAATGAGTACGGTCTGATTGTACATGATTTGGTGAGAGTTAGGTGAGTATTTTTACAACTTCAATTGTTATTTTTTTTGTATAACAAACTCGGCACCACCCTACGACATGCCTGATGTTAAGCAGTTACCTATAACCTAAAGGGGAGTGGGATAGAGGGAGGTGAAGGAGGAGGTGGTGGTGGGGGGGGGGGGGGGGGGGTTGGTCTACCGGATCTCACAAGGAAACGCAGGTATAATAGCTATTTTTGCCGATATTTTGTGAGAGGGTGGTACTACCCCTAGTTGAGCCGATCCGTAATACTTATATTAATAAAAAGATAACCCTTACGTTTGGCTGTGCCGTAGTCGGGTAAAAAATATCCCATATGAGATGTATTGCAGTTACGAAATTCGTTATTCTTATTAGAATTAGGTATAAACTAG
This sequence comes from Notodonta dromedarius, assembly GCA_905147325.1. NCBI lineage: Eukaryota > Metazoa > Arthropoda > Insecta > Lepidoptera > Notodontidae > Notodonta > Notodonta dromedarius. The sequence continues at coordinate 10,528,266 of LR990161.1, read as the reverse complement.
TTTATGCCCGCGACTTCGTCCGCGTAGTATTTAACTTAACAAAAATTCCGGGATTTTATCGGGATAAAAAGTATCCTATGTGTTAATCCCGGTTATAAACTATCTGTGTTCCAAATTTCATCCAAATCCGTTCAGTAGTTATTGCGTGAAAGAGTAACAAACATACATCCACACTACAAACTTTCGCATTTATAATATTAGTAAGATGGTTCAACTAGGTAGGTACCCATACCTTTTTTTCGCTTCTCTTCCTCTATATATGTGGGTAACTCAAGAAAGTCACAGAAGTTTTAAAATCATTGCCCTTTAACCGAGATGGGGGAAACTAACTGCGTAGATTGCAAACTTTCCTAGGAATTAGTTTAATCTTGCTAGAACGAAGTTCAAATAGATAATTTACAGTGGTCATTATTTTTTAAAGTATATAAGTAGGTTCAAAAACTAAGCCTGTCCATATATTTGCAGAAGGGACGGACCTACATAAAAAAATTATAGGTACATTTATTATTAAGGCGTATAATAAAGGTCTTTGACCCCCATATCAGAGATTGAACGCGGCTGGACCAAAAGTGCCCGGATAAAAAAAAACGTACCTTGTTTTTTTATAGAAATTTAAATTAATTTTTTCGTCACATCTAATAAAATTAGCTTATTCCTATTTATTTTAAATTGCTATATAAACGTAAGTACTAATGGTATCTTTGTTTTTCGCTTTTACGTCTATATGCTTAGATAGCAGCTGCTGTTTAAACAGTTTTTTTTAATTTAAAATAATAATATAATTTTATATTTAAATGAGTGTATGAAACAGAATTTACAATGAATGTTTCAGATTATTAATCTGGCTTGCACATATACAGTATAAGCAAGCCAGCTTATACTGTACGTGTATGTGTACTGTGTGTATCTTTGAAAGAGATTTTCTTTGAGATGGAAAACGGTGAGCATACCGTGGTTTGCAGTTGAGCTTTGTGACTAATCTCGTGTCATCAAGAGAGAGAGAACTAGACTCGGTATCGCTGCTAGCTTACTTACCTCACGTAATTCTTGAAAATAGTATTGTCAACGAGAATCGATACGAAAATATTTTTTTGAAGCGAAGCTTCTATACGGCCGTTCGGGGTATTCGCCGTGGCGCCGTCGAAGCAGTTTTTAATGCTTAGTTCCTGCGCTTTATGCTATAAAGCTTCGCTTCTGTCGGGCGTCCCTAGGTGGCACTGTTTTTATTTTATTAAATTATTTGTTTTTAATGTTTCGCTTTGAGTTACCCCAGTTACCGAAGGATATACCTTGCCTATGCTTGCAATACCAAATGTATTGCTCAACCGTTATCGCCCTGAAAAGGGGTAGGGCAGAAGGACGGGAATGGAGTGGGGTGTTAGGCTTCCGACTCTCTCACTTATCGTACGAAGCGCATCTTCTTCTGTGAGAGGGTGGTTCTACCCCGGTCGAGCCAGCCCATATACGAGCTGTAGTCAGTTGGGTACAACTCGTCTCTACCGCCGTGAAATCGTTCCTCCAAAAAACAACTGACCATCGGCGCGCGTCTGCTTTTCCAAATAGTTGACACCGTTCTATGAGAACGTGTACTCACAAAGCAACCGAAATTAAACCGTGCGTTCGAGCCAACAAGTTCCGTGCGCTTAATTATGCATTCCGGACTTAATTACAGGTAACATGACGGTAGCGTAATGACAAACGCCCCCTGAGCCGGAACTAGCTAGAGCCACTGGGTTTAGCTGAATTCACGCGTGATGAGAGAGTGAACACTCTACCCTATAAGCATGAGCAGGACATAGGCATTTATAGAGTATAGGAACTTAACCGGGCCAATTAATTACAATTAAGTTGTAGTGGTATATTCTATAAATGCAAAGATATAAACGCAATTATTGGAATATTTTTGTCTGTTTATACTTATAATGAAAGTCATATAATATATTGCACGTTAATTAATGAAATCAAAGTTCCCGGGAAAATTAAACTCTATGCGAATAATGTCGCGGGTAATGCCAGTATGTAATAAAAAAAAAACGATTTAATAATATAATATTCCATAAAATACTAAAAAAGAATGAAAATTTTAAAAATAATATTTTCCTTTGTAAAGAGTGATAATACCTATAAAATACGTAAATCTTTATTTGAGTACGAAAGATTGACACAATAAACTTTACAGCATCACAAAGAGAATTTGAGTTTTTAAAAAGGTGTTCAAAGCGAAGTTTTCATCACAAGCACTTGTATTTTCCAGGAATTTTTCAGAACTGCTCTGCTACGCTTTCATTTTGACTTTTCATCTATTTTATTTTTAAGATGTTGGAGGACGAGTATTATTTTTAAGACCTCTTCTAAAAATAATACCTCCCAAAGATTATTTTAAATAATAATTAAATTAAATAGAGCACGCTTCATTTATTTTAATTCCTCTCGGCCTCGATTACGGCATTACCTAATAATAGCGTGTCTTACCACCGTAATACCTTCCTACATCTATTACTTTCTTTTCAATAACACAGTAGCAATAAACGAACATCCTGTGACTCGGCAGGTGCCCGGAATAAATCCAATAGGTCGTCATTCCCTTGGGCGGGACATATTTAGCCACAGAAACAGATAATTGCTTTTGCCTGACAGAGATAATTAAGTTATGCCATCTGGCATTACGTGCTTAGAATTAACTCCGTTTTTATGTTCCATGGTACTTTGAAGTACATGGTACTTTTGTGAGTTGGGCCAGAATGCTTTATTGTTGCCCGAAACGGTAGTTAAATGTAGAAGTAGGTGTGAAAGTTCCAAATGAGCCACAAAGGTTTTAAGTTAGTTACGCACTATGTTGTTATTATGTAGGTACTTAGACAGGGTAGAGAGGCGAACATGACAAAATTATATTCGTGTATAAAAATTGTCATACACTATTTTGACGCTTGACGCTTGACGTGGCAATGGTCTATATTCGGGGCGGCGGCGGTTTATTCGCCAGATACCTATGGGTACTTTTCTTTGACTTGTTCCCGTACCGTACATATTCGCTGGGAACAATGAGTTTAGAACCACAGGATTAGAACTATAATCTAGGGATAAGATTAGTTTACTATTACGTTACTTGCACCGTTATTTGTTTTCCAACCGAATGATCATTCGAAATATCGCGTAAAGGTATTCTTATTTCTTGGCCTAAAAATATAAAGTGGTTGAGCCGCCTCTCGTAATTCCAAAGTTCCATGATAAATGTACTGAATAATTGATCAGAATGTCGTCACTGTCGATTTAGCACCAGTTTAGTGAGGCCCCTTGTTTTTAGGGGAAGGTAGTGTCCGTTCTTCGCATATTTAATCCGTCATTATAACAGTCGGCCGCATCTCCCCTTTTATAATGAATAATTACTAGAGTGGATGTGTAATGAGCGAGCCCGCGTAGAAACCCTTATGGTAAATTAACACCTCAGCCCTAGTTATTATGAAAACTGTGAAATCGAATAATAGAAACGCAAAGGGATGGTATTACAGCAATTTTGCGGATGCCCCGTGTAATCAAGTTAAATAGTGTCTGAAAGCCTGAACTAGAAACTTGAAAAATAACCACATAATACATAGGTATTATGTTCACCATATGTACCACGCGCTCAAAGTGAGCTTTAGACCTGCCGGAACCAGTGGCGGATTTACCAGCAGGCTGAGTAGGCTGGAGCCTAGGGCGGCAGATTTTTGGGGCGGCGAATATGGGGACCGATTTTTTTGTTTTTCATAGAAATCAATAAATATTTCTGCTTGACGGTTTTCTGATGTTTTACAGATAGAACTCTGCAACAAATTTTGCAGATGACTTCCCCTCTCACTTAAAATAATCTAGGACATGACAATTGTAGAGACAAGGGCGGCAAAAACTTTTCAGCCTATACCTTGGGAATTTGTAAATCCGCCACTGGCCGGAACATGAGTTTACACGAGGGGTGAGTAGCAGGCAATGAAGAAATGGCAAGTTGTTCGTATTTTTAATTTGAGTCAGTGCCTTTCCGGTTAAGAAAATACTAGGAGAAAGTAGTTCGTTAGAAATAACATTTTGTGCTGCAAAAAGAATTTACCCACATTTTTTTCTTCACTACAGCTTTGGTAGTTAATAGTAATAATGATTTAGGTAGGTTTATCATAGATGGCCATGCAGTTCAAAAGAATGAAAAAATACATTTTATCTATATTCTAACCCGAACTTAGATACCTATTGAAATGAATACCGCTCTCTTTCTGGCATAATAAAACCGTTGTGGCAATATAAAGTGGACACAATATTGCTGTTATCTCACAGTCAGTTATAGCAGTGCAGTGTCGGAATCCCGATTTATATTCGACAACGATATCCGCCATTCGTTACCATAATGTCCGATGCGAGAACCATTTTACACTGGAATGTGTTTTCAATACTGCACACAATATAAGATAATAAAGTTAACTTTCTTGTTGGATTACTATATGTATACAGGTTGAAACATAAAGGGTATACCTTTTATCACAACTTAACATTGTAATTATAAACGTTTCATTTGATGTAAGTATGAGTAGGTATGCGCATCATACTAAACTAGCATTCTCATTTTATTTACATTATTACATATATGATTATTATTTACTATTAGCTATTTAGTGGCAATGGTGTTGCCTGCTCATATTATTTTTTTATGCTGTTCCTGAGAATACACCATCTTTCATTCATTGAAAAGAGTAACCATTGAGTTTCTTGCCGGCTCTTCTCAGTGGAAGCAGCATTCCGAACCGGTGGTAGATTCTGACTATTCATAAATGCTTTGTTGGCTTACATGAATAAAAACAATTTTGAATTTTTGGATTTTTATTTTCTAATACTATCAGCTTTGGAGGAAACTTGAAAAACAAAAGGTGTTACAGAGATATGAGATATATACAGCTGTTGACAGATTTCATAAGTCTACTCCTTTAGTACTTCAACTGTCCCACAAAGCCGATAGTTTTAGATTTGCAAAGAACAGTTGCAAAAAAATTGTATACCCGCCGGGGCAAATTTCGGAAATGGCCTTTTTGTAATTTTCCCTGGTCTGGGTGTCACTAGGATCGCCCCCGGTCCATTGTACGGTACCCACAGTACAAGCATTGCTTAGTTTGGGACCATACAGTTGGTGTGTCAATCTGGCGATATTTATTTATTTATTTTTATTAATTTATTAACAAATTGACAATTAAGGGAAACGTATTCTAAGTTTAATTACAAAGGACACTAGGTGCTAATTATATTGGCTACAACTAAATTTCACGTGTAAAACTATCGGTGTCGTGGTCACATATCACGATACTGACATAGACAGCAACACAGTCACCGTCACATTTGCCACTTAGCAGTAACAAATATTAATGAAACGTCATTAAATCTAGACCAATCCGTGAGAAGAGCTGACGTAATCCATTAATTTAAATCACAGCCTGCACTCGTACCGTCATTATTTCCAATTTACGGCACTAGCGGGCAATTACTCACAATTTGCGACAAAACACGCAATTTGATCGCGAAACGCGCGCCATTCCATTTATTTATCGGAGATTACAGCGGTGAGCCCGCGCCGGTAATCGCCAACACCAACGATCCGCAGCTCCTGTTCGATAAATGTCGATTAGTCTAAATCCCTTTAACTAGGAGGATTTTCGATGTTTCTATCCGGGTTTACGGACACGTCCTGTAATTTTAGGTTATTTAGAAATTGGACCATAATATATCTCTGTGAAAAGCGAAGTGAGAACATAACAACACGAGGATTCTGGGGTATAATAATCGTAATTAAAACTTGGGGCTTAATGTCACCACATTATATTTAATTATTGGGCGGCGGAAGTGTTAAAATATAAGTTTCTACTAATTCCAGTTACAGTCCGGTCCGGTATTGAGTTATATATACAGGGTGTAAAGGGCACCGTAACGAAAACTGATACCATGGATTCAACTCATGATTCTGGATCCTCCAGAGTTGGAATTGAACGTCGATATTTTTATGAATCATGCTAAAATTGTTCAGCATTTTTAAATTGATTTTAGCATAAAATGCGTGTTGGAGCGTATTGAATTTTGATTTGCATTGCAGTTTATATCTAAAACAGTAATCATCATCATTCATCACTTATTTGTGTAAAATCATTTAAGATAAATTTGCATAGGTAATGATTTTATGCTAAAATCAATATAAAAATGCTGTAAATTTCTAGTGTAATACATGAAAATATCGACGGAAAATTCCTGCTCTGGGGGTCCAGAACTATGAGTTGCATCTATGGTATCAGTTTTCGTTACGATGCCCCTTACACCCTGTATAGGTATATAACTCAACAGTGGGTGATATATAAAACTATAAAGTTCAGGGAACGTCAACTATTGGGTCAAATAAAAGAGACCTTTTTTAAGAATGTATTTACTTGTCCATGTTATTTTTGCTCAAGGACAGTTTGCTCGTATCGCGACAGTAAACTCGAAATTTATGAACCTCTTTCTTGACCTCACTGTAGGCCCTTTCCTAAGGTCACCGCTGTGAATGTTACACGAGGCTATCTTAATGCAGGCAACAATGTTATAGTAGCATGCAAGTATAAGGCAGTGGGTTATTTAAATTTATTTAATTTCAAGTATAAGAAAGTATGGTCTAACATAGATATTCCCAAGGTGCATAATGTACTTCACTAATAAGACATAGAAAATGACCATACAGAGATTATGACTAGACTAATATTTAATTTATTGATTCATAAGTACTGATTCCTTTTTATCATTTTTTAAGTTATTCTTAATGTTTTTGACTGATGTATTATGACGTCATAATGTTTTTTAAACTTTAAACGTCTTTATTTCTGCCAATCTAAAATATATTTTGTAAATTATTACATTGGTATTAGTTATGGTAATGTATACTTAATAGGTATACAATTTAAAAAAAATTACATCATCCCTAATGCCAGTAAACTACTAGGTGCTCTTTTCTTTTTACAATAAACGCTAAATTCGACTGAGTCACGTTCTAAACTTTTGGTCTAACTATGCGAGGTATGCAGACAGTCAGACAACAAGGAGTGATAAACAGCGTCATCTAGTGTTATACCTATTTCATTTGATGTGTAGTTCGTACGGTATTTGAGCCGGTTAACGCAGGAGCGACGCGTGTGAATAATGTAAGGCACTTTATTCAGGTATCGTATACACGCAATCACTAGCCGACGCAGGTAACTCAATATAAAATACATTATATTATATAACTAGCTGAGCCCGCGACTTCGTCCGCGTGGAATTTAACTTAACAAAAAAGCCCGCTCCCGCGTTCTGAGCCCGCGCGACAGGACCCATTTTTTTAATTTTGTTTTTCTAAAATAGAAGTAGCCTAAGTTACTGCTTATAACATCAGCTATCTACCAGTCAAAGTCCCGTCAAAATCGGTCCAGCGGTTTCGGAGATTACCCGGAACAAACACACAGACAGACAGACAATTTTTAAAAAAAATCGCGTTTTTGCTATAGGTGTCGTGCGTACTTTCGTATGCATTTAGTGAAAAGGTGTTATTTTGATATTACAAACAGACACTCCAATTTTATTTATTTGTATAGATGTCTGAAACTCTAGTTTATACATAGAGTACTAAAGATATAATAATAATATTGCCCTTTTTGACGTCCCACTGGGCATGGGCCTGCCTGACATGTCTTTCAAAAATTGGTTAGATTTTCTAAGACATGCCGATTTCCTCACGATGTTTACCTTCACCGTAAGCAAGTGGGTGTGTGTGGCGGGTGCGAGCCGGGGTTAGAACCAAGAACCTGGAGACCGCAAGACGCGTGCTTAACCAATCGGCTACCATTGCTAGTAAAGATATATCCTTTTGTTTTTCACAGACCTTACTTTCCATGCGAAAATATTGTTTCGAATTTTATTGGTTAATTAAACTGAGAGCGAAGGCGTTAGAGGCGATGTTGTTTTACTGTTGTTTTACGCGTCCGCCTTCAAGCCTTAAACCAAGAATATGGCGCCGTTTTTGCTATTAGTGTTTTTGAATCTGGTTGTGTTTTTGGTGACCTTTTTTATGAGACTACTAAATAAATAAAGGACACTATTGATATTAATACTAGTTGTGCCCCGCGACTTCATCCGCGTAGTATTGGATTATTGGGTTAAAAAGTATCCTATATGTTAATCCCGGTTATAATCTATGTGTGTTCCAAATTTCATCCAAATCCGTTCAGTAGTTTTTGCGTGAAGGAGTAACAAACATACATACATACACACTCACAAACTTTCGCATTTATAATATTAGTAGGATCGTATTACCTATTGAATAGTGTTTTTTTAACAACTGATGTTAACTTACAAACACCAATGGAATCCTATAATACTTAGCTTCGGGAAATTTTGACGTCAATATTATTCAGGTTTTAATAACTATAGCAATTATTTAGTGTTACATCACTTTGTTGTTAAGGTAGTAAAGTGAGTAGGTCATAAAAATTCTAAACTGCATTATTAAGTAAAAGTCATAACAAGAAGAAAACATGGCTCAAGAGGGCAATAATTTCGAATAAAAAAAATAACTGGGACAATAAAAAGGGAATATCGGGCGCGCGGCGGCGCTTGCGCCAAGTTATCTCAAATCTTACCGAAATGAAACTTTACCCCTTTTATTACCTTGTAAATCCCGTATCCAGTAAAGTAACATTAAAAATTATAAGCACTTTTTCACTCTCCATTTTAGCTGTTTTTACCCGCCAGGTCATTAATAATTTAGTTCTTTTTTAAAATTAGTTTTATTGGAACTAAAAAGCTACCTAATTTGAGTCGAATCAAATATAAGAAATACTGACGAAATATAACGGTTATACAGTTGGGTGTGTAGGTATCCCTGATTCTTGACTTATGAATATGCGCTAAGAATATTTATTTCTAAAATGAACCCTTTTGTTTGTAAAAATGGGGGTTAAAATTGTATGAGATTACCCACGGAATGGGTAACCACTTTTTATGAAGAAGGTATCCACGGAGTCGGTAACAGTTAGTATAGAAGTAAAAAAATGTTTCAAACGTACAACCGATTCGCTTCAACTTTGCTACTAAAATATTATGCTCTATTGTTACAGTTTTAAATATCGATCCTTTCAAAATGGTAGCACAGCCGGTGTACCGTTTCATTTCATCGTGGAACTCGAGATATTTTGCCAACGGAACGGATGCCTGTTATTCGAGATGCACCTGTTTTACAATCGCTCCATCCAACGTCGAAACGGCCATCGGTCTGTTGTAGTGTAACACTATTGTTGTTATATGTTTTGTTCAAAATTGACACGGCCATGTATGCAAAGTGAATATAAATAAATTTATGTTTTGTGTTGGTATTACTCGTACTTATTAATAATATTGTTTTGCGATAGAAATATTTTACCGTGCGTTCAAATTAATGTTTCTTGGAAACAATTTTATTCGTCGCGAGGTTATAATATGTTATAATTTCATAAATATAGCTCCAATTATTAATTTTCTAGGAATAAAAGCAGAATTAATTGAAATTGCGTTCTCAGAAGTTCAACATAATTTATTAAGAAGCTATTTCGATATGTACTTTATACGCTTCATCAAGTTAATGTATCTAGTTGATTACCTATTAGAATTTTATTGAACTATCATTATTAGTTCCCATTATTATCATAATAGATTTTTTATGGATTGCGGCAATTCAATAAACGCAATTTATTGGAGCATTCTAATTTCTTATGGGAAATTAATATTTTGTGAAAAAAAAACCGAATGTCAAAGGCATTTTAATTCCACCATAGATGTCATGTACCCAGTAGAGTAGTTAGTAGATTAAGGCTCGTATTAATAGATTGATCTCAAGTCTGAGAGCGATCTTGGAAATGTCATTCTTATGTCATTCCAGTACAAAATGACATGTCAAAAGCATACTCAAGACCGCTCTCAGACTTGAGATCGGTCTATTAATACGGGCCTTAGGAAGTCTGCACTATTAATATTTTGGTAGATGACAAGACGATGTAGGTGCGAGGTTTATACACTCGGCTGTATATCGAACAACAGATTATTCACTGTGTATGTTTATTCTAAAAGAGAAAAAAAAAACGCAGTTCTGCTCGTGGGTTGGCTCGCGTCTGTCACCGCCATTAGGTTAAACAACAGATTGTTATTCTGTGTTCCATAAAACGAGATTCTCTCCAAATTAAACACAGCCTAACAACGAAACGTACAAGACGGTTCCCAAGCCACACAGAGACACGGGTGAGTGTCAATTTCGTCAGAATAATGTAATAAACGCCGCCACGGGAAGTGTGATAAAAGAGAATTCCTTCAAATTATCCCCGCGGCTTGGATCAAAAAGATACTTTTACGTCACAGAAGCTTTACGAGTTATTGAATGGTGCCTACTAGGTTTTCTTGGCCTGGATATTATGGAATAAACCATTATAAATTATAAATGACGACCGCTTGGGGCAGTGGTTTGAGTGTAGGCCGCTTGGCTCAATACACCGGGTAATTGCGGGTTCGATTCCCGGGAAAATTTCCGAAATAGGCGCCTTTCACGACGACAATGATTAGGCAATTACAGGCATTCATATTTTCTTTGACCTCAATTAACTCAATTAACCAAAAGTAAGAACTTGGCTGACTTCTTACCTAACACATAATTATTTACTGACGGTAATGAATATAGGCCTTACGGTCAAGATGCTGAATAATTAATTTCCTAATTGCTTCATGACGATAATCTAAAGCCCAAATATTATTATTTATTCTTTGATTCCAAATTAACTGAACGTAAGTACCTGGCCGACTTTCTACCTAACATGTAATTATTTAGTGGAGTTTAGGCTTTACGATCAATGTAATACGACTCGATTTCGAATTATTGACCCCCAATCCCACCTAATTGCTTCTTTCATGACGACAATCTAAAACCAATTTCGTTCCAATTATTAACTTGGATGTCGATATTTATTCTTTGTAGAATTTACTAGCATTGAATAATAAATAAAGTGATTAAGGTAATTTACATTGCTCAAACTTTTTAGATATGGGCCTTGATGCGATAGAACACAATAATTTACATATTACTAGCTGTACCATGCGCGCGTTGCTACGCGCCTACCAACTCAGAAACCTACTCAGAAACCTTTGTGGACTCATGCACAACACATTGCTGAAGATCATGACATGATCAAATGCATAGTTTACGATTCTATAAAGGACATACAGACAAACATTCATTTTAGATAGAATATGTGGTAAAGCCTTATAAAGTACATATATTTTGTATCTATACATAATATGTTTGTAGATGCTGGTAGAGCAACAAATGCAGAATAACAAGAATACAGTCCACACAATTTTTACTATTTTACAATTTCCCATAACAAGTCTATTTAGTCTGTGGCATAGTTACGGAACTCAGAATCTGCGCGGAACTAATTACCAGGTTGGGTACAAGTTTGTAGAGTAGCGGAACTGCAGTGAGGCAGTTACGGTGGGAAATGACCGCAACTTCCGGTTTAAACTGCTGCAGAATACATGGCCACTGTAGTAGGACACCAGTTTTATTAAATAGGTTTCGTGTGTATCACTTTAGAGAATTGTGTTTAATGGAAATATGGTTCCTACGTTTTAAGATGACCGCGTGGTCTAATCAGCCGTCCGTCGGTATAGACCTGTCGGTTACCTTGATAAGCAGGCTTACTCTTGACACTCGATCTCAGCAAAGAGGTTTGATTCCCATACGGGCGTTTACTTAAATTGCTCCCAGTATACGTTTCGTATCATGGTAAAAACATCCGATAATTAGATCTATCTCTATCTCCATTAGGTTGTTAAAATCTTGAATGAATGAAAATGCATTAGGGTTCATTTTTAAAAAGCCACTTAATCACAGACCTCATCCTGTCTCAGATGGTTTAGCGGGCTCAAAATCTAACCTGACCTGCAGCCGGCTCTAGCGAACGCTGCGTTACTGGCGCGCCCAGAATGTTTTATTTTTAGCTTCAGTCATTTTGAAACCGTAACAGGTCATATTGCAATTACTGCTGCTGCTATACAATATTTTCTAGAAAATATGCTATGTGCTTGTTTGTGGATGTGATTTCCTTGGCCTGAAAATTTCAGAGGTTTTCAGAATTTGGCTTAAAGGGCCGTATTAATAAATATTTCACCTCAAGTTTGAAGGCGATCTTAAGTGCGCGTTTGTATCGTAATTTTGTACTGGTATGACATAAGAATGACTTTTCCAAGGTCGCTCTCAGACTTGAGATGGATTAATTAATACGTGCCTAGGTGTATTGGAACCAGGACTGTTGACATTATCGTGTGGCCATTTTTATTTATGAAAATATTTGTACTTCTTTGTAATATTTTATTTTATGCATTGGAATATCATGCATCTGCAGAAGTAAACATTATAAAATTAATCCGCGCAGCTTAGAAAAATGCAATCGATTATAGTTAAAGCGATTTCGGAACACTTCACACCATTCGGCCCCCCATCCAGGTACATCGTTGATATAAAGTTCAAGGCGAAGAACACATCGTAACCGGTGTGTCGCGCACCGCGGCGATCGATACCGCCACGCCGCCCCACATCTCTAAAATTATCCGATACTACTCGACACGGCGCGCGGCGTTTCGGTCGTCGCTAATGCTATCCAAGAACTTCAATGTAATCCCACGTGGGAATATCACGGATCGATTTGGCGGATAAGGGTTTGAGACATAGAGCGTGTCTAGTTATGGTACTCATCCAGGGTTGTCAACTTGTGGTATCTGACCTCCTTCCTGTTTTTTCTTGTTCTTTGGAGGGTTTATATGTTAGGTTATCAGCTGTTGAAACACCAAAAAAAAACCTACTTAAAACACCTGGGTGCCTTAAAAAGCTAGAAATAACTTTTTTTTTTAAGTCGGTTAAAAAATGTCTACCACACTTGGGAAGGTGCTCTGTCGTGTGTAAATAACAAGCCATTATAAATGGTTTGGAATTGGTCTATCAAGAGCATTACGGCTAAGGCATGTCATTTGCATGTCAGAGTTTTCAAGAAGTTCTGAAAAGGTAATGAGTTTAGTGCATGATTTCCAGTTGTTTCACCAAATCAGCGGATAAAAGGCTTTGATATTGTAGGTATAAAAATGAAAATACAAACAATATAGTATTAGGTAATGTAGGTTGAAGGTACTGCTTTAAATTCCTAGCCATAAACTCTGGATAATATAAACCGGAGCTTTCTGCGCAACGTTAACAAACAGTGCTTGAACTACTTGCTTGGGGGTAGCTTGCAGATGTGAATTTCCCGCTTTGAGAGTTGGGCACTTGTCTTGCAATGGAGGAGCAATTTCAGAGGTGCGATGGGGGAAATTTAATGAGGTGAAAATTTGTTATCTACGCACACGTTTTAGAAAGGATGTTGTTATGTATATGAGTAAAATGATATACGAGGAAGTTAATGGTTGGTTTGTGAGTTACTCTTCCTTTCTTGTCTTCCGCTTATTCATTAGCTGTATCGATTATACAATTTGCGTCATAGGGCTCTACGTTAGTATACTGTACACATATGTTCATATGTTTGAAAAATAAATAATCGTGAGACTGATTAATCTAAAATTACTTGTCTACATGACTCAGCGACTTGGGCCTTGGCTTTCAGGGTGATCTTAATATAAAAAAAAATTACCGACTTCAAAAATCTGGGTTTACTAAAAGCTAGAAATAACAAGGTACCTTATAATTACTTGCTATTTTCAAAATATTGTTCACTATTTCTTGTTAATTCATTGTGTAATAATAATAATATAGCCAATTGGATTGTTAAGATCAGGGCCAAGTGAACTTTTTTTTAACCACACTAATCAAATAACATCGCAAATATCTCTTGCATCAATAATAGTTAATTAGTATTCGGAAATGTGCATTCTGTTTGTACAACAAACATTTGTAAACTCGATCGTGGAGTGATTCGATCCATGCATCCGTTAGTGGGAATTGGAAGCGGTTGTCTGTAATCAAACAGTTTGAATAAGCAATTTATCGTCATCGATATAATCATCGATATACACCATAAACAACACTATGATGTTTAAATGTCTCAGTCACAGTTTCCTTGTGAAAACACACAATTTAATCATTCCATGGAAATGATTTTGAATAAACAGGAATTTCAAATTTGGAGCTTTTAAAATATTATAAAATTTATTTTAGAATCAAGTTGCTATACATAAATTCCCAAGAAAATATTTACAGCTCAGTAGAGGTAGATTAGGAGAAGGAGCAAAGTCTAGAAATTATTTTTCATTACTCATACTCTGAAAGTAGGTCTGAAGTTGCCTGAGGAGCGGGTTGAAAGTAATACTTTTCCGGCCCGGGAGAATCGCTTTCAACTGACAGCTGTCAAATTGCAAAAAAAAAACTAGTTCCATTTTCACATTTCTATGGAACCATGTTCAAACTTTTTCTACAGTCACTCAATTATAGCACGATGTAAAATTGAACTAACATAAAGTTAAGTATTAATTAAAGAATATATATTTTTAAATGACTTAATTATAATATAGTTACAACAATTTCTTTAAAATAACATAGATTAGGGCAAAATATTTAAAGATGAAAATGAAAAATAATGACTAAATAATAAAGCTGGCCGGCCAACGAAAAAAATACAAAATAGGCGGCAATCTTTTCTTTATTTTTTTTTCGAGTTGTAGAGTATTGTTCATACTTCCTTGTATTATTTCTTTAGCCAATTCCTGTTTTTATTTTTACTTTCCTTGTATTCGTAATGAAAAGCACAGTGTTTACCTCGGGTGAAAGACTTATTTTGTCCCTCGAACTATTAGCCAAACCCCGTCTCGGGACTAAATAAGTCACTTTCACCACTCGTGTAACAATGTACTATTATTTTTACAGACTTTCACATTTCACCGATATTTGTCAAGTTTAATCTACGAAGTGATTTCGATAGAACATTGTTCCTCCATTCATTATTGGCACAGATTATCCGCATCGGCTGGCCACCTTGCCGCACCAGTGAGGTCTACAATCGTCACAACTATACCCAACTTCCTCGCACAATGACACGGTCCTAAACGGAGATGGCCCATCAAATGATAATAGGCACGATCGAACGGAGGGGCCTGTAGTCGTCCGCTGTTCTGCGCATTCTACATTCAACATTAAAAAAATACATCAAAAAAAAGTTTACTCTTCCGTTCCCCATGTGTGCGTTGAGTGCATTTCGCTATAAAATATAATGGTTGATTTTTCCGGCGACCCTAGCAGGAGTGCTTTTACCGCGTGTGTTACGTAACGTGTAATATGATAAGTGTAAGTGATAAAAACTATTTGACGGTGCCCCTGGGCGTGTGAGGTGTTACTCGACCTTTGTTACTGTTTAAGTAGCGAGTTGGTGTTGAATTTCGCGGTTTACGGTGCCCGTGTCGAGTTCTCAGGGTAATTGGGGGTTTCGCACTTACGGTATCAACCCTAAAAGGTAGGTGGGGGTCATGTACTTACATTTTCTCTTTCTTTAACAAGTCTAGTGTTGCCTGTAGAGTTGATTTATAAAATAAGTATAGTTCGTTATTTGTCTGAGATTAAAGTATATTATCCAATATTATTTTTGTACCACGTCCACAGCCTTGGATCAATACATACGTGACCAAACCACGCCACGTCCAATCAAGTCATAAACTTGTGCGGAATATATAGTTTCCGTTGTTTTTAGTGGTTAATTAACGTTATTATTCCACCCGTCGTTGGTTGGGTCCCGGAACTGAGTGTAGTTTCTGGGAATAACGTCGTTAAGGGGTAAACGACTGGACGGTGTTGTTAGTCTGTTATATCAGGGTCTGTTATGTTTTGAGGGTTATGGCAGGTTGTGGTGATCGATGATTGCTTAAGGTCAGTCTTACCCTTGTGTTACCTTGCAGTTGCAACCAACGGTTTTAATAAGGTCACTTTTTTATAGTTCGTTTAACGGCCCTAATAAATTCACTATGCACGCCCGGGTTGCCAGGTCTTATTTTCCTTTTAGCTCTCAATTTACCCTAGATTTTGTATTTTTTTTTAAACTGTTGATTCGTTTCTTCTTTTAGTTTTTAATTAAAATTATTTAAGTATTATTTCATTTTTATAGCTGTGATAGCCGATTGGTTAAAGCACGCGTCTTGCGGGCACCAGGTCTTGGGTTCAAACCCCGGCTCGCACCTCTGGATTTTTCGAAATCTATGTGCGAATCATAATTTCTATATGATTATCACTTGCTTACGGTGAAGGAAAACATCGTGAGGAAACCTGCATGTCTTAGAAGATCTAACCAATTTTCGAAAGACATGTGGGTTCCAACAACCCGCACTGGGCCAGCCTGGTGGATTATGGCCTGAATCCCCCTCATGTTGAGGGGAGGCCCGTGCCCAGGAGTGGGACGTCAAAAGGGCTAAATTATTATTATTTTAAGTATTATTTCATCACTCGCTGTGGTGCTACACGTACAAAGTTTTTATTCACAAGCTTTTTATGAAAAACATTACTATTAATAGTCTTAGTATTTCTTAATGGGGTACGGAGGCATTGTAAACGCCTATCTCGAGTTCTTGCCCAAACAGAGTAGGGCTCTATATAGACGGGCCTAAGCAAACACTGAAAGTGTTTTATTTACTCCAGCTCGGGAATACATACAAACATTATTATTCATGCCTCGGAAATGCTTTTAAGAAAATGTCATCTTTATTTATTTTCTTATTTCGTAGATAGAGCGGAAATGGGACACCGGAAACGATTATTTTATGGCATTTAAGTCGTACCCATCTACGTGAAATGATAGTGATATGATGCAATGACACATGTCACTTGTAATTCTTGCAATGCTTTAAGACCCGTATTAACACATCGATCTCAAGTCTGAGAGCTACCTTAAGGCTAAAGCGCCCATCTAGCCCGCGAAGTTCAAATTTATTGAGGTTTTTTAGATTTTTTTCAAAATCCGACAATAATAAAAGGCACATTTTGTAATTCACGAAAAATACCGTGTGCAGTGCATTTATTAATATATCCAACTTACTCTAAAACATTTAAAAAACGACAGCTATCCAGATAATCTGGCAATTTCTGTATATTTTGTGATTTACTAGTATCATATCCACCGTGATAATATTTAGAGTAAAATAAATGTATTAATAAACGCACTGCATACTGTGTTTGTCGCAAATCACAAAATGTTGTCTTAAATGTTTTTAGATTTTGGATAAACTATAAAAATACTCGAAAATTTTGAATTTCGCGGGCTAGACAGGCGCCTTCACCTTAAGTACGCTTTTGATACGCCATTTTCTATTGGAATGACATTTCCAAGATCGCTTTCAGACATGAGATCAATTCATTAATCAATGGGCCTAAAGGAAGAAACATTTCTTGACCAAGATAGAGATGCTTCGAACATTTTGACAGCTGTGGAAACGAGATACGTACATATACCTTTGTATTAGAGTGAATGGGATGCATAGAGCATATTGTTCAGCGTATCAGTTTTTAGCTCATCCGGCACCAATTTTCTGGTGTCAATCAGCTCCAATGGTTGTGGCAGATTATTTGAATTATAATTAGGAGTGAGTTGTTTCTAATGTTGATATTTGATTATGTGCTGTAAAATTACTAAAAAAATGGTAGACTTTTCTTGAATTAATATTTCTGTGTATCATTGCTGTCCCTTACGATTGCGCGTACACATAGTAAATAAATTGCAAAGAAATGGTCTTTGTAATTTTTTTCTAAGTGCAATGCAAACAACAGCGTATGATGTGACAACGACGAGATTTTCTTTGCATACTTCACACGAATGAGAAGTCACGCGTCAGATCACGTCATGCTTCAAGTTAAAAGTTAAAGAATAATACGCTTCATAATATCGCTACGGCACTAAACAAATATCTTGGGATTAAAATGATAATTAAATACAATCATGTCTGGGTACCTTGGTCATGATCCATCTCCGTCGACTAATGAGATCCAGGCAGGGCTGGATCTCATTTGTCGGCGGTCGCGTGTATTGTGTAGCAAACATAAAGAAATAAAACAAAAAATAATAAAGATAAACTCACAAAGGACAGGTGTGACCCCGCTGACCTCCCGACATCTTGCGATCCACTTTCCCGACATCAAAGACGAATTCATTTTGTCCGCTCACGGGCGACCACGTCTCGGCATCTATAGATACGAAAAGTGAAATACAGATTATTTAGATAAAATTATCATTGTGTTTTTAATTCACTCGATCAGAGTACTCAACTATGGCCCGAACCCCCTCGAGTACAGGCTAGCTTAGCCTCACGTTATTTAATTATTATTATTATTTAGTTTATGGCTTCCATCGTTTATCGATGATTTCGCCAGTGTCAAGTAATAAATAGCAATTACAAACAATTAATAGTAATACAATACAAAAACGTGACCGTCCATTTTGGAAAACCAAAATGGCTTCAACGCCAGTGTAATTCCACGTTATATAAAGAACTAGATAACCTGACAGACGTTGTACTGTCTTAATTTTGAATATTGAATTATAATTTTTCCGCTCAATTTTCTTAATTTTTGCTTTCATAAGAGCCTTCTCCTGACAATAATAAACACAACAAAAAATAATTAGCGTAATCGTTTCATCCGTTCACGCGTGATGCGATGACCAAGGAAATAGATATTAATTTTTATATATATAGATTATTACTTTTGAGTTTATATTTATAACGATACGATTTGCAGCAAAATATCTCAAAGCAAAACCACATTTCTTATTATCTGACTAAACCAATTTTGTGAGGGCTATTTGAAAGTGTCTGAAAGAACCTACAGGACGAGGCTTTTTCGTTTATAGCACTAAGAAAAAGAAATCCATTTGTCTAATGTTATCTGAAACCTCAGGAGGTAAATCTTATAGTAGCTCTATTCTCATAGAGGTCGTTTACATTTGGTTAATGAGGTTTAGTAGTAAGATTGTTGTTATTAGTTCTATGTTCGGTGTTTGTGTGTTTACAGTTTGGCTCGTTACTGGGAATATGTAATGTAAAGTTTCTCTCCCAGAATTATTAATGAAATTAGTACAAGCAATTTTGAACTTGTGACCCGTTTTAATATTTATTTTATATATGTGAAAACCGTAATACCACTGATCTGAATAAATCAATCGTAACCTACAGTGTTTTATATATCCATTATAATGATTTTTTAAGATTTAAAAGCAGAATTGAGTTTTTATTTTTTCGGACTATTTCTATGTAAACATTTCTTTCCTTTATCAATTTTGGTAGGTAAAAATATATACGATACTAGCTGAGCCCGCGACTTCGTCCGCGTGGAATTTAACTTATCAAAAAAGCCCGCTCCCGCATTCTAAACCCGCGCGCCAGGACCCTTTTTTTTGTTTTTCTAAAATAAAAGTAGCCTAAGTTACTGCTTATAACATCAGCTATCTACCAGTGAAAGTCCCGTCAAAATCGGTCTAGCCGTTTCGGAGATTACCCGGAACAAACATACAGACAGACAGACAGACAATTTTTTTTAAATCACGTTTTTGCTATAGGTTTCGTATGTACTTTCATATGAATTTAGTGAAAAGGTGTTATTTTGATATTACAAACAGACACTCCAATTTTATTTATTTGTATAGATAGATATGAATGGTTTGATAGTTAAGCTTGAAGAAAAGTTTATTATCATTAACAATATTAAAAAGTGCTTACTTGGGTAATTCAAAAGTAAAGTATAATGAGGTGAGTATGATAAATAATTACATAATTTAACATCGTTAAGATGTTTTTCTCTCCTCTTAATTTGCGAGGGCCCTCCACTATCACTCGGGTGCTGGAGGGCGGACCGAGTCCCGCGCCAGGAAATCGAATCAGAGCATTTTAAATTCCCCAAAGGGAGGCAAGTGGATCTCTTGATTTAATTTTATTTGGAACAAGAACGACTTCTTCTTTTGAGGTATAATGTACACCTCGACTTTGGTGTCGGTCATAAAATGTTGTTTCTTTATTCTGAATGCGGTCCTTCTAAAAATGTTCAAATTATATTTTTTGCATATTACAACATTATTTCGATATACATGACATACTATTGTGTGTTATGAATTGTTGTTCTATGTGATTATCCTCTATCTATCTTTTTATGTACAATCCTCGAAATTACAGACCTCTTCAGTGTTTTGAAGTAGAGCACGTTAAAACTTACTCTACTAAAAAGCAAAGTTTGTATAGAATGTTTATAACAACGTCAATTATTGTTTTATAACCAGTAGGAGAAAATACATATTTATTAAAGCAAACGGGATATACAATTTGGGTTACCGGCTCTCTCAATCTTCGTACGAAACGCTGCTGTAATAGTTATTTTACGCCGATCTTCTGTGAGAGGGTGATACTACAACCACCACCGGTTGAGCCAGCCCGTACACGATCTGTAGTCAATTGGCCAAAGGCTGGCTCTATCACAAATGACCCATATATTAAAATATTATCTGCTCTATTTGTTGCTCTATCTGTTTTAACAATGATATGATATACAGATAATGATATACAGATTAGCCAAATATCACAATACACTACCCATCACCAATGTGTGTTACCAATTAAATTAAATATTAAATATCGCCAGACGAACACACCAACTGTATGGTCCCAAACTAAGCAAAGCTTGTACAATGGGTACCGTACAATGGACTGTGGGCGATCCCAGTGACACCCAGACCACGTAAAATTACGAAAAGGCCATTTCCGAAATTTACCCTGACGGGAATCGAACCCGCAACCACCCGATGTAATGTGCCGAGCGGCCTACGCTCGAACCACTGCGCCAAGCGGTCGTCTAATTGATCCAATCTCGCGCAGGGCGGGTCGCGGACGAGTCCTGTGAACATGACCTAGTGCCCCATGACATCGGCGCACCCCTCGCCCCCACACCATAGACGCTCGACCCGACACGCACACAGACACACACGTAAGTATACCTACTAATACTATATTTAGACGGTTGAAGGTAATCCGTGGTTTATTCGTGTGGAAGTTGGATTTGGTTGACTTATTATAAGTACCTACTTACTTGCCTATTTTGTTTGATGATCAGATTGGAACAAATCCTGCTTAATCGAGTTTGCGCTCCAGAACAAATGGTTGAAATACTTTTTAGTCGAACGTTCATTACGCCTCGCTGCATCAATATTTAAGGTCACGAATTTATTATTTGTTGTTCATTTTCTTTGACCAAAGTGCTTTAAAAAGACTCGTATAATGTGGTATAATTATGCTATTATGTATTGCGTAAACATTCTTAAGGATATCCTAACAACCGATGATGCCACTCAATGATTGCCTAAAGTCTATATAATTCTATAATCTTAGCAGAAACCTTAGGGTTCCTTGCTCTAGTTTCATAAACATGTATATACTCACAAATTGAGGTTAGCTACAAGTCTTAACCCAACGAAACTAATCTATAAAATTGATGCACTGTAGGGAAAATTGAATTTGATATCGGATAATGAAACATATATTGTGTTCGCTCAATTGTACGGTTGTTCAGTAACTAATAACACACACGTTTAATCCTATTAAAGGTTGGTTTGGGCGCAACCACAGGGAATATTGTTTTAGTGTGTCTGTGTATCATTTGATTTTAATTCCATTTTGTAACTCGATGAAAACAAGAATATAAAATTCTTGTATATGTTTTGTATAACGCAATTTACTTCGCGGTAGGTAGTCATAGCCAACTTGGATGGGTGACCAACTTTTAACAACTGACTTTCTCTGTGCTGCTGAGAGCACTTTAAGCTTTTGCTCCCGGTAGGGGGCGTCCATTAATTACGTGAGGCATTTTTGAGAATTTTTCGACCCCCCCTCCCCCCTTGGTGAGATATCGTAAGATTTTCTTCAACTCCCTAATCTCACGCGAGATTCTTTATGTCTAATATTTATGTTTTGGCTGTAAACGTGTTGGATTATTGAGAAAAAAAACTAGGAACACGGTTGACCCTTAAGGCAATCCTTGCAACTTCCCGCTAATTCCATACATAAGCGCTCAAAATTGCACTTATTACGTTTTTGAGCTCTTCGAGCTCAAAAGTTTGATAGAAGTTTAATCTGCGGGGTTTGGAACAACACGACAAACACTATTGTTTTGTTTTGTTTCCAGAACATACTGATCAAGAATGATCTTTGTTTAAGTGACTGTCTCAGAATTTATTAACAGTGAAGGCGCCAAATTCTACATATTGCCATTTTTGCCTGTTACAAAAGACGCTCAAATCGGCAACCAGACGTAATAGTATTACTTTGCCGTTTTTATTAGATCCGACGTGTATAAGAAAAAAAAACAGCAAATCTAGGCACCTGTAGGAAACCCTTAGGGCAAACAGTTAGGCGGTAAAGGAAAGTGTCTAGGGTTGCTACTGGTTCCTTTGTATTCGTCGATCAGTTTTAGCATAAACTCCTAAGACATAGAACACTAAGAATACCTTTGAACATATTGCGGGTATATTATCTATGGACTTGTTCATAGTAAATGTAGCGTTTACATTTAAATTATGGTAACGCACGGCATAGATATTATTAAAACCCAAACACATTTTTGTTTGTTTGTTAGGAACAATTTATTTATGTATTTTATATGAACAAAGGGTCAACCCTGTGCAGGATTCGTTTCTAACGTTTTTGAAATTAGTATTCCTTGGCCGTTCACACGCCGATAGAATATTCAAGACGCCAATATGTACCTCTACTTCAATATAAATATAAGACGTTATTTTTCTGATACGTGCTCTACGTACTGTGGTCTTAAAGTTTGGTGTAGATATAACAAAAATGTAGCCGTAGAAACTTATTAATTTTTTTGGTCTCAATGAATCTAGTATATTTATAGGTAATATTTAGATATAATTGGAAAATTCTGCAGACTCAAAATAAAAAAAAATGTTTTAAAAAAATACTTACTTAAGTATTTGAAAAAAAAACCGCCGTCGCTTGGCAAAGTTCCCAGTAGTCTAGCAGCATTGCCACGTTGAATGACAATGCTAATACAACTGGTCGAGGCAACTGGTGACCAGAGGGCTGGCACATATCTCGCACATAGAATTAGTAAAGCAATCACTTGAATTCAAAACATTCGAATTAAAATGAACTAGAACATTGAAAAAAAAATTCATAGCGTTCATATATATTTGTCGGTAAAGTCTATAAAGTCAGTTCTTGTTGTTGTTATTTTATGGATATGTTAAAGAATTCCTTTAATAAACCATTGCACGATCTCACAACAGTATTCCGAGGGACGCAAACACAAAAATGCGACATCTTTGTGCATCAAAGCCGCGTCTAAGCTCCGGTCTGCGAGACAAAGGATACTTTAGATTTTTCTGTGAAAATGGTTGGGACATTTCTCGTTTGAAATCTTAATTTTTATTATCTGAGTACGTATTTAAATTTAAGTTAACAACAGTGCTTATAAGCGGTGAATTTCAATAGGTGCTAGACTTGAATTCAGTTTTATGGCTTTGAATCTGATTAAAATGGTATTTTATTATCATTATTAACTTTTATACTTGTTTCTGATTTACTAAAAGCACAATTATTCCAAGCAACGCCGCAGACAGAAATTGTAGCGATTGTAGGCAAAATTGTTTTGTATACATGTATTTACAAGTTTCATTGAATGCTGCCTGCACTGCAGTCGTAAGGGACTGAATAAGAGACTTCTCTTCTCGAAACAGGTTGATACCACAGCTATCGGCAGCTCTGCAATTATATTCTGTAGCGTTGCCTGTGTTGCCAATGCTAAGCATCATAATCTGTAATGTAAGGGGCATAAAATCTGTTTTAGCAGGTTATCTACGATGGTGCCTCGCTGGCTGCTAGCATGTTGCGTGGTGCTGTGCGCGCGGCCGGCGCATCCGCAGGGCGCGCAGCAGTGTCCCGCGCCCAACACCATGACGCCCTGCAGCTGCACCGTCAAGAAGAACGGCCTCGACATTCTCTGCGAGTTCACAGAGCAACAGCATATACAGAAGGTGCTTAATAAACTTGGGGTCACCTTCAATCTCCATGTAACGCAGGCAACCTGGGATAACTTTTCCCTTTACTTTTGTAGCGGTTACAAATTTTAGTACTTATGTCAAATAGCAGCCAGATAATCTTCCCGTTCTCTCACGCATCGTAAATTGTTCTCATCTTCCGTGAGAAGGCGGTACTACCTCGGTTGACCTAGCCCTTATATGCACCGTTTTTATCATTTGTGATAATGACAATGCAATATTAACTCCTGTGTATTATTTCAAAGGCAATGAACACTCTCCGCTCAAAACCGATGATAATCTTCTACCTGAAGCTACGTCACAACAACCTGGCCAAGCTGCCCTCGTACATATTCCTGGGGCTCGACATCCGCCACCTTACTGTACATAACAGCAGTTTAGCGGTCATTGAAGACTCATCGCTCAGTTCAATTGGTAATTTTAGATTTTCTGTTACAGTTTCAAAATGTATTGTCGATTCATGGCACAATAATAACGCTGGGCCAGTGATTCTCGTCCCCCCATGGCCCAAGATTACGTCACGATCAGTGTTATGTCATTGATTGAAATCTTCAATACAAATAAAGTTCATTATTAGTCGATGACGTAGTATTGGGCCTAGTCACGTGACCTAGTAGGGTGTGCTGTAAGGCGGGCCCGCCAGCTTCACCCGGCTTAGCACAAGGTGATAGGTAATGAAGCGATCCTATTGGTAGAATCGGATGGGCCCGCTTCATAGAATAGCCAAGTGGACGGTAACCCTAACAAGAGCGACTCTATTGTATGAAAACTTTTTTTTATAGAGCATTAACGGAATTAAATATTGATTATGTTACCCATGACTAATATTTGATCAGCACAATTGATTTGTAGAGAGATAATAATTTATTTGAATAACTTAGTAAACCTCTACCTATCCCTTTGAGGAATACAAGCGTGCTGCTGAATTCCACCTGAACTACCTGTAGCTATAAAATAACTTTATGAAACCGCGTTCAGCACAATAGTTTCCGCCACCAGTAGTTCCAACTTCCTGTTTCACTAAATATATAGGTATAGTGGCAGGTCACGAAGCGGGTTTCAGAAGTTTTCACACTTCGGTAATAACTTACAACACTCTACACACATGCCAAACTCTAATGCACTATTCATACACTTAATAATGTTTTGGTATTAGTTTGAAACATGCCAAACTCTAATAAAAACACTTTTAATGCACTTTTCAAAAATTACGAATTGTAGCTCTACCAAGCTCTACATAATTTTAACGCTCGGTAATCGCTAGCGTGTACGTAAAATATGTGTAAGTGAAGTTGTACAGTGCCCTTTCGGTCGTCTGAGGACTAACAATTTACTTCAAAATATTACACGAAGACCATCAACTGTAAAAGAAAAGTGGCTAGGCGCGCCAAACACTCCCACCCTTTGAGGTTTGACCTTCGACATGTCTGAGAAAAGCTAATTTGTATTGTTACCCACACACACGGACAGGCAGACGGACGAACTATAAAGGCTTCCTTAGTTTGACTACGAAACCCCAAAAATACTTTGCGCCCAAAAAGGCTTTGAAGGACTTCCCTTGCTTCGTTTATTATAAAGTGCTCTATCTTACAGGTAACAAGCTGACGCAGCTGGATGTATCGCAAAACAGCTTAGCAACGATACCAACATCATCTTTCACGCATCTCAATCATCTGCTGATCCTGAACATGAACCATAATAAGGTAACATTAAATATTCATATTCAAGAATGCTCTACTAAGAGTTTATATATTTCTAAGGAGTCGATTGTTGCTAACGCCTACGTAAATTATTTTTATGGCAAATTTTTAATTACTTGCTTGGCCTTCTATAAGGCTCTATAATTTGTAATAACGAGTCCAAAACTCTTGGTCATCCTGGTAGAGTAGTCTACATACCTATAAAACGACAGCTAACGTAAGTATCTCCTGAATTCTCACGAGGTACGCCATAATAGAGATAGAGTTTTTCTGTGGCTTGTGAAATAAGTACTACCTAATATGTTTTAGGTGACCGCGGTGCATAATAGAGCATTTCTTGGTCTTGATACATTGGAGATTCTGACATTGTACGAAAACAGAATATCTGTGGTAGACGGTGAAGCTTTCAAAGGACTCGAGAAGTAAGTGGAAAAAACCATTCGATTATTTTTAAGACCACTAGCTATATGGAAACCATACACCCCCTACATACCCCCCACCCTATCACACACTCACACACACTCCATCACATTACTAAGATTGTGCTAGGAATAAGCTCACGTCAATACTTTAATGGACACGATGGGAATCGAACCCGGGACCTTTCCGTTAAGAGATAGCCCCTGCAATCACTATCTATGGCTATCGATGTTTAGTTTTTTCCTATATTTTACTATCTGATTACAAAATACCTAAATTTCTAAATGGAGTCACTCACACGGTTAACGCGATAGCAATTTTTCCGTAAATTTTATTGTATATAGGAGCCGAATACTGCAATTATTCATTAAACATTTTGTAATAAAAACGTTGTGTTCTTCCCTGTGTAAATGTAGCGTAACCCTCTCGCCATTATGTTTGAGGAACACCGATAACACATGTGTAATCAATAGTTAGCCAGTGAATTTACGTCGATAGCAATCGAGCCATTTTTGATACAGTATTATGTAAAAGGTTACGAAATATACGTTTCAGAGCTGTACAAAAGTTTTGTGATTCTTATACCAAGCATACATTGATATCGTAATGTTCCATTAAAATAATATCAGCTTGTTTGAAATAACTTGAGTAACTTTATATTATTCAGTAATATACCTAGTAACTTGAGTAACTTAATAATATACCTACTCATAAAACACAAATGAAGTCAAAGCAATCCCAGAATACTGGCATTACAATTACAATTACATAGATTAGCGAAATTGGACACTCTGGAATTGCTATTAAAGACCACAACTGAGTGTAACAATCGTAAGAGATCCGTCCTAGACCCATTCGTATAATTTCTCCATAAAACAGACCTAAGCTTAGCAGAGATGTCTACGGGTAAAAAAAATAAAGGTGAATATTCCCTGGATTTTATAGGAAACTGAAACGGTTGAACCTTGGCGGTAACGATTTGACGGCGGTGCCGCAAAAAGCTCTCGCGTTACTCGAGAACTTGAAGAAATTGGAAATGCAGGAAAATCGTATCGCTTCCATTTCGGAAGGAGATTTTGCAGGTAACATTTTCAATTTCGTTTTAATACTTATTACTTTATAGGGTAGGATTGCGGCGTATCTCTGCAAACAACAGGCTTGTCGACCCTATAATTACACTTTAACCTGACCAACGGTGGTAGAGCCTAGCTGTGGGTAATTCCGCTCATACACGGGCTGGCTGGCATGTGACCGGAGTAGTACCAACCTTACACATAAGATCGTAGTAAAGTAGCTATTATAGCTACGTTTCGTACATTGAGTAAAACAATAAAAATAATAAAAAAACCGACTTCAAAAAACCTGGGTGCACTAAAAAGCTAGAAATAACTAGGGACTTTATAATTTCTTTCATATGGAGTCGGTGCCAATTCAAGCAAGTAGGGGTAGGTGCCTAAGAAGTTGTCCTATATCTTTGTGTAAAGATAGTGGCACCGAATTGATAACCTCCTCCTTTTTGAAGTCGGTTGAAAAGGTGGAGGCCCAACACCTATTCCCTTCCACTGCTGGCCACTAACTTATTCAAGCTAATCAACGGACCTTAAGGAGCTACTTTTTTCACAGGTCTAAGGAACCTAGACTCGCTAGGTCTGGCTCACAATCAGTTGCGTGAGGTACCAGCCCAGGTATTCTCGCATCTGACGTTCCTCAACTCATTGGAGCTCGAGGGCAACCAAATCCAAAGGATTGATGAGAAAGCCTTTGCTGGACTTGAAGGTACATACAAAAATCTTTATTTTGTATTCCATAGTCGCGTAGTTTTGACAACATTCATTGAGATTCAAGATAAAAACTATCAACACGTACCAACCACAGAAAAAATATTCGTATAAATATTTTCTGTTGGCCTGTAGCGACTGATTAAATCAAAAGTCGTCTATTAGAAAGAAACCTATCAGATATTTTTTATGAGATGAGATCATCTTTAGCACTCAGGCACCATACAAAATATCGTGCGTTTTTAAAATAAAGCCTTGTTTATTTTAGTTACTTACCTCGCATAGAGCGCTCCATTAATTTTAACGCCCCGTACAAAAAGCGATAGATAACATCTCGAACAGCTTAGCGGGACCGGACCTAAATATTTGATTTTATTTCATAGAAAACCTGCAATACCTGCGTCTCGGAGACAACCGCCTGCACGAGATACCCTCGGAAGCTCTCCGCCCGCTGCACCGGCTGCGCCACCTGGACCTCCGCTCCAACAACATCACCTACATCAACGAGGACGCTTTCACTGGATACGGAGACTCTATCACTTTTCTCAATCTGCAAAAGAATATGTGAGCTTTTTGTACCAACAATTTCTCGAAATCTTTGCCTTGTGCGCTAGAATTTTTTTTATTGGAAACATCAGTCTAGTATAAAAAACGCGTGTTTGTCAACTGTTGATATAGCCCTAATTTGGTAGACTTGAAGGCACAGTATATTTTAGATCAAATTAATTTAAATACGTATGTGTTAGTATAAAATAATATGGCATAAACATTTCTCTTGTACAGTCACGTATTGCTTCTATCATCTACTTTCGTTAGTTTATATTTATTTAATAAATTATTTTCTCTCAAATTCTCATGATGATAATACTAGAGGAATATAGCAATACTTTTAAGTCAATAGAATTAGTACCACTATTAAATTGCATTTCCCACAACTTAGTAATTTGAAACAAATCTCGTTAAGTTTAAGTTTCACTGCACAGGGTACACCAGCTGCCGACGATGGGCTTCGACAATCTAAACTCGCTGGAGACTCTCAACCTTCAGAACAACAAGCTGCAACACATACCCGAGGAGATCATGGAGCCGATACTGGACACGCTTCGAGTGGTTGATATTATGGGTGAGAGTCAAATTCACAGATTTATAATTTACTTCTAGAGCAAATATGAACTGATCATGTATGTAATAAGGTAGCCTTTTGAGTGCACAAAGTTTAATGAATGAAAACCAGTGGTTCTCAACAGGACCTATAACGCCCACTATTGGGCGCTGGTTAAATCATATTGATGTTTTTAATATTAAAAAAGAGCCCTGCCTACATCTGCCGTTCATTTTGAATAATGTGACCAATTTGAATTAAATAATTTTCAAATTAAAATAATAATTGTCCGTCGCTTTTAAGCCCAAGTGATTAAACTTGATTCTATTGTTTTTATATTATTCTTGTCTAGATAACCCATTGATATGCGACTGTGAACTGGCTTGGTACGAGGCTTGGCTAGCAGGGCTGCGGGACCGGGATGACGAGATGATGCAGAAGAAACGTACTGTCTGCACCATGGTCAACGAGCACCGGGAGTACAGCGTCGCCAAGATGCCCCTGGAGAAGATGAACTGCAAACGAAAACCCGCATATGGGCGCACTTCAAGTGCACCCGCAACCTGTCCCATCAGTTTCGCGACCAACACACTCCTCATAGTCGCGACCAGGTGGCTTTAGAATAATTAAATTATGTTATAATTTCTAATTAAATCCTTATTTTAATTCCACGAAGGGTCAGCCTCGCGCCAGCTGTGGCCGGATGGCACGACGCGTGCCCCTTCGATAATTTACTATTTTCAGTTTAAAACTTCGTAACGTGATGAATTTGTGCAATAAACTACGATACATATCAATTTTGGGCTGATAAAGAAAAAAAGTAGTAATATATTTGGAGCGGTAGCTTGATAAGTGGAGACGGTGGATTTTCAAGAGTGGTAAGTTAGTGGTACAGTATTTTTACCAGTTAGTGAAAACTTCTTACGGCATGCCTTACTAAGTAATGTATCAGAATGTAGATGGCAATGCATACTAACACGAGGCATTCTAATATTTGTAGGTACCAGTGGAGATGTGTTTACTTGATGTATTTCGATCGTAGACATACATACTCACATGGAGAGAAATTAGCAAATTATGTCAAATATGTGATCACGCAATGAGCTCTAGATTATACATGATCTTTAGCGAAAAATCTTTTGTTTGAGAATTTACACGCCCTTTGAATTTAATGGAGAATTTCTAATATTTTTTATCGTTTACCCCTGCCTTACGATGTAATGTACACCTATTAGTAAGCTTTTATGTATTTACAATGTTGACTATTACAATATTATTCTATATAACACTTAAGCGGGGCTCGAGGTTCGGTACCTCATCACATATATATTCACTTTCTCTTTTATATATCAAGGGTGTAATAGCCGGTGGAAACACAATATACGCTGCGTCTCGTCTAGCGGTTTTGTTGGCTTCACAGATACCGACGTGATATCTTTATTACATTACATAGTTAGAGCCCATAAATGTTCGATTTGATGTAGCTAAGTATTAAGTAGGTAAGTGTTAGATACAATTGGTAAATTGAATGCTGTTTGTAT
Organism: Notodonta dromedarius; assembly: GCA_905147325.1. Lineage (NCBI taxonomy): Eukaryota > Metazoa > Arthropoda > Insecta > Lepidoptera > Notodontidae > Notodonta > Notodonta dromedarius. The sequence goes on along the minus strand of LR990161.1, from coordinate 10,497,621 downwards.
TAAAATTATATGTTGAAATTTTTGTAGCATTTCAACCAACACTTGATTTATTATTATTTTAGGGTTTATTTTGATTAATATCTGTCTATTATATTCAATTGATTGGCTATGTAGCCATTTTCATGTTGTAGCTTTAATGTTTTTATATTTAGTTCATATTTGATGATAAAGTTTATTGTTAGATGGTAGTGGAGTAATAAATGTGACTTTGAACACATTTCCTTTGCTTCACCCTGAGTAGAAACCTTCCATTCGAAGATATTTGAGCCCTATGATCAATGTATGTGTGTATTTAAATCAATATCGAGTGATAAAATTGTAACCAAAAACATATCCTTTAGTCTGAATAACTAAGTGTAAGAACGTTTTACAATATACAAGTATTTAACGTTTATACAAATGCGTGTGGAAAGCTATACAGTTGGAAATATGACTGTGGTATCATTGGTGTAAATTGGTGATGAAAATGGGTTATTTATTAAAATAAGAAACACAGAGACGCCAGTGTTGTAGGAAATTATCGTGATACGAAGAAATTGCAGACAAGACAAGAAAACCTTTTAAAGATAAATAGGTAGGAAATGGACGTACTTTGTGTTTCGTATTTTTTACCCGTTTTGGGATGAAACTAAATTTATTAGAAAGATCAGACAAGCATTTAGTGCCATACAGTTTAGTGACTCGTCAGTGATGATTTCATCATAATATTTTAACTTAGGGCCCGCAGGAATGTTTATCAGCATTTTTTATGGAGTTTCAAAAAGAAACAAATAAATGTTATGAAAACTATGGCCCTTAAAATGTGTAAAAAGTAATGAGAGTTGAAACGTTGAATGCCGTGAATACCATATTAATTTATCAATGTTAACTTTGAAAGACCAATTGATTATATCCATTTGTAGCATATTCTAAAATCTCCTCAATAATATTTAATTAGTAATGTTTTTTAGAAGAATGTGTCAATTATGTAAGACGCGAGATTGAATACCCTACCTATTCAATACATGTATTGACACATTTGAACTATTTTTCGTAGTAGGTATTAATATTTAATCCTCAGTGTTATATCAATCTTCACAATATATATAGTGATTATGCACTTTATATGCACATTATTATGCACAAGTTTACATATTATCATAAATGTATCTTATTGTAAACGATATCAGAGTCAATGCAACCTGATTATATATAAGGAAATGTTTCGTGAACCGTCTATACTTACCTATTATTATTAATTAATCACTTTACTATATTTAAATGTTATATTCGTCGTGTTGCACTGTATTTAATCAAGTTTAATGTATCCTTTAACGCTTTTAAAATCCGACGCAAGTTTTTGTAAAACATGTTCTATTTTTTATCGCGTTATTGTCAAAAATACTTTCAAGTATTTTTCGCGATAGCTTTGTAAGTGATAGAACAGTTAACTTTGTGACTTAGGTTAAGTATTCTTTATACTTCTATGTATTAATTGATCCGATCATACTTGTCATCTCACATCGTCATTATTGACGCTGTAAGTCATAAAATCCAACATACTTAATTTAAACCCTTTAAATCTCGTAACAAACCATACTTAATTGTACAATGTGTACGCTACCGTTTATCAAAAAGGTTGCAAAAATGAACTCATATTGTGTTTTTTTGTACATAGGAATAGGGCGCAAGTAAAGTAATTGCGTGTAGCTCCTATCACTAATTCAGCCTACCTAAACATTATTAATATTTAAAGTTATATCTCGCTATAAATTAATCATCATTACGTGCATAATATACCCATCATATCTACTCCACAAATATCCATGGCATGAATATTTTTCATATACAGAAGATTACTTAATATACCTAAAAAGAACCATCATGAAACATATCGGGGCGGTGGGACGTTATAAATGTTGGCTACCACTGACCCACCCTTGCATATCAACCTAATATTAAAATGTAATTTTATATAATCCCTGTTATTATACATAATATTATTAATGTGTGTTGTTTATATAAACATATAATTATTGTTAATCTATTGCTGTTGTATGAATGGATGTTGCTTTGGACAAGACGCTAATTCTTTTATACAAACTGGATCAATCTCTATGATGTAGCTGGCTTTAAAATATGGGTCCAGCATAGGGCCCGCACTATGCGGGACCCTAACCCTAAAAAATATGATTAATTAAATTGCAAATCCAAACGTTATTCTTGTATTTTCCTTCTTGGTTAATAACACCCCTCTTTTTTCGTCGGGGGTTAAAAATAGCGTCAATAGCAAACCATGGCCAATGACAAGCGATATTTAATGATACTAATGTTCGACTTCAAGTCGTTCACCGCCGGGCTCGCTAACATTCGTTAAGCCACTCAGCTTAAAAACTAATCTATTTTAAATGAGCATACTTTGAGCCCTTCTCGCATAATATTGAAGATGTGACAAGGATACCAATATTTAAAAAAATAAAGTTTCAGTATGTAGAATTAGTGTCAAGTTGTGTGTAAATTGAATTGTAAGGAACCCTAAATATAACGGTTGCTTCACATTATCCCAGCAATAATCCATAAAATCTGTGTATGTTATATTCAATGTTTAAATAAAGTTTTATAGTTAGGGTACATCAAATATTATGGACCCAGGTGTTCACGTGTTTATAGTCACATTTATTATTTAAAATATTATAATAAATGTAGCTAATTTAAAATCTAATATTGAAATTTTGCTGTAAAGGTGTATTTATTTAATTTCGGTTTAAATAAAAGTGTAACTATGATTATATTTGTGTTTTATTTGCCACAAATGTATAACTTGGTACTTTTCCAAGATATGCTGAGGTGCATGCATTAGCGTAATAAAAAACACATTAAAAAAATCATTGGTTCTTTTTGATGTAAATGTTGTAAGAAGGTATGTAAATTTCCCCTACGTTAAACAAAATACAACGTAATGTTACATAAATCTCATCCAGCACTCCAACGTTGCGTGTTGCTCAGATAACACACAAATCAAGTAAATGAAATGCAAATGCCGACCATTTTTACTTCACAACACAGAGAGGCTTTTACGTTTTTCACAAAACTTCCGACCCAGCCTCGGCATCGCACCGCCCTTCAAATTAATGGGAGTATTTCGGATGTTCGGTTCACGAAAAACAAGGTACAATCGTAATCCAATTATTCTACAAAGTTATTTTAATTACAAAACCCGTTGTTAATCAAATAAGTCACTTATAATAAGCATTTCATTTTAAATTTGCGAGCGCCTGAACTTTTATATTAACAATTCGTCGTTTTGCAGCTTCTTGCTAATAGGGAATAGGTACTTTATTAAATAGGTGTGCAGTTTTTTAAATCAAACCCGTGTAATATTATAGGTATAGAACATTATAGGTACAAAAGTACACACACATAATTATAACACTAATATAACTCTTCATCACTCTTGTTTAGCTATTTAAATCGATAAAACAAATTGCACCATTTAACCCTACACTTTTATTCTGTCCGCATCAAAATACATCAATTCACCACCTCGTTAACATCAATTGCTTTCTAATGTTCCTATATTATTGGGTTTAAATATTAATCAATGCGAACCGCAAGGCATTAACGATCGATACCCCATTAGACGCGCCATCACTGCCTTTACGAAAATTTGACGATAATAAACTGAACATTTCACTGCATCATCAGCGTTATTGCCATGGATCGCCTCGCGCTGTTTCCGACAGTGATTAATAAGTAGATGAATCACTCGTTCTCACATAATTCGTTTAAAATTACAAAGTGTAACACCACCACTTTGTTACTATTTTTTGATCCTAATCTGTCAAATTACGACATTTCAATAAACTTTTCACGTTTCTTCTAAATAATAACTTGAATTAGATAAGTAATAGTAACAATCATTTTTTTTACATTAAATTACTTGTTTACGTACGATTATTAAATATAACAACATAATATCATCACGGTAATAAACCAATGGATTTAAATAATATTTGTTTAAATTACAAAGAGGGTCCAAAGAGGGTAAAGATTAAGCTGTGATAGCCGATTGGTCAAAGCACGCGTCTTGCGGGCACCAGGTCTTGGGTTGAAACCCAGGCTCGGACCTCTGGATTTTTCGAAATCTATGTGCGAATCATAATTTCTATATGATTATTACTTGCTTATGGTGTAGGAAAACATCGTGAGGAAACCTGCATGTCTTAGAAGATCTAACCAGTTTTCGAAAGACATGTGAAATCCGCCAACCCGCACTAGGCCAGCCTGGTGGATTATGGCCTGAATCCCCCTCGTGTTGAGGCGAGGCCCGTGCCGAGGAGTGGGACGTCAAAAAGGCTAAATAATTATATATTATTATTATTTACAAAGAGGGCGTTTTTGACTATTTTGAGAAACACTGGCATGTTGAGGGAATATGAAATACCCATATCTATCGTAGCGTCTGTTGCATTATGTTTTCACATAAAGAGGATGATTAAACAATCCTAATTCCTAAATGACGGCACACCCCCGAGCGTTCATTAGTATGGATAAATATACTTGTAAATCAAAAGCGTCAAAATGGGTGTCTACTAAAAGAAAGCAATTCAGAACAGAGTCGGGTAATATATTTATACACGCGTATATGAACGTAAACTTTCTCATTATAAAAGATTAGTGTATCCAAAATCTCCTAAAAAAACAATATATTTCCTTCCAGCAGAGTAGCTATATAATTTTATGAGTATACTATGCGGAACATCCCTATCAATTTAATCAATGCCCCAGTCGCTAGAAAATAGGGACATCCTTTTTAGATTCATTGACGGTGCTTTTAAAGTTTACTTAGAAGAACAACAGGCTAAAAAATATTTATAAAACGAAAGCTATCTTTCACATACGTTTGATACATTTGACGCTTCTATAGCCGATTTCAATCCTGAGGGGGCCTTTGACTTAACATCTTAAGATCGCGCTCAATTGCACTCAAAGATAATATAATTACTATGAGTTTGTTCATCAGACCTAGCACAGCCGGCTGTGACAAGATAAAACGTGCGATGAATCGATTTTGTCTCCTATGCAGTAAACAAGAGAGTGAGCGACTCGGAGGATGTAATCCGTGACAAAAGTCCTGGGCCCTAACCACGCTCGCTATTCAAATCGTAATAGAAAAGCAAACGCTCGCGATCACGTTTCAAACGCTCCGCTTTTGACGTTTTGCTGACACGAGCTTCACGATTTCTACTGACATTGATATGGTATGGTGTCAGCAAAACGTCAAAAGCGGAGCGTTTACGAGCGTTTGCTTTTCTATTACGATTTGAGTAGCTAGCGTGGTTAGGGCCCTGTCGTAGCGCGCGTGCTAGTCCGGCTGAGACCGGTCATTTAGCTTTAAATATAAAAAAGATAAATAAACAAGACTGAATTAGAACTTTGATAATACATTTTTAAAACCAAAGTCACAAAGTCACTATTATTTTCTTCTTTAGGGTTGAGAAAGTTTTGTTTTAAAGAAAATATATTCCTCAATCTACCCTTACATTCACTATACAGTAGCTTGAGCCAACGTAGGGCGAGTAGGGCAATATCTCTTGGTGACAGTTGATTTATCGCATTTCCTTCGCCGCGGCCCGACGGCGGGGCCGGGGTCCGGTCCGTAATGTAGACCCCTTATCTGCTCTGACGGTAAACTGTCCTGTAAATCAAACGTTTTTGACATTACTGGAGAACATTGAAGTAGTCAAATTTTAAAATATGTTACCTAATTATAATCTGTGATGTTCTCAAGAATTAAAAGTATTACCTACTAAATTGTAAATGCAAAATATAAAATATCGTAAATATTCAAAACAAAATTTAATGCAATCACTTCTAAGCCTTTGTCATATGATAATAATATACCAAATATTATCCTACTAATATTATAAATGTGAAAGTTTGTGAGTGTGGATGTATGTATGTATGTATGTATGTATGTATGTATGTATGTATGTTTGTTACTCCTTCACGCAAAAACTACTGAACGGATTTGGATGAAATTTGGAACACAGATAGATTATAACCGGGATTAACATATAGGATATTTTTCCCGATAATCCCGAAATTTTTGCTAAGTTAAAATACTACGCGGATGAAGTCGCGGGGCACAGCTAGTGTTACATAAGTTTATCTCTACTTTCTCTTTATACTTCACCTTCATTTGAGGACCTCAGAGTTAGCTGTCGCGATGAGTAATGACGTTTCATAACTTTCAGCAGAGCTCGTACCAACTGAAATCAAAAGAATAATAGTACATGTAGAGTCCGATTTGCTTAAAAATGTAGGGTCTGCGAGGTAGAGACACATTCGTTTCCCCTCTTTAGCAAGCCGTTACCTTAGTTATGATTTTGAACGTTTATATTTCAAGGCGTTGCTGTATGTGGTCGTATATCATGATCATTAACTCGCTATGGACCGGTGGCAGTTCGTTGGAAATAAAGGTGGAATTATACACCATACATATACCCTTAAAGCGATATGATAAGTTTATCTTAATTCTATAGTAATAGAAACTCTGCATCGAGACTAATGGTGGGAGATGGGAGAGGCTTTTGCCAAAGATGGGACATAAAACAGGCAATTTATAAAAACCTACGCAAATATCTAAATATATATATCTCAAAGGTGACTGACTGACTGACTGACTTACATAGTGATCTATCAACGCACAACCCAAACCACTGGACCGATCGGGCTGAAATTTGGCATGCAGGTAGATGTTATGACGTAGGCATCCGCTACGAAAGGATTTTGATTATTTCTACCCCCAAGGGAATAAATAGGGGATGAATAATCCCGAAATTTTTGTTAAGTTAAATTACACGCGGACGAAGTCGCGGGCACAGCTAGTATGTATATATATCTTGATAGTATTAGTTTCGTAAAAAAAATCATATTATGATTTATTTTATTTCCATTGCTATCTAAGATACAACTTTTGAACTTAGTGTATATTGTATTGTAACAGAGCAACCAGAGGAAATAAGATATAACAATTGAAAATTTGTAATCAGTCTATGAACATTTCCTTCTGTTCGATGTCGTCGACATTTGTCTGTGTAGTTGCGATATGGCTTCTCAGTGCTATATTTAAAATAAATACCCTGAAGTAATTGTACAACAATATCCTAATTCAACAATAATAACATACATACCCATTGATTTGCTAAAATGTTATTTAGAACCGAAAACTCGCTTTGAACCGCTTCTAAAAGTTGAACTATGTATAAAACAAAGTTCACACTAAAATGTCAGATAATTTATCTGAAAGTTACGTTATAAGATCGCCTGTATTGAATTCATGCCCATACCCCGCCGCCTTCGTAATTTATGCTCTATTATTAATGTAGCACAGTTCACGATAGGGGTTAACTTAGCAATGTAAGATATGACCTCATCGCCTAGAGCTATAGGGGAGGCAATTGAAAAAAAAATACATAGCTCGGAACATATTTTTCATCAGGACTGGGGGAATCATAGGGCTGCCGAAGGCAAGTTTATTATTCTCTATAATTACATAATTGTTAGGTGCAGTTCTAAAACCTTTAAACGAATCTTCTGTATTATTTATCTTAGTATTTTATGCGTTTAGTGCTAGATTAGAATAATATGTCTTGACAAAAAGATCCTGTATCTTTATTATTATAACAAAACTAATTGTATGTATTTGCTTTGCTCTCCTAATAATCAGCAATGAGTCCTAGTTCATAATTGGAGAAATGTGGTTTCACAGAACTTTCATTGACAGCCCTAGGCATGCGGGCGTGATGTCGGGCGCCTGGAATATTGCAATCCCGGATCCCGGCTGCCTAGTTGTTATTTCCCGCGTTTTCACGAATAACTAACTGAGGTTTTGTGACGGGACCCCACATCCGCTCCCGCGGCCGCTGTGCTCAAATTGACTTTTCATTTTAATTGTTTTTTATGTACAATCACTCAAGCTTCAGTACATCGATGTACAAATACATATTCTATGAGAAATATACAATAACAAAAGCATTGGAAGTTGGTTTAGTTTGACAATTATCTAGAATATCTTAGAAACTTCCACGGTTTAAGAGCTAAGTTGCACGATCGAATGATCCAATTCTTAACAGAAACAGAAGTATCATTAACTTTGTATAATATTAAAGTACCCACCTCATGAAAAGGTACTTTACATAGATTTTGAAAAGCCCATACCATTTCGTATTCGTACCTTCGTAGGTAGATAGTTACTGCCCAAACAAAATGGAAACATTTCGTGAAAATACTTAATAGTTGTTCATATAGGCCTCGAAAACTGGGCAGGAATTAATGGAGGTAATTAGCGGGAGTAATCGTTGTTGTTCCCACGATAGACTTGGTAATCAAACTGTTTTACATTTAATTGTCTGAAACTTTACATAGAAATTCCTGAAAAATCTCATCTGTTTTTAGTTGAAACTAGCTGTGCCCCGCGACTTCATCCGCGTAGTATTGGATTATTGGGTTAAAAAGTATCCTATATGTTAATCCCGGTTATAATCTATCTGTGTTCCAAATTTCATCCAAATCCGTTCAGTAGTTTTTGCGTGAAGGAGTAACAAACATACATACATACATACATACATTCATACATACATACATCCACACTCACAAACTTTCGCATTTATAATATTAGTAGGATACATTGGTTGTGAATACTTTTGGCAAAAACCTAATAATTTATTTCAAAGGGATTAATATTAAATATACATACTTCCTTTGTAACCACACATATTTCGTTATATTTACCGTTTTTATAGCTTAAAGTCGGGCGCGTTTTGCGAGTGATTCATATCGTGGCTGGGGACCTATAAGTAGCTACTTATTATGTAAATAATTCAAAATGTTCCCTCGCTATTCAATAAGTCTTTTCCTATTTCAGTACAAAACTAACAGATGGTGACGCAATGAAATTAGGAAATATTTCTTATAGGCGTGTTGTTATAGATTTTTGGTAAAATTTTATTAACAATATAAAACTTATGTAGCTATTGGACCCAGACAAAGAACCACTTTGAACAAGTTTTGGCGCGCGATGCCGAATGTCACGTAGCAGGTTCTCAATTACAGCCAATGGAATTGACAGTCATTAAAGTTTAGGGACTTTACGTTTAGGGAGTTCCATGGGAACTACGTATAAAACTATTGTGCACAGATCCTTCGAGCATTTTAATACAAAAGAGATAGCAAGTTTTTTAAGCACCTTTTTGCAAGGGTTGAGGTATATGTAGATAGAGTATTAGGGTATATAGAGGTACAGGATTACCTCTCTACTTGCCGTTTCTTTTGGTTAATGCCTAATCGCAGCATATTGACTCTACCTTCACGCAGAACGAGAGGTGTGCTAGTAACTGAGATGCCGCCTGACGAACAGACCAACTGTATGGTCCCAAACTAAGCAACGCTTGTACTATGGGTACCTTACAATGGACTGGGGGCGATCCCAGTGACACTCAGATCAGGGCAAATTACGAAAAGGCAATTTTTTCATATAAATGTTTACAGCATTAACTGGCCCGCTCAAACGAATAAATTCTAATTATTAACAGTCGAGTTCAACTATCGAATACCTACTGTGATAAAATTCTCTCGCACTCACATCATTTTCATTTCAACTGATTACTAAACCGCAGAGGTTTCCAAAACGAGCTTTGTAAATGTTGATAAGTAATAATAATGTATGAGTAGGGGCGTCACCACACCAATCTGTGGCCCGTCGATCGATGGTAGGAGTCTACGTCGATCAACAGTCTCTACATAGAGCATCGTCGATGGCTGATTGGTCCATCGGTTGAAAGTCGATCAATTAGTGCGCGGGAAACACCCTAAGGTAGAGTTATGAATCAACCTTTCCAATAGACATTATACGTTTACGAGTAAAAACCACAAATAAACGAGCAAAGGTTTCTAAACAGGGCCCTAACCACGCTAGCTGCTCAAATCGTAATAGAAAAGCAAACGCTCGCGATTACGTTTCAAACGCTCCGCTTTGGACGTTTTGCTGACACGAGCTTCACGATTTCTACTGACATTGATATGGTATGGTGTCAGCAAAACGTCAAAAGCGGAGCGATTGAAACGTAATCGGGAGCGTTTGCTTTTTTATTACGATTTGAGTAGCTAGCGTGGTTAGGGCCCAGCAATTGAGATATGACATTTTTTTTATTGTCTAGAAGAAAAATACTTACAAAGAGTATTTCAATATAGATCAAATTATACCATTTAATATATGCCCGATACTAATCCTCAAGTATTATTCCATAAATAAATAATAAACAATAATAATGCGTATGGCTCTACCATGCAAGCCCTACCATGATATTACAAAAGCATAATAAATGTATAACTGATGGTCCCTCCCTCGTGTATTGTGCATACTATCTGCTCGAGGCTAACAGCAGATAATACATGGATGCTCACTGATAGCAAAGTTGCGGTTTTATGAATTCGTACTGATTTTATTAATGCACGGATAATGGTGGATGACGGATTTTATTTATTCATGTGTAATCTATGACTGTGTACGTAATATTTGTAACGAATTTCAGCTTTCAACACCTATTTCATACATTTTATAGTGAATTATGCTCTCATAATTCACTTGCATATTTATTATTTTCATGTAAAATACCACAACATATATAATCTTATCAATCTTCTAATACATAGGTATATGGAGATAGCTCCAAAAAATACAATATAGTTTTGTTCCGGGTTTGTAATAAAGTATTCTTTAATATATTATACAGACTTCTGAGCAAAAGCCTTCATTTCTTTCTGCAATTAAGGATTATAAATTAATATTTTTATTTTTATTTCTAGTGCATAATAATCTAACTATAAGTTACATTTGTTATTAACACAACAAAGCGGCGTTGCAACGCTATTTTGTAGCAATAAAAAGTAGCAGCTATAAATCACGGGTATTAGGAGCGTTGAAACGCATAGCATGTGACTTAAATCGGCTTTGTATGTAAGCCGACTTTCGCAGAACAAGCCCCGTGTTAGTGGCGTGTTCTGCTGGCTTCAATGCAATAAATTAGAGCGTTTTTAGAGGTTCAAATCCGTTGGATATTTACGTTGGTTTTCTGCAACACTTTGAAAGTATTTAATAGTTGGTACTTTTTTTGATTAAATAGCTTCAAATTAGCAATGTTGTACATCAATTTAACTGTATATTATATTATAACTTATACGAGTATATAAAATTCTCGTGTCACAATGTTAGTTACCATACTCCTCCGAAACGGCTTTACCGATTTTTATGAAATGTTATATGCATATTCAGTAGGTCTGAGAATCGGCTACTATCTATTTATCATACCCCTAAAAGACAGGACAACATCTTTCGGGTTAGCTAGTTTTTAAGTCATTTTTTTAATAAAAACGAAAAGATGTTAAAATTATCGATATCGTATAGATGTTGAATCGAAAGGCTGGTGTTTTGAACAAGGGAATTTACGATTTGATTTTAAATTAATATAGATAATTGGTTTTATATTTAAGGAGAAGTCAACAACCTCATGACCTTTTAAGGAAAGCAGGAATATTTGTGCCAATACGCCATCTGAAGTGCCACCACTAAACGTATTAGGTTCTATTTTATAACGTCTCTTGAGCAGAATTCCTGCATAATCCCTTCAACCTAAATGATAATATTTACATAATTAAATCTATATTATAATGTAATCTATATATATATATATATATATATCTCAAAGGTGACTGACTGACTGACTGACATAGTGATATATCAACGCACAGCCCAAACCACTGGACGGCTCGGGCTGAAATTTGGCATGCAGGTAGATATTATGACGTAGGCATCCGCTAAGAAAGGATTTTGATTAATTCTACCCTCAAGGGGATAAAATAGGGGATGAAAGTTTGTGTGAAACTTTGTCAATTAAATTCCACGCGGACGAAGTCGCGGGCACAGCTAGTAATATTATAAAGAGGAAAGATGTGATCGTTTGCATTGAATAGGCTCCAAAACTACTGAACCGATTTGAAAAATTATTTAGCTTTTGGGTATCTACACTATCCCGTGTGACATAGGCTATATTATATTAAAAAAAAAAATATTTATCCTTACTTTTAATATTGAAATTTTTAAATACCCGTTAAATACCCGTGCGAAGCCGGGGCGGGCCGCTAGTCGTCGATAAATTTAGCCTTGTCCGTGAAATGAACCATCCTCAATCACCCATGTTTACCCACATTATCAGTCGCTAATGGGCCGATACAATGTTATTGTCACATTTATCATGATACGGATTACAGGGATGAATTTCGCATCGATGTATTAGTGAGCTTTCGTTTAGTCAGCTTTGTGTCTGTGATGCTGGTACACATCCGTAATGAGAGGAATGCAGTTGGTGCGACCCGGTGCGCTTAGTAAAACTGGCGACGCCGTTTCCTCTGTGTTAAGGTAAGAAAATCTAACTAAATTAACTTTGAGATATAGACCAGACGCGTTTTGATATAACACGCGTCACTGGAAGCCGGTTTAGTAACGGTGAGTAACGAATAAGTGTATTTATTAGGGTTCCGTAGTCCCTGCAAATAACCCTTATATGATCGTTTAGTCCGTCCGTACGTAAGTCTGTCACATTCATAATTCTGCTGTTGTAAATGGAAATTGGGTACAGGTTTCTATTCTTACAAGATAAAATCTTCTTAAAAAGTATTATCCCTTTCAGAAATACATCTTGCAGCCACGGTTGGCTTCGTCTCGTGGTCCAAGTCATATTCGCAGTGATCATAGTGGTCAGTTTCGTCCTGATAGTCTACATGGCAATACAGAACCCTAGGAACAGTAAATCACCTGCTCAGGCGACTCGGTGTCACGTGAAGAACTGTAGAGTCGCCTGCCATATGACTCCGTTCTATGGAGCTTATGAAATGTACATCGTTGATGCTGTAACGGTAAATATAAGTATTTGAATAATTATTTAGCTACTGTTAGATGATCCAATTGATAATCTCTTGTCCGATATACACCCGGATGTATACGGGACATGGGTTATAAAAAAATGGTGAGTAGGTAAATTACTCTTTCAAGAAACTTTAAAGGATTTCAAACAAGTATGGCTGAATTTTTGCACACAAGTAGTTTCACTCTGTTGGACGAGTTACATGTTCTTACATAGTTATTTCAAGATATAAACAATGCACTTTAAGTTTAACCCCTAGCTAGTAAGATCAATTTTATGCCTATGAGTCTTTCTTAATTCATTGCAGGAGGTGGACCCATCTTGCACCAGAATATCTCTTACACTGGCAAACCCGACATTCGCTAATGGTGCAATGCCAGCCAACTGGCTATCAGTATTGCGAACACAGATACATGAACTGGTGATATCACGCGGTAACCTGATGCATATACCTCCTGACGCTTTCATGAGCCAGTTCGCAGGAACAATACAAACACTGGTTTTCCATAATATCACAATAACTAAATGGACGGCCGACAGTCTCGTAGGCCTGTCGAGCTTGAGACAAATCTATATAAAAGAAAGCACCCTAATACAGATCCAATCGAACGCCTTGAGAGCCGTTGATGATACGTTAGAAATACTTACAATAACTGGTAGTCATAAATGGGATCCAGAAAATGTTACAGGATCAAGCAAATTGATAAAAGTAGGCACAGTAGATTTCTCTGGAAACTACTTCGATGATGTATTAGGAAGAGACAGTTTCACCGGAATCGAGAGTTGTAAAATGCTGTATCTTAATTCTTGCAAGATATCTGCTATAGGCTCCGGCGCGTTTGATCGTTTGCTGAATATTGAAATGTTATTTTTAAATAACAACTATCTAGTTCAAATTCCGTCTGGACTTTTTGCTAATATCGCCACGCTTGTTGAACCCAAACCAAGAATCAATTTGCAAGACAACTTATGGTATTGTGATTGCAATTCAGATGATATAAGGCAACTTGTATCTAAAGATATGTTACTTATTGATCCGATATGTCGTTATCCCAGTTATTTTAAGGGCAAAACATTCTCCGAATTTCAATCTTATTGTAGAAATGATACGGGTGTGAGAATAATTGATATGTCTTTAGCTAACGTTGTTCGTGTATCAAATTCTAATTATATGACAGGCTTTTGTAGCAATGATTATGACACTAATGGAACTGCGATACTTGTATCCTCAAAATTGGCTTCCCCCCTTTCAAGAAATAAATGTTCAGAACATATGATGCTTGGAATAAATACAAGTAATATTATAAGAAATAATGTAATAATGTCTGACAATACCTGGCTTAAATTTTCTTTTTTCTTAAAAACTGACAGTTATTCGATTGTGCAAGTGGGAGCCATGGGAGCGAAAAATTATGGACTTGTTTGGTATGAATCCAGATTCCCCAATGAAATATATTGTTTAGACACAGTACCCAAGTTCCTGAGGTTGTACAACGTCGACTTGAGTGCTCTGTACATATTTTGTCCAATATATTTGAGCTCCGGTGACGTTGAACAGGATCAATGTGTAGCATATAACCTATCGACAGTAGATGACGATCTAATTAGTTCGAGTATTAAAATTTCACTATTCTTGGCAACTGCAATTATATGTTTAGTTTTTGGAGCCATTTGTGTATATGCGTTGATACGCAGAAACCCAACACTACTCAAAGGCAGCAAAAGAATTTTGTTCGTGAAACACAAAACGGTAGATGCATTAGTTCTGCCTCCAAAAGTTCCTTTAAGAAATGATCTTATTAATGAGCCCGTAACGGAATTTAAAAACGATAAGATCTTTATAGTTCCTGGCTCTTCATTTCTGGACACTAATTTTAATAGACAGAAATCTATCAAGAGCGTGAGAAGCAACGCCCCTAGTTACGTCTCCGCTCACCAGCCTACTGACGATCAATTAGCGGAATGGCGCATCAAACATCATTTCAACAATGATCTATCGATTACCACTATGAGCTCTGAATTGTCTACTTATTCTTGGATACACACTGGACACCCAACTAGTACGGAATTGCCATATGTTTCGTTAGATGCGGATAGCGACAAAACTTACGAAAGTTTGAAGTAGCTCAGGAAATCATTTGCTATTAATCAAAACGGTAAACTATCATTTGTCACGCACTTAGTCGGTTAGGATTCCATTTTATATCCATTAGTGTTCATTTCCTATGAACTTAATGTACCACGTTCTACAGACGTTGCAGTAACTAGTGATTTATATTTTTGTGAAAATTATTTCATATAGCTCGATGAAATCCGCAAAATATAGATAATTTTGTAATATCGTCTTCACCTATCATTCTGTACTTGCTTGTGTGTATTTTATTGTCTACATACTCTCTTATGTTTTAATCATTATATTTCGTGTTATTCAAATTCCATGAAACACATCGACGATATTGTCTCACAAAGAAGCGGCCTCCTTTGTATTTTCCTACTTATTTCACTAGAATATCTGCCAATATCTTCATACAATGGCACGCATATCTCATGGCCTGAGCACGGGTGTCCTCGTTGTGAATCAATCTGTTACAGCTGTTTCTGACGAGCTGCGCCGGCGCACGGGCCGCGACGTGCATTGTCTTGCCCATTGGACGTTCTATTTTTGTAGCCATTTAAAAACGACTGTAGGCCTAGAGTAAATCAATTAGCAATCACGTGTTAGTGAAGTAATAACCTTGATACAATTACGTTGTGAAAAGCTATAGAAATGTTTGGTCATTTTGAAATATTGTTATTTTGTAAAAGTTTATAGAGACATAATTAATTTTAATTAAGTTATTGTGGTAGTCCATAATTTTTGATTTGTGAACTGATGTTTATTTTAATGGTAGGTATCTAATGTATTTTATTGGTATTTCATATTAAACTAATGCGAAATTTATTTACGTTTAGTTATGTAGTTGCATTCTCATAAAATAGATTGGGAACAAAGCACCTATAGGTAGAGCCATATATGATATAGATTATTAAATTAATTTCTCACATATAGCAGAACCGGTCAACCAATCAATGTGCAGAGTCTTGTAAAGATGTGAATAAAATATAACGAGTTTTAATATTCTATGTACTTACCCTTAGACCATTTATCTAACACCTCTCTGTACTTACCTAATACCGTACTCTACCTGATAGTTCCTGGGGACTATATTATTAAACTCGTTCGTTAAGTGCACTTAACTAAATAAATAATATATTAGAAACTGAATGTATTAAAAACTTTGCTCGTTCTAATTCGTTTTTAAACATGTAATATTTCAATACTTTCACGTTAAAAATATGTGTTCTTTTTTAAGTTTATTATAAGATCTGCTTACAAAATACTTTTTTTCATTTAAAAGTTAGATACGTTATTTGGATATCAGTTACGAAAGTAATACAAATAAATATAGGACCGTTTTATTTTTAGACTATCGAGAAAATGTTTTCGAACCATTCAAGAGATTGTTTTATTTATTGGTTCGCTATGTATTATATTCCTTATTCCTCGTCAATTCCGCAACAATATGACTGGATTTGTCAATCAATCACAGTCTTCACTCTTCTCTACAAGCTGAGGCGTGAAAAAAAAGCTTATGTTAATTGTATTGATAAAATGACTCATTCATATATTAGCCATAATAATCATACAAATATTACACCTGGCGCTGACAATAGTTCGAAACGGGCTACAATTTTATTGGCACCCCTTGTTTCCCAGTGCTAGGCTAGAATCACTAGAACAATGACTTGGCATTGCCACTGCCAGGGTTGGCAGTTGAGGCCGGCGTCGTCACCTAGCGGATCATCTATCATTCATAAGATATGGTTTGTTATGCACATAAAAATTATACCCAAGAAACAAAGGAACAGAGTAGGTCAAACCTCGTTCTGGATTTATCCATACGTGGGTTACAGTGACTACTTATTTTGCTATGGAGTGACTGCTATCCATCCTCTGAAACTCAATAAAGTTATAATAGTATTCCCATGACGTCAATTTCAGCGTGACTGCTAGCTGGTACTACTAAAGCTGCTTCCCTTGCTCCATCGTTATTATTTATTAATAAGGTGAACAGCATGTTTAAAGGACCCATAAAAGACTGGAATCACGTCTGTTCCTCTGAAGTTCCAGAAGTCGTGGGAGAATTTTAACTCTTACCATATTCTATGGAGATCTAAAAAAACAAAAAAAAATGTCGCCTTGTCATTCCTTGCTGCACCTAACCAGGCTTACACAGACACACAACTACTGAAATCATCTCCTCATTTGCCGGCGACGACTCAGTTAAAATATATATTTTTGTAAAACTGACTCTTTTTCTTCACAATGAATATATGCTTGCATGTGAACATAAGTGGTCTAAGAAAAGTACACTGCACTAAGGTTTAAATTTATGGTGATAGGGGCTTGAATAAAGTGGAACTTTTATACTTAGAGCAGGTACTATATTTTCTTGGGGTACCTATACAAATATCGCTATGCTCGAGGCGAATTGACTATACCCCTGATATACACTATACACTTGGTATAGCGTGATATTATGTAAATACAAATGTATGTCGTAATCGAAACAGAAGGTATAATATCTGTGAGCAACATTGTATTGGAGTTGTTCGAAGCATTCTGAGAAAAACTGTTGGACCTGAACAGATATTTTCTATAAATCGGAATGTATTATGAACAGCTACTTTTTAACAAGCAACCGAAATGAGTCTTTCCAAAATGCAGCCTTACAAAATGTGCTAAAGATATCCACAGCAAGTAATTAACTTATAAAGTATCGCAACAAAACGTTTGCCAAACTAGAGTTAATTACCTATATACTGCAGAAGGTAATTAATTAGCGCGGTGGTTTACCGTTACAACCGTTACTAAATACTGGAAGCTTGACCCCTCTTTGTATCACCAGTGACGGTGGTAGAGCCAAGCAGACCTGTAGCCGAATTACTAAAGCTCATATACAGGCTGACTCTACCAGGCTAGTACCACGTTCTCACAGAATATTGGCGTAAATCAGCTATTATAGCTGGACTGCATAAATACAATACACTACTTACTAACTAAATTGTACACAACATATATTGGATGATCAAAAATTTATTTATACAAAAAAAATTTAAAACTAAAAGATCCAGTTGAGATAAAGACATTTCCTCTAAGAATAGGCTCAGAAAACTCGAGTTACAGAGGACCAATTTAGGAATGGATACTAAGAATTGTAGCGCCCTAGAGAGCTATATAAGTGGTCTTGGATGGTTTAAATTCCGCTAGGGTTAAATTCCGCTAGTTTCAGGAGCAGAGGTCCGTAGCAGAGGTCCGTACTAAGTACTTTAGATTCCAATTCCAAACAGTACAACACGAATTATTTAATAAATTGCCAGCCAAACATGCGAATTACGAAAAGGCCATTTCCGAAATTTGCCCCGGCGGGAATCGAACCCGCAACCACCATGTGCAATCAGCCGAGTGGCCTACGCTCGAACTACTGCGCCAAGCGGTCGTCAAAGCTGTTTTACTTTTATTTAAAATTCCATCCTACTTATTTAGTTCTAATACTGAATAACATACATCCATACCATTAGATACCATTTAGATTCCAATTCCAAACAGTACAACACGAATTATTCCTAGCAATAACCTACAATCATCTTTATATGACATTTAATCCCACTGTACATGTTTATCGCCGATCCCGGCTTCAAAGTCGGGAAGTATGCTGCCACTATTAACTATTCGGAGTCAGCCGGCTATAAATAATGCTGAGAATATACCAATGCTATTAATTACCAAGCACCTGTACCAGTGATTAGAGTACGAATAGCTGAAACATTAATTGGAAGTGGCCTCCCTGCGTACGCGCTGCCAACCACACGCTCACGACACACATTTTCATTAGTACAAGGAAATACTGAATGCCTTCTCAAATTTATTGTCACCTCGTCTCTTTCTTTTAAATATGTATAGTGGTTTTCTAGATATATTTAAATTGGAACTGTTTAATTACTACATGATTGGTTAGAGTCGCTTGCGGTGGAGAAGAATTCTAAGATTGTTAACAATCTTACAAAAATAGTTTTAAGGTTTAAATCGACTCGACCAACAGATAAATTGAAAAAACTCAGTCGATGTTATTGGTATCGGCGCTGTTATCAGTTTTATTTATGGTACAGATATGTTTTTTTTACTTTCCAATTGGTATATATTTAATTTAACAGCGGTAGAGCCAAGCTGTAATGGCTCAGCAGCTCATACTCGGTCTGGCTCGACCGGAGTAGTTGATAGAAAACACACTCTCACAGAAGTCCCGCGTAATGTAGCAATTCCAGCTGCGTTTCGTACGAGTACGATGAGTGAGACAGCCGGAAGCCCAATGCCCCCATCCCCCTCTAACCCAACCAGGGCATCTCCCGCTGTCCCACTACCTTCCAAGACGGCAACGGGCGAGTAATACCTTTAGTATTGCAAGCGTTATAGGCTACGGTAGCTGCTTAATATGGGTGATACACTTATTTGCCGACTTATATCTTGTTCGGCAACTATAAAAAAGTTATATTCCATTTTCTTTTATTCATTGTCATGCAGAGTTTATACATCTATCAATTAAGTTTAAATCATCAGTTCATGTTCTGACTGCTCCGATTCCTTTGGCAATTTTCCACACGGAACTACATAGCATTAATATCGAAGTGGTTATTTCCTGAAAACACTCATGTAATCTATGTTGACCAATTTACGACAAGAAATATTGGTTTGGCTTAACAATTTTTGGCTAAAATTGTACGTTACATAAAATATTTTAGTTACTCAATTTATTGCATAATGTATGAATATTGAATATGTGTAGTATGTTACAAAATACACTACACCACAGGTCGCTATTTAATTGGAAAGCGATAGAAAATCTTAACATAAGATATACTAAGTGAAACAAAAAGGGTATACTATTTTTTTAACAACTTTACTATGTAAATCTAAAACTATCGGCTTTGTGGGACAGTTGAAGTACTAAAGGTTTTGTAGACTTATGAAATCTGTCATCAGCTGTATCCCTGTAACACCTTTTGTTTTTCAAGTTTCCTCCAAAGCTGATTGTTTTAGAATTACAAAGTTAAGTTTTGGAAAAAAAGTATACCCTTTCTGTTTCAACCTATATATTTAGTAAGTATTAAGAATGTATCATATTGTGACCTATATAGATAAATAATGTACCTAATTATTGTTTCATGCTATTTATCTTCTTAAATAGTTGAATCGGAACACTTTCTTTTTATTTCAGCGTATAGAAATATCGTCTGCAACATTGTTTTGTCACAAAATTAGGTGATCCAATATCAATAAGCAACTTGTGGAACCCGAAGCTTTTCTGGCAGCTCGTGAATGCTGTTACTATCGTTTTCGTTGTCTATTTCCGTTGTATCTTAACAAAGAAGTATATGAATGAGTAATATTCTAATATTAACTATTGGATCCATATAAATACCTTCGTGAGAAATTACTGGGGTTAATAATCTCAGAAAATTTAAATAAAACATTTTTATCTCGTAACCTTTGGTAACTTCCTATAAATTTAGTTTATTTTACCTAATTTGGAACCGTAAGCATCTAATAATTTTGTTACTAAGACATAACACAAAGCGAAAAGGACCATATTCACACAGCTAACTATCACACGATATTACAATTACAGTCAAAACGTATGAAATGAATAAGCCTTTGAATCCGTTGGCAACAAAAAGTTAACCAAACAAAAGATACACGCAGATATGTTTATTGTGGTATAATTAATGTGAAACACTGCGAAAAACAAATAGGTTCCCCACCAATAACTTACGTAAACAACGCATAAAGCCATCACAAGAGAAACTAAATGTAGTTGGTTACAAAAAATGTCACAATTATGCCATGTCTCATTAGTTTTTCGCTGCATTTGGCACCAATGGGAGCAGCGAGATATGTCACTGTCTCCGAGCCGGCGCAGCTGCCCGCCCCCGCCCGCCACCCCCCGCCCTATCTTCGTTAGATTACCGCTTTTATTTACACTGTATTATGTACGAAATTTGCGACCAATGTTCAATTCATTACCGGTTTATTTTCTTTTTTTTGCAAACCACTTCTGAAACTGGCCAAATACATAAATGTGACTCAAAGGTTTGAGACGCCGTTATCAGCGTTATCAGCGCTCCATGGCGTCTGAAAATTGTTAACTTAAAAACTTGATGTAATGGTGCCAGCAACATGGTATGCAGTAACTATGTATAACACCGAAATAGCCAAGATTATTACAAAATAAACGCAACTTAATTTAAAAATAACCTATTTTGAAACGATTTTGTTTTACACGATTTTATCAAGTTTGATGCGTTCATGACTTACGCATTACTCACTTAGCCACTTAAATTTAGCTAAAACACATTATATGAGTTTTAGCTAAAATTTGTAGTGAAATTACGGCAGCGCATATTGAAGAGTTCGCCTAACATAAAGTCCGATTAGGCTACAGTACATAACCGGCATCGATATATCGTAATAATTGAACCCTATTAGTTCCAAAGCTAGTTTTACTTTGAACATTAGTTTTTTCAAACTCCTATTATTTCTATAAATTAAATTCGCTCGGGTTCCAAAACAATTTAGATCTTCCTCAAGTATTGTTAAGGGTCAAAACTCGGCGTCAAAGTTGGCCATCATTGTCAATCCTAGCTTGCAGGAGTAACAGTGGTGGGAGTGGAACGACGGGCTTAATTCCATAACAAAAATGATGTACCAAACTTTGTATAGTATTATAGAAAAAAAACTATAAAATTTTCTAATCATGTTTACATAGGTACCTGCTGTGTACTCCTAGTTATTCTTATGTTATCAGCGAATATTTAACTCCAACGAAATTACTATATCAAACTGATCACCGATGAATTTTTCACGAGTACAGCTTATTCCGCCTCTATTTCTGTACACAAAACTTTATTACTATTGTTTACAAAGTGGAAAGTATCCTACAAATGGTGTGGCACTCGGCCAAAACCCTGTGGTATTTTAATTAATCGGTAATTAATCACAATCGGTAAGGAATCGATCGTATGATATACTGATATGCGAATTTGGCCGGTGTGGATGCAAGCGGTGCATAGGCGGATGTGTCGGCAAGTCGTATTGTGACCTTAGCGGCGATGGTTAAAAGCGTTTTGCGGAGCCGCCGGTGACTCGGTGTTTTATGTGCCGGGGAAGTAAGCCGAGTCAACCTGGGTGATATTTGTGCGCGCCTCCGTCTAGTCGCTCGATCTATTCAGATAAAAGGGCTTGTGTTCCTGGTCGTCTGGTTCACTCTAACATATTCCATCGTACAATTTATTTGAACACAGATACGGAACTGTGTAGAAATGGTGAGATTGTTTTTGAATTCAGAGTGCTCAGTGGAGTGATAGTTTTTTGTTTTATTAACAGTGATATTTATTGGGCAGTTGATTAATATTTTTGTATTGGCAATTCCAGGAGGAGCTCGACAAGGAACAGATTATCAGTAAGTTTATTTGAAATATTTTTTTTTATATGAATATTAACCAGTGAGATCAATCGACTAATATAATAATAGAATTTGAAATAATTGTAACTGCCAGCGATTGGGTTAGATTGAGAATTAGAAACGAAAACAAAGGAACTTTTCCACCGTTCTGAAAATAGGGTTGTCAATTTGAATTTTGCACATAATATTAAAACAGTAGATTACTTATACGGTATTAGCTTCGCAATCTTAATTATGGACTGCCCATTTATCTAGAATATGGATTGTTACTACCACTTTGCACTACTGACGATTGAACCAGTAGTATTTTCATGCAACAGTCCGGTTTCTTCTGCTTCCAGTCCTGAAGAAGGCGTTCGAAGCGTTCGACCACGAGAAGAAAGGATGCATCGGTACCGTGATGGTGGGCACTATCCTGGGCATGCTGGGGCACCAGGTCACGGACGAAACGCTCAAGGAGATCATCGACGAGGTGGATGTTGACGGTCAGTACTAAGAACCAATCATTGATAGACTTTTTGAATTAAGAATTATTGCATACTTCGGTGAAATTTTTGTGGCCTGTTACACAATACTCGAATAAAGTTTATTCACAAAAACATTTTGACGGATACAGGTTTCAAACTGTCAAGTGTGAAACTTTTGGAGAATAAACTATACCTAAGCTTTTTTAAACGGGTCCTTAAAATTCTAAAAATCTTATAAATGACTCATCAAAAATTACAACGCTGAAATTTTGGTAAACAGAAGATTATAAAAAAAAGTGTATCTTGATTTTCTAGTTAAGTAGGTAAATATACAAAATAATTAGACCGTGAGAAGAGCCTAACATTGTAAAGATACTCTGTGGCCCAATTAAGCAAATTAAAACGTATTTATTATTGCAAATAATTGTATACAGCGTACTTGGTTTAGTCTGCCAGACTTTTCCAATTTGTAACTTAATATTTACCTAACCGCTGCTTGTGCCCGAACTACCAAAGTTTGGCTCTTTCAAAGCAAAAATAAAACTAACTCGAACAACACTCGTTACGTAGATACATGATTTATGCGAACTTATTGGAATGTGTGCAAACGATATTTAATGATCTGCCGTCTACTTTGTCGAAGTTCCATTGAAAAAGTGTCGGGTTTTAACACTTTCGATCATTTATAACTAGGGCGACATGGGTATTTAGAATCAATGCAGCTCAAAGTGATACCTAAAACATAACGACTTGTAAAGTTGGAACCACTTTAGACTCACACAGCAGCGCACTATTTGAAATGAAAAACTATCAGATTTTTCTTTTAAGTAAGAAGCTTCCTGACGGTTAAATTCTGCATCACTGCATTGCTAATTTATTAAGCATTCATGTGATGCAAGTCCATCTAAATGCATGCAAAAGTAGACTTTCTGGTCACTGCAACTAGGTACAATTTGTTTTAGGATCCGGAGAGCTGGAATTCGAGGAGTTCGTGACGCTGGCTTCCAGGTTCATGGTTGAGGAGGACGCTGAGGCGATGCAACAAGAACTTAAAGAAGCATTCCGGTTATACGACAAAGAAGGTGACTTACTAACAAACAGCCATTCTCATCTTCCTAGACATTCAATTAGTGTTGGGATCCGCTTTCAGTTCGCCGAATTTGTCTAATTGCCGAAATCGGAGCGTCTACCGTCTGGCAGCCAAGATACAACAAGTGATACAATCGTTGACCTAATTGTTAAACTAACCTAACTCTAATTCGTTAACCTAAATATTAACTCTAGCAGTTGTCAACGTTTGGTATGTTTCTTAACTTACATCTGAGCTTTTAACAATCATAGACAGTCTCCAAGGATCTGGGTACTAGCTCCTAGACAGTTATTCAACAAGTGAAACTTTTAACTTTACTCTTAATGCCATTTATGGATGTCAAGCAAAGAGAAAAATAGTAAGCTATACTTATTAGGAAAATTTCCAGTTATAAAGCAAGTGATTAACTTTACTAAATGGCTCTTATGAAAAATAAACCACAAACAGAACAATACCGGTAAGTACTGGTTAGATTATCTAGTGAATGCCCGTCATGTGTGCATTCCCATAATTTGGCAATGCGTCTCAAATTTTCAGACTCTTTGTAATTAATCTTTTCGACGACAGCCTTATGGGTGACAGGTAGCCAGACACTTTGTTCTCTGTCTATCATGTATGAATACCTTGGTATTAATAAACGTTCTGTCATAGTCGCCCTGTGGACTATGCAGCGATATGCCATCATATAGGTACGCCTACCATATTATAAATAAGTAGGCAAGTACTGCAATTGACTTTCGCTGTTTTGGTATTTTTTATTAGAACGTTATTTTTATAGAAAAATTACCTTTAAAGTGTGAGAAATAAAGCGATAATAGATATATAGCTTACACTATTCTTAAAATTATGGATATTTTCGGACAATTGAAGAAACTGAATGAGTTTTCAATTCAAGCACAAAATACATGGAAGAACGTTGACCTGTTTTATAATACAAAGTGTCTTCTGTAAATTTATTATGAAGTGATATTCATATTTGGTACTTCGTTCAAGTTTATAGCGTGGGAAACCACCAGATGTCGCTTTGAGTAGGTTAATTACATTAAGCCAAGACTACAACAGCGAGCTATAATGATAATGAAATCGTAAATTACGTTTGTTCTTGCTTTCTTGTATCTAATCTTACTCCCGTGGTTATTGACTAATATATACCTGTTCCGAAGTAAAAGTTATTATTACAATCACTAATTTTATCATACAGTTAGAATTTTTTTCCAACGTAATAATCGCCATTGTCGTTCGTTACTCAAGCAATAGGTACATTTTGACCTTCGAAGAATGATTCGCTTCGAGCGCTACGAACCATAGCTCTATGATTTTGACATCCATATTAACTGAATGGGAGGCGACATTCATTGCGAGCGAAATTTATTCTGGTCCAATCGCTCAGCTTACTGAACAGGGTGTCAGGCAGATGAAACCAGCCCATTATCATTTCAGTTGAAGACCTTTGAACTTCGAATAATGTTATGTCTCTTTTCTTAATTATTCCAGGCAACGGCTACATCACGACAGGTGTGTTAAGAGAGATTCTACGAGAGTTGGACGACAAGATCAGCGCAGAGGAGCTGGACATGATGATTGAGGAGATTGACTCCGATGGCTCCGGGACCGTGGACTTCGATGGTACGGAGAAACGATACCCAAATATACCTTAACCCCCTTATTAATAAACCACGTATAGCGGGTGAATAGTTTACACTTTGATTCCCGGTGGCACATTAATGCTAGTTTTATTAGCTAATACCGGCAAGTCCCGGTGGCACATTACTGTGTTTGCAGGACGCAGGCTAATTAAAACCGTTTTTCTAAAAAGCTATGGTATATTTTTGCTCGAAGTAATGTTATTCTTATTTGGCATTATAACATACGGCCCCTTTATTCAAGAAACTAAAACAGTCATCAGAAAGGCGATTGTGCCAATAGAATTTGAATGAGAGGGTTTTTTACGACACTTGTAATTTGACGCCGCGATACGGCATATGACCGCGGGACTTGACGGATGTGCGCGAATTAAACGTCACGGATGCCAAAGGGTTAATAAACGCCGTATAGAGGGCGAATAGTTAAACTCCGAATGATCTCTTTCAGTCATCAGTAATTTTACAATCTAAAGAAGAAGACAAAGCATGGTGTAATGATACAACCGCTAAACCACGTTTATTAAGGGGGTAACTGTTTGAGGCCTCGGCGATCTTGTATTTTTACATAAGGCAGGGAATATTTTATTGCGAGTTTATTTGAGTTTGAAGAGCTAGTCAAAGCGTAACTGTTCCCCGGGACTCGTCGAGGGTCAAACTTCGACTGGTCTTCAATTAGCTGTAACGGTCTTATTTGTATGGCAATCAGCCCATATCAGCTATATTTGTCTCCCGCTTTAAACTGGAGGGAAGTGAAAATGTATTATTCTAACTCCTCCTTTTATTTCTTTCGATTAAATTCGTGCGAGTTTCCAGGACAATTTAACTTTTCCCCGGGACTCGTCGAGGGTCAAACCTCGACGTCATTATTGGTCACCATTGTCGATCCTGGCTTACAGGAGTTACAGTGGTGGGAGTGTATGGCGGGACTAGTCCCAAAAAAAAGTCAAAGCGTAGCCTTTAGCAAGTAAACGTATCGCACTGAACTTCTATCTTACTCTATTTCTCTTCCCCAATTTTTCTTACTCAGTATCACTCTTCATAGTTCAAACAATTGTTCTTATTTTACCAGAATTCATGGAAGTTATGACGGGAGGCGACGACTAGAGAACAAGCGACTGATCTGCCAGAGGGTTCTGGTTCACCAAACCTTGTATCCAAGATGCTGGGACGCATGATACGCATACACCACCATTTGCCATATCTGAGAGCCTTATAACAACGCCATTATCTTAAGTTATTTAATAAATAATTTATTCATACTAAATTGTTGATTGATTTTATTAAAATATTATAACTAACTCCTGTATTTTCGGGATCATCCCCGATCCATTGTACTATACCCATAGTACCAGCGTTGCTGCTTAGATGGGACTATACTGTTTGTGTGTTAGTCTGGCGATATTTATTTATTATTACATTATTGACTTTCATATCTGTATGAAATAGATACGACAAGAGCAAAACCATAAGTAAACGAAATTGATATATCACAAAATACTGACGTATAAATCAATATATAATTGAATAACAGAATGGAACAAATTACATAACACATGATTGCTTCTCGTATGGTGAAACAATTTCCTATAGGTACTCGATATCACATCCGTGGTACACAATAAACAGATATTACAATATCCCCATGATAAAGAACGGTTATTATAAAAGCTTCCGTAAAATATATCAGCTGTAACTTCGCATACTGCACAATCCAATGCGTAGTGTACACAATGATGTACATGCGAAATGTGACTACCACATGCGATGTACTAGAAGTATTTTTAAAGACTTGTCTAAAGGTGATTCGTGATACGTTGTCGAATAGGAGACGGGCAGGTGCCACGTTTCCACGGTAATCACTGAAGCAATTAAAATGAGCGTGCAGATGGGCGCAAATGGGCTATAAATATTGTTGCGGTAATTACTTTTTATATTCCCTATTAAAAATTGGATGAAAGAGAGGAGCAAACTCTATGACTAGAACGAACTGCTAACGTTATCATTATCTGATGATGATGATAACTTCTCGATAGAATGCATAGCAAGCTGTCACTGTCATTCTTAATTAAGAAATCTGTCACGTGACGGGTATGGCATACGCAGGTAACTACGTAATATCAATTGATAAGGAGATCTTCTTTTTCTTCCCTGTATGACGAAACCAGACAATCTGTCAACTTACTGTAATACTTTGATACAGCTCTAACTTTGTCAGATGGTCGTGTGTAGGGGTTTTAAGCAAAGACCTTTTAATAATTTTCTCTTCGCTACCAAATGGTAGCGGCATGCTTAAATAAGCATGCCGCTCCTGACGGTCCAGAACGATATTAATGATTTTGAATAGGCGTATCTAGAGTTACTTGTAAAGCTAAATATAGCGCTAACGTCTAAAACGTTTGGCTAGAAATACTTTACAGTCTTGGCTACAAATAGAGTTACGAAATCTTAAGATAAGTTGTTTCCAGGCGAAATTCAATAAAATGTAGAGTTTGTAGAAAATATGGCTGGTTATTTTGTAATTTAACTAACCAAAAAGTTTACTTCCATTATACAGGCTGTGTTAAAAGTCCGAAATAATTCGCTTACGTAGTTACTTATTCATAAACTTAGATTAGCAGGCGAATAGTTACACACCGAACAATCACATTCTGTCATCAGTATTTTTACATTTGGAAGAAGTAGACTAAGCATGGTGTAACTACACAACCGCTACTCCACGTTTATTAGGGGGTAGACGGTTGAGATCTCTTTTTAAAATTGTAATATCTTAAATACTATACTATTTTTTGCAAACTGTTTCTTGATTGCTTAATACAGTACACACTGTTCTATAGACCATTGAATGTGTTTAAGGCCACATCACGAGAGTTGTGCTTGTGACAAATGCAAAGGCCCGTTCCTTAGAAAATATATATATCACCTTGCCCTTATCCCACACTAGGTGGGGTCGGCGCAGCACGTTCTCTTCTTCCATTCAAGCCTATCATCCGTCATCTCTGCACTCACTCCCTTTTCGGTCATACCCTCTTCCACGCAGTTCATCCACGTCTTTTTAGGACGTCCCCTACCCCCACTACCGCTCCCTCTCATACCCATCGTCCTTTTGACCACATGATCATCCTCTCTTCGCATAACATGTCCATACCCGTTCCTTAGAAAATATGATAGGTAATTACCAACTGATAATCTGTCTTCACTACGCAATTACATATCAGCTACCATAATGTACGTTACCTAAATTATTATTCCAAACTCTTGAATCAACATGTATTTGGCGTTAGGAGGAGCAAACCAAATAATTCTTTAGTTGCTAACTTTAAGAGCTAATTCAGTCATCGTCAGCTCTCGTAACTCGAGTTTGTATTACATTGTAGACATTCAAATTAGTAAAGAAAACTTCGCCTATTTCCTTTATAAATGGGACATTCTAAAAGTAGGTTCGTAGCGTCTACGTCTTATTCGTACTTAAAACTTTTGTGTACTTATTTACTTTATTTACTTATTATTACCTAAAGTGTGCCTTTTCACTGGGCATTTGTCCTTATTTATCCTTAATATTCCATCCCGCTTATGTTGGCAAATTATCTGCATATCTTTGTACTACTACGGCACATAAAAATATAACGACGACTTCCTTCCTTATTAATATCTCAGGTTTCCTGAGGCTCTTTAAATCGAGTAAATTTTCATGAAAGTCACCAAAACAAATCCTTGTCGCCCTTGGACGAATAATTCTATTATTCTGCTTTTACCCCTCCTGATTTGGGGTTCCCTTGCAAATTTTCAGCTCACGTAGGCACAATAAAAACACGGTGACGTTCGAAGCACCCCTGTGTGGTATGGTGATGCATGAATAAAAAATAACCGGCCAAGTGCGTGTCGGGCCACGCTCAAGGTAGGGTTCTGTAGTAATTTCAATAACGAAATGTAATTTTTGCCTAGCTAGGTGTTCTGAATGATCATAAAAACCAAAGATAACGGCGTAAGCTAGTTTCTTGAGTTATTCTATTGGCCTAGGATTTCTAGGCAGGTAGTCATAAGTCAGTAAGTAGTAGTAAATTTTTATAGTGGCGTCGCGATGCTCTTTTTATTTTTATAGTGGCGTCGCAAAGCTCTTACATTTTTTCTAGTAGATACTTCACTATTCATACTCATGTCAACTTGATAACGTTTTATCTTTTAGGGTTTTCGTTTTCTTTTACGGAACCCTAAAAATGACACAAAGTGTCTTCTTCCCCTCATACTCGTGTCAGAGGTGACAGCACTCCTATGAGTAAGCCTCTTTGGTTCAGGAGTGACATTTTTGTAGCAGTTTTCCCTTTGTATCTATTAAGGTGCGACCGCACTAAGCGGCACGGTACTGCAGCAGATCGGTGCGGCGACCGCGCGATTGTTAGAATTCGCATTGCTGCGCCGCACAGTGCTACTGCCGCGTAGTGTGTTGTATCCAATTTTTTTTAAATAATTTTTACAAATTCATTGGTTGTATCTCATACAATTTCAAACACTACAAAACACACATTTACAACGTCTTAACTATGATTTTTTTATTTATGACGTATTTAACAATGTGATTCATTTGTACATTTCGGAAACCAAGCTCTTTGATGTACCTATTGATTTATCTCCTAGATTATGTAGGAACTCGAAGTTTACTAATATATTAGAAGATTGTGAAATCAATCCTTAATCCAATCAAATCAATCAATCCTAAATAATATTATGTATAACCTGCGCATGACATCGCTTAACAGTTCGGTTGAGCCTACCATTTGGCATAAGCAATATTACATTAATTTCTTCTAATGCTTAGTAGGATTTTTCAGGCGTATATGACCTCATCCATAAAACAAGAGCCACGAGACAGCGTTATGATGACAATATTTTAAAATATACATTTACAAAACTGATGTTATGATGGCTACACCATCGAAGATCGTACGCATAGTCGCATACGAATGCATTATTCACAACGTCGCCTCTGAAAAGGAATTACTTAAGCTTTGTCTAAATTATTGAAGCTCCTCTCAAAGAGAATATAACCACTACGGTTCGACTAATATGATTGGAACAGACTTCGCACAACTATCTCTTTCATCCTATTTAATATAAACTCGTCTCCAAAACGAGTAATTGATTGTAGGCTTAGTCTGCATTGGAGTTCTCATAGCGGAACCGGAAATTACGTCATCTACGAAGCCATCCATTTCCGGTGCGGCCCTCCATTGATTCTTAATTACCGCCAGAACCTCTACGCGAAGCTGTACGTTGAGCGTTTCGAAATTAGCTGTAATCGAATTATTTCATAAATTATTCATAGAACGCGGCATATTTGGCAGGCGGTTACTTAAATAAATTTTGTTAGTAGGATGTAGACCGAACTTAGGAATATAATGAAATCGGCAGCGGATTAAATGTGTGGTACTTTGGGTGAGAAAACTGAGGCAAAAGTTAGGCTGAAAGCTTCAATTCAATTCAAATGAGATGTTTATGGCTTACAAGTTGTTAATTAGAATGTTTGGCATAGTTCGCAAAAATGCGATACAAATTAATTTTCTACAATGAAGGATAAAGTTGTTTACATAGTGGTAATATTTCGGTGGTATGACATCTAACTTGAAAATAAACGTTCAGAATGATTCAGGCAGTCAATTAACAACAGTAAGTACAGATGATAATATCAATGAAACTATCAAATCTTCTGAACATATTTAAGTAACACTAAGTAAGGACTGACATTACAGAGCGATCAAAAAATCCTAAAACATTATGATTGATATAGCTGCTTTCAAAATAAAACCAAATCCCAGTTCACTCACGATTCTAGACTTAGAAAACCACTAGAAGAAGTTGTCTAAATGCGTACCTAAGCAGCAGTATTGACAAAGTGTCATGTTTATTTGCATGATTTATTAATAGCCGCACTAATCTTGGCCCTGCCGATAACATTGGGCGTCACGATCCAGGGATTCCTAGCTTCATGTCCACATGACAGACAGGTGTGATCAACGTTGGAGCTGCTTAGGATTCTTTTTAACTAGCCAGTTTTTAAAAGCAGCATAAAAATAGATCACAATTTATTTCGTTGTTATATTTAGCTTCTTAGTTCATTTCCAGAAAAGGTAGGAAGTTTTATGACAATTAAGTAACTCACACGCCTCCTCCTTGCGTCCAGTATCCTCAATATCCTCAGTATCGCGACAGGTCGTCCTATGTTCAGCGGTAGAGATCGCGCGAGTATTTGGTTCGTCCAGCTCATGGAGGTTCTTTCAATCGGTCTTCAATCTTCTACTCTATCCGTAATCAGTTAGTCCTCAAGGTATCGCCTCTCTTACGGGCAATGTAGCCAAATACCTCGAAAGTTTTTCGCAGGCTTGTGGAAAGAGTCTCTAGCTGACAAAACTTCAATTATAATACGAATACTTTACTGAAACTCAATTTGCCGAAATACTCATAAAATATCTCCGTAATGATCTAACATTAACTTTCTTATCATCATTACAGTTGTGATGGTGTTTGTATTAACCTTGTATTGTTAGTTGAAAAGGTCACATAAAAATAGCCCAACAGATTTTGCCACAGAGAGGTAAAACGGAATAAGAACTATTAATTCAAAATCTATTTCACAATCTATAACTGGTTCAGAATGCTGCTTTCACTAAGATGAACCGGCAATAAACTCAATGCGTACTCTTTCAATAGAATATAAGTTGGTGTATATTCTCAGAAACAGCAACAGAATGTTAGCGGGCAACACCATTATTAATAGAAAATAATGTTTTTGTCATTCAATATTACCTCATTAAGTCAAGTTTCATTCAGATAAAGGTACCTACTAAAATCCCATTAGATACGCACTCTCCTAACAGTTACAGCGAGAAAAAAAGTGACTAGAGCAAGAGTTGACGATCTCTGGACTATTCCACCTAGGCGGAACCACATAGCACTAAAGTTAAGTATATAAACGACCTACGTCTAAAAATTCTGGACCAATCCCTGCACATTGACAGATTGTGATTCAGTGCAGTCCGTGATCGGGAACAAAAATGGTGCGTGTGGATTCAGGAGGCGTATTTGTTGGAACGTTTGTTGAGAATGTTGTGCTATTCGCTAATGTTCATGTTTTCTTTCATGTGTCATGCGCAGGATGAGCTGGATAAAGATCAAATTCAGCGTGAGTTTTTTTTGTTAAATATTGATATTGATCAGTAGTAAAACCTCCCTTTTAATTATACAGGGGTTAAGCACATTTTATCTTAAATCATTGCTACATATAAATTTATAATAATTGCTGTTAGATTTAGTACAATCTACTTATCCAATAATTAATTGGTTACATTGCATTCCTGCATGTCTATTCATGGAATACCTACTGTATAGGTAGTCGTGATGTGTGAATAATTAATTATTACATTCGTCTTTGTATTTTATTTTGGCTAGTTCTAAAAAACGCCTTCGACGCCTTTGACCATGAGAAGAAAGGGGTCATCAGCACAGACATGATCGTTATGATCCTGGAAATGTTGGGGCATGAACCAGACGAGGACACTTTAAAAGAGATCATTGATGAAGTGGATGTAAGCGGTATGTGGGTTTTTTCTTTGCCGTTAGTATTTAAATGTGGTAATAGATGGCGGTACTAGTCCTTGAGTTTAGCCGAAACTGTGTTTATAGAGTGTAGACAGGCAAATTGTATGAAAACTATAAGCTGATACTTATAGATGGCAGCGTGATCAAAAATAATATAGTTACTATAAAAAAGCGATATAAATTAATAACAACTTATCTAAAAATATATGATGAAATATTAAAAAGAGATTGCCTCACCGTGACAATGTTTTGCACATTGCCGTGACCAGGATTCGAACCTGGGTTACTACGGCCACAACGTAGGGTCCTAACCACTAGACGATCACGGCTATCGAGGCTTATTATCATGTGCTAAATTTAAACACTGTTTCCAGCTGTATTTTTTCTTCGCTTATTATGACGTCATAATAACCGCCACAGAGTAGATTGATCAGTAGTGTACATTGTTAATTTTCTAGATACCAAAGTTAATATTATTTCTCTTTCTTTACTGTGTTAGGTACTGGTCAGTTGGAATTCTCAGATTTCTGCACATTAGCCTCTAAATTCCTGACTGAAGAAGAAGACGACGAAGCTATGCTGAAGGAACTGAGGGAAGCCTTCAGGTTATACGACAAGGAAGGTACATAAAAAATTCTAGCCTGTAGCTTTACTCATATCTTCAATATTCAACTCTATTTAGAGAGAGTTATGGTTGAAATTCAAATAGTAAATTATCACATATTGTGTCATATCACAGGAAACGGCTACATAACGACGGAAGTTTTAAAGGAGATCTTTAGGGAATTGGACAACACTCTTAGCCCTGAGAATTTAGATGCCATGATTGAAGAGATTGACTCCGATGGCTCTGGCACCGTTGACTTTGATGGTATGATTACGACATTATTAATAAGGTAGAGGATAGAGACTGGCAGGTACTCTGGACTGGATTGTACCTAAGTACTTTGGAATTCCGGACAAAAATCCGAATAACACTTTCCGATAATCGAACTCTTGACCATGTTAGTAATCAGGTCACGCTTGCAATCACTAAATCATACTTAATAAGAATCTCGTTATAAGTATACTGATATGGTTTTATTTGCGTTTCTTTGCTCATGTGCTATTAAAGTAAGTACAATAGTAAATTATTATTGATATAATATTGGTACCAGCCTAATCCCAATATTTATGCGGTGGTTTATTTTGGACTAGCGGCCCGCCCCGGCTTCCCACGGGTACATTGCGGTTACATTATTCGAGTTTTAGTAAGGATCCCTAATTTTTTTGAAAATATATTATAGCCTATGTCACCCGGGGATAGTGTAGCTTCCCAACAGTGAAGTAGTTTTTCAAATCGGTTCAGTAGTTTCGGAGCCTATGCATTACAATCAAACAAACAAAGTTTTCCTCTTTATAATATTAGTATGATGTATTGTTTCAGAATTCCTGGAGGTTATGACTGGAGAATAAACTAATTTTAAAGTGGATAGACGTAAAAATATTAAATTAAAGTGCCTATTATGGAAATAAGAATACAATTTTAATATTATAAATAGAAAACTAATTATACAAAATAAAACTGCGCGCAGTATTTTTTATAAAATAATAAAAATATTTTCTCAAACTTTGACTTTCATTTTAAAATGTGTAACGTAGCGTCATCTGTTGTAAAATATAACAATTATACCTACCTAGTGCAACCATGTCAGTGGCATAGTTCAAAAAAGTAAAAATAGATGGCGCTGCTAACCCATTTTTACCTACGCCTTACAAAGACCGTCACCCATTATGATCATTTCCTTGGACCCTTGGTTATTTTTATGTATTCTATTAATAAATGCTGCAGTATGCTTTCAACGTAAGCGACGCCTGTACAATGGGAACCATCAATGGACTGGGGACTGGGGATAATCCCAGTTTCCAGGCCAGGGAAAATTACGGAAGGGATTTCCGAAATTTTCCCCGACGAGAATCAAACCCGCAACTACCCGGTGCAGCCGGTGCAGTGAAACACTGCGCCAAGCGGTCATCTATTAATTTATAAGTAATCATGTCAGTTTTTATCCGAAGCTTCGCCAGCATAGATTTTATTTTCTGGATGTCAACAACAGCGCCACCTATCGTATCCAACAATAAGTATCTAAGAATCATCCACGTGACGTACTTAAGTAAAAAAAAACATCAAAGTCGGTGAAGCCGTTTAGGAGGAGAATAACGAATGTGTTCGTTAATTATTATAATACTAGCTGAGCCCGCGACTTCGCCCGCGTGGAATTTTACTTAACAAAAAAGCCCGCTCCCGCGTTCTGAGCCCGCGCGACAGGACCCATTTTTTTACGTTTAAAAATTTTGTTTTTCTAAAATAGAAGTAGTATAAGTTACTGCTTATAACATCAGCTATCTACCAGTGAAAGTCCCGTCAATATCGGTCCACCCGTTTCGGAGATACTCTTTGATTTCATGTGTTTTAATTTTTTTACGCGTAACCCTAATTGTTTTTCTAAAATTAAAGTAGCCTTAGTTACTCCCTATAAGATCAGCTATCCGCCAGTGAAAGTCCCGTCGAAATCGGTCCAGCCGTTTCGGAGATTACCCGGAACAAACACACAGACAGACAGACAGACAGACAGACATTTTTTTTTTAAAATCGCGTTTTTGTTATGGGTGCCGTACTTTAATATGCATTTAGCGAAAAGGTGTTATTTTGATATTACAAACAGACACTCCGATTTTATTTATTTGTATAGATTTATAAGGATTTATAGTAAGTAAATATTATTAAGTACCTAGTAGTTATTCAATGTAGCCTGACGCCCGAGGGAGTGTGATGTTACTAGTGTATGTAAGCCATTAAAAGAAAATGACCAACAAAAGTGATTGCCCTGAAGTTTGCTCACACGGTCGCGCAATGGATAGGTACCAATGCATTACCTACCTACGATAAATAATTAATGTATAGGTACCGGAAGGTAGAGGTATCAGTTAATCCCAACCACTTCCAACGTAACTTTGTAATTCCTTCATAATTAGTACAAGCGTCGTATGGAATTGATGAGTGGCAGTTTTTACGACTCTTCCGTGAAATATTCATAATAATTTGTTTTAAATCACTATTCCGAGAAGTTTCAAACGCTTTCACTTTTTATTGCATATCTTTAAAGCAGTTCAAAGAACTCTAGTGCCTACGTTTGATTACAATGTTTTTTTTTTGTTAAAGGCCTCTTTCCATCCTACTAATATTATAAATGCGAAAGTTTGTGAGTGTGGATGTATGTATGTATGTATGTATGTATGTATGTTTGTTACTCCTTCACGCAAAAACTACTGAACGAATTTGGATGAAATTTGGAACACAGATAGATTATAACCGGGATTAACATATAGGATACTTTTAACCCAATAATCCAATACTACGCGGATGAAGTCGCGGGGCACAGCTAGTTAAATAATAAATAAATAAATATCGCCAGACACACCAACTGTACGGTCCCAAACTAAGCAAAGCTTGTACTATGGGTACCGTACAATGGACTGGGGGCGATCCCAGTGACACCCAGACCTGGGCAAATTACGAAAAGGCCATCTCCGAAATTTGCCCTGGCGGGAATAGAACCCGCAACCACCATGTGCAGTGAGCCGAGCGGCCTACGCTCGAACCACTGCGCCAAGCGGTCGTCGGTTATAACGTTTGCATTATAAGTACCAATTTTATTGACAACAGATCATTATCTAAACGGGCTGGTTCGACCGGGGTAGTACCACCCTGTCACAGAAGATCGGCGTAAAGTAGCAATTATAGCTGCGTATCGTACGATGAGAGAGAGAGCCGGAATCCCCCCTTCCGCTCCCCCTGCACCACTACCCTTTAGGTCCGCAACGTGCGAGCAATGCCTTTGGTATTGCAACCTTATTAGGTACGGTAACTGTTTAACATCAGGCGGCTCGTACGCTAAGCATGCCGACTTTGTTTATATACCAGGTGAAACAGAAAGGGTATACTATTATTTTGCAACTTTACTTTGTAAACCTAAAACTATCGGCGTTGTGGGACAGTTGAATTACTGAAGGTTTTGTAGACTTATGAAATCTGTCAACAGCTGTATCCCTGTAACACCTTTTGTTTTTCAAGTTTCCTCCAAAGCCGATAGTTTAAGAATTACAAATTTAAGTTTTGGAAAAAAAGTATACCCGTTCTGTTTCAACCTGTATATGAACAAAAACAAAAACATTATTGAAAATTACGGATAGAATTGCGTTGTAGTAGCGCGCACCTACGCAGAGCCTGGGTTATAATCACAAATAATAAAAATAACGAAACTGTATCTAACAAAAACAAACAAACTAGTTGTCCCAGATCACGTAGGTACTTAAATCAAATATTTTCAGTCGCTGGAAAGTGATAATGGAATTTTTTTATCGATTGGAATTCTATTACAAAATATTTTCTCTATTCGTCAAGTGTTGGTAGACGTGAGATGGTGTGTTTATAAACATTTTTCATAAGTTTGAAATTCTGTAAGTTTTCCACCTACTTTTTTTTTTTTTTTTTTTTTTTTTTTTTTTTTTTTTTTTTTTTTTTTTTTTTTGATATGACTATACGTTGTTGGCCAGAGTGGCCATAACAACTTCACCCGGACAGAGGGCGAGCGCGAGTGCGCTCCAGCCAGAGGGGCAGGGGGGCAGCTAGCTCAAGGGCGCCACAAGGGACACGACCTCGGCTTGGGCCGCTGCCAGAAGAGGTGGCGAGGGTAAATCTACCACCGGATCGGAACGCGACCTCGACTGAGAAGATCCGGCAAGAAACTCAGCGGGCTTGTCGGGTGCCAAGGTGCGTCTAGGTAAGTAGACGCACCTTCTAGCGGAAGCGGGGGTACGTCGACCTCGCCGGCGAGGTCGGTGTCTGGTGGGGAGTGTGCGTGTGTCGTTCTCTTCGACATCTGAGTCTAGGAGAACGGTGAGTGGGTCGGGTGGGTCCAGCAACACATGCCGCGGCCTGCGGCGGCATGTATCTGGCGCGGGTGTAGGTGCATAATCGGCGGCGGCGACGATTAAGGGATTGGTGTGCTCAGAAGCCCTCAAGAAATAGCGTTCGGACGCTATTTTGAAGTGCTTCTGGATCGAATCGAGGCGTAAGTCAGAATGAAGGTCTACGTTCCTTACGAACCACGGGGCTCCGACGGCTTTGCGAAGGAAGCGGGACTGAATGGCCTGGAGGCTATTGATGTGCGAGTTGGCCGCGTGGGCGAACACAACGCTCGCATAGGACATGATGGGACGTATGCAAGCTTTGTATAGTGTCACCTTATTTCTAAGGGACATTTTACTCCGCTTGCATAAGAGATAATGAAGGCGACCGAGCACAAAGGCGGCTCGATTGCGGACGTTTCTAATGTGAGGACCGAAGGTCATGGAGCCATCGAGAGTGACCCCGAGATATTTAACTGACTTGGACCAGGGGATAGGTTGCTTGTACAGAGAGACAGTACCTAAGTTGGAGCGAGTGTGGCGTTTGGAGGGGCGTCGAGAGGTGGACCTGGCAAAAAGCACGGCAGCGCTTTTGTCCGGGTTCACCTCTATTCGCCATTTCCTAAACCACTCTCCGAGAGAAGTGACAGCGCGTTGGAGAACGCGTGTGATTTGGGCCTTGTTTCGGTGGGAGAAATAAAGCGCGGTATCGTCCGCGTAAAGAGCGAGTTGCACGTTATTCGTGCGGGGAATGTCGTTTGTGAACAGACTGTACAGGAGGGGGGAGAGCACGGAGCCCTGAGGGACTCCTGCCCTAATGGGGTGGGGTGGGGAAAGCATGCCCTCGACTCGATATCGAAAGGTACGGTTTGACAAGAAGTCTCGCAAGATGAGCACGAGACTGTCCGGCACGCCTAAGAGATACAGCTTGTAAATCAAGCCGTTGTGCCAGACTTTGTCAAACGCCTTAGCGACGTCAAAGAAGAGAGCTCCCGTGGAAACGGGGCGACCGGGGAAGTGGAGACCTTTGAGAACGTACTCCGTGATGCGGTGTACTTGGTGGACACAAGAGTGGCCGGCCCGAAAGCCGAACTGCTCGTCTATAAGGAGATGATTAGAATAGATATACTCTTTGAGTCTTGCTAATAGCAGGCGCTCATAGAGTTTGGCAATGGACTTGAGGAGGCTAATGGGACGGTAGCTCGCAGGAACATTGCGGGGCTTACCGGGCTTATGAATGCCGATGACTATTGCCTCCTTCCACGCATTGGGAAAGATGCAGTTCGTCATAGCGGCATTGAAGATAGTTACTAAGAGACAGATAAGTTGGGCGGGCAAGAGTTTGAGAACTCTGTTGCTAATGCCGTCGGATCCCAATGCCGTCGGATCCCTCCACCTACTTACGCTACATAATCGCTTAGATAGGTTCGTTTTTTATAAGAATTGCAGTGAAGGAAAACATAGGGAGGAAACTCCCTGTTTTCCTTGACCATCAGCAAGTACCTATTGCTCATATTGAAATTAAAAATCACATCTAAAAAAAAACATAGTTCAAAAATCCCAGTAGGGCGATCCGGTGTTTAAACCCAGGAACACGCAAAATGCGTGCTCAACAATTGGCTATCACTGTTAAATATTATATTGCCTACCTATCATTCATAAATAATAGGAAAGTATACGTATATTATAAAATGTATTATCCAACCTATGCTCACTTACATATAGGTAGAAAAATAATAAATTAAAAAAATAATGGGGTTTAAAATTTGGTTAAGTGACACCCCAGTCACACGAGCCTTCCTGTGAATCCTTTAATTAGGACGTCTAAGTCTTTAAGGTTTATTAGCGGTTACAGGGAAAAAGAAAGTAATATGAAGTAGCCACGAGGGAACGAAAGCTCATTACGGTCTACGGTGAAGGATTGGAAGCTCATTATACCTGCCCGGTTCATTATCTATCACATTTACGGCACATTAGGGCTACTTTGCGGTCCCCGAGTCCATTCCACTAGTTAGATTTATTTCCTGGTTATTTCACTGATTGATATTTGTAATAGGAAGTTGCTACTCGCAAATAACTCCTTTGTAGTCACTTTGTAGTCGGTTTTATTGGTAAATGAAATCGAGAAGTTAATTGAGTGTGAATAATGTGTGTTACAGAATCGATTAGACGAAATTGTGTTTAATTTTTTTTTTTTTTATAAAAAAGATTACTAGCAATGTGTGTTTATCACATAACTAGTATTCCCTTAGGCCCCTCCAACTAAGCTAATGCTTGTGCTAGGAGTGGGCTTACGTCAATAGTTTGATGGCCAGGATGGGGATCGAACCCGGAACCTCTCAGCTACGAGGACGGCCCCTCTAACCACTAGGCTATTGACGCTTAATGATTTCGTTTTAGAGTTCACAATGTTGTATGTTCACATTTTCACAATAATGATAAAGCGTTTGCTATAATGCGGGTAGGTAGGTAAATATATTTGTGAAAAAGTATTCATATACTTATACTCAGGCGTTGCTTTGTGGATATCCTGTGTAGAATGATTTCGCAGGAGGAGCCTTGGCTTGTCAACCTTCAGAATTTTAAGCCAAATAAGTTGGTCGTCAATAGAAGATGCCAACAGGACCAAACTCCGTTAGTCAAGAGTCTGATCTGTCATTAGGGTGAGTAGGTCCTTCTCCCAAATTAAGTTATGAAAAAGTACTTAATTTGTAAGTACTTAAAGTTTTTCAAGTACCTACAAAATGGTTATGCTATCTTACCTACACGAAAATATTTATATTATAGAAAACTTAAGTTAATACTTACCTACCTACTTACTTTAAAAAAAAATGTTAGTTCAGAATTTTTCAGTTTTTGACACAAAAACCTTTTTAGGTACTTAATAAATAATTGTACCTTTGCGAAATAGGTCTACATACTTAAATTTCAATAGTCTTCTGTCATAATGCTTGTGACTGGTGAGACAATAAATACCTATCTGTTTTATACTCGTATTGATTGGCGTTAGTTTCTTTTTAAGTATTAGTTAAAATTTACTACCCATTTATGTTAATTTATTAAGATAAAAGTGATCTAATGTAGTTTATAACACTAAATTCAAGGTAATATACATTTATTAGGTCGTAAAACTGTCACTTTTCGTGTTTACTACGCAATTTGTAAAAAATGTTTCTAAACTTATAATGAGTAATAAACACTTTATATTTATTAACACTGGACTAGTTGAAACACACTTCTTATTGTGGCTAAACCACTTTTGGGTTGATTTAATAAAATAAAATATTTCTGCAATACTAAGTATCTACCTACTAAGACGACCGCTTGGCGCACTGGTTCGAGCATAGGCCGCTCGGCTCACTGCACCGAGCGGTTTTGGGTTCGATTCCCGTCAGCGTAAATTACGGAAATGGCCTTTCCGTAATTTGCCCTGGTCTGGGTGTCACTTGTACGGTACCCAGAGCACAAGCGTTGCTTAGTTTGGCACCATATTATAGTTGGTCAGTCTGGCGATATTTATTATCATCCTACTAATATTATAAATGCGAAAGTTTGTGAGTGTGGATGTATGTATGTATGTATGTATGTATGTATGTATGTATGTATGTTTGTTACTCCTTCACGCAAAAACTACTGAACGGATTTGGATGAAATTTGGAACACAGATAGATTATAACCGGGATTAACATATAGGATACTTTTTAAACCAATAATCCAATACTACGCGGATGAAGTCGCGGGGCACAGCTAGTATAAAATAATTACTTGAAATATCATTAACTAGCTGTGCCCCGCGACTTCATCCGCGTAGTATTGGATTATTGGGTTAAAAAGTATCCTATATGTTAATCCCGGTTATAATCTATCTGTGTTCCAAATTTCATCCAAATCCGTTCAGTAGTTTTTGCGTGAAGGAGTAACAAACATACATACATACATACATACATACATACATACATACATACATACATACATCCACACTCACAAACTTTCGCATTTATAATATTAGTAGGATAATAAGTAAGTGAATAAAATATCGCCAGACTAACACACCAACTGCATGGTCGCAAACTACGCTTGCATTACGTACCCATACGAATACCGTACAATTGGCCGGAGCGATCCCAGTGACACCCAGACTACGGAAAATTACGAAATGCCAATTACCAAAAGTTGCATTCGTTGCAGTGAACCAAGCGGCCTACAAAAAACCACTCGATTAAACATTCGTCAGAAAATACACTTCCGGTGGCGAACGACGATCGATCGAACGTCGCTCTATGTAGAGTCCGTCGAGTTATCTTACTCTATCGTTGATCATTTGACCAAACGACCGTGATCGACGGTCGATGGTACAATGGTGTGGAACACCCTTACGTATTACGGCTATGTAAGTAGGTACAAGCCTACCAACTATATCTATTACAATTGTCAATTCTGTTTAAGGTGAAGGCGCCTGTCTAGCCCGCGAAGTTTAAATTTTTTGAGTTCTTTTAGAATTTTTTTAAAATCTGACAATAATAAAAGACAAATTTTGTAATTCGCGAAAAAGACCGTGTGCAGTGCATTTATTAATACATTTATTTTACTCTAAATATTATCACGGTGGATATGATACTAGTAAATCACTAAATATACAAAAATGTTAGATTATCTGGATAGCTGTCGTTCTTGAAATGTTTTAGAGTAAGTTGGATATATTAATAAATGCACTGCACACGGTCTTTTTCGCGAATTACAAAATTTGTCTTTTATTATTGTCAGATTTTGAAAAATTTCTAAAAGAACTCAAAAAATTTGAACTTCGCGGGCTAGATGGGCGCTTTAGCCTTAAGAGCTATGACGCTATTTCCAATAAATTCAGGAAACATTTGCAATTAGCTAGGTTGAATAAAATGATGACGCGTTCAATTTAACCATTTCGAGCATTCGTTCCACCTATTATTTACCTTTTATTCATTCGAAACACATAACAAACTTGATATCGGCAATATTTCATACTAACTAATGTATTCATAGCAAAATGTGTGCTCAACTAAATGATTAGCTATGATTTATAGCTGCGGCGAGAGATTAAGGACTGGAGGTTTACGAACGGACACAGTCGCAATTAACTGACAACTTTGTCGTATGGAAATTTAAGGTAAACGATACACTTTGCGATAAGCCCTGCAAGGAAATGAAGTAAGTAAGTACTTGAGTATTGTTTTCTTATATTTACGCGAATACTACACATTGAAATAAAACATAGGGCAAACTAAAAGATCAGTAAAAACCCGCGTAAAAGAACATATAGCTGACGTGAAACACCGGCGCTCCACGAAGTCTGCAATCTGTGAACATGTACAGGACCGCACCCGCCATT
The DNA here is from genome assembly GCA_905147325.1 of Notodonta dromedarius. Classification (NCBI taxonomy): domain Eukaryota; kingdom Metazoa; phylum Arthropoda; class Insecta; order Lepidoptera; family Notodontidae; genus Notodonta; species Notodonta dromedarius. The sequence continues at coordinate 10,453,994 of LR990161.1, read as the reverse complement.
ATATCAGATTTGATAAACCACAGATCCTCGCAAAAGAACACCGATTCCGACCAAGGATGATACGTGAGGCCATTGAAATTAAAAAACATCCTAATTTCAATAGGGAAGATGGCTGGGTGCTACCACCAACTTGGGATCCAGTGATTAATATAATTAAATCCAAAACCAAGTGTACCATTGCAAGACCTCGAGACACTGTGAGCACTTTCTGCGTGGATCGGACCGCAAACAACAACTAAATATGAGGGTACCCAGTTACTAACTATAACATCAGGACGTCTAACACCTCAGTCCCCCCGTGACCATGGCTGCTGTAAAGCAACCGAAACGTCGGGAACATAAAGTTAATAAACGCGATAAAATTCGAAAAATAGTTTTATTTCAAAGTACTTGAGTGTTTGCTAGCACCCACTTATAAGATACATTCGTGAGTTCATTTACGGTTATGTACGATAACTAATATAATATTTTTTATTTTTCTACCACGTAACAATTATTTTACCTCAGTTAAAGTAATAGTACATTGTTACACGAGTGGTGAAAGTGACTTATTTTTCCCGAGACGGGGTTTGGCGCCCGAGCGTAGCGAGGGCGCTAATAGTTCGAGGGACAAAATAAGTCTTTCACCCGAGGTAAACACTGTGCTTTTCATTACGAATACAAGGAAAGTAAAAATAAAAACAGGAATTGGCTAAAGAAATAATACAAGGAAGCATGAACAATACTCTACAACTCGAAAAAAAAAAAGATCGGATTGCCGCCTATTTTGTTTTTTTTTCGTTGGCCGGCCAACTTCATTATTTAGCCAGTATTTTTAATTTTCATTTTTAAATATTTTGACCAAATCTATGTTATTTTAAAGAAATTGTTGAAACTAAATTATAATTAAGTCATTTAAAAGTATATATTCTTTAATTAATACTCAACTTTATGTTATTTCAATTTTACATCGTGCTGTAATTGAGTGACTGTAGAAAAAGTTTGAACATGGTTCCATAGAAATGGAACTAGTTTTTTTTTAATATTTGACAGCTGTCAGTTGAAAGTGATTCTCCCGGGCCAGAAAAGTATTACTTTCAACCCGCTCCTCAGGCAACTTCAGACCTACTTTCAGTGTATGAGTAATGAAAAAACCATTGCAGAAGAGATAATAATAAATAATAATAATTTAGCTCTTTTGGCGTCCCACTCCTGGTCACGGGCCTCCTCCCGGGGGATTCAGTCGATAATCCACCTAGCTGGCCCAGTGGGGGTTGGCGGATTTCAAACGTCTTTCGAAAATTTGTTAGAAGAAAAATAGTTTTCTAAGACATGCAGGTTTCCTCACCATGTTTTCCTTCACTGTAAGGAAGTGATAATCATATTGCAATTATGAACCTTACATAGATTTCGAAAAATCTAGAGGTGCGAGCCGGGATTTGAACCCAGGACGTAATGCCCACAAGACGCATGCTATCACTGCTGCAATAGAAGTCAGCGGAATTAATCTAATAAAAATCTAAAACTAAACAAGCTTGATGCTATTTTTTGCGCTACGAATAAGCGTAATACTGGTTTTTTAATACATTTATCTCATTGTTCCGGTTCAAAAACCCGATCGTGGTTGAATTATGGAGGGATAACTGTCGCGGACATATTGTATCGACCAGAGGCCGCATTTAAAACTCAGTTTGTGAATTTTACTTATATGCACGGTTGCTTTTAAGTAAAATACAACCTGATGGTGGACCTTAAATATGAATTTACAATAAACATTAAATTATGAGTTAACTAGCTGTGCCCCGCGACTTCATCCGCGTAGTATTGGATTATTGGGTTAAAAAGTATCCTATATGTCAATCCCGGTTATAATCTATCTGTGTTCCAAATTTCATCCAAATCCGTTCAGTAGTTTTTGCGTGAAGGAGTAACAAACAAACATACATACATACATACATACATACATACATACATACATACATACATCCACACTCACAAACTTTCGCATTTATAATATTAGTGGGATAGGTACTATTGCTTGAGTTTATCATGAGGGTTCTGTACAATTCGAAAGGACTTTGTTTTTATTTTCAAGGTCATCGTGTGATTATGAAATAACTTAGATAATTGTTAGGGACAGACCGCAGTAGTTTTTTTATTATTGTTAATTTATGATGACGCATTTGTATTATAGAAAGGTAAAAGGTATTTTTTTCTTTTCAAGGTAAAATGTTCAAGGATACCTACTGTGTTGTGTGAGCTATAAAAAATAGCAATCATAATTGGTCAGGACGGACCGCAGTAGGGTTTTATACCTCATTATTTGTGACTCACAATACAGGGACATTCATCTCTCGGGGTTTTTTGCAAAAATGGAACAAAGAAAGGAAACATTCCCCTAAAATATACATATTGATATTACTAGCTGAGGCCGCGACTTCGTCCGCGTGGAATAAAAGCCCGCTCCCGCGTTCTGAGCCCGCGCGACAGGGCCCATTTTTTAATATATTGTTTTTCTAAAATAAAAGTAGCCTAAGTTACTGCTTATAACATCAGCTATCTGCCAGTGAAAGTCCCGTCAAAATCGGTCCAGCCGTTTCGGAGATTACCCGGAACAAACACACAGACAGAAAGACAGACAATTATTTTTTTAATCGCCTTTTTGTTATAGGTGTCGTATGTACTTTCATATGCATTTAGTGAAAAGGTGTTATTTTGATATTACAAACAGACACTCCAATTTTATTTATTTGTATAGATGTATAGATAATTTTAGCAACTGATCTGACGTCCTGTTTGTCATTCTTATGTCCAAAACAATCGGTACAATATTTGCGGTGGTAGAGCCAATTGATAACTGCTCATATACGGGCTGGTTCGACATGAGTAGTACCGCCCTCTCACAAAAGATCGGAGTGAAGTAGCTATTATCGCTGCGTATGAAATCTATGAGTGAGAGAGCCCATTCCTGTCCCTTTGTCCCACTCCCCTTGGGTGCACGGATGTCGGGTGCTGAAGGACAGTTTTTCCACGCAAATTATAGTTGTCAAGAAAGGTGAGACGGGAAGATTGGAAGAAGAATGTGACGAGACAATGACCAAACATTAAACAATAATAATAAATCATTTATTCTCTCTTCACAAACGTGGTTGTCTTAAAGTTAACAATATTGCCATAACTAGCTTCCACCACTGTGAGAGACAAAGGTAAAAAACCTGTTACAGGTCACAATGAACCCCATTCAAACTGAACCCAAAAATGAACAACCAGATAACAATTTGAAGCAAGCACGCTGAGGCCAAATAGCGAAGGTTACCATATTAACTGTCAACATGACACGACCGCTCCACCACAAGGTTAAACCATTACGTCCTATTGTCACATGGATAAGGTCCAAATTGCGGTATTATGAGCCTGTCAGACCCGCTGGGATAATGTATAGTGACATGTTTATTATACGTAACATATGACTTGTGATCTGATTAGAAGTAAATGATCGGCATTGTTTGGGATAATGAGAGGGTTATGTAATGTTGAACTAGACTTGTAGAGAACACTTGCAACAAATCTTGTCAAACAATTGAAAGTTCTCATTTTGTTTTGAGAATAGGACAATAATTTTTAAAATTATTACTTTGATGAAGATCCCAACATTGATATGTCGGACGGCGATATATCGTTTTATCGTTACAGTTAATTCAATCTTACATTGATTGAAACAAGGATTGCTTTACAAAATCTCGCTTTCGGTATGGTTATACAAGCTGGTTGATGAATCAACCAACTAAATGAGTAACTATTCGTAATAATCCAATTCAATATTAGGCACTTCTTCATTGACACGCCCAACAAATCATTCATGCAACGAACGGACGCAAACATTCAAATTGTTGTAATGTCTATTCAGAACGGAATTTTGTTAGCGTGTAGAGTTCAAGTTGTAGAGTCGTGTCAGCTCTGAGATGCAGGCCGTCTGGCAGCACGGTTCACCTTTGACCGAGATGTAAGGCTCTATTTATTTTCAGGTATAGATGTAGTTATGATACCATAAGTAATCTCTATTTTATTCGCATTAAGTTGATAATCCTATAAAAACGAGCTCTATAATTAATTTAAGATTTGTGTGACTTTTCCATACATTTGTTTTGTTCCTTATTTTGTGCGTAAGTTTAATAAATTATTGTTTTGATGCTACACTTACCATCTTTGCAACTTAACCAATATTTAACAATAATAAGTACAAAAATGTCGCTATCAAGCATATAATCGTTTGATAACCGTAACTATCTACCATGTAACTTTGCATCGGTCGGCTCATCGGTTGGTTTCATCGATCTATTGATCGAATAACATGCACGAGCTCCTCTGAACAAAGAATAGAAAAAATGCAACTTACGCCCTTGAAGTGATCTCTACGTAATAGATTCTGCAAGTGGTCGGGAAGGGCTTCGCAATGAAGATTGCTGTCTCTTGCGCCTACATTATTGCATCTACATTTGGCTAAGCTGTAATACTTGGCTTGAAATTTGGATTACCTTTGCCAATGCCGCAAGGTATGTCTTTTGTATGTTTAAAAAAAAATCCACGACCGCGGTTAGTTGTAAGTTCGAAACACAAAAATTGTGAGATCTCGTTGTAAAAACGTAATGATTGATTGGAAGTTATATAGGTACTTACTTTTATGTGTGTTTATATAGTAAAAACTTTACCTATAACAGTTGTATAAGGAACTGAAGACATGAATAATCGTGAGTGGCCACCGTGTAATATTAATAGCTACTAGTCGCCGCGAGCTAGATCTTATCAGCCATGTAGACAGGACAGTTTTGCATGTGTTAGCAATCTATGTACGTTGTCGCATGGCTCATTAGTATCCAATCATTGTATAATACGGCGCTTAGCATAACCTATCATGTTACAAATATCTTTTACTCCAAATTCCACAATATTTTTTTATTTTATTTTATGAATCCTCAATTAGGAAGCAACAGGTTTATAATAAGTAGGTGCGCAGTATTCAGGGGTATAGCGGATGCCACTAAGAATACGAAGCCGATCCATAAATTTATATACATTTTATTGTATACGGATTTCAAAAACTGCCATTATCTCTCAAAATTGGAGGGTAAAATTTACAATCTATAGTTCGACAAAGATTATATTCGTTAAAGCCTTTTCTCTCAAGGAATAAACCAACGAATGCCATGAGGGATCTAGAAGAGGTACAGTTTCTATTGAAAACCAGAGTTATACGAACCCTAGGCAATGATTTAACCTGTAAAATCTGCATAAACCATTATATATCGAATGTAGCGAGGCATAAAATAGAGTTACAATGCTATTAACAATGAAATGTATACAGAGCGTTAAGCTGGGGAGACCATTGTACGGCAAGGTGAGGCGTTACGAAACTCAGATAGGGTTGCCAGTTGCCAATCGCTTGCGTCGTGGCGCTCGAGAAATTTCATAATTTTGTTGTTTACTGCCTTTTTATTATCTGTCGTTATTATCAAGCGAGCTTGATTCTGTTCTAGGTGGTAAAAGTTCCGCTTGGGTAAGTAGCTAGATTGTTTATTTTAAACAACTCAGTACCGCAATCTGATTTTATTTACGTTTCCAACCGAACTAGTATTTCATAGTTATTTTACCTACCGCCTTTTGTTTTTTTTTCTTTTTCATCAAATACAGTAAACTAAAATTGAATTGAAACAGACTAGAGGACAAGCTCCGCGAAGATCGGACGAAATTGATTGAAACCATCATGAACACCGCAAGGCACGTGGTGACCCTATATTTGCAAATTCTTAAATATAACCTGAATAGTGAGTGAGCGTTGATAATGGAACGATGGTCATGCTTTTTATCAAGGGTCTGGGTGTTCTTTCATAATACTAGGTAATTGTTCCACAAAAATGACTGTGATTGGAGGTATACAGAAATATAGTACGTTTGAACTTAATATTTTATTTAGATGACCGCTTGGCGCAGTGGTTCGAGCGTAGGCCGCTCGGCTCACTACACTGGGTGATTGCGGGTTCGATTCCCGTCAGGGTAAATTTCGAAAATGGCCTTTTCGTAATTTTCCCTGATCTGGGTGTCACTGGGATCGCCCCCAGTACATTGTACGGTACCCATAATACAAGCGATGCTTAGTTTGGGACCGTACAGTTGGAGTGTTCGTCTGGCGATAATTTATTTATTTATTTAATTATATCAATGTTAAATATTGTTACTAAGAGGAATTTTTTACACTAAATAGTTTAGCAACGACTGTCAGCGGTCATTCACACGATTAAGACTATACCGTGTTTTCCTATACATTTTTGAAGTATAATGGACGTATTTGGTACCTACCCGGATACAGTAAAATGTATAGAAATAATCGGTGTCTCGTTAACCGTGTGAATAACCCATTATAGATAGTAATCATTAAAAAATATGTATCTGCGTTTTAGGACTGCTTGTGATCATGAAATCTGATCATTTCCTTATTAAACGGATTCGAAGACTTTATGAGATGAATAGCTTAAAAAACCGGAACCATCATTTATTGATGCGAAGCTTCTATACGGAAGCTCGGGGCGCTCGCCGCGCGGCTACTCTGTGCTTAGCGTCAATAGTGTAACACGATATATATAGGTATACAGAGTGGCAGCTGCCCTACTACGCTATATACTATAAAACTTTGCTTCTTACGGGCGTCTCTAGACGGCACAGTTTTTTTAGTTCAGTTTTTTTGTGGGTTGGTTCCATTTTGCATAAGTAGGTCCAATTGGCGACAGCTTAACTCTACCACAGTCATAACCAAATGTATTTAAGAAAGAGTAGAGTACCTATGATATTGGTCATCGTATATGGGACTTTTAGGCATGACTCAGTAAACACCTGTTATATTATTATTTATTGAGAACCTTCTATTTATGAATCAACGTGAATGGTTCGTTGTCTGTGGCATTACTAAGAGGGTGACTGATAGGGGTAAAAAAATATTATTATATAATATATTACACATATTATATTAATTTTGTAAAGTTCTTAACTTTTATTCCCCTCACTTTTCCTGTTCTTTGATATTTTTATGATACCGTATTAAAATATTTTCTGATAAAATTAAAAAAAATCCCCATAGCAGTTGAGTCACAATAAGTAAGAGATACTTTGTTGTAACCAGATGGCTCTATCACACGAGCGGTCACATCATATTTGGCATGTTGATCAAGAATTGCATTTGAACAACTGAAGATTGGGTCCTGGTAGCGAGCCTTGGACGAAGCTTTAGTTGAATTTAACGAAGGCTTCGTTCAAATATGATCTGACCGCTAGCTTAGCTGGAGGGGCTAACGGGAATACCTACAAGTAATGTGATAAACACACCTTGCTAATAATATTTTTTTTAATGCTTGGTATAGTGTAAAACATTAATCGTTGAATGGATCGAACCTATCACTAATAAATAATGATTGAATACAGATGTTCACTCGTAATGATTTAGTTGACGTTATAAATCATCAGTCGAAGTGGGTGGACCACATATCAGAGAGTTATACAACAGCTTGTCATGACGCTTATAATGCTCGTTTAGGATTGTTTTATAATCGTAACAGCAGGTAACTGGAACGTATCGAATAGAACTAATACAATTATGTAATGTTGGCAAATTAGACTTAGCAGCTATGTATGATGGAGCCAGGCTTAATCCCACGAGACGTGGTTACCCTGTTTTTCGTTGTAAGAAGTTTAGTTATTTTTACGATACTACACTTTTAAATCTCTTATTTCTTTATGTACACAACCTACCGTTTTAAATAAAATATACTAAATAAATTTTCTTCAAAACAAACCTAGCTATACTATGCAATGCGTTAATCATTTGAAAGTTTATCTTTAACTTTTCATTGTTCCATGTCTTTACCGCTTGGCTAAGCGAAATAATTCTTAAGGATTCATGCATAAAACAAAATACATTTCTTAGGACACCTAACAGAAAATAAATTATTGCAGCAGAAATCTTAAATTCTATAAATAAAGCAACATATTTCATCGATATAATGACAGCGACAAGCCGTCAACATACATCAACATAATAATTTGAATGAATTCGAATCAATAAATTCAACATTAATCAGTCTAACGACCGCCAGATCCGCCGATTGACTACTATACACTTTTACAAATGCAAAACTGAATTATCACCCTTATATTTTTGTGATGAAGACGTAATATTATATTTCAACTGCAAATAGCTCGGAGCTTCAAAATTAGATTTGTGGGTGCACACACTCGCTCATGGGATATCGCGGTGTTGTGAAAGAGTCGACCTTATTGTTATGAAGATAATAGGTCATTTGAAACAAGAGCTTTGTACGGTAACAAGTACAATGGCCAGGCAGATATCAAATCAGCAATTAAGTACATACATTGGTATTTGTTGTGAGCAAGGATGGGAATCAGTGAGGGGGAAACGTGTATCACGATTGAAATATATTCTGACTAGCTGTGCCCCGCGACTTCATCCGCGTAGTATTGGATTATTGGGTTAAAAAGTATCCTATATGTTAATCCCGGTTATAATCTATCTGTGTTCCAAATTTCATCCAAATCCGTTCAGTAGTTTTTGCGTGAAGGAGTAACAAACATACATACTTACATACATACATACATACATACATACATACATCCACACTCACAAACTTTCGCATTTATAATATTAGTAGGATTCATGTATGTTCTGTTTTGATGGGACTCCTGAACATTAGGGCGTTGTTCGTTGGCACTGTTATCACGAGAAAAACTCGGCTCTTTTTTAAAAAGGTTGTTTCTTAAACACTAGAATAAATTGGAATATAAAATGTGATAATTATTATACATAAGACATTCAGCAAGTCCTCACTGATTCGCGGTCCGACCAGAACTGAGCTTAAAAACCCTACCGAATTATGATCTGAATTAAAGGTGCTGATTAGGCCTATTTATCAATTATTATTAAAAATCGAGGATATAACAGCACGCACCGCGGGAGTCTTCATAGTAATGTTTGTGAATATGATTTGTGAGCGTATGATCTCAGTATTACCGGTGACTATATTAAGGCATATTTATTGTATAAAGCTTAAGTGTAAGTAGGTAATTATAGTGACACTATAAAACCATTTCCTGAATCGGAGCAAAATACCTACTTCCCGGAAATACATTATCGGTTTTACCTACCTACCTTTAATTAGTTAAAATTATTTACTCAATTAACACTAATTACCCGTGTATGTTATAATTTCCCGCTATCTATAGTCAATGCATCGTATTCTAATCTTCACAATTTTGCAAGCAACGGCAAATTCGCGTTGATATATTGAAAGTAAAACCCATTACAGGGTTCTGTACAAAGTGCTCTAGTTATATGAAAGCGATGACATAAGGCGCAAGCAGGACTCCGCCGTATCGGACCGAGAGCTTTAGGGCTGCCCCCCTAACAATAATCCTATTTTTGCAATAAAATTGTCATTTTGTGGACGGTTGGTATACGTCGGGCACAGTACTTCACCACGGGAAACGCAGGACTGCGAGAATCATTGCATCGTGGCGTGTGCGTGTAAAACAAAAACACAATTTGTTTATCATACTAATATTATAAAGAGGAAAACTTTGTTTGTTTGATTGTAATGAATAGGCTCCGGAACTACTGAACCGATTTGAAAAATTCTTTCACTGTTGGGAAGCTACACTATCCCCGGGTGACATAGGCTATATTATATTTTAAAACAAATAGGGATCCTTACTAAAACTCCAATAACGTAACCGTAATTTACCCGTACGAAGCCGGGGCGGGCCGCTAGTCCTTTATATTAATTCAAATTGGTATTCATATTTCAAAGAGATTATTAAGGTATAGTTTTTTTCCAATGTACACATGAAGATTTTAAGATTATTTTGTTATTATTTGTCAGTGATTGAAAGATATTGTTATTGCTTACAAATTATTTTAAAAGGCAATTAAACAGTTTGTCGATTTTATTTAGGTACGAAATATTATTTAAGTAAGTATTTAAGAACACGAAATACAGTCAATCAAAATCATCTATCAAATAAATATGACGGTAATGCCATCATCGAACATTTTGGAAATTATCTTTCCATTTACCTGGGTGTGAGTAATTAGTAAAATATGTTTTACCTAAATTCCGGAATTCGCAGCCCTATCCAGGCGGCCGTGTCGCAATGTCGCTCCATTCGTGACCAAACACGAATGCCCGGAAGCCAATGGCCCACTTACAACTCATTTTTCGTGGCCACAATCACGTTATAAGCCAAATTATTTGTTTGCGATCAATACCGCGTTTTGCAATAATTGTTGCTCAGATACTTACCTATTTATTGTTGCCGATGAATTAATATTGAACGCTTTTTTTTAAAATTTATTTGGAGCAACAAACAATTACACTTACTTATTACTAGTTGGATTACAGGTACATCTTACTTTAAGTGTAATCAGCCCCGTTGCCCACAGATTAATACTTTGTAACGATGAGTACCTACGAGTATTATGTAAGTGACTTATAAGTAAAACATAAATTAGTAAGCACGTAGGTGCATGTACATACGTGCTGTGTGCGAGAATATTATTCAGTTAATTACAATAACAAAAACATAGACACAGATTACAATATACAATATACAAAAAGAACGCTTGATTAGTTTAGATAAGTTAGGAGGTAAATAAATGGGTTTTTAATATTACATGGTTCAGTGCTCGCACACATTTCATATACGTGCTTAAGAAAATGAGCTATGTACAGTCAAGGGCAAAGATATGTATACAAGTATTGTTATTAAAAATATGTAGTCATAATAAGATGCACAAAATTGTACTCATCCAAATGCTCATAAATATGTACACATTACTCAACCCATAAATATGTACACTTAGCAAGCAATCATTTTGTATAAGTTTTATGTCATTTTTAGAATTGAGCACCTCAAAAGGAAAAAACGGAACCCGTATAGGATCACTTTGTTGTCTGTCTGTCTATCTGCCTGTCAAGAGCCTTTTTCTCGGATGTATGTATGGGTAAGGAAAACACTGCCGTCTAGAGACGCCCGAAAGAAGCGAAGTTTTATAGTATAGAGCGTAGGGCAACGCAGCTGCTACGCTGTATACCTATATGTATCGTGTAACGGTACTGACGTTATCGTGTAACGCTACTGACGCCATGGTGTAACGCTACTGACGCCACGGCGTCACGCTACTGACGTCATCGTGCAACGCTACTGACGCCACGGCGTAACGCTACTGGCGTCATCATGTAACGCTACTGACGTCGCCGTGTAATGCTACTGACGTCACGGCGTAACGCTACTGACGTCGTCGTTTAACGCTACTGAAGCCACGGCGTAACGCAACTGACGCCAAGGTGTAACGCTACAGACGCCACGGCGTATCGCTACTGACATCATCGTGCAACGCTACTGACGCCACGGCGTAACGCAACTGAGGCCAAGGTGTAACGCTACTAACGTCATGGTGCAATTATTACCAATGTTCTATCTAACTAATCTTCAAGCCATATTTAGTATAACGATTAGAGCGCCGCAGCTCTGACGTCATCGTTTAACGTGTAACGTGTAACGATACGTCACAATTTGTACGGATAGAGTGCCCGGGCAGCGAGCGCTCCGAACGTCCGTAAAGAAGCATCGCTTCAAAACAGTGCCGTCTAGGGACGCCCGAAAGAAGCGAAGCTTTATAGTATAGAGCCTAGGGTGACGCAGCTGCTACTCTGTATACCTATATGTATCGTGTAACGGTACTGACGTCATCGAGTAACGCTACTGACGCCATCGTGTAACGCTACTGTCGTCGTCGTGTAATACTAATGACGCCACGGCGTAACGCAACTGAAGCCACGGCGTAACGCAACTGACGTCAAGGTGTAACGCTACAGACGCCACGGCGTAACGCTACTGACGTCATCGTGCAACGCTACTGACGCCACGGCGTAACGCTACTGGCGTCATCGTGTAACGCTACTGACGTCGCCGTGTAATGCTACTGACGTCACGGCGTAACGCTACTGACGCCATCGTGTAACGCTACTGACGTCACGGTGTAACGCTACTGACGTCACGGTGTAACGCTACTGACGTCACAGAGTAACGCTACTGACGTCACGGTGTAACGCTACTGACAACGCGGTATAACGCTACTGACGTCACGGTGTAACGCTACTGACGTCACGGTGAAATTATTACCAATGTTCTATCTAACCTTCAAGCCGTATCTTATATATACATATATACATACAAATAAATAAAATTGGTGTGTCTGTTTGTAATATCAAAATAACACCTTTTCACTAAATGCATGTGAAAGTATATACGACACCTATAGCAAAAACGCGATTTAAAAAAAAATTGTCTCTCTGTCTGTCTGTATGTTTGTTTCGGGTAATCTCCGAAACGGCTGGACCGATTTTGAAGAGACTTTCACTGGCATATAGCTGATGTTATAAGGAGTAACTTAGGCTACTTTAATTTTAGAAAAACAATTAGGGTTCCGCGTTAAAAAATAAAAACACTTGACATCAAAGAGTATCTCCGTAACGGCTGGATCGATTTTGACGGGACTCTCACTGGCAGATAGCTGATGTTATAAGCAGTAACTTAGGCTACTTTTATTTTAGAAAAAAAAAACAAATGGTTCCTGTCGAGCGGCTACAGAACGCGGGAGCGGGTGTGGTTAAGTTAAATTCCACGCGGACGACGTCGCGGGCTCAGCTAGTTTAGTATAAAGCTTAGAGCGCCCAGCTCTGACGTCATCGTGTAACGTGTAACGCTACGTCACAATTTGCACGGATAGAGTGCCCGGGCAGCGAGTGCCCCGAACGACCGTAAAGAAGCTTCGCTTCAAGAATAAATAAATTAAAATCGGTTTATAAATAACGGAATTCTGAAATAACAAACAATATAAAAAAAAAATTGACACGAAATGATGTCCTCCTTTTTGAATTCGGTTGAAAATAAGCTTCATAGTCTGTATAATGAAAGAAATATGTCGAAATGAATATCACTATTATTTGAATAGCTCCTCATTGCCGCACGTCTTGTCGCCTATAACGATGTATACATATTTTTGATTTTTATGGTGTTTCTGAATTTATGCGTTGATAGATGAGGACATAATATTGCACCTTTTGATGTTCCCTAATTTATGATCTCACTGATGACACCATTTTTTGAGACTTTGTGGTGTATACATATCTTTGCCCTTGACTGTACAACGTTATTGTTATGGCCACATGGCCAATTATTTAATGTCTTATTTTAATAATGCACGATAATTTGCGTGGCACCTTAGTTAACATAATGATGTAATTATTATCTGACGGTTTAAGTCTTTCTGTTGGTTGATAGCGAGTGACGCTGCTCGAATTAAACCCATCGGATTTATTCTGTGGTAGGTAAGTAAGTCATCTTTATCATTTACTTAGGCCGATTGCAAAATATTTTTCATTATAACAATGAGAGTTTATCTATTATCATGAATTCATGCAATTGAAACTTACTATATTTAAGTATTATATAGATTATCACGAATATAAATTGGAACACTCTAAAAACTTTGTAACTACATAATAATATGTTTTAAATTATATTATTATCATTCTTAAGTACTTACGCTTTTAATTCATGGAGTTACTTAATAAAGATTTCCATAAGAGAAATTAAATAGCGGTCCAATTAAATTACAATAACAAGTATTTCTTAATTAGCCCCTCGCTGAACATTCTTTTCATCTCAACCTAATGTCGAATCGTTACAAAATAGTGAAGTAAGTATTTACCATTTACCAACGAGATATCGTTAGATAATTTATCGTTATTGTGTAAACGAATATTTTTTTCACGATTATTTTAACTATTCGCCATTGTGCTGGAGCATTGGATTAGTTTAGTTATAGTTCTTGACATAATGGCACAGTTAATTTTGTCATTGTTGTTTACATCGGTTACACAAGTAGGTACACAAGTATTATGATTGTGATAAAAACTTGTGTTTTATTGATGTTTAAGGATGTTGTTTATGGGGTTTTTATTTTAATAATAAGGTAAAAGATTAATAAATATAAATTAATAAATATAATTATAATTCATCAGTTATTTTAGTATTGCAGTAATACTTACTGACCTCGCCCAATGTTTAAGTTTACATGGGAAATATAATATAATACCTGCTTATAATACATACGTTAATAGAATGGAATGGATACATAATTTTGTATAAAATAAGTACCTAATTCAAAATAAAATTATCTAGTTTCAATACTTAAGTATTTATTACAAAAAATTTGGTAGTGTAAAATAATCATAGTAACTACACATAGAGTAGGTATTTAAAAACTACAATATAGTTATCAAATTAAAAAATGATACGATTTCCCAAGACTATAAGTTATCGTAAATCGCGGTTTTTTCTCACGGTATTTCTATAAAATACCTTCGTGTAAGCGGAAAGTGTCGCACGTTACGTGAGCGCACGCGCAGCCGATCGGCATGCCGCCGCCGCGTAGCGACACCTGTCGACTGATTTACGAACCACCATGAGTGATTTCTAAGACGTGTCACGTACATTCAATGGTGATCGGGTTTTGTAAGAAAAAATTGTGAAAATAACTAAAATATTGTGATATCGACTATAATAATATAATCGATTCAGTAGAGATATGGAGAGCGAGGATTATACCTCAAAACTGACGCATCGCGTATCTGAATCCGTCAATTTGACAGCTATAGGAAAACTGTCAAAACTGATGTATTCATTTACGGCGCCTGGTGGAACCTTAACTACAAAAAATATCCTCAAAACTGGTAAAGATTTTTTGGGGGAGAAGAACTATACCACCGGTGTTTAATATACCTACCCACCCATAAAGCTTACACACTAGTCTTCTAGCTACAAAATATACACCTTACCTCCTAATGTTCTCCAATATAATATCTCCCACACTTTCTTCCTATTTATATGCACAATACACAACTTTGATGGCGCCATTTATAAAGGTACTTTAAAACAATTTAGCTTAGCGTACGCATACGAATGTGCATTTTAAATTGCTACTAGTTTATTAGAAAATTACGTCTGCCACTCAACGAGACGGTGCTGATTTCGACCAATAGGATCGCTTCATTTCCTGTCAACTTGAGCTGATGAAATGAATCGTTCCTATTGGTCGAAGCGTGCGTAGGCCCGCTTCATAGCACATCCAAGTGAACAGTCACCCTGCCACATACCTTCCTTTTTCACACCAACAGTAACAGTTTCCTCGGGCTATTGGACCGATTGTGTCCGGAAACGGAAGTCGTAACCAATTGACTATTCGGTTACTCGAAGCACTTCAAAACGCAATGAGTAAATTATTGCTCAATATAATTAATTACAGTACGTAGGAAAGGGTTCTTAATTGCAACTAATTAAAATAATATTTTATTCATATTATGTGTAATCATAATCGAAATAATTATTCATTGGCATAAGTAGTTATGTATTGAGGTTTTTTTAATGAAATTGTGTAATTTATTTATGCTCGCAATGTTTTCTTTAAAACTTTTCTAAAAGTAGCATGTAAGACCGCTTGGCGCAGTGGATCGAGCGTAGGCCGCTCGGGTCACTGCACATGGTGGTTGCGGCTTCGATTCCTGCCGGGGCAAATTTCGGATGGAATGGCCTTTTCGTAATTTGCCCTGGTCTGGGTGTCAATGGGATCCCCCCAGTCCATTGTACGGTGCCCATAGTACAAGCGTTGCTTAGTTTGGGACCATAAAGTTGGTGTGTCAGTCTGGCGATATTTATTTTTAAAAAATGGTGTTGGTTTAATATTTTTTGTGACATGATTTGGTACATTGCTAATGAATGCAATACGTTTTCATTTGATTCGACTCACCGTGACGCGTCTACAGGATGGTAGGTCTTATGACTGATAAAATTCAACTATCTTTCGTAATAACATTTCTTCAAGTTTGCAATCTTGACTTTGAAATCTAAATTTGTATTTAATCTCCCTAATTGTTGGAGCGTGCGCGGGCGCACTGCACGTCCATTAGCGTCGCAAACCAGTTCGGCGATGCTATCAACATCGTTTGTCCGCTGACGTTTGAATGGATTGTTCTGATTTTTGAGTTTCTGTAATATATAGGCCATAGATATTTTATACAAAATCAATCGAACTCCCTAATACTTTGTAATTTCAGTTCGTAGAAATATGTGTGGGTTGACTCTCTTTTGCATATCTACGTCCAATTATGCCCGTGCCAGGACTACCATGCTTCCGAGAATTTCCAAAGGTAACTATGGCTATTCAAATTGAACGGTTAATTGCGGCAACAAATACCTACCTCAGTTACGTAAAGTGAAAACTACTTCAACTTTTACTTTCAGGTGATCTAAATTCTTATTGTAGCGAAGTATAAGTATACTTTTTACTTAAAATAAACATGCCGTTATGAAATCGAAAATGGTTTAACGGCCGTTATCCGGGTGTACTCATCCGTGTGACTTTTCAAGTGCTTAAGTAATTTTTTTACATGCCTGAGTAGGTACTTTGTGTATTGTATAGTGTAGTTACCTATATTTATATACGTATGTACTATGTAGATAGTAGTCAGTTACACCTACATTGCATTTTTATTGATTTGGTTACTGTGTCAAACAAAACAACTTTCAATATGGAATGTCGAAATCAGATATCTCCACAAAAAAGCTACTTTTTAAAATTCTTGACAACTAAATACACCTATATATAGTCGTCTTTTAATTATTGAAACCTTTTAATGGCGATCAATCGGATAACAGGGAACACTTCTCGCGTTTTTAAGCTACTAAAACCAATTACGATTGCTTAATAAAGCCCTTCTAACTTAATAGTTTTAAATTAACGTCAATTATACTGATTGTATCTATTGATGATATTAATTCATAAATATTGACATTTATTGTGAGGCGTAACTGCTTCATAGCCGCGAGGTACGATTGGGTCGTTACAGACAGAGGGCTTAATGGTCTCGTAATTTCGATGGTGGCTGGATTTTAAAGGTTCCACGCCCTTCAATTAAAAACATTAATGTTTTAATATTTTTTTAAAGCTATATTTGTTGGCTCAAACATTTTTCAGTACCGCAGATACGCAGAAGAGCGGTTTTTTCTGTTATTATTTCGTACAAGCCTATATTCATGGCAAGTTTTTACAAAAAAATGCACTAAAATGTCATAAATTTAACTGTGATTACTAAAGATGTCATTTTATAATAGCGGCCTTAGGGTGACTGTGCACTGGCTATGAAGCTTGCCCACCTCGCTTCGACTGAGAGGATCGCTTCTTTTCCTCAACTTCACTCAGCTTAACTCAAGTTGACAGCAAATGAAGCGACGCGCTTCATATCACAGCCAAGTGGGCGATCACCCTTATATTCGAGTAGCGTTTCAGTTTTCGGCCGTTAAAAGGAAGAGCTAGTAAATTCAAATTCAAAGCGTTTATTTTGTTTAGGCCTACGGGGGCACTTACAAATTGTCAATTTTACATATTTTTTTTCTTATATCTACAACCGGATCGGAACGCGACCTCGACTGAGAAGATCCGGCAAGAAACTCAGCGGGCTTGTCTTTTTACATGTCATTTTTTTTTTATCGCCAGTTGCATATATTGAATAATTACATAGGGTAGTAGAATCTTGACTCAAACAAAGAGCCGCGGGTCGCGAACCACTCCGACCTCCGACCCACGCCAGACAAATGGTCATTAGGTACCGGCTCTACTAATGTTCCGTTACAGTATAACCCATAACAATACGTAACCGAGGTCAGTGACATTGACACTGTTCTTATGATATATCACCCATTGTCCACCAATTGTTAACCCATGGGAATAATTAATCAATTGCTCGAGAACTTGAATAATTTTTTACGTAATATAGGCCTACCTAACAATAGAGTAGTGATGCCCATTATGATAACCGATATTGGATTAGGGATATCTGATCTCTAATATGAAAAGGTTTAAGTGGTAAATTGGTTAATTTAATAGATTTGTTAATATATCTAGTTGGGGAACTAATATAAAGCTTAATGTATATCTTATTTTTTTTTTTAATTATGTTTTGCATGCAGCCTTTGTAAATACTGTAGGTACCTACTACGATAAAATATTTATTCTTGAGGTATAAATATTTTCTGTTGCTTCGTAGCGAGTGGTTTAATGAAAAGTCCACCTTCTACTTGGCTGTGGTACGAAGCGGACCCGCCCGTTTCGACCAATGGGACTACTTCATTTCCTCAGCTTTACTCGGCCTACTGCAAATTGACTGAACATGAAGTGATCCTATTGGTCGAAGTGGGCGGGCCCGTTTATAGCACAACTAAGTGGACGGTCACCCTTATACTTAACATTAGGTAACTACATAATTTAAAACACATAACACTATTTGTTTGTATTTTTTCCTTATAAAATGTCAAATAAGGTCATTCACCTTGAGTTGCAGATGACTTTGCTCGTATGGTCGAAAATTATACAATCGTAATAGGACAGGAAAAGACAAGGAAAGACTAATCTTTTCTCGTCAGACTTTCCTGTGCTTCTACTAGTATCATTAAGAATTACAGGTTTTGGTATCAATGATAGTTAAGTAAAACACTGAAAAAAATAATAGAAAATTTAGAAAACCCCCGATGCGACGAATTTTTAAACTACAAAAGTCCTGATAATTTTCAAACCGCTGAACCGATTTACATGAAACATAGCTAAGAACACTCTCGATCAGAATACCAAAAAAAACTATATTGAAATCGGTTCATTCGCTTGGGCGCTACGATGCCACAGACAGACACACAGATACACAGATATACAAATACACATATTAAACTTATAACACCCCTCTTTTTTGTCGGGGGCTAAATATCACATAATGATGCAGAAAATTAAGACAGAGATTTTAATTAAAGCACTTAATTTGCAGTGGTAGAGCGAAGCTGTAGCTGATTGATTCCAGCGCATATACTGGCTGTGGCTAGCCCGAATAGGGTAGTATCACCCTCTCACAGAAGATCGGCGTAAAGTAGGTATTACAGCTGCGTTTAGTATGATGAGTGAGAGAGCCGGAAAACCAACCCTGCCCCTCCCTCTGTCTCACTATATACAATACATTTCGGAAAAGTGCGAGCAATGGCTTTGGTATTGCAAGTGTCTAGAGGTTTCAGTAACTACTTAACATCAGGCAGGTCGTACGCTCGTTTCCCGGATTTTTTTAAATAAAAACTTCAACGTTTACGTAACTAATAGATAATATATGTATACTAGCTGTGCCCCGCGACTTCATCCGCGTAGTATTGGATTATTGGGTTAAAAAGTATCCTATATGTTAATCCCGGTTTTAATCTATCTGTGTTCCAAATTTCATCCAAATCCGTTCAGTAGTTTTTGCGTGAAGGAGTAACAAACATACATACATACATACATCCACACTCACAAACTTTCGCATTTATAATATTAGTAGGATACTGCATATTATAACTTATTAAGAGTGTGATATGGGCTAAAATCAAGGGTTATCTAGTGTGCACCTGCCAAGGTCGTTAGGATAATGAATTGACAAACATTGGGCCAATCAAACATCGTTGGGCTATCAAGTCATTAATCATCGAATTGCTGTCGTTGCAATAGGTACACTCTGATTGATTTTTATCTTTGGCGTACTGTGTGGGACAAAAGTGCTTACTTATGTAAACGTAACGCGATCTAAATCGACGGTAGTGACATCTAGTTTAGAAAATAGCAATACTTATTTGTATGGACATCAACAAGAAATACAAACAACTTGGTTTTATAACGGATGCGTGTAAGTATCAAAATAATAAATTAGGTACATACCTAACAATAATAATAATATATTTCTAAATAATAAGGCGTGCACTTCACTTTCTCCTGTAATTAATTACACACCTACTCAAAACTAAAAAGTAATAGATGATATTATCATCAATATTAGGATTAGATATTTTTTAACATGAGCCAATGTTGAATCATGATAAATTATTTGTTTTTCAACATTGAAAAGTTTTAACGATGCAAAGAGATATGAAATAATAATACAGTAGGCATATACAAAATTATTACGTCGCAATTTTATTTGAAAATAAAAGCGTAATCACTTGTGGTGTCATTAATACATTTATATAATTGGATTGATAGTTTTCTATGCATTATATAAATTACATGTTGCCTGCTAATGTAGGTAATAGTCAGAAACGTTAGTTACGCACACATACACACATATATAATATAACCACTATGGTCTATTTAAATGCAGGTGGCTACAAAATCACCGGAAATATTTTAAACTTAGGACTGTATTCAACAATTTATCTCAAGTTTTAGATGGATTTCGAAAATGTCATACCATTACAAAATGACAACAACAATTAAAAGTGTACTCAAGACCACTCTCAGACTTGAGGTCGATTTATTAATACGGCCCTTAGTACACTGATGGCTTTCAAGATCTGAAAAATTGTTTGCCAAAATATTGAAAATTGGAGAGTACTTTGTTCTATCCAATAATAAAGAAAACGTTATGTTTTAACGACCGCTGGCATTGTGGTTCGCTGCTCGGCCCATTGCATCGGGTGGTGGCGGGTTCATTTCTTGTTTACAGTTACTTAACACGTTTGCCATCCTCTGAATTACATAAGCTATTTGGTATCCTCCAAGTAAAGAGAAAAATTTGTGAGTAAGAGTAATAAAACAATGCAAATCACGAATTTACTACGTAGGTACTTATCACTTTAGCAGTCGATTGTACGTGTAAGACAGGATATTTTTAACCAAGTTAATTAATTGGTTGGTCTTAGATATAACCATTTGCACATAATAACTAACACTAATTAATAGTATCGTATATCGTTGTTTTATTTAATTAAGCAATTTAGGCCGCAACTAAACCAATAGCAGTGATATGGTTGCATGTGTAACCGTTCATAACTTACATTAATGTTACGTGGTTTGAGCTTTGAGTCCGAACGAATTGTTAATTGTATGAAGAATTGATAATGAGCGTCGCTTGAAATTGATACTCGTATCAACAATTACATTGTCTTCCCTGACTGTACCAAAAATTCTTCAAATCGTTTGGTAGGCGTGCGCACGCGCAGCGCCGCCCTTGAACCGATTATTCTATCGACCATTATTTATCGATTTTTGGTAATAGTCTATTTAGATAAATAGTTGAGATTGTCCGGATAAGGTTGAACGGTTAGTCGATTGCAAAACGTATTGTATTTGAAAATAAAATTAAGAAGTACTTTTAATTTTATTGTGTGAAACTTTGATGTAGGATTTGTGTTTTTAAATTATCATGATTTGATCAATCAGGTAATTTTTCCCAACACTACAACCTGATTACATCGTCTGTAGAGCAAGGAGAAAGAGGTTTTGTAATTTAGATTGCAACTTACTATTTGTACTGCGCTGTTTCTACAAGTAATTATCGACGTTTAATAAAAATGTGATTGCCTATCTTGTTTAGTTTAAGGAATTATTACTTAAACTATACACTGTGCTTTCAGTTAACGACACAGTAACCCCTGTTACTGTGCAGCGAACCCTGTAAGGGGTCACTGTGTGTTGTTATTGCAGTAAAAAAATCTGTTGATGTGGCAAAAAATTTAACTATAGAGTTGAAAGTACCAAAATATTAGCATTTTAGACAGTTTCCTAAAGACAGTAGCGACACCACCATCACCTGAAAAGATAATTTTGTGGCACTGTCTCAACACTGAAGCTCTATCATGAGTAGCTTCGCTAGGAAAATATTTCACGTAGGCGCAAGCGAGCAGTGAGCGCAAAACATGTGTTAATCACATGGTAGAGCTAATGAACTTTCAGCCACGTCACCCACTCACTCGTTAATTATCTTATTTTATTATTATCGAGAGTCATTACTAGTAGTTGAATGGCAGTGTCCTTTATTTTTCTCAGACATGTACATATGTCAATTAAAAATTGAATTCGGGTTATATTGTCCACTATAATATCGACCAAGCATTAAATCACACGCCGTCCTTGTGATAGCCATTGCAAAATGTACTCTCATTATTTCAAGAATGTGACACTTTTAAGACAAAATTTACACAAGGTTGTATTTTAAAAGTGGCTTATTATGCGATTGTTATGTCGTAATAACGGTGCTTTTAATTTCTTATTATGTAGGTATAGACTGGCAAGTAGGCGGCCGTGACAAATATTTTAACAACGTGTTTTTATAAGTATCGAATTTGTGTACATACCACGATTATTTAAAGGTAGCTACACACAATCAAGTTTGTAATTTGAGGCTTGATCAAGTTAACTTGCCCGTGTGTGGATGTCAATTTACACTTGAGCATAAGGACTTGATCAATCTTCAAGGAATGCATACTCAAACGTGAGTGCACATTCTTCAGATCAGTCAGTTTTCGCCGTATTTGTCGTACTAAAACCAAGTTGGTTCCGTATACGTATGAGCTGTCGTTAATTGGCTACACAACTTGCTAGCTTGCCTCTACCACCGTAAAAGTGTTTTATAGATTGGTGTAGGTATAGTATTGAAATTTTTATGATAGCATATTTAAGGAATGTTTTTCCTGATCCCTCCAAATCCTTAGAATATTGGGTCTCACTATAATTATCCACTAGATAATTCGGATTTCGGTCTGAGCCATTTGAAATTTAAACCCTATAAATGATATCTCTGCCATTATGAATTAATGGTGCTGACCAACATTTTTATATTACAATTGATTTGGTATCATGTAACGTTTGCTCCACAACCATCATTTGGCGGATCAATTATCTTCAATCATAACGCAATGTGTACACACTGGGACAGGTATTTTGATTCTCGTGAGTGAAGCAATCACAGAACGAAACTGGAGTTTGGAGCACATGCCACCCAAGATGTATAACTGGCACATAATTATACACACTTTATTGATAATTATACTAATTCTTAAACAAATACTATGTTCGAGGAACATCAAAATGAGAATACCAATGACAGTTAAGTACTTAAAGTTTTTGATATTAATAAGGTTTCAAGAAATTTCTTGTATTAAAAACATGCCTTCGGTATTGCAATCATCTATAGGCTACGGTGACTGCTTAACATCAGATGGTTCGTACGTTTTTTTGCTGAATTTGTTATATTACTTATATGAAAAATTAAATAACCAGTATGTTAATATAGGGTACATGATTGATGAATATACCATCCGGTTGTGAAATCATCATTATGTATGACAAAATAGTTTAACCGCGTGAGAAAGCGATGTTTTTCTAGTTTTATTAATAGCCAATTATAAGGGCAGTAAAATATATTAATGAGTATCATTTTGGATTTAATTTGTGCGGTTTAGGTTGCTCAATGATCTGAAAGGTACCTAGAAAAAGTGACGCAGTTTTGCATGAATCAGAGAAGTCCTTATTGAAAAATTGCTTTTATTAGTAATGTTGTGAACTGAATGACCCTCTGCTATATATAGACTTATATTAGGCAAAAGCCAGACCTAAGGCTAGTTTGCATAGAATCCATAATCCTTTGAAGCCAATCATGTATGACCGTTGATGATGGGTAGGTACCTACATGCCAAGATTCTACAAACTACGTGTAGTGGTGGAAACCACTACGTCAAGTGGTTGTCCAAACAATTAATTTGAGTTATTTGGTTATTAAAAATTTGACAGCTTTGCTACTAAAGAATTTGTAATAATGAGCTCTGCTACAGTATTTAATGTGTATACTTAGAGACGTTAAAGGTGTGTAATGAGCACGGCAGCATACACGATCAGGCACGAGCCTGCGCACGCGCATCGCCTCGCACGACTTGCTACCGGAATGCGTGTAGCCTTCGCTTAATGTAAGGGTTGTTCAATGCGTGTTACGTACGGTTCAAGACGAGGTGATTAGCAAAACATAACTTTTGCTATTAAAAATCTTACATATAAAATTATCGTATCACAATGTTAGTTACCGTAGGTACTCCACCGAAACGGCTCGACGGATTTTCATAAAATTTTGTGTGCATATCGGGTAGGTCTGAGAATCGGCTACTATCTATTTTTCATACCCCTAAATGTTAAGGGTGGTCCACATTCCACGTGCACGGTGTCGCGGGGCACAGCTAGTCCTTATATATAAAATGCCTATAGTTTTATAACGAAATCATGGACGGGTGGGTCCGCACATACAATGCATCTTCTTTAATTTGAACCTTGTATCTTCCTATTACCGTCCAAGGTGCAAATCTCGGCTGGGGCAATAGAGGTTGAAGATGGTATGTACTTAGGCTTATACCTAACTAGCTGTGCCCCGGGACTTCATCCGCGTAGTATTGGATTATTGGGTTAAAAAGTATCCTATATGTTAATCCCGGTTATAATCTATCTGTGTTCCAAATTTCATCCAAATCCGTTCAGTAGTTTTTGCGTGAAGGAGTAACAAACATACATACATACATACATCCACACTCACAAACTTTCGCATTTATAATATTTGTAGGATTACGGACGAAAGTTTCGACTCCGTAACATTTCCATATCGTATTGAACCACTGTACCTGTGTGTATGTTTACCTGTGGAAAAGCTGGAATATAAGTAGACCAGTTTTCAAGCTATTTTAAAATTTATATTACGACTAGCTGTGCCCCGCGACTTCATCCGCGAAGTATTGGATTATTGGGTTAAAAAGTATCCTATATGTTAATCCCGGTTATAATCTATCCGTGTTCCAAATTTCATCCAAATCCGTTCAGTAGTTTTTGCGTGAAGGAGTAACAAACAAACATACATACATACATACATACATACATACATCCACACTCACAAACTTTCGCATTTATAATATTAGTAGGAATCTTAGGTCAAACCGTTCAAATATTTTAGAGCCACATTGTAACCATATGCGTGAAATACTGTCGTGAATATGTTATTTTTTTAGGCAATATAACATAACATGTTTATTTTTATATTTCTGGTCTAGAATTAATCGAGCTTAAATTATTATTTAAATACTAGACATCTAACCGCTGTCCACAGCTAATTTAAATTAATCAAGCATTTAAATACCAAATTTTATAAGCTAATACCAATTACTTGGCAAGTTGCATAGTCACGATTGACATGCAAGTGGCAGTAGAAGCTAATGAATCGTTAATTTTGTACTATTCTGATATGAATACGTAGGTAGTCCCGCTTGGTGCAGTGTTTTGAGTGTAGGCCGCTCCACTCACTGCACCGGGTAGTTGCGGGTTCGATTCCCGACAGGACAAATTTTGGAAATGGCCTTTTCATAATTACCCCTAGTCTGGGTGACACTGGGATCGCCCCCAGCCCATTGGACGGTACCTATAGTACAAGCGTTGCTTAGTTTGGGACCATACTGTTGGTGTGCCAGTCTGGCTATATGTATTATTGATTTATTTATTATTTATCAACTAATACTGACAAACATTGTTTACAGGTATCAAGACTGCAGTGGCGATTCCACAGGAGTTTAACTAACCAACTGACAGTCAAGAATCCGTTCGTAATGTCTATATCCTGATCTAATTACGAGTATCTTGGTATTAGCGCATTAAGTAATTAAAATTAATAGTTGAGTAAGATATCGCGTGGTCTATTACAGTCCAAAGTGTATTTGACCAAGGTATTTATTAATGGTCGCATTTAACATTTCGAGATTGTACAGTCACGATCTAAAGTATTACACTCAATTGTAATGTATGCAAATAAACAATAATAATTAGGCTTTCTAATGTCCCACTACTGGGAACGGATCTCCCCTCAATGCGAGGGGGGTACAGACCATATCGCTCGGCCAGTACTGGTTGGCGGATTTCATAACTTTTATGTATAATATAAAATTCTGATGTGCTCATAATTCTTCTCCTAAACGGTTTGACCGATTTAGATGTTTTTTTTTGTACCGGTGTAATATAAAATTAGATTTCTAATTTTATACGCCCTATTTTGCAGCCGTATTTGGTACAATTTGTGGCTCTGATTTCATAGGAAATGTCGAAATACTAATGAATTTGTCGGAGACAGCTCGAACGCGTAAAAACAACCTCATAAAAACGTGACAAGTTAATTATGACTCCGGTTTTATTACATGTTATAATTTGTAACGCATATCGAATTGAATCCTATTAGGAAAAGTGTTTCCTTCATTACAAATCGAATTATTTAATGATTAATTTCATAATGAATATTTTAATTTGGACATTCTGGGAATATTTACCTACTAAAAAGTATTTTATTCGCCTGTGTGATAGAATACGTAACGTACTTAAGTATGTAACGTAACCACCACGGACGCTTTGGTCTCCGCATTCTAGGAAAAAATTACTGTAGCAGGTATATAAGATTTACAATAGACCAATCACAATGCGTTACCTCTACTCCCGACCAATCACAATGGCGTTGCCTCAACTTTTTTTGAATGATTTTGATGCATGTTATTCCTAGTGCGAAATGGTGGTAGTTGGTTCTAGACAATATCATTTAAAAAATATAGAAAATTTATAATATACCTACAAGCTATGTAATAAGCCACTAATTTACTTATCACCTAATTGCCATCATACTAAATTAACATCAATGAATGTGAGAAATTAAGTCTGCGGTTTACTGAGCCCAAACGATATGTGCCTGCAGCGATGCATGATATGGTATAAATTTCCATATTCAACATATGTCGCACTCAGGAAATTAAGACTGACAAGCTTTCTGACAAGTAGTAGAGTAAGTTTAGGAATGGTTATTAGGTTTCAAAACACCTCTAGCTATGAACTAAAGATATCAATTTTTTTTATAGCATTCACCATCATCATCATCTGCCTTACCTTTTCCCATTATCTGGGGTCGGCGCAGTATGTCTTTTCCTTCCATACATCGCGCTTTCTCGTCATACTCACATCCACTCCAACCTCGTTCATATCATTCTTAATACAATCCATCCATCTTTTCTTGGGATAAATTGATGTTTTATAGCATTCACCAAATATTAAAAATTACAATGTCTTGTCATAGTTGTCAACAGAATTATATACGTAATGTGCTTTGCAAATTTCATTCTCATTTTCAGACGTTGCAAACGAAGTATTCATGCATTTCTGATTTTACAACGATTTTACATCTATTGAGTGGGTGAAATCTGAGGACATGTCGCATAAAACCGATGCATTTTTTTAATGCAACATCGATGTAATAATAAAAGTGTTCGACATTTGCGTGCAAATTGCATACATGCATTTGTGTTGTGAACTGATTATTATGTAAGCATGAGCCTGTGCACACCACGTATTTTAAACGCGCCGTCGACGCGCGGTTAGTAACGTGCGTCGACGGCGCGCTTTTATACTGCTAAGGTCTACAGGCTGCGTCTGACTCGCGTACGTATCGCGTCTGTATCGCTACAAACGCGCGTCGTCGGCGCGTTTAAAAAACGTGGTGTGCACAGGCCCTAAGTATTGCGTGATGGCACTTTAATAAAGCTATTAAGGTAATTATAGCCAATTTTTTTACACTATACTGCAAATTAACCTCTACTGATACGTTATAAAATCACATCCTAATAGAATTACACCCGAAAATCGGCCGTTCAAAATTGGGATTGGGAACTGTATGGTCCCAAACTCAGCAAGGCTTGTACTATGGGTACCGTACTATAGACTGGGGGCGATCCCAGTGACACCCAGACCAAGGCAAATTACAAAAGGCAATTTCTGAAATTTACCTACACGGGAATCGAACCCGCAAGTACCATAAATTGCTCATCAGTCATCTACAAAATCTCCTATCAAAATCATTGTTCCGATTCAAAACACTTAAGAAACTTCGTTATTGTTGAGCCAATGGATTTCTCTTCTAACAACCTACATTTGCATAATAATAGCTTCAAGACTGCTCTGGTGAAAGACTTGTACATTTCACTGAGAATAATATTATTTAAATTCCAAATAAATCTACATAGAGGTACGGTGAGACTGCTAGAGACGATGGCCGATTTTTATTTGTAAACTAGCTGTGCCCCGCGACTCCGTCCGCGTGCTGTTGAAATTTTTCCTGAATTTTTCTTTGCTATAAACCTCACGGAGCCCGAGACCTTTCCAACGAATGCAAAACCGTGGAAATCGGTTCGTGCGTTCGTAAAATTTTAGCTAATTATATTCTTATTTATTAAATCTGTGATGAGAGCAGAATTGAACACGCTTTAACACTCGATGGACCTAAATTGTTCGCAATAAGTTGTTATTCATTTTTTTGTTAGTCCAAGCCACTGGTCAAAAGCGAAGGTTTTCGCTACATTCTCGCAGTGTGACCCCAACTTAACTTAATAATATTTAACCTAAGACTGCTGACGGCTTTACAATTTATCATTTACGCCGCTTGAGGCAAATTAGCGGCTAGTTCATTTCAAATTCGTGTTATTTGTCTTATTCCATTACTTTCAATTACTTACTAGATGTTATCAAATTTACAAATTGTTTCGTTAAGGCTGAAGCGCCCATCTAGCCCGCGAAGTTCAAATTTTTTGAGTTCTTTTAGACATTTTTCAAAATCTGACAATAATAAAAGACAAATTTTGTAATTCGCGAAAAAGACCGTGTGCAGTGCATTTATTAATATATCCAACTTACTCTAAAACATTTCAAGAACGACAGCTATCCAGATAATCTGGCAATTTTTGTATATTTAGTGATTTACTAGTATCATATCCACCGTGATAATATTAAGAGTAAAATAAATGTATTAATAAATGCACTGCACACGGTCTTTTTCGCGAATTACAAAAGTTGTCTTTTATTATTGTCAGGTTTTGAAAAATTCCTAAAAGAACTCAAAAAATTTGCACTTCGCGGGCTAGACAGGCGCCTTCACCTTAAGTGAATCATTTGTTTAGCTTGTAATGCAATTTGGTGTGCCTACAGGTGCATTTACTAATGTAATTTAAAACAATACTATTATATCCAGTTATTACGTTGTCTCATTTTAATAAATCATATTATTGCCAAGCAAGAAATAACTTAATGATATTAATCACCTCGGAATAGAAAAGGAACGGTAGGAAGTAAGCCGGCTGTGAAACGGCCGTGTTAATTTAATTAAAAAAAAGTGCCGTCTAGGGCCACCGAAAGAAGCGAAGCTTTATAGTATAAAGCGTAGGGCCGAAGAGGATGTGTACCACATATTGATGCGATGTGTACGGAACGCAACACTTAGAAAATGCATTGGGACCGATATCGTTCTGTCAGACCCTCTGTCTGATGGGATGATACCAATCCTCAATATGGCCAAAGCTGCCCTCAAGAAAAGATAAGTGGTACTCACCTATAACTGTGTAACCTATTGTATGTGCGTGTGTGCCTAAATATGTAATAAGGACGAATAAGTGGAGTAAGTTACGGAGTGACATATTCGCTAAGCGAATGAACTCCTAAAATAAAGAAAAAAAAAAGCGTAGGGCGCCGCAGCTGCCACTCTGTATATAATATATACCGTGTAACGCTACTGACGCTTAGCACGGATAGAGTGAGCGCCCCGAAGAACCGTGTAAAAAAATCGCTTCAAAAATTAATCGATGACATTAGTAACATGTAAAAACATAGTTTACATTGAATTTTTGAACATTCTTCTGCATATAAAAATGTAAACAACAATAATATTTTTCATCATCAACATTTATAGGAGACTATAATAGCAATATTAATATTCTAGTTCTATAAACTAGGTTACTTTAAACCCTGATTAGCAAGACATTATTAATTAAAGTATACCAAATTAGACTGATACTATTCCAAATAACGCTAAGTTTAATACACCAGATCAAGTTTATTAGATCGTGTTGGAAATCTATGTCAACTCGCAAAAAAGGAACCTTCTGCTGTAAAGTTGGCCACGCCCTTCTTTATCACCTTATGTCAGGGTCTAAATCAGGCTTATCTCGTAATGAAATTCCTATATCCCCTGTTCTAGAATATAATAATATAATAAATTGTTGATTATGTTTTATGTGATGACCCTGTATATACGTGAGGTTATTGCTAAACGTTAACCACGTTAACCGTTACCAATGAATCGATAAACCCTTAGGTACTAATATTATAAATGCGAAAGTAATTCTGTCTGACTGTCTGTCGCGCTTTACGCCAAAACTATTGAACCGATTTCAATGAAATTTGGTACACAGATAGTCTAGAGCCTGAGAAAGGACATAGGCTACTCTTAAATGCGAAATAAGGGTTGTAAGGGTTTGGAGGGAGAGGGGGGGATGAAAAGTTGTATGGAAGTATCGTAATTTTTAGAGCTAGAAGCTTGAAACTATTTTTTTAAGCTGTTGATCCGTATATAAATAAATATGATAGTCAACGTTAGTAAAAGCAATATAAAAAGTACCGTGCTATTATCAGGTATATTTTATTAAGATTCCTAAATTAAAACATGTTAAGTCATACCTAGTTTACAACGGAAAAACAACAGGAGAAACTCTACAACAGAAGAAGAAGCAGACAGAAGCAAATGGAGACAAAATTATAATTATAATGTCGCGATCCTTATTAGTGAGGGAACAACGGGGAAGAAGAAGAAGAGTTTACAATATTGGCAACGATATCGAAGTCATACTGTTTTATAACCCACGAAATGTTTAAGTGTGACAATTTATATATTTTATTTAACTTATATTAATAATGTTGTAACTGCCTGTACTTACCACATAATACGTACATTTGATACAATTATAAAGACCATGTACGAAAACTATATCAAGTTATGTAAAGAGATCGTAATCGTTGACTCCGATCGAAGCGGTTCACATCGTCATTAACACGCAACATTGTGAAAAGTGTTTTAAACTAAGTACCTACCAACATAATAAGAATAAACATTATGTTTCTGTTCAGAAATATGATTTTTAGGTACCAACTTTCGCGAGCAACTACGCTAGTGCTAATTTTTGCTAGTTGCCTGCTCATTTTTTATGCTATTGCTGAGAATGTACACCATCTTTAATTCATTGAAAAGAG
Organism: Notodonta dromedarius; assembly: GCA_905147325.1. Taxonomy (NCBI): domain Eukaryota; kingdom Metazoa; phylum Arthropoda; class Insecta; order Lepidoptera; family Notodontidae; genus Notodonta; species Notodonta dromedarius. The sequence goes on along the minus strand of LR990161.1, from coordinate 10,422,919 downwards.
TAACCATTGAGTTTCTTGCCGGATCTTCTCAGTGGAAGCAGCATTTCGAACCGGTGGTAGATTCTGACTATTCATAAATGCTTTGTTGGCTTACGTGAATAAAAACAATGTTGAGTTTCGAGTTTGAATTTTGTTCTGCAGCTCGACAACCAATGGTTATAGTGAATTGAAAATGTATAACAATAGGGTATCTAATAGTGAATACCCTATTGAAATCGGTTCAGCCGTTCCCCCGTAATGCGCAAACAAAAAAACTAAAAACACTTGATACGAACTTAGACCTTATTGCACCCATTTTTACAAATGCGTGTACACAGCTCAGTTACAGTTGAATAATATTATTTATAGATAAATATTCAACGTTCAAATTTTTACACGCTGTATAAGTGTACTTTTGTTTCTCTTTACATATCTAAATTTTAATTTCAAAAATATTTTTTCGTATTTTCTATGTTCTTCGTATGTTCTACTATTCTTATAGGTATAGTTCTCTATAAATTCTGCGCAATTCTGATTGACAATTTGTTGCATTTAGTCATAATTCTATGCGCAAAATAATCGCACGGTGAGGGTTATGTAGCGTGTGAAACTATAACTAATGAGAACTATTTGTGCAATTTAGAACTCTATTTATTAGAAGCAATGTCCGTTGATATGCATTCAGTGTTCGACTGGCGGCTAAAAATAGGTCTGCGGTGAAGGGAAGTGTTCTAAGAACCGTAACTGCAAACTTTCATTAAATAGTGCAAAGCACTAATTATTTCAATTATATTCAGGTAGTATTTATTTTGTTTTCTTGAAGTGAACTGAAAAATAATCAACCTCAAAAAAAAACTTCTAATAATGATTTTTGTGTCAAGACAATTATAGGCTAGGTAGGTATGTTTAAAAAGAGAGTAGTGAAGTATGGATTAAAAGAACGCTATTTTTTTAAGAAAATAAAACCAATCAATAGCTGGTTTATTTCCGATAGCTTTGTATACTGCGTAGGCTTTTGTTTTTGTTCACCTGTAGATAACCATAACTGTCATCATGCTAAGTTTCATCAAAATATATCTAGCAGTTTTCGCGTGATACACGTACAGATGCCGGCACAAACAGATAATATATTAGGGATTTTATGTTGCTGTATTGATAAAAATACCAATCTTAAATGTATATGTTGACAACCTCTTGGCGCAGTTGTTGGAGCGTAGGTGATTGCGGGTTCGATTCCAGCCGGCGTAAATTTCAGAAATGGCATTTTCGTAATTTTCTCTGGTCTATGTGTCTCTAGGATCGCCCCCACTCTATTGTTCGGTACCCATAGTACAAGCCTTGCTTAGTTTGGGACCATACAGTTGGTGTGTCAGTCTGGCAATATTTATTTATTATTTTATGCTCAAGCATACTCAGAGTAGCTATAAAATAATGCAAGTAGTACCTGCCTAAACATCAATGATAATGTCGTAACATGCGCGCATGCCCAAATGCAAGCAGGTAAGTGACAAAACGGCTTCAATAAACTAGAGCCGCTCATTAGCGCGAGTGATTGGTGCACACTGGGGCGTTCACAGACCTTGGTGGACCGCGGCAGTGTCAATGGAGCATTTAGGTAGGCATGTGGAAATAATGACCAGTCTGTGCGCACGATGATAGGGAGGGCGCCACTGCGAGCGAGAGAAGCGTCAGAAATTAGGAGGACACCTAGCTGTGTTTTAGAAATTATTATTAAACAGTGTTGAGAGTGTTGTGTGAATCAATAAACTTTATTAGAAAAATGTAATACCGTTTAGATTTTTGGGCAAGGTTTTTTATTCCTGCCAAGTCCTGTTAGTGACCTTCAAAATGTAGATATTGCTTAACTATAGGTATTGTCCGTTAGTTAAAGGTGCTCCCTCATCGGGAGCATTCGCGTGTAATGTAACATTATAGATTCGACTTTGAGCATTACATTACAATACTACCAAGGTGCGCGATGTATTTCTCCCTCACCGATGTAATGCTCGAATCTGTAACGTTACATTACACGCGAATGCTCCCGGTGAGGGAGCACCTTAAAGGATATGCAACTTATTTTATTAATTTATTGTAGGGAGTTCGAAACGGGGTTAACTATAATTTGAATTTCAAATAATTTAGTGGCTGCAAAAAAAAAATGTTATAAAATGTTACATCCAAGTACTACAATAAAAACAACCAGAGCACGTAACCTCTCGCAACTGACGTGCTAATTTTAATAAAACACCTTTTTGTTGGGAGACTTTTTTATTATGCTTCAATTTCGCGCAACACTATCACGGTTAAGGTTCTATTGTGAGCGGTCACTCCGCCTCGCTGACGATGGAACCTTGGCACTCTATTAAGTAATGTTACACTTTAAATTCCCACGCGCTACTCTGATGCCCACCGGAATCGCACGGATCTTATTACGCGTTTTATGACGTGTTCATTGGAATTTTCACTTTAATTGACATGTTCACGTCGAATTAGTGTGGTAATACGGTTCGGTGCATATTTTCTCACCGCCAATCAACTATCCGGAAGCTATCGACGTGTAAACAAATGGGTGGGATTTCAAATCGTTGCGCAAGTCATTCGATATTAATATTTGAATATTAGGTAATATTATATTTACACTAGCTGACCCAGCAAACGTTGTTCTGCCATATAAATTATTTATAGATATTGAAAATAGATGTTGACCGATTCTCAGACCTACCCGATATGCACACAAAATTTCATGAAAATCGGTCGAGCCCTTTCGGAGGAGTTTGGTAATAAACACCGCGACACGAGAATTTTATACATAAGATAATTTGATGAGCTTTTGCTGATTTGCCATTGTAAAGATATTTTTATTAACCCATCGTCTTCTACAAAATGAGCCAGCTGATTGACTCTGCATCCTTATTCAGGTCAACATGTTATTCAATGACTCAGTAATAATCTATTGCCTATAATTATAATCAGTCCTGATTGGATACAAAATATTAACAATAATACCGGCCCAAGGTCAATCTAGCCAAGCTCTACTTTTTTTGGTGGGTGCTTAGATCGATTAATATCAACTTTCAAAATCCAATTTAGATCCTGAATAAGCGTGTTGTAAGTTGATATGTTGAAATAATCTGAAACAGGTAGCTGTCATAGATATGTTCGAAAAAAAGTACAAATAGCTTCAGGTAATAACGAATGTAACTATGCTTCAGGTTCGTGTAAAATAAAAGTATGAAACATATAATTTTTTCCAACATCATAAATGTGGGCCTAAAAAAATCATGGCTGAATCTCTCCCTATTGGGCAGGTGGAATATTCCGGCCGGAAACATTTGAAGGTACCCTAATACTTATTAATAAAAAATAAAATAAATAAATATCTCCAGACGAACACACCAACTGTATGGTTCCATCAACGCTTGTACTATGGGTACCATACAATGGACTGGAGGCGATCCCAGTGACACCAAGACCAGGGCAAATTACGAAGAGGCCATTTCCGAAATTTACCCCGACGGGAATCGAACCCGCATCCACCCAGTGTAGTGTGCTGAGCGGCCTACGCTCGAACCACTGCACTAAACGGTCATCGTTACTGTGTAAGTCACTTACTGTCTTTAGGATAATATTTCTGATGTCAGCTAAATGATATTCATAACATCAGTATCATTGAGTCTGATTATTTTTAGTTGGGCGCTTACGAAATATAAATTTCATTTGAAATTAACCGTCGTTAATTTGTAACGATTATCCTACGCACCCATAATTGATGGCCGATCAATGGTGTTTAGTAACTTATTAACATTGGATTTTCGGTCACGGTTAAACGTATCATGATAGTACTATCATTGTTGTTTTGATAAATATGAAGTCGTGGTAAAAGATTTTGTCGAAGGCTGAACAATTGAGCAATGTACACTTTAATACACAAATGAATAATATAGAAGATCCGATTTAGGATCTGTTTGAGTCAAGAGAATTGGATTACAATTCGAGGTTTTTTTATTTTAACCGGAAAAATGGCCGGAAAAGAGATCAACGTGGAAAATAATACACCTACCTAAGCCCCATTTGGAAGAGTGGCTGGCCCTTAGTAGGTATTTTTCTACACACTTTCGCTTACACCGTCTTACTGTTTCATGCCGAAAGCACCCGAAAGCAACTAAAACTTATGCAAGTATTGCACAAATATCTGGGTTTCTTCAACACTCGATTGCCTGTGCATGCATATGCAATAAAATTGTGTCAAAATTTAAATGTGTAACGACAAAATCGAATATTTTGATAGTTTCCTAACTCTCCGAATATATTTTTTATTTAAAGTGGTCAGTGGGACGCTCATATTTAATGCCTCAATAATTAATAACAATCTTTGTGGTTGTATGTTCATAAGTTTGACTGGGGATCACGCAAAAAAGCTGATCAGATTTGGATGAAATTTAGTACAAAAAATAGTATATACGCTCTGTTAAGACATACCTATGTTACCTACACTACAAAGAGTTTGTATTATTACAAATTGTTTGCTACACCAGCTTTTTTATAGTCGACACGATCGAAGCTAATATTTTTAAATTCCATACTTTGTGACTTGGTAGATTAATAATTAAACCCAATGCAAACTGCAGTCATGACCTACAAATTCTGATGTCATACCTTTAGTACCGCTTACCATTGTTTCTATACAATACCTGCCTGTTTGTTTGTTGACCAAAGCAGTGCTATTAGCGTGTACTTCCTATCGATCGTGGCCTAATACGGATATGCTTGCAGCGACCAACGGGCATGCGATTGCGCAAGAAATGTGGACACAAAACGCTGGTCTATTTCTAAGTTTAAATCCATTTCTTGTTACTGATTGGCTATGTTAACTTAGAGTACCTAATTATTGCCAGCATGTATACATTTTTTTTAAAATTAAAGTTGAAGAATTAGCAGACTACACCTCGGCCAATGAGAAGGAATGCGAAATGTTAATAATATTCGAGTTCAAGTCGGACACCGCCAGACTCGCCACCATTCGGGTGACCATTACTTGTCGGAATCCGTAATGTCAAAAAATAAATAGAAGCGAAACGTTAAAAATAACGAATTTTATAAAATGGTCTATTCATTTTCGTATTGCTTCTCGTTGGACTCGTCCGTTTTGATAGTAAAACAATGGGACCAATACATAAGTACTAATAAAATCATAATATTATCAGTTTCATTTCGCTCAGTACATTCGAAAACTCTCGAGTGAGTTTCATTGATCTACTTACAGTCGATCGAAATTCATTGAAGCGGTTGCTTTTTAAAGAGTGTAGGCGTGAAAAAGTGGCGCCACGCAACTTTAGTAACTTTTACAGTGACACGTTTTGTCACATAACAAGATACGAGCAGCTGTATCGCAAAATTGCACACATGACTTTGATCTCAATTGTAACGGGTGGTAGGCTGTATTTGCAAAATATGTAATTGCGCAACCCATGGCAAGCCCAGTTTATCTGTCCGATCAGACAAGCGCCAGATCTGCAACGGCAAGGTGAAAATCACAACTACAAACATCGTGACACTATAATATATTATCTTCTGATGTAGCAATATTATATGATAGAAGACAAACGTGTTAGAAGTCTTTCTGCATCAATATTAACCACTAATCCTACTATATATCCTACTAATATTATAAATGCGAAAGTTTGTGAGTGGATGTATGTTTGTTACTCCTTCACGCAAAAACTACTGAACGGATTTAGATGAAATTTGGAACACAGATAGTTTATAACCGGGATTAACACATAGGATACTTTTTATCCCAATAATCCCGAAATTTTGGTTAAGTTAAATACTACGCGGACGAAGTCGCGGGCATAAACTAGTATCATTATATATTTAATACTTGAAGCAAAAACTTTGTATCCCTTTTTACGAAAACTACGCGGATGGTGGAGTATGAAATTTGGCACAGTTAAAGTTTATTTATGGAGAAAGAGTGCAGAAAGCTAATAATTTTATATAATAATACTTAAAAATACATTAAACTAATAAATAAATAATTACACACACAACTCGGTAACTGATTTACTGTCTGACTGACAAACGATGACAGTTCTTTTATCTTTATTTCGGAGGGCGGGAATTCCATAGTGCATTCTGCGTGCCTGTATCAATCAAGAAGGTTTTAATAGTCTTTGACAATAAAACCTTAATGACATTTAAAATTGAAATTTAAATGAATTATGGTAGAATTTCGAGCGCGGGCGACCACTAGTTTAAATAAATACTTTTGCAATTAGCAAGTATTTTAAATAATTTGACTTTCGTAGAGCTAAGCTTTAGCTAATTGACTCCTTTCCTACCCTCTGTCCCGCTCTGTTTGCTAAAGCGAGCGATGCTTGCAATACTAAAGGCTAGTAACTGCTTAACATCAGATGGGTCGTGCGCTTATTTGCCGAATTTATTATACCTTAATTATAACCTCATTATCTATTGATCTGAGTATGTTACGGCTATCAGATCCTACTAATATTATAAATGCGAAAGTTTGTGAGTGTGTTTTTAATTTATTTTTATGCTAAACTCTGCCTACCCTGTTTCAAAACGCTATGCACGCCACTGGGTGTATGTATGTATGTATGTATGTATGTGTGTATGTATGTATGTATGTATGTATGTTTGTTACTCCTTCACGCAAAAGCTACTGAACGGATTTGGATGAAATTTGGAAGACAGATAGATTATAACCGGGATTAACATATAGGATACTTTTTAACCCGATAATCCAATACTACGCGGATGAAGTCGCGGGGCACAGCTAGTCCAATATAAATAAATCTATGTTATTAGCCACGGCACCTAAGGCGCTATTTCTTAGTCGCAATAGAAATTTCATAGCTAAACGATTAACCGACGATAACTGCTCAAACGTTCGGCCTTGTCCTCGGTTCTATTTAAAAGTAGATAGACAAGCCTATAAAATAATTATAACAGGAAATTTATAACTATTATTTCGTTAATAGATTATCAAAAATGCTCGCTTCGAAGGTTGGAAAGTAGTTTGTATCAAATTCCTTCGCCTCACATAGTTACTGGGCTCTACTGTTGAGTAATAACAATTAATAAAATAAGCAAGGTTTTATTTAATTATACTATGGAAACACTGGTATGTTTGCTGTACAAGAATTGTTATAAAAACTCGTAAAAGTAAAGTGAATGTCACATAAGACCTTAAGAACTGTTTCCCACGAAAAAAACGTGTATTAGCTAGTAAGTATATTTTTAAAATTACCTTGTTGTGTTTTTGTTGTAAAGTGCTTTAAGTCGTAAGCGCCATACAAGTGTTCAGAGTCAGACGGAGGCGTAACGGATTTATAATGACCTCCATAGATCACGATGTAAGTCGCCTACATGACCGGCGATAATGAAAAATTTCCGTGCTTTTAGTTTACGAATGTTGTCGATAGTGTTAAGCTACTCTCAAATTAATTTGGTTTGGGACCACCTGAGGCGTGTTTATATCCTACTATTATTATAAATGCGAAAGTTTGTGAGTGTGGATGTTTGTTACTCTTTCAGGCGAAAACTACTGAACGGATTTGTATGAAATTTGGAGCACAGATAGTTTATAACTGGTATTAACACATAGGATACTTTTTATGCCGATAATCCCGAATATTTTGTTAAGTTAAATACTACGTGGACGAAGTCCCGGGCACAGCTAGTCATATATATTATAGTAAGGTATACTCAGACTTAAAATTTCCTTTGATAACATTGCATTAAGTCCTCTTGGGAACTGGCTACACTGAGTGTCGTACCCCTTTTAAAGTACATTGAACTGATTTCAGCCTCCCCCCCAAACCACCTTAATGCTCACCTAGTGTGACTTGCTACTGGCCACCACCAGTTAGAAGAATAATTCAAGGATTTGAATTTCCTTGACAACTGTAAGGGTGACCGCCCTATCGGCTATACTATGAAGCGGGCCCGCCCGCTTCGACCAATAGGATCGCATCATTTTAATAAGATGAGGAAAATAAAGCTATCCTAATTGGTCGAAGCGAGCAGGCCCGTTCGGCTCAAGCTGACACAATTTTAGATGTAATAATGACCGCAAAGGCCTCGCTTAGGCTAGTCTCCTCCGAAGCGTGCAGGGAGTGAGATGATATAATATGATCCATTGAAGTCCAGGGGGCCAATTCCACTAATTTTAATATGTCTTATTGCAATTGCATCGCAACTGCATCGCAGCTTTTAACAATTTTCGCATTCTACTAATCAACAACGGTGCAGCTGCGATGCAATTGCAGTCAAAGTTTAGCTGCTAGTAACGAGCAATCGAATGTGTCAAAAATCGTATTCCGCTATTTCGATCGCATAAGAACGTAATAGAGCAAGAGCCAGCGATGGCCAGACGTTCGTTATTTTATAAAAGCTGAAAATTTATCAGAGCATATCCCCAACACAGGTAAAAACGATCAGAACGAACGATCACATTTTTATAGGTCCCCACGTAACATATGTAAAACCCAGCTTTTATACTATGACGAAAGTATGATCATAATTTATTGAAGTTTAGGGATGTCTGGCAGGGGGTTGAAACCGTACTAAGTGTCCGGCAATGGATGACGTGACTTCTAATGTTATTCCGAAGGTAATATATAAAACTTACGCTTTATGCTTTAACGAATTTGAGGTACTATTAATTGCACCTTTACTACTTCTTAACTGCCCAAGTAACCACAATCCCAACTCCATACTCGCTGATCGTTCTTACCTGTGTCGGGGACATGCTCTGAGAAATTTTCAGCTTTTATAAGATAACGTACGTCTGGCCCTCGCTGGCTCTTGGTATATAATGCTAATTGGTATTCTACTAAATTTTGACAGATGCGTGGATTGCACTGCGATCGCAAGTTGACCTTTCGGGTGCGTTCCGCTTAGCATTCACAACGATCACGCTCACGACCGCAGTTTTTCCCGTTCCACTTGCTTGTGAGAGTTACTGCCGTAAATTCATGTGTAATGGATTACAGAGCGTTTTAAGCGTGGAGGTAAATAATAAAAACAGCGAGTGAGTAAATGAAAGCAAAAGATTTAAGAGGTTAGGTTAAAATCTATAAGCCGTGAAAATAAACTTAAATAACTAATAACTGTTTAAATCGATTTATATTGAAAAAAAATATAATTTACTTTTTTACATTTAATATTAGTGATTTATTTAATTAATTTACGTTCAAATGTAATTAAAATGTCTTTAACATTCACTTATACAAAAATATCTCCTTCCGCATGAAATAACGTACGTCAAGGTCGCCATCTTTAATGCTTTCACTTTAGAAAATCCCGATAATTTTCTCAACGATCACTACGACCCACCTTTTTAGATTGGTCTTCGTGAGCTTCACGTGAGCGTAAGTCATGAGTGACGTTTTCGCCGCGACCACAACGACCGCGGTCGTTATATGGAACGGCTAAAGGAGCATTTGATCGTTGTGAACGCTAAGTGGAATGCACCCTTCAAGTGACATAAAGTTGTCAAAAAAAGCGATCTATATTGATATCATCATTTATGAATCGTTGCACGATTTTTGGTGCATTTTAAATAAAATGGTGTTTATATTAGGTTGAAGACGCTTGTGATAAAGTATTGAGGCACCGGACAGGCATACAAACCCACCAAAAGCCAACCAAAATTGGTATAATCGTTTAACAGCAGTTTAGCTGGGGTGCGGTTGCGGTGCAGTTGGGATGCGTTTGTAATGTAATTGCGGTTCGTTCCTAACAATAGTAGAATACGATTTTGAGTAATCTTGAAAACGTAATCGCAACTGCACCGCTGCGCAAACTGGACTGATTGTTAAACGTTGTAAATTAGTGGAATTGCCCCCCAGGGCAAGTAATCTGACATATGCCAACCTATTCGTTTGTACAACCCACGCTGTGACGTTCCTAAGCTTAAGGTGAAGGCGCCTGTCTAGCCCGCGAATTAAAAATTTTAAGTTCTTTTAGAAATTTTTCAAAATCTGACAATAATAAAATACAAATTTTGTAATTCGCGAAAAAGACCGAGTGCAGTGCATTTATTAATACATTTATTTTACTCTAAATATTATCACGGTTGATATGATACTAGTAAATCACTAAATATACAAAAATTGCCAGATTATCTGGATAGCTGTCGTTCTTGAAATGTTTTAGAGTAAGTCGTATACATTAATAAATGCACTGCACACGGTCTTTTTCGCGAATTACAAAATTTGTCTTTTATTATTGTCAGATTTTGAAAAAATTCTAAAAGAACTCAAAAAATTTGAACTTCGCGGGCTAGATGGGCGCTTTAGCCTTAATTCTATTCGTGCAGTGTTGGTGCAGTGTCTCTCTGACTGAGATGCCAATGTCATTGGAGCTTTGTCTCTTAGGTAATCATAATAATATGTCACAGAGCAACATGCATTCTACCTGCTGCTTGCATGCGGTCATTGCACTCAGGGGTCAACGGTTGTGTTAAAGATTTAATCATCGACTACATATCCCGTACATGCCTCTCACTTTTAAATTCCCAATGCAAATTTTCAGTCTAGCAACTATGTGGTGTGCAAGCGCGGGGTACTGAATTCTCATTGGCCCAAACAAGGACATGAAAATTCCCGACACACACACACAGATAGACACAGGTCGATCGTTATTGGCGAAACATTAGCGATCGCGGATTTATGTAAGACTTATCTTATCTATGTTGAGAGTTACCCTGAGTGGCCCTGTTCTGTGGCGTGCCTAGATTCCAGGCTTAAACTTCCACATGATCATAATAAGTCCTTAAATATAGCACACTACTAGAAACAATCCACCACTATGTTAAACCAGTGAGGATCACATACTGAAAACTGAAAATTCCAAACCTGCAAGACTGCAAAACAAGGTCGAACACCGACTTTCAAACTTCACACGTTGCATTAACGTGTGAAGTTAAGTAGCATTTGAGTATGACAGTACCTACATATTTATACGATAAAGAAATGTAAGCTTTTGATAACTTTCATTAGGCATTTTGAGTCCACACTTATAATTTTGATGGAGTCCACAAGTTATGTTATCTGTATTCGGTAAAAAGACGTACGGTTGGCACAAATATCAAATAGTGGACAGGCATCAAAGATTAACAAATGACAAAAGTCGTCGCAAGGAGTTGTAATTTTACTATTCATTTGTGTCGCGGAAAAGTGCTGGGTCCTGATTAGGTAGGTACGGCTATGCTGGGCTTAATCCAATAAGGCAGAAAGAGGGGGGGGGTTAGAACTGTAAGGGTCAGGTCAATGTCAATCGTGTACTTACCAGCACGATGGATGCGGGCGTATACCTCGGAAGGTATTTGTATGGCTGGATCCTCAGGTCCTTCAGCACAGGCACAACACTGGAGCGCTCCCAAAGAGTTTAAGTTCACACAACACAAATCACACAGTAAATTAGGTAGATTTCACTCGGTTAGGAATTTTAGGCACAAAAGAATGCGCGAGGACGTCTCTGCCACACGGAAGTCAGTCAGTACAGTGTCATCAAAGGAAAAAGACAACAGCATAAAATATCACATTAATTGGGGGTAGGAAGATGACGGTAGACGGGCCACTTTTTTAACTAGCTACCTACATACAAAATTCAAAAGTAAACACATTCTTTTAGTTGGTCTTAATGATTGTTGAGTGAATAATTCATATTAAAATGAAATAGCTACCGCATAATATTTGATATAACATTGTCAGTAAATAAATATAAATGAATATTCCCATAAAAACTATTAATTTAAATGTATTATCAAAATATTAACATAAATATTTAATAAGTAAGTATATTTACATAAATGTTATATAATACCTGTTGCTGAATTATTGTATAATAATCTGCCTTTCTTATTTTAATAACCGCCTATTTTTAAGAATGTTCGGATTTTATTTTCATTTAATGGGCAAGAATAGAGACATTTATATGTACTTAATTCGAATTTTAAATGTTTATGAATATCCTCAATTTTGAAGTCAGAAATAGCTTTATTTTATTGAACAAACTGGTTCTATAGACTACTCACATCAAGTTAGCCTAGGTTATGTCAAAGACATTTCAAAATATAGACAGTCAAGGGTAAATATAATGATTTATAAAAAGTTATTAGCATAGAAGGTGCTATGTCGTAATCTGAATTATAGATAAAATTGTATGAGACTATCGGTGCAATTGTTCTACACCAGATTTTGTATATTGTATAAGACTTCAATGGCATGGAATTTACCAGCTTCTTGCCTTTAACTAGGCATACTTTAGACTTAGCTGGTACTTAGAATTTACGAAAATTTTAAATTAAACTTAGAACGATCTAAAAACTGAATCCTAAGTTAACAAAGTAAGGCGACCGAACTCATTGGAATAACCATCAACTTTTTGATTGTTTCAGATTATTCTACTGGTGAAAAATTTAATAAATTATTCGTTTATAAGTCAAAATCGATCGGTTTAAGATTATTTATTCCTCTATGCAGCTTATATAATATGTAATAGATACTATCTTTTTCTCGCAGATTCGCTAGCTTAGACAACAGCGACACCTACCGGGTCCAACTATAACTATGAACCATCCAGGTGATCCCATAAGTAGGTATAAAAAAACATAAAATTCGGATAAGCCGTTTAGGAGCACATCAGTTACGAACACACTCACACCCCAATTTGACATTATGTAGGTATATTATAACGGTTGGTTGTTAAGGTGATGGCGCCTGTCTAGCCTGCGAAATTCAAAATTTTTATAGTTTATCCAAAATCTGAAAATATTTAAGACCAAATTTTGTGATTTGCGACAAACACAGTATGCAGTGCGTTTATTAATACATTTATTTTACTCTAAATAATTTCACGGTGGATATGATACTAGTAAATATACAAAAATTGCCAATTTTTCCGGTTATCTGTCGTTCTTGAAATGTTTTAGCGTAAGTTGGATATATTAATAAATGCATTGCATACGCTCTTTGTCGCCAATTACAAAATGTGTCCTTAACTATTTTCAGATTTTGAAAAATTTCCAAATAATTTAAAAAAAAATGTGATGATGAATTTCGCGGGCTATATGGGCGCTTTAGCCTTAAGTCAAACAAATGACCAACGGGCCCGCTAATAATATGTCAACGCATTTCGAAAGGGCCTGAAACAAATGCCAGACGGTACCAAAGAGAATATAACCACTACATTGCCGGTACATACAATGTAAATTGGATACAAATCGACAATAGAACGAAGTAATACTAATGTCTATGGGTAATACCGACAATGCCGCCACGATGTAGACAAAGAGCTGGCATCGATTAAGTGTCGAGTTCACCACCACATTAATGGACTGTTAGAGCAATAAACCGATAGTTTAATACACTGGTAACAATCAATTACTGCTGTATTACATCAAGCACGATACAGACGAGCTCAAAATATGACCAGACTACTCCAGATTCACTTTGCTTAGCTCAAATTGACAGCAAATGAAGCGATCCCATTGGACGAAGCGGGCGGGCCTGATTCATAGCAAAGCTTACTTTGTTACTTATAGGAACGAAATTATTGAAAACGATTTAAATTAGGAACACCGTCTGACATTTTATTACCCACAGCTGCTACCTCCTTGCCTATTATATCACGCAATTTATTGTCACTGTGTTATAATAAGTACTGGACCGATAACGGTTGAGCTTTCGTTTTGTTTTCCGTTACAATTAGACCAAGGACTGCCTAGCAATAGCTGTCCGCAAGTAAATGTGTGGGTAAACAATGATTTTAATTACAGATTACGAATAATGCAAACGGAGACAATTTAAATGAGATTGCGTTGCTATGATTGGTTATACATTGTTATATAACACACAATGAAATGTAAACCTTTGCTTAAATAATAATAATAATTATTATTTTCGGTTTTGCAATAGTTCCTAAATAAGTAAATAGTAATCAAATCTCACTCAGATTTTGGTGTTTAAATCAAATGAGAAAGCTAGTTTAGTGAGGTGTGCATGGTCGATCGATGGTCAATCATTTATGTCGACTAAAATACAACCATATGGTGTATTTAGGTTAGGTTAGGCTAATAAAATTAAATTTTCCATTAACCGACAACACTCTTAATCTTAACTCGGTCCAAATGATCTGCCAGGGAGCTGTGTCTCATCGGTACAGCTACGCAAACTCCACGAAACCATTTCACCTAGTTTGCAGAGTACTTTGGTACAACAAAACCTACCTATTGCTAAACAAGATGCTTCGTTTCTTCCTATTACAATAACAGTAATGACTGCAATAGAGCAAACAATGATTTCTCAGGGTACCATCTCCTCACGGATTACAGTAATTTTCTCTTCGCTAATAATGACAGATTGTCGATCATATTAGAGAAAATTCGATCGGTGTGACGTCACTTTTACACAATCGAAGTCACGATCGGTATTACGACGTTACTTTTTACAGAGTAAGCAGGGTATTTTGTGCGGCTACCGGTGGTAGAGCCAAGCTATAGCCAGTTGACTACAGCCCATATAAAGGTTGGCTCGACTGAGGTAATACCACCCTCCCACAGAAGATCAACAGCGTAATATGACTATCATGGCGGCGTCCGAAAGCTCACCCCGTTGCTTCCCCTCCGTCTGTCCCACTCCCCTATAGGTCGGCAAAGTGCCAGCAATGACTTCGGTATTGATCAAAATATGTCTGGTGCTTTACAGAAGACACTTCTTTAAAGATAAGTCTCAGCTCTTCTATTACCCTTGAATTCTCATGAGTTTCAAAAGGCTGAGTGAGATAGCTAGTACCCTTTGGCGGTATCTTAGATATAAAGTAATTTATTGTTAAATTTACTCGATTAAATCTTATATAACAGTCATGGCATGATCAAGATGTGCACATGTTGTATGAAGATGATTTGAAAGCTGATTATAAATGTAGGCATCAATAAAATTTGTATGGACTACATAACATTTGCCGGTAATAAATCAAGAAATCTAGATGAAATATCTTCAACTGATGTATTCAAACTTTACATAAGACATACCTACTAACTTTTAAGTTGCTATGTAAGTTATTATTGTAGACAACCTTAGGTACAAAGTTTTTTGCATTACCTATTTAAACTAGGATCTACAGTGGTTACCAACGAAGACACCAAGATTGATCCTCAAAAAGACCGGAATAGCTAATTTTGTAAGTAATCTATATATATAAAAGAAAGTCGTGTTAGTTACACTATTTATAACTCGAGAACGGCTGAACGGATTTGGCTGAAAATTGGTGGGGCGGTAGCTTAGAACCAGGAGAAGGTTATAGGATACTTTTTATCCCGTTCCAGTGGAACTTGACATAAAACGTGAAAACGCAAATGACAGCTAATGACAGCAAAAAAAAATTTGAATGAAAAAAAAGTCTAGCCATTGATTATTTACAAATAGTATAAAAAAGGAGAACCAACAGCTAAAATGTCGTCTATAGTTAAATATGGTTGAATATTTGATAATTTGAAATTTTGAAGTTGACAGTTGATCTGTCAGTTTCGAATTTCTATTAGCTTATTATACGGATATTATTATTAGCAATACGATGCCGCGTCCAAGACAATCTGATATTTCGCGACAAAGCCGTAATGCAACTAGGATTCGAAACATTGCGAATGAAAGAACTGAAGAACAAGAAATTGGAAGTGAAGAGCGCCGCGGTAGTATGGCTCGAAGTCGTGCTTCTCAATCACAAGAGCAAAGAGAGGTAGCCCGTGAAACGGCTCGGTTGGCAATGAGGAATCGTCGAGCAAACCTCAGAGATCAAGAAGTAGATAACTAACGACGCACAAGAAGAAATTTATCAAGTACTGATTGTGGCATGTTCACGGGTCGGAAGACCATCAGCGTTATTTGTTCTTGCGCCTGATAATAAAACGAAAAATGTAGTCTATCACAAGGTGCTTCAATGAAGAGTGCAAACGAAGCACCAAAATACATGGCAAATATATTGTTACCTAAAATACACAAACCCGAGGACCCGCTGCGTCCCATTGTAAGCCAGATTGACACACCAACATACAGTCTGGCCCAGCACGTAGCGAAGGTGCTCTCACTACTAAGAGGACACACAAGAGCACATACAAAGGATTTATAACATTTTGTAAGTGAGATTAAACATATACATCATGCTAACAATTAAACCATGGTCAGTTTTGATGTTCAGTCTTTGTTTACCTGTCTACCTGTAGCAGACTGCATCACAATAGTATCAAAGAAGCTAGAGGAGAACAGCATGCAAGAGGAATATGCAGAATATACTTAAACGGTAAATCTAACCACCATACAACACAGTTAGCTACAGTGGGTATATCTTTGTTTCAGAGAGCACAAGGGATCTGAGATCAGCAACACCTGGCTGACGAAATACATCATGTCAAGCAAATAGTTGTCAGACACTGTGAGCAATTTCAGCGTGGATAGGACCGCAACCAACAACTAAATATGAGGGTACCAAGTAAATAACTTTGACATCAGGAAGTCTAACACCTCAGTCCCCCGTAACCATGGCTGCTGTAAAGCCACCGAAACTTCGGGAAAATAAAAAAGGAAATAAACAAGATAAAATCTGTATAATAGTTTTATTTGAATACATTAGATGGCCAATAAATAATCTTTATATTTGTATTTTAAAATGAATATTTAATTAATCATTTTTTAAATCAGCACATTTATAACCTCAATGGCGAAACAAAGTTTGCCGGGACAGCTAGTTATCTATACAAATAAATAAAATTTGAGTGTCTGTTTGTAATATCAAAATAACACCTTTTCACTAAATGCATATAAAAGTACATACGACACCTATAACGAATCGCGATTTAATTTTTTTTTGTCTGTCTGTGTGTTTGTTCCGGGTAATCTCCGAAACGGCTGGACCGATTTTGACGGGACTTTCACTGGCAGATAGCTGATGTTTTAAGGAGTAACTAAGGCTACTTTAATTTTAGAAAAAACAATTAGGGTTCCGCGTAAAAAAATAAAAACACATGAAATCAAAGATTATCTCCGAGACGGCTGGACCGATTTTGACGGGACTTTCACTGGTAGCTGATGTTATAAGCAGTAACTTAGGCTACTTTTATTTTAGAAAAACAAACTTTAAAAAATTGGTCCCTTTGCGCGGGCTCGGAACGCGGGAGCGGGCTTTTTTTTGTTAAGTTAAATTACACGCGGACGAAGTCGCGGGCTCAGCTAGTTTTAAGAATACAATTATAATTCTTGTTTGTATTCACAAGTGCTGATAACAGACCCATTCCTGAAAGCAAGTTTGCTTTCAGCCATGAGTTTGGTTTACAAAGTACAAAGTCGCCGATAATAAAACATTATTTCAAGATGCAGGTATAATGTAATTAATATTTCACAACACCTCGATGTATTCACAATAATTGTAATTTGAATACACTTTGCAATGCAACTATTATGGCGGAATTATTAACAAAATCAATTTAACACCCACGCGCGTACGCGCAACATAAATCTCACAGCTGGATCCCGACTTCACCTATCATGAATGGCAATGGATGTTCAAATAAGTAGAAAAAATGAAACACATCATTTAAGTATGTTGATGATGGGAGGAAAACAAAATTGTAATGATAAAGTGATTTTTATTGCGTCCTTCGCTTCATAAATTGAATCTCGCTTAATAAACTTGTAATCTTTAATGTTTTGCGTTCAGTATTGAAGTGTTTTTTGAAATGATCACAAGTAATTTGACAGACCAACCGATTAAACCTATTTTTAACCCACGACGAAAAAAGGGGGGTGTTATAAGTTTAACATGTGTATGTCTGTATGTCTGTCTGTGGCATTGTAGCGCCCAAGCGGACGAACCGATGCTAATTTTGTTTTATTTTTGTTAGAAAGGTATTCTGATCGAGAGGGTTCTTAACTATATTTCATGGAAATTGGTTAAGCCGTTTGAACATTATCAGCTCTTTTGTAGTTTAAAAAGGCGTCGCATCGGGGGTTATGAAATTTTCAATTTTATTATAGTGTATTTATTTGTGTTTTATGTTTACAAACGTTCTAGGGCCTTAACTTACAATAAGTTTTTAGGTAATGAACATGTAGAGTCGTCGTAAGAAACTTTATATCCAAATTACTTCACTTCAAAATAAATAATGTTGCAATTTACTGGACCAGGCAATTTCTGGCTATGCATTGAAAATAAAAAAAAACCGCAGTTCGTACCTCGCAGTTCTGTTAAAATCCTAACAAAACTTGACGTCATTCGGTACAAGATTCGACATTATCCATTAAACTTCTTAACGGATCAACCGCTCGTACATACAAATGTGTCGCTCTCATTGGCTAACGCCGCACGTACCATCATCTAGATCCGTCAGAACTTTCGTTTGCTGATCTGAATGTCGGACACGACCCCGCTCTATTGATTAGAAATTGCCACTTCGCCGGCTGATGTCATTGCGGAGCAATGCTATCATTTTGTTGCGTAGATTACTACATAGAAAACATATGCATGCGCGAACAAGACGAGCAAGAATTTCCTATCGCCTTGCTACTTTACGCAACTGTAGTACACGACCATTAGGGTGACCGTCCACCTGGCTGTGCTATCGACCAATAGGATCCCTTCATTATCTGTCAACTTGAGCTAAGTCGAGTGAAACTGAGGAATCGTAGCGATCCTATTGGTCGAAGCGGGCGGGCTCGCGTCACCTTCAAGCCTATAGACACTGAAGGGGTAGCAGTTACCACTAACTAAAATTAGATGCATAAAAGTCGTGATTGAAGCCATAAGATAAGGGAATCTAGGAGCACTTTATTATGAATACTCTTACTGTACCTATGACACCGCCAAACCTTGAGATTGTGATAGATATTTAGGTATCTTCCAGTGCTAGCTATGCAAAGGAATTTATAACAAGGCTCAGTCCTTACAAAGGCAATAAGTATTAAGATTGTATGTCAACTTATAAAAGCTTCAAGTTGGACGATATACACGACAAACCTCATTAGATAAGATTCATCGTCTACGTCATTGAGTCACAGTTGCGTATTCGAGGGCATCGCTCCGTGAGTTATCCAGATATATTGCACAATGTGTTGCATTCGGTATAATAACTATACGGTATATTTCACGAAGGAATTGATCTTCTCAGTCGAGGTCGCGTTCCGATCCGGTGGTAGATTTATCCTCGCCACCTCTTCTGGCAGCGGCCCAAGCCGAGGTCGTGTCCCTTGTGGCGCCCTTGAGCTAGCTGCCCCTCTGGCTGGAGCGCACTTGCGCTCGCCCTCTGTCCGGGTGAAGTTGTTATGGCCACTCTGGCCAACAACATATAGTCATTAAAAAAAAAATCACGAGGGAAGCCTGTGGAAAAATATGGAACTAAATTGTACACAGTATAAATTGTGATGCCATCACGCCAACTACAGCGCCGCGTCTAAGGGCCTTCCTGTCTGAAATAAACTGGAATACCGATTAGATGACGGTTTGACATAGAGGTTAGAGCTGCGCGGCTCACTGCACAGAAAGGTTGCAGCTTCGAGTCCTATCAGGATAAATTTCGAAAATTTCCTTTTTATAATTTGCGCAGTTCATTAACGGTACCCAAACTAGTTTTTTTAGTTTTGACCATACAGTTGGTATGTTAGTCTGGCGACATTTATTACTTTATTGAATAGTAGATAAAGATAGATGCAATCGGAATGTCTATAAAACTAGATTACTATAAAATAATAGAAGTTCAATGAAGTAAGAAAACTGCTCATGGTGGTTGTGGGTTCGATTCCCGCTGGGGCAAATTTCGTAAATAGCCTTTTCGTTATTTGCCCTAGTCTGGGTGTTACTGGAATCGCCCCCAGTCCATTGTACGGTACCCATAGTACAAGCGTTGCACAGTTTGGGACCATACAGTTGGTGTGTCAGTCTGGCGATATTTATTTATTATTGAGACTAACCTCTGTGATTGACTATGAACTTTGAGTTAAAATTATAATGGTTTAATTTACTTTAAAGGGCAACTTTTTACCGCCGATAAGATGCGTCAAGTCAAAATTAAACCAAATAGATTACCTCCCTCAATGGAAACTAGACCATTAGGTACATGTGAAACCTGTACCTATTGTATTAATGTTCATAATAATTTCTGTACAGTAACAGAGCTCACATTCAAACACTAAGTATTCAGGTTACAAACCAACGTATTAGCATATTCGTGTGTAATATGTGATAACAACTAATAATTTTGCAATTTATATTCAATGAATAACACACTTTATGATAACTAAGTATTGACATTGACCGTTAGTATTAAGCTATGTGATAACCTAATAAACTGAAATGTACCGTATTATGCCAAAGTAGTATATCTATCGACATACATAAATATAAAATGAATCTCTATTTCCTTGGTCATCGCATGACGCGTGAACGGATGGAACGATTTCGCTAATCCTTTTTTGTTGTGTTTATTATTGTCAGGAGAAGGTTCTCATGAAAGAAAATAAGAAATTTGAGCGGAACAATCCGAATTAAATCTTCAAAGTTAAGACAGGATAACGTCTGTCGGCTAAGCTAGCTTCAAATATAAATGAAGGCACACTAACTAAACCCTACCTACCTAGATAGATCTTGGCTATGATCTCTTTAGTAGGTAGTTTATATTATAACCGGCTATCAGACACATCGGCATGATAATGATATAAATTGCGTTGGATTAGGTTTTCTACTGTGGCCATGGATGTGTGCGAGACTTTGGTACGAGAGCGTTCCCGTGGCCCTATCGCAAAGCGGGAAAAGGTCCACCATGGGGATTGGCCGGTAAAAGCATAACCTGCACGCCTCCTCCGGGAAAGGGTCATCGGCGACTTCGTTGGGCACCATTGGCGTTTACAGGAGTAATAGATCACTGGGACAAAAAGCAGTGAAAGTGTAATAATTAGAATACACTTCCTGTACAGCCCCTCTAGCCAAGTAGCTTCGTCTACATTCGTTTCTACAAATCGCTACGCTTTATGTATGGAAATGACATAAGTCACGTGATCTACTTATCGACTTGTAATGTGATTTCGCGTTTTGTAGAAACGCTTGTAAACGAAACCACTCAGCTAGGGGGGCTGTTCTATCCTCGGATGAAATAAGACAGTAACCCAATTGAATGAAATTAAGAAAAACGCGTTGAAAGTTCGTTATTTAGCTTTAACATAATGTATTTAAATATTATGGTTCTTACCTAACACAACGTAACAGATATTAATATACAAATTTCTGTGGAATATTAGGTACATGCAACACTACGTCATAGGTCATGAGTAGTTCAAAAGATATGTTTCAACAAGTTTTTAAGGTCGGCAGTGTTTTTAAATTTCGGCACTCAACGTCCTGTTGTTAGTTAAATAGTTAAGTGTTTTTGTTTGTTTTAAAACGACTGTTTGTGCCATAATAAAGAGAGAAGAAACGCAGTTAGTAACCCCGAGTTACGACGTTTTTTCATCAGAGAGAAGTGTTACTCCTTTTTTCTTGAGTTAGGAGAACCGTTCATGGGTCTCCTTCCGTCCCGGGGAGGTATGTGGGAGTCCCCGCAGAGCCGTATACCCACTAAAGTGTTACCTTCTCCTATAGTGGTCTAGTCATATTAACACAACAAAAAACATAATGGAATACAAATATTTTTGATATTAATATATATTTATAATAACAGATATTTATAGACACATCCAGACAAACCCGGCGTCTAGTTTTTAAAATAGTAGGTACTTATATTAGGACTAGGTATACCTGCAGGGGTACACCTATTAACAACCTCATGACATCCCGCTTTAAAAACTCAGAGTCAGATAATATGTTCGAGACCTTATAGGTATTCTACTATTAATATAAGTATGTTCATAGCCTTAACATGTCATACCACCATACAACATTGTCAGAAATACTTAGGTATCTCAATTATTATAACAACTATGTCTCAGCAATACCAAATCACTATTATTTTAATCAATCAATAAGCTTTTAAGGAGTCGATTACTTGGAACATTTACTAAAATAAGTCGGCACTTATGGCGAGTGATAAAATCTCATTGAGCTTACCATTTTTGGACGGGCGTTCAAAGGAATTGGTGCATTTACAAATATAGCGACGCCGTAACTGAACTAATAAATTAACTGTGGTGAAATTGTACTGGTTGGGACGCAATCTAAACTTAAAAGGTGAAGAAAATTAAATAATATGGTAACCAACTACCCACTAACTGGCGGATGTTTTACTGACCAGACTTCTTGGGGAACCCGAAAAATCAAGTTTCACCACTATTGTTCAAACTGCCTGCACATTTTAACTTAATTATGAACCTAGTAATTCATAGTATTTATAAATTGCATGGAACATAATAATATTCCTCATGGTTATTGAATGACTAAAATTCCACAATATTCAAATTCAAAGAAACATTCGTTTGGGTGATTGAAACAAAAATAACAACTTCACGTTTTCACTTCCCGACAAAAAGGCCTCAAAATTGATATATTTTTTTTTATACAATTTATAAAAAAAAAAAAATATGAAAAAAAAATTACTATACAAATACAATCCACAAAATGAATAATTTGTAGATATTTTGACATTTCGAAATCACCCAGTGACTTTCTTTACCATAGAGTAAGTACGCATTACTTAGATTAGAACTATTTTAATATTCAAAACAGGGATAACATAATCACGTGACAACTTTCTACACACGAAACCGAGAATCCACAAGTAAAATTCTATTCAAATTATTTCGGCGGCGACACTTCACTGGGCGATCTACATAAAACAGGTTAACTCAATGGCGACCTTAAACGCAATCGGCTTCCTATACTTTCAAATTTTCTGTTACCGCAAGTGCCTTGCGTAAATACAAGTCAATCATATCAAGACGTGAAAAGGTGTTATAGGCCTACTTTGCATATTGTGCGTACACATGAATTTAATGTTTGTCATGTCTAATCCTACGCTTAACTCTGAACTCATAACGCTTATAATTAATCGGATTGGAATTTTCAAATTGCGCAATTTCTGTTTCATGCAGTTTCAATATGCCATTTTTATTCTTTTTAAAGTAGAATTAAAAATATTTTGATGATAAACTTCTTGTAAAGTAATTACAAAGATTGCGTAATTTTCTTTTCTGAGTTTGAGGTAGTGGACAACTGTGCTGTTGGAGTTATCAGGTCGCCCGATAGCCTCCGATTGATAGCCGGTACCGACAGCTTAACTTGGCCTATGAAGCTCGATTGAAGCGTTCAGTTGGAGTTGCTACATTAAGCCGAGCTAACATTTTATATTCATCCATGCAGATTATCCGTTAGTGTAAACGATTCTTTGAAGGCAGTTTCATGTATTGCGCAATGTCCGGTCTATGGCTGTGTTATTGTCCGTGACTGTAAAATATACCTTATAGCAACTTTTTCAGGCTTATAAGAGTCCGTACAACTGTAATTTGAGATTTTGTTTTAATCCATTGACCATAGCGCCTAGTACATGACGACGTACATGCTTGCAGTACCAATGGCATTACTCACACGTTTCCGACCTCAAGAGTGTGATAGAAATGAGGGGTCGGAAGAGGCGGGTTAGGCTTTCGGCTCTCTCTCATCATACGAACCGCAGCTATAGGCAATAACAACTTTTTTACGCCCATCTGTGAGAGGGTGGTACTACCCCGTATATAAGCTGTAGTCAATCGGCTACAGTTTGACTCTACCATTGTTTTATGTCAGTAAGTGTAGGGGAGGCCAGGAGGGGGGACACTTAACGTTTTTTTTTTCATTGGGACTGGTCCCTTCACACACTCCCACCACTGTTACTTCTGTAAACCAGGATCGACAATGGTGACCAACAATGACGTCGAAGTTTGACACTCGACGAGTTCCGGGGAAAAGTTAAATTGTCTTTGGATCCGCACGAATTTAATCGCGGGAGACAAAAATAGCTGGTATGGACTGATTTCCATAGAAGCAAGACCGTTATAGCTGACTGAAGACCAGTTGTAAGGCACCACGGACCGTAATTAGACTAATTGGACTCAACGGATATAAACATATTACTAAATAACTGTAGCATCCTACTAATATTATAAATGCGAAAGTTTGTGAGTGTAGATGTATGTTTGTTACTCTTTCACGCAAAAACTACTGAACGGATTTGGATGAAATTTGGAACACAGATAGTTTATAACCTGGATTAACACATATAATACTTTACTTAAGTCTACGCGGACGAAGTCGCGGGCAAAAACTAGTTATTAATAATTATGTGAATAAGTTAATTAATGGTGAATTAAGAAATCAGTGGTAGGCAATTAATAATCGCAAAACAGTTGTTACAGACCGACTGACACGTTATCAGTCTTGTTAAACAGATCGCGGATACGGCTACGAAAGCCTAAGACCTTGGACTATTCTTTCCTATTCGTACTTAAATTAGATACTTATCTTGATGTAGGAAGTATGTCATATTTTATCATGGCGTTGTTCGGTTAATCGCAGTGTTAAGCGTTGTCGAATAAATTAATATTCCGGAGACTTTGTATAAGTTTTGACAGGATTAAATATTATATAGATCGAGGGGTTGATTATTTTCATCACAGCAGCGCCTCTAGCGGAAACGGGCAGCTTTACTGGTTACTTACCTTAACGGTTAGTATTTTAATATGACACATCATACGTACGCATAATTGGGTTAAATAGTTGGATAAAGGTTCTATTACAATACATAAATAATATGAAGAAAAATGTTCTATGAAATTATTAAGTTCGTAGCCTGTAGATGCTTGCAATACCAGAGGCATTGCTACGTTTCCGATCTGAAGGGGAGTGGGACATAAAGGGAGGGAAAGGGATATGGGGGTTGGACTGTCGGCTCTCTCAAGCATCGTACGAATCGCAGATATAATAATAACTAGCTGTGCCCCGCGACTCCGTCCGCGTTCTGTTGAAATTTTTTCTGAATTTTCTTTGCTATAAACCTCACGGAGCCCGAGACCTTTCCAACGAATGCAAAACCGTGGAAATCGGTTCGTGCGTTCGATTTATAGCGTCAGGAAGGAAAACCTGACTTATTTTTATATAGTAGATAAAAAAATACAGGTTGAAACAGAAAGGGTAAGTATACTTTTTTTTCAAAACTTATCATTGTAATTCTAAAACTATCAGCTTTGGAGGAAACTTGAAAAACAAAAGGTGTTAAAGGGATACAGCTGTTGACAGATTTCATAAGTTTACAAAACCTTCAGTACTTCAACTGTCCCACAAAGCCGATAGTGTTAGATTTACAAATACCCTTTCTGTTTCACCTAGTATATTGTATTATATTTCCAGTAAAAAAGTTTCCATACAAAATTCTTGCAAGTTCGTTATAAGTTCATAATTATAAACTAAGTAGGTAATGGAAAATAAACGATCCATATTATAATTATTCATGGCATAATGCACCTGACATGAAGAAATAGCTAATACTGAATGGTAACAATGAACACGTAAAATTGTGAATAGACGCTAAAACATAACTTTATTTTATAACTAGCTGTGCCCGCGACTTCGTCCACGTGGAATTTCATTGACAAAGTTTCATACAAACTTTCATCCCCTATTTTATCCCCTTGGGGGTAGAATTAATCAAAATCCTTTCTAAGCGGATGCCTACGTCATAACATCTACCTGCATGTCAAATTTCAGCCCGATCCGTCCAGTGGTTTGGGCTGTGCGTTGATAGATCACTATGTCAGTCACCTTTGAGTTTTATATATATAGATATCACATCCTCCTGTGTATCTACCGACCGACTCTTTATTACATACACATAATTAGCGTATTATGTGACTTCAATATTTACTTTTTATTCCAATTAACGGAATCGCTGAGCGAATAAACGAAATCAAGATGGCCGCTATAGTGAGCGAAACTGCAATTAGAATAAATTTTATGGTTGTGAATATTCTATTTTGCATTATATTCGTTATCTTAATTAAAATGGTAAGACGACCGTCCACTTGAGCTGGGTACAGCTAAGCAGATTACGTGATGTAATTGGTGCAAGGTAGATGGACAGTCAGCCCAGGGTGGTGCGCTACTACTAGCTACAACTCGCGGTGTAGCGGACATTCTTTATTCATCATTCAGTAGCTCTACCTACGTGCACAAGGAGTCATTCGTCCGATTATTTGTATGAGGTAGAGCAAAGGGTGGAGCCCAATTAATAATGTTAATGTTATTGTGTTGTTAATGTTTTCCAACATCTCCTATTATTTCTTTCGATTAAATTCGTGTGGGTTCCAAGACAATTTAACTTTTCTCCGGGACTCGTAGAGGGTCAAACCTCGACGCCATTATTGGTCACCATTGTCGATCCTGGCTTATAGGAGTTACAGTGGTGGGAGTGTGTGGCGGGACTAATCCCATTTAAAAAAAAGAGCCCAATAGTGTTATTTTTTTTTAAGCCGCCCGAAACCGATAGCCAGCATCAGCAGTTTAATGTTTCTTTAGAAGCAGGAACGGATGCACTCAGTTATAAAATCCACTAGCAGTTACCTATAGTTAACAGTTATAAAATCCCCAGATTGATGTTAGCCAACGGCGCTTATGATATTGACAATAAGAATACATTTTGAGAATACTATTCATAATTTAATTTTTATTTAAAGGTAGTGGAGCCAAGCTGTAGCCGATAGTCTACAGCTCATATACATACTGGCTCTACTAAGGTAGTACCACCTTCTCACAGAAGATATCCGTGTAAATAAGCTATTATACATTCGTTTCGTACGGTGAATGATAGAGCTTAAAACCCAACAAACCTCCGGCTCCCTCTTCCATCAGTTTCCTTTGTCCCACTCTGCTTCAGGTTGGCAACGTGAGTGCAATGCTTTTGGTATCGCAAGCGTCTTAAGGCTACGGGAACTGCTCAACATCAGAGGTATATGCTGGGTCGTATGCTGATTTTCCGACTTTGTCACATTAAAAAAAGTACTAGCCGATAATCGTACGTACCAGTGCGATCGATCTTTCAACTTGCCAATCATTTCACATTTAAGTACTTACTTAACAACTTTTATTAGCAGGTAAAGTAAAACTTACCTGCACACATAATCGAACAGAATTCTGTAATATTCAGCAGTTACAAAATAATGGTACAAGCGTACTTAATAACGAGTTTAGTGAAAGCCCCATTCCACGCACCTACAATGAAACGCATATTTAGTACGCACGTTTTCGAAACAAGCGCGTTACATTTCCGTTGCCGACTTGTCAAGGAGACTTGCACATTCCAACAAGCCACAGAATAAGAATACAAGAATTAAGTAATAAATTAATTATAATTTATTCGGAAAAGATTAAGTGCGGTCGAGTCAAAGGCCTTTTAGTGTTTCGTTTTCAATACATATTTGTTGCTGACAACTTTGAGAAATGAGTAGATATCTCAAGGTGGCATGAACTATTCATATTTATCAATAAGCTGTACTTAGTATTAAGCGTTTTAGTTTTATTATCTATATAAGCAACTGGCGATAAAAAAAGAAATATAACAAAATGTTAAAAGACAAGTCCGCTGAGTTTCTTGCCGGATCTTCTCAGACGAGGTCGCGTTACGATCCGGTTGTAGAAATAAGAAAAAAATAATAATATTTACCATTTGTAAGTGCCCCCGTAGGCCTAAATAAAATAAACGCTTTGAATTTGAATTTATGCGTACATTAAGTTTATTTTGTGAAATTATTTTATTTATCAAAGTCGTGAATGAAAAAAAAATAATGGAATAATAATGGAACATTTTATTTTAGTTTATTTTAGTTACAAGCACAAAAAATACTGCAACCCTAACACTGTAGCCGTCACGACTTCTGTCCTTTTAAAATAGATTTAGAGAAACGATAAATGTAACAATAGCTTTTAGAAATAAATTATCAAAATCTTTTCTTTCGAATTCCCCGGACACAACCTTACCAACCTTTTAAATTTATATAACACCAATCACTCACAAATGATATCCAATAATGACGTGAGCATTTTATTCACGCAGACATGTACATGACAGAGTTTTAATTTACATGAATGAAAATAATAAAATAAATTAAAATTATTACAATTTAAGAAATGAAAGTTATTGTACTGATGTAAGTACCTTCTGCTGAGAGTGACAATGGTTACGAGTAGAAATCTAAAGAATTCTGACAAAGACAGCATTACAGGCATGTAATCATTTTTAAGAACTGATCTAACCTGTTCACTGAACTTGAGTCTAGTTGGGTGTTGGGAGACGCCTTCACTCCATCTAAATATTAGTTATAGTAACGTTAGAGTAGGCTAAAAGCCGAACCCAAATAAATTCAGGGGAAAAAAAAGAAAATGAGCAAAAAGTTGAAGTATGACGGACGGACGGATTAAATGATCTTATAAGAGCTCCTTGCTTTGGGAAAACGAAGACACGTGCAGAGCGAGTGCGAAATGTTTAATAGTGCATTTATAGTTATATCCTACTAATATTATAAATGCGAAAGTTTGTGAGTGTGGATGTATGTATGTATGTATGTATGTTTGTTACTCCTTCACGCAAAAACTACTGAACGGATTTGGATGAAATTTGGGACACAGATAGATTATAACCGGGATTAACATATAGGATACTTTTTAACCCAAAAATCCAATACTACGCGGATGAAGTCGCGGGGCACAGCTAGTTCATACTATAATTATTTAGTAATGATTAAGAAAGGCGCCCAAAGTTCAACTTGATATCAGCTTAGTACAAACACTATTTATTCCGCTCTGATGCACTGACGAATCTCAACGTAAATCAGTTTTATACTTACCTGTTTTATTTATAAAAGAATCTGATCTGAAGATACTTGCAGAAGGCAATCGACGACCGCTTGGCGCAGTGGTTCGAGCGTAGGCCGCTCAGCTCACTGCACATGGTGGTTGCAAATTTCGGAAATGGCCTTTACGTAATTTGCCCAGGTCGGGGTGTCACTGGGATCGCCCCCAGTCCATTGTACGGTACCCATAGTACAAGCGTTGCTTAGTTTGGGAACATACAGTTGATGTGTTCGTCTGGCGATATTAATTTATTATTTATTTAATTGCGAACCAACGCTATTTCTTCTTGTATTGTGTCTTGAATTCAATTGCTGAATGATTTATTATTTAGTAGTCTCGTAAGGCAAAAACATTAATTGTCATCGTCTCCATATTCGCAAGTGAAACTGAGGTCATCATCTGGGATCGCCCCCAGTCCATTGTACGGTACCCATAGTACAAGAGTTGCTTAGTTTTGGACCATACAGTTGGTGTGTTCATCTGGCGATATTTATCAATATTATTGATTGATTTTGTTTATTAAAAATTATCGCCTTTGTACTCACAAATTATAGATACAGCGAATGGTGCATCAGATATCAAAACACTCATAACTCCGGTCCGCTATCAGTAATCTGGCCCAAATACTCACAAAACAGCACAATACGTTACCACAACACTAGGTCAAAACCCCATAGTAAGTACACCCCATCAAAACGCGTTTGTGAATTTGAATACAATAATGCATGGTGTATAGAACAACGAAACCGTTTGTTTTGGTAACAGATAATATCAGTTACATTTTTATTTACACACAATACGGATAATGTGCAAATAAAGAGAGTAATGCGTTTTGACACACCGTGGGAAACGGCTGTGTGAACTATGGCGAGTTATTCACGAACCAAGCTAATGTCAGGAGCACGACTTATATGTTGCAATGGCAGTTTTTTTTCTGCTAATTCCGAACGTTTTGACACTGCGGGTAAGATTAATAGCTTAGATAATGAGAGATTAATGAATATTCACTCTTGTTCTATCAACTTACTTAGTACTTATATTAAACGGTATGTTTTAAGGTGGTCATATTTTGGTTGCTGTTTCTGAGAATGAACACATTTTTTATTAATTGAAAAGAGTAACCATTGAGTTTCTTGCCGGATCTTCTCAGTGGAAGCAGCATTCCGAACCGGTGGTAGATTCTGACTATTCATAAATGCTTTGTTGGCTTACGTGAATAAAAACAAATTTGAGTCGAGTTTGAGTTTGAGTTGAGTTGAGGTAGAACCAAGCTGTCGCCGATTGACTTCAGGTTATATGCGAGCGGGCTCAACCGGAGTAGTACCACACTCTCACAGAAGATCGGCGTTGAGTAGCTACATATTACAGATACCAAGACAATTTCGATGTTGACTGTACCTAATTAATGGTATAGGTACACTTTCTTTGCAAGTTGGGCCCTAATTTCTACGTCTTGAATAAGTATGTTGAAAAGTACTGGGTGAAGAAAACTACTAGATAGAAGAAGGGTATATCGGTATATCTGATCGTCTTTATGCGTTAATAGCCTCGTCGTTAGATGGGCCGCTCTCGTAACTGTGACGTTCCAGGTTCGATCCCCATCCTGGCTATAAACTATTGACGTGAGCTCACTCCTAACACAAGCATTAGCTTAGTTAGAGGGGCTAACGGGAATGTGATAAACCAACATTGCTAGTCTCTCCACGCACTCTCACTACTGTTAGGTACTTCCGTAAGCCAGGATCGACCACGGTGAGCCAATGATGACGCGAGGATTGACCCTCGACGAGTCCCGGGGTAAAGTTAAAGTGTTTTGAAACTCGCACGAATTTAATCAAATGAAAGAAAAGTTTTTCTAGGTTTTTTTTAGTAAAACCATCGGACGGAGCGCATGACGCATCGCAGCACGCATGTTTCCGCATAAATAATATTCGCTGCCTCTCCAATACAAGATACAGGGAGTTTCCCTACTGCTATGATATGATAACAGGTGGCTTATCATATCGTATCATAATTTCAATTTTTTGTCTGACTGGATATCTCCGGCTAATCTCCGAAACCGCTGGACTGATTTTGACAGGACTTTCACTGGCAAATAGCAGATTATATTTTATCGAAGTGCCACGTGGGCGAAGTTGCGGGCCACAGCCAGTCATGAATAAAATAGTAAACTTCATATAAATTTATCTGAAAACACTCAATTCACAAGTGTATTAAATTTTCTAGCGCTACTTCAAACTCGGTACGTTTCTACAGTGGTAGAGTCAAGCTGTAAGCCTATAGACTACACAGTTCATACACCTACTGGACTGGATCGTTTGCTGAATTTATTACATTAAAAAAAAACAATATTGAACACACACATTTTAACAAAATCATTATAACTTCTGAGATGAAAATGGCAGGTCTATTGCCACAACAATGCAGGTCATATCAAACAAAGGCGACAGTTTTTACGCATAGTAAAAAAAAGATAAGAAGAAATCTCGATAAGAAATGATTTCCCTAAAATTAGTCGCATCGCCGATTCTCAAAACGATATTCATTTCTCCATTGGAATTCTAATAACATAGTTTACTCAATCTCGATCTTGACATGTATGAAATTACTAACCACAACCATTTATCCGCCTTATTGCAATATAATAATACGGTGTACGTAACGGTATCAAAGTAATCTAATTAAACGGCTATCGTGCAAACATTACATCACAATTAGATCTGTCTTACATAATCGAGTATCGTAAATATTTTTTGTAGGCTTTGCTCGACTTTGCATAACGGAACAGGATCTAACATTGATTGGTGGCCGGCGCATTTATATCATTAGAAGGAGCGAGTCGAGACATCGCTTTATAAATAAAGTATCGCCTACAATTCTGACTATCAGGCAATTAGAGAAAATTGTGCGAATTGCCTAAATTCTTTGAAATACATAAGTAGTAGTTACCTACCATTTGTAAGGATATGGTAAGGTTATTTTTTAATGGCATGGTAGATATAGCATGTTATCCGTAGCTATAAATAAAGAAAAATACTAATACATTTCAAGAATTCAAATATCTACTCCCAAAAACCTCGTTACAAACAGCCTATCGATTCAACGAGGAAATGCAGTCAGCATTCTTGGTACCATTCCACGCGGGCAAGGGTTATTTTAATATGTTATTGTGTTTATTTAAAATATAAATAATAGTACTTATAATAACAAATAAATAAATCATTAAACAACTTTCTAAATATTGCATTTAAAGATTGATTGATTTTTTGCTTCTCCTGTAAAATCTGTGATTTGGCGTATAGGTACTTACTTAATTTTGTAAATATATGCCCCCATAGCGGGTGAATATTACCTACACACCGAACTATCTCGTTCTGTTATCATTTTTTTGACATTCCAAAAAAGAAGACAAACCATGGTTTAACTATACTACCGCTCAACCAAGTATATTAATAAGGGGACTATGGTTTACACATTTCAGTTCAATGTTTTAATGTAGGTACCTACATAAATGTTTTAGTATATTAACGCAATTTAAAAAGCAATATACTTAAAGCAAATAAATAATTGAATAACTTTGTAATTTTTTTCGTTCAAAATTATAATCATACTAGCTGTGCCCCGCGACTTCATTCGCGTAGTATTGGATTATTGGGTTAAAAAGTATCCTATATGTTAATCCCGGTTATAATCTATCTGTGTTCCAAATTTCATCCAAATCCGTTCAGTAGTTTTTGCGTGAAGGAGTAACAAACATACATACATACATACATACATACATACATACATACATACATACATCCACACTCACAAACTTTCGCATTTATAATATTAGTAGGATTATTAAAGTCCATAGTTGTCCACCCAAAAGCCCCAGAACACCATGCATAATTTGTATACAAGGAAGGGAATATATACCAAGTCGAATTAATGCAATGTCATTGCAACACTTCTATTACAAAATATCCTACAAAAAGTTGTACACTGTATAATAAAATTCAATATACACATACAAAAAATAATACCTATGTTCCGATCAGAATCACAGGTGCGCCGCTTTGTTAAACCTCTCATACACGTGTAACGACATACCAAAGAATAAACAGCTGTTGATAATTCAATAGCTTGAAACTAAACATGCATGAATAACTTTTAATATTTATGTATGTAACAAAGTTGGTAAGCATACCATCCGTTCGATGTTAAGCAGTTAAGTAGCCTATAGGTATAAGTACGCTTGCAGTAGGTACCAAAGGTATTGCTCGCACGCTGTCGATCTGAAGGGAAGTGGGACGGAGGGAGTGGAAGGCAGGGGTTGCGATTCCGGCTCTTTCACTCATCGTTCTAAACGCAGGTATAATAGATACTTTACTCCGATCTTCTGTGAGAGGTCTGTACTGTCCCGGACGTATACGAACATATGCATCAGCCATCGTTTTTAATGTTTTTTTATCTACTGGTTATATGTGGTGAAATTATATTGGTACTAGCTGTGCCCGCGACTTCGTCCGCGTGGAATTTAATTGACAAAGTTTAATACAAACTTTCATCCCCTATTTTATCCCCTTGGGGGTAGAATTAATCAAAATCCTTTCTTAGCGGATGCCTACGTCATAACATCTACCTGCATGCCAAATTTCAGCCCGATCCGTCCAGTGGTTTGGGCTGTGCGTTGATAGATCACTATGTCAGTCAGTCAGTCAGGCAGTCAGACACCTTTGAGTTATATATATGTAGGGATCAAGGCACTACCGTCCAGAACAAATAAACTATTCTTTTATTTTTATTCTTTTCTACAGACAAACTTCTTTCACTTAGAATCTTTTTTTTTTGACAACCTCGTTTTTTGACATAATGACAGTGACATAACTAAAAGAAATCTGAATAACAAAAGTATTAAATCAATCATTCGACATATATATAGATGTTTTCGGACGATGATTTGATAAGAGTCAAATACTTATATTAACAATGAATCCATAATCTCAGGCTGTACCCGCGGATTAGCAGTGCGGAGTGATAGATGGCAGCACTTGCCCAAGTGATTAAGTTATGAGTAATCGTCAGTTTGTCGGCGGCATAGCACACCATTTGTTATATTTGAACACAGATCAAGATTATTTATGTGGTTCTAGACTAGTTTTAGAATATCATAATTCGTTATTATCAGTTAAATATTAGTTGACAGGATAATTATTTGTAATTGAGTAGGGAACGTGATCAATTCGGGTGAGGAAAACAGAAAACCAATGAACAATTGCATAAAACAAATCCTGTTCCTATCGTTTTTGTAGAGGTTTACGATACGTCATGCTGACTGACGCCTCCTTTGTTAATAAACTCTATGGTTGACAGATGTACCACAAACTAATCTGGCTCGTTGACAGCGTCGCAATACTCGCAATACAGAGTTTAAAAAAATAATAATAAAAACATGGAATATGAATGCGCGTGCGTGTTCATTGCGGAATAGTTTCACGCCCTTCAACAATGAAGGGTGCAGTGGCGGTTTTACAAATTTCCAAGGTATAGGCTGTAATGTTTTTGCCGCCCTTGCCTCTACAATTGTCATTTCCTAGATTATTTTTACAATCCAAAAAAATCGTTGAAATTGCACATAAAATAGTCATCGGAAAAATTTGTTGCAGAGTTCTATCTGTAAAACATTAGAAAGCCGTCATGCAAAAATCTTTTTGATTTCTAAGAGGTAGCAAAAAAAAAATCTTTCCCCAAAGTTGCGGCCCCAAAAATCTGCCGCCTTAGGCTCAAGTCTACTCAGCCTGCTGGTAAATCCGCCACTCGAAGGGCGATCTTCCTCTATCCGTCAAAGGACCACAATTAATTAAGTTTTATTATAAAATTTAAGTATGCACTAACATCCGGCCGACCTCCGTACAACCTTGTGCCGTGGACACTTTCTACCAGCCGCCGCGGCAGGCTTGCAAAATAAGCATAACACTGAAATAATTAGAAAAACTGTGACGAATATTTCCTATTTTTGTAGTTTTATTTAAAATATTTTGATTTGAAAAGCAGCAAGTCGTTTCGAGAAAGCAGTTTGAAAGAAGAGGATTTGGACTTGACTAGGTGGAGGCGCTGCTGTGCCTAAGAACGAAAAGGTTTATATATTACACATACCTAGAATATATAACGAATGTACTGAGTATACAACTACAAATGTAGAGTTTAATATTCTTACAATAAAGAAAAAATACATTTTGTGCAAACTTACGTACAGGTGCATAACTAATGTATAGAGTACATAAGAGTTTGGTTTGTACATAGATACGACTCCAATATCCAAGTAAATAACCACCACCTAATTAACGTATTTTTAAACAGGTGTGTTAATTGTAAAACTCTCTGTAAACTCATAAATCGAACGTAACAAAAGCGTAGGAAGCGTAACGAAATCTTTCGTACTGACAAATATTTTCTCACGTGTAAAATTTCGTATCAAGAGCTGTTTATCAAAAGGCGGGCCGGGCCCGTGTGTACCTATATTACATCACCCTGTGCTGACGCATTCTTACTATGTCAATGTAGAATAATAATGCCTTTTTTCTTATTTTCATTATACAATAACCACTTTCCTTTTAATGTTATCTAATGATTTTCAATCAAAGATACAGTGATGTCTTACTTTCTATATGTATAACGGGCGACTTGCAAATCGTTGGGCATATTTTAAACTGTGATTTACATTATTTTAGGAACATCAACGAATTATAAATAAATAGCGCCAGACTGACACACCAACTGTATGGTCCGAAACTAAGCAACGCTTGTACTATGGCCACCGTACAATGGACTGGGGGCGATCCCAGTGACACCGAGACCAAGGCAAATTAGGAAAATGCCATTTCAGAAATTTTCCCCGGCGGGAATCGCACCCGCAACCACCTTGTGCAGTTAGCCGAGCGGCCTACGCATGAACCACTGCGCCAATAAATTTAGAATAATACTAATAATACCGCTGCACTAACACACCAAATGTATAGACCTAAATTAAGCAACGCTGGTATTATGTGTAGGTACCGTATAATGGACCGGGGCGACCCCAGTGAAAATTACGAAAGGGTGATTTCCGAAATTAACCTGAACCTACTCGGTGTAGTAAGCCGAGCGGCCTACGCTCAAACCACTACAGCAAGCTATCGTCAATCGAACAGTAATGACAAATATTAATATTTCGGTCTGAGTATCATTGATTTCACCCCCCTGTCCATAATAGGTGCAAGCGTTCTTTGGGACCATAGGTATAGTTTGTGTCTTAGACTGGAGTCATTTAGTATTATTCGATATCAGCTCTGTGTTAATTGGATGTTGAACCCAATACATTTGAGAAAAGGGATGGCAGAACACAATCTGGAACTTAGATAAATTAATATAATACTGCCTTTTGATGCACAGTGTTTGCTGCCTCCAATAGCACGGCTGAGCAAAATTTTAGCAATACAATCTGTATATTAGATATACCACATAAACACGAAGTTTCGTGCATTATCTTACGGTTCATTGACCCAGCGCACACCTGAAACTACATTGACATTGTCATCGGATTCGTGACCAGCGCTTAGTAGGCACAGCCAACCAAACAAAGAGATATTTTTCTTAGCAATAAAGCATATTATTGCTATGACACTGTGGAAGTTATTAAAGCATTTCAATCAGAAATCTAAGGATGGCAAATTCTTGAAATCATACCTTCACACGTCTTGATCTGGGGGGGATAACTTGCATAGGGGAAGAAACAGGGGCTCAAGTCTGTTAACCGCTCCAATCTAGCTAAACTCTCGCTCGACTCTCGCTCGATTTCTAGTAGAAATCGATCGGCTAAGGTGGCCGAATGGTTGGTAGACAACAAAAAGTTATCAAGACTGACGTGTTGCGCCTCAAGCGCAAGACGAGCGCGATTTAAGCGCTTTGTGCCCCATAGAACACACGCGACAGCCCGCGAAGTTCAAATTAATTGAGGTTTTTTAGTTTTTTTTCAAAATCTGACAATAATAAAAGGCACATTTTGTAATTCGCGAGAAAGACCGTGTGCAGTGCATTTATTAATATATCCAACTTACGCTAAAACATTTCAAGAACGACAGCTATCCAGATAATCTGGCAATTTTTGTATATTTAGTGATTTACTAGTATCATATCCACCGTGATAATATTTAGAGTAAAATAAACGCACTGCATACTGTGTTCGTCGCAAATCACAAAATGTTGTCTTAAATGTTTTCAGATTTTGGATAAACTATAAAAATACTCGATAATTTTGAATTTCGCGGGCTAGACAGGCGCCTTCACCTAAATACTGAAAAATACACAAATGTTTGATCCGCCACCGTTATCTGTGTTGTTTTGTTTGGCACGTCAAAATTGAGCGATTATCAAATTCGGCTTGCATTTGAATACACTGCAGATAAGATAATCAACTGTACTTTTATGGGGAATCGGCTTGAACGATTTGGTTAAATCGTTCTAGGGAATCAGGCAATATTTTAAATCGGGTATCGGTCGTGTGAAGGGTTTAGTTGGTTCCATTCACAGCATCTTGTGCTTGCAATGAGACGTAAAGCAGCTGTGCTCGTCCTTAATGGTCTCACACATTAGAAATGGTTCGAAGTCAGCAGAGGCAAGGTTATTGATTTAGAATTAATAAGATAACTGATTCAGTATGTCACTCGAGTCTGTGTTTTATTTAGCTAGCCCCTAAGTACTCATTAGCATATTTTACTTTCAGATATTTTGTTTTTATGTACCTACATTAATTTCCGGGGGCTGACATACTAATCCGGTTGGAATAAATTTCCAGATAATAAGATAAGGACAGAAGTTTATACGAGATTTAACTGGCTAGGAGTGTAATAATATATCACACGAGCGCCGCCACACTACGCCGATTCGACCGAACGGAATTTAGTTACACTTTATTTATGGAGTTACGAAGCTTTGAAAATGAAAATATGATTGGATATTTCTATAGGGCATCCAAAATATACATTTTACAAGGGTCGGTGCTTAACGCGTTTGCATGAACTGAAATACCTGAACAACATAATTGAATACAACCGAATTCCATTGCAATGGAATGAAATGTTTTTAACGTACCTACTTTGCCTACTTTTAAGACTCGACCTCGGTGCCAAGGGTGTTAGGGCAAAGCCCTTAAGAAGTCAGCTTTTCGCAAAAAAATATAAAATTTCTGAGTAGAAATCGAATTTATCCTATAAATAATAATAATATGTAACAAAAACCTCTGTAGTTGATTGTAAAGAATAAAAAGGTTGATTATGCAAGTTAGAATAATGCACAAGAACTAAAAGAATTTTAAGAAAATTATGATACTGGAGGCGGAATATCTTTTATAATTATCTCATGTCTTTCGAAAATTGGTTAGATTTTCTAAGACATTCGATTTTCTAAGGTTGCCTCATGATGTTTTCCTTCACCGTAAGCAAGTGATACCTTATCATAATTTAAATTATTATAATACGAACAAAGATTTTAAAGTTCTTAAGTACCCGCATGACGCGTGCTTAACCAATCGGCTATTACTCTTTATTTTCTATCATTTATTTATAAGTACCTGAACAACTTTACAGATATAAATCTAAGATGTTCATTTATTTACGTAAAATATATAACACCATATAAAATTAAAGAAATAATTGAAACTATTTATTTCACCACGCCATATCGAGCTGATTAGTAACTCCAAGCCACCGCAATTTGGCGAATTCAGTCGCCATTACAGCGCAGAAGAAATTTATCACTACCGCTATAGTTATTTAAATCACATACAATTACGTTCCTGGCCACACAGCATTGGGAAATGATTACACGTTGAATATATTGCGATTTCGTTAAAGTTAACCCACTTTTTAACAGACTACGAAAGGGTGATAATTTGTTTTACATCTTAGACGACTTTGTATTTAGGTAATGCACGTATTTTTATAAGACAGTGCTGCCACACACTCTCGCCATTGTTAGGTGTCCATAAATATACGTAACGTATCTAATAGAAAATTATTGATCGACACGTAACAATATTTTATACTAGCTGTGCCCCGCGACTTCATCCGCGTAGTATTGGATTATTGGGTTATAAAGTATCCTATATGTTAAACCCGGTTATAATCTATCTGTGTTCCAAATTTCATCCAAATCCGTTCAGTAGTTTTTGCGTGAAGGAGTAACAAACATACATACATACATCCACACTCACAAACTTTCGCATTTATAATATTAGTAGGATGTCACATCAAATCACTACCAATCGAAGTGGGAACGAGTCTTGGAAGAAGAATTCGACAAGATAGTACTTAAACAGCAATGTTTGACGACCGCTTGGCGCAGTGGTTCGAGCGTAGGCCGCTCGGCACACTGCACATGGTGGTTACTGGTTCGCTTCCCGCTGGGTTAAATTTCGGAAATGGCATTTTCGTAATTTGCCCTAGTCCGGGTGGCACTGGGATCACCCCCAGTCCATTATACATAGTACAAGCGTTGCTTAGTTTGGGACCATACAGTTTGTGTCAGACTGGTGATATATAAAAAAAAAATCGAGTCAGTTTTAGAACCTCGTGCGCTACGAGTATTTTAATTGTCCAAATATCGCTCCAAACTTAAATAGATAACTTTCTTATTTTTACCTACTTAACTATACGTGAAGTAAACATCAGCTAAATCCGACCGCTTGCCAATTCCACGCTTATTTATTATGTGAACCTTATTACACACTGGATTAAGTGTTTGGCAAGCCAATTATAAAACCTTAATGTTTCAACATTACCCGTTCTAGTCTGATAGCTTTCCCATTGACAAGTATAATGGGAAAATCGACAACTATGACATCAGCAAAAGAATGATTCGATTTATTTGTATCCTCTCTTACAAACAGCTTTAAATTGATGAAATTGGAACGAATTTAAACCCTCTCGTAATGATATCTAGGTGTAAACTATTTCATTTTATTTCGCTACTGCAATGTGAGGACGCATATTTGAAATATGCGTCCTCCCATTGCAGTAGCTTGTTCGTAAATTTGACTAAACGTCACGCAAAAACGGCTCCATGTATTTTAATTAAATCTTAATAATCGTATAGTTAAGTCCAGGGGTGCTACTCTTAGCAACTATAATTGATATGTCGTGACATTTTTCGTGACGCATTCTACTCTAAATTCCGTATTTTATGCCGACGTATATCTTCTGACCGAACCATCATTTCATATCGTTCGTTCAATCCATATGACGGCTAAAAAGATGGAATTTGGTCTAGGATATATCGATTATCGTTGCTAAGATTGGGCACACCTGATATCACTTATGCTACGTTTTGAAGTTCTTATTCCAATTAATTGGAATTAGCTTCAACATCTGCAGCGTTAAGATTGGCTTAGGTATTGGACAAAGAATTTGTAATGTCTTATTATTACAAATTCTTTGGGTATTGGATATATAACATAACATTTAATTTACTCAGAATGTCGTAATCAGCACCGAAGTCGTAACAAGCGTAACATGCCTCGTACACACATAACAATGAATGATCTAATCAACTATAATTATGGCCACGCCTATGACTGACTAAATAGTTATCTTTTTTGGATTCCCATTCAAGTTGTTAAAGGTGAACTACACTTTACTGATATACTCTTCATTAAATTAAAAACAATAGCGCATTGCATGGATTGACGCAGAGATAAGCAAGATAAGCAAGACAAGGTGCAAGTGTGTGATATAAATTCAAATAAACCAGTAGACAAGTAGACTTATTTAATAATACAAATAATAATTAAAAACATAAATAAATATATAATAATAATATAATAATTTTGCCCTTTTGAAGTCCCACTCCTGGGCACGGGCCTCCACTCACTACGAGGGAGATTCAGGCCGTAATTCAACACGGCCCAGTGCGGGTTGGCAGAATTCGCATGTCTTTCGAAAACTGCTTAGATTTTCTAAGACATGTAGGATTCATCACAATGCTTTCCGTAAGCAAGTAATAATCATATAGAAGTTATGATTCGCACATAGATTTCGAAAAATCCAGAGGTGCGAGGCAGGGTTTGAGGACGTGGTGCCCGCAAGACGCGTGCTTAACCATTCGGCTATCACTTCTATTAATAAACTAGCTGAGCCCGCGACTTCGTCCGCGTGGTATTTAATTTAACAAAAAAGCCCGCTCCCGCGTTCTGAGCCCGCGCGACAGAACCCATTTTTTTAATTTTGTTTTTCTAATATAAAAGTAGCCTAAGTTACTGCTTATAACATCAGCTATCTACCAGTGAAAGTCCCGTCAAAATCGGTCCAGCCGTTTCGGAGATACTCTTTGATTTCATGAGTTTTTATTGTTTTACGCGGAACCCTAATTGTTTTTTCTAAAATTAAAGTAGCCTAAGTTACTCCTTAAAACATCAGCTATCTGCCAGTGAAAGTCCCGTCAAAATCGGTCCTGCCGTTTCGGAGATTACCCGGAACAAACACACAGACAGACAAAAAAAAATTAAATCGCGTTTTTGTTATAGGTGTCGTATGTACTTTCATATGCATTTAGTGAAAAGGTGTTATTTTGATATTACAAACAGACACTCCAATTTTATTTATTTGTATAGATATAGATAAGTATACATTCTCTTAAAATAGGTGACGACGGATACAGTTTATGACAAAAGTATTACCCAATAAAACTTTAAATTTAGGTTCGGCGTAACTAAACCTAATTTAAATGTAGTCCACCTTTAATCATTTATGAATAACACCAAGTCCCGGCTCAATAGATCATTTAATGGTTCGATTGCGTTACTGTTACAATGTATCGAGTAATCGAACACTCGGCCCGCGACCGAACATTGACACTTGAACTTTTCATACGACCGCAAATGGACAATGTGACACCTGCCTATACCGTGTTTTAATTTATATGAACACAATTTTCCTCTAACATCAAAGTTTCTAACCTATATATTCTCATATATTATTTTTTTATTTAGGTGTTACCATATCAGTCAATCGACCGTCAATCGATGATCGATCGACCGTTGCTCTTTCTGGAATTTATCAATCAACGTCCATTCATTACATTTTACCATCAATAGATAGATCGCGGTTGATCGATTGATATGGTAACACCCTAATGCACGTCACCAAAAGCAACCGAATTCTCAGCAGTGCCGCCAAAAAGATTTAGCCTACTAAAACCACACTAAGCAGGGTTATAGCTTCAACAACATGAACCCAAATCCATACACCCAAATTTAGAAAACATGCTTAAAAAATAGGCCACTCGACAAACACCTCGATTTGGCGACAAAACAACGGCGGCTACGACAATATTATGCAAAATGTCCATTCTAAGCCTTCACCCATAGAAATCGGATTTCATTGTCCCAAGTCCGTGACTAAAAGGGTGCCGTTTCATTGTAGATATTATAAAACGTTACCGCGCCTGTGCAGCCGTTTGAGTTTCGACAAAACTCACACTTTCTTGTCGCCGACGCAAAACGTACCAAGGCCGATATAATAAAAGCGGAATCGACCAAAAAAAACCGTAGCAATCGTTACGTAAAACAAGCGAGAAAGTTGCGTGTAGAGTTGGGAAGTGAATATCCAAGAGTAGGGTTGCCTTGTTTTTGATAGAATGGCGGATACAGTGCGTGTGTGGTCTCATGAAGTATATAAGAAGAAGACAGAAACGTTTATTAAGTACAAGAAGAACATGAGACACATCAGTAAATGTTATAAAGTACATCATTAGGTCCGAAATAATAAATCG
The DNA here is from genome assembly GCA_905147325.1 of Notodonta dromedarius. Lineage (NCBI taxonomy): Eukaryota > Metazoa > Arthropoda > Insecta > Lepidoptera > Notodontidae > Notodonta > Notodonta dromedarius. The sequence continues at coordinate 10,380,277 of LR990161.1, read as the reverse complement.
ATATCAAGTCTGAGAGCGATTTTGGTAATGATATTCTTTTGTCATTTCAGTGCAAAATTACTTGTCAAAAGCGTACTCAAGACCGTTCTCAGCCTAACAGTTTTTTAAATGTTACAGATCATTTGACAAATATAGCAATAAGGTCATGCCCCATGCCAGTGTATTTTCTACTTATGATCAGTTTATGATCAATACAATTGTAACGAAATAAATATATCAGGATCAGGTATTATTTATTACGGTCCGTCCAACAACCGGAATGTCCCATCTAAAGCCTTGGCACCCTTGTCCCAGGCTGCCCCATTAGCCGGCCGAGTGGAATGGCCGGTGGTTCTTGAAACAATACACCGGATAACCGCCCATTATAAGTAGATACGTAATGATCACAACTTTAGTGCGGAACTAATTTATAAATTAATGGTGCTGTGTTGATTCACGCCGGGGATATTGGCTATTTGTTGTAAAGCTATCAATAGACGTGTCCACATGTATCGAGCAGCCGCGTCTGAGCAGTCAGTTACGACGTTATGTCTACCTATACGTATATGGTCAGATATCAATACTGATGGTCGGGCGCGCTGCGCTGTCCATTTGGACGCGCCAAACTGTTAGCTTTGATGTAAATATATTGCCAGTCTAGTTTGCATTGATTGTTCAGCTTTTAATTGATACTGGTTCTACTCTCTATTTCCGTCTCTCTATTAGCTATCTACTTGTAATATCGTAACGTCAACGACATGGGCTATATTGTTTAAAAAAAAATTGTAGAAATAATCGAGGGACCCATAGATGAACAATTGAAGAGAAATTACTAAAAGGTAAACACCTTTTAGAACTACGAAATGAAAAAATAAATGAGATTTGTAGTCGCCGTTCCCACGGGACATGACTTTGATTTGATGTGACACATTGCTTGTCTGCATCTGCGTGACGTAACATCATCGTGATTTCCTTTGTAATGTTCAGATGATTAAATAATTTGTCACGAGTCGTTTGGCTTTCATGTTAAGTAGACGTAAAAACAAACCTAAACAAAGATATACTCACAAAATTATACACTTTAAACATTAAATATAATTATCCATATAGCTTACAACACCTTGTGATTGACCACTAATTCAATTCTCGGTACCCTAAAGCTGTTATTGATAAGATTATTATAAGCTCACGGCGTGCTAGAGTCAAGGTTTAACTATATAAGATAGCAGAATACTGTGTTTTTAATCAACCATGTTAAATCTAGTTCAATATGATCTAGTGTCTCAGACGCTTGTAACCAGAAGTCTAGCGAGCTGAAACACACCTGTGGTTAGTAAGAATATACTTTATTACCTGAATATTTGGCCAGACCTGCTTTCAACAGTGTTGCACAAAGTATCAACAGAACGTTTAAGAACTTTATATTAAAAAGTATTCATAGACTTAAATTTTATTGCGGCAGATATCGTGCAGTTTAAACATTTGCATATAATTATCGGCGATTAAAATTTAGAGCCAGTTGCTGCCATTAGGTTCGCCGTTTATCGCCATTTATTAATGCACTTTTCACATAGGTATTTTAGATCAATCAAGACTTTAGAATCTTGAAGATCCCACATATTTCCAACATAATAATATATATGGCTTAATGGCCAAATTATTCAGAAATTACTTCTTTATATCACTTCAGTGTCTCAATATTTTCATTGGGATCGACTTATCCATAGTTTAGTTAATTTACCGATACTGAATTAGTACCATAAAGGACATATGAAAATAAACGTTAACTGTCATGCATATTCTAACAAAGCACCTTAACCTAATCCACTTTTATGGAATGCCGTAACCTGTGCAATAAAATAACAGGGCAGTTTACAATCAATACCTAGACAGAAGAAGAAAAAGAAAATGGTTTAGTTAGAGTCGCTGTATACATTTTGAAAGCTGTGACAAAAATCTTCTAATATATAAAATTCTCGTGTCGCGGTGTTTGTTGCCAAACTCCTCTTAAATGGCTCGACAGATTTTCATGAAATTTTGTGTGCATATCGCGTAGGTCTGAGAATCAGTCAACATCTATTTTTCATATACCTAAAATACAGGACAACGTCTATCGGGTCAGCTAGTAATCTATATACACACATATAATTTTGAATTAGAGTGAATGGGGTGCATAGAGTATAAGCCATGGTCAGCGTACCGGCACCATTTTATTGTGCCAATCAAAATTAGTTTCAGTGGGTGTATTGTGTGTATCTATTTTTATTTGCATAATAATAACCCGAGTGAAGTCTGTGTCTAACGTCGATATTTGCTTCACTGTTGTAAAAGTCATGTTTAACTTTGTTTTAATTCTTATTTATCTGTTAAGTAGTCTTCCATTATGGGTGTACACGTTACTGCACTTCTATTGGCATTCTTTTTCTATGGCTACCGACGACAAAATGAACTCGGCACTAATTATTTTAAACTTACAAAACAATTGAGTAACAGACACCGAGGCGCACTCATTACTAGTCTCTATTTAGTCAAGATAACGTATGTTATTGATAATCTCCTTTAAAACATGAATGGGTGACTAATACTCACATCTTGTTCTGCCAAACGGCTTTCAAGTTCTTTCGAAATTAGTGCAAATTTGCAAAATTGACCTTCGTATGACTCTCTGAGATACCTAGAGGAAGTTCTAATCCGTTCAAATAGAGAAAAGATATGTGATTGTAAGTAGGTTATGTTTTAGATAATAAGTCTTATTAAACAAACATTATGATGTACATAGGATGTAATAAAATGAAACTGTAATGTATATAAATAAATGAGTATTTCCAGACGAACACACCAACTGTATGGTCCCAAACCAAGCAACGGTTGTTCTATGGGTACCTTACTGGGACTGGTGGCGATCCCAGTGACACCCAGACTGGGGAAAATTACGAAAGGCCATTTCCTAAACTGACGGGAATTGAACCCGCAACCACTCTGTGCAGAGAGCTGGGTGGCCAACGCTCGAACCACTATGGGCGTGAATACATTTTTGTGCCATTCGCCGGTGTTCTAATAATATTTATGAGAAGGATACTAGCAACATTGTCGTGTGACATAATTATTCCGAGTTGTTTCGTGCCCGATTTATCTACTTTAACATTTACATAATCTCGACCGACCTTACCCATGTCGATAACTATTTTATTTATAACTGCATAGTATTTTAAATGGGTTTGTTTTTAATCTGCAAAATGTAATCTCAAATCAAGGACTAAAGCTCTACCAGAACTTAACACGGTCGCTAATTTGTAGATAAAATATTTATATGAAAAATTTTACAGCACGGACCTCACGAGGAAATAACAATATAAATAACCATACATACATTGATTTATATTGTTGCGTGTACATACGAATATCTTAAATAGAGCCCAAGCCCAAAACTTTCTTGAAATAAATGCAGGCACCTAGTTAGGTACTTTCAAAGAAATTGTAACAATACAATTTATTTGGGTACATTTTGTGTATTAGTACCTAATCCATTAGTATATATCTACTTATACATTGTAAGCAAATTGAAAATAATTAATCTGGCAAGAATATTAAATATATCTCTTCTGCTTATTTAAGTGACCTAAGACCCATGTCGGTGTGGCTGAGTGAACTCTCTCCATCTTTATATATTTAGGGCAGTCTCTTTTGCCCATTGAATTAATAAGTATGCGACATGATACCGACCTTCTTATTAATCCGTCTCAAGATTTCAATTAATAAAGACTATACGAGATAAAATACAGATAGAGACAAATAACATAATATTCGTGTCATAAACCCGCTCAAGGAATTCGTTAACTATCGCGAGTAAAGACACAAGAATTATCTAGCAATTTCAACGTAGCAATTAAATATTACTTATGTTATTTACCGCGGTTGCTATGGCTATTACAATAATGTCTATTTCAGAGTAAGTCACAGTAATATCGCTTGGAATACTTGGACCCGAATTCACAAGCTCATAAACTAACCGTAAGAGTAGTAAACGATTGTTTTATATAATGATAACAATCGTTAACTCGGCTCTTAGGCAGTTTTATTATACGAGTAATATATTTTTATTAAAGGAGAGTGGGACAGAGGTAGTGGAAGGAGTTGGGACTTCCGGCTCTTCCGGCTCTTTCACACATCCTACAAAACGCAGTTAATAATAATATATAATAGCTGCTTTTCGCCGAACTTCTGTGAGAGGGTGGACAAACATACATTTTATATAAAACGTTCTGGCTTTATTTACCGATACAAAAAATAGGTGCATAAATTAATTATTAATCCAATTTAATAGAACAACTAACGACATAAAGCGGATCTAGTTTAGCTAACACTTCAATGGTTTTTTTTTTTGTTTTTATAAGTACACGGTATCTTTTATTTATATGCCGCTTCCTGAGACTAGATAGAGTATGTAGGTAGTGGTTCTGAATATATAAAATAGCATAGTGCAAATTGGATGGTAGAGACATGCTTTTTTCATATCCAGACATTTTGTTACAAACTCTACCAAATTGGTAATGTACCGTATGCAATTTTTTTGATATCAAGTGAAGACAGTGGAAGCTAGATCTATAATCATTGTTAAGGGCTGTCGAAGACAAAAAAGAAATGCGTTTTGATAGTTACCTACTTCTCAAATTGCGATATCAACACAAATGAAATGCACTAGCACCCGCCTAAAATGTAACCGAGAATTAATTGCCCATTAAAACAATAGAGAGACTTCTAAATGGTAGCATCTAATTACGTGTGAGTTATCTCACAAATTTTAAACTTTCCACGTTAGTAAACGTTGCGCTAGTAAATTTAATAACTCATTTGTATTGTTTAAAAATATTTTGTGAATGAAAGTTGATGAAAGTGACTGGACAAAAAGAAATTTTGTAATGTGAAAAAAACGGCCTGTCCATTGTAAATAGGAATTGGATAACATGTGCCTTATCAGTTAGGATGCCATATATTTTTAAACTAGACCTTTTCGGAAGTAATCAGAAGTCTGTTAAGAATTTAACACTTGTCTTTCTTCTCTACCGTTACTTTTATGCGTGTTTTTGGTTCGTTATCAAATAGCGTCTTCGTAAAAAAGTGTAAGGACAATTCTAACGGCTATCCAATAAACGAATAATTTCGACAAGCGGCTCCTAAGGAAAGTATAAACTAATTGAAGAGCCAGAGATAGAGCTACAAAAATGCGAAAATATAAACGCTTTCTACAGCATTGTTAGTTAGATAAGCTGAGGTGGATGTCAGCAATGTTGCCAACTCTGATTTTTTAAAATCTGTTTCCTTAGTCGAAGTCCGAAAAAATAAAAAGTTTATCGAGTCTATTTTATGCACAGAGTTTAGTGAATGTATTACAATACATACAAGGAATAATAGGATTACTTAGAGTGACTTCATAACCGTCTTAATCGAAGTTGTTACTATTACTGGGATTCTTAATAAAATGAAGGACTGTAAAAAAATCAGGAGATAGTTAGCTTATTAGGAAAAACAAAGGATCTAATGGAAAATCAGTAGACCTAGCAACATTGTTTGTCAGTGATCTCGTGACCACTCGTCTGCCTTTCATCCACGATTTCTTCTCCGAAAAGCCGAGAGCATTCATCGAAATTCAAATTGCGTTCGACGAAACAGTAGATGTATGTTCATTAAAAACTCCAAATACGAACGTAGCTATCATAAATACTGCCACGAAATACATTAAGCGTGACCTTTTAGGTACAACAGTGCACACAAATGAGCTTGAAAGGTTGAAAAGAAAGCTAGTTACCTACCTTAGGAAGCGACACCAGTGTTCTGTATTCTGTGTGGAAACTCCTAAATGAATTACTCTATTGATGGACAGATGTCGGTGTGACTCCACGAGATGTCGTAAGCCAGTTAAAATATGTTCAGTCCTGTGCTTACGGCTTGCCAATTTGAATTTTTCTCTACACGTGATGTCAGAAAATAATGATAATTTAACCCTTTTTGACGTCCCACTCCTGGGCACGGGCCTCCCTTCACTATGAGGGGGATTCAGGCCGTATCCACCACGGGTTGGCGGATTTCATCATGTCTTCCGAAAATTTGTTAGATTTTCTAAGACTTGCAGGTTTCCTCACGATATTTTCCCTTACCGAAAGCGAGTGATAATCATAATAGAAGTTATGATTCGCACATAGATTTCGAAAAACCCAGAGGTGCGGACCGGGGTTTGGACCCAGGACCTGGTGCTCGCAAGACGCGTGCTTAATCAATCGGCTATACCTGCTCAATCGGCTATCACTGCTCATGTGATGCCAAATGTCATGTAATTTCGCGCGGACAACTTTCCACAATTATCTACTGAAATTCAACTAGATATTTTGCCGTAAACCATTGCTATTAAGCCATATAACATGATATACATATTGAGCAATAAGCTATTGCCAATCTATTACACACTTCGGTAGTAAATATGATGGCAAAATAAGTGTTTGGAGATGGAACATTAGATAATTTCGTACATCGCAAAAATTTCACATAACGACTACAGAATGTTCCAACCGACATGCATTTCACTAGCAAAAGGTCCATTTAGCTTCAATCTAGCGATCTCCATGTTTAAATAATGAACTAATTCTGAACTTTTTATTGAAACAAAGGTATATTGTTCGTGTGAGACCGCTCTCACACTGCCATACATATGTTCGCATCGGTGCACGTACAATACGCGTTTTAGTGAATCCTTCGCGTAGAACGATAATTAGTGAGCCAGCAATGTATGGTGAATACTTGAAAGGCCATGGCCACAGATTGTTATAAAACTGCTCTCGCGCACGTAATTAATGGCTTCCAAAAATCTTCACATCCGTTACTGTTTGTGCGGGTGCCAGTTATAGATATCATTGTTTTGTTTAGTATAACACTACTTTTTACTAATAGACCAACATGAGAACATAGAAAAGATACATTAAATGACGGCCATGCGAAAATGAATATGAACCTACATTATTTTATTGGAATACTTAGTTGTTTTTAATTAACGTTGCGGTTTCTGACCCGGAAATTTATAAAATGGCCGATCGAAGTTGGTTAGCCCGGTGGTGACCGACATGAACTCGAACATTTTTACTATTTTGTTGGCCATGGTAACACTTTAATTGTGTTTGGACAGTTTTATTCACGATCAAAATGAGATTGTAGGTACTTACATAATCTTTTTCAAATAAGAAAATCTTAAGTGAGCCGTTCTACTTTACTTTACTTTACTTTCTTCTAACTCACTTTATGTACATACTACACCTTTATGATTATATTATTGCGATATAATAAATTAGGTACGAAATAAGTTAGAATCTAATAATAGTAGGTATAACATCGCATTGGATGTCAAATGTTAATCATGTTATCACTTTGTGTGTTTTCATAAATAAAAAATATTAAATGAATCCTACTAATATTATAAATGCGAAAGTTTGTGAGTGTGGATGTATGTATGTACTAGCTGTGCCCCGCGACTTCATCCGCGTAGTATTGGATTATTGGGTTAAAAAGTATCCTATATGTTAATCCCGGTTATAATCTATCTGTGTTCCAAATTTCATCCAAATCCGTTCAGTAGTTTTTGCGTGAAGGAGTAACAAACATACATACATACATACATACATACAGACATACATCCACACTCACAAACTTTCGCATTTATAATATTAGTAGGATGAATGTATGTATGTATGTTTGTTACTCCTTTTTTAACCCAATACCTACTTTTTAACCCAATAATCCAATACTACGCGGATGAAGTCGCGGGGCACAGCTAGTAATGAATAAATACAAGCGAACAATCAGCTTTGGTTCATGTAACTTTACAGCCCACGAGATATTTGAACAGTAATATCACGTATTGAGTGAATTGTTCACATTGGACGATATCTACTGCGAGAGCGAAACACCGTTGGGAATCCAGAAATCGTTAGTGTTCATTAAACTATAGGCATTTGTCCCCTTATTAATAAACGTGATATAGGTAGCTGGCGAATAGTAACACACAGAATTATCTCTTTCTGTCATAAATAATTTGACATTCGAAAGAAGAAGACAAAGCATAGCATAACTATACAACCGCTAAACCAAGTTTATTATTAAGCGGGCTAAAGTTTAGCAAGGGATATTATGTGTTGCGATAAATCTGTTGGTCACAAAAAAAACAGAACTATTAGTCTCTGAATAAACCTCACGTATACTGTTTTAAAAATATCGCTGTTTTATTCACATTCAAAGAATTTGTAATAATAATAAATTCCTTGTTCACATTATATGAGAACGGTCTACGACTAATAATACTAATGAAAATAACTAGAATAAAAATAAACCGATGATTACAGTCAAACTTATTTTTGTAATAATACAAATTCAGCTTTAGATTGTAAATTTTAATGAACCGGCAATAGAACTGAACGGAACGGATATTTGGCCACCGATCACAAGACACGACCCCGCCTAGTTGTACACCCACTTGTAGCACGAACAAAGCTGTTAATAAAAGGAATGATATATTATTATTTCTAACCAATTGTCTGAACAGTGCGGCCTCTAAACAAACAGATATTATTTAATCATGGAAATATACAACTTTTAATAATTGGTGAATATTTAATGGTGGTAGAGCCCCAATTAAAAACATTTGACATACAAGCTAGCTTGACTGGAGTAGTACCACCCTCTCACAGAAGATCGACGTAAAGTAGCTATTATAGCTGCGTTTCGTACAATGAGTGAAAGAGCTGAAAACCCAACCTATCCTGCCTTTCTTGCCCCTGTTAGTGGAACAGATCAGCAACGTGTGATAATTTCCTTTAGAGTTGCAAGCATCAACAGTGCAACTGCTTAACATCAAGTGCGACGGACGTTTGTTTGCCGACTTTGTAAGAAAAAAATACTCATAACTATTACAAGATTTTTTATCTACAACATTGTCAGAATTTTCCACGTTCCTATCTAGATAAATAGCACAGTACAATTGACACTTAGTTTTTATCAATACTTTAAACAAGTGGGTGCAACAAACAAACTGCTTTAAAAGCATTAAGTAGTTTGAAAGTAATCAATAGAAAGGTACTCGATATATCAGCGACAACAATACCTAATGAAAATTTTAGTACCTACTGTCTTTCACTTAAGGCTGAAGCGCCCATCTAGCCCGCGAAGTTCAAATTTTTTGAGTTCTTTTAGAAATTTTTCAAAATCTGACAATAATAAAAGACAAATTTTGTAATTCGCGAAAAAGACCGGGTGCAGTGCATTTATTAATATATCCAACTTACTCTAAAACATTTCAAGAACGACAGCTATCCAGATAATCTGGCAATTTTTGTATATTTAGTGATTTACTAGTATCATATCCACCGTGATAATATTTAGAGTAAAATAAATGTATTAATAAATGCACTGCACACGGTCTTTTTCGCGAATTACAAAATTTGTCTTTTATTATTGTCAGATTTTGAAAAATAACTAAAATAACTCAAAAAATTTGAACTTCGCGGGCTAGACAGGCGCCTTCACCTTAATACCCATTATCACTTGAATTAATTCAACTCATTGCATAAGAACTGGAAACACTAGTTCACCAGAAATACGTAACTTCAACATTATTATCAGGTATTAGGGACTATGTGATTGAAATTTATCTAGAGCGTGGGCTTATCTCTTCGCAGTATTGAACGGTAACAGGCTTCGCAGCGGGCGTCCAGCAGTGAACTGATATCAATCTTGTGTGGGTTGCTTACTGTTTGTAAAGAAGAAAGACTTGCTAGGTTATACCACCACTATAGGCATTATAGGCACTCTATTTGTAAGAAATAGGCATATATGTACAACTAAAAACAAATAGAAATAAGTGGTGCAAATTACATCCGCATAAGTGATTCTATACCAAGGCTGTTCAATTTTTTAACAGTCGGGCCGAACGGACGATACAGCCATTTTTGGCGGGGCACTGACGGTTTCCAGTGACGGCACGCAAGACTTTTTCAACTTGACGGTAATTTTATTTTATTTTACTTGCATTTAAAGTTCGTCTGTAGGCCACTTATGGCCTGTGAGCATGGTTTTGAGTGGCCTTGCTCTGTACCAATATACTACAAGTAGGTGTTATTAATCACAAATTTATATGAAGGAAGTTATTTCACCGCTCAACACGGAATGCGCGTGAAACGTGTCTATAATTAATTTCTTCGCTGACGTTAAGCCGCTGAACTGATTATAAATGGGAAACCATTAGTGGATACGGATAGCCAATCCGTCTTTATGGTTTGTAATAAAATTATTTGTAACAACATCCATTAGCTACGCGACTCTCATAATTGTTTTAGAACGTGGCTATTTTAGTACCTACTAAGTAACGATGCGACTATAAGGAAATAAAACAATGTCTCTGTCGAAGATGAATTGTATTTAATTCACTGTTTTATAAATCAGAACTGATCGTCAATGCATTTTATATTATCTATTATTTAATATATACATTGAAATATATTTGGTTTAGGTTAAAATAACTAATATATTTTACAACTACCCAGAAGTCCTGCGCAATCTAAGTTGGGCAATCCAGTTGAAGGTTTGTAGCTGTTTTATCAAACAGCTAGTTTTATTATCCACTGGCTGTGCCCCGCGACTTCATCCGCGTAGTATTTTAACTTACAAAAATTTCGGGATTATATCGGGTTAAAAAGTATCCTATATGTTAATCCCGGTTATAATCTATCTGTGTTCCAAATTTTATCCAAATCCGTTCAGTAGTTTTTGCGTGAAGGAGTAACAAACATACATACATACATACATCCACACTCACAAACTTTCGCATTTATCATATTAGTAGGATCTGCGGCATAGTCATGTTCTAAATTACCCATATTTCTTTGGAATAAGACAGGTATTTAAAACTCATACACAAAAAATAATATATAATAAGCCCTATTGACGCCCCACTCCCTTGCCCCGTGCGGGTTGGCGGATTTCACATGTCTTTCGAAAATTGGTTAGATTTTCTAAGACATGCAGGTTTCCTCACGATGTTTTCCTTCACCGTGAGCAAGTGATAATCATATAGAAATTATGATTCGCACATAGATTTAGAAAAACCCAGAGGTGCGAGCCAAAGTTTGAACCCAGGACTTGGTGCCCGCAAGACGCATGCTTAACCAGTCGTCTATCACTGCTATACACAAATAACTCTAAAATGAAAATTTAAAAACCCCCGATGTGACGACCTTTTCATCAAATACATACTTTACCTAGTTCGTCCAAATAACGCTAAAATTATATTAAATTAGTTTCTTTACTGTATTTTTCTCAATGGCGGAGCAGCGCCCTCTAGAATTATTATTGCGTAATACTCCATGACAATTAGCAAAATTTAACGCGTGCGCGTATCCATCATTTGACACGTGACTTATGGAACGTCTTTAGTTCATACACAAATCTCATATAAAAATTGATAAAATATCATTTTTTTCCAGAATCCGGAAAACTTTTCAAATTTATAATATTGTAAAAAGCCAGTTCAGACTATTACGATCATTTAAAAATATAATAAAGCGAAATCGTTTCAGCCGTTCTCAAGTGATGCAAAGATATTATTCCAATGAGCCCAAATTTCGATCGGATTCGAGCCGTGGAAGTTGGTTTTGGCCGTGAATGTGGCTTTTTCAACCTACAAAAGAGCTGATGATCTTCAAACGGCTGAACCGATTTTCATGAAACATAGCTAAGAACACTCTCGATCAGAATACCTATCTAACAAAAGAAACAAAATTGAAATCGGTTCATCAGCTTGGGCGCTACGTTGCCACAGACAGACACACAGATACACAGATACACAGATACACAGATACACATGTTAAACTTATAACACCCGTCGTTTTTCGTCGGGGATTAAAATAAAACCATCCAAAAATACAAAACAAAAGTTATAGACAAAATCAATCGGGCAAAATCATTATTTATTGTGGTGACTACTTGGTTGATAAAATAATGTATATTTTACTAATTTCTTCCAGATCATCCACAGTGTGGATTCTACCCTGCAGATATTTGTTTTATGGTACTAGTCCCGCCACACGCTCCCACCACTGTTACTCCTGTAAACCAAGATCGTCAATGGCGACTAATGATGACGTCGACGTTCAACCTTCGACGAGTCCCGTCCTAGGAAGGAGTTAGGAGGAAACCCAGAGTCCATATTAGACAGCCCTAATGTTAACCCTTGTAATGGTAGAGCCAAATCGGCCACTAATATGTCCACGCCCTACTCCTGCCAACAATACCAACCTTACTTGATAAGGTATAAACCGAACACGGTATTTACAAATGTCAATGCTTGACCCCATTATTGACCCACGAATACTATTGTGGAGAAACGCTTACGGCTACACCATGTATACTCTGATGAATTGTATATACCTTAATAGACTGATTATAGAGGTAGTTACTTCCCCTGTAAAGTGGTAGTGGTTTGATCGGTATGGAAAATCATAGACATTAGTTTTGCTTTTCAAAATCTACACAGACGGACCTAAGTAAGATACAGGAAGTGTCTTTTTTTTCTCTCTGTTGATGTTCTGACCGTAAATAACCTCTAGACTGTAGGGAGTTCGATAAGCGATCATGAGGAATCCAGGATTGCCATCTAAGATTATGGATCGAATATTGGGTTCGGCCGCAAGTCGTAAGACAGTAATGATCATATGTGCCTTCGTATTCGCAGTATACCTATGTAAACTTTCTTCCAATGGTAATAAATCACGGGGACTTGGTTTTTTTCCCGTATCATGTGTACCATTTTATTTCAATCTTAATTTATTTTATAACTTACCTGATGCTAACCAGTTACCGTACTCTATAGATGCTTGCAATACGAAAGGCATTGCTCGCACGTTGCTGATCAGAAGTGGGGTGGAATCGCTCATCGTACGAAATGCAGCTATAGCTACATTACTCCAGTTAGCTACAGCTTGGCTATACCACCGTAAAAAAATATATTTACTAGATGAAAACCCGAGCAATGATAGCCGATTGGTTAAAGCACGCGTCTTGCGGGCACCAGGTCTTGGGTTCTAATCCCGGCTCGCACCTCTGGATTTTTCGAAATCTATGTGCGAATCATAATTTCTATATGATTATCACTTGCTTACGGTGAAGGAAAACATCGTGAGGAAACCTGCATGTCTTAGAAGATCTAACAAATTTTCGAAAGACATGTGAAATCCGCCAACCCGCACCGGGCCAGCGTGGTGGATTATGGCCTGAATCCCCCTCATGTTGAGGGGAGGCCCGTGCCCAGCAGTGGGACGTCAAAAGGGCTAAATTATTATTATTAGATGAAAACCCAGCTTCGCACGGGTGAAATGTGACTCATAATACACAATCTTTTACAAAATGTAGGTAGATTTTGTAGTTATCGGTTTTCAAGGAATATTAGGCAAGGCATAGATTCGTATAGCATTGTTCTGTATTCTAGCTCAAGCTTCTTCTTCTTTCTTAAAAATATGGCCCACCCAGTTTAATAGGTATTTCGAATAAAGACTCATTTACACCCTGAGAACACTGTGTCATCACTGACACTAACTGACAGGGATTCGTTCATAGAAAATATAGCGGTACTGTGCCAAACTTGACGGAACTGCCAATATGGCGAAAGATCGCCTTTTGCACCGTTAGAATTCAACAAAATACTCGACAATCCGAATTTTGCGGATATATGTTGTCGACTCGAAATCATTATTTTTTTATGTTTTATTATTCTGGTAAGGTTTCAATCGAGTCTACCGTACCCCTGAACGGAATTATTAATATAGATTATCCTGTCCACAGTGAGCTTGATTTAGTAATGGCTTCAACAACTGCAACCATAATAAAACTTATTCAAGTTCAAGAAAAAAAAACAATATCATTAGGTACCTACCTTAATTCGTCTATTACACTAACCTTGGCCGGCAAGCCAACTAAATCTATGTTTTTTTGTGTACCCAATAAAACAATCTATTTTTTTCTACAATACCCATAATCACACATGGTCGTAGCTACACTTTCCGGCACAAAATTGCCTCGAAACCAAAAGGCTATTCATTATAATTGCATTAACTAGCCTTGCCGCGAACATTGGACGTCTTGAGGAAACAATGTTAGATGACGGTGATCTTACCGGTCGCACGCAAGGACTCGAACCAATAATCCTACTAATATTATAAATGCGAAAGTTTGTGAGTGTGGATGTATGTATGTATGTATGTATGTTTGTTACTCCTTCACGCAAAAACTACTGAACGGATTTGGATGAAATTTGGAACACAGATAGATTATAACCGGGATTAACATACTTTTTAACCCAATAATCCAATACTACGCGGATGAAGTCGCGGGGCACAGCTAGTATGATATATTTTTTAAATCTGAGCGCAAATGCATTTTAAATCGGTATAGCTAGGATTTGGTCTAACGAGTGAATTTTGTGAGTTACCGTCTTTCAGTGTAGGTATAACCTAGCGATTTTGTAACACACGATGTGACAAAACAGAAAAATATCGTGACTCACTTTTAGGAAATTATCCTCGTTTAAACTAGTGAGTTAAAACTAGAACTAGAGTTCAAACTAGAGTGCTAAGTGGGAATTATTTATATATATTATACAAAGGTAAATAAATAAACTTACTTTTAATTAGACTGAAGATAGATCAGAAGGAACTATTATCTGATTATCTTAGGAATCCTTCCGAAAGGTCTTCCCAAATTTGTGAAAATAATATTTAAATTCCGGTATAGGAAAAAGCGTTCGAACTAAAGACTTATTCGTACTGCTGCCAGTAGATGTAGGCGGGTGTTGTTCAGCCTTTGTTTTAATCAATTGTTCAAAACACGTAAACGGAGTCAGTTTGACAACATAATGTTATATAGCTTCGCCCTAATTCAGGAACTATAAATTTCCGCCTCCAGCATTAAACAAATTTTCAACAAATAACAACACACCCAAACAAAACCTATAAGTCAAATAACTCAGTTAGTTGTACTAGCCTCAATCAAGCCATCCGGTCTCTGTACCGGTTCATAATGACATGTCACAACACTATCGAACCGATAACCTTACCGAATTTCTATTAAATCTTGACAAAAACTTCGGTGGTAGAGCCTTTTTTTTTACGTTGGAAAATCCTTTATGGATTCCCTCCCGCCTCGGGGGAAGCGGGAGGGATATGTGGGAGTCACCCGCACCACGAAGGCGCATGGCATACCCACTAAAAACCAACGGTGTACCACCCTCCGCCATGGCTCGGTGGTAGAGCCTAGCCTGTAGCCAAGTGACTACATCCCGACCCCCTTCCCCTCCCTCTATGATACACCCCTTTAAGTGGGAACCGTCCAAGAAATGATTTTGGTATTGTAAGCATCTATAGGCTATGTTAACGTTATGAAAAAGAAAAGGCAATTTCCGATTTTTTTCCCGGCGGGAATCGAACCTGCAGCCACCCGGTGCAGTGAGCAGAGCGGCCTACGCTCAAACCACCGCGCCAAGCGGTTGTCAAACAATAAGGTTAAATTACACTATCGAGCCGATAACTTACCGAATTATTACCTATTCCTGACCAAATTTCGCCTCCAGAGTCGCGGAAGAGCGTGCGAGTCAAATAACTCAGCTGGTTATACCAGCCCCGGTCGAGGCGTCGCCCGGCCTTTGTTCCAACTTATTGTTCAACATCACGCCACGTCAAACTGCTGCTATTGAGCCGGTAACCTTACCGAAATTAAGAGCACGACATTCGGTGCCGGGTCGATGGGCGCTCGTGTCCAATGCATTGGGAAATAAAAAAATAATTAAAATAGGCATTAATATCGATAGGTATGGGTATTTAAAATAAATATCGCCAGACTGACATACCAACTGTATTCTCCTAAACTAAGCCACGCTTGTACTATGGGTACCGGACATGGACTGGGGGCGCTTTCAGTGACATCCAGCCTGGGCAAATTACGAACAGACCATTTCGAAAATTTGCCCTGGCGGGAATGGAATCCGCAACCATCATGTGAGCCACCTACGTTCGAACCACTGCGCCAAGAGGTCTTCAAAATAGATAAAAACTGAAATAAATAAACAACAGACAACAGAGACTTTATCTAGTAAAGTAGTGAGCTAAATGCGTTGAAGGAAGATACCTTGCGCTGATTTACAAAAGTATGTAATGTACTTCTACTAATATTTATTTCCTATTGTTATAAGATACAATATCGCTTACCACAACGTTTATATGTTTAGGCATATGTTTCAGTTATAAAATTATGGGCAAACATAATCCAAAAAATGGAATAACGATATCATGTTTGAAACTTCGTAAACGTACAAATCAATCAAAACCTTACTATGAATATTCATAAGCACATTTAAACCGTCCTTAGCTAAATAAAAACTCATAAAGTACTTTAATAAAAAGACGGAACTGAATCGGATTGCAGTGGAAACAAACAACCAGATCCGCGGTCAACTATCTAACGCGAGATCAAATAGGTATCTTGCGGCTATTTACCTTGAAAACGTAATGGCGACCCGGGAATGCGGTGGACACGACATGCCACTATCGACTATAAATTTCGCCCATATGGAACATGTTGAGGTTAGGTTACATGAATGAAAACCAAAGACTATCAAAGAAGTTTGAATATCTATCCCGCTGGCTTAAACCAATGCAGGAGGAATAGAGAATAACGAATAACTGTTCAAACATTTTTCCTGATTTTTTCCTGATTTTGTTTGATACTTTTCCGTGAATATTTGTTGTTTTGCTTGCGGTTCGGTTAGGTGTGTCACCGCCATAAGGTTACGAGGTAATTGCACTTATATTTTCTTATCTGACTTGTATTCATGGCAATAATGTAAACTCCCTTTAAATTTTATAAAATGAATGCCCTATCCATTGAATCATATTTTCCTACGAACTTTTACATCAAATGGATTAGTTATGATTTGCAGTTATATGATATAGGTATAATTTCAAATAAAAATATGTTTATAGAGTTTACACAAAAATCAGCCATAGCTCTCAGCGTTCCTACTAAATATTTCAGAAATAGTGACGCTGATACACATAACGTAAGCTAAATATATCCCATTGTAGTCAATTAATGAACAATGATCAACCGGCTATCTCTGTACATGACATTAATTACTGTTTTTAAGTATTCAGAGCGCATACTTCAAGCCGACACCTGTAATAACGAGAACACTAATTGAGCTTCAGCCATAACCTTCGAAGAACAATCAATAGAAACGACTCCATTCAACCACAACCTCCTACGTGCATTATAAATTGGTAATTAATAGGCTTTATGCAAGGCTAGACACCCACCGATTAGGCAGATCCGTGTGACTCATAGATGTATTTCCTCATGAATGTAATTTGGGTATTTTTAGAGGTAATTTCGATCAAAACTGAAGAACTGACGTGATTTCCAAGAATACAATAGAACTTTTGCTCTTTAATTCATTGAAAAGAGTAACGATTGAGTTTCTTGCCGGATCTTCTCAGTGGAAGCCGCATTCCGAACCAGTGATAGATTCTGACTATTCATAAATGCTTGGCTTACGTGAATAAAACAATTTTGAGTTTGAGTTTGAGTACAAATCCGGCCGGAATGGACGTTTATCATGCGAATTAATTTGTTAAAAATAACTTTTCAGGAGTATGTACGGTTGCAATGAGGTAGAGGTTAAAATGTAGGCCAATAATGTTAAACTAATAATAAAGGTATTAGTTAATAAACCTAATAATAAACTAAAACGAATAATAAAGCTAATATAGCTAATAGTTACCTGCATTTTATACAGATTAATAGAAGTTAAGTAGTTACCTACCTTTGCGCTATTTATTTTTGTTGTAGGTGCATACAACGCAAAAGCGCATCCGGGAATTCCCATTGATTCAATAAACCAGTTTTATTAATTAACCGCATTTCTAAAAAACAAAGTAAAATTTCCTGTTTGTTCAGTGATATAAGTAAGTATTCCTTGTACATTTGAGTAGGAAAGCGACTGCTAAATGTGACAGCTCGATGCATCACGCTGAAAACCAGTGACAATGCAGTAAAATCCCGTTATGACGATATTCCAGTTTCTAGGATTTTCCAATTAAATTTTCTGAGAAAGCTGATAATCGGACTTGCTGCTCTGAGCAGTAACACCACTGGACCACTGGGTTAACACAGGCTGCAAGAACACAGGGATTCTCTGAAAAACATACTGATGATAACACAAGAGAAATGAAATGCGTAACTTAGTTTACGTTTCGAGAATTTTAACCCGGTTTCGGTACCTAAATCAGAGAGATCAGTAATACATTTGTTAACAAAAAATAGCCCTTTTGATGTCCAACTCCTGGGCACGGGCTTCCCTCAACAAGAGGGGGATTCAGGCCATAATCCACCACGCTGGCCCAGTGCGGGTTGGCGGATTTCACCTGTCTTTCGAAAATAGGTTAGATCTTCTAAGACATGCAGGTTTCCTCACTATGTTTTCCTTTACCGTAAGCAAGTGATAATCATATTAGTAATTTTTTTTTCTATTGAGTACATAATATTTAAACATGGGTATTCAGGAATACAATAACTTATACTTAAATAACATTCATTGCTTAGCAACAACACCATCTATGTCCAATAACCAACACGTGATAACAGATAGGAGAAAATAATTAAACACGGTAACGATCGATTACATCGCATCGTGAGGTCAGGTAAATCGTTTAGCGGCGCTTCCTCTTCGTTGCTCAATCGCGCCGGAACACTCCGCACGCGAGGTTGCGTGCGCGCACCCGGCACCTCCAATCGTTTTCTTTACTCCACAATGTTATAATCCTTCTCAAGAGGTTTCGAGACGTTCGGCAGCTTACAACAAGCTGCCGAAACTGCTGCGGAGCTGTACCTCTAGCCAAAACGAATGTAGACGAAGCCCCTTCTTCTACATTCGTTTCTACAAATCGCTACGATTCATGTATGGAAATGACATAAGCCACGTGATCTACTTATCGACTTGTAATGTCATTTCCATAAATTTAAGCGTAGCGTTATTTGGAAACGCTTCTAGACGAACGGGTTGGTTTTGTTTTAATCGTTTACAATGTTTGCTTGATACTTAAGTGCTACTTTAAGCTGTTTAATCGTCTCGGAACTCCTACCCCCTTATTAATAAATGTGGTATATGGGGCGAATAGTTATACACCGAATTATCTCTTTCTGTTATCAGTAATTTTACATTAGAAAGAAGAAAACGAAGCATGGTGTATCTTTACGACCGCTAACCCACGTTTATAATTTCACGGAATAAACTCGGAAATTTAGTAGAATTACTTAAACCATCGACGGTCTAAAACATCCTTGGACATTCTTTAAGATTTTATTTTAAACACGGGTTTATAATGTGTTTACCTTTTTTATAATAATACCGTGAGTGACTAGCTCGTAGATGACTATAAATTTAGGTTACATTTACATTGACGTAGGCTTTTGGGAAAGTTCAACTGTAGAAAATGATGGAATATAAACAGCGAATTGACCTCACCAAGCTGGCACATGCTGAGGTCGAATCACTGTTTCTTAATAGCTAAGTAGTTGCCTATTGCAATTTTTTGAACAGAGAATATTTGTATGATGCTTATTATTTATAATACCTGTTCATGTCAGGTAGCTAATGCAAATCTTTAAATACATAAAACACCGGTATGTGTGTGTTCTCCTCCTAAATGGCTTGACAAGTTTTGACCTTTTTTTTTGTTTTTATGGGGTCGCATTAATGATTCCTAGTTAAAGTTGAACCTGGTAGATGGTGTTATTGTCGACATACAGCAAATAAGATCAAAGTGGTATAACAAAAAAAAGATCTGTCTGTCTGTCTGTGTGTTTGTTACGGCCAATCTCCGAAACAGCTGGACCGATTTTGACGGGACGATCACTAGCAGACAGCTGATGTTATAAGAAGTCACCAGGCTACTATTATTTTATCGAAGTAGGTTCCTACCACATGGGCGATGCCGCGGGCCACAGCTAGCTTATAGTAAAATCCCCGCGTTAGCCACAAATATTAATTGAAATGATGATTGAATTAATCCTCGGTCCAATGATGTATATTTCAATAACACAAATGATCTTGTCTCGATGATATTTGTGCCCGTAATGACTGACAAAGGAAACAGGATATCCTGACTCACAACGCAAAGCTAAAAGCTGTGTTCATTTACCCAATGATTCATTGGATATTGTGATAATCCATCTAATTATTACTCATAAAGAATGTTGTATAGCAAGGTAAATGCCCACCAAAGGTAATTTGCTTGATTTCATACGGTATTTTGGAATCTTGTAGCTTATTAAATCATGGAATACCTACGTAGGTGCATCAAATACATCTTAAACTTTAATTTATCTGCTTTTTTAATAAAAAAATATTGGTCAAGTTAGAGTCTTATAGATACCGCTTGGCGCAGTGGTTCGAGCATAGGCCGCTCGGCTCACTACACCGGGTGGTTGCGGGTTCGACTCCGGTCAGGTTTAGTTTCGGAAACGGCCTTTTCGTAATTTGTCCTGGTCTGGCTGTCACTGGGATAACCCCAAGTCTATTGTACGGTACCTATAGTACAAGCGTTGCGAAGTTTGGGACCGTACAGTAGGTGTGTTCGTCTAGTGATAATAAAAATAAAAAAATATAATAATACTTATAAATATAAAACGCTAACATTTTATGCAACTCAAACAATATTATTATATTTTATTATTTACGGCGGTAGAACCTATCTATAGCCAAATAACTACAACGGGTACACGGGCTGGCTCGATCGGGGTAGTACTACTTTGTCACAGAAGATCGGCGTAAAGCTACTATAGCTGGGTTTCGTACAATGTGTGAGACAGCTGGACGCTCAACCTTCCTCCTTTCCCCTTCACTTCAAGCTGGTAACGTGCGAGCTACGCTTTTGGTATTGCAAGCATCTATAATAATAATAATAAAGCCTCTTTATTTCCTATCCCCTAATTATTACATATATTTCAACTTACAACTATTTAACGCTATTTTACAAGTACATTACATTATTGAGACATAAAAAAGTTTAGATATGAACCCCTATGTGGGTAAAGGCCTCCTCCAGTGCGTTCCAGCTTGCCCTATCTTTAGCTCGCTCGGTCCACTTTTTTCCCGCTATGGCTATGATTTCGTCACTCCATCGTTTCATAGGTCATCCCTTCCGTCTTTTCCCACTAGGTCCATTCCATTTTGTCGCTTCTTCTGTCCATCGTTTGTCGCTGTATCGTGCTTCGTGCCCAGCCCATCGCCATTTCGCCCTTAGACTGTACTGTAGGACATCGATTAGCTTGGTCTTTTTTCGAATAAATTCGCTTCTTATTTTGTTTATTTTTCTTATTTTTAAAAGGCTTCTTTCCATTGCTTTCTGGCAACTGACTAGCTTTGATTTTAATTTTAGTGTTGTAAGTCCTTGTCTGGCATCCATACGTAAGAGTTGGCAGAATGCATGTATCCATCACTGTTTTCTTCAGGTGTAGCGGATATTTGCCTTTCATAATTTCTTCAAGAGACCAGTATTTTTTCCAGCCTATATTTATACGGCGTTCTATCTTTTTCTCTTCGCTTTTATCTTCAAATGATAGTTCTTTTCCTAGATATATGAAATTATTTACGTATTCAAGCAAGCATCTATAAACTACGGTAACTGCTTAACAACAAGCGGGTTATAACTGGCCTAATAATCATAAGTCCATATAAATATTTGGCCCGCGGCGGTTATCTACATAATATTAACGATATTCGATTATTAAAAATTAAGTAACCGCTCGCTAAAAGCCCTTGCTCTTACAATCGTGTCGCGACGTTTCGTTATGGTATTTCGTAATCGAATTCCTGTTTTTAATTATTCCAGTTGAAACTCGAGCACTTTCGCTGAAACTTTTGAGTGAACGTCCACTGTGCCTGGTACTTAGCTGCAGGTATTGCTAAGTATTACGCATTTTCTACGTTGCGATCGGTTTTGATCTGATTCAACAGAAGTGCAACAGTTTCGTAAAGATTTATTGCGACATAGTGGTAAATTAAAACCAGTTTTGCATTGAAGAACTAAGGACATTTTTTGTGCATAAAGAAATAGGTAGAAATTCGATTATAATTAGTAATTAACACTTATTAATTTGACCCATAAATTATTCTGATTTATACATTTCACTATAATACCAAATTGGATATGAGTATTACTTTTCACGCTGTGTATTTAAAGAATTTGGAAAGTAACTACCGAAGAGCCCACTCTAAATTTTTCGCACATATATTACTTCATATACATTTTTACGCGTAGCTGTCATGAAATAGAAATCTGGAATAAAAAATGGATAAGAGCATTTCGTGTACGCACCCGATAAGGTTCCGTAGTTCCTAGTTTTAGAGAAACGCCAAAAGGGAGATGCACTGACCATTTCTGAAACTATGACACAATTAAACTAAAATTATAATAAAATAGTTAAACACATGATAAACACCAGTGACTTATAAAATCCGACATAAATCCGGCTTATCACGAGTTTAACATTGTTTTAATAAAAACATTTGTAATGTTTCTGGGATTGCATTGTCTATGGCGTGCAATAGACATACCTATTGTGACCTACAAATTCACCTTGTCTCTTTGTGGGCACCTTGGCCGAGGTGATTTATTTCTTTTCTTAATCATCAACTGCTGAATGTGTACAATTATCTTTAGGCAATAGTTAAGAGCAAAGGAAGAACAGTCAATACAAAATATGTTTTATAACCGTTTTAAACATTGTAATTTATGTTAGGTAGTTATTATTGAGAATGGAACGCCGAGAACGAGAGATGAAATAAGCTTAATTAGTATTTTTACATGTTATCTTACATTTAATAATAGTTTAATCTAATAGTTAATTTATTTTGAGACGTATATACGCCGATTTTTTTTTATTTAACACGCAGAAGATGAACAAGCCATAACTTTTATTTCAATAAAAAATATCCACTCTACATAATAATCCATCTGACACAACTATGGCATTAATAAAATGTGATACAAGTTTTTTCCCTTGTGGCACCCTTGAGCTAGCTGCCCCCCTGCCCCTCTGGCTGGAGCGCACTTGCGCTCGCCCTCTGTCCGGGCGAAGTTGTTATGGCCACCCTGGCCAACAACATATAGTAAAAAAAAAAAACAAAAAATAAAAAGATACAAGTTTTTAAAAATTTTATCACGAGATTTTGTATACGACTGTACACGCATGCCATTTATCACTTCTATTGGGTGTATTGACAAACAAGGATAAAGGTAATGCTCAACTTGATCATTGATATGCATAACTAGCGAAATAAATGGTCCAGAAATAATACTCAATCATCGAGAAGCAGCCTAGGTAAACTATCGGCGTCGATAACTATCTATAGCCAAGAATGGTACTTATTATGTGACTGATTCAGCGGAGTAACTTAGCAGCCTTCGTAATTAATAGATTAAGAATCTCTTAGGGCCTCTGAGATCTTGGACATTTCTCATGGTTCAACGGAAGTCAATGGTTCGCCCAAAATACTTGATCGAATTCTAATTAAATTCGCTCTGAGCTATTCATTTAGTTTGGTTTAATGAGTAAAAATAGTCGCTGTAATTGCATACGTAATTACACACGATAAACACGAGTTATGTCAAATTTTAAGTAAAAAAAATAGTGTTCATCACGTGATTAACTTTTATGTAATTACACAGTACATGTTTTTTTCAAGCTTTTTATTTAACTTGCAATGTATGTTTGTCCGGTGGAATCTTGCAACTGAATTTTTATATTCTTGTTGCTTAAGAATGTAAATAAGCTTGACTTCAATATCCTTGGTTATAAAATAAACTACTTTTATTGTGCATTTTGTGCGATTTCTGCAAAATCCACGCACTTATTATAAAATTACGTAAAAGGATAATAACAAAATCACAAAGATGGCAACAAAGAGAAGTCTCAAACTCATTTTAATAAAATACTCGCATTACAATGCAAATAATAACTATAGTTTCACTAGCTTCTCCTTTGATTTTACTTTCTAGAAGCCGACTTCAGCGCCACCTAACGGCTCTAAATATAGCTAAAAGCCATCCAGATGACCCCATAAGTACGAAGAAAATATCATCAAAATCAATCAAGCCGTTTAGGAGTAGAGTAATAACAAACACACGCACCCCGGCATTTCATATATATAAATATGAGGTATTACAAATTTTAGCAGTAGAAAGCATCGCGAAAATATCCCTACGCCATTGTTTAAAGTAACTGCAGATATAAAATTCACTTATTGCTTGTTTGTCATAAAACACGCTTTTCAAATCTGTAAATAAAATTGTGAATAGAATGTATCAATTGATAAGTTAAACTAATAGTATAACCGGACTGAAAAAATAAATTGAAGCAATATTTAAACAGGGTGTTACAAAAGTCAGAAATAATAATTTATGTACATATATAGTATCTGATAATAATATATATATATATGTATAGCGGCCTAGTGAAGGCAGAATATATGTAAATGTCATATTTTCTGAGCTACGGGCTTTTGAATATTTATCACAACTTTCGTGATGCGGCATTAGAACACATCTAATAGCATAGAAACCAGAGACACCAATACTCGAGAAAAAAATATAAAAATATTGCATAGGCCCGCCCGCATTATTAATAAGATGAGAGCGATCTGGGAAATGTCATTCTTATGTCATACCAGTACAAAATACATGCCAAAAGCGTACTCAAGATTACTCCCAGACTTGAGATCAGTTTATTGATGAGCCATAGTACATGAGCTATGACATGTTTTTATAATGAAAGGATTTTTTGTTTACAAAATTTGTTCCAATGTGATAATTTTTTATACCATTTCATTCCATATTATTTCGTACTACACACCCTATACACCCTGTATATTACTTCAATTTATATATACATACTTCAATTTATATATACAAGCTTTACTTAGATATATAATATACATTTGACCACTGCTTAGTTTTGTGGTTCGAGCTTAGACTCGTTCGATTCTCGCCGAGATTTTTTTTCAGAAGTGGCCTTTTTTAGTTTATCGTGGTCTGGGTGAGAACGGGTTCGCATCCAGACCATACAGGACGCCCAGACCTTAATGTACAGTATTATATGGCTAGTATAATAGTTGCTTAGTTTGGAACCTGGTGTGGTCTGGCGATATGATTATCTATTTACCCATTTGATTACAGAAGCGTGAATATGTACATAATTAATCTTGGGCTAACAATGATGCCTCAATTACAACACGCAATTACGGGCGGTATGTAAGCATTACAGATATTATTAACAGGCCGACACTGATTTCTTTTTTAACGTAAATTACGCAGACCAAGTCATAACGCCAGCATAAATTGTATAATAGTAATGTTGGCCTCGGTTTTGCAGCGACTAGATTGATTTAAATTGAACAGTAAAATCTATCTAGGATTTTCACTTACTGAACGGTGAAAAACATTGTGGGGAAAGTTTGCTAACGCGCACTGGGCCAGTGTGGTGGAATTTGGCCCAAATTATTAGAGCTGCGTTTCGCACGATAAGTGAGACAGCCGGAAGACCTACCCCGCTCCCTTCCCATCCCTCTGTCCCTCTCCCCAAGTCGCCTTCAAGTCGGCAAGGTGCGATCAATGCCATTAAAGAAAAATCTAAAAGTAAAGAACTGCTTAAAATCAGGCGAGTGTAAAGCTTGTTTACCGACTTTAAAAATCCATTATAAAAAAAGGTAATGATTGGATTTTTATCTGTATACATAATAACGAACCAATATGCTGCTTTCAGTGTATTACGTAAACCCAGGGCAAAATGGAACTATTTTGGAGACGGCAAGAAACAATTGCGTGGACGCGTAAAATTTTGACAGAAATTTATTCTCATTATTATATTGCATAATGGGGTACACTTCCCTGTTTCATTTTGGTATACAAAAGCTCTAAAGGCGGACGAGGGAGTCCAGCTATCGACTGTTTTAAGCCTGTATAAAAGGCATTCTAGTATAATATCCAATATTGGCGCTACTGGACCGTTTCGTTTTTTTTGTTTATTCAAGAGAAGCTAATGTGTGTTATAGGTGTTGAGTGTAGGTATCTTTTCAATGGTTTGTAGTCCTACCCCCTTCTTGAAGATATGTGCGAGATTGATAACTGTAAAAGTTATTATATTCAATATTCCCTAACCCATACCAAATAATTTGAATATCGAATAATTAAAAAAGTCCGGCGCGAACATGCGTAAATGGAACTCACGCGCACGTTATGACGTAACAATCGGAGCGCAACGGTACAGCCTGTGGAGCAGATAGCTATAGTACCGACGATAGCAAAAGTGTCTGCCGACCCTGGCGCGCCCCCCTCCGCCGCTGGAGCGGGGGTTCCACTTCCAGCTCCCTTCACCTTCGCGCCACACGCCGCCGCCGTGCGACCAATGACCGCCCGCCCCGGCCCGGCGAAAGGTTTTATATACAAGTTAAATTCGCACTGCCAAATTGCTATAAGTTAAAATATAGGGTAGTCGGGCGGTTGACTCGAACGTCGTGCGCACCGGTCGTACGTCGACAAATTCGATCAATAAATAGGTGTACCTACTCGTGCGCGTGTTTCATACGATTTCGGATTATACGCGTGGAGACAACTCGTGCCGACAGGCAAATGCTGGAGCTTCGGAAGCCTTTTTAATATTTCGTTCTATAGAGGCATTTAACTTTGTGTGTTAACATGGGGTGCAGTGGAAGATACTGTTTACTGACTCTGTTGTTGTGTCTTGTGTCCGAACTCGCAATTGGTGTGAGAGTCGTGCCGAAGCGGAAGAAAGGTAATTTAATTTTATTTATAAATATATTTTATTTTTCAGTCAACAATTTTTTTTTTAATTCTATTACATGTAAAAGGATTTTTAACTATTTCGTCCTGCATTGAAAAATATTTCAATATTTACGCACTTCTGAAAAAAAAATTGAAGCTACTTATGTCGTATTGCAGCTTTGAGAACTAATAGCGACTATTGCACAATATTTTGGTTCGTTATTAATATATATACAACAGATATTTAACGTATGTCATCGGAATTAGCACACGACATTGGTTTTATTTCGTGTGGTATTAATTTGAATAAATTGCAATGAAAGTTGTAATGCAACTACTTACAGCTGATAGCAATTAAACGAATTGGAGACACGTATTCGTAGTAACAATTTATTTAAACAATCCAAGTCTATACTTGGAGAAAAGGAAATATATATTTTCAACTTTACACAATGGTATCTACAGCTTAAGTTGCTTACATCTAGGTAGTCCTAATCTAGGTATATCTATACACAGGTAATCAAAAAATTATATTCTTCCGCCAATCACAATGTCCATATACTGAGAAAAAGGATAAGGTCCACAAATTATTTTCACAATTCCTATAATAATGTTTAGTACTTTATACTAAACGATTTGTAATTACAGCAAACTTTTGCTGAAATTACAAAATTAACACTGGTAAATGAATGCACATAAGTTACACACACACATCTAATTTTATCAATATTGTCATTCAGATTGTTTTATTATAAATTTATATTTAAATACCTATTTGTGAGTAATTTGTATACAAATCTGCATAATCAAATTTATTGACAATAACAAAAACCTTGTCCTAATCCGCCGTTATCTATTTGTATTCTGACAATTTATTTACGTATGACTACTCATTACACCGGCCAACATTGTTTTTTGTTCCCATCATCTATTTTTAAACAATGTCATAGACCGTAGTAGTGTAAAATACCGTTGGATTAACAGTAACTCATCGTTTGTTCTAACTATAATGCCTGAAAACCGGCTCTCAGTAGTCCGGCCACTAGAAAATCGAGCTAAAAAGATGATCTGCATAAAAATGTAAGCAAAAATTGGGCAACAAAAATGATGGTGCAATATTGGGCAACAAAAAAATAATTATACCAATAATTGGCCACCAAAAAAAATAAGACCATCAATGATAAATATACCTTTAAATACAAAGAAAAGGGGCTTAAAATTCGTTTAAAAAATAGGTACTTTAGAAAATCAATATTCCTACATCATCGATTCATACAGAATTGATTGATTAATATGAATTGATTGATTGGTGATTGGGGTCTCGGTAACACGAAACTCGTAACCAATTGACAAAGTAAAGCATCGTTTCCGTCTTCTTACCGCAAGAGAGCATCGAACCATTTTACAAGCTACTAAAAAGATAAGTGCTTTGGTTTTTAGAGGCTTTTTTATTTTAATGATGAAAGCGTTTCTAATGCTCTTATGCCTTCTAACTTTATTAATATTTTTTCTTCATTTGTACAGTACAGTTTTAATAATTAACGCCAGGTATGTAATTACATTAAAAAACATACATAATATTATTTATTAATTTGAATTAATTACTCTACATTTATTTCTAACTAGCTGTGCCCCGCGACTTCATCCGCGTAGTATTGGATTATTGGGTTAAAAAGTATCCTATATGTTAATCCCGGTTATAATCTATCTGTGTTCCAAATTTCATCCAAATCCGTTCAGTAGTTTTTGCGTGTAGGAATAACAAACATACATACATACATACATCCACACTCACAAACTTTCGCATTTATAATATTAGTAGGATTTACCCTGTAATTTAATACTCAACGTAAAATAATAAAGCTCTACACCAATTACCAATTTAAGTACGTACTAATTAAATTAAGTATAAAACTCTATAATTGCATTAAAACATGTCATTGGAATCCACATAAAAGCTTTAAAAATGCTCTACATCGCGAGCATACAGGAAATGTGTAACCATGCATCGAAGAAAAATACGTTCGAATCGTTGTACGTAATTAATTGTGGATATCTGACATAGGTTTCATACTTTCGTCTCACCAACTAATAAGTTAGGGTCTAACCGTTTAGGGTCCCAACATATTTTATCAAGTGATTTTGACTTATCTGTCACATACCGTTTTGTATATCAGAATATTTACCTAAGAATGTTATTGGTCAACCAATTCTAACTCGCATCGTCCGACTCCAAACAGCTATGCTATTCTGCAAAAGATAAATCACCTGGAAAGTCATCCCAAAAGTCACACTCAATACGCTTCTCATATTTTTATTTGACAGATGAATTTGTGTGTGAGATACGAGATGACTTTTGATACGGATGGCGAATCTTATTTCAAAACCTTTACCTAATCTCATCTACTCCGTCATCACTCGATGACGCTTCGAACTCTATACTTTAATCTCACCGCGGATTCAGAAGTTATTTTTCTCAAATAGACTTTAGACGATAGATATTAGAGAATAACCTTATTTGCATTTTTATTCCACAGTCATGAGACTTTTTCTTACGGCCCTAAGTGTTACTGTGTTACGTTCTTATGCCGCACTATTTATGCCAATTTAGGCTGCAAGGTTTAACGAATAGTGTCGCAACTAGCATAGCTCGAGTTCCACGGTTCACACACATCCTGTATCGAGGCGGTTGCCACATCATGTGAGTCGCAGTTTCCGATTTAATTACCCGCGCACGGGAAGAGTATGAATGAGATTAATGATCGTTAGCACTGGAAGTTGAGAAGGAACGGAATTCATTTCAGAGTTAGGTAATCAAAATATTATCAACTCTATTATGCGGCTCCTTTATAAATCTATACAAATAAATAAAATTGGAGTGTATGTTTGTAATATCAAAATAACACCTTTTCACTAAATGTATATGAAAGTACATACGACAACTATAACAAAAACGCGATTTAATTTTTTTTTGTCTGTCTGTCTGTCTGTATGTCTGTCTGTCTGTGTGTTTGTACCGGGTAATCTATCGAAACGGCTGGACCGATTTTGACGGGACTTTCACTGGCCGATAGCTGATGTTTTAAGGAGTAACTTAGGCTACTTTAATTTTAGAAAAACAATTAGGGTTCCGCGTAAAAAAATAGAAACTCATGAAATCAAAGAGTATCTCCGAAACGGCTGGACCGATTTTGACGGGACTTTCACTGGTAGATAGCTGCTGTTATAAGCAGTAACTTAGGCTACTTTTATATTAGAAAAACAAAATTAAAAAAATGGGTTCTGTCGCGCGGGCTCAGAACGCGGGAGCGGGCTTTTTTGTTAAATTAAATTCCACGCGGACGAAGTCGCGGGCTCAGCTAGTTGAATAATAAATTATAAATACATGGATATATATATAGCTCCAAACGTCTTTTATTTTGATAAAAATAAACCCAAATTGCACCAAGTATGTTAAAGTGTATTTAAGGCAAATTTCAAGTCTGAAAGCGATCTTGAGTACGCTTTTGACATGTCATTTTGTACTGGAACTATATAAGAATGGCATTTTCAAGACCGATCTCAGTCTTGAGATTGATTTATTAATATGGGCCAAGACTTCTAATGTCTCTCTACCAAAATTATTCTGAAGCGTCTTCATCTTTCAGTGAAGGAGTGAACATATATATTAACGACAAATATAATTTCAAATCCCAATCCACTTCTAACTTAAATTCGCTTCCATTCTTGCGATTATAAGTCACTCAACAACATTGTAAGTTAGAAAACGTCCTTCGCAATAGACTGTCGTAGACACTGGCACTAGTTTTTAACCGGTTTCTAGAATAAGGATTGTTGCGGGGTATCCGGCATCCAACATCCCATGCTGACGTTCAACATCCGTTACATACAATTCATACATCTTAATATGGCCGATGTATGAATGGCCATTCATGCAAACTTAATGCCACACTTGATTGGTAGAAATAAAACCATGCCAATAAATTACTTACAGAATAAAGGGGAGGCACTACGGCTCAAATATGGGCTGGCTTGATCGGGGTAGTACAACCCTCTCAAAGAATATCGGCGTAAAGTAACCTCTTAACCTCCCTCTATACCACTGCCTTTCAGGTTGGCAACGTGCGAGCAATGCTATTGGAATTGCAAGCATCTTTAGGCACGGTAACCGCTTAACAACAGGCGGGTTATACGCGTGTTTGCTGACTTTATTCAAAACAATGTTCATTTAAGAACAAAGTGTAAAAAAGGCCAGTGGTATTTTTTTTCCAAAAAAGATTACTGAGTTTATCACATAACTAAGAGTAGTATACCCTTTAGTCCCTCCAGCTAAGCTGGAGCTGGAGCTCACGTCAATAGTTTAACGGCCAGGATGGGGGTCGAACCCGAAACCTCACAGCTACCGGGGCGGCTCCTCTAACCACAAGGCTATTGAGGCTTCATAATATAATTTACCCTCACAGCTAGTGTGACAGGCTCTTACTTCATTATCTTCAATGCACATCAAATCATTCACTATAGCACTAACGAGTATATCCAAGGATTTATCATGATATTCTTAAAGGGATTATAACAATTATGCAATTTATTGTTAACACATGTAATTGCTTATGTACTTATTGACTCGGGCTTAATAACATTTACCCACCTTGGTACTAACACAACCGTGCATTAATTAATGTGCCTCCTGACCAAACACTGTCATTATTTATGGCAAACTTTTAACATTGAGATAATTTATTAGATCATAGAAAACAAATACAATGTAACATGTGGCTAAGTAATTGCAAATAGACAAACACTGAGAATAATGACTGCAAATGATTTTTGTCGTTCCTATTCCATAATTTAATTATTTATTTATTAGTAGTTATTTTTAGTTATCTTCTATTTACTTAGTTCTTTTTTTAGTATCAGTTTTAGTACTTTTTAATACGCTTTGTAATTTTGGAAAACTATTTATGAATACTAGCCTTTACATAAATAATTGCTGTTATTACAAAACGTTTGGTAAAAGATAAAATAACCACAAAAAATATTTGATGTCCTTTTTTCTCAGTGTAGAGTTGGATGTACACCCATGAATATAATCATTATTATTTTTTACATACTTATGTCCTACATAGGTAGGTACTCACACTAATTACAAAAACAATCAAATTGACACCCAGCATCAGCAATAGCTGCTTATATTGGACCCAATAAACACCAATCTTTCAACAAATGCTATCGCTAGAGCCAATCACAGACATTAAATAAAAATATAAATAATATAGAGAGACTGGACATTAGAGAGTTTCTCCGACTCCGCGCCTCGCATGCAACATCCGATTTTCTACGTTTTCCAAATAATTATCCTCTTGCTGCATACTTGATAGTAACAAACTTTGAACGCGCCGACAATCAGTTTTGCTATCTCCCTTTAGTCAATAGTTACGTGTTGCCAGCTATAAATTACTGATGTCATCTTAAACAAACGCCTGCACTCTGCAAATGTGTGTAATTTTAATGAATAGGTATGTATTTCTTTAATTGATTTCAATCTTAAGCTATTAAACCTCGAATTTAGTGTATAACTTAGCTAAGTATTCAAAATTTCAAAATTCAAAATTCAAAATTGTTTTTATTCATGTAAGCCAACAAAGCATTTATGAATAGTCAGAATCTACCACCGGTTCG
Source organism: Notodonta dromedarius (assembly GCA_905147325.1). NCBI lineage: Eukaryota > Metazoa > Arthropoda > Insecta > Lepidoptera > Notodontidae > Notodonta > Notodonta dromedarius. The sequence goes on along the minus strand of LR990161.1, from coordinate 10,347,698 downwards.
GAATGCTGCTTCCACTGAGAAGAGCTCTATATATGCGCGTATTAACTGTACTTAAGTGTTCTTTTAGAAAATCACACTAATTATAGAGTTTTGTAACTCGACATAAGTAGGTATTTTCATCTCAAATAATAATACTAGCCAGACTTGTCCACAAACAATATAACAAGCAAACATACCAATCTTGTTAAAGAAATGCAATAACGAATATCATACACACTAAACAGCAGTTTCCGGACGATAATATCTTCGTAAACTCCATATTTCTGCCAATTATGAGGGCGTTAACAGACCCCGGGCTGGGTTATGAAATCGGTAATCATATTCACAAAGTAATCACTTCATCCTCAGGCGGAAGGTGTGTTAGCAATGAAAAAAGTATTGCCTGCATAATATAACTATAAACAGTGAGTTATCAGCAACAAAGAACTACAGTATATCCGGGCTTTACTTAATTAACATTAGCACAATAATTAATGTGTTAATTTTATTTAAAACTAACATCGGCTTGTACCAAAAAAAAATTTAACATAATTATTATAATGTATTTTAGAAAACGAAGTTTTCGGATTGTTGATTTATAAATATTTTTTAAGCTTTAATTAAAGGGAGATATGTCGTCAATAATAAATTAAAATTTCAAATAGAAGTAATAACCTATTAAATTGCAAAAGGCCGAAACTTTCGAAACGAACATACAAATTTCTTAAATTATAATAATTTATATTAATTCTGTATAATTTTTATGATACATTAATATATTTATGAAACTACTGACCAACGGATCATTGTGTAATAGGTACGTCGAAAGTGAAATTGAAAGAAAACGAGACGGGTCTATGGCTAGCTGCGTTTTCCACGCATTAAAGTAGCAGTAAACTTGAATTTACATACTATGACATGCGGTTACGTGTTTGCAATGAAACCACTCGGTGATGATATTATAATACGTATAAGGAAATTATTGCAATTCTTGAAACTAACACAACGATATGATATTCCATTTTAATTTACGAGTAGATTTACAGTTGGGATTGTCATATTGCTTGGATTCAGTTTGCCTAATTATAGTACTCTCGCTACTATATAGATGTTATTTTAATAATACACGATATTTTGCATCTTAATCAATACATATTCATAAACGACATAAAAAGATGATGAAAAAAACATAAACTTTTTAGAATTTACCAAGACGTATATAAAAATTTCGTGCATTATTACAATGAGACCGTATAAAAAATAGTAGAGTGGCAACCCCATTTTACAGTGTACTTTTTGGTGTCTTTTTTGTTTATATGACACTAGCTGTGCCCCGCGATTTCATCCGCGTAGTATTGGATTATTGGGTTAAAAAGTATCCTATATGTTAATCCCGGTTATAATCTATCTGTGTTCCAAATTTCATCCAAATCCGTTCAGTAGTTTTTGCGTGAAGGAGTAACAAACATACATACATACATACATACATACATACATACATACATACATACATACATCCACACTCACAAACTTTCGCATTTATAATATTAGTAGGATTACACATGTTGGTAATCGCATGTATTTTTTGCTCTAAAATGTCGCAACTCACCAGGTGCCTCAGGCAAACGATTCCGGCACCTAAACACGTAGAATAGAGAGTATGCTTCATTCAGATTCTGTAGTTGTGATACCCGAGACAACTTGAGTGCATTATTCATTTGCCTCCCGGTGTTAGACTGTGTTAAAACGATTTCAATTGATAAATAATTCGACCCATGAATCCTATTCTTTAGGTACATAATAGCCAGCAGACATGGTACCCACACTCTACAATTACAAGAGACTCTTCACGCGTATATTTTTTTTGCAAATGAAGATGCCGTTACGATTCACTACGATCTAGACATTCCGGTACTCTATTATAAGCTAGAGCTTATACTTGATATTACCATACATACCTAGCTATAAAACTCTGTCATACTTTTTGGCAATTTATGTGAGGCATAGGTACTACATACAAAAACTGTTTGTCTACCGATTGGCTACTGAAGCATGTTTCCACGTTCTATCTTTAGAAATGTACAAGTAGTCGTGGTTGCTGTCGTCTAACTGCCATGGAAGCTGTAAATATGTCCAATTAAAAGCCCAAAAAGTCGACTCTGCCACGGATTTCCCTCCATCTGTTCAAGTTGCGTCTAAGTACTGTTGACCAATCATATTTCCTGCAGAATTAACTCATGCTTCTCCCATTATAACACCCGTAGAATATATCTACATGCGCTTTCAAGAATGCTAGCAGGTGTTTGTGTTACCAAAATAACTTTTGGCTGGAATCAAAACCACACAAAAACAAATTCGGTAAGTAACTGCACACTGAGTAACTGACATTATTATTAATCTGTGTCGCGTAGTGTCAATAGTTAAGGTGAAGGCGCCTGTCTAGCCCGCGAAATTCAAAATTTTCGAGTATTTTTATAGTTTATCCAAAATCTGAAAACATTTAAGACAACATTTTGTGATTTGCGAAAAACACAGTATGCAGTGCGTTTATTAATACATTTATTTTACTCTAAATATTTTCACGGTGGATATGATATTAGTAAATCACAAAATATACAAAAATTGCCAGATTATCTGGATAGCTGTCGTTCTTGAAATGTTTTAGAGTAAGTTGGATATATTAATAAATGCACTGCACACGGTCTTTTTCGCGAACTACAAAATTTGTCTTTTATTATTGTCAGATTTTGAAAAATTTCTAAAAGAACTCAAAAAATTTGAACTTCGCGGGCTAGATGGGCGCTTTAGCCTTAATGTAGATTGACTTTTTGCTTGAACTTTAAGCAACATCCGCCGCTCGTCCGCTCCTCCGATGAGACCGCAAACCAGCCACGGTTTGCAAGGCCGATGGCAAAATGATTAGATTGGTTGCTGCAAATCTATACCTATAAAGTGTACAGGTACCTAACGATATAACAAAGAGAGTTTGATTTAGATATTTCTAAGTTAACTATTGGAATTATCAGTTTTTAAATTGCACTTATATCAAAACATCAACTGAATGCCGCGGAGAAAACCGCGCGAATTAATAATTTCTGGAAAAAACCTGCGAATTTTTGATGTTTCTGCGGCAAAGTTGGAAATTCATGCGGTTTTTAAGAAAATGTGACCAGTACAGAAGTGAATATAGTTTGCATTTACTTTGGCAAAGACACCACCGCGGATAATTTTCGCGGTTCAAGGCTTTAACGTTCGCAATTGTTTATCAATCTAGCTAAATAGCCATATCATCGCATCCCTTTACTTTAAACTAGCGGCCCGCCCCGGCTTCGCACGGGTACATTGCGGTTACATTATTCGAGTTTTAGTAAGGATCCCTAATTTTTTTGAAAATATATTATAGCCTATGTCACCCGGGGATAGTGTAGGTTCCCAACAGTGAAATAATTTTTCAAATCGGTTCAGTAGTTTCGGAGCCTATTCATTACAATCAAACAAACAAAGTTTTCCTCTTTATAATATTAGTATGATAAAAACAGCCGTATCTAAAGGCCTACATGATTAAAATTGTAAATCATATGCGCACTTTTTTGAGCCTAATACAATAAATACGATGCAACTAAAAAACTAATATTAATATCATTAGATAACCCTCCCAGCTAACGGGGACATCTTGATTGACGGTGAACTCTACTAAAACCGGACTTCGTTATTTTGTGGCTCGTTAGCTGCAAATATACATAACATGTTAGTTTATGCAATTTTAAAGATTCGCTTGAAAAGCTACGTATGATTTAGTGATGATGGATTTAGTGGTTTTTTAATTGGCACTAATATAATTATTTTACACACGATATTTCACGTAGCATTCAGGATAGCAAATATGGATAGCAACGCCTTTTTAATTTTAGGCAGCTGTCGTTTAAGCAGCTGTCGTTTTAGGCAGCTAGCCTTTAGTATTACAATCACCTATAGACTATTGTAACTGCTTAACTTCGGGCGTCTCTTAGGCTTACTTAGCGACTAAGTTAAAAAAATACATTTTACATTTTAGTGCAAGTATGCGGTCGTTCACACGGCCAACCCTGCACCGATCAATGTTATCCATTTTACTGTTACAAATACTACCATTACCTATCTGTCAAAAATATGTAGACAGAACGGTGTTGGTTTCTTCGTGTGAATGACTGCTACCGTGTCTAACAATTACCTAACTATCGGTATCGCATATTATATCATACAGCATACTTGGAAAATTCATATAATTAATCCGCTTCATGTTCCGCATGGGTCGGTTTATTATGATACATACAATTAATAAACCACTCATAACTGACGTTCAAAACATATATTTCTTTACTTAATGTAACTGTTTAATTGTTTTCTTTAATATACAATGCCAGATACTTACATAAGTACCTACATATAGTAAATATATATCGCCAGACTGACACACAAACTGTATGGTCCCAAACTAAGCAACGCTTGTACTATGGGTAACGCACAATGAACTGAGGGCAATCCCAGTCCACAAAAGAAATTTGCCATTTCCGAAATTTGCCCGGCGGGAATCGAACAGCATCTTAAACGGTATAAATATTTCGTCAGTGTAAACAAGGTAGCAGGAGCTTGGATGAGGAAGAAGTATTTTATTAAAGGTTGGAGAAATTCTTAAGACATTAAAAAATAAGTTAAAACGCTATCAGATATCACGGTATAAGAATCATGAATCATATTACATTAAAATTCTTCTCGACCCCAATTGACATTATGTATCAAATTATACACACATATTAGCATTTTGATGTCTATTGATCACTACGCACATTTCAAAGCGAATATATAAGTAATAAACTTATAATTGGTTTCCAATGATGTAAAACATTTTGTGTGTTTTACATAAATTAACTTTCGTCATTTTTGTTAAGTAAGCACTCTATTTTCATGTTTACCTATGCGGTAATTCACACCAACAAGCGGACATCATTCAGTTTCTACATTTTTGACAGTTAATGACCCTATTGACATCTGGATAAATAAAAAAATATGGATATTGTCGATGATGAGTTAACGGTTGTTTTATATTTTTTAATTTAGCTAGCATAAGTCCCGTAAGTAGGTAACAATGAAGGAGAACTAACTTAACTTAACTGAAATAACTTAATTTATACTGGCTAGATAGATAGACAACAGCAGTGATAGCCGATTGGCTAAGCACGCGTATTGCGGGCACCAGGTCCTGGGTTCAAACCCCGGCTCGCACCTTGGGGTTTTTTGAAATCTATGTGCAGATAATAATTTATATAAATTATTATCACTTGTTTACGGTGAAGGAAAACATCGCGAAGAAACCTGCATGTATTATAAAAACTATCCAATTTTCGAAAACCATATGAAATCCGCAACCGGCACTGGGCCAATGTGGTGAATTACGGCCTGAGCCCCCTCGTAGTGAGGGGAGGCCAGTGCCCGTGCTTTTCAAACAACTCAAAAGTCAAATATTAACTCACAATTCTTGATCTCGTAAACGGCTTGACCTTTATTGATGATATTTTGTACTTAAGTGGTCAACTTGATGGACACGGTGGGTGGCTCTGTTGTTGACATCTAGAAAAAAACGCATTAGCTATGTACATATGTATAGGGACATAGCAATTAAGGCGGCAATAGTCTAGTGGTTAGGGGGGCCGCCCTCGTGGCTGAGAGGTTCCGGGTTCGATACCCATTATGGCCATTAAACTATTGACGTGAGCCCACTCCTAACACACTCATTAGCTCAGCTGGAGGGGCTAACAGGAATACTAGTAATGTGATAAACACACATTGCTAATCTATACTTTAAAGAACATAGTCTGCAAGTCTACCACGAATCCATAGATTAATGGCACGTTCAATGTTCACTCGACAATTCATCACGTAATCGAAACGAAAACCGCGCATTAGTCGCTTTCTTTAGATCGATGTGAATATTCTAATCACACGGCATGTTTTCACCGAAAACCGATGTTAAAATCACCTTTCTATTTAATGGTTATTCATGACGACCATGCGATCCCAATTTTTATTCCAAATTCGTATTTATATAATGGGGTTAAAAGTTTTCTTTTCTTTAATCGACATTGGATAATGGTCGCCGCACTATATTATCCTCAATAGCGAAAAAATATCATGGTCAATGACTCACGGTCATTTTATTGTGGTCTTAATCCTGTATTTATGTAGGTAGATAAAGGTTAAGTACCTCAGTTTTATAATAGGGTTACCTAGTACCTAGTAGGTACTCGTGAACTGAGGTATATCAACATACTAGGTATATTATATGTTACTAGCTGTGCCCCGCGACTCCGTCCGCGTGGAATATGTTCCACCCTTAACATTTAGGAGTATGAAAAATAGATAGTAGCCGATTCTCAGACCTACCCGATATGCACACAAAATTTCATGAAAATCGATCGAGCCGTTTCGAAGGAGTATGGTAACTAACATTGTGACACGAGAATTTTATATATGTATAAGATATATTCATGTCAGCCCACATAATATTTTCGTTGCACAATATCGTTTAGCTTTCTAAAATCACTGAGCCGTGATTTTTTTTTTCGAAACATGTCCGCATAATCTGTTCCTAAACATCGACAGATCTTACAACTGCATGCAAAAAGCGGTTAGTTACGAAAAATTAAACTGTTGTTCGTTAGCAGCGCAGAAAACCTATGTGTTATTTCTCAGTATGTAAGTAGTAGTGATACAGCTTAAGTAGGCACATAAGTAAGTTACGTTAGGTTTGCACAAGCGTCTTTGTGCTGTCTCCATTTTTTGACAGCATAAAATAAAGACAAAATTATAAATCGGTGTAAATGTTTCATCGGTACAAAAGAGGAGTTAGTTATGGAGAAAAAGCTGTCCTATAACTAACTAGATATGTACAAAATTATATTAAAAATAGCAGCAACCTTAAACCATTCATAATTCCCAATTCAAATAACTCATTGAACAAAATACACATTCGAAATCTGTTGCTCATAACAATCTAAGGTAGCGAATAATTATCACGGCTACTGAATGAACGAACAATGACTCTGCGGTCAGCGCGGGCGCAGCCGTAGACCGTCAACTCTTGCGCAACGAGCGCTGTGATCGTAACACATATGAGCAGTGTTACCATGTTACAATTTATAAAATCAGGACAGAATAAATGATTATACGACCAGACTTTCATAGTTGGCCATATTGCGAAAATGCTTGCTCCAATTATAACTATGTAACCTGAAGTTACTAACTTCGCTACAAGTACCTTTTTATTGGTACTAGGGCCGCCACACTCCCACCACTGTTACACACTCAATAGTAAGCCATTATCGACAATGGTGTTCAAAGATGATGCCGAGAGTTGACCTTCGACGAGTCCCAGGGAAAAGCTAAATAGTCTTTGAACCTACATGAATTTAATAGATAGAAAAAATAGGAGGAGTTGAAAGAAGATTGATTATACATCTCCCTCAGTTGAAAAGCTTATAACTACCTACCTCTATAAATCCTTGAAAGCTATAACTGGACAACGCCTAACAGCTCTATATTTTTTATTTTAGTAACTCAAACTTTTGAGACCGAAATGTGACGAATTATAAACAAAACATCGAAAGTATAAGGACCATTCAGATATCTCGAGACAAAATATGCAAATGGTCACACTATAAATGGGTTTGGAATGTAGCTTGATAGACGTGTTTGAGAATCCACGTGATTGATTTGACTGTGGGTCGTGCAGAGAGAAAATAAGTATGATATAACATAAGTAATGAGAAATATGCTACTAGTTAATCAGTTTCATTAGGTACTTTTGTTTGCCCGAAGGCTCGTCTTGGCATCAAACGAGTGAAATTTGTACCAGTGGGTTTCTCTAATTAGTCTCTAATTCACTGATTTCTTGCGTTTCATCAGTTGCTAAACGATGAATATGAAGAAGATGATGTGTGAGATAATTTGACCACAATTAAAAATATATGTGATCTTCACTAGCTCGCAGGATCCTAAGGGTGGCCAACCATTCTGCTGTGCTATGAAGCGTAGCGTAAAGCCCAACCAAGTGGACAGTTACCCTAATAGTAAACATTTTTATATTAAAGGGCCATCCATAAATTACGTCATACGAATTTCATGATTTTTTGACCCCTCCCCTGTCCTTGTCACAGCTGGTCACATTTGTGAGACCCCCTACCTAGTGTGACGTCACATATTTTGGAATTTTACATTTAGAAATTAAAACAGCAGTTCTGATTTTTTTTTATTTCCATTTAAATTATTTTTCAATAAAATGAACGTCAAAAAAATGTGATGTCACAAAATTTGGGACCCCTCCCCACCCCTTGTCACACAATGTCACACTTCGTCGACCCCCTCCCTCCCCCTTAAGGTGTGACGTAATTTAAGGATGGCCCCTAAGTAATCAATATCTATGTTAAGTTTAAGATAAATACCAATTCAGTGACTGCCTACGTAATTGTAAAAATCCAATTATCTTAGTACCTACATCTATACAACCAGTCTCACTCAACACCTTATCAATACTTTTTATAAACCAAGATATTATAAAGCAATACATACTTGTTTTAATAAGCTGTTATTGAAACTCTCACTTTGCAAATGCTCTCAATTGACCGTGTTTTTAATTACATAACAAAGTCAATAATATAAATGAGTGCAGAAACTTGGGGCGCCTAATTAAACATAGCTATTTTAACACGACGTAAAATCCGTGTCAAACCGAAACGCATTTACGTTATGTAATATCGAAATCTTCACTTTCGCTATGCGTATACGTCTAGCAGGCAATGTCGATCAGACTTAGCGAGTAGAAAATTTATCCACTTATATGCATAGTTTGTTAATAATAGAGACTATTTTACGCACACCTATTAAGTTGTCAATTCACGCTTTATTTATAAGGGGTAAATGAAATTGATGTATGTCGTTGTGTTGCTCATACAACTGTGTAATACAATTATGTTCTACTGTGCCCACGGACTTCGTCCGCGTAGTATTTAACAAAAATTTCGGGATTATCGGGATAAAAAGTATCCTATGTGTTGATCCAGGTTATAAACTATCTGTGTTCCCAATGTCATCCGAAACCGTTCAGTATTTTTTGCGTGAAAGAGTAACAAACATACGTCCACACTCACAAACTTTCGCATTTATTATATTAGTAGGATATGCTATTATTTTATTTTATGTTCCTTAAGTAAGAGACGGAATTATTATAGGTAACGTTTTCAGAAATATTTGAATGGAGTAGAATTTCATGCTTCTTCTCACACATTATTACGTTTCCAAATTCAGAATTTTGATATTACCTAGTATTGTCGATTCGTACCCTAAATTCCATCTTTTTTGCCGTCGTGTCGATTTCTGAACGAACAATACAAAATTATCGTTAGTTCAGACGATATACGACGGCAAATAATATGGAATTTAGAGTAGGATTCGACAATACGAATGTCACCATATATCGATTATCGTTGCTAAGAGCCCCCTTTGTTCAGCTTATCACCTTATATTTACATCTCTTCATCCTTTCCTTTCTTGCTTTATTTTAGTTGTATCTTTATTGATTCACCGGAATTCCATACAGAACTACCTGCAGGCTTGACAACCAATCTATTAGTTAATTGCTATTATGAAATTCAATGTTCTTATTGGAACTCGATCCGTTCCGTTCCACATCAGTTAACATTCGTTCGTTTGTGACAAGTGTATTTAAATCCGGCTAGCAACAAGGGAAACGTCATGTCTCTGTCACATTCACTAACTACGGCTACATACGTTAATTAATTGTGGCAGAGAACAGTGTCACATTTGAGAATCTAGATTGATTCTATGTGGTATAACTTTTGATGGCTTCACACTAATTCTACGCGCTCCGTTTACTTTATTATTTTCATCTGAGTCTCCATAAGAGAAGCGTTACTTGACAAGATTTTATACCGCACAGTCCTAGTTCTACTAAACCACTACGCTTAGTAATTCTAGGGGGATTAGGAGTAGGGGCGTACATCCGTCGCCTGGACCGTCTCGTCAATGTTACCAGTTTGCTTGCGTATAATTTAAAACTTTCTCTCAAGACTGTCCAGCTCGGCAGGTATCCATTGACTCGGATTTCCCTTTCTTACGGCGAACTTTATCGGACTTATTATTATAATACTTGCAATGTTCTTTAGAAGAGTTAAACGTAAAGGGGTAAATGCACCAGTGTGCGTCACTGTACTTACTGCACAGTGTGCGGCAGTGTATATACTGCACAGTGTGTGGCACTGTACTTACCTACTGCACAGTGTGGCACAAATGCTTATTTTGGTGGTAATGCACCAAATTTGTAAGTTGGAAACAATTACTCTTAGGTATTTGATATCGTAATGGGTTTACAATGTACATGATAAGACTTTATTTAGGGCGCTATTTGCATTACTACTATCATTTAAATACCTATAGACCTTACTGAAATTAACTAACAATATACAGATAAGTACCTAGTACAAGTAAATACCTAATGTCTAGACAATTTCTTTAACAAACAGTTAACAAAAACGTTGTCTATTTGCATAAGAACTAACCGTCATCCAATTATAAAGATTGCACATTTTTTGTACAGAGTTTAACAATCAATATATATTGTGCTTGTTCACAGTTTTATCAATCAAATCTGTGCTTGTATTAGTAATTTCCGAAAAGCCATGCCACTTACTACCTTATCTCTAAGGCATTTAAATGCTACGAATAAAAAACTAAATTGCTTGTTGCCAAGAGCTGTTACGATTAGAATAATATGTCGGTATAGAGGTTCGTCCACACTATGTATAGCAACTTGTATCAAATTCTTAACTTGTGCCGAAACCACGTGGCGATACAAATAAGATCTAGTGCGGACGAGTCTTTATGTTTTACATAACATTTCAAATAAACTCGAGCATGCGGATATAAACACACATTCCATATTCTAAACATTTGCTAAGTTAGTTAGTATACCAAGGAATGACTAAACGCATTCTTAAAAAAAATGTAAGTACCTTGTAAAAATGCGGTATTCATGAAATTTGGCTTCGTCTCGCCGACGACAATCAAAAGTCATTCATCTAATTACATACCTACACTTTCTATGATTCTGTCATTATAATTTGTCAGACTATAAGTACCTGTGTACAAAATTATCTTAGTTAATCTTATAACATTTTGTTGGTAGAGCTAACTTAGTTCGTTTTACAGAAGCGGTTAAACGATATTAGGGATGTGGCAGTCATTGATTTATCTTATCGTAACATCCATTAATATATGACTATAGCCTGATCTTGCTTAGACAATTATATATTGCATAATAAGTACATTAATACAAAGGAGATATGTAGAAACGACATTGACTTTATTTTTCGAAAACTACACACAACAGCAACCACTTCCCTAGTAATTGTTATATTTCGGTACTATAGAAAATTGACAAACGACCATAAATCGTCACGCACATTCTCCATCAGCTCACGATTCAGTAAATATAAAAATATAGAAAGTAATGTCATGTTCCATTGCGTTCTATAGAATAAAATCGATTCTTCGCATCCGCTATGTCAAATTCGAATTTATCAACCAGAATAATCGATTTGCGGCCGTAATCGATTGTTTGCGTTCGGATGGTACGTTTCTTTTGCCTACCTACGCAGCGGTACGGGCCGTGGCTGGGTCAAGTGCGGCATGGCCGTGGCATAAAAATCGTCTTAATCCTCAATTCTTGACTGTCATTGAACTCGACATCATAATTACGTTAAAGTAGACCACGATATATCTGTCTGTTGAAAAAGCTTTTAAAATTAATTTGTAAGTTTGATTGTGCATCAGGCAAAAACGGGTGAACAGATTTTAATATAATTTGAGCCAGGTGTAGGACCTGAATGTTATGTAGGTTACTTCTCATCTTTGAACTTTACGCCGAAACCGTCGGTTTTCACAAATACACATACAGTTGATTAGTTAGTACTACTATTAAGCCTACTTCACTTTACGCTGTATGTTGAACATCTGGCTAAAACATCTATGTTAGGGGCCCGCCGTAAGTCTTCCTATTCTAGCCATCACTCAAAAAAAAAACCTTGCTGGTGCGAGTTTCATTTAACTTTTTTATATAGGTAATTTAATCTACCATATTGTAAATCACTGTACAGTTCTTAGAATTATTTATGTGAACTTATATTTTGATTGACTCAGGCGTTACTTGGCGGAAATCCATTGTAAAACAATTTAGGATAAGGACGTATTCGACGACTCATTCGTAGCCCAACTTTCCTGAGGATGTCTCGTTCAGAGGCGAAACACGTGTCGAATTTTATTTTTAATTCGCTTTGTTCCGCGGAAAATTGCACATTATTAGGGTCCCTGACACTCATGACTGACAAACTCGACCGACGGAGTTAAGTTTTGTTGACCTCTTCCATTATCGATCAACCTATTTGATTTATAATTTTGGAGGTTAACAAGCCAAGGGTGAGTGGTGGGTCCTTATCCTAAATTGTTTTAACTTATATTTTGTATATAGCTACCTATTTACAAGAACTATAATTTTATAATTTGTTTTTACAAATCCTCCATCTACAATATCTTAGGCATTTTGTTTTACATTACCGTTGCTAAATATTTTTATAAAGGTAAGTAGTTTATAAAAAAGAGCTACATGTGTTTATGTCTTGGCATCTGACTGACGCATAAATGGCTTTAAATTGTATTCAGTTATTCGATTCGGTATTTATTGGAACGATCTAGTTTCTGTACAATATTGAGAACAGCTGGTGCGCTAGTGCTGTTCCCATGAACATTAACTAGGTATACAATCTCACGCTGTAATCTACATCTCACGGTTACTAGGATAGTATTAGATTAAACTTCGACAATTCACCGCAGTGGATTACAAACATGATCAAAGTGTCGATGAGAATCTTATACAAAATGAGGTCTCGGCTCTATGTAGCAACGGCCCGCGACAATTCCTTGTCAATTCAACTTGTACTAACACAGTAGATTATTAACACTTTCACTATTTTATGTAACTTGTCGGCCTAATAAGTATCGATTTATCAGATTATCTGGTAAAGTGTTGTGAGAAATTGCCACCAATCGTGAGGTAACCTATTAAATTATCACTGTCCTCGAGTGTTTATATAGGAAGTAAGACGTTGAGTGTTGCTCTTAATACTTAAGATGGAAGAAGCAAAACACAATGTAAACAATTATGAGTGCGGCTGTTATTTTCAAGTATTTATTAATTAAATATAGATCAAATCATATCGCACATTTACTTGTTCAATGATAACAAGACTAGTATATAATATTGCTGTTTGTTGAAGAAGTTCCGTTTATACCCTCTAACGCTCAAGTTAACTAAAGATTAAAAGTTAACATTATCCAGGCTAATGACTGGCCGTACAGTAAAATTGATATGTGGAAAAATGCCTAGGAGAGAATTGCCCAATCCTCGAATGTCCATTGTAATAACTTTTAATTTATCTCTATAATAACAATTCACTTATTTCTCTATAATACATATACAATATCAAAGAGTTTTTTTTTCATAAAATTAACCGTCTTATAGATCCAATGAGAAAGGTTTTACTTTTTTCCCGAGCTATCTACAAGTTTATTCACAACTAGCGGCCCGCCCCCGGCTTCGCACGGGTACATTGCGGTTACATTATTCGAGTTTTAGTAAGGATCCCTAATTTTTTTTAAATATATTATAGTCATGTCACCCGGGGATAGTGTAGCTTCCCAACAGTGAAATAATTTTTCAAATCGGTTCAGCAGTTTCGGAGCCTATTCATTACAATCAAACAAACAAAGTTTTCCTCTTTATAGTATTAGTATGATAATTTTATCATACTAATACTATTAATAGTATACTAAGTATAACTAATACTATTAATAAACTAATACTAATAATAGGTAATTCATTTGAATTACCTATGAGTAATTATGATTGATAAGGAGTCACCCTGTTAATGTATTGCTTTCTAAACTCCCCTCCTGTTTATGTTTCATTTCGGCCATCACTTTCATTCAACTCTACATATCTAAAGAAGTCTATTATTTTTATATTTATTTGCAAATTATTCTGTAAAAAATACCAATATACATGTTCATTCCTCATAATCGCTATTTATTTATGTAAAATTGCGTTTATCATACAAATAGCCGATTACTACAAAAATAAGAGTCTTATAATAGGTCAAGATTTAGTAGCTGACTTTAACCATCATTTTCACAATTTGAAAGAATTTTTTTATCGTACATGATAATAATATAATTTTTAGTATCATGTATTTATTTACCTAGACTGCCATTTATATTCATGCATAGACGGTAAATTTATACGAACCTATTCGAATAAATATTTTATTTATGAAATAAACTCAATTTTTTGCTAAAAATAGACACTGCCGGGCCTCAGCAATGCTAATGGCATCCAAATAAAAATGTCAATATGTTCATAAACTTCTGTTACCGTTCCGAAAGTATAATTTCTCTGTGAAAGTTCGATTTTGGGATGTTAACAGTATAACTTGTATGTAATGTTGTCACCATTTTCTTTTTTCAAGTATTTTAGCTCTCTCTTTAATCCCAAGATTATCATCTAAAACTATCGCCGTAGCAAGTTCGCCCCATGTTTTTATAGCGTGATTTGTCTATTTTTTATGTTTGAGACTTTAAACCAGAAATATTTAACGTTCTGCATAATGATCCGATAAAAAAACTCTATTTCATTTATATTACGAGCAGGTAGAATGTAATGCAGGTAGGTAAGTACTTACCTATTGGAATTTGTGCATGTATTTTATTTACGCGGAAACATTTGTACGTATCGCATTAGTAACAATATAAATTTCAAATAATTACACCCTTTTTAAATTTATACCGACATGCAAAAAATAGACCGTACGTACCAAATGTTAAGCTTCAAGGTCTTTAAAAGAGGAAGTGTGTGCACTTGTTTAGTCACAATGACATTTACTAATTATTATAACTAAACACAATATGTAAAGGCTGGTTTCATTTGAATAAAAACTCAACGACTCTAATTATGACTTGTTAGTGTCATTGAATAATAGTCTCTCTCTTTAATATCCTATAATTAGCCTACGAAAGTGTCTAGTTGACAGCTCCAGCAGCTTTTTACATCCATATAGGGGTTGCCCGTTAAACATGTCAAACACGAAAGCTGCCAGACACATACGACGACGTAAATCAATCAATCAATTGCTCACAACTTTCGTAGTCTGAGGTGCTACTCTTAGCAACGATAATCGATATATTTGTGACATTTGTATTGTCGAATCCTTCACTAAATTCCATATTTTTTGCCGTCCTATCGACTTCTGAACGAACAATACAAAATTATCGTTTGTAACGGTATACGACGGCAATAATTATAGAATTTAGAGTCGTATTCGACAATACGAATGTCACAATCTATCGATTATCGTTGCTAACAGTAGCACCCCTGAATAGGCACCCTTCCAGTCTGTAAGTGGTTGCGTAAAGAAAAAAAAACGGCGTGTAGTTGACAGTTGTTTCAAGAACGAGCGTGTCCGTAGTGACTTTTACTTTCGCCAAACTGGTGCATTCGAGTGCAATGACTGGTGGCGCAACGGGTTTTGCGGGGCGCACTGGAGCACTGGTGACAAGGTTGAGAAATAACATGAAACTGGTCTTACGCACTTGTTACATGTGGTTACCTTCCGATTTACAAACATCGAACGCGAGGGCAAATAGCGCGCTGGAAGGAATGTTCACTTGTGGTGCTGATTTTGTTGACACATACAAAACTAAACTAACTCTATTACCAACCTCCACATAATCTTATTAGATGTGTCTTTAGATTAGTTGTGATTTGATGCAACAGAATTGACTCGACTAACATAAATAAATATTACCAATAATTATTGTTTCTTAATAAACATAGGTAATGCTAACAATTCTCAAAACAGAATACACCGCAGTATTATCATTATTCGCATTACGAAATCGTTGTCCTATCCAATTCCGGCGTGGTGGCTGCGCGGGCGCTACTCTACCACCGCAAAAACACAAATTATATTATAACCCGAGTACAGTGCTCGACAAAAGCTTTATAATTTCCGGACCATTAATGGTGCACCTCATTGTGGACAAGGCCGCGTACTGTGAACGTACCGACTCGGTTCACGACAATTGCATTCCACACTATACGTCTCTGCGATTGAGTTTAGCAACTCGGCCTCAGGTGTTAAAGTTAATTTTATGACAACACAACACGGCAAACCTTTCGATGGGTGACAATTTTAAAAGCGGATCTAATCGATTTATGGTAGCAAACAAATGTAAGGATACGGATGTCGACAACGCCCTTGTCACAGTAATATCGATATATTTTATTGTAACACCTATTCAGGCGATGACCTGTCGAAGGCGTGAGTGCCTACTCTATAGACTCGAAACACGTTTCACAATTGTTAACCTTGTAATAATACCTAGATTATTCGAATATTGCCAACATCTAAGTAGGTGCTCGCATAAAAGAAATAATTTGTTAGGCTTTCAAATTTCCATTGAATAATAACAATTAACTGTAATAATTTGTTGCACTTTACCTCGCACCTGTCCTTTATTTTCCGGTCAGGTTTCAGTGTTAGTAGAAATCGCTTGTTATTTCACATACTCTATAACTATCTTTATACTTATTACCGAATTTAACGATTCAATTTCGCGGTTTGTTTTGAAGTGGAAGCGCGAAGCATACGTTCATCAAACGGTTTCAAGCTAAAATTAAAAATATCGATGTATTACCGGTTTTTAGTTGGATTCCAGAAAAT
Organism: Notodonta dromedarius; assembly: GCA_905147325.1. Lineage (NCBI taxonomy): Eukaryota > Metazoa > Arthropoda > Insecta > Lepidoptera > Notodontidae > Notodonta > Notodonta dromedarius. The sequence continues at coordinate 10,330,836 of LR990161.1, read as the reverse complement.
TAAATTCAATTAAGTGGAAAACCGGAGGCTGACCGATAATTGTTTGATTCATTATGGAAACGAAACACTTGTTGAGTTCAGCAACACGTGACGGCCCTCTACAACAAGACTTATTAGTACTGATTGAATTTATGTATCAAGACAACTACATTTATGAATCACTTAAAACTAGATCACTTCTCGAAGCTCAATGCAGAAATCTAGTGTACCTATAAAACTAGAGTTTATGCCAAAATTCCCATGAATGTAGCCTAGTACATAACTAATTTAGCTATTCTAAAACGCCTTTATATATTAATGAGTATTAATTTAGATTTATACACTGCATTTGGTCGTAACTAATTAAAATAATGACGGCCCAATTGAACAAAAGTACCGACAATTATATTCAATTAAAAATCACATTTAAATTATACAACTTCGTGACTTAACGATTGCGTTAATTGGAAACACTCTTAGATCAAAAAGACGTAAGTCGATCGGCATCACTATTAAGTGGGTCCCCATAATATCAATGACACAATGATTTAGATATCGGCTATTGTTTTGAATAAAATATGTGAATAGGAATGCAATCAATCTGATTACAGTTTCTGTTACAACAGTTTTAGTTTGCATAAATTACTGTTATCTGGCGCAAACACGGCCATCTGTCAATTGAAAGGTATTTCAGCGGCTACATGACTTTGTGGCGAACGGTTGACATAAATAACGAGTTCAACACGACTAAGACCTATGCCTATTTTGAAAATATCACCTTGGTGTTAAAAACGTGTAAGTTACACTAATTACAATGATTACAGTAATCTGTAATTACAGTACCAATGACAACCGCACGCATGTTATATTATCATCCACCCACGACCCTATTTGTTAAATAAGCTATTCTATATTATATTATTTCAGGGCAAATCTTGCAAGTGTACTAAATTTAATTAAAACCAGTTCAGCCATTTTTACGAAATATTCAGACAAGCTTACAAACTAACAATCACACTTAAAGAAAATGTGTGTATAATGTACCTAAGTAATATTCTACCATAGGAACAACAAATAACAACAATGATTGCGCTGCACGACGTATCTCCCACAGTTACGACACTGCCTTCGGAACATATACGACATTTTAAGTGCCTCCCATACGACATTACATTGTACATGTGAATCGCTATCCAAAATAGCGTCAACTTGTCGAGAACGCGTCAAACAGACAATGTGACAGGATACTTTCTATGTAACTTGATAAAATAACTATATGCACGCAATCAATGTTACGTTTTGTTTTGTTAAAATGATGTAAGTGTACAATAGATTTTTTGGGAGTGAAGCAAATGTCTAAAAAGTATCTGATTTAGTAACGAATACCGAAAAAACACACCTACCTACATATTGATATGAGACATGAGTTATCATGAAAAAGATGTTATATAGCAAAATTTATTTTATTAACCAAAACCATCTTTGTGCCCAAAAGTACTTTCTGCGAAAGCAACTACTTCGCGACACTTCCATAACTCCGAACAAGTTTTAACCCTCCCACACAATCGATTATGTCAACGTTCTGTAACATCGATTATTTAATCTTCGCAACAATAGATCAGCCAATTAAACTGCAACCAGTTGCATAGCTGCCGTTTACAATGTACCTACACTGTGCCATGTTTGGACATTGATAGACTGCTTGTTAGATGTTACAGGAACAACTTTTACTGTTCAAAACTGGAACTACTGCTATACGTGCTATGTTCACAGTGTAACTGATTAAGCTAACAAGCGTCCATAAGCAAACACGATATATCTATTGTTCAGTATACACCCGGGTAAAACATACGTAGGACCAGAATACCAACTGTATGGTCCTAACACTATACAATGGACGAAGGGCGTTTCCAGTGGCCAGAGCAAATAACGAAAAGGCAATTTTTGATATTTGCCCCGACGGGAATCGAACCCGCAACTCAAAACACAAGACCAAGAAATCGTCAAATTACATCTAATCTTCAATCTTCTGACATAGCGGTCAAGACTTAGTGCATTTTACGCAGACGCGTGATTATTGCAAATTGACCTATATGACAGTGTAATAAGAGTCACAGGACGCGTCTTCATGTAATGAACGAACTATACCAATGACCAACTAGTCTTTGGACTCCGAACTAGGACTAACTTACATCAAAATAATTCTGTCATAATTGTGATTGGTCGGGCGGTAGTGAAGACAACGCATTGTGATTTTCCTTCGAAAATAATAATGACTTGTGATTGGTCCGTCGTAAATTATTTTAAATTATTTATTTATTAATTATGCACCTTATAAAGGATTAGTGTTAAGGATGTAGAGCGCGAAGTCCACTCGTTGGTAGGAGGGTTGTGAGTCTATTGGACGTACGCTCTACATTGCGTTTAGATTATTAACATCAGGGGCCCAATTCTGTTAACCGCTGGCATCTCGGTCGACTCGCAATACGTCAAACTGACGTATCGCGTATGTGAATACGTCAATTTTGCCAGAGTTTCCATAGCAAAACTGACAAAACTGACATGTTCAGATACGCTATACATCAGATTTCCTATAAGAGTTGGGCCCATCGGTATCAGCCATGTAAAAATATTTCCAATATAACAAACCCGTTAAATATGCTACCAAGTTTGTGATTTATTGAAATGCCAATTAATATTGAACGACTTGGTTGGTTACGATCATTTTAATGTGACTCCAAATGTTTATGTATTTTACCAATTTATAGTTCAAGTTTGTTTGTTATTTTAATTGATACAATCGTGCCTTTACATAATGTATTATTTAAAATATATTTATACCTATTTAGCACTAGCACTAGATATACTCGTACATGCCTACCTAACGGGGTTCAAAAATTTCCTACTACTTCAGCTTTGTACCTTTTAATGATCATATTATAAAAGATAAGCGACACTTAACCCGTACAATAGTCAACGTATTATTTTAAGGTTGTCTGAAGTCTCCAATACAAATAAACTTCCAGGTACCTACTTAAGGTTCGTAACAAGCATTAAGTTTACGTAACACTTATATGCATGTGAAAACCTCCAATAAGGCGAGGAGTCAAGTTATAGCACAATTGAATCGTTGACAAATTGTGAGAACATAATTTCTACAATAAACTCTTATTACTAGCGAAGTAGGAACCATTTTTTTATACTGGGTGTTTCAAAAGTGCGAAATAATAATTCAGGTGTGTATACGAGACCTGATAATGACACCTAGTGAGGACACTATACTCGACTATCATACTTCTGTAGTCTCTACAGACTCTACAGACTGTAGAGACTACAGACCTTTGAATATTTGTCACAACTTTCTGCGTAGGGTTCTAGTTAGTAGCAGTAAGCCTAATGGAACTGTTCCTTGCTTAATTTCTAGGCTGGTAATATCCGCTCTTAATAAATTCGAGCGATTATACTGTGTCTGTAATCTAATTTACGAGCTTGCACATTAAAATTTTACGATTCAGAAAATAACCGATAGAATTGCAAAAGCACTAATGACTGAACACGGAAATTTAATTATAATAAAAACACTAACATATAGCACAATTACATAACGTTGTCATGAATATGTATTATTCTTAGTAGTACCTAGGTATTATTTAATAGTAGGATAATATGTATTTTTTCTAATAATACCCACAGCTTTCTGAGCAAAATGCGCCAGCACTGATATTGGAGTTAAATTTTATAGGTTAAATTTTACACTCGATGAAATTTACGTTAATAGTAGTAGTGGTACTGAATCACTTAATTTTTTTATAGCGTAGGTACCGGAGTGTAGGTACCGGTCTTTGAAATTCTTCCCTATAATCTATATTTCCGGGCCAACCGAAAAAATAGGCAGACGGCCCTTAAAATCCCACGGACCGACAAGACTTTCCCCTTTTAAGAACCAGCTTCGTGAACACGCTATTTCTGCAATTAAAATGATCAACGGATTATCACCTAAAATTGTATGGGCAACATAAAAAGCGGGTCAAGTAAAAGTATAACAAAACAATGAGTAAGTATACGAGATGCGGATCTCATGGCGCGGGCGTTGCAAAATGACCAAAAAAGGTACTTCTGAGTCATCGCTGACCGTTTTAGTCGAACAAAAATAAACTAAACACAGTTTTAAGCGAAAGTTGATACCCGCTCCAGATACAAAAATAATGTGTCTATCGAAGAGTGAAACCACTTGTTGGGACGCAAGCTGAAATTTAATTGTGCTGGGACTGACTGAGACACGTCCGCCGGGCGTGCGGAGGCGTGCGGTCCCAAGTGTGAAGTGACGTGCCTAACTTACAAAACCTCGAACATGCGCTATACGTGAGTGAAGTTCCGATATGGAGAATTGTGATAGAGTTTATTAGAAAAAAAAGTGGTGGTATTAAATCTATACTCTTGATTGAGACAGGTGTCTATCTACATACGTTACATCCGTTCGGGCAACAAAGCAGTCATAGACTTAATAAAATATAAAAGAAGCGGGCTGGCTTGCTTCATAGCACAGCCAAGTAGACGGTCACCCTTACTACCTTATTCTCAAAATGATTTTATAATATAAAATATAGTTTTTTATAATGAAAAACGTGATAGTAATTTGTAACCCTAAGAATAATACACGGAATAGGAAACGCATTAAACCGAAATGTAGAGAATAATTGTACAAATTAAACTGTAAACACACTATAAGGAAACAATATCTAGATTAATTACGATTTATATAACAACAGTTTTGTCTTGACTGTACCTACGAGTACCTACAAAAACTGTAAATGATAGCTGAGGTTTTTCCACGAATCTTGGATTCACATTATAATTTGCAGAAGACCTAACCAGTTCTTCAAAGACATTCGAAAGCCACCAATCTACTCTCTAGCACAGCTGTAAATTGCACTCATAGTCTCTTGACTAGAGATTTTTCCCAATAGAGACACACTCTACTGTGTATGATATATTACAATGTAACACGAGCCGATAAAAAGGCTCGTTTAGCCGTAGCTTACCGCCGTAGCCGTGTGGCAACTCAAGCGTAAAACGTTCATTATTCCGAGTTAAGTAATATTAATTGCTATCCGACTTTATAAAGAAAAGATTGTGTTGCCAGTTCGCAACCGATTAGTCTGAGGCTCGTTAACCGGAGTTGATGCAATGAGGTTGCGAAAAAAAAACCTAATTGGCAATGTTAGAAAAATAGTGGTGTTTAATTCATGGCGGATTCCAACGTTTTTGATTGATGAGCATAGGTATTTGTGATGCATATGAACCAATTTTCCTTTGACGTATAGGTTTAATTGTGGATTGTGGTAATTATCATTGCGCGAGTGATGGAATGATATCGGAGGCAGATTAATTGAGGCGTCAATCAGTCATGGTCTAATCCATCAGCCCTTTGATGAATTGCATCTTTCTCGGTTCTTAGGCCCGTAATTATTCGATCTCAAGTCTGAGAACGATCTTGGAAATGTCTTTCTTATGTCATACCAGTACAAAATGACATATCAAAAGCGTACTCTAGACCGCTCCCAGACTTGAGATAGATTTATTAATACAGGCCTTAGTTTTTACAGATTTTAAACGCTGCTGGCAGGATCTAATATATATTTGCAAACACTAAATCCTCTTTAACAAGCAAATCTAGAATACAAACCTATCTAAAAATAGACATCCAAGACATTGATATTGAGTTTGCATTGTACTTCGTAATTGTTCTAAAATTAATTAATAAGTAAGTATAGGATTTATTCTTTAAAGTCCTCGTTATTGATGTTATCTCAGAATCGACTTGATACACTAGCAAAAGTATTAGAAGTAATGTTAAAACTTGGGTGTTTTGGCTGGAATGGTTTGGACACGTGATGAGAAGGGATGAGAAGCATGTGACTAAACGAGTGATGAATATGAATGTGGATGGATACAGTGCGAGAGGAAGGCCCAAGAAAAGATGGATGGATTGTATTAAGAATGATATGAACGAGGTTGGAGTGGATGTGAGTATGTCGGGAAAGCGCGATGTATGGAAGGAAAAGACATACTGCGCCGACCCTAGATAATGGGAAAAGGTAAGGCAGATGATGTTAAAACTTGGGTGTGTAAAACAATCTAGTCCCTCAACCAGTTTCAGTAAATTCATATTAGGATCCGACATTTCATAACCATTATGCAACACTGCATTTTTTCATAATACACACAAATTCATTACACTGCCAACATGTTCGGTTGCTAATATTTTTACCGCAATACCAGTTTCAGTTGATTCTGTTTGATACGCTTTCAAAATAGGTGAAACCGCCTCATGATTGCCACATTTAAAGTAATTTCCCAAGTTCATATTATATTAATTCAGTATAAAATAAATATTCTAATAGAATGACACATTAGCGGGGCATTTGATTTGAATTTTTAAGATCATAACCAATAAAATGCATAATTTAATTCTGAACTTTTCTTAAGGCTAAAGCGCCCATCTAGCCCGCGAAGTTCGAATTTTTTGAGTTCCTTTAGAAATTTTTCAAAATCTGACAATAATAAAAGACAAATTTTGTAATTCGCGAAAAAGACCGTGTGCAGTGCATTTATTAATATATCCAACTTACTCTAAAACATTTCAAGAACGACAGCTATCCAGATAATCTGGCAATTGATGTATATTTAGTGATTTACTAGTATCATATCCACCGTGATAATATTTAGAGTAAAATAAATGTATTAATAAACGCACTGCATACTGTGTTTTTCGCAAATCACAAAATGTTGTCTTAAGTGTTTTCAGATTTTGGATAAACTATAAAAATACTCGAATATTTTGAATTTTGCGGGCTAGACAGGCGCCTTCACCTTAACATGTTTTTAGTTGTCAAAATGAAACGTGGTAATGATTAGTAGTTTGCTCCAACGTCCGCCTTACAAATTACTGAATTTAATGTTTAAACCAGCTCTTTCTTACCTGCAGTTGTGCTAGCGTATTTTCTAGACGTTGATAAGAACGCCACCAGCCGGGTCCAACCTTAGCTGAGAAACGGGTGTCAAGTGACCGCAAACGGACAAAAATAACATCAAAATTGGTCAAACCGTTTAGGAGGAGAATTTGCAATTACACACCAGAATTTTATTTAATTTAAGACGACAAAATAAGAACATGAACACGACATCTTGATCAATTCTGATAGCTCACAATACAAATCGTTCTTTAAAAAACCACCGGTAGTAGCTAAGCAAGTTGCGACACTATCCCACGACTCACATCAAAGGATATAAGTAACAAAACTTGTGAGTGAATAACATGAAAATGGTCAATTACCATGTCATTTCATCAACTTTAATGAAATTGGCCGAAGCTCGGCCTTAATTGTTGGCCTTCGGACTCAAATTATGGTCGCTTTGTTATTTTATATGCACGTATACTATAGTTATCGTGAGAAGTATTTCGCAATTAGTATTTTTATAGCATTGTTCAAGGCGTGATAACTGTTCTTGATAAAGGGCACCAACTGCTACACTGTCAAGATAATGGCAGTAATTCGAAGCAAATGTTACACTGAACGCCCTGTTATGGACAAAACTAACCATAATTTATTCGGGAGCTAACACTAACTTGTCACTAACTAGAGGGAAATAATCACCCAATTGGCTTAAGGCATGTCAAGTCTGCTGCTCCGTAGACGCATGGTACAATAATAATATGCTACGCCAGGTATTCTGATCCCGTAATGGCCCAAGACAACGTCACGATCAGTTTTCTCATTGATCTTCAATACAAATAAGGTGCATTATTAACGGCGCGATAAGCGATAACGTAGTCTTGGGCCAATCAAGTAACCTAGTTGTCACAGGAATATAATATACCATGCGTGTATACACACTGCATTTGCCTTTCCATAATAATACGGCACACCATTTTTTTTCCATTATTTACTCAATTATGATTGCTTTAATATACCTTTCCACATGCGTAGCTGAGTTCACGCGTTGTTAACTCGCGTTCATCTTTAATAACCGTCTATTTCGAGCAGACCAGCTAATGTCTTCACCAAGATATGTTTCCGCTGCAGAGTCAAGGAGTCCACGGTCGCCGCCGGCCTGATGTCACCACGGCTTGTGGACATTATGACAGCTTCCGGTGTTGCTATAATGCCCAACGATGCGTGCTATCTACACAAGCGATGGTGGCTAATTTACTTTTAATTTGACGTCATCTTTGGGTGGTTCCTTTGTTTTTGTTTTCTGCTTCAACGAGTTCGTGGTTTTTTTCCTATTTACATTTGGTTCTGATTCTGTTGGTACGCAAACTGAAATACTGAACGAACATGTTTATATCCTTGTCATTGTCATAATATTTTAGTTAGGGTGTTACCACTTTTTTTCTTTATCATTTGGATGATGTACTCATATAGGTATGATATTTGACCACTTTAATTGATAGTTCTTGATTATTCTTCGGTATGTCATTATATAGGGTTATATTAATAAATTGTTCTCAAGACTCAGAGCGGTCTTGGAAATGTCATTCTTATGGTATTACACCAGTACAAAATGAAATGTCATAAGCATACTCAAGACCGCTCTCAGAGTTGAGATAGATTTATTAATATGGGCCCTAATGACTCATATATTATCCTACTAATATTATAAATGCGAAAGTTTGTGAGTGTGGATGTATGTATGTATGTTTGTTACTCCTTCACGCAAAAACTACTGAACGGATTTGGATGAAATTTGGAACACCGATAGATTATAACCGGGATTAACATATAGGATACTTTTTAACCCAATAATCCAATACTACGCGGATGAAGTCGCGGGGCACAGCTAGTTTTCTATATTTTAAATGCGTCTATGTACACAATATAATGTGCTAATAATTTTATGTAATCGAGAAACTTTCGCAAAACTCCCACACGGTTAATACTACATGTTTACGATCTATTACGATACGTATTTAATTAATTTATTATTAACAAGTTGATATCTCATTTATGATATTATTTAATATTACGTTATATCATTATTGAAGTAATATTTATTCCAATTTATGACATTTTGTTTCTTCTGGTTTTAAAATCCTCTACTAATACAAGTCTGTAATGATATACATGAAAGAATGAGGCAATTGTGAATATTAGTAGTTAGTGTTAGTTACAGTTTAAGATTACATTTGAATTAACTAAATATATTACTGTGTTCTTCTTGATTCATTACGACTATACGTTTATTTAAGCTTAGTTTATCATCATCATCATCATCAGCCTACGCTTGTCCACTGCTGGACATAGGCCTCCCCTAATGACCGTCATAGCGCCCTGTCTTCAGCTTGCCGCATCCAGCATCTGTCTGCAGTCTTTCGCAAGCAGTCAATCTTAGTTAACGCACCTACAAAATTAACACCAATGGGTAATTATTTACAAAGAATGTTTCCAAAATCCTCATCATCATTAGGTATTTGTAACGTGAGTGAGTGAGTCCATCATCAAAAGTGTGCAACGGCTCAATTATTAGAACATGCACTTTTTACAGTTCCAAAATCCAGTTTCATCAATCAAATATTTTGATTATTCGCGGTGTTTCGTCATCTCATGCATATTATAACCATTGCATACGATTGCACTGACATCAAAATATGACATTAACATTACCTAAATAAATATGAATATGATCATCAACAAATGTTACGCAAAAAGACACCTTTATGCACCTAATTTTGTGGTGTAATTTGCTCCGATACTGAAATATAATGTAAAAATTAGATTCATGTCTGTAATAGATGGTGAAATAGCGGAACATCTCTTAAAAATATAGCATAATCCAAATACCAATTAAATAACTTTGACCGCTGACGGCCGTTTAGCGCAGTGTACCGGGTAGTAGCAGGAGCAGGTAGTAGCTGGTTCGATTCCCGTCAGGGAAAATTTATTAAATTACCTTGTCGTTATTTAGCCTAGGTCTGGGTGTCACTGGTATCGCCCCCAATCCGGTGTGCGGTACTCATCGTTTGGGACCTCACAATTGGTGTGTCAGTCTGGCATATAATTAGTATATTGTATATTACAATTTTTATTTTAAAGTCAAATAAAAAATAATTAAACTATAAAATAAAAAAAAATATTATATTCTTTATTTTCATTTATTATTATTATTTATAACTTTCAAGCCATCATGCCAGTGTTTCTCAAAGACGTAAGCAGAGGTGCACTTATTACTTATTATTACCAACTTTACATGCATTCTCTATTGTAATAATATCTATACTTGCTCCAGTAACTAAAACGTGTTTTAACTCACTTGCAATATTTAATTTATACAATTAACTGTATCTATTATAATAATAAATTATAATTGATGTATCCTCGACACTTTAATATTATTAACCGCTGTCACACGCGAAGATTATTAAATATTTATCAATGAAATGAAACCAAAACAAAATTAACGGGGCTTCCGGTATTATTGTTTTTGTATCCGGTATGTATGTATACATAGATACATTTTTAATTGGCAAGAGATTCGAGGAATTATTGTTTTGGTCAGAATAAATATAACATTCGGTCGAAACAATATTTTACATGTGATTTGCTTATTGCCTGTGCTGTCTTTTTTTAACCTACTTCAAAAACGGAGGAGGTTCTCAATTCGATTGTATTTTTTATTTTATAAACACATTATTAAAAACCTACCAATCCGACAATAGATAAGCAGAACCGACTGCACCTAAAGTCCGATTGGATAAGAATAAATACCGACAGGCTCGAATAAAAATATTACTTTTAAGACACGGTTAAAGTTTAAGGACGATGTTTAAGTAGGTAGGTATTTATTTTCCAAGATATTTAAGAATTATAAAGTAAGAAAATAATGTCGTAGTGTGTGTACCTACTACGTCATACTATGCTACGGCAAAATCACAAATGTACTATAGTTACTATACTTGTATATACAGATTACAGACACTGAACACGAAAATGTTGTTCATATTGATATTGCATTTTATACTTTACTAGCTGTGCCCCGCGACTTCATCCGCGTAGTATTGGATTATTGGGTTAAAAAGTAGCCTATATGTTAATCCCGGTTATAATCTATCTGTGTTCCAAGTTTCATCCAAATCCGTCCAGTAGTTTTTGCGTGAAGGAGTAACAAACATACATACATACATACATACATACATACATACATACATACATCCACACTCACAAACTTTCGCATTTATAATATTAGTAGGATACTGATTAACGTTGACACAAATTGAAACGAAGGCAACTATGACTAAGAACATACAATATTTCCGATATTACTGAATACAATTTAAATTATCCATTTGATATCAGTTCACTGTTCATTTAGTTGAGCATAATCTATTCAAAACTGTGCGTCAGTTTTATGGCAACCAATCAGGCGGTAAGTAAAATTCTGTTCTAAAATAGCGGACACATATTATAATATAGGTTCTATACTTTAAATTGACTAGGTATTTACATTTATAACTAGGCCATTGCGCGTGACTCCACCACCCTCACGGTACTTCGATAAAATAAAAGTAGCATAACTTACTCCTCATAATAGCAGCTATCTGCCAGTGAAAGTCCCGTCAAAATCGGTTCAGCCATTTCAGAGATTAATCGGAACAGAGACACATTAATAAAAAAAAAATTGTTATAGGTACTTACCTACTGTATATACTTTAATTGTGCATTTACTAAAAAGCGGATGTTTTGATATTTTGTAATAAATAAACACTTCAATTTTATTTAGTAGGTATCCTACTAATATTATAAATGCGAAAGTTTGTGAGTGTGGATGTATGTATGTATGTATGTTTGTTACTCCTTCACGCAAAAACTACTGAACGGATTTGGATGAAATTTGGAACACAGATAGATTATAACCGGGATTAACATATAGGACTTTTTAACCCAATAATCCAATACTGCGCGGATGAAGTCGCGGGGCACAGCTAGTGTAAAATAATCCAAACCTATTGAACTAATTCACATCGAAAACATTATCAGGAAACGTTGAAACAGATCTGTGTTCTGATAACATTTTAAGTTATGCCTCAGAATTGTTCCGAGACCACACTTAAAATGGAGTCAATACCTACGCCAAATGATATTATGTCATTACATCGCACACCCGATCATTATTTCATTATCGTGCCTAAACCGTGATTTATATCGATATTCGAACGGACTAGAGTTGTGACGTTAATTCGATATCGACTTATCACGACCGAATTAAATATTTCGCTTTGGGCGTGTCGCGCCGCAGAAATAGTGGTTAAATTAAAACCGGAGTAACGGAGGCGATACAGATCGCCGATACCGATTACCCGTGAACTTTATATTGAAAGTTTCTATTATACGATTACCTAATACAAAACGTTCCGTATATTATGAAAAAATATATATAAGAAATCTATGTAGGTATATTTTTTTATAATTATTTTTTTATGCACCTAACTAAGACGGCAAATAAGCGTCCGACCTGCCTGATGTTAAGCAGTTACTGTAGCCTATAGAAGCTGGCAATATCAATGGAATAGTTCACACTTTGCCGACTTGAAGGGAAGTGAGTTAGAGGTTTCCGGCTCGCCACTCTCATCGTACGAAACGCAGCTATAATGGCTATTTTTCGTCGATCTTCTGTGAGCAGGTGGTACTACCCCAGTCAAGCTAGCCCGTATATGAGGTGTCCTCAGTTGGCTACAGAACAGTCTTGGCTCTACCATCTTGTTGCGGGCATTGTAATGGTAAATACCTCAAATTAATTCATAGTCTTGTTATAATTAAAGATAATTTTACAAGTCAATGAGGAAAATCTAGGAGAACTCCAGCTGTCAGGTACCCTACACTAATTATAATTACTGATGCTGACAATGAGATGGCATCCGACAAATCTATAAATATGGCAAGTATAACAAGTATTCGGACGCGTTTGGAACTGTGGAACTGTTTTACCACAGAGAAATATAATTTCACTTAGACATCTCTACTCGATAACTCTTCGAAAAATGCCAGTAGTGATTACAGGCAATTTCTCTTAGACTTGTGGATAAGATGGAGGCGTGACGGGCATACTACTATGGTCGGTGAAATCGATACATCGGTAAATCGAATGATATTTTAATTTAATTGAATTGCTTGGGATCTATAACAAAATTGTAGGTAACTAAGTCCTCACAAAGTCTCGTGAGTTCATAAAAGGTTAAGGTAAATTTTGATTAGGTGTCTGACACTGTTATTTTGTACAGTTACAATAATGATAAAAGACGCCTGTGATTTATAATTGGGTTAACAAATAAAGAGGAAGAAAATTAATTTATATACCTATGATGTACCTTTAAAACAGACTAACAACAATTATTTATTCCTTTAGTACTATTTGGACTTCAAAACAAAGTTCAAACAGAACTCACATTCAAAAATGTATTTTTTTATCATGAGACTTGTGATCAAGCTACAAAAATAATTTCCATCACCATCCAACATCGCCCCTTCCTAACGTACCGATACCTAACTTCGCCGCTTTAATAAATCGATATGAACAATACCACCGGCCCATCAACCGTATAATTAATAATCGACCCACTAATTGCGCCTACCTGCATGTAGCTAGTACAAACACGAGGGTGACCGTGAGTTGCGAAAGCGTGAGCAATGGCCGCGGTGTCAAGGTCTCACAGTCGATACAATCGGCGTGACAAACGATTGATACCGAGATATCGATAAGATTTGCGTTGAATTTGTCCACCTCTCGGTGTGAGTCATCACGAGTTGTATAAAAGATTGGTGATAGCCACATGCCTATCTCCAATCTTTTAATTAGGTACACACTTTGATAAAAGAAGAAATATCAAAGGGTACACATGTCCTTAATTGAATGAGCGCTCTAATCGATAATAATAAATCGATTTATTAATTACGCAAATTCATCCGCGTGACCTTTGACCTCACGCTGCAAGGACCACACGTTATTCCATGCTATTTTATATTAAAGACGGGACGTCTTTATACGGTCTAAATTAGTTTAAATGATAGCTTACATTCCTGTGCGGGTATCAAATAGTAAAGTTATCATGAAGGCGATTTAAAAATCCATTTAAAGCATCCGGAGTGCTGAATTCACGGACCAAAATAAAAACAGTCTTGGCCTCTGTGTCCGTTAAGGTGATGGGGGCGGTCGTGTTCTCCATACATATTTCATTCCGAATTTATACGAGACACACAAAGTTTTTCCTTAAAACAATGGATTTTATCACTTCTAAATAAATTATTGTATTCGCATCTAATGATTTCAGGCATTTAAAAATAGATTAACATAATCAAAATCGATCGTAAAATTTGTTAAATTTTACGCCTGTGTGTGTGAATTTGTCAGCGCCATCTGACTAAATTAGGCCATTATTAACATAAAATTTGTACTTTGAGTAAACTGCGTGCTAATAGTGTACTAGTTGAAATGACAGATGGTGGTGACCAAATTTTTATTGCAAATATGTATATCCCTATATTGCGCCATCTATATTAATAATTCCGTTAAAGGGTACGGTAGACTCGATTGAAACGTTACCAGAATAATAAAACTTAAAAAAATAATGATTTTGAGTCGACAACATATATCCGCAAAATTCGGATTGTCGTGATAAACAATGTTATAATTATAATATTCGGCACAGTACCGCCATATTTTCTATGGACGCATGTCAGTCAGTGTCAGTGATGACAGTGCCAGTTAGTTGGTGGGCCATATTTTTAAAGAAAGAAGAAGAAGTGCATTTATTGATTGAGCTGTCAGAACAAACAAATTCAGTGTTCAATGTTCATGATGTTTCCGTACGAGTATTCATTTCATTTAGTTTTGCTTTGCATAGTGATTAACTTTCATCATCATCATCATCAGCCTATGCTTGTCCACTGCTGGACATAGGCCTCCCCTAATGAGCGCCATAGCGCCCTGTCTTCAGCTTGCCGCATCCAGCATCTGCCTGCAGTCTTTCGCAAATCGTCATCCCACCTGGTCGAAGGGCGTCCTACACTACGCTTGCCGAGTCGAGGTCTCCACTCAAGAACACGTTTAACCCAGCGGTTGTCGGTTCTTCGCGAGATATAGCCAGCCCACTGCCACTTCAGCTTGCTAATTCTTTGAGCTATGTCGATAACTTTGGTTCTCTGTCGGATGTATTTGTATTTCTATTAACTTTGTTTGGATGTAAACACATCATGCCGAAAATTGTAATGAGTCACATTTCACCCGAGCGAAGCCGGGTTTTCATCTTTTATTATCATAATAATAACATTCAATAAAAAAATGAAGTAACGAGCTAAGTATTTTTAAATATTTTCCGGACATAATACAATACTAAGTTTCTAATAAATAAATTAATGTATCGCTGACATGATAGGTATCAGATAAATAAATAAATATCGCCAGACTTACTCATCAACTATATGGTGCCAAACTAAGCAACGCTTGTACTATGGCTACCATACATTAAACTGGTGGCGATCCCAGTGACACCCAGACCTGGGCAAATTACGAAAAGGCCGTTTCAGAAAATTTCCTTTGTCGGGAATCGAACCCGCAACCATCCGATGTTGTGAGCCGAGCGGCCAACGCTCAAACTACAGCGCCAAGCGGTCGTCAATTCGCCACACGAGGTACTACGTTGTTGCAGACGCGACGTTGTCAATTGGTAGAGAGCGGCGACTTGACAACGTCGGATGTCTATTAGAAAAGCGTTTGTTGTCGGAAATATTTTTTTCGTTTAGTGTATTATAGGTAGGATCACAGATATAGATTTACATAGATAACGCAAGGATCACGATTTGTATTGAAACCAAGCGTGCCAAATTTTTAACACTTACTGTGACGTCATAGTTGGCGGGAAATCCAAACCGATTCAAAGACACCGATGCCGCTGATGCCCCTCCGCCCGCTACGATTCTCTCGAGTGATTATCTCGCTCATACTCATATTTTTATATCTGTAGTCGTGAAGGACTGTAAGTTATAGGCGACCAACCTTGACGCTTGGTCGGGGTTTTCCGACACGCTAAGTACATACATTTGCGTTATCTATGTAAATCCATATATGTGGGTAGGATAGTGTTGCCGCTGGCTTAGGATTACCGTATAGGTACATAAAAATGAAAATTTACTGTATTTGCCAAATAAATACCGAACCTGGTATATACAAACCATAGATACTACTGTACTATCTATACAAATAAATAAAATTGGAGTGTCTGTTTGTAATATCAAAATAACACCTTTTCACTAAGTGCATATCAAAGTACATACGACACCTATAGCAAAAACGCGATTAAAAATTTTTTTGTCTGTCTGTCTGTGTGTTTGTTCCGGGTAATCTCCGAAATGGCTGGACCGATTTTGACGGGACTTTCACTGGCAGATAGCTGATGATAAAAGGAGTAATTTAGGCTACTTTAATTTCGGAAAAACAATTAGGGTTCCGCGTAAAAAAATAAAAACACATGAAATCAAAGAGTATCTCCGAAACGGGTGGACCGATTTTGACGGGACTTTCACTGGTAGATAGCTGATGTTATAAGCAGTAACTTAGGCTACTTTTATTTTAGAAAAACGAAATTTAAAAAAATGAGTCTTGTCGCGCGGGCTCAGAACGCGGGAGCGGGCTTTAGTTAAATTCCACGCGGACGAAGTCGCGGGCTCAGCTAGTATTATATATGTACACATGTACTAGGTAAGTCCTACTAATATTATAAATGCGAAAGTTTGTGAGTGTGGATGTATGTATGTATGTATGTATGTATGTATGTATGTATGTATGTATGTATGTATGTTTGTTACTCTTTCACGCAAAAACTACTGAACGGATTTAGATGAAATTTGGAACACAGATAGATTATAACCGGGATTAACATATAGGATACTTTTTAACCCAATAATCCAATACTACGCGGATGAAGTCGCGGGGCACAGCTAGTATGTAATAAATATTGGAATGAAGTTCCTTATCGCGCGTTGCGAAAGGGGGCTAGACGGAAAAAATTAAGACCAAAAAATGTATAACGACACTTTTTTTGCTATATGTGCGGCGTGCGCGTGTTTCTCTGTATGTCTCTCTCTCTCCCTTATAGAAAGCAAGCCAGTTATTATTTTTTTCGTATCGTCTTTCTATTTCGCATTGAACAGTGTGGTGTCGCGACTAACTTTTCCTTTTCCTGTTCCTTTTCCTTTTCCTTTTCCTTTTCCTTTTACTTTTACCTTTACCTTTACTTTTACTTTTACTACCATCGACGATTGACGACCGCTTGGCGCAGTGGTTTGAGCGTAGGCCGCTCGGCTCACTACACCGGGTGGTGGCGGGTTTGATTCCCTTCACGGTAAATTTCGGAATTGGCCTTTCCGTAATTTGCCCTGGTCTTGGTGTCACTGGCATCGCCCCCAGTCCATTGTACGGTATCCATTGTCCAAGCCTTGCTTAGTTTGGGACCATACAGTTGGTATGTTTGTCTGGCGATATTTGTTTATTTATTAGTATTATTTTGATTGAGCTGAAGCTGTGATAGCCGATTGCTTAAAGCACGCGTCTTGCGGGCACCAGGTATTTTGTTCAAACCCCGGCTCGCACATCTGGATTTTTCGAAATCTATGTGTGACTCATAATTTCTATATGAATATCACTAGCTTACGGTGAAGGAAAACATCGTGAGGAAACCTGTATGTCTTAGAAGATCTAACCAATTTTCGTAAGACATGTGAAATCCGCCAACCCACACTGGGCCAGCGTGGTGGATTATGGCCTGAATCCTCCTCATGTTGAGGGGAGGCCCGTGCCCAGGAGTGGGACGTCAAAAGGGCTAAATTAATATAGTTATTACTAGCTGTGCCTCGCGACTCCGTCCGCGTTCTGCTGAAATTTTTCCTGAATTTTCTTTGCTATAAACCTCACGGAGCCCGAGACCTTTCCAACGAATGCAAAACCGTGGAAATCGGTTCGTGCGCTCTGGAGTTATAGCGTCAGGAAGGAAAACCCGACTTATTTTTATATAGTAGATTATCTTTGTTGCAACCTACGTAGTGGAAATCATCAAAGAACTGGCCTGTTAATAATTAGTTTTTAAATTCCGTGTAATTTATATTGACATTTGTTTTTACATATAATGTATTCTCTTTGCATAGAATTCTATTCTGTCTGTCAAAATACGCTGTACATTAAATATCTTGTCTGGCCTCCGTATATGTTTTTATTTAATCTGCTACTCAGAACAGTCGTCGTCAAAGGTACAACCACAGCAAACTGTCTTTAGTAGCTCTTCAACAGCAGTGGGTGCCAACACAACGTTGAGCTTCGCAAAATTAAAGGGAAGCGTCAACTACGCGGCTTGGAGCTTCGCCATGAAGATGTACTTGATCGACAGCGAACTATGGGACTGCGTCATGAAGCCTGCGGAGGAAGTTGACGACTTTCAACGCAAAGATGCCAAAGATCCAAGATTTGCTTGAGTCTAAGCGAACATCTATATCTCATCGTCATGACAGCTGAAACTTCGAAGGAAACATGGAAGCGACTTCGGGAAGCCTACGCTGACAGCGGGCTTGCTCGACGCTTACAACTTATGAAGAAATAGCTTGGTACTAAACTTGTATTGTACTCGAACATAGAAGCCTATGTGAATGACATGCGTGCAACAACAACTGATTGCCAATCAAGCTGGTCTGGAAGATGAACTTGTTGGTGTGATTATGCTGGCAGGACTCAAGGACAGCTACAGCCAATGGTGATGGCAATAGAGCATTCCGGCACCTCGATATCTACAGACTCGGTTGCATCGATCCTGCTGAAGGAAGAACGCCGAGATGCCTCTGCTACATCTAGTGCCTTTTCGTCGTCTAGCGTAAATAGTGTGCCTAAGGTGTCGTGTACATATTGCAAAAAAGTAGGCCATGTAGTGTCTCAATGTAGGAAACACTACTAACGCTACTCTGTATAGGACTCTAGGTCCTTTAATTTTGATAGAGACACGATTTTTATGTTGATTTCTTGTAATTATTGTTGTTGTTATAAATAAAAATATGTTCACATGGAAAACCACATCTATTTCTCAGTAATGTATCTCATATGTTAGAAAATACACCAACAAGTGTATTACAGTTATATTTTCACTATATTTAGTAACATCTAAATATATTACTCAAAGGTGACTGACTGACTGACTGACATACTGATCTATCAACGCACAGCCCAAACCTCTGGACGGATCGGGCTGAAATTTGGCATGCAGATGTTATGACGTAGGCATCCGCTAAGAAAGGATTTTGATTAATTTTACCCCAAAGGGATAAAAGAGGGGATGAATAATCCCGAAATTTTTGTTAAGTTAAATTACACGCGGACTAAGTCGCGGGCACAGCTAGTCAGACAATAAAATTATTCTATAACAGATGTATATTTTTTATCGGTTTTTTAGAATGATGAATACGCATACAATAATGAATTTTACAATAGCAAAAAAATAATATATTCGCTATTTATTATAAAATAAAAAGGCCGCAATAAATATAAAAGTACGCCCTCTAGTGGCTAGTGGCTAAAATACACCTTTTGTCAATGTGTGCGTGTATGTATTACAATAAAAAGTGACAGAAGTTTTTCATCGGAAAACGCTTAGATTATGAATTATTTTAGGTTGATATTATTGCGTATGTCAATGCAGTATAATAAGTCTTAATCGCAAACAATAGTATTATATCTTAGAAATGCTCAAATTTTGCGTAAAAAATAAATAAGTAGAATCTGTTGACTACAGCGTCATCTTGAGAGAAACTGCAATAAACCCGACCGACGCTTCAACCTTAAACAGCGATTGTTTTTATTTAATTATTGTATGTTTATAAAAAGTCTCATTACAATTTTATTATAATGTTACTTCTCTTTGCCTGTATGAGCAGAAAAGATTGAAGCCAGTTTCCTCATTGCATTAAATTCATAACGATATAAGCGAGCCATCCTAAGCTGCGTGCGCGCAATCCTCGTATATTTGCCTAACGCACCCAATTTACTGAGTCAAGCACCATATGCGATTGTTCTCTGGGAACGAACGATATCCTACACACACAAACAAATTAAGGTCGAGGACCGACCTTACGAAATACGCTAGTTATGTTTGCTACTAAAAAGTAGTCGACCTCTCCACGCGAGCTATTTTGAACAATAATTATTGTAATTTTACGTGTTTTTTTCAAGCCTTGGGACATTTGCGCGATACTAAACTACTTACGTGGTTAATTGGGTCGTGTCGTAAAGGTTCTCACATGCATGCAAAATACGTATTTGTGTCGAATACATTATGAACATGGTTAAACAAAAGAACTAAGCACTTTATCTTCAACCGAACCGATATACTCGTATATACAGACACAATAGGTAATCTATAGTTCAATATACTTCCCCGTGCATAAACGACGTGCCTTCAGTTAAAACATCTACAATAGAATTCAGGATCTAAACTAAATATTATATAAAATGTATCTCTAAATATATTGGCATTTACGATACACCAGAATTTAATAACTAGATTCAATTTTTAAAAAATCCAAATGCCAACCCATGGCCCGGCATTCTAAGCAAAGTATATATAAAAAAATCTCCAAACTCCCAATTATCCTTCATAAATAAGTGTGTTCTTGAACAATAAAATTAATAACTATATATTAAAAACTAGCTGAGCCCGCGACTTCGTCCGCGTGGAATTTAACTTAACAAAAAAGCCCGCTTCCGCGTTCTGAGCCAGCGCGACAGGACCCATTTTTTAAAATTTTGTTTTTATAAAATAAAATTAGCCTAAGCCATCAGCTATCTACCAGTGAAGGTCCCGTCAAAATCGGTCCAGCCGTTTCGGAGATACTCTTTGATTTCATGTGTTTTTATTTTTTTACGCGGAACCCTAATTGTTTTTCTAAAATTAAAGAAGCCTAAGTTACTCCTTAAAACATCAGCTAACTGCCAGTAAAAGTCCCGTCAAAATCGGTCCAGCCGTTTCGGAGATTACTCGGAACAAACACACAAACAGACAGACAGACACAAAAAAATATTAAATCGCGTTTTTGTTATAGGTGTCGTATGTATATGTATGTATATGCATTTAGTGAAAAGGTGTTATTTTGATATTTCAAACAGACACTCCAATTTTATTTATTTGTATAGATACTGAGCTTACAGCTTCAAAGGCTATTTCCCAATCAGCCCAAACAGTGCATGCACTGCAGAGCCAAAGCAATTATAATACCGCGCTCATTACAAGTGGAGCAATGAAATTGCGAACCGCCATAATCGTTTTTAAACCTCATTATTTTATGCAAGCATCCCTTTATATTATTTCAAAACTGTTTTTAGTTCTTTTGTTTAATAGTAACGGAGGCGGGCCAAGGATGAAGCGTCTGGCTATGTGAAATAGTAGTCATTACCACACGTTTAGATATATATAGGGGATATGACTGGGATATGACACCACAGCAGGCCTAGCCCAGCCGGCTGTATCAATTTAAAACTAAGTAAATCGATTTTGTCTCATTCTCTCCTATGTATTAAGAAAAAGTGACATTGTACTATAGGTACAAACGATAAGAAGTTTAAGGCCAAAGTGCTTGCCTAATACCCATATTTCAACTCCGTGCCCCAATGCCACAACGAGCGTATATTTTTTAACTAGCTGAGCCCGCGACTTCGTCCGCGTGGAATTTAACTTAACAAAAAAGCCCGCTCCCGCGTTCTGAGCCCGCGCGACAGGACTCATTTTTTTAATTTTGTTTTTCTAAAATAAAAGTAGCCTAAGTTACTGCTTATAACATCAGATATCTACCAGTGAAAGTCCCGTCAAAATCGGTCCACCCGTTTCGGAGATACTCTTTGATTTCATGTGTTTTTATTTTTTTACGCGGAACCCTAATTGTTTTTCCAAAATTAAAGTAGCATAAGTTACTCCTTTTATCATCAGCTATCTGCCAGTGAAAGTCCCGTCAAAATCGGTCCAGCCGTTTCGGAGATTACCCGGAACAAACACACAGACAGACAGACAGACAGACAGACAAAAAAAAAATTGCGTTTTTGCTATAGGTGTCGTATGTACTTTGATATGCACTTAGTGAAAAGGTGTTATTTTGATATTACAAACAGACACTCCAATTTTATTTATTTGTATAGAAGATATACCATAGTGCGCAAACAAGCTTACTATCCGCTTGATGTTAAGCAGTAAACGTAGCCTATAGATGCTTGCAACAGGCATTGCTCGCACGATTTTGACCTGACGGGGAGGCGGACAGAGGGAGGGGAATGTACGGGAGCTAGGCTTCCGGCTCTCTCACTCATCGCACGAAACGTATCTATAATAGCTACTTTACGCCGACCTTCTGTGAGAGGGTGGTACTACACCGGCGTGGTAAACAAATTCAATCTGTTACAAGTTATCATGTATTTCAACTTTAATCTGAGATCGAGATTGATGATTACAGTGTTTAAACATTCCGCTGTTCTAAAATAGCGGATGATTTCCGCTTGATCTCAAAGCTTGCGTACACGCATGCCGCAGAGCGCGACGGCCATTACACGCCTGTTACACGACTACGCACCGAATACCGACTCCGTTACAATACACATAACACACCACTTAAACGTTTTATGTAAATAATCACAATTATTAGCCAATGTCGAAATAATTATACAACCGTTTCACAAGCTTACCTTTCACTTTGAAAAAATAATAATTTTGGAAAAGTAAATAGTTTATCTCACGAAGAACCGACAACCGCTGGGGTAAACGTGTTCTTGAGTGGATACCTCGACTCGGCAAGCGTAGTGTAGGACGCCCTCCGACCAGGTGGGATGATGATCTGCGAAAGACTGCAGGCAGATGCTGGATGCGGCAAGCTGAAGACAGGGCGCTATGGCGCTCATTAGGGGAGGCCTATGTCCAGCAGTGGACAAGCATAGGCTGATGATGTGAAATAGTTTAAATCTAAATATAGGCTTTTAACCTTTAATTGTAAGTAATTAGTTTGTTTTATAATAGTTGTAAAATGCTAATTTGGCCTTACATAATAAAGTTACACATAACAATTTTGAATACAGCCTTCGTTGTTTTTAAATAAAAAATGTTATGTACATGTAAATGTTGTGTAAATGTTGTGTAAATGTTATCTAACGAAATCATTTTTATTTTTTCAGGTACGTTACATTCATGAATATCAAACACGGCAGATTGGAAGACTAGAGGTGAGATAATAATATAGAGTACTAGCTGAACCCTGCGCGCGTTGCTACGCTGTCAAAGATTGGTCGTACCAACTCAGAAACCTTTGTGGGCTCATGCACAACACTTTGCTGAAGATCATGACATGATCAAATGCATAGTTTACGATTCTATAAAGGACATACAGCCAAACATTTATTTTTATATATATTGAGTATAATTTAAAAGATTTAGGTGGTGTTATATACCTAAGGATAATTTTCTCGATATAGGTGTACGATACCCGCTCAATATATCGTTGTTAGATAACAAATATAAAATAAAATACGGACACAAAAACAACAAAACATAACTCTATCTAGCACTGTCGAAGGTTAATTCACTTTCCGAGAAACTCAGTTTCTCATACGAACATTTCATTAAGGCGAACTACAAGTCCTATTTGGTACATTAATTCATCGTATCCCCGCTAATTGCGAGTCCGTGAGAAACCAGTACGAGCTGCCAAATAAAGAGGTAATTGTGCGAACTGGAACGAAAATAGGAGCAAACTTTTTGTACCTACGAACTGTAGCATGGTCGCTTGCATTATAAGCGTCAATAACCCAGTGGTTACAGGGGCTGCTTTAGTAACCGTAGGGTTCCGGGTTCAATCCCAATCCTGGCCATTAAACTATTAAATGAATGATAAGTTTTAGGATATCAGAGCTATACAAAGGAAACCTGGTACCTGGTTGTATTTATCCTCTCAGACCCTGTATTTACTTCAGAACCCAATATCCCATGACACTATTCTAACAACTAGGTAGAAGGCACTTATAAAGTATTATATTCAAGCATAAGAATAGAAAATAATGACTTACCAACTAAACACCAATATCGGTCTAGACACGTGACGATATCTGAACAAAAAGAAACAAGCATTTAAGGAAAAGTTAATCGAACAATTCCCTCTAAATATAACAAAAAAATATAAAAAAAACATAATTGACTCATAGATAAAAGCAGGTTGAATAAATTCCGCTTTGAACGCGGAAGTATGGAGCGTGGTAGATATATCGGAAATTGCTATCGATTTGGTTCTCAATCTAGTATCTGTGTGTATCTGTTCCGGATTTGTATTTTAATAATAACTTATAAGACAGACACCAGGGCCCTAACCACGCTAGCTACTCAAATCGTAATAGAAAAGCAAACGCTCGCGATTACGTTTCAAACGCTCCGCTTTTGACGTTTTGCTGACACGAGCTTCACGATTTCTACTGACATGGATATGGTATGGCTATAGGGTATAGCTAGCGTGGTTAGGGCCCAGGGCTCCAACACCTACTAAAATTTAGTAAACTAAGCCTACGAAGACTTCTGGTGGTATTTGTACCCAGAAAATTCAGAGTAAAAAGAAAGTCTTGGAATGAATGTGTAAGGTTACATGGAAAGATAGGGAAGAACCTAGTATTAAATTTGGAATTATCATCACATCCTGTAATGTTTTTGTATATTTCGATATACTTAGATGATTTGAGGTACCTATAGACTTGAAAAAAGTTTACCATACTATATTCTGTATAATTATAGAAGACCCGTTGCTGCCCGCGACTTCGTCCGCGTAGACTGGAGGCGCCTGTCTAGCCCGCGAATTTAAAATTTTCGAGTATTTTTATAGTTTATCCAAAATCTGAAAATATTTAAGACAACATTTTGTGGTTTGCGAAAAACACAGTATGCAGTGCGTTTATTAATACATTGATTTTACTCTAAATATTATCACGGTGGATATGATACTAGTAAATCACTAAATATACAAAAATTGCCAGATTATCTGGATAGCTGTCGTTCTTGAAATGTTTTAGAGTAAGTTGGATATATTAATAAATGCACTGCACACGGTCTTTTTCGCGAATTACAAATAGTGCCTATTATTATTGTCAGATTTTGAAAAAATTCTAAAAAACCTAAAAAAATATGAACTTCGCGGGCTAGATGGGCGCTTTAGCCTTAAGTAAAGTATTCTATGTGTTAATCCAGGTTATAAACTATCTGTGTTCCAAATTTCATCCAAATCCGTTCTGTAGTTTTTGCGTGAAAGAGTAACAAACATACATCCACACTCACAAACTTTCGCATTTATAATATTAGTAGGATAGTTGTGTATTGTGAAGTCAAACTTTTTGTGATGTGTGTCATGCAATTATATCCTACAATAAAAAATAAATGTGTATTTATATAAATATAAATTTCCGTATTATTAATTCGCGGTCGTGGCCATATAAATCCTACCTTACCATGACCGAGCTAAAAATAATATTTTATTTCCATGAATGGCGTAAAAATATTATTCGCTAATTTGGTGTGACGGGCGAAATAACATTAAATTCCGTGTTAGGTACTAAACATTGATTTATTGGTCGAAGTTTAGAGTTCAAGGTTAGCTATTTAAACAACGTTATTATTATGATATCTAATAATAGGATTGCAAATACACAACCAATTGGAGTAAGCTCACAGTATATGTCTGTGAATAAGCTAAGGTGTTACTAGATGGTGGATTGACTAACTATCCTACTAATATTATAAATGCGAAAGTTTGTGAGTGTGGATGTATGTATGTATGTATGTATGTATGTATGTTTGTTACTCCTTCACGCAAAAACTACTGAACGGATTTGGATGAAATTTGGAACACAGATAGATTATAACCGGGATTAACATATAGGATACTTTTTAACACAATAATCCAATACCACGCGGATGAAGTCGCGGGGCACAGCTAGTGACTCATAAAGGGTTACTGGCCTACAATGTATTCTTATATGCACAATACCGAACTTATAGAGACAAAGACTTTGTGGGATGGGAAAGGCCTACAAAGAATAATAAGGGCCTAGTATATCGTTAAACGGGTTCAGTCGAGACGTAAGCGATCCTAGAAAAATACCTTTGGTATTGCAAGCCTCTATAAGCTACGGTAACTGCTTAGCATCAGGCGGGTCCTACGCTTATTTGTCGACTTTATTATTTATATAAAAGCCAATATTACTTATCTCTGTATATAGTACCAAAATCGTACATCGTTACTCATGCCCCGAGGCGTACCCGGAGGCGTGAAATTGCCCGCCGAGAGCCCGATCGAGCCATTATATCCGGTCTCTACATTTTCACGACCTTAAAATTGTTAATAGTCGCAATTATAGCGTTGCAAGTAACATAGTAACTGTGTTTATATTGCAGCTTTGTGTATGTTCTGAATCATAGCAATATCATATAAATCTCAAATACGGCTCTATAAACTCCCACTCAAACTCAAAATTATTTGTATTATATAATCCAACAAATCATTTATAAATAGCCAGAAACTGCCACCGATTCGGAATGCTGACCCCACTGAGAAGGTCTGGCAAGAAACTCATTGGTTACTCTTTTCAATTAATAAAAGATGGTGTACATTTTCAGGAACAGCAACAGAATGTTGCATGAGCAGGCAACACCATTGTCACTAAATAAGTAAATAGTAATCAATTGTCACTCAGATTTAGCTTATTAAATTAGAAAGTTCTCACACTCACACTTGATCACTTTCAATGTTTACTAAATAAAAATAATAAAACATAGTTGTGGATAAGAACAATAATTGTTTTGGTGTGATGCCTTCCATGCTTTATAAATGTTCAAGTTTACTCTTTAATAAACTCCAGGAATATAGAAAGCGGTACGAATGTATAGTGGTTCTTAGGTGCATACTAAAAATGAATTTATGATTGGTGTAAAAAGGTGGTTTTAAACATTCTTGTTACTTATTTCAATTTTAAATATTAATTTACATACCTACCTTCTCATTTTCTTTTGACAACTTCTGCATAAAGAGACTTGGTTAACTCATGGAAGTAAAAAAAAAACTGGAGGGCGAACGTAACGGACGAACGTAAATTCGCATTATTGGATTTAGTTTTGCCGCAAGTAACCAAACAACGCAAAGTACAGTTACTGCTGCAGACCAAAATCAACCCTAACACAAGTTCCCGATAGCAGAAATGTGAGTGGTTGGATCCTTTCTGCAAAATTATATCATTTTTATTGCCTAACTAAAACACGTATTATTACAACAGTCACGTAATCATTTTCGCCTCATAAAACATGATTATTCATGCGTTGTATCTATTTTTTAGTTTGCATTACTAAATCTAGACTAGACTCCATCCGACACGATCATAAACAATAATTTGATTATTCGTAATATCCATTTACTAAAAAAAGTAACTCTGATGACATTAACCTCAATTTTGAACAATTTCAGTTATGAAGACACAAATTCTTATTTAAACAAAAAACCACAGATACAAATGCATTGTTTTTCGCCATAAACAATCACTTCTGTTAATTTTTAACCCCCCGACAGAAAAAGAGGGGTGTTATAAGTTTAACATGTGTATTTGTGTATCTGTATGTCTGTTTGTGGCATCGTAGCGCCCAAGCGAATGAACCGATTTCAATTTTGTTTTTTTCGTAAGATAGGTATTCTGATCGAGAGTATTCTTAGCTATGTTTCGGTTCAGCCGTTTGAAAATGATCAGCTCTTTTGTAGTTTAAAAAATCGACGCATCGGGGGTTTTCTAAATTTTAAATTTTAGTTATTTCTTTATGCAAAATTAATACTTTCGCTGCACAACCACAATGTCTTGCGTAGCCAAAATCTATTAGTTATCTTGCAAGAGAGACTCTGCGTGTGCGCAACCATTCCGATTATCTTAAAAAAGATTTAGTACTTAACCGCGAACTGATATTACTGGCCGTGCATAAGGCCGGAGAACTTAAGTCTTTAACCTTTCCATTGTCGTAATATGACACATACCTATCCGACACGATTTTAAAAGGCATGTAGCTTAAATGATTCTTATATACCTTAACAATGATCAATATGACAAGAACGCAGACAGTTGAATTCGAATGTCAGATAAACGACAAGACAGATTTTTGAGAAATCATTTTGCACGGCCTCTAATTTACAGCCGTGTGATTGATCGTCTGGCATTCGTGGTTCTTACGTATAACATTATTATCATTAAATGGTGGGTACAAAGGACAAATGATATTATTCACTTAAGCTGTTGCGGCAATTCATAATGTCTAATTAGTATCATGTCTTGAATCCGTATTCACATATATTACTATGAGGTCTCACAGTGCGCCCGAACCTTTGATAAAGGAAGGAATGGATACAGTACTTCATACTTTATTATTATTCAAATGCGATCTCGCGGCAATGACAGTGTGTGTGAAGCGCGCCGGCGCGCGGGGCCCAGTGTCAAAACTGTGCAAAACGACGTCAAAACTATGGATACGCCTCACGATTTCAAGTCAATTACATAAGAATATTATAACGTGGCGGGTTATATTAAAAATACTGTTTTCGTAAGAGAAAAAGTATTAAGCAAATATGGAAATACTTTTTTTTTATTTTATCGGTCCACGAAAAAATACCTTAAATAATAAATACATGAGATTTAAAAAAAACTGGGACTTTAAAAATAAAATGTGACTTTTAATTATAAGCGGCACGACGTCCTTATGATGTGTACAGTGTTAAGTTAAACAGTATTAGAGAAGCAGCCTGGTAAAAAATGTAAGAAGTTATACACAAGCAAAGACAAGTGATGGAAGTGTTCATTATATTGCTTGGCGCAGTATCGCTTGGCTTGGTATCGTGACGACTGTTTGGCACAGTGGTTTACACGTATACCACTGGGCTCACTGTACCGGGTGGTTGAGAGTTCGATTTGCGTCCCAGGAAATTTCGGAAATAGCCTTTCTGTAATTCGCCCTGGTCTGGTTGTCACCGGGATTGCCCCCAGTCCATTGTACGGTACCAAGTATGATATCGGTACATAGTACACGCGTTGCTTAGTTTGGGACCATAGTTGGTGTGTCAGTCTGGCGATATTATGGCAGGTGCGGTATTGAGCATAACCGCCGATTACTCAAATATAAACCAATATATTTAACCAGTTTTCTTTAACATCCGGTGGACTTTGTTACTTGTGTAAAAATCCGATTCATCAAAATATAATGAACAAAAACAGGTACGTTTTGTTGGTCTCCAATCGGGTGCTCTCGTAAAAAGTATGGCATTAGTCTATTTTTCACGCCTGTCTATAGATTGAGGAAATCTATGGGAAAATGTTGAATTCACTGTCGTATCTCAAATTAGATGTCTTAAATTGCCCTGATAGTAAAAAAAATTTCGAGTTTAAACTGTCGAGAAAAGTACCCTAAAAATATATTGTCATCGGAAGCGACATTGAACATGTGTTAAGAAAGCAATGATAGAGGAATATACGACGACCCTTAGGTAAGCGACTATATTGGATGACTATGCGACTGCTATGTGATTTGGAAGTTTTGTGTGTAATAAATATTACTGTACCTACTAGTGCGTATAAGTTAAGTTTGTGGAGAGCGCAATAAACCGTTTTCTACGAAAACGGCATTTTAATACGAAACAATATAATTTTATACAAGTCGTATCCACATTATCCAACTACATAGAATGTATGAAAATATAAATTTTACTTTTTCTTGTAAAATATTGTATTTTAAGGGGGACTCACTGATAAAATGAAATGCCATTCGCTTTCTTATGCTTCCAGTTCTTACTTTTACATGTTTATATGATGCAAAACGGTATTTTTTCAATATTTTACGCCGCGGTTTTGACAGCTCTTGTGTCAATGGTCGATTGTAGACTAGCGGGCGACTGCGCGAATTTTGAATCGTGCGTATTTTTTGGTGGAACATTGCGTGTACTAACATGCGGTATCCTTTACTTCTTTTATCAAAGGCCCGAACGCACATTCCAGTCCATTGAGAAATTCAAGCTTTCTATATAGAGTTGATCCCTCACTTAAACAAGTGAGGGATCTTTGTAAATAGGTCGTTAGGCCATAAAATTAGTCTAAAACAAAATCCTCACTGAAAAAATAATATTAACCCGAAAGTTTTATCAAGTTGTGTTTTTTTTTATAAATCAGTAAGTACATACTCGTATTATATTTAAAAACACTACTTCATCTTGCACATAATATACACTTATTTACGCACTCTTATGCAACTAGAAGAAACAATGCGTTAACTAGCGTATATCCAGTGAAAGCAATGTGTTGATAGCGTAGCCAACGGGAGGCGCACGCGCACCGCAGTAAGTACATAATTATACACCCAGTTATGCCTAGTTCAGATTACGTTAGTATAGCTATTTAGTAACTTAACATACTGAGTTACGATTAGTATTAGATTGCGTAGCAAAGAAGACAGTAATTTAATAGGAAAACATGTCTTTAGGAATGAGAAACTAAATTATTTGTGAGATGTCGATTTATTTACATGTCGACTATTACTATTAATCGATTTGGTTTGAAGCAAATAAATTGTCACAATTTACCTTCATATTTTCATTTGGCTGTAGAAAGAGTAGCATGTCTCTTGTTGCTCTACTAAATTATACCTAAGCATTATCGGAATTAGATCTTTTATTGTACCGCTTTGAATACTAATGAAGCTATTAGGTAACATAAGCTCTTAGATGGATGATGTACCGATGGTAATTAATAAAGAGATCATTACGAACGAGAGGCGTAAGTATTCAGGTTTGTGTGTCAGCCTCCTATTAATTTACAAGGTCGACGTTTCTTTACTACCTAGATGCAAGAGTGGTTGTTGCTAAACGATAGGTGTGTACAAATTTACTAGTACAGTGTGAAAACTATACTGTTATGAATCGAGAAAAATTGCGAAACATGCATGTATAGCGCACAGAAAATCGATGTGTGTATAATCGATTCGTTTAACATGGCAACTTCATTTACGACCCATAAAACGATGTCTTAAAATTCAATTCAACATTGATAAAAGAACTCATCTATTTTAAATGAGATACATGTTCTACCTATATAAATAACACAAAACATTGTAATCGAAAGTTAATACCTTTCACTCGTTCCTTCTGCCATTGTGGCCCAAATCAATTTCGTTTGTTAACTTGCATGAAATTGCGTAATGAGAGACAGCCCCGGTCAAGTTTTCACCTTTTGAGACCACAGCGAGGCGCTAATGACATGTTAACCTGACAAAATGATGATTAATTGTATTTACTCAGAGTTCAACTGGTTATTCCAAAGCAATTTTCTTTTGCTAAGTAATTTATAAGATTTACTCATTTCTGTTACGACGAAAATAGTTTTTTTACTTCAACACATGAGTAATGATGATGTTTTTTGTTGAATTGTGTGAAATAATAATTTCGTTACTTTTGTGTCGGAGTCGGTAATATTTAATTTTGATAGCCAAATAAGAAATTAATTACAAGGTAGTCGATGTTGGTCGCGTAAAGATTAATCTGGGGCTTATATTATATTCTTAAAATCTACTAGTTACCTACTTATTTAATGTACGGTAATAATCGCTCTACATTTATACCAAATTCTACAACAGTAACTCTACCATGAATTTGATGCTAGTGCGTAGGATTATACACGAACGTATAAATAAACTCGTAGTAGAGCTAAGCTCATTATCTGTCCAAATCAGTTTAAATAAGAACAAACAAGTTAAATAAAGTAGACCTTTTGACATACGGCAGCATAAATGATATAAGACATTAATCTAAATTCAGACATGTTATATTAACAAGTAATTACCAACTCAGACAGTATTTTCACAAATACCTGTGTCCACACTCTAGTACGACAAGATAAATTTCAGCGAATCAGCTAAGCGTTAACGGACTAAATTGAAAAAATGCAAGACACACATCAAAGTTGGTTCTTATAACGAAGGAAAATCAATGACGAACATACTAGGCCCGTATTAACAAATCGATCTCTAGTCTGAACGCTCTCAGACTTGGGAAATGTTATTCTTATGTCATACCAGTACAAGATGACACGTCAAAAGCGTACTCAAGATCGCTCTCAGACTTGAGATCGATTTAATAATACGGGCATTACAAGTACTATCCTATACAGTGGTTCCCACCTCCGAGCGCCCTCTTTCCCCAGTGTCGCAATATTTTGGAAGTATGACAAAACGCGAAGGCTATTGGAAAATGATATACGCTTTTGTATACCATAATACTTTACAAAACCTATTTAATATTATATATATAGTTATATAGATTATTTTATCGATAAATCACGTAATATAATATACGTACATGTAGTAGTATTATTGAGTTGTTTACTGGTTTTCCGCTCATGTACCTATTCATTACATCTTTTACATCAAGATTCACTGGTTATTGCCTCATTATTCACTAATAATACCCACTTATCACAAACATGCATCATAAATAAGTTGATTGATAAATATTTATATTTCAAACGTAATTACTTTACAATTTAATTAATTACTTTATACATAATTTACTTTACTTTCCAAGTAATTAACTATTTTGACAAGCCGGCAATTGTTTCCAGACGCATAAAAATGGCCGCCGACTGAATGGACACACGAGTATTTTTTGTTTTTATTTTTTTTCGATCCGTTCAGTAACGTTTTGTTACAAGACAAAAAAAAGTGAAGATTTGACATAATCGATTTATGAAACTCTATTATCGTTGACGTGTTACTAAACGTAGCAAATAGACAACCAATGACCGCTCGCGTCTTAACCCACTCGTAGGTGAAACGACAAGCATGCAATTCTTATACACCGACGTAGGTGCTCATGACAGGCTACGGGGCTACAGATTGCTTCGAATAAGTGCTCCTAAATCGAACTTCACTAGAATACACTTTTCACTTCATACGCCTTATTTTTATGTTACGAGAATCGCCATATATACAATATTTATTTAATCTATGGCTAGAGGCTGTGGTGTCTGTCAGATTAGCTACCGTTGATTTTGACAGCTGCGGTCGCTTGTTGTGACAACCGGTTAAATTATTATCTGTGATAGGTACTTACTTGTATTGACTTTATCAACGCTAAAATCGGAAGTCCGGTTATGACTTACTTTAATTATACCTACTCATAATTACTTAAATTTCTATATAGGTAGTAATTGGAGTATCTACTTTAAAATTATGTAAATAATTGTCAGTACCTTATTAATTAAATAATTTTCATCATCATCATCATCATCATCACTTAGTACATTTTTGATAGGAGAGGGAAAGGGATGGGGATTAGGCTTCCGGCACACTAATTGTACGAAACGTAGCTATAAAAGCTACTTTACGTCAATCTTCTGTGAGAGGGTAGTGCTACTTTGGTTAAGCCAGCCTGTATATCAGCTGTAGTTACTTGGATACAGCTTAGCTATACCACTGTAAAACTATACTTACCAAACCACGTTTGAAATACGGAAATCCCTTTCTCAACCAGTTAAAGCTAAAAATATAAAAAAAAACTTGAGGGGTGTCAAGGGACACCCGAATGGAACGAAGTTGCAATATCCAGAACTTGTGCAGAAACACTGTCAGGATTCATTATTGTTATTATTTATTATGTACAAAGAACCTGTATACACTCGACTGACTGACCGACCGACCGACCGACCGACCGACTGACTGAGAGAAAGAGACAGACAGAGAAACACGCGCACGCCGCACGGCTTACAACTATAGCAAAAAGTGTCGCCAAAATGTGTCGGTACACACAAAATGTGTCGGTACACACAAAATGTGTCGTTACACACAAAATGTGTCGGTACACACAAAATGTGTCGTTACACACAAAATGTGTCGGTACACACAAAATGTGTCGTTACACACAAAATGTGTCGGTACACACAAAATGTGTCGTTACACACAAAATGTGTCGTTACACACAAAATGTGTCGTTACACACAAAATGTGTCGGTACACACAAAATGTGTAGTTACACACAAAATGTGTCGGTACACACAAAATGTGTCGTTACACACAAAATGTGTCGGTACACACAAAATGTGTCGTTACACACAAAATGTGTCGGTACACACAAAATGTGTCGTTACACACAAAATGTGTCGGTACACACAAAATGTGTCGTTACACACAAAATGTGTCGTTACACACAAAATGTGTCGGTACACACAAAATGTGTCGTTACACACAAAATGTGTCGGTACACACAAAATGTGTCGTTACACAAAAAATGTGTCGGTACACACTTCATTTTTTCCGTCTAGCCCCCTTTCGCAACGCGCCATAAGGAACTTCGTTCCAAAAAAACTGTTAGCTACCTCAGTCTGTTTGCCCTAACTAGACGAGTGGTTACATGGTGTCACTTAGTTTAAGTATTAGAGTTCAAGTGGCGACTTTCACCGTTTCCGCTCGAACGAACTCGATTGTTCAGTTTTGCTCGAGAAAAATCACTATTTTTACTTACCTACTTTAAGTATGTAGGTATACTGGCTTAAATCCGTGACAGTCTCGCTTGGTAGCTACGTTTCTGATTTCTATTGTCGTGCTGTAAATGTCTGGTATATTTTTAAGTTGTTTATCTGAATCTGCACCCAATCCCAATAGATTATAAGTATCTAATAGATTTTTCTAGACTTTTCTCAGTACACAATGCCTGACATTGATTTTCGGTCGACCATCAAAATTATACATGTTCGCTTATTATTTTAAATAAAATAATTAAACACTATAAGTCCTACTAATATTATAAATGCGAACGTTTGTGAGTATAGATGTATGTTTGTTACTCTTTCACGCAAAAACTACTGAACGGATATGGATGAAATTTGGAACACAGATAGTTTATAACCGGGATTAACACATAGAATACTTTACTTAAGTCTACGCGGACGAAGTCGCGGGCAGCAACTAGTATAAAATAAAACAAGTATATCTTATCTGTTTCCCGCAGTTTCGCTACAATGCTACAAGCTTTTTTTGGCTGGTGGCCAAGAGAAGAACTAAAATATTATTAGAATAAATGTCTTATTTTGACAGTCTTGTATCGACACTAGCGACGCTCTCACGGGCCAAATAAAGTTTGTTGGACTGTAGCGTGGATTTAATTTTTTGTATGTCGTTCGCGCCACCTACCGGTACCAACTAAAACTATCAAGGTGACCCTATAAATACAAAAATAAAATCATCAAAATCAGTCAAGCCGTTTAGGAGGAGATGTATTACGAACACGCTCACAGGAATTTTATACATAAATAAGAAATGCCTAGGTCGTAACTGTATCAAACATAATATGACCCGTTAACATAGATA
Organism: Notodonta dromedarius; assembly: GCA_905147325.1. Taxonomy (NCBI): domain Eukaryota; kingdom Metazoa; phylum Arthropoda; class Insecta; order Lepidoptera; family Notodontidae; genus Notodonta; species Notodonta dromedarius. The sequence continues at coordinate 10,295,387 of LR990161.1, read as the reverse complement.
ATTACCAAATAATGCTCGCTAACTATATTTTTGATCTATGGCTCAAAAAATAACGTGGCTAACAATGTATGAAAAGGTGATTGAAGCATTCGTGATTGATTCAACACGTCACAACGTCGTCGGTACTTGATTGGTTGCACACAATCAACATGTTTCAATCAACAGGTGGTTTACTGCTAACTAATTCTTCTAAGTCGTTACACTCTTGACAGAGCGGTCGTGGTCGTCATGTATTGTTTTCCGGGGCCGATGTTGTTCGCGTCACGATGTCTCGCCATCTCTCCCTATTGGACGTCATCCTGGTGCACTCGTGCAAGGGATCGCCAATCGCAGATTTAATCTGATCGGTCCATCGCCTGGGTGCCCTTCCACGTGGTCTGGTACCCTCCACTCGGCCCTGTACAACTAACCGTTCTATGGAGTCGTTTTCTTGCCGTGAGACGTGTCCAAAGAACTTTAGAATGCGAGCCTGTACTAACGTGGATAAACGCTGCTTGATACCGAGTACCGAGAACTAATTAGCGATACACAATTATTGGGTATATCGTTTAACCCCTAGAGTGTCGCGAGCACCTACGTAGGTGTATAAGATTTGAATGCTTTAAGTGTCGCGTTCCCCTACGGGTGGGTACAAGACGCGAGCGGCAATTGGTTGTTTATTTGCCACGTTTAGTAACACGTCAAGGATGTCATAGATAGATAAAGTCTATCCGTTTTAGTATCGATTCTTATAAAAAAAGATTAAAAAACGGCACGTCAAAAAAATCATACTTGGGGCAGGGGGCACCGACCCGACATCGGAAAGATATCATGGAATCTCATAAATTTAGTACAAAACTTTTTTATATAGGTATTATGTCGTTATTTCCACTGATCATGACTCTAAGTAACTGACTGTTAGAGCAGTGTTACCTATTGTATATCAAACAACTGGTTAAAATCGTTTACCAGTCGGTTAGAGTATGGTGAACACGACTCTTAGTTCTGTGGTATCGGTCACCCACATCGTGCTGATATGTGTAAACGCCCATAAGGTCTAAACAGTCTAAACAAAAAATAAATCATTGTATGGTAATACATAACGTAAGAAGATCATTACAGATTGGTTTCGAGTAATTTTTCCGTAATCATAGTCGTCGTACCTAATCAGTAAATACTTCCGTAATTATTTACGCGTGTAATATTTACGTTTTACGCGCATTATGTATGTAACATCGGTGCACATAACGTTACAGCGTTTAGTTCTAAATAAGGAAATAAAAACGATGAGGAAACCACATAACAGAAATACTACCAACAAAATTCAAGAAATATACAAAATGTAGCTCAACCATCAGCTGGTGTTACGTTACGTTGTTAAAATCGACAGTTGGTGTCGTTTACGTTAAATATTTATATGACTAATTGCTAGTTACTGCAACCCCCGTCCCTTCCTCTCCTTCTGTCTCACTCCCCTTTGGGTCTGTATCAATAATCAACATATTTTTACTACAATTTGTCCGTAAACAGTTTACATACACGCCAGCGACTAGCGAGCGTAAAACACTTGGTAGAGCTATTCTATGACAACGTGAACAGTGTTATGTCTCGTAATTTGTAATCAATGATTGGGTGGCAACAATTTAGACCTTAAGTCCTTCATAAATTACGTATAAACAAGCCCTTAGGTGCGCAACAGACTGGGTGGCATATTTATGCAACTAATTCCTAGGTTTAGAACTAACTTATGGGTCTGATTGGCACAAATTGAATAGATTGGAACAAGGAAGTTGTATACCCACCACAAACTCGTTTCTCACGTGATTTGATTATTTGTAGGCTATGCAAATATGCTGCATGACGAAAATGTTCGATGGCGACGCAATCATAGGCGTCGATCACACGGCACGTCCTTTCCGTGTGAATGACGCCTAATATCGTTGCAACGCTTTATCCATACATTTTGACCGTAAAATTTGCCGAATACCTTCGAATTGTATCAAAGCAATTTCCAAGATCACTAGTCAATATACTTGGTGAAACAAAAAGGGTGTACTATTTTTTTTGCAACTTAACTTTGTTAATCTCGTACTGTCGGTTTTGTGGGACCGTTGAAGTACTAAAGGTTTTCTAGACTTGTGAAATATGTCAACAGCTGTATCCCTGTAACACCTTTTGATTTCAGGTTTCCTCCAAAGCTGATAGTTTTAGAATTACAAAGTTAAGATTTGAAAAAAAAAGTATACCCGTTCTGTTTCAACCTGTATAGGGTATAATCATTGTTATTATTTTAGTCCGAATGGAGTCAGTCACATCAAAGCTGTGAATTGTTATTGATATATATTGTTATGTTTATTAAAACATAATAATATGGATTATGGCCTGAATCCCTCTCGTGTTGAGGGGAGGCCCGTGCCCAGGAGTGGGACGTCAAAAGGGCTAAATTATTATATTATATATATTATTAAAACAACGAATTCGGTTGAAACTATAAATCTGTAAATCTCTATTTTAATAATTCGCCAACCGTCAGTGGCATGACAAATCAATTCAGTGTTACCTAATAAGGAAATAAAAGTTGGTCACCACAAGGCCTCGGTCCTAAACGGGCCTACAATCTAAAAAAAACATTTTGTAACAATACCGACCATGTATCGATACCTAATATCGATTAATTACAGCGCTGTTGAAATAAGTCGATAGTATCTGACTGGATAATGTTCAATTACGAGAAAACTGTAACAGGGAAGTAAAAGTCCTTTAATTTAAGGACATAGAGTCCCAAGTTGCGAAAACTTCGTGACAACACTCCGCGGTGACCACAGAACACAAAATAATATGGAACGGCCTTCACTTACTTGGTTCTTAAAATACATGTTTTTGGTTCACGCACCTACTACGCGATTATTCATCGAATACCTGAACGCATCTCAGTATTAAAATTTATGTAGAAACAAACTCATACCTCACGCGTGAATCCGCGGGCGCAATTACAAATTTCAACAGAACATTTTGTGACGTGCCATACAAGTAATTACAGATAACAAAGTTTATAATAGCTCAGCGAGAATCTTCAGTAACTTTTCTGTATTCAGCCGTAAGAGGGCCGATGATGCGTGTTTTAGCGCCCGCCGATCTGGCTAATATTTTATTTGATAATTTTTCGTAAAGCAAGGAGCATGCAAGTATGCATTCTCCTTCTAGCAATTCTTGATTCTGTGGTGACAACGAATATAATCTACGGCTACATGGCCGATTTGCATTACGCACCTGCCGACCGCGAGCCGAGACCGAAGTTATCGAGTTAATCAGTGGACTACATAATCCGGCTACCGCGGGGCGCCTTGGGCAACAGGTACAGATCCAAGATAGGTCCGCGGCGAAATACCTTCTTGTGATCGTAATTTCACACGTCTCGATATCTTTGTTTGGTAATCGGGATTTATATGGCTTGCATGACATAGTAGGCTTTGAGAATTGCGATATTCTGCCTACCTAAGTCATGTCATAATATATGCATAACTAGCTGTTGCTCGCGGGTGAGAGCCTGCGTGGTATATAGATAAATTAAAAGTAGCCTAATTTACTCCTTATGACAACAGTTGTCTGTCAGTGAATGTCCCGTCAAAATCGGTCAGCTGTTTCGAAGATTGGAGACTGATAGACAAGCAGACAGACAGACAGATATTTTAAAAATTGTTTTATTGTTATAAGTACCGTAGGTATAGGAATGCATTTCGTAAAAAGCTGTTATTTTGACATTACAAACAGACACTTCAATTGTATTTATTTTGGTGTAACTGGAAAGATATTCAAGGTTCATCATCACCATCAGCTTGTATTAGTCCACTACTCGACATAGGCCTCTTCCAATGAACACCACCGAACCCGATCTTCGACTTTTCTCCTCCAGTCGTTACCAGCTGTCCTTAATTACTTGAGGATGACATAGTATACAAAAATAAACAGCATTAAAATAAGACAAGCCACAGACAGACAAAAAGGTAGTACCCACTTATGTCAATCTTCTGTCTTTAGTAACGTGATTCATCACTATTACTTTTATTTTGTACGACCCCTATTTGTTTGAACCCTGTTTGCGTTGCGTCCACAAGTTCTGCAATAATTGATCAATATTTACCTACCCACCTATATAGGTAACTTTTTATCTCTTCGTAAACGAATAATTTACAACGTGATTCAGACAATCACTTCGTCTATTATTCTATTTTAACCACCGAACGTACGCAAAAAAGCCATTAGTCTATTGAACTTCGAAACAGACCGAAACGACCTTAGCCGGTAACCTTGCGCCCGCTTTCAGGCCAAGTATAGAGATGACTTATGACTTTATTAATGGTCGAATGATTGAGGTAATTTTCCTGATTCCAATTTAGAAAAATTACCTACACTTGATATGTCCAACGATGTTGCTACAAAACACTCATTGAATACCAAGAATTTCAGTCATTGCCTTTCGGAATAGTCCCGCCACACACTTCCACCACTGTTACTCCTAGCCAGGAAGCCTTAGCCAGGATCAACAATGCTGACCAATGATGACACTTGATTCATTCTTTCGAATTAATTGTGGCGAGTTCCAAGACAATTTAACTTTTATCATTCATGTCACCATTGGAATTTCTGGCCTGAGAAAAATAGCAATAAAAGTCAAAATAATCCTAAGATATTCAAACTCATTTTTCTTATCAATCTAATCTTCACCTTTCTCTTTCACAGAAGCCATAGATGACGCAGACGACCAGTCCACTTCCGCATCATGGTGGCAAGCGGGAACCGCCACGCCATTCCGCGAGACATCCAGCAACTCCTTTTCCTCGACCCATGGCCTCGTGCAGACCCACCCTTCGGGCAGTGACCCTTTCTCCTTCGGAAGCGACTCGGGCCCTTCGTCGAATCCCTTCGCTTTAAGCGGCAGCGGTCCGCTGAGCGGCGGCGTTAGGAACAACCCCTTGCCGTCTTTAGCAAGGAATGCCAATGGGAAAGTGTCTCTTAAGCACTTAGACTTCACGAGCAGTGCCACAGCTGAGTTAAGGAGGAATCCAGCGCTGTCAGCGCCCGATGAGTGCGCGCGCGCCTGCAGGGAAAATGAACCGCCCAGAATTTGCTACTACCACTTCACATTGGAATTGTACACGGTTTTGGGAGCGTAAGTCACCTTTGTCAATTGTATAAGTACGTGTTGAGGTTATAAGAGCTTGAAAAAACCCGGCAGCTGTAATTTCTTTAAAATTTATTCGCTAACCCAGAACGCCACTTTACTTTAAAACAATCGTATTCTAATAGTTAGTCAGGTAAACCAACTATAAAAATGAGAGGCAACTTTTACGGCTCAAGCAACTACACTGGCGATTTTACATACGTATCAATTGAATTTAAGTAGATATATTATCAATACCTTTATACTGTAATTTCCAGTCTTAAAACTACGAAATTCCTGAAGTGTTTAGAAATAGGTAGGTAGTTATTCCAATTTCTAACAACATTTGCTGTGAAATAATTTTTAATGTAATCTAGAGTATATAGCTAGAAAACAGGTGGTGGCGAATAATTACTGGTCTAGGACTATTAATTAATAGTTCCTATTTAAAATAAACCGTATTTAACTGCACTCAATTACTTAGTTATAACTTCAAAATGCTTATAACGTTTTTCAGTTGGTTTTCCCGATCGCACAAACTAAACCTAATCAACCTTACATCCTTCGTAAAATCAGCCGCTTAAGTAATCATTGTGTTTGCTCAGCGGAAATAAAGTAATTCGTACCTTCACACAATCATAATACCTCACCCGATGACATTGAATGAGTCGTCTTTCATAACAATAATAACAGCTTCTCGTTCGAGCGAGATTATTAGTTGCCGAAGCGAAAACGGAAGTCTATTCAATTGAACCAAGATAATAGCACAGATTAGACGCTTACAAACAACCACAGTATCACAACAAAATCTAAAAGATGTTAAGGTTTAAGTAAGACCTTACCTAACCGTGTTTCATAACTGTCGCGCCGACAGTCTTGCGATCCTGAGATACACGAAAATTCTTTCGAGATGGTCACGAAAAATCGCGGCCTCGGTACTAAACGCTGACTCACTCGCCCACTACACATTTCACCCATTTAACGCTTTATTTCACACGAACTGCATCAGTTTCAATGCTGTTTAGGTACACCGACTGAACCGAATTCCGACGAAGCACGTAATTGATAGGTGACGACAGAACTGATGCAAACCAGCTATTTCACGATACGTATCGCCCGAGGAAGCAATGGCGTAACGGACATTGATAAGGAAATAGAACGCTTTCCAGCATTATGTCACGGTGGTGTTTTGATTGCAGGGCCTGTCAGGTGTGCACCCCGAATGCAACCAACGTCGTGTGGTCCCACTGCCAATGTGTGTTGGCCGATGGAGTCGAGCGTGGTATCCTCACGGCGAACAGAATGTTACCAGGACCGTCAATTCAAGTTTGTGAAAACGACAAAGTGGTTATCGACGTAGAAAACCATATGGAGGGCATGGAAGTGACCATCCACTGGCACGGTCTCTGGCAGAGAGGTACCCAGTACTATGACGGTGTACCTTTCGTCACGCAGTGCCCTATCCAACAAGGAAATACATTCAGGTCCGTACAATTAAATACTTACAAATATATATATACTAGCTGTGCCCAGCGACTCCGTCCGCGTGGAATGTGGACCACCCTTAACATTTAGGGGTATGAAAAATAGATAGTAGCCGATTCTCAGACCTACTCGATATGCACACACAATTACATGAAAATCGGTCGAGTCGTTTGGGGGGAGTATGGTAACTAACATTGTGACACGAGAATTTTATATATAAGATATTTATTATATAATAGAATCTAGAATATATTCCCTAAACTCAAATAGTTTATGCAACATACATAGCTATTGTAATTAACTCTTCCGTATCAATTACAGGTATCAATGGCAAGGTAATGCCGGCACTCACTTCTGGCACGCCCACACCGGTCTCCAGAAACTGGACGGCTTATACGGCAGCATCGTCGTCCGTCAACCCCCGTCCAAGGACCCCAACAGTCATCTTTACGATTACGATTTAACCACCCACGTGATGTTGTTAAGCGACTGGTTGCACGAGGACGCCGCTGAGCGGTACCCAGGTCGTCTCGCTGTCAACACTGGCCAGGACCCCGAGAACGTTCTGATTAACGGAAAAGGACAGTTCAGAGACCCTAACACCGGTTTCATGACCAACACGCCTCTTGAAGTTTTCACCATCACTCCTGGTAGAAGGTACAGGTTCAGAATGATCAACGCTTTTGCGTCCGTGTGTCCTGCTCAGATCACTTTCGAAGGCCACAATTTGACAGTTATCGCGACTGACGGCGAGCCAGTGCAACCAGTACAAGTAAACACCATCATTTCGTTCTCAGGTAAATATTGTAAATCACTAAATCTACGCTTCCGATGCGGGAAAAAAACAAATCTGGTCAGCCGATGCGGCTTTATTGGACTGGGCTGATGCTATCCATCTGTATCCCTAGAAATACCAAACGAAAAATGTTTAAGGTCTTTGAGAAATACCAATTATCACAAGGTCGGAGGCATAGAAAGACTGGCAGAACTGTCAAGTATCAGCCCACTCCAACGTGTTGCCACCCGTTGGCATAAAACTCGTGATTGCCCTCATTGTTTACCGAAAACTAGAATCATATTTTTAATTAAACACTGTTCATTAGTAGGCAAAAAAGCAGTATTATCCAACCAAATAATCGCGGTAATAGCTCGATTCTTATAAAAGACACACCTAATGTATGTTGTAATAATGTATTCAATTAACTAGTGCAGCCATTCGAGCGAAAACATTGTATAACATGTTTGTTCGTGCTTCCTATTTACAACTTTAATTAACTAGAGTCTAGCGAGGTTTTGACAGAGAGACAGTATGTAAAAATAATAGATCGACTTCATTAAACATTTCAGGCGAACGATACGACTTTGTAATCGAAGCGAACAACGTTCCTGGAGCATACTGGATCCAGGTTCGAGGCCTCGGAGAGTGTGGAATTAAGAGAGCCCAACAATTAGGTATCCTTAGATACGCGAGAGGCCCTTACCAGCCATCCACGCCGTCACCCACTTATGACATTGGACTTCCGCAAGGAGTGGTGAGTTAAACAACTGGTGTACATTGAAACTGTAAATTATACCTCGAGTAGATTGAGTAGGTGATTTGATTTACAATGTAAATACCTGAGGAGTGGAAGTAGAACTTACAGACGAACGAAATCCGTCTAACGGTGGTGAGATATTCCGCTCTGTGAGGAAGCTTGCTCGGCGGTACCAGCCGCTCGTGTCACGAAACGTAGCTCCGTTATTAAACAGCGGATATTGCATAGAACATTCTTGGTGCCGACACGACAGCCTCGATTTAACATGGCCGAACTGTCGACTTTATAGCAACTGATTGCTCAAACATAAATGCTGGTATAGAGGTGGAATTAATTAAAACTAAAAATCTAATTGTAGCCGTTGACGAATTAGACCATGTACAGTCACCTGTTTAACTACCCGCACAGCGACCGGTTCTGTAAATATATCAATACCGACTCGACGCTGTAGAAATTTTTAAGAACGATTGGTTTAATCCTATAATCAGTAGTTAATTGCACTACCTATTTGTTTCAAACCAATTACGATATGTTACTTAATGCACCAGTTTTTATTATTATACATAAATCGTAGTACTTATTATTAAGTAGTATATTATAATAGTAGAAAACATTAGTAGTTATGTATATTTGCACGTAATATTTGTAACTGCACGTACCTTTCTCCTCACTAACTATCCAGGTGATGAATCCATTGGACGCGAGGTGTAACATATCGAGAAACGACGCCATTTGCGTCAGTCAACTGAAGAACGCTAAGAACATTGACCCGGCGATCCTTCAGGAGAAACCTGATGTTAAAATCTTCTTGCCATTCCGTTTCTTCGTCTACAGACCCGAGATGTTGTTCCAACCGAACACGTACAACAGATACTTAGGTGAGGTGTTGAAACATTTGGGAATAAACATAATGATAATTCAACACCAATTATTAACTAATGCGGACTTCCACAGTTGCCCCTGGAGGAGATCACGTGATAAGTTTGATAGACGAAATTTCCTACATGGCTCCACCCGCACCCCTGATCAGTCAGTACGATGATGTCAACCCAGACCAATTCTGTAACGGAGACAACAGGCCCGCCAACTGCGGGCAGAACTGCATGTGCACGCACAAAGTCGACATTCCCCTGAACGCCGTCGTAGAAATTGTTCTTGTTGATGAAGGTACGGAACATTTTAATTTCTATTTAAAATTCTTTTTTATATTCATTACCTACGTTAGGTATTGTAATTTATAGCGAAATGTTCATTACCTACGTTAGGTTTTGTAATTTATAGCAAAATATTCATTACCTGCGTTAGGTTTTGTAATTTATAGCGAAATGTTCATTACCTACGTTAGGTTTTGTAATTTATAGCGAAATGTTCATTACCTACGTTAGGTTTTGTAATTTATAGCGAAATGTTCATTACCTACGTTAGGTTTTGTAATTTATAGCGAAATGTTCATTACCTACGTTAGGTTTTGTAATTTATAGCGAAATTTACGGGTCCAGCTACAGTTAAAATTAGTATCGATTAAACATTGACAAGCTGTCCGCAGACCACTTATTGTATTGATTTTTACCTTAGCGGAGACCGGGCTTACAATGAGCGGAGGTAAGTATTTGCGAGGAAATTTTCGTGAAGCTGTACAATCTACAATTTTGTCGCTTGCTTGCTTTCAAATTTGTGAACAAAATGATAACGGAGTGGGAATTTAATGTTTTTGTGACTGTTTTTACGAGTTTCATTGTTAAACTTTAAAATTAGTTACCTATTTGTTTTACAATTAATAATTTGTTTTTGTTTTATTTTATACTAAATTAATTTAAACTAACTTACAGATGATTGTTAATATGACACTAATAGTTAAGAATTATCAAAAAACGCTCTACAATTTTTAAGAATCAAGTTATTCACAAAAATTGTCAAACGATTTTTTTTTTGTTTGTTTTTGTTTTTATGGAGGAAAATCTTTTATTCAGATTTGGTATAACCAAATATCAGTAAAACAGTGTGATTTACGGGGTTGGTTTCAATAGATTATTAATTTAAAATAAATTAACATAGAAACTTGATTTATTCACAAAATTGTTGACAAATATACCTTTAGATAGCATAAATAATTGTAGGTCCTTGTGGTAATAATTGTACCAGAGCTGTCAAGTAATAGTATCCCCAAACACGGGGTAAGCATTAATGAGAATCAACTGGCGACTTTTTTATAAAAATCCATCTGTGTAGGAAATTAACTATTTTATAATGGATTAATGACAATGACAAACAACTTACTTACATAACCAGCACCACCAGTCTCTCAAAATATTTTCAAATTATTAAAAACTTTTGGAGTTACAAAATCTGTAGATAGTTATTTTCATAATTGTATCCGCTATCTCTATAACTATTCGATTATTTCTTGTTCATTTACATTGATTGGAGAAAGGGAAGTTAGAACATAACGGATGGATTACGGCAATTATAGATGCAAATTCTTCATTGTATACTTTCCACTTTCCAGTTCAAATCGCGAACTTATCTCACCCGTTCCACCTGCACGGCTACGCTTTCAACGTCATCGGTATCGGCCGGTCGCCCGACCAGAACGTGAAAAAGATCAACCTGAAACACGCCCTCGACCTTGACAGAAGAGGACTTCTGGAGCGTCACTTGAAGCAGGGAGACTTGCCCCCGGCGAAGGACACCATCGCCGTCCCCAACAACGGCTACGTTATCGTTCGTTTCAGAGCCAACAACCCCGGCTTCTGGCTCTTCCATTGCCACTTCCTCTTCCACATCGTCATCGGCATGAACCTCGTCCTCCAGGTCGGCACGCAGGCGGACCTGCCGCCCGTGCCCCCCAACTTCCCCACGTGCGGAGACCACCTCCCTCCCATCACGTTGCATTAAATCGGTTCCTAGAACATTGCCCAATTCTTGCATGTGCAAAGATAAGTACAGAGCAAATGATTTAAATCATTTCCATATGTTAACTAAGTGTAAATTTATGTTTGTTTTGTGTGATGTGTCCGGTGGATTCGAAGTGCTCGATTCTGCCGTTTGTGTTTAATTTTGTATTAGAATGATTCAACGGGAGTTTCTGATGGTTTGTGATTTTATTTAACGTTGATGCACTGTTTCTATGAGTTGATATCAATATTTAATTTTATGCCATATTCGGTGATATTTACTTAATTATATCTTTAATTATCAATATCTCTAAAATATGTTCTTTGAGGCTCTTGAACCAACAACATAATATTTGTGTATAAAATCGTTCTAACGAAATTTCGACTACATCGTCCTGTAACTAACAACTTGCCATTGTAATTTTATTTTCACCAAGGATATTTATTACTTGTATATATTTATAAAAGTATACTTATAAGACCTACTTGCATAGAATTTTAAGACGTGTGACCAGTTTCTAACCCAATGCATGCATTAAGAATTATGATAAATGTAAATACCTGACTGCAATACTTGTAAATACACACACATATTATAATAGTTCGACACCTTTACATCACACATGATCCCTAAACAAACAACGAGACTGTATATAATTACATTATGTAGAATATATGTATACAGAAGGACCACTTGACGTTACCATTAATTAAGAAAATTGTATTTAATGCGGCTACCAGAAGTCAGTGTGATTGTGCCAACGGTAAATTTAAAAATATATATTGGCGTGGCCTAGTCTACCGTAAATGATAAATATCAGTAACTTACAACGATACCATCTTACAGCGAAGTAGGTATATATTGCTGTCAAGTAATGAACAACTACAAAGTAACAATTTATCATAATAATTATAAAATTATTATAAGTGTAAATTTTTTTATACAATCTAATAAAATTTATGAAAAAAATAATAGATCATTTTATTTTGGTAACGATGTTATAAGCGCTAGAATTTTCTAGTGATTGTATAATTGTAAACACAGTTGTAGATGAAATGTAAATATACAAAAGCACAATAGATTCGACCTTTTTAGCTAGATGGACTTACACGGTGGGATACAGTAACGAATCTAAGTAGAAGATAGATCTTCACGGCGCACGATGGAAACAGGTTGTACTTACATTTTTAATATTTTTTTGTACATACAATTGTATTGTTCCTGTTACAAATACAGGAACCGTGTTTCAAGTGAGATCAATCAGAAGAATTTGAACTAATTACAGTTTTGTGTGGAACACGGAATACATTAGAAACTGCTCAACAAAATGAGGCACACAGAAATTCATTTTGCTTGTTACATTTCGAGACTAAACTGCCAAATTACAAACTTTTGCTTAATCTTTCTAGTTACTACATAAAAATTGTAAAACAAGCTTTATATTTAACAGATACTTAACCCATTGGACGCAATCTGCGACGTTAAACGGAATGACGCAGTGTGCGTGAGTAACTTGAAATCAGCTCGGCCGGTCGACAAGGCGATCCTGCAGGAGAGGCCGGACGTGAAAATCTTCCTGCCGTTCCGGTTCCATTTCTACAAGCCCAAGGAGCTGTTCAGAGAGAATACATACAGCAATTACTTGGGTAAGACCACTTTAAAGTATCACCATTAAGTTGTATCTTGTTATTGGTGTTTGCAGTAAAACCTTTAACTATATTTTCTCAAGGTGCACTCTGCAGATAACGACCTAGGTTCTGGCGAGTCGTCCACCAACTCGCATTGGACCAGCGTGGTGGACTCTGATCCAAACCCCCATTTAACATGTAACGAAAGGGCGTCAACGTAAACGCAGCAGTGAAGGACCTAACCGGTCAAAAAAATGTTGTTTTAAACACCCTATTGGTGCTAGACTTACTAACTTTACGAAACCATTTAAGGCTAAAGCGCCCATCTAGCCCGCGAAGTTCAAATTTTTTGAGGTTTTTTAGAAATTTTTCAAAATCTGACAATAATAAAAGGCACATTTTGTAATTCGCGAAAAAGACCGTGTGCAGTGCATTTATTAATATATCCAACTTACTCTTAAACATTTCAAGAACGACAGCTATCCAGATAATCTGGCAATTTTTGTATATTTAGTCATTTACTAGTAGTATCATTTATATCCACCGTGATAATATTCAGAGTAAAATAAATGTATTAATAAACGCACTGCATACTGTGTTTTTCGCAAATCACAAAATGTTGTCTTAAATGTTTTCAGATTTTGGATAAACTATAAAAATACTCGAAAATTTTTAATTTCGCGGGCTAGACAGGCGCCTTCACCTTAATTTGCAAAATCCTTTGTTTTAATATGCTTTTGTTTTTACGCTTATGTACTAAGTTGGAACAGAGGAAGATGTGTTTGATTATTTTATAATTATTTAAGACAACTCCAGTAAAAATCATCTTGAACCTCACCTACGTTAAGCCTAGGAATACTGGAGACGTGTGAGAGTTCTAGGAACCCAAGAAACAGGTTGATCGTATCCATATTTAGCACTATTATAGTATCTCACCTTCATTTCAGTTGCTCCCGGTGGAGACCACGTGCTCAGTTTAGTGGATGAGATCTCGTACAGCGCGGCCCCCGCCCCGCCCCTCTCGCAGATGCATGAACTCTCGCCAGAGATCTTCTGCAACGGAGACAACAGGCCCGCTGACTGCCCGGTCGACTGCAGATGCACGCACATGATCGATGTACCGCTCAATTCTATTGTGGAAATCGTTCTTGTTGATGAAGGTAGACTTTTCCGTTTTTTTTTTATTATTATTTTTTTTTATGGTCCTGTCTTTTTGGACAATTCTGCCAATGTCAATGAGGTCAATACACGGTATTCACTGAAGTTTGGCCAGTGTGAAGCGAAATAAAAACCAAAATAACGAATTGATGTTGAAAAATCACCACACACAACAAACACATACCATTTACAAGACAATCCTACATATATCATTTGTAATTTATGATAACGCAAACTAAAACTCCCTTAATTATTAATGAACCTTATTGCTTGCCCAATATGTCAAGACAAGTCAATGCCATTTCATACTTATGATCTTGTTTTATTAAGGCTAAAGCGCCCATCTAGCCCGCGAAGTTCAAATTTTTTGAGGTTTTTTAGAAATTTTTCAAAATCTGACAATACTAAAAGGCACATTTCGTAATTCGCGAAAAATACCGTGTGCAGTGCATTTATTAATATATCCAACTTACTCTAAAACATTTCAAGAACGACAGCTATCCAGATAATCTGGCAATTTTTGTATATTTAGTGATTTACTAGTATCATATCCACCGTGATAATATTTAGAGTAAAATAAATGTATTAATAAACGCACTGCATACTGTGTTTTTCGCAAATCACAAAATGTTGTATTAAAAGTTTTCAGATTTTGGATAAACCAATAAAATACTCGAAAGTTTTGAATTTCGCGGGCTAGACAGGCGCCTCCTCCTTAAGGTTTAAAATTGGTTACAAGTTCGAAAAAACGTTTTTTGGTCACGTTGTTTGAAGTTTCCAAAAAGGCTTGACCTTACATAGTATTTGATAAGCTTTAAACAACGGATTAACTTCAAAAATCGATACGGCATGATTCGTGTAAAATGTTTTTGCATAATGTTTACCGTTTTCGTATTCTTTAACGTGACTCTGCGCATTATTTGGGTTTACGGTAAAATAGAAATCATTTGAAAAATTCGCTCGCTCACCCATAGTAATGCAGAAACTTGTGAAAGCATCTCACTTACCGTTGCGTGTTGGTTGGTATCAGTTAAAACTTAGCGGGCAGTCACACAGTTAACCCGGCACCGATGATTTGCTGTACTTACCCTGATGTCAAATACAGCTAATATCTGTCAAAAATGTATAGACAGAACAGTGTCGGCTTCTTCGTGTGAATGACCGCTTACATCTTTATACATTTACATTCAAAGTATTAATGTAATATTTATTATAAGGTAAAAATCAGTGGGTTAGAAACACTAGGCGCTGAGGGAAACGTCAGATACCTCCTTCATTCCTCCTACAGAATAAGAACTATTGTTATGAGGTCATAGACTTCATTTATTTCTAGATCTTCTATTTATCAGTGCCCACGCAAAAACTTAAGAGATTTTGCGAGTTTTATATGACAGAAACCACCGTCTGTCACCACTATTGCTTAATGGTAGACGCTGATTATGAGATTATGTGTAACGGAATTCTATGTGCGTCAACAGATCAGGTCAATACACCTTCTGTTTTTTTGTCCTTTCAGTGCAATCCCCGAACTTGTCTCATCCGTTCCACCTGCACGGCACTCCATACAATGTCATCGGCATCGGCCGGTCGCCCGACAAGAACATCAAGAAGATCAACTTGAAACACGCTCTTGACTTGGACAGGAAGGGGCTGCTGCATCGGCAGTACAACTTACCCCCATTCAAAGATACAATCGCAGTACCTAATAATGGATACGTCGTGTTGAGGCTAAAAGCCGATAATCCAGGTAAAAAAAATTGTTTTAAATTTAAATTATACATATCTATAAATAATAATGTAGCCCGTTGAACGTCCCATTCCTGGCCCCGGACCTCCTCTCGATACCAGGAGATTCAGGTCATAATCCACCATGCTGGCGCAATGCGGGTTAGGGATTTCGCAAGTCTTTCTACATTAATAATATTAATACACCAACCTGATGGCGATGAAGATTTGACGTAATAAATTCCAAATACTAGTTTTTATTAGGGCCCCATAATTGGCTAAAGGCCATACCAATAAGGCTCTCCTAGTTTCTTTGACAATCATTTCGCATTTGTCTTATGAATTTTAAAGTGTATACGATACATTGTTCGTCTTGCAGTTGACTATAATCTGGCTTTTCATTTCAGGATATTGGTTGTTCCACTGCCACTTCATCTACCACATAGTAATAGGGATGAACTTGATACTGCACATCGGCACGCAAGCTGACCTCCCGCCGGTGCCACCGAACTTCCCTCGGTGCGGCAACCATCTACCATCGATAACGCCGCCCTCCTTCTACCCGGTCCACTGAGTGGTTCAACCAATCGATTTCCTGAATCGATTTCGTGAAAGCCGAGCACGACTGAAGATCAAAGCCTACTGCCATATTTTGTTCAAGGAATGAACAAAGTGCGAATGATTTTAAATACGATTGGTATAACATCGTGTAAATAGTGATTAACGTAAGGATCTGTTATCAAGTAACTTTCTCACTGTCATATAAGGAGACCAAAGTATTTAATCCAATCACAATCTTAATTTATAAGACTTGGACTCGGACGTGACAGATGGCAATAACTGCCATTGATGATTTTCTTAGAATGTAGATGAATGTTTTGTTACTCGTTTTATAGTTTTGTATATACAGTTAGTTCATGGTAAGGTTTATTATAAGAAACGATACCGTGTGTAAGTGTTATAATAGCTAGAAATATGAAAAAAAATTGAATGGGTTAAGTGCAAATATGTAACGACCTTAGTGTTTTCTACGATTATATTCGATTTCTCCTTCCGACATAGTAATACGTTAAAAGACCTTCCACTAATTTGATCAAATTGAACACTTATTGTTTCACATTGTTACGTCGGTGGAGATTATTATTAGGTTTACAGTTTCATACATAATTTGTTCTGCTTCAAGTTTGGTGCTATTACTTGCGAAACTTGAGACCGTAATTCAGTTTACGGTTATTGGATAGATTCCTTTATTCACTGCAATAGTAAATTCATATTACGTATCGTCTTCAATGTTGCGTGCATTATCTCACATCCCATGTTCACTCTTTGTGACGGTTGCGACGAGCTAGGAGCCTTTCACTTAAGATAAAAATAACAGCTAGTTATTAATGCAAATTATAGGAAAATATTGTTCCGTTATAATCATAAGCAATGCGGAACACGCGAGTTTAGCGGTTGCTTAAGAAGTGAATAATTTTGCTTGATAAATTGCCTTGTAAAGTATGTGCTCGCTTTACTTTTATTCAATTTTCGTGTTTGTATATTAACTAAGTGAAAGATCTAAGCTAACAATTAATTAGACACAGGGTAACATTTTGTATATAAAATATACACCTGTGATTGGTATGGCACGCGGAAAGATTTCACCCATTTCCAGTGTTTCAGCCCTTCCTCTTCAATATGTCAACTTTTAGGGAACTTAGTCATTTTATATTATAATAAAAATATTTTTATATTAAATTGGTATATTTTATTGCCCTTAATTTTTTTTCTTTTCGCCATACGTAGTTACTGAAGCAGTTGTTCGTCGTGTTATTTTCTCAATACACAAATGCGTGAAAAGATCAGCAGCAGAATTCTATATCTATACAAATAAATAAAATTGGAGTGTCTGTTTGTAATATCAAAATAACACCTTTTCACTAAATGCATATGAAAGTACATACGACACCTATAACAAAAACACGATTTAAAAAATGTTTGTCTGTCTGTCTGTCTGTCTGTCTATCTGTATGTCTGTCTGTGTGTTTGTTCCGGGTAATCTCCGAAACGGCTGGACCGATTTTGACGGGACTTTCACTGGCAGATAGCTGATGTTATAGGGAGTAACGTAGGCTGCTTTTATTTTAGGAAAACAAAATTTTAAAAAATGTACAAATGGATCCTGTCGTGCGGGCTCAGAACGCGGGAGCGGGCTTTTTTGCTAAGTTAAATTCCACGCGGACGAAGTCGCGGGCTCAGCTAGTGATAAAATAGATATTTATTTTCAAGGCGTGTGACTGTACGTTGAAATACTATATATTCTATTATCGTTTTTATATTCTTTAAAATGTTAGAGCATAATTGATGGTTTACACAAATGAGCAATGCATAGATCTATCACCTACATAACATGACCTAGTCCAATATTGAAATAACCCGTATGATCACATAAATATTAGTTCCAAGGTGCAAACTGCACACAAAAAGTCATAATTTCTGGCCTTAGTGGCAGATGTTTAGAACAATGGGAATAGTTATTGCAGATTTCTTCATCATATCACACAAAGTTGCTTAGAATGAGTACATAGTCGATTAGTAAACCGTTGTCGTAAGTCACTCCACCCACTTTTTATGCCATGATGACTCACTTCACCCCCTTTCACAATGAAAACCCGACGTAAAGCTAAGTTGTCCTATAAAATAGAAAAATTATATGAGTTGGAAAAACAACACTTGGTAAACGAACCGCAAGAGCTGGAATATTGTTTAAGATGAACGTCTTCAAGTGGTGATTCTTTCTGCGCAGCAAATCAAGAACCAATTAGAAGGGCAATGAAAACTGATTCTAATGAAGCTTAACATTTTAATATCTTTGTTCCTTTTTGCATTCCTTTATTAAAATGTTGAGCTTCTGTGACTTTAAACTGAGATAACATTCCATGTCTAAAGTTATATAACATGACTCTTCTCTGTTTGTATTGCTCACAATACAAACCTTTTTGTGTATATCGCCATGAAATTATCTTTGAAGTTATTGCTTCTAACAAAATGTATACTTTTATCATCAGGTAAATATTATTTGACTATTTTGTTTAATATATTTTGACTACTACTGAGGGTCTAGACCCTCAGTAGTAGTCAAAACCATGGAACCAGCGCAGTGAGGTTTAATTTTAAAAATTAAACCTGTTCTGGCCTGGGTGCCACAGGATAGCTGGGCCGCATTGTACATTGTTTATTGTTATTACTTTCGCTACAGTCTACTGAGTTCTATCACATCATAAATCACCCAAGTATTCATCACTAAAGACGCCTGGAATGGACCTTAAGCAATAATAGCAAGTGGCACCATTGCTATTGAAGAGTAACGAAGTGTTTGCGGCTGTAATTGCCTTATTTCCTATCGCCTAAAGTACATTATGGCTTTTCTTATAGCATTTTAACTCAGCGTATATGATTTATGTTTTATAAACTTAAGATATGCTCAAATTGAATGTTACACTTAATAAATCGGTTTTTTATTATAAATTCAAGTGTACCCAAAGAATTTGGAACCAGAAGGGAAAATCGTCGGGGGTCATCAGGCGACACCATACAGCCACCCCTATCTCGTGTCACTACAGATCAGGTTTCTGTGGCTTCGAGCACATGTGTGTGGTGGAGCTATCCTCAATGAACGTTGGGTAAGACCTCACACTTAATTCAGTAGAAAGCGGTTACCTAAAATTCGAATCTTTAAAGCTACCTACTAAAAACTGCAAAAGAATTTATAGAAAACTATTGTGTACTATATAGTATACGTGTGTAGTCTTAAAATGTTGAATCTCAAAGAAGTACCTTTAGAAACTATTTCTGTACAGATTCTAACAGCTGCTCATTGTGTTCGAGAATCATGGCTCATAAGAATATTGCCGATGGATGCGGTAGCTGGTGCACATGATGTCAACGAATTTGGACCGAAAGCTCAAGTGAACACTATCGGATTGCGGATACATCATCCATTATATGATGGGTAATTTAATTCATATCTCCATATTTTTTACCCCCCGACAAAAAAGAGGAGTGTTATAAGTTTAACATGTGCGTCTGTCTGTGGCATCGTAGCGTCCAAGCGGATGAACCGATTTCAATTTTGTTTGTTTTTATTAGATATGTATTCTGATTGAGAGTGTTCTTAGCTATGTTTCATAAAAATCGGTTCAGCCGTTTGAAAATTATCAGCTCTTTTGTAGTTAAAAAAGTCGACGCATCGGGGGTTTTCTAAATTTTCATTTTTTGTAAATTTGTGGATCTGCTTTGAGGGATTCACAACATTATTCAAAAGTTAATCATTTGGAGTTTTGATGATTTAATCTCTGTTTTAGAGGCATCGGGCCGTACGACATAGCTCTCCTCCAAACAGTTTCGCCATTTACCTTTACAAAGGAGATCAAGCCTATCAGATTGCCTACTGACAGTAATATAAGATCTCAGCATCTGTCGCTGGTTGGTTGGGGAGTCTTAAGGACCACAGTTTTTATACCGGATATGCCCAGTAAATTACAGGAAGTCAAAGTGACTTACGTACCGTATAATGGTGAGTCTTCTTATAACCTTATGAGATTCCAGGAAGGCCTTTATTAACATTCAGGATTTATTTCGGTACTTCAATTACAGGTCAACGATACTTGCGCATCAATTGTATTGCACAACAATTTAATAATTAATGTCATTTCGTTATTGTATTGCATATGAACTAGGCTGCCAACACATGGAAAAGAAAATTATTTTTCCAAATTTGTTGATCGATTTTGATGTTATTCTGAACCCAAATTCAATGGTATTTGTCATTTATATTACGTCTTATTTGTATTTTAGGCTATTAACAGCATTTACAAGATAGGCTCTCAAGTTGTATTTACAATTTTGACTGCTTCTGATTTGATGAAAAACTACATGTTTTTATCACAGAATGCAACACCGCCATCAATGAGCTTCTAGAAGGAGATGAAACCAACCCTCTAGATGAAGAAGCAAATGTATGCACAGGGCCGTTGTCTGGTGGCGTCGCAGCTTGTTCAGGAGACTCAGGAGGGCCACTAGTGCACTATGTGCCGCCGGCAATAGACCAACCTAATGATTCAATTGAAGAAAGCTCTGAAATGTATGATGCGGATAGTTACAATACCACTGATGAAGCAATAAGTGAATCAGTAGAGGAAAATGAGCCCTCGGGTAGAAAATATAAGGATGACCTTGTTCCTGTAGTAGTCGGTGTTGTATCGTGGGGCGTTTCACCTTGTGGCAAAAAAGGTGCCCCCACTGTATATACAAATGTGACCAACTATATAGATTTCATTAACTATTTTCTAAATGAAGAAAGTTATAATATATAATTTAATTTATTTTATTCTAAAATAATTTACCTTACAATAAAATAATTATTTACAATACTTGATTATTTCATATAAAACCATTTCTGTTTATAAACGATTTGTTTGAACTAGTATCATCTCTACAAGAAAATGTTACTTCAATCAAAAATCCGATGTAGTCAAAGATAGGCTATATGCAATATTCAATATAAGTACTTACCTAGTTTACAGGTTGAAACATAAAGGGTATACTTTTTTTTCAAAACTTAACTTTATAATTCTAAAACTATCAGCTTTGGAGGAAACTTGAAAAACAAAAGGTGTTACAACGATACAGCTGTTGACAGATTTCATAAGTCTACAAAACCTTAAGTTTAAAAAGCCGATAGTTTTAAATTTACAAAGTAAAGTTGCATAAAAATAGTATACCCTTTTTGTTTCACCTAGTATTAAAATAATCCTTTATCAAACTATTAAGAACCTGATTTCTTATAAGTTATTGAACAAACAACAGGATTATTTCATTCAAATTACAAAACGCATTTCTATCACTTTAGAGTAATAACATAACCCTAAGTTTGTTCCTCAGTCAACGTGATATTACCATAATTAATGAGTATTATTGTTTTTTCACCTCAAACTTAAGTCTACCTAATGTTTATTTATATACCTACGACACGTAAACTAAGTGTTATTCAATCAACTATATCGTCAGAATCACTTAGTCTTTTATAAATAAATTGCGGTCGTTCAAATTACTGGTGTTATCCATTCAAAGATTTTTCTTCTCTCTTTTTTAATCTCTCATCTTGATGAGAGATTAAAAAAGAGAGAAGAAAAATCGGTCTTGACAGAGGTCATGCCTCACGGATAATTTAAAATGTTCTTATGTTCTATCAACCTCGCAACCAGTCCTTCATTAGATTTAGCAATACCTTCATTTCACACGAGTCTCGTGGCAATTATTTACACTAAAGCCCTATCAGTCTCAGTTCAGAAGAACATCAGGTGGTCGATAACTGCCACATTTAGGCAATGAATCTATCACAGACTTTGGTATTGATTGAGGGACGCGAATGATGATGGCGGCCGGGAGGGACGAGAGGGCACAGGAGCGGCACTCCAACAGCCAGGTGCCGCCGTGGTCGGGCTTGATGCGCACAATAGTGAAGCCTTTGTTTGGCACCGTTATGGTGTCTTTCAAAGGGGGATTCTGGACATTTCTGCAACAGAATTAAGCGATTATTAAACGACTTGTCTTCAGCATGCTTTACTTTTGAGATGTTGCAACCTTTGATAAAAGAAGTAATCCTTTATCAAAGGTTGCAACTGACTTCTTGAATAATGTCATAGGTACATTAAAATGTGACTTGACATCCAAAACAGTAATTTCTTTAGAAAATATAGTGCAAAAGTTTTTTATGATGCCACTGTAAATGAATAGTACGAGTATCTTTTTTAAAAAAATTGGAGTCTAAGTTTCATCCAAAATCTTATTATTTAGAAAATCTTCTTATTTAGAAGTATAAAGGTATTACCTTAAAATTTTTCCTTGGTTATTAAGGCGATGGAACTCTTCCTTGGAAATTGGTGTGTCTTTAGGGTTCTGCCAGGTAGCCACTATTTGCATATTATAACCGTGCATATGGAAAGTATATGAGTAATTGCTACCGTAACCTGAAAACCATGAAGGGCACGATATTTTTAACTTATTTCAAAATTAAAAATGTGTACAAATCAATTCGTAAAATAGATGCGTTTTTGCTAAGTAGTAAAACAAAATCTTCAGACTGACACACCAACTGTATGGTCACAAACTAAGCAACACTTATATTATGGGACCGTACAATGGACTGGGATCCCAGTGACACCCAGACTTGGGCAAATTATGAAAAGGCCATTTCGGAAATTTGCACCGGCGTGAATCGAACCCGCAACCACAATGTGCTGAGCGGCCTACGCTCGAACCACTGCTCCAAGCGGCCGTCAAATAAGTATATCGTATCGTATGTAAGTGGTTACGACACATCTAGATCAGCACGTGTCACTGTGCACCGTAAATAAACAATGTCTCACCTTCATTAACCAGTGCGATTTCTAACACTTCCCCTACAACTGCATCCAAAACTTGAACACATTGTGACTCTACTTGCTCATTCTCCTCACCGACCCTGCATATTATATCTTCTTTCACATCTCGCGGTTTCAAAAGCATGGGTACGTTCGGATACAAAAAACTCTTGCCGTTAATTTGGACAACACCTTCTTCGTGAAGAGCTAAAATTGAATGAAGTGTTAAAATAATTACACCAGACAGCGATATAGGCAGATGCAGCATCTGTTATCTAATATCAATGATACTATTTTGATGTAAAAAGTATGTAATTCATCCACTCATCGGAAAGAGGTCGACTACGGGGCACAGGTATCTCTCCAGTTCTATGGCTCAAGTCTAAGAATGATCTTGAGTACGCTTTAACGACTTGAGATCAATTTATTAACACCAGCCGCCTTAATTTTGATTCATCCTAGCAGTGCATTGGTAAGCAGTGCATTGCTTACACCAATCTATAATACAAGGTGACACATAATGGGTATACTTTTTTTTTTAAAACTTAACTTTGTTATTCTAAAACCATCAGCTTTGGAGGGAACTTGATAAACAAAAGATGTTATAGGAATACAGCTGTTGACCGATTTCACAAGTCTACAAAACCTTTAGTACTTCAACTGTCCCACAAAGCCGATAGTTTGAGATTTACAAAGTTAAGTTGCAAAAAAAATAGTATACCCATTTTGTATCACCTAGTATACCCTAAACCTTATGTCAATGTGATCAAAATTCTTTGATACGTTAATGTTTTATACTTACACAAAGAAGCAGGGAAGTATGGCTTCTTAGGAATAGCGTCGCTGATGTATCTAAAATCAATATCACTTTCCTTAATCTTCACTATGTTCCTGTCAATCCCTAAATACACGAATTTTACTTCTGTACTGTGGGATTGGTCTTGAAGTGACTCCAACATTTGACCTCCTATTACGAGATGGGATTCCTTTATGACAGGATCTAGCTCGATCTGAAATATACATAACGTGGATTAAATAGGATTTAGTAGACAATTCACAGAGGATCCAAAAGACACAACCCAAGATAAAGAATAAGCTCAATTAAAGTAAATGTCGATAATTTTAGGTTGTAATAACGAAGGAATTTTTAATCCTTTTCTTTTGCTATAATTAAATGTCGCTCATTTTAGTGACCATAGAACCAAACGACCTTGTATTTTAATTATCATGAATAGGTGTTTAATGAACTTTTCTAAGGATACAATTTAAAAACAGAGCTTTAATCTCAGGAATATATATAGGTTATAAACCATCTCCCAAACTCTAGGTTAGGGTATGACCGAAAAGGGAGTTAGTGCAGAGATGACGGATGATAGGCTTGAATGGAAAAGAGAACGTGCTGCGCCGACCCCACCTAGTGTGGGATAAGGGCAAGGTGATGATGACTAGGTATGACACAAAATAAAAAAGCGATGAAAACCATTATTTCGTTCTGACACGGCTAACCCACAGCCAGGGTATAAAAGTGCCAAAGTGTCGTTGCAACTGCGGTAAGCGCTTCAACTCACTGGATTTTCCTGCAACATGGACGTATAGTTGAAGCCAGAGTAGATCAGCATGGCGTTGGCGGAGAGACCGTCGCACGCGCCGCGGCCGCGCGCGCTCACCCAATAACCGCCGCCGTCCTGGGAAGCGCGCACTACCACATCCATCCGTTCACCTGAAAATATTAGACGATAACTTAGTTAAAGTTATGTAAGTACCTATATATTTATGTAATTGTCTCTTTGGATTAGAAAGCTCAGAAATAATTCGTTACGTGAATGGAAAAAGGAGGTAATGTTCTTAGAACGGACTTACAGCAGACATAATTTTTCACTTCTGTTTTTTGTATGTTCTAAGATGATAATCATAGTTATGAATTAGAAGTTTTTTTCCAAGCTTTTCGTTTTTGGTTATCTGTATCTAATAAAGAATATACTTAACTTTGTATCGGATACATAGATACACATCTAAGAAATATTATTTAGCAACAATTTCAAATCAATACCCTTATCTCTATCTATACAAATAAATAAAATTGGAGTGTCTGTTTGTAATATCAAAATAACACCTTTTCACTAAATGCATATGAAAGTACATACGACACCAATAGCAAAAACGCAATTTAAAAATTTTTTGTCTGTCTGTCTGTCTGTCGTCTGTCTGTGTGTTTGTTCCGGGTAATCTCCGAAACGGCTGGACCGATTTTGACGGGACTTTCACTGGCAGATAGCTGATGTTTTAAGGAGTAACTTAGGCTACTTTAATTTTAGAAAAACAATTAGGGTTCCGCGTAAAAAAATAAAAACACATGAAATCAAAGATAATTACCGAAACGGGTGGAACGATTTTGTTTGGACTTTCACTGGTAGATCGCTGATGTTATAAGCAGTAACATAGGCTACTTTTATTTTAGAAAAACAAAATAAAAAATGGATTCTGTCGCGCGGGCTCAGAACGCGGGAGCGGCCTTTTTTGTTAAGTTAAATTCCACGCGGACGAAGTCGCGGGCTCAGCTAGTATACTAATAAGTAGACAAAAGTAAGTAGTATACCAAAATCCAGTTTATTATGCACTAGCTGTGCCCCGCGACTTCATCCGCGTAGTATTGGATTATTGGGTTAAAAAGTATCCTATATGTTAATCCCGGTTATAATCTATCTGTGTTCCAAATTTCACCCAAATCCGTTCAGTAGTTTTTGCGTGAAGGAGTAACAAACATACATACATCAGTGGCGTGCACTCCATAGAGGCATAAAGGCACTGCCTACCCTGAGATTTTATGATAAAATAATAATAAATAATAAAATCAAACAGAAAAAAATATTTGAAAATAAATAATCATATTGATTAAATATTTTAAAAAGCGCGCGCAGAATGCTGTCATTTGGAGTCCAGTGCTCCCCCCGCTGCCCCCGCTCCTTTCGCGCCGGCAGCGCCGCTGCTTTCGCGGTGGCAAAAGCATGCACTAAATATGCCTCAAAACTTGTACTAAAAACGCACACATACACACCACTGTCCAATATTTCTATGAATGAAAATGTTCGGGATTTAGGCTCTGCCTTCTTTGGTAATCCGACAAGTTTAGAAGTTGGAATCGCAATGTAATTTGTTGGCTTAAAGTTTACAATGCGTTTTTGTTACCTTATAGGTATTTAGTATTGAATAATATTATTGTGGAGTTTTTAGACGCCATTATTGCTAGTTGTCTTGTGTTTGTTTACATCGTGCTAAATAATTTGAATAATTATAAAATCCTCGTTGTAATGGATAAATTATTTGTGACGTACCTATGTGTTAATGAGATAGGTTAATACATAAATTAAAAGGTGTTTTATCAATTGTCTTATGCTGTAGAAAAAGTGAATACATATTATATTTTAAACGGTGAATGCGTAAAAAACTTGGATTTGTCACAGATGAAAGGTAATAAATATTACGAGACAATTATAATGCTAAATTTAACGACTCATTTTCTTGGTGGACGGGATACCGAGATCTTTTTATCGCTAAAGCTTATAGTAGGTAAGTACCTAAACATTTAGCTAGGTAATTACGAAATACGCAAGCACAACATCGCCATGCCGTGTTGTCTAAAATTTAGATTGAAAAATAACTATACTCCATTTGTTATAGCATTAGACAGAAGTTAAAAAAGGTTATTTTTAGTGTCCACTTTGTAATAAAAGTACAATTAACGAGTACCAGTTACGATTGACGTCGATTTTTTTATAATCTATTTATATACCAGCTTGTCACACCTAACTGTAATAATATTAATTATTTATCTTATTAAATATATTGCCTTTCATTTAAATAATTATTATTTTATTACAATTTAAAATTAGTGTCGATGCTAAAAACCTAAAAGAAGCAGGGGTGAACATACCGGGAACGTTTTTCGTTTCACTATAATCCTATCAAATCTAAAATGTTACCTAATCCCTTCAGAGGTTATGACAGCAGGGTATTTCTAATTTTGTCGGACTATGTTATCTATGAAATTGACGTAAATAATGTGCTGTAAAACATAATATAAAAAGTACTTTTATTTTGTTTATCGAAGTATTTAGCTAGTATTTTAAATTTATCTATCAAAAGTTATGTTAAAACAATTTTAATGTAATGACTCTAAATAAAAGTTGTTTTGACTTGGAAATAAAATGTTTTGCATCCCTGCTTCTACGAGCCTCTTATGTCTAATGTTATAATAAATGGAGTATATGTAGATTTAAGTAATTTATAAATAAATAAGTTTGAGAATTTTATTTAGGTTGGGTAGGTAACTAACAGTTTGACTGCTTTCGGTTACACTTGCGGTAAGTACCTACTTACTTAGGTAAGTATTTTTATTAGTCTACCTAGGTATCTGTACTTGGGAATATCTGAATGAATAAGTAAGTACCTACTTCAGCTAATAAAACGTATTTTAAAGGCCTCTTCGGATAGCTACCTATATCAATATCTATGTAGGTACTTACTAACAACAAAATATGTCCCATTTCGTTCAATAGGTACGATAGCCTAACACATTAATCTTGGACTAAGCTAGCAAGCAATAGTTCAAGGTACCTACACAGGTAGGTTAGCCTATGCCTAATTTAAATTATTTTTATCTTACACTGCCTACCCTGTTTCAAAACCCTATGCACGCCACTGACATACATACATACATACATACATCCACACTCACAAACTTTCGCATTTATAATATTAGTAGGATTTACCCTAACCAATTTTACAGGTTAGGAATTAGATAAGTTATCTAACGTCCGTTAAAAAACGTGTAAAAACAATAGAAAGTGAACCGGTTGCCATGGCGACCTTAAACTCCAGCAGACGCCCACGGCGATGACTTTCTCCTCTCACCGATGCTACGGTAAAAATATTTCATTGCAATACTATTCAAATATAGGTACATGCTGTTTCAAAAGTAAAATGAGAATACGAGGGGGTTAGTATAAATATTAAATTTATCCTTTTTTCCAATATTTTATCCCACTAATTTTAAACAATTGCCATAAGTATCTCAAGAACTATACAAAACTTATAGAAACTGTTTTTTAAATGTTGGTTCTCATAAATAAGTACATTTTACACTGTTTCCTACGCCCTTGGGTGTGTTCTAAAGGCGCAACACGAAAGGCCTGTAACTCAGCTAATATGATAGTTACGTATTGTCCATTCTTCAACAGACATCTACATATCACCGTATAATGTACCTACATTTTTACTTTAGACTTTTAAACATCCTGTATACCTCAATACTAACATTGGCTGAGCCATTACAAACTACACGTAGGACGTCCCGCGGAAAGATACGGAACTAAATTGGACACCGTGTATAATGTATTGCCGACACACGACTACTGCGCCGCTTCCACGGGACCTCTTGTGAAATAGACGTCAGATAGGTACATAAATAATAGGCTGATGGAGGTATGTATACACACACTTTTATCATGAACTAGCTGAGCCCATGACTTCGTCCGCGTGGAATTTAACTTAACAAAAAAGCCCGCTCCCGCGTTCTGAGCCCGCGCGACAGGACCCATTTTTTTTGTTTCTAAAATAAAAGTAGCCTAAGTTACTGCTTATAACATCAGCTATCTACCAGTGTCAAAATCGGTCCAGCCGTTTCGGAGATACTCTTTGAGCTCATGTGTTTTTATTTTTTTACGCGGAACCCTAATTGTTTTTCTAAATTTAAAGTAGCCTAAGTTACTCCTTATAATATCAGCTATCTGCCAATGAAAGTCCCGTCGAAATCGGTCCAGCCGTTTCGGAGATTACCCGGAACAAACGCACAGACAGACAGACAAAACATTTTTAAATCGCGTTTTTGCTATAGGTGTCGTATGTACTTTCATGTGCATTTAGTGAAAAGGTGTTATTTTGATATTACAAACAGACACTCCAATTTTATTTATTTGTATAGATAATAATGTTAACGAGTCACCAGTGCGATGAACAACTGTCGACTTAAGGGCTGGGCATTACCTCATTCAGCGAGTGGCTTTAGCCAACCAGCGGGAAATAGCGGCAAGCATCTTAGGTGAGCTTCCGCAACCAAATTTTGTACATTTTCTAAATAATTTATGGATAAGTAGATTCATTTATATCCTACTAATATTATAAATGCGAAAGTTTGTGAGTGTGGATGTATGTATGTATGTATGTATGTATGTATGTTTGTTACTCCTTCACGCAAAAACTACTGAACGGATTTGGATGAAATTTGGAATACAGATATATTATAACCGGGATTAACATATATGTTACTTTTTAACCCAATAATCCAATACTACGCGGATGAAGTCGCGGGGCACAGCTAGTTCCTTTTATAATTTAATAAGGTATGATTCATACCAGAAATCATTAGATGAACAATACATACTGACTGATGATTACACTTCCAAGGGCATTACGAGTTACGACCTGTAGTCAATCTGACGTCATCAAAGATTAACCAATCAAGTAACATAGCAAGGTGATAATAAAGATAAGTAGTTGTGGCATTAGCAAGGAAAATTTAAAGAGGAAACGTCTTTGCATTGAGTACCTTAGTATGTAGAGCGACTCGTGGGATTGAAAGTAAAAATAAATAAAAAGACATTTACTCAATTAAAATATTTTGTAACTCCTTGAATACTTTACTATGAAAAGGTAGAGCTAACTTTGCGAAGGTTACTTCGAAAGATAACAATAACGTAAGTAAGTATATTGCGCGAAGAATTATTCATTATGTCTCCCATCTATATTTATGAGCAGAGAGAAAAGTGGAAATTTCTAACATTCGTCATTGTAATGAGCTCTACTAAACCACAGTGCGGTAAAGACCACATTTTGAAAACCACAACAAATGCAAAAAGAAACACCAAGTCTGAATAATACTAAGTAATGTCGTGGAAACAACACAGAACTTTCTAGATCCGATGAAACCAGTTCGCTCTACCGTATATCTAATTCCAATCATCCATTCTATTTTTAACAACCCGTCTTACACGTTTATAACGTAATAAATGGACGCTAAAAATACTATATTTTGTCTAAATGGGAAATAAAAGTTTGCAGTTACCAAGTCATAACTCTATCTCATTGGTCTAGACCATTAACTTTCTCGAAGCTTTCATCTCGATTAAATTACGATTCTGCTCTAATGGAACTCTCACTGCAACTAAAAGTTCCTTCGTACGTGTCCATGAATTATATTTATCTTTTGAAATGCAAGTAATTCGGATGAAAATACCCAGTGAAGGCAATAACTTGGGAAGTAACAAAGAAATAAAAAAATCAGAACTGGTGGAAGATGATAAATACATTTTTGTTCGCAAATGCTTTGTGTTCTTGTTAGAATTTCAGACAGACTGGATTGTCTCAGTTTCGTAATGCGTATACACATTTCTAATAAGCACTTATATCCATTTAATCTGACGTAAGAACTTCTAGGACATTTACTTACCTGGATATATTTCCACATTTCTAGCCGCAACAGGTTTGGTTGGTTTACCATCGGTCGCTATTACCATTATTTCATGACTCTCAACACTTATAGTTACAGGACACTCGATGGCTATTGAATTAATCAACCTAAGGCGGTAAGCGAAGCTAGGTATTACAAGTAACCTGAAAAAAGAAGCCAAAGATGAATCAACTAATTTAAAAAATTATTTTAGGAAATCTTAAATTTAAGGTCGTTTATAGAGAGTTAAGGAAATAATTATTGCAACGAGCCGACAGGAAATTGTGGCATGACCTTATATGGACCCTACTTCCGCAACACACAGTTATTATTTCGAGACGAATTTCAGACGTATATTAATTAAGGCAGTCTAGTATCAATAAATCGATCTCAATTCTGAGGGAAATCAATTAATCTAAGATATATATTTATAAAAGGTATCATGACATTTCCAAGTCCGCTCTCAGAGTTGAGATCAATATAAAAATACCAGCCTCTAGTTATGTTTATTCTGGAGTGCTAACAACATTATTTTATCGTATGACTATCACAATGCAGACAGTAGTAAGTCCATCGACAAACAAATCTATCAATGCAATGGATCCTAAACTAAAACAGACAAGTGTCGCATGACCGAACTAATAAATACAATAACTTACCTTGAGACGTCTCCATCATCATTTATAATCAATTCATCAGGCCTAAGTTGACTGATATCTTCTAGCTTAGCTGTCAGCAGTTCAGGAAACTTGGCACCAATGAGCAATGTATTTTCACCAGTTCTGTCGTAGTCATAGAGTGCAGAGTGCGGTTCTAAAGGCTGAGGCTGGTTGATAATTAGCGCTCCGTAAACACCGTCGCTTTGATGAGTAACTGCAAGAAGTCTGTGGCTTATTATACATATTCTGAAATAACTACACCACCTATTGCCATCTCAGTATTCTTTGAAGATGTAGGCATAGAATTCTATCCTAGAGCTATAATTTAACAAAGGTGATAAAATGAAAACAAAGCCTCAAAATGTCCCAAAATTAAAATTGTTTTATAGACTGACATAAAAAAACAAAAACATTATGAGGCGAACAGGAAGCTACAAGCCCAAGCATCTGCGGAAACTGTACATGGCCGAACAGTGCATGGTACGACTTTCATATAGGTATTCGGAATGTACTCCAAATTTACAGACAGATAAATAAATCCGTTACATTTGTACTAGGAGGGCTTGTATCATAAAAACATTTAAATAAACAAACCTGAATCCGAATGATAGAAGAAGGTCCCAGGTGAAGACGCTACGAAAGCGTATTTATATTTCTGACCGTACCCTATTGGGCATTGTGTAACCATAGGAACACCATCCATGTACGGCGTTCCCTTTTGCTCAACTCCATGCCAATGGGTGGCAACATCCTGATCAGGAATCCTGTTCTCAACTTCCACTATGATGACGTCATTTACACAAGCTTGGATAGCTGGTCCTGGAGTCAATCCGTTAATAGTTATAGCTGGTTTCCCATTTTCCAGCATAGTTGGTTCAATCTTGAATTTATAGTTGCATCGTTTAGGTTTTACGTTGAATTTGCAAGGTCGATTACACGATACTTTGTCTGAAAGGATAAATCAATTGCTGATTAAAGATACATTTTAACTGTTATGTTCGAGGGTTCTACACCTATGTTTTAATTCATTTTGTTTCTATGTTATTTCACTTGTTTGTGACAGGTGTGATCTATTATATTTTACCTACGGCCCTGCCTGGCCGGAACTAGAGGTTAAAAGAAGCCTACGTGAAGCATTACGTGATGCTAAGTCAAACTTATAAACTAACAAACAGACGATCGGTTTCCTAATATTAAGGTGATAGTAAGGATTATGATTTCTCTCACCTGAATTCTTAGTAGTATCCTCAAACAGTATATTCGCTCCCGTCGGTGCGAAGCTCTCGAGCGATGCTTTGCCATTATTACTAATATTTGCAATGATAAAAAGACAACAAACAAACACTTTCATTGTGTACACTGAAATTAACTCGACACTGAACTTGATTTCGTTAATATTAATTATACTTTTTAATGTAGGTTACTGCAGCACCATCGCGTTATTAGGCTACAAGACGCGTGCGCAAACGCCGGTGTTTCGCACGCAACTGGCTACACAGGCTGTTTCCAATGACATATGCTGCCATGAAAGTGAAATTGATATCATTTATCAAATTCTAGCGATGCTTATGTCAAAGGAGTAGTAACAATATTATGACTAGATTTGAAGCAATTGTATTAACTTATGCAGAATTGATCCAGCCATTCATACTTCTGCAAATTGAAACCAATCTACACATGCACTAGGGTTGGTTTGGTCTTGAGAAGTATATATGTCGGTTGATATTTTCTGCATAAATACATTAGATAAATATATAAATATCTAAATAAATAAATATATCCAATTAATTAAAGAGTATGCCTTCTTTGACTTGGCAAACATTTTTGTTAAGCTTCCTGGAAATAACAGTTATACGGTACAACCAAACGATGCTACTATTAAGTTTAACTATTGCTACTGTTATTTTTATTACCATATACATATTGTTTCAAATCTTAGACAATATAAATATTGCAGCTATTAGTTCACACCTATGTATGCGGTATTTTCTCTGTGTAAGTATTTATCTTATTATATTAATTCTTGTATGATCAGCGGATTTACCAATTTTGATAATATTTTTTCTTTTTGTACTTATGGGGTCAACTGGATGGTTCTATCTAAGCTACAATTGGTCCCGCTATTGTCCACATACTAAAAATAAAATCTACGCTAGCGAAGCCTTCTTCTAAGTATTCTTCAAAAGCAATAGCTAGTTTTTTATAAATTTACTACCTAATGTTCAAATCAATTTTGTCGATAGGTAATCTTTGCTCACATTTTGCAACATTCGGCCGTATAAAAGTTTGCAAACCGTTCCATTTGCTGGTTCTCTAGGTGAGTAGGTCCGATACACACCTATTGTTGCTATCAGAAGTGAAGAAATATACCTCAAATATTGCACGATACTCGCCCTTATTGCCACACGAATATTGTAAAACCTTTGAAGGCCGCCTATTTGGCGGCATAATCTTGCTGGCGCCTAACTTGTTTAGATTAAAGAAATCTAAAAAGAAGACGAAGGTTTATATGTAACCAGTATTTAAACTACATAAACATGTCCAACTTCGCCGCAAATACCTTTAAGATGTTATAGGTGGTTCTCCTCACTGATGCACCATTAATTAAGTTACACCAGTGTAAATGAGTTTCAATCACCCATCTGTAACTATATAATTGATAAAGTT
Organism: Notodonta dromedarius; assembly: GCA_905147325.1. Classification (NCBI taxonomy): domain Eukaryota; kingdom Metazoa; phylum Arthropoda; class Insecta; order Lepidoptera; family Notodontidae; genus Notodonta; species Notodonta dromedarius. The sequence goes on along the minus strand of LR990161.1, from coordinate 10,261,585 downwards.
GTGACCACAACCAAAACTCAAAACAAACAGAATTCTGATATCTCACATACCAATTAAACAACTCTATAATGCCTTGGCCTCATGATACAGGCTCGCGCCTAGTTTGAGCACTACAGAAAACTAACTGTTGCTCGTCTCTCAGCCCACGTGGTACTTTGATAAAATAAAAGAAACCTAAGTTATTCCTCATGCCATCAATGTCTGCCAGTGAAAGTTCCGTCCAAATCGGTCCAGCCATTTCGGAGATTAGCCGGAACAAACAGACAGATAGACAGACAAAAATTGTTTTTTTTTTTGTTATAAGTACCGTATAATATTTGTTAAATTTTAAAGTATAATTACTTTGAAATAAAACTATTTTTCGGATTTTATCACGTTTATTAAATATATTATGTAATTACTTTTATAAGCATTTTGTAAAAACTGTTAAGTATTTAAACATTTCAATTTAATCCATATTTTAAAGCCAAAAAAATACGTTTTTATATCTTTAAATGCCAGCAAACATTAATATGACTTAAAACTGTAATCCTTAAATGTTTATTTGCATGCATAAAGAAACTGCAATAATGCAACGCAAAACAGCTACTAGCGCAAATTGTAGTACATTTTGCAATTTCGTTCCGCAGTTGCAGTCTCTGGAGGATTGATGATTTCAAAACATAAGTAATGTAGTTTACAATGTATGTTAAGGTCATACCTACCCACTATAACTTAATACATTTGCAAAGTAAGTACGTATAAAAACGTTAATAATAAACGCGATAATAAAGTCGATTTTTCTAACGCAAAAAAAAATAATTCGTCACACAGCTCTTGGCATATGTAAAACATGTGTAGTGTGTGTTATGCGGACTCACACTCACACAAATTTGCCGAATGAGTAGGCGTGACGGCATGAGAAAACGTCATGCCATGCCGTGACGGCAAACTTAGCGATTTTACTGCCAAAGGGCGCCAATAGATGTTTCACATCAAAAATTCAACATAATGATTCTCCATTACATCATTTTATTTGCGTCAACATGTAACGTCAGGAAAGTTATTTCTTGAAAATAATTACGTACTTACACTCGTGACTGGTACACAACATGCAGGTACTAAAATGCACATATCTTATGTAATACTGCATCATCAAGTACCTAATAGTGTCAAATTCGAAGCCATTCGAAAGTATGTACTGAATTCTGGTCATGTTATCTTCACGTTTGTGTATAAGATTTGATCTCTTCTATCGGGGTTTTATAAAGAAACATCGTATTACGTATGTGCTTAAACTTTATTTCTACAAACATTATAGTGTTCTAAGTCTTAATTCATTCTAAGCGGCATTCACGCGGTTATACCGACACCGACTTTCACACATTTTATTATCATTATGATCTGTAAAAAAATACAGAAAATACGACGTCGGCTTCGTATTGTAAATTACCATTTGAGTGCACTGTAAATTGAGAGTTATATACTCAGTTTTAAAAATTCTAACAACATCTACAGGGTATGTACCCCGCTGTTTGCCTGTGAACTTTTACTCTATATAAATATTGACTACTAACAAATGTCATCACTATCTAAAACTTCTTCTAAATGTCAACTCTACAATGTTAATATTCTGAACTATATTATATTACAAAAAGGTTGCTTAAAGGGCCGCCCTCCTAACTAAGACGCCCGGGGTTCGATCCCTATTGTACCCATTGAACTATTCATGTGAAGCTATTCTTAGTATAAGAATTTAGCTTAGCTGGAGGAGCTGAAACGATAAATGAGATAACCTGACATTGCTAGTCTAGTACATATTTATACAAAATAAGGGTAAGAAAAAATTAGGGTTAAAACTTCACTACGGTAACAAACTTAAACATCGCTTGCAATGTCGTAGCAAACGTGTATATATTAACTGGAATTATACCGGCTGCCAAAATTACCACAGGCTTTTGCGCTTGACGAAGCATCACATACACCAACTGCTGTTCTTTCAAATTGAAATTCTCCCATCCACAACAGTACGTGGCTCTCTCAAACGTTTCCGACGCATTGATCAACCGCTGGCAAAGGAAACAATACAGAAAGAATACTAGAAAGCAGTAAACTAATATAGGCATAAAGCTGAGCCACTCGTGAAGAGTCAAGTAGAAGAACAGAGAGATGCACACGGCATTCGAACCAAAATTCACACCAAGCGGCGCGCTGTATAAAGATTGCAGTCTATTAGTCACGTCAATGGTTAAGGCGTGACGTTCAATCAAACCGGGGAGTTTTTCTCTAGCCCGAGCACGATTCTCAGCCAAATCGTCGAAGTCGTTCAAAGAGAACATCTCATAGGCCAACATTTGGTACATGCCAGCGGTGTGCGCTATCAGGAATAGCAGCAAAGCCTGGTAGTTCAGAACGACGGTCATGATTGAAAATTCTTGCATTCCGAGGATCAGTAGGCATATCTCGCGATTTGGGGATGAATCTAATGGTTCTAATCCTGAAAACAACAATAGAGGTTACAAATTAACAATCCCTGAAAATTTCATTAGCAATAATAATGTTGATCATTCTTCTTAGCGATAATCTACACGGTTACCCCGACACCGATCTTGTCTATAGATTTTACTGTAACCGGATGGCAAATACGGCCATAGTATGTCAAAAATGTATAGAAAACACAGTGTCGTCTTCTTCGTGTGAATTAATATTTGTACTAATTTAAAACAAGGAAGCTCTTACCAACACAGGGGGTCATAGCATAATTATTTGATGTATCGACTCGGTGCGGTAAGTACACAAAGGTGGCGTTGATCAAATTGGACCCATAGAATATGAAGATGATCCATTTGATGATCTTAAGCATATGTTTATGTTTGGACCGAAATGCCGTGGATTGGCCCGCCATCTCATCGCTGTACTGTATGCTTTTAAGGAGCGACTTCAGAAGAGGTCTGTAACAAAATGTTAAAAAATACAAACATGGGGCAAAAAAGTCCCCAAAAGTGACGAAAAAAGTAAATTTATTGATTAAATTGAATGAGTAATAATATTTTACTTTTTTAAACTAATAAGACCACAATTAGATGAACATATTTTATGTGAACGCAATGTTAATTATTCATTAATGGGATGTGATTTGTTTATTTTGTAAGTGTCACCATACGTTGTTGCTAGTCAGGTAATGAATGGAGTAGTACAGAGGAAATAATTATCAAACCTCTTCATCAAAAACCACCAGCTGTTGTTCGCAGTCAATATTAAAATGCTAACGTTGACGTAATTCTTGACAATCTCCTCGGCGCCCTGGGCGTATTTCCATTGGTAAACGACGCTGCCGACGCCATAGACGTAAATTAACATTGGCAGGTGGACGCACCAAAATGGCGCTGAAATTACTTGTTAGTTTTACAAACGCGACAACAGCGTGCGAATCAAATTCCAAGATTAAATCGCAAATAACAAAACAAAACAACTACATTCATAAACAAAAGAATTTCGTTCGCTCGTCACTCGTATATGACATTGGAGTCGAAGCATTCAGGGTGTCCAAAGACGTCTGACGTGGCTTAGCTTCTGTGAAACCCACGCCTAACACCTCAAGCAGCTCTATGTTGTTACCGCTAAGAGCGCCTCTATTCTGGGCACCTGTTTTTATATAACAATAATAATGATGAACTACTTATATCAGCAGTATAAATAAATAAATAAAGGTACTTATATCAAGAATACAGGCCAGAATTCTAAATGTATGTACAAACCAGATATTTTATCCTTTCTTATCGAAAAACCAGCCATAGTAGGAACTATGTTTACAATCCAAACTAAATTGTCGAAGCTGTCCTCTTGGAGGTTGTTTTTAATTTTTACCAAAGACCTGATAAAACGTCTAAACAGGTTCATTTTTTAAATGTAATGTATAGTCGAAGAACATGGCGAAATAAAGTAAACAAATTTGAAAAAGAATATCGAAGTACCTAGCTATTAGAGGTGATAATAGCATGGCGATCTAATAACATAGAATTTAGACTACTCCTATAAACACCGATGGATTTACTCGCATTTTTGTTCTATTTTTTTCTAATTTTACAAGAAATTTGTACTAAACCGACATCCCACAATATAATTCAGTATCTTATCAGACAAACTCCAAACATTATTTTAGCGTAAAGTAGAATGACATACTTTTAGTACTGATGTTTAAAACAAACAAATTTACAAAATGCGCCATTTCATTCAAGCCTTGAAAAAAATACAGTCCGTCATAAGTTATAATTAAATATCCGTAGACATTTATTATGACCACACCACTATCAATTACTTGAATTCATGACCGTGTTAACTACCAGGGCCTATTATAAATAATTTACATAATATATTATCCAAGCTCCGATCTCTTATAGAAAATTTCGATAAAATTAACAGTAGGAAATACCTATCCCAAATAAGAGTTTAAGCCGTAGGTATACTTCATCGTTCACGAATTGTTCACTTTGAATTTAAAGATTCTCATGCCGAAAATTTCGATTGCGATTCGCTACGGAAAATACTCGCACTTAGGGTACAATTTTAACAAAGCATTCTATGAAAGCAGGCTCTATTTCTAGCTCTTCATACATATTCTTAACTACCGTTTCTATATCTTAAAAATCGTGACGAACTTATAAATCGACTGCATCGTGTTGGCGAAGGTGTGAATTCTTATCGGTATCACGCCAGCCGCCCGCACTATCACCGGCCTTTGAGATAGTTTCAACATCAGCAGAACGTACTGTTGCTCCTTCACGCTCATGCTCTCCCAACCGCAATCGTACACGGCCATTTCAAACTTTTCCGACGCCGTTGTAAGCCTCTGGCCTTGGAAGCAGTACAAGAAAAAAACGAACACGCTGTGATATATCAAAGGAGCGAAATTGAGGCACACGTCGAGAGGCAACACAAAGAAAAGACACATGGATATTGCGTCCAAACTAAAGCCAATGCCTATAGTGACGCTGTAGATATCTTGAAGCTGTTTAACAGTTCTCAAAGCAAGCGTATGTCGTATTGCTAAATTTCTTAAACGGTCTTCAATAACACTTGCATTATGTAGACAATCGTTATGATTTTTTGCTATTTCACTCAAGCTGACCATGTCTTCGTAGAGAATTTGGAATATAGCTGTAGTGTAAGAGAAGAGAAATAAAAGTGTGACGTCATAACTGCCGACAGCAACAATCGCAGTAAGTTCTTGAGCTGCCAAGATTCCCATGCAAATTTGACGATTCGGACACTTATTCAGTGGTTCTATACCTAAAAGGATCAATAAATTAGTGCATTTCAATTCAACAATAGTACTCAACGAATCGTTTTTTTACTGACTAATTGTTGTTATCCAGAATGTCCATAACAACTTCTCCCGGACAGAGGGCGAACGCAAAGTGCGCACAAGCCAGAGGGGCAACGGGGGTAGCTAGCACAAGGGCGCCACAAGGGGCACGGGCTCGGCTTGGGTTGCTACCATGTAAGATGGTAGGGTTAAAACTACCACCGGCTCGGAGCGCAAATAATTAAACGAATTGATAGAAAGATAATAAATATTTACCCACGCAAGACACTACAGAAAAGCCATCCATGCCAAGAGTTCTAGATGGTATAAAGATCATAACGTCATTAACGAAATGAAACATATAACACATGAGTATAATTATTTTGATCCTCTTGAGCAGCTTCTGATATACATGTGAAAATCTTTCAGACTTAATAATGAGATCATCGCTTGTCTTAATAAGGTTCAGCAGGCTGCTCAGATCATTTCTGAAAATGAAACAAATTATTTTTAAACAAATTAAAGACATGAGGACAAATAAACTTTAATTTTTTTTCAAAGGCGAACGAATATACCTAAAATAAAAAGTTTAAGTTACCTCTTAAAGAACAGCCACCAGCTAGTATTGAAAATAAGGACGAACACGGATATATTAAAGAAGCTGTTTATGGAATCGATAAATCCATCAGCATAGTACATCTGGTAGACTACGGTGCCGAAAATGTAAACGTAGAAGAGGAGAATCGCGTGAATCATCCAGAATAATACTGGAAATAATAATTCGTATCATGATTTATTCAAAACCTTTTAAGAACACCATCACCATCCATATTACCACAGATGTAAATTAACACTCCATCCATTGTAATACCTCTGTCATATCAAAAAAGTTAATGACAATAATTGCTTATAAAATATCTACTATTATTTGAAGCATCCCAGCAAGTTCTTGTTGTAAGTTTAACCTACCTACTTATAAATAAGCACAAAAATAGATATTGTAATGGAATAAACAAAAGGGTAATAATTCCTACCGCTTATTTTGTTACTCATTAGAGGAAATCCAGCCAACGTCGGTAAGAAATTTATAAGCCATATTAAATTCACGCAAGAATTACATCTCAATCGCTCCTTTGAATTTTCAAGCCACTCCTTCAATGTGTCGCCCAATTTCAACGACATATTGCAAATGAATATCAAAGCAAGCACAATGCAAGTGTGTAATTAAGCAATATCGTTTAGTCGTTCGTTACGTGTGAAGTAGTTATCTCCATTATTAATTCAAGGTATCGGAAGGCATCGGAACATGATAAATAGATGATTTAATTTAGCATTTGATGATAAAGGTGGTATAGAAAGCAGTGCCCGGAAACAGAGAGTTTTTATATGTGTTTGAAGGGGTTTTTTTCGACCAACCCTTTTAGTAGAACTAACCAATATATTGCTTTACTGGCACTACTATTATAGGTACATAGAGAATGAAAAACCTTTGTACTAAACTTGTTCACATGAGGCCATTTGCAATGATGGACGATGAAACTTTCCAAGATATTATATCTGGTTGTACCGTCTCATGTCCACTAACTTTTAATAAATATTGAATAAATTTAAACTGAGATCTCAAAAGTAGAGATCATCTCTTGCATTATAAGATAAAACTTTCTTGCAGATATTCAATACCAAATGATAAGCCTAAAACTGGATTCAGGTACATGTGCAGACAATAATTTTATTGGGTTAATTCCAATACAGTATATTAACTTAGTAGTGGTTAAGGTTAACTGAAGTTAAACTGGTGAGTATTCTCAAATAAATTGTATTAATGTTTTAAAGGATTTTTTAAACCAGATACCTATATTTTGTATGCACCGATACTGGGAAGAAGATGATAAAAATGACAAAACTAATCGGTGGTCAAATTTGTTCAGAAATTGAAGAGATAAATAAAGATAAAAGCAATGGACAAACTACTTACTGAGCAACAAGATTGGAATGATTACGGCAAAGACTAAAATGAAAGCGACTCATCTGAAGTAAATTTTTGAGCAAGTGTAATAAACTTATATACATTTTTATTGAATTTGAAAACGGAAATATGACTATAAGAGAAAAGTAATGAAGATTTTATGTTAAAATTGCGGCACTCTATTGTCACTGACTCTGGGTGGCATAAAATTCGTTGCATCAATTGTGTTGGCACTCGCTCTAATCTTTCCAATCACCCCTATTTCAAAAAAAACACCGTATCTATTAGGCTGAATGGGATCAGTATAGATGTCTTAATTAATTGATACTACTTATTTAATTACTGTCACAGCTGGCTAGGTTCTCGTGGACGGTTCTCAGCAACTGCACCATTTAATTTGCGTAAAGTATCACATAGAATAATTATAGGATTAACCGACTAGGTTTTTTATTATTAAGGCGGAGGTTTCTAGTCCTTTTTATTTTAATTGAAAAATTTAATCGTAAATAAAATAAAAACAAAAACTTCGATAATTAATTAGAGTTTATAATAGTGACATCTATCGCAATATTACTTAACTAACTAATAAGTCTCCTACCGCGTACCCGAATAGAGCACATTAGAGCGCAGGTATTTAGAACAATGACGTATAGATGGCATCGTACCTATATGTTATGCCTGCCAGCGGTCACATGATCAACAAGGTCGTTTACAATTTGCACCACAATAATACCAAAAAAACTAGTGAATACAGACACCTACCTGCGTTTAACCTTTGTTTGCATTTAAACACGAACCAGACGGAATACGTGTCAACAACTTTTGTTGAAACTTTTGTATTAATACCACCTGGCGATTAAACTATTGATATGAGTCCATTCCTAGAAACATTTCGCTTAGATGAAGGGGCTCTAAGTAGGTATATGCCACTCAGATGAGCGATTAAAAAGCTAATTCCTACTAAGTTATATACTCACTAACCGTTAGTAAGTACCTACTTAACTTAAAGTCGCAATGTTTCCTGCTAATTCTCGATCCAAGGTTTTGCAGCTTTCTCAGTAGAATTGCTTGGAGGATATTGCATATTCGGCAAACATTCGCACGACCAACCTAATGTAAAGAAGTTATCGTAGCGTATAAATGTTTGTAATACCAATGACATTGCTCGCATGCTGCAGGCCTAAATGGTAGTGGGATACAGGGAGGGGGTAATTCAGATGTAATAAACAGGTTCTACTCGCAATTTATTATATTTTCACCAAAGCAACATTTAACCATCGTGAATTTATATAAGCAATGGTAACATTCAGAACATTCGCGTAGTTATCCACAAAGTAAATAAAGATTGAAGTACTCAGCATTTATTAAGTTAAGGTCATTATATTATAAGGATAACTGCCAAGTAAATCTCTATTAACTTTGTGGATGACTAAGATGATTACTATTTTATGTACTCACTAAAGATGGAATACTTCACCGGACGACAGAATGAGCACCTACTTTTATTAATAACCAGATAAAACAAAAATACCTCGTGAAGAATCAGGCAGTCATACAATTTGTGTACATCGCATTTTCGTCAACTGCCTATTAACGTCCCACTCAAAACAATTGTCTAAAAATACAATAATTTATGAATGACAAATACTTTACTGCATACTCTTAACATTGTGATGATAACAACAAAAGAAGCGACATTGCCTGTACAGCTCTCTTCCTAGGAATGTTTGGTTTAGTATTCTGTTCAAGTCACACTATACGCCGGAAAACTCCGGCAAGGTTCCTGTCAGCTGTGATCAATGCTGACGCTGCGCACGCGCCGAATCAGCTCTTCGACTTTTTTGTACGGACTCTGGCACCTATCTTCACTTGTCTCTATAAGATAGGGTCCAGCCTCACTGTCTTTTTCCTCAGGAGTATGACAGCCACAAGACCCGTCAACAACTCCGTTCAAAAATGGCTCCGCGTCCGGCCCAACGGGGGTCGCCGTTACAACGGATCTGTTTTCATCCGTCACGCTCATTTCCGCTTCGCGTTGCTGCAGCCACACCGGGGAATGTACGTATATCTTGGGCCTCTCCTTCAAAGCGTTACTTCTCTCTAACGCTGGTTTTCTTATAGGCATAGGGGGTCTGTACGGCGCTTGTATAGTCACGCCTCTGCCTACAACAGTGCATAACAGGCCTTTCAGAGCTGCTCTGAAGTCCTTTAAATGGTAAGCGTATAAGAACGGATTGATGGCGGAATTTAAGTGGGAAAAGATGATGCAGAAGTATGTGAGGGAATTAGGAATATCTAGGTCGGGCATGAAGGCTTTTATGGCGTTGATTGTGTAGAGCGGGATCCAGCAGATGATGAAGAAGAAGACGATGATGGCGAGGTTCTGCGTGGCCTTCACTTCTCGCTTCTGGGCGGCTCCTAGGACACGCAGCATGGTGCCGCCGCCGGTGATGCGTCCGCGGCTGCCGCCGACTGTCATGACTACACTTAACTGTAAAGAGAAGAAATTCCATAAAGATGAGGTACTCTTGGAAGCAAAAACGAAGTTAGTGAAAGTAATGTTCTTTTTCACGGTGACATATTTATGGTGCTGTAGAGTTATAGCTGTCGAAAGATTATATAAGTCTGCACCACCTTTTCTTCCTAAAATTTATCTCAAAGCCAGATACTGCCAGATTTACAACAAAACAATAGTACGTACCTTTTCTGTTTCAATTGACATCAACTTATATAACATGGTTATAGTTTGATGTAAACTTGTAGATAGGAATCGTTATATCAGGTATGTAATAACACTAACAATAAAGTGTAGGCAAGCATGTAATAAGAAATATTGAAGTGGAATACAGAGATCGTATACGATAACAGTTTTAATCACGATCAGAACAATTAAATAATACAAAGTCAATAGAAAAAAAAAGGATACTACTTGGGTTACTTGCATGAATAAAAGCTTGTTATTTTCCTCATCCAATTTTAGGGTTAGATGCCATAATAAATGCAATTTTTAGGTCTCCATTATTATACCCACTTGCAGCCTGGTTGTTTTGTTCACAAATAAGCCACAGGTGGGTAAATTCTGTTTTCATTTTCAACTTCAATCATCATTATCTCCAACCTTCATATCAAAGAATATATATAAGCATTTAAGTAGCGTTTAACCAATATAAAACAATGCGTTAATTGGGTTAATTTTGTGTCGATATTCTTAGATTCGCTTTGTGAAGTATGATTTAGATTTATATTATTACTAGCTGAGCCCGCGACTTCGTCCGCGTGGAATATAACTTAACAAAAAAGCCCGCTCCCGCGTTCTGAGCCCGCACGACAGAATCCATTTTTTCATTTTTAAAAAAAATTTGTTTTTAACATAACAGTAGCCTAAGTTACTGCTTATAACATCAGCTATCTACCAGTGAAAGTCCCGTCAAAATCGGTCCACCCGTTTCGGAGATACTCTTTGATTTCATGTGTTTTTATTTTTTTACGCGGAACCCTAATTGTTTTTACAAAAAATAAAGTAGCCTAAGTTACTCCCTATTACATCAGCTATCTGCCAGTGAAAGTCCCGTCAAAATCGGTCCAGCCGTTTCGGAGATTACCCGGAACAAACACACAGACAGACAGACAGACAGACAGACAAAAATTTTTTTAATCGCGTTTTTGCTATAGGTGTCGTATGTACTTCCATGTGCATTTAGTGAAAAGGTGTTATTTTGATATTACAAACAGACACTCCAATTTTATTTATTTGTATAGATGTCTTGTATAAGGATTAAAAAAACAAATGCTGGCTAAACACGCATTCATGTCAATGCCTGATGTAAGACCAGCAAATAGCAAGTAGCTAAACTAATAATGATAGATGCAAGACTCAAGACATCAGAGTACACTTGCAGAGATGACTGAGATATATTTTTAAATGTAAGTACTTAATAAATAATTATCATATTTTTTATTTCAAATCAAATAATTTACTGAATCGTCTTTCAAAATATGTTTTTAAGATAAAAACGATATTGAAATAAACCCTGTTCGCCTGTGATTGAGCCAAGAATGCTGGCAGCATTTCCGCGTTGAATTGATAAGCTGATTTTTTAAACGAGGACAGAACCAGCTCTCTTGCCACTGGGCAATAATTTTGAGAACTTATGATTTTTTTCGCTTTTGCTCCATAGGCCTAGGTGACTTCGGTTAGATATATGAAAATAAAGGAATCCTTACCATTAGAATAGGAATTTGAACTACACAAACTTTAGTTTATACAATTGGTGGTTCCAATAGCACAGAAAATAGTGTCTACATGCCATGGATCATTCATTCTAGAATCAACGAAATCGTATCTTCGATGGGCGCATTCCCTAGTTGACGTTTTAGATACCGGTTTTAAGCTGAGTAGTTTATTTTATTTCGTCTTAGAATAAAATATTATAAGTAGGTACTCTTTTAGTTTTTCTTCATATTGCCTTCGGAGAATTCACGGCATTACTGTAACTGTGTAAGCAGGGGTGACTTAACCCTGCATGCCTCCCCGGGGCTTACAGATATGCATAAGTATTTCCCCAAGTTAAAAAGGACTGACAACAATCCTAATCCTATCCTACTTAATATTATAAATGCGAAAGTTTGTGAGTGTGGATGTATGAATGTATGTATGTATGTATGTATGTATGTATGTATGTATGTATGTATGTTTGTTACTCCTTCACGCAAAAACTACTGAACGGATTTGGATGAAATTTGGAACACAGATAGATTATAACCGGGATTAACATATAGGATACTTTTTAACCCAATAATCCAATACTACGCGGATGAAGTCGCGGGGCACAGCTAGTTATATTATAAATGCGAATGTTTGTGAGTGTGGATGTATGTTTGTTACTCTTTCACGCAAAAACTACTGAACGGATTTGGATGAAATTTGGAACACAGATAGTTTATAACCGGGATTAACATATAGGATACTTTTTATCCCGATAATCCCGAATTTTTTCATAAGTTAAATACTACGCGGACGAAGTCGCGGGCATAATAATGATTGACTCAGGCGTTACTTTTCGGCAATCCATTGTAAATTAATTGAGAATGAGATGATGATCTCGGAGGTTGGTAAGAGGTTGGCAAGCCGAGAATGAGTGGTAGAGACCATCTCCCAATTCATTAAACTATTGCCAGCCTTTGATAGAAGGCGAATGCCGGTAATCATAACCATGACTCTGCAATGCCGATTTACACCCATTCTGCATTCTCATGCATTTTGCAACCAAAAATTAAAATTTTTCGTCAGTGCAAAAGACCTCAGTACCTCTACTATCAGTGCAAAAGAGGGTAGGTACTTCTATTGACTGGTGTAATTTTTCGTCAGTGCAAAAGACCTCAGTACCTCTACTATCAGTGCAAAAGAGGGTAGGTACCTCTACTGCCTGGTGTTATTTTTCGTCAGTGCAAAAATCTCAGTACCTCCTACTATCAGTGCAAAAGAGGGTAGGTAGGTACGTCTTCTGTCTGGTGTACCTGTTTGACAACAACTCGGTAGATGTGTGCGTAGAAGGCAGCCAGCAGCACGCTGGGCGTCACGATGGTGGCGAAGTACAGGAACAGGAGGTAGTTGTAGTCCATCACCTCCACGAAGTAGCAGCCGGGAGCCTTGTCCGGCGAGTGCCAGCCGAAGAGAGGCAGCAAGCCCACGCCCACACCCGCCACCCAGCACACTGAGATGATACCTGGAATAATACCATCATTCATCTGTATTTCTTAAGACATCAGTAGAGCTATGTTGCATGAAAATTGGTTCAGCCATTTGAAAATTATCAGCTCTTTTGTAGTTTTAAAAGTTTTAATACTTTAAACCTTCTCCCACAAAGTAGACCGGGCCTATCTATGATCAAAATCCATAGCTCTCAGGATCCACTTTGAATCAAGCAGAAGGGTGGTGATGCTTTTAAACTAAAATAATATTATATCTTAGTCGTGGTCACGATACGATAGAAATAAGTAATTATTACAATTACATAATAAATAGTAGGTTTTAAAATTGATAATTATATGAGTAAGTAAGGACATGTTTTTATTTTTTTTTGATATGACTATATGTTGTTGGCCAGAGTGGCCATAACAACTTCACCCGGACAGAGGGCGAGCGGTAAGTAGACAGTAGACGCACCTTCTAGCGGAAGCGGGGGTTCGCCGATCTCGCCGGCGAGGTCGGTGTCTGGTGGGGAGTGTGCGTGCGTCGTTCTCCTCGACATCTGAGTCTAGGAGAGCGGTGAGTGGGTCAGGGGGGCCCAGCAACACATGCCGCGGCCTGCGGCGGCATGCAACTGGCGCGTGTGTAGGTGCATAATCGGCGGCGGCGACGATTAAGGCATTGGTGTGTTCAGAAGCCTTCTTGAAATAGCGTTCGGACGCTATTTTGAAGTGCTTCTGGATAGAATCGAGGCGTAAGTCAGAATGAAGGCCTACGTTCGTTACGAACCACGGGGCTCCGACGGCTTGGCGAAGGAAGCGGGACTGAATGGCCAAGTAAGGTCTTTCATACTGAAAAGGCCTTTGTAACAGTGCAACCACAAAGACAAAATAAGTAAGTAAAGGACCCTACGAGATCACCCGTCTACTTATTTTGTTTCGGAAACCCCGTTTGAGGCAGAAACTTAAGAGTATCTAGATATTGTACCATACACCATATACCTACCTACCTACCATAGCATAGGTAACACCTAGCGTATATGTTTACCATAGCGGTGGATGGTCCAACGTTCAATACCCGATGTAGGGATATGATTCAAGTTGACCAGTAGCGAGTCAACTTGAAGCCAATTTGCAATTAATGCCTCCGAACACCTTGTCATCTACCTTTAACCGAACGGACGGAGTAGGGTGTAGTCGCTACTTGTCAACATACCAAAATGACCCGTGTAAAATGTAGTATAAGTTATAAAATTGTTTAACAACAACCTTTGATGGTATTAGCATGGTGCATATGGAATTATCTATTCGTAGTATGAAATGTATTGGTCCGCAGTCCGCACCAATCTTCTGCGGATGAATAAAAACAAATAGGTGTTTACCACTTCGAGCCTGGCATTGTTCTTTCGCGAATAATGAACAAAGCGAATGATGAAACAACAACAGAAAATACATGAATGTGGAAACGAATGTACCTACCTAGGTATATCGTGTTATAGATATAACCGGCTGTTCTTTTAAATTGAAATCACGTGTACCAAATAATACTCTACAATGATGAGGCATATCCCACGTAGCTATACTATAGATACAACTGGCGTTATAATACTGTAGAAACATCCACCTATTTATAACCAAGGCCAGATTACGAGTATTTACGATTGTCTGCTTCGACGTTTTGTTTTTAGTTGCGGCCTAGGTTGCCGGCGCCCCATCTAGGTAGATCAATTGAATAAAACAAGCGAAGCCATTTTCCGAACTAGGTACCTACCTATTTTTGATCAAACTAACGTTGCCGTTGCCTTTCTATCGATTGTCTATCGATAGTATTGCAAAACTGTTGTAATCTGGAAAACTAGTCATAATATTTATAGTCGGTATCGATACTATTGAGTAAGTAAGTAGGTAAGTACTGATAAGTACTATCGATGGTATCGATAGCATCGTCGATAGTTATATCGATAGTATCGATAGAATCGTCGATAGTAGTACCTATCGATAGTACCCATATCATCGTCGATAGTCCTATCGATAGTACCAATAGCATCATCGATCGTACGATCTCGAGGAAAAGGTTGCTTGGTACTAGGGATTGCTCCCGGGAATTCCCGGTACTGGTTTTTCCCGGGAATTCCCGGTATTTTCCTCCTTCTATCTAGTACCGGTACTGAAAAGAATTCCCGGGAATTTCGGTACTTTCGGTACTTAATAATTTCATAACGAATATTTTCAAATATCCATACCATTTCGACTTTCGTTATAATAACCGAAGTCACCACAGGCATAGCGAATACGGACTAGGACGTGCAGTTTCGTATATTATCAGTTTCGAAATTTCGAAATGAATACAACATTTTGGTAAATGTGATTTTGACATGAAATATCATTGTAAAATCTAAACAAAACATTAAAATAACGTTTTAGGGTAATTTACATTAAAGCAACAAAAATACTATCAAAAAACTACTTTTCCAACAAGCTAGTGGAAAATGTAGATTTTATTCAGCAGCTCGACTCCTAAAGATAAAAGGGTGAGATTATGTACTCTATGTTTTAAGTTTAGCCACTGGCTATCTTAAAGTGAAACCCCCGTTGAAATCGGATCAGCCATTTTCTCAAGATGCTCGAACATAAATAAAAGAAAAACATTGATCGGCGTTGACATCGGCATTACTAAGCGTGTACATAAGGTGGACCATTGGCCGTTCGAGAGCAAGGCAAATTCAACGATGTCATCAAATGAGTAGCTTGCGTCATATTGCAAAGGGTTGGTCATGTCACTAGAAAGCGGGATCTTACCGCTACTCGAATAGTGCCTGGTGAACATTGGAAAAAAAACTGATAGGAGACCTCCAGCACCATTGAAATACGACGACCACGGGAGCGAACTAAGCGGTGCAAGTCGTAAAAGAGACAGAAGTGGAGGATACTGAAGGGGACCTACGCCAGTTGGTTCAAATCAAAATGGCTAAAGGAGAAGTAAAGCAATCGAAACAATCCCTTTATCAGACATTGGTTTCAGTCCTGACCTGGTCTATTCATCAAATTATTAGCTACCTTCACGATGTCGTCACTTCATCATGTTGGTGGTTTGCTTCCAGCTAGGGTATCTTTACCATTTTGATTATTTTGTCAAATCGCCCACTGCAGATGTACTGCCTCATTTTGCTTTATGGTCAGCAAATAGGATCTTCTACTGTACTTCAAAATCAGATATACTCGTATGAGAAACAGGACCAGGAGAGATATGCAAAACATTCGTGTCTCGATGATTTTGTTGCGGCGTCTACTTGTGCGTCGAAGTTTCGGCTTCATTCGCAATGATTGATGACTTACATTATCCATCATCAGCCAATTACTTTTTAACGACGCCTCTCGCAATATAACGCACTGAAATCATTTTCAACTCCCTGCTTCTAGTCCCTGGTGTCCACATCCACTCCAAATAGTCGCTAGGCTGCATCTTAGGTTCGAAATTTCGAAATTAACACGCGGCCAATGAAAAATGGTCCGAAATTTCGAAATTAATTTCGGATTCGTTCACTAAATAAGTAAAATACTTAATATACATGTAAATAATTACATTTTGTTTAAAAGGAGCACAAATTAGACTGTTAAGTATGTTTTTTAAATAACTATTCAACGTTTGTATTGGGTACCGAATTTCCCGAAATTCCCGGTATTTCCCGGTACTGGCTTATGCCTGGTACCGGGAATTGCCTAGGTCTCCTCAGTACCGGTACTGCAATCCCTACTTGGTACCTACCTACTTAGTTATAATTGGCCTTGTGATTACTAGTACTTTCGTAGCTGCCTATTAATCGCTAGCAAACCGTACCGTTTTATTGTTTAATACCTAGTTTATTACCTACTTACGTTGATTTTGCGTTGACCTCCATTGGAACATGTCATCGATGCACAGATACCAAATGAATGTGCCATTCAATAATACAGAACAATATGAAATTATAGATGAAATAAAAGTTACCGTCACGACGACGCTTCTCTATTCTGCGAATCTTGTAGTACGTAGAAACCTAGGTAGCTCCTTTAAAAATATACTTACTCAATTTGCAGAACATTAATTTAGTCACCTATATAGGTAAGTACTTATTTTATATCTCGGCTTTTTTAACTTTTTTCTAACATTCAGTTTTTTTTTGGCTGCTTCTAAATTTCATTGGGTCAAATATTTTAATTTCTTAATGTTTCAATTGTTTAATAATCAGCGAAGATAGATAAATCATTAAAATGTTTCTCACATTTGTTTGCACGTCTTCGTAGGGTGCGATCAGGTTCGCGAGCCCTATAAAGATAAGTAACTCGAACAAAGCGCGCACAAATTCCAACGTTATCTAATCAGTGATCGACCTAGTGAACTACTGCGATTGGGTCTCGGAAACCATATTTATTTTATATTAGTACTTTTCTTAGGTACCTAAGTACCACTACCGGATACCACTATACTAGGAAAGTAAACAGGCAAATAGGTACCTAGCACAGGTATGACTTCATTATTTTATAATTCTGAGGTTATTGACGCTAGTTATGTAGGTATGTTATAAATCTATACATCTATACAAATAAATAAAATTGGAGTGTCTGTTTGTAATATCAAAATAACACCTTTTCACTAAATGCATATGAAAGTACATACGACACCTATAGCAAAAACGCGATTTAAATTTTTTTTGTCTGTCTGTCTGTCTGTCTGTCTGTGTGTTTGTTCCGGGTAATCTCCGAAACGGCTGGACCGATTTTGACGGGACTTTCACTGGTAGATAGCTGATGTTATAAGCAATACCTTAGGCGCCTTTTATTTTAGAAATACAAAATTACAAAAAATGGGTTCAGCCGCGCGGGCTCAGAACGCGGGAGCGGGCTTTTTTTCTTAAATTAAATTCCACGCGGACGAAGTCGCGGGCTCAGCTAGTGCAATATAAATGTATAAAATTATTGTTCCATTTTACCAAACGAATTTAATAGGTAGATAAGGAACGCTTTTAGACATCCCAAGAAAATCGAAATATACTAGTATATAACTCAAAGGTGACTGACTGATTGACTGACATAGTGATCTATCAACGCACAGCCCAAACTACTGGACGGATCAGGCTGAAATTTGGCATGCAGGTAGATGTTATGACGTAGGCATCCGCTAAGAAAGGATTTTGATTAATTCTAACCCCAAGGGGATACAATAGGGGATGAATAATCCCGAAATTTTTGTTAAGTTTAATTACACGCGGACGAAGTCATCAGCTAGTAAACTATAAAATAGGTAGGTAGGTATTACTTCTACTTCGCTCTTTAAAAATATGGCCCACCCAGTTTAATAGGTACCTATTTCGCCAGTGTCAAGTACCTAATAACAATAACAAAACAAGATGTGGCCGTCATGTACTTTGGATAACCAAAATGGAGGCCATTTGGGTTATCCATAGTTGAAAAATCATAATAGATAAGAGTTTTTTTTAAATAATATAGCTACCTATAACAATGACGTCAATTCTATTTGTTGTTCATACTGATAAAAGCTATAGGACGTCCATAATGACATGGCAGTTTAAATATTAAAACCCGAAATATATATTTAAGTATATTTTGAGCCTGCATACGAGCATGTGCCAGTGACATCTGTGTCTGTTGAGGATAACCGATCATGTTATACTACGATGTCTGGCTCGTTATGCCTTTGCCTCATTGTACACTGCACTCAATTAAGACCGATATAAACCGAGTACGTGTTATTCTACTGCCCACACATCCAATGAAGTGAAGCAAAGTCAATGTGAACTATTTTAATCCGACATCCAAAAAGGCCCAGTATTATGGTAAAAGTTTTGTAATTAGGTGCACAATCACGCCGCAACGGCTGAGCGGATTTTAATTAATATTGGTAACACATAGGTACCTACACATTATTAATTTACATAATTTATTTAGATTTGTTCCTTTATAAGGGTGCTTCAAAGGTCAAACAACTTTCTCATTGAACCAAACAATCTTTCTTCTAATATATTTATAAAATTCTCGTGTCGCGGTGATTGTTGCCAAACTCCTCCGAAATGGCTCGACCGATTTTCATTAAATTTTGTGTGCATATCGGGTAGGTCTGAGAATCGGTCAACATCTATTTTTCATACCCCTAAAAGACAGGACAACGTCTGACGGGTCAGCTAGTAACATCTAAAATTTGAAAACTAAGTTACCTACTATGTTACTAAGTTGAAAACTCCAATCAATATTACTGACTATCAGTTGGTTAAGGAAAATATTGCGTCGTTTCTCTGTCATTGCTATGAGACTGAAAGTTTCCAACCGTTAAGCAACGTTACCAAAGGCCACTGGCACTACTGGCCAGTTATTATTAGTAGTCACTATAGACGGGAAACCCCGCACTAGGTAGCAAGCAACATATCTGCCTCATTCCTATGTTGCTATATTTAGTTTATCTCCCTTGTTATCACCAATGGACCATGGAACCATGAAACTAATTGGACGTACCTAGTAAGTACGTATTTATTAATTACATGTATGTAACATTGCTAATTATGAATTACTAGCTGTGCCCCGCGACTTCATCCGCGTAGTATCTTGACTTAGCAAACATTTCGGGATTATCGGGTTAAAAAGTATCCTATATGTTAATCCCGGTTATAATCTATCTGTGTTCCAAATTTTATCCAAATCCGTTCAGTAGTTTTTGCGTGACGGAGTAACAAACACACATACATACATCCACACTCACAAACTTTCGCATTTATAATATTAGTAGGATTTTCATCATCCCAGGCATTAAATTATTCACGCTGTGAACCTTCAAGTTCATCAGAGCAATTACTCTGTAATTTTTTTCTTTAGTTAAGTAGGTATGACAATTTTTATAATTGTTTTCCAATTGAGAATCCCCAAGTAGGTACTACTAAATTCAGACTTTTAAACACCCTGTATGACAGAAGATGGCACAACATACACCTAAATTGTAAGTACCTTTTGCAAAACAGGATGTTGCATTGCATTATAGTAAAAATAACTCCTAAAAATTGTTTCTTCTAGAAACTTTTGAATAGTTTTTCAGAAACTATATTTGTTTTATATGGGGTAAGAAAGCAGGTACACGACAAAAGGTACCTACTCAACTATAATAAGTTTGTTTCATGAACAGAAACACAATTAACTCAATAATAATTAATAGCAACAGCAGCAAAAACATATTTTTTCCATGAACAGATAGTAGGTACCTACTGGTATGAAAGCTCTATAACAGACATTATACTCGTATTGTTCAGTCGTCACTACAGCTGTTCTATAGGTATACACCTACTTATTCGTTTTAATTCCTGGTGATTCACATGTCTGTTCGGCCATTTTGTTTTACTCACTGAATAAATATGTAAGTACTGAAAATATTTCATTGATATATAGGTACTTAACTATTCTGCTGGCAGTGGTGTTGTTTTTCAATTTAAATGGGTACCTACTATTAAAGAACGTACCGCGCAACGCCTAAGGTTCGTTTTTGCTTACGAAATCTATATTATGATTACTCTGTTATACAGGGTGTAAGGGGCATCGTAACGAAAACTGATAAGTACCATGGATTCGACCCATGATTCTGGACCCCCGAATTGGAATTATCCAGATCATGAGTTGAATCCATGGTATCAGTTTTCGATACTACGACGCCCCTTACACAAAAAAAAATAATCGCGAGCTTTATCATTTTTTCGAGATTCAAACATTAACAATAACGCCCCTAACTATGAATTTGCTTAATAATATTGAAGAAGAGTATTAAAGCATCGAGAAAATAACGCTTCCGCGCCCGATAGTCTCCTCATTTCACGAAGAAGGGTCAATTATTGCAAACTGTCCCGTATGCCAGTATCATA
Source organism: Notodonta dromedarius (assembly GCA_905147325.1). Lineage (NCBI taxonomy): Eukaryota > Metazoa > Arthropoda > Insecta > Lepidoptera > Notodontidae > Notodonta > Notodonta dromedarius. The sequence continues at coordinate 10,240,752 of LR990161.1, read as the reverse complement.
AGAGTCACAGCACGAGTCCACATAAAATGAACGAACTATAGAGTTAGTGATTGCATGCGTGAACGTCGAAACTTTCTCCCTGGCTTTCCACATCGTCATACATAAATATGCGCACGAGTCATATCATTATAAATACATAAGCACCTAAGCATTAACCATGTCATTAACTAATTAGTCATTATGGGAATGAATAAGATATTGTGTAGTGAATAGGTAGATAAAGACCTTTGATAAAGTAGATACCTACTGGACTAGACGCCTACCAGGAAAAATTATAATGGAATGCAGTGATAGGTATTTAATAAATTTTACAACAATGAACAGAATAGCTGATGTTATTTCCTACTAGTGATGTAACGAATATTCGCATTCGCATTCGCGAATATTCGCATTCGCGAATATTCGCATATTTTTTGACATTCGCATTCGCATTCGCAAGAATCTATGCGAATGTTTGGCGAATGTTTTTGAAAAACAAAAAGGAAATTATCTATAGACGATAGTGGAATGTTAACAACTAGTAAGAATTATATATTATTTAAACAAACTTCCTCATAGGGTGGCCCTTATTGCACCGCTTTTAGGTTCATAAAGCAGCATATTACGCACTATGGACTATACATTTTTTAAATCTTAGTAAAGAGTTATACTAAAAATAGTAACCATTTAAAACAATAAATAAACGATGTTTATTAAAATATTATACATAAATAAATACATTAACTATTGAAATAAATTTCTTTCACATTCAATTTCATTGTAAATAAAATATATTATGCTAAAACATTCGATTTATTATATTTCAAATAATATAATAATAGTCACTGGCTTTGCCAGACCCATAGATAAATATAAACAGCCAAATGCATGTCGGACCATGCATACTCTAGAGTTCCGTAGACATCCTGCCACTTTTCGATACAACGGAACTCATAAAATAAAAGTGATTTTTTTTTATTGATATGAAATATCGAATACGGCGGCTCACGTAACCTATTAATTTCTGCGAAAGTAATTAACTATTAGTCACCTTTTTAAATAAAATAGTAAGAAATTCTGTTACTAAATTTATCATAGACATCTTCGGCAAAAGTGACATAAACTTTTATTTTATTTTTAGTCTGATGGTAATTCTTATAAGGATTTTTAATTCAAATAATGAAGTTGTGATTAGACTGGGTGCACAATCGGTGGTGCGTGGTTTGAGAATTAATTTAGATTTTTTTAAATTACTTATATTGATTTTGAATAGTAGTAAATAACTATTTATTTCCTATAATAAACCATTTATAATGTGGTTCTAATTTAAATATTGAATCTGGCTACTTAAGTAAAAAAGGCCACAATGAAGCTTAATATTTCGTAAACGGGAATTAGTATTGAAAAACTGTCAAAGAAACCTACAAATAATTTTAAAATACTACTTAACAATACCTCAATCGAGGGAGGTGTGTAAACATTTTTTTTTACTCCCCTTTGGAGGGTTACGGGAGGTACAATTGAATAACTTTGCTTTCAAAACTGTTTTTTAGCGGTACATAAACTAAATTTTTTGGCTAGTTGGCAGTATTTTAGCGCTAATAGTCTCTGTATAAAATTACTGTGATTGCAGACGGACGTGCCGAAACTATAAGGGTTCCTGCAATTCTCTAGGTCTTAAAAAAATCGTGAATTGTGATTTTTTTCAATTAAGATTGTATTCTAAATATTTTCTACTCGCAAGTAAGTTGTAAAATGTCCTATGAAATGCGTGAGCATTGTTAATTACACACCTTGGCTCCATCACAGCACAGCCCTCGTGTTATTCTCTGGCTGCAAACCAGCCTCGATCCTAACCTCGAACCTTAGCTCACTTGCAAATAATGCACTTATTTACTTATATTTGAATTTTAAAAAATGTAACTGTCTTGAGGTAGGCAACAAAATTATAAATAGAATATTTCTCTATTGCTCTTGTTAGTCTAAATAAAACATTAACTCAATAAAATTATTTTGTTTAATGATATAATACTAAACTACCCTCAAATCAAAACAAATCTCTTCGAATTAACTTTATGTGACTAACTTCGTTCTTTCAACCTATGGGTTCGGCTATGTTCGGCCGACACGAAGTTTCAATCCAGTCTAACATTTTGCGCGCTCTTCATTAACCTCCGAGAAATAGGCGTTTTATAAGTTTAACATGTGTATTTGTGTGTCTGTCTGTGGCATCGTAGCGCCCAAACAAATTATCCGATTTTAATTTTGTTTCTTTTTTAGAAAGGTGTTCTGATCGAGAGTTTTCTTAGCTATGTTTGACGAAAATCGATTCAACCGTTTGAAAATTATAAGCTCTTTTGTAATTTAAAAGTCGTTGATTTTTTTTTTTATTAAAGTATTATAATTTTCAATTTAGGGTTTCTAATTTGAAAGTCAACATTCGCATTCGCATTCGCATTCGCGAATGTTGAAGCCAAATATTCGCATTCACATTCGCATTCGCGAATGTTAAAAATCCAACATTCGTTACATCACTATTTCCTACCGCTAATAATGGTTATATACTCGTACCTAGGTATGTTAGATAATATTTATAATATGTAAAGTAAGTAAGGTGAGCTCAGGTAAGATCGGACATGGGTGAAGACCGGATGAAATTAATTCCCGGCGAATTTGGCCATGTTTTATAATGTTGTCATCATTTTACAAGACGCACTTTTATCCTGCTACCAGTAGTTCCCGCTAGTCGCTCCGACAAGTTGGACGTGTGCTACGCGCCAAAAAGCAAAAAAAGGGAATTTTTGATATTTTTCGGTCTTCCGATCTTCCCCCTTTGACTTTTGATTGCATATTTTGGCGAGAATAAAGCTCGTTTTATTACTATTTTCTCTGAATACTGTGTTTTATGGGCTGCTAGCTAGACAGAACTGTTCCAAACAGTCCTAGGGTCACTGTAGGCAAAGATCCGGTGTTCACCCGAGCAGGACAAGATCGGATAAAATTTACGCGTTCAAAAAAAGGGCAGTGGCTGTCAAACTTTTATTATATGTCGCCTTGAATGCCATTCAAATTAAATGTTTTTGTTCACATTGCACCGTTCATAATATATAAATCAGATTCAGATTCATTTTCTTAATATAAACCATTTAGGTTACGTAGTAAAACATCATTTTTTTCATATCTAGGTTATACCTTTTTGACACATTACAAAGTTTGAGAATCACAAAATCACAATTTTTTTGCATCTCGGGCAAGATCGGATGCCAATAACCAATAATTCGGATAATCGATCAGAACATGTGTGTTTGTTGGAATAAAAGGTTATATTTTAAATATGTTTTAGAAGGATAAATTTTGGATATAATGCTTTATGGACATTGTTCTCCAAGCACTAGAAGCAACTTTAAATTGCTGTCCGGTCTTGCCCTTTGACGGAATTTTTTTCATCATGCCCAAAAAAAATGTCTCGTCTTTGCTCATGTATAAGTCGGAAACCATTGAGTTTACAAACACAAAAAAAATCAGGGCTAAACTACGTATACTTGTTAACAATTAGCACCGTGTTTGAATAAACTGACTTATATAGAAATTGAGAAAAAAAATAATCTAGGAAGGTTCCCTCAAATTCTCAAATGTTAGTCCGATCTTCCCTGAGCGCACCTTACTTAATAATAGAATGATGTATAAAATTACATGTTCAAAAAATATCTATTGAAATATTTTTTAGCTTAATACTAGTCAACATTTTTGCCAATGCCAATATTAATCGAAGTGTTATTTAAATATTTTATTATACTTTACGAAAACTAAAATATACTAAAAGGGATAAAAGGAACTGTTATTTGTTTTTGTATTACTTTACCTGTTTATCTTCGCAATTTCCAAGGCAGTATAACTTAGCAGAGACAAGAACTTGATTCAATATTATCACCTAGTTACCATAATAACCTGTTTGGTCTGCAAATGTAAGTACCTTATTGGACTTGTCATAGCACACAATACTAACCAAACGTTATCAAATATTATTATTTTATAGCAGAGAAATCAAGAATCTTTCTACCTATACTAAACAATGCAGAGTCTTATCGAATACCAACAGTGTGAAATTGAAATAATGTAAGTACCTACGTTATATTTTTGCTTCCGGCGTTACTTTGGTTTGGTATGGTTCCTTAAATAATAACAATAATTGGGTTTTTGTATAAACTTTTTTAATGAAAACACAAACTAAGTATATCACATTTCTTATATAAACCAGTTCTAAATTACTTATATATTATAGGGTGATTGTAGGAATTTTGACACTATTTGCAGCCGACGTAGTGGGACAGAAAATACCTCTGTTAGATGTATTTTGTACACAAAATTGAACTTAACGTAATGCCGTCTTTGTCGTGGTCATAATACCTATATCTGCAAGACAGCAATATGTTATAATTTGTAGCCACCAAAGCTCCAACAAAAGAACAACGCAAGATACAAAACTGGTTCCATATTATTGAAACCCATACACGCATTATTTACAATATCAGAAGTTTTATTAAATAGCCGGCATCTGTTAGCACTCTGCACTAGCTGCAATACATCAAATCAAGATTGATTAATTTCAATAAATATACTTACTCAAAATCAATATTTTTCTAAATTATTTTTAAAAATATTACGATTCCCTAAAAATAGAAATTTTACGTAGATTAAATAAATTCGAAGTAGGTAATTAAGATGTGAATAACTTGCCCAGATTTATTTTATCAGCGATCCAATTTAAATTGTTGGAGCAAACTGCATAAAATTGCATAAAATAGAACTATTGCTATGACAGATATGTGTGATGAAATGCGTAAACTAAACTAGAGAATACTAATCCTACCTAAGAAGTTTAATTATACAAAAAATACGTTCAGATCTAAATAATTGGAAATGGCCACTCGGCCCCTGTAGGTACCTATCTATTTACCTATAAAGATGACACTTTCTTTCCGATATTAGCATCCATAATAACGCAGAGAGAGGAATGATATAACCCCTTTTAAATGCCTATAAATTATTGCCGACATAAATATGTTTAAAACTGGTTGACAAGGCACGTTTTTAGTAAACACATTTTAAACCTAATACGCTACGCAATAAGCTACAATAGCGGCAACTATGGTGAACATTGGTGCATGTTGAGAAGCTGCACTCCGACGGATCGATTTGTCGGCGTACGTCTGTAACAGACCACATGGCACAGTCTTTCTCATGTCGGATGTTGGAGAATGCCTTATTACAAAGCACTGCATGCCTGGCGTCACTTCGACTGGCTTTCCTTTCACGTTCAGGGCATCCACCAGGGTCGTATTCGTTGTCGTCGTCACGGTGACTGAAGAAGTCACGGCACCGTTCGGAGCGGCCACAGTTCCATTGGCAAAACCCGTCGCATTGTACGGAACGTGTGTTCCGTTAGGCAGCATGATGTTGTGTAGTGGCGTCCCATCGGCCGCGTTCACCGTGGTCATATTCGTCACGGTAGTAGTCGTCGTAATGGTCGAATTCGTGCCTGTTGTTGCGCGTTGTTGGTTTGTTTGTTGATCTTGCATAATGAAACCGCTTATTATCTGACAATCAATTTTCGTTTCCTCATAATCGCCGTTGTCTTTTTTCACGCCAAATTTGCAAATCTCACCCGCTTGAGGCTTGTAGTTTGTGTTAGTATTATGGTTGCGGGTAGCTGCGTAAGTGGCGACGCCGAGGGTTCCAAGGTTCATGAGCGCGAGACCGGCTAAAAGCGTGCCGTATTTGCTGTCCGACCTTTTGTAGTCATAAACGTAGGTCGGCGGCTGGCCACGGTACACCGGGTAGGATTGCGCAATGCCTCCATGCATCGGGGTGTAGCTAATTTGCTGAGGTGGACTGTAGTGATAGTGATGGTTGTTAACGATTTTCGTCGTGTGTCCTGGGTTGGCTGCTGGATGTCCACGATTGTTACCGGATAATCCTCCGCCGGATGACGGGTAGCCGTGACCGCCTCCGCTAGATGGGTACCCGTGGTTACCGCCAGATGATGGATATCCGCGGTTTCCACCTGAAGACGGATAACTGTGACCGCCGCCAGAGCTTTGACCGCTTCCGGATAATCCGCCTGATGGGTATCCGTGACCGCCACCCGATGAAGGATATCCGTGGCCACCGCCCGACGAAGGGTATCCATGACCGCCGCCAGACAGTCCACCCGAGCGGTGACCTCCTCCAGAAAGGCCACCTGATTTCGGATAGCTATGGCCACCGAAACCCTTTCGTCCAGATGTGGGGTCTAAAAATAGAGTTAGCAATAACAACCCTAATAACACATAACACTTGGATGAAAACATTGTGTTTGCACTACGTTCACTAAAACACGATAACTTTCACGCACTAGCGAGCCGCACGCTCTTGCGCTTCGAACTGAAGTGAGTCACGAGCGAGCGAGGGGCGACACGACGCTTGTTAAACCAGCAACAGTTTGTTTATGCATTAGGTTACCAGACTATAAACCGCGCTTCCCAATTAATTTTATTTGTGAGTTATTGTAAACAAGTCGGTAGGTACTTCTTCTTCTTCTTTTTTAAAAAATATGGCCCACACTAGTTAATAGGTATTTCGCCAGTGTCAAGTAACAAATAGCAATAACAAACACAATTAATACCAATACAATACAAAAATGTGACCGTCCACCTTGGAAAACCAAAAATGGAGCCAGGTATGTAGGTGCATACTGTGTTTTACAAAGATAACCTAAAAAGCGAACAAAAAGCAACAATTGACATAGACAACATTGACATTCACTATTTAACCAAAGAGAATTAAAATACGTAGGTACGTAGTATTTAACTACGTGTATTTAAGGTGAAGGCGCCTGTCTAGCCCACGAAGTTCAAATTTTTTGAGTTCTTTTAGAAATTTTTCAAAATCTGACAATAATAAAAGACAAATTTTGTAATTCACGAAAAAGACCGTGTGCAGTGCATTTATTAATACATTTATTTTACTCTTAATATTATCACGGTGGATATGATACTAGTAAATCACTAAATATACAAAAATTGCCAGATTATCTGGATAGCTGTCGTTCTTGAAATGTTTTAGAGTAAGTTGGATATAATCAAAAATGCACTGCAAACGGTCTTTTTCGCGAATTACAAAATTTGTCTTTTATTATTGTCAGATTTTGAAAAAATTCGGTCATTGTGTAGCCTTAGGGGCGCTATGACTTAGGTTAGGTTAGGTTTAGGTTTAGGTTAGGTTAGGTTAGAATAATGATCAAAACGAAAAAAAATGTTTTCTCGAAAATTCGTCTAAGTCCTGGCTCCATAGCCCTCCTAACTGGGAACTAACATAACCAAATGACACATTCAGATTCTGGCGCTTCGCCGGCCGCTGCCGCGGCACGCTCGCTTCGCTCGCTCGGCTCGCGCGTTTTGGTCACTGTTCTAACCTAACCTAACCTAACCTAAACCTAAACCTAAGTCATAGCGCCCCTAAGGCTACACTCCAACCAAAAATTCTAATAGAACTCAAAAAATTTGAACTTCGGGGGTAAGATGGGCGCTTTAACCTTAATTCTCTTTTTAAAATGTAAAAAACATAGGTAAGTAGGTACCTTCATACAAATTCTCACTTCATACAGACAAACATAGAACCTCCTCCTTTTTAGAAGTCGGTTAAAAACAGAGATATTAATAGTCTAAGGTTAAAAAATAATGTCAATATAAGTACAGTGATGCGTCCAACGACTCTTCTAATAATTCAATTAAAGAACTAATCGCTGTTATAGGTCTACCAGAATCTCATGGCATTAAAAAATATAAAAAAAATGTGACTTTCATATGGCAATGTCCATTGTCACCTGCCAAATCAAAGTACAAGGTTTGTCAACCGCTGTTGAGATTTTGTGATATCTTCTTGGCAATTTATTGTTTTTGTGAAAATGTCGAAAAAGCCACTTCGATCTCAAGCGAGAAATATTGTTTTCAATGTGTATCGTAAAATAAGGGAAGAAGAAGGCGTAAATCAAACTCAATCTTTGATTTTAAAGCGCGTCGTAGAGTTGACCGGTAAGTTGGACTGAGTTGTTTTGATACTTTTAGTTTATTTTATATTTTTCTTACTTAATTATAGCTTCTTTATAGGGGTTTCCAGTACTACTATACGGCGAATCATAGGTGAGGGCACATCGAACGATGGTGTATTTTCCACGCCTGGTAAAAAGAGGAGAGGGGGGAAGAAGAAAATCAACTTGGACAGTTTCGATTTACAGTTGATAAAGAATAAAGTAAATGAATTCTATACAGTTCGGAAGGAAATTCCAACAGTAATGAAACTGTTACAAATTCTTCGACAAGAAATTGATTTCAACGGTGGGAGAGAATCTTTGAGGTAAGAAAAATATTAAGTAATAATCCTTCTCACTCGTAAGATGAGGCTTGTGTCCTGCAGTGGGACGTATATAGACTGATGTTGATGTTGATGATTGGCTAAGCTATCGTTTCAGTAACATGATAAATTTTATTATTTTTTACAGACTTATACTTAAGGAGATAGGTTTTGAATATGTTAAATGCCAATCAAAAAGGATCATTTTGATGGAGAGAGATGACATAAAACTTCAAAGATATAAGTTTTTGAAGCGTATAAAGGAAAACCGCGAAGCTGAAGAGCAAAATAAATTGGATGTAATTTATTTAGATGAAACTTATATTCATGGTTCATGTTCTGTGAACAAGTGCTGGCAAAGCAAAGATATTGCAGGTCCATCTAAAAGCATATCACTTGGAACGAGGTGGATTATTGTAAACGCTGGTGGAGAAAATGGCTTTGTACCAAATTGTTGTCTGGTGTACAGGTCAACAAGTGTATCTGCTGACTATCACCACGACATGAATAAGGACAATTTTACAAAATGGGTGACAGAGAAGCTAATTCCAAATTTGACAAGACCTTCACTAATCGTTATGGACAATGCTAGTTATCATTCCGTACGTTTGAACAAACCGCCCACACAAGCCAATCGTATCGCTGATATAAAAGAATGGCTTCGTGCAAATGATGTACATTATGATGATCTTTGGCGTAAATGTCAACTACTTGAAGTAGTGAAACAAAACATGTCTGCGCCCTTATATGAGATAGATGAAGTATTAAAATCGCACGGTCACGAAGTTTTAAGGCTCCCACCTTATCATTGCACATTGAATCCTATAGAAATGATTTGGGGTATAATGAAGCAAAAAGTTGCTGATAAAAATGTTAATAGGCCTGCAAGTGACATTAAATTATTAACAGAAGAAGCTTTCTCACAAATCGGTGCAGAGGATTGGCGAAAATGTTGTGAACATGTAAAGAAAACTGAAAACGATTTCTTCGAGAAAGATAAAATAATTGAAATGCTGGAAGAGCGATTTATAATAAATACCTCTTTATCTTCATCATCTGATGAAGAACAAGAAATGCAAGTGGAGTTCTTGGAATCATTTTCTAGTTCTGAATGAGTTATTAACTTTTAACCGATATTATTGTTGCGACCTAGAAACTATTTGGTCAAATATCTCGAAGGATCCTTATTTTATCAGCTTTATACAAAAACGCATTGTTAGTCTAGATGTACTCCATCGATTAATTATGAAAGGTCTCAAAAATTGAATGTTCGAGATTGTAGGTATAAGGTGAACGCCTTTGCGTTATCGGCGCGACGGCGGCGAATACCTACTCGCGAACGAATACAAAGGAAAGCCAACAATGAGTCTCGGGATCGTTCGATTGCGATTATTATTACTTACATACCTCCGAGAATGTTCAGGAAAACACCAGCTCGCATCTTTATTCGATATATAAGAAGTCGACGACGGGCAGCGAGTTAGTTACTTCTTGGAAGCGACAGTGTACGGAACTAAAGTAAGCGAACGAAGAGCAATATACCAGTGACCTGAGCGATAATATTGGAATACTGCGAGTCTGCTAATTGATTCGGAACGGTGCTTGTTGTGTGTAACTAGTGTAGTGCTGTGTATTTGTCGAGTTTGTGGAGAGCGAAATAAACCCTTTTTACACGTTTAACGGCATTAATTGTACCTACCCCTGTACGTGTACGTAACATTATAATAAATTAGTACATAAAGTAATATATGATTGGATTTATTTTCTTTGTCATATTTTCCTATGTTAAGAACCCGATGTATAACAACATTCTTCATACACATACCTAGTATACTTCATGTTAATTAATGACTAAAGATATAAATAAAACTTAAACAGTATCAAGATCGTTTAATCCAATTTCCCCAGTATTGCACACAACAAATTTTTATTTCCCCATTTGCCATGAGATTCTGGTAGACCTATACAGCACACAATCAAGAATCGACGCTAAAAATCCTTACCTCATTTTGGTTATTATTGTGCAAATAACCTGCCACAACCACTGAAACTAATTTTGATTAATACTAAAAATCAAGCTTGTAACAAAGTGTCAAGATTTGTAACAAATATCAAAATAGCAACATTTGAAATATCGGTAACCTGCCTACTTACTCTGAGTTACCCGAATCTCAGGGAGATTCTTATACGTGTACACACCAACAATCTGTTTAACAGTGTATTCAACTGCGTCGGGGGGAATCCATGCGTCATAACCTAATTGCGATGTGGGATACACCCATGAATACACCCTGTTCATGTCTCCTACGTCATTTAGTTGTGCAATAAAATATTATAGGTATACGGTATACCAACGGTATTTTAAATGGTTATTGCCATTAACGCCAGCAGCTGACACGCACGGCACTAATTAAAAAGAGACGATTGTATATGGCCGTCCCACTCATTTGCTATCTATCTCTATCTCACCGCTAAAGGCAGACAGTTGGATGTTGGATAGATAATAGATTGAGATAAGAATCGGACTTGCTTGTTGTTGTGAGTGAGTGAATGACTACTACTCGTATATACCTATTATTCTTATATATAATCTTCTTGATTGTGAAACACACAAGATTTTTTTAGAACAGTGACATCTCGGTGCGCTAGCAAGAAATAATTTGTAGAAGTTGTGTGCGATGGATGGATGTAAAAACAAATTGTACACAATATAATAATAAGTATTACATTTTTAAAATACTTATTTTACCATTTGCGTTGAGGTATGATAAATCGCCAAGGCAAGTCCCAGCGGTCCCATCTTACAACGCTACAAGCTTTTTCCAATTTTGACAGTCTTGTATCGACGCTAGTGACGCTCTCACGGGCCTAATAAACGTTGTTGGACTGTCCAACTTAGGGCGATATTACACTGGGGCATGGCGGTTTGCGAGCAAGTTTCTAGTGGGGAAATATGCTCGCAGCGTATGCGCATCGAGCTCGTGGCGTTAGCGCAACGCATAGAGGTATAAGAATTAGGCATGGCAATGATTGCTTCTTTAAATTAATTTTCATTACGTGAAATTATGGTTTTCTTTCATTGTTATTTCACATGTGATTTTTCACAGTCAATGATTTTGTTACTAGTGAATTTTCACTATGTCACTTAATCCTATGACATCAGTGGTCGATGATTTACCATGACACCCGGGACGGTACCGGATGCTTTGCGATTTAATTGGAATTATTTCCAACAGTGTCTGCCTATGTCGGTAGCAGGTGCTACTTATGAACAGCTATGAAATATGATTTTTCACACGCTACTTGTGAAATGTTCCATAACTAATAAGAAAAGAGCAGGTAAGACGGCGCTGAGAGTGTCGCCGTAGTAGAAAGAGAGAGGAAATGAAAGCCGGGTACCTTTCTCTTTCTATTGGCGCATGCGCAGTCGCACGCTTTGCTGTAAATGAAACTACGCGGCCTCGGCGCCAGAGAGAGAAAGGTACCCGGCTTTCATCTGCTCTCTCTTTCTAGCGAGGCGACATTTCCACTTGTATGAGAGCCTGGGCTCCCCTCTATTTCTTATACCTCTATGGCGCAACGCCCTGTCTCAGTCGAGACTTCTACAGATGGGATTATTATTTCCTAAGTAAAGTTATATCCTAATGAGAAAATGGCGCTGGATTGGACATGCGTTGAGAAGACCAGATAATCACCTATCCAAACAAGTGTTAACGTGGCAAGCGTATGGGAAAGGAAAGCCGGGACGCCCCCGTATCACCTGGAGGCGCTCAGTTGAAAAAGAGGCTGCATCAACTGGACTCGGCTGGAAGGATCTCGAAGCTAGCGCGCAAGATCGAGAAAAGTGGAAATCTCTTCTTCGAGCCCTATGTCCCTGTTGAGGGATTACAGGATTACATCATCATCATCAAAGTTATAGAGGTTTGATAAGAATGTCTACTACAAAACTTACCACAGTTGAAATAAACCGCATATTCTCATTAAATTTTGGTCAAAAAGTCACTTAAGCAATTAGATAAGAACTGTATAGCGTTAACTAATTCATTATAATTGTATTACATATTGTAAAATAACAAGAAATCAAAACCAATAAAATAATTTATTGAGTTAAAACAATTTTGTTACTTAACATAATGATAGTTTAAAAAAATAAGATGGTATGTTTTATATTCTTACAACATATATATATAAATAATGTAACTACTTACTCCATGCTTAAAGTTTTTTTGGAGCAAATTGAACTACTTAGGCCCGATACCGCTCTCAGACTTGAGATCGATTTATTAATAATGGGCCTTAGTGTTCCAATGATAATAATAATAGTCACAACATCGAGTAACATTTATCCTATCTCAGTAATAATAAACCAACTTACTGAATATGCTTATAAAATTGTACTTAATAATAATAATAATCTTTATTGCCAAACACAAGAATTATTCTTAATCCTAGAATATGGTGCCACCCAAACTAGGCAAATGCCAGTATCTTGGGTGTCAACTTTAATTTATAATGTTAAAAGATAAAGGTATTGTTAAATAATCATTAACATTCTGAGATGTAAATAATAAACATACAGAGTTATATTCTCTTTGGATACAGCACTAAAAAAACCTACATTCTACATTACACAGCTATGAAAATAGACATCCACCATGGCGGCTTAGCTATCCACGACTTCAACTTTTGTCTATCTGGCAGAATACCAGACTCTTTCTTCGGTGGTTCCGGCATTTTAGCATATGCCATTAACTTCTTGCAGTCAACATTATTGCGCAGGAATGCCTCCCTTGTTTTTATCTCCACAACGCAATTCATATTTTCATCGGCATTTACTCGCGCTCCTTTCACGCTCAGAGGGTCTAGTATCGTCGAGTTTTGGGTGGAATTTGTGGTACATACTGTAACGTTGACCAGGGTCCCATTGGCCGACATTATTGTTTTGACTGCAGAACCATTCACGGAGGGCTTATCGTTAACCACTGTAGTATTCGTCCTACAAACTGTGGTGTTCACTTGGGTGGTCACAGTCGGCGTCACCTTTGTACTGCCCTCGGTGAAAGTGGAAACGATTTCACACGGTATCTGCAACACCTGCAGTTTTCCATCCTCTGTTATCTTCAATGTGCACGTAGCCTCGTTTTGAGGCCTGTTCTCGGGCCTGTAACTGCCAGATCCTTCGTATCTACGCCTGTAGTAGTCATCGTAGTAATAATGCTCATGATGGTGGCTATGCGAACGACCAAGATTATATAGGGTCAGTCCAGTCAGGATATCGCTAAAACGGCTATCAGAGTGTCTGTACTCATTTACATACACATATTGAGGAGTAGCGTAGTAGGCTGGCAGGTTCGGAGCTACGTATGTGGGGTGATGCGATGTGTAGGTATTTTGCGTGTAAGTTGGGCGATATTGCGTTTCATGAGCAGGACGATAATTATTATTATTACTCCAGCCCGAAGTTGGTTTGTTTGTACCTGACAATCCAGTATTTGATGATGGATAACCATGGGACCCTCCGGAAATTCCAGGGTTTTTCTTGGAACCAGAACCGGAAAGTCCAGTACCCGATGGATAGCCGTGAGACCCAGAAGATGAAGGATTATAACCGGCGCCAGTGCCCGATCCAGACAATCCTGATGATGATGAAGGATATTTGATGGAGCCAGAGCTTGATCCTGACAGTCCTGTTGGTGCTGAAGGATATTTACTTGAACCGGACCCTGATCCAGATAATCCTGATGATGGTAATGGGTAATAACTAGAGCCGGAACTCGAGCCAGATAGTCCTGATGATGATGAAGGATATTTGCTAGAGCCAGAGCTTGATCCAGACAGTCCTGATGATGATGAAGGATATTTGCTGGAGCCAGAGCTTGATCCAGACAGCCCTGATGATGATGAAGGATATTTGCTGGAGCCAGAGCTTGATCCAGACAGTCCTGATGATGATGAAGGATATTTGCTGGAGCCAGAGCTTGATCCAGACAGTCCTGATGATGATGAAGGATATTTGCTGGAGCCATAGCTTGATCCAGACAGTCCTGATGATGATGAAGGATACTTGTGTGAATTGGAGCTTGAACCAAAGCCACCACCAGATCCGAATAAACCGGAAAGTCCAGATACCGAAGAGGGATAGCCATGTGAACTTGCACTCGATCCTGACAGGCCAGAGGATGAAGATGGATATTTATGGGAGCTGTATCTTGATCCAGAGTATCCGTAAGAGGATGATGAACTTGGTTTGCTGCTGCCCCATGAACTACCACGGCTCGAGCTGGAGCTTCTGCCTCTGGACGACGTGCTGCGACTTCGACATTGTATTAAATTCACCGATAAAAACGCGATCAGAAGGCACAACAGAAATAACCTGTTGGCCAACATGACGTAAGTGCGCGCGAGCGCAGACTCGTTGGATGCGTGCGAGCTGATTGCTTATATTTAAAACATTTGGATTGCTCTGTGGTGTGCGTGGTTGACGTCAACAAACATTCAGGGAATATCATGCATCTATCTCGCTTTGTGCCACGGACAACCGATAAGAGGAGGGTAAAGGTGAAGTAAACAAGCGTACGTTTGCCAGGCGGGCTCAGAGATATATTGTTGGTTTAATTCGTTATCCCACAACATACCAATTAACTTATTTAAACTGTTGATACCCACTCTGGAAATTGTAATGAAGTGTAAACTAAAGCGTAATTAACGCTATATTTGCGAGAACTCTGAGCTGCATTGTTATTCCGCCTATGAAAAAGATTTCCTTATGAAGTTTTCTGTACAAATTAAATTTATGTGTGTATTTAAATGTACATACTTACTTGTGTAATGAAAACTCGAACAAGTTAACACAATGTTTCAGAATTTTACGGTGATCCATTATTTGGTAAGATAAATAGATTATTCATATTATAATAACTCTAAATTGAAGATTTAATAACCCCCGATGCGACGACCTATTCATCAAATGTATAATTTACCTAGTTCTTCCAAATAATGAAGTTAGCGCGATTTGCGTAGCTCCCGTAGCTCAGTATCCATAACTCATCTCGCAAATTCATCTGGTACAACTAGTTTCGATGCCAGATTATGAAAGCGCCATTTACATAATTTGTTCTGGCTGCCTCATTTATAATCTGATGTACAATAATCAACAGAAAATCTGTGTAAAAGTATGAGACATTATTTTGTTATGACATTAGAATAGACAACGAATCTAAATATTGATGCCACGGAGGTTTAATTCCTAGTAAAATATTATCAATTATGATTCAATTTGATGTAATAACTCTGGTTGAGGCGGACGGGAGCAGCCCAGGGGAAGAATTTTCAATAACGCTAAAATTATTTTAAATTAGATTTGTTTTTTTTTTTATATTTTTTCTCAATGGCGGAGCAGCGCCCTCTAGTATTAATATAGCGTAATATTCCATGACCATTAACAAAACAAACAAAATTTTACGCATGCGCGTATCCATCATTTGAAACGTGACTTATTATACCAAGAGCCAGCGATAGCCAGACGTTCCATATTTTATAAAGGCTCTCAATTTCTCAGACCATGTCCCCAACACAGGTAAGAACGATCATCAAGTATGGAGTTTGGATTGTGGTTACTTGGGCAGTTAACAGGTAGCAAGAAGCTTGTACTAAAACACTGGAGATATCACGTAGAACTATGGAGTGAAGACAGGTTTTTTACATACATACATATATTCTGTCCCCCTCACACTTCATCTGAAATTGCCATGATAAACCCAAAAAAACACCCAAACTAAGGTGTGATGAGCCAAGATTTCACAAGTCCATGGTTTTCGTATCTGATTTTTTATGGATTTTATTTACATATTACATATGCGTCAATTTGAGAATCCTCTTTTGACTTCAGTATTTATTTTTATATAGAAAACAAAAAATGGATCAACCGTTCACTTTCCTGATTGTCGGTAGCTGTTATTTTAATAATTTAGCAACACTGATAGAACACTCAATTTGACACTATAGCCAAACTGTCAAAGATTTTCAAGCACTTCGAATTTTTAAATTAGTTTAATGCTTAAATAAAAGTGTATTCTTGTAATTTAAACGATGTATTGTGTTGTGCAAAATTACAGAAGTGTATGGATACCAAACTCAAACATTAAGTTTCGCGGGTGATTGTATTTTAAGCTAATAACCGTATTTAACCATATTTATATTATTTTTAATGGGAGTCTTAATAAAACATCAATAAATTATTATTATTAGTATTGTGTGGCTATTGATTAATGATATAACAGTTTATGTTGTACTTTTCGTACTATATTCATTTAGTTTTTACATGAACAATTTACCTAAGAAGGGTGACCATCATCTCAATGTATTTCAGATTTTCTGATTAAGGAAGAATACATAAATAGTATACTAATCATATGTTCCTAAGTCAAAAATATCATCTTATTGCACTTATATGAGTACCCACCATATATTGTGATTGTGCTAAGTTTATAAGTGGCACAATCACAATAGGTACTTATTTTATGACGGGTGTGTATACCTAACTTTGTCCTCTGCACGCTTCCACCCTAGGCAGGAGCCGAGCCGGCGCGGCGCGGCGTTCGACTCGCATATGCACTCGCGCTGGTACCGCGCTGTGAGTTAGTGACAGTTTCTAGTATATACAAGGTACTCTGTGAGTGACAGTTAGATCGTTACGCAGAGAACGCGCGTAAGCTCGAATGCCGGTTCGGTTATTTATACAAATAAATAAAATTGGAGTGCCTGTTTGTAATATCAAAATAACACCTTTTCACTAAATGCATAATGCAAGTACATATTCGTACAGTACATATAACAAAAAAGCGGGTTGAAGCGGTTTGTTCCGGGTAATCTTCGAAACGACTGGACCGATTTTGACGGGACTTTCACAGATAGCTGAAATATATTAGCTGATATATACCGCATATTTATATTTTTAAAATTTAAGTACTTTTGGAAATTGTTTCACTGGCTTGTTTCATTTTTTTATTTGTTTATGATGAGTGCGTTTGTAACGCGCATCAACATATGTGATGTGACTTAAATAGTTGTATCTTTTGATTGCGGTGACTTGGAAGCATTATAAATTATTGATTCTTCTTCTTTCTTTAAAAATATGGCCCACTTAGTTTAATAGGTATTTCGCCAGGGTCGAGTTACAAATAGCAATAACAAACACATTTAATAACAATACAATACAAAAAATGTGTGTGATGTGATTAAGATTAAATAAGTCATGATGACATGAATATTCATAATTATCAAACAATCTGTTTATTATTCTAATAAATATTGTGGTAGCTTCGTTTCCACTGAAATTGGGATCACCACTGTTGTACAAGAAATCAATAGCATCAGCGACAAAGGAACTGAGTGTCTGCGCTGCAAGACGTACATATATTAATTTTTATACTATGATAGTTGACATGTCCACCTGTAACTTTTTTTTGGTCAAATTTAGCCCTTCTTTCAATTGAACTATGAGAAGTTCTTTAATAAATTTAAATGACATTTCCATCCGGCGTTGTTAATGTATAATCTAAGAAGACATTTCTAGCAAGCTTTAAAATATGCGTTGGACCTAATAAGCAGTGCACATTGTTAACACATAAGTCTTGGAACGATCTTGACTACGCTTTTGAGATGTAATTTTGTACTGGTATGATATAAGAATAACATTTCTAAGATCGGTCTCTCAGACTTGAGATCGATTTATTAATATGGGCCCGAAACCGCAAGTCCTAAACTTGAGATCCGATGTGGTCACCCTTAAGAGAGGAGCAACAAGCACATGTAACTTCATTCAAGGTCATATATCTTTGCTTCAAAACATTGTTCGTGTTAATACATCCAGTGTTATGTATAAAGTTCTTGACAGGTAGTAAAGGTGTTTAAAATAGTACCTCAAATTCGTTATAGTATAAAGCTTAATTTTTATATATTTCCTTCGGAATAACATTAGAAATCACGCCATCCATTGCCGGACACTTAGTGCGGTTTCAACCCCCTGCCAGACACCCCTAAACTGTAATAAATTATGAGTATACTTTCGTCATAGTATAAAAGCTGGGTTTTACATATGTTACTTGGGAACCCATAAAAAAATATTACTTCAACAGCCGGACAGTTTTAATGGTTTTAACATCTTGCCAGACACATTTAAATAGTTATTAAATCATCCAAGTATGAACGCAATAAAACTACTTTTCATTGGGTTTCTTGAACAATTTCGATACACTAAACTCCCTATCTTACTTACTGATAAGTCAATTTGCAAAATATCACCATAATATCTGACATAAAGGGCCGTATCTTTTGATTGCGTTGAATAGAAGCCTATTTTTTTACATCTCCAAGGGATCATAGCATTTGATAATTGATATTAATTTTACATAGCTAAGAACACTCTCGATCAGAATACCTATCTAACAAAAGAAACAAAATTGAAATCGGTTCATCAGCTTGGGCGCTACGTGGCTACAGACAGACACACAGATACACAGATACACAGATACACATGTTAAACTTATAACACCCCTCGTTTTTCGTCGGGGGTTAAAAATAATACCAAAATTAAGTTTCGCAAACAGTCCTAAGCTAAGCAAGGATTTGAAAAAATGAGATAAATATTGCACATTAAATAAAACTATGTCAACGGAGGTAGAGCAATTGACTACAGCTGATATAGGTACGGGCTGGCTCGACCAGTGTAGTACCATCAGCTCACAGAAGATTGGCGTAAAGTAGCTATTATAAATGGGTTTCGTACGATGAGTGAGAGCCGGGGCCCAAGCTCTTTATCCCTCGATGGCTTTGGTATTATAACCATCTACAGGCTACGGTAACTGCTTAACATCAGGCGGGTCGTACGCTTGGTTGGCGACTCAAAAAATACTATCCGAGAAACGGTGCGAGTGAGTGGAGCGAGCACTTCCTTAACTAACTGACACTGCTTTTTTGTTTAAGAAAGTCTAAGGAAATAAAATAATCTAAATATATATAACTCAAAGGTTACTGATTGACTGACTGACTGACTGACATAGTGATCTATCAACGCACAGCCCAAACTACTGGACGGATCGGGCTGAAATTTGGCATGCAGGTAGATGTTATGATGTAGGCATCCGCTAAGAAAGGATTTTGATTAATTCTACCCCCAAGGGGATAAAATAGGGGATGAAAGTATGTATGAAACTTTGTCAATTAAATTCCACGCGGACGAAGTTGCGGGCACAGTTAGTATTATTATATTTTTTAAAGGAACCGCGATTAACTAACTAGATAAACAAGGAAGAATGAAATCAGCACAGTCTAGAAGCGAGCGTAGGTCGCTCGGATCGGATAGTCGTAAGTTCGATCCTGTGCGGGGCCTGTAATGGTTTCTCACGTCATAATTAGTGTCACTGTCAAATAGTTCAAACGTGCATATCACACGGTATGGGTTGGTAAACTCCCCAATAGTCCAAATACCCTTTGCATTAAGAGGAAGTGTGCCCTAATGAGATGCAATGTGTAGGTACACAACAGTGTGCCTCCGCTTACCCCTACGGGAAGAACAGGGGGGTGTGTAATAATAATAATAAATATCGCCAGACTGACACACCAACTGTATGGTCCCAAACTAAGCAGCGCTTGTACTATGAGTGCCGTACAATGGACCGGGGGCGATCCCAGTGACACCCAGACCAGGGAAAATTACGAAACGCAATTTCCGAAATTTGCCACGGCGGGAATCGAACCCGCAACCACCATGTGCGGTGAGCCGAGCGGCCTACGCTCGAACCACTGCGCCAAGCGGTCATCAATGTGCGGAGTATGTTGATCTGAGGACGTGTGTGTTATTCGCGCTACTTATTATGACTCATCAATCAATCAATCATCATTGAGTATCATAGTTCGGGCTTGGTCGAGCCACCTCACTGACTGATCAGTGCCTCGAGATCTACAATTTTCAGTGTTACGACATCAGATACACCTAATTCTACTAATATTATAAATGCGAAAGTTTGTGAGTGTGGATGTATGTATGTATGTATGTATGTTTGTTACCCCTTCACGCAAAAACTACTGAACGGATTTGGATGAAATTTGGAACACAGATAGATTATAACCGGGATTAACATATAGGATACTTTTTAACCCAATAATCCAATACTACGCGGATGAAGTCGCGGGGCACAGCTAGTTTATTATAATATATTATTTTACCGAGAAAGTATATCCACAATGTTGCTAAAAACAGTTGTATTCTAAACACAACACATAATGTTTCATAGAAACACATGAATTTGCGTTTACGACTGTTATTAATGTTATTTTTGGATGAAACGCAAACAGTTTCATAACACCCCACATATTGCAACCACTTATGTTATGGTACACCGATCACGTGTCCACCGTACCCACAACAATGAGTTGTAATAAGCAATCTAATAATCTTTTTCAACCTGTAATCACCTTTATGGAGGCAAGAGCCGTTCTGCAACGCTTTTGTAGCGACACAAAGCGGCCACGACCGCTGTTTAGTTACAATCATGACGTCGCCACAGCGCCACATTTAAAATGTTACTCGGAGCTATCGTCAGTTCGCTGATTACGAACGTGTTGTGCAGCGAGAGTGTCAAAGATGTGAAGCCCTATGCGTTCCCTGTGCCGTTCGAGTTGCCGAATCGAAACGACCGTGCGGAACAGTGTTGGATCAGGATTGAGGACGTCGAGGTAGTGGAAACGATTGCCGTGTATTGCTATATGGCCCACGCGTTTCTCGGCAACTATATACATGATTACAATATGAGGAAGATGACGGAGGATCAGGTCGATGTGAGCCTTTGGAGTGAGAAGCCTCGGAATGATGAGGAGGACATTATGCCACCAGATAACAACCAGCACGCCATAAAGGATTGGAGGGTCACCACAATTATGGATCCCACGACGCACATGCGGTTGTACGTGTCCAAAAACGCGGATTGCAGACTGATAATGTACACCAGGGAAGGGATGATGAACTACAAAGTTGAGTGTGAGAGAATCCTGTATTATTTCAACGTGCGAATGAATGGGGGTGTGTTTCCCCGAGAACTGAACATTGGACTTTTAGTGGCGAGTATTTTCCTCGTGTATTTACATGTTTAAGATTCGTCGTATGTTGTCATTAATATTAGGTATTTATGAGTGTTATGTTTTTGATATTAAGGATAAAAAGATAGATACAAATAAAATAAATTAATTTATTATATGATAGTAAACTTATTTGGTAGAAATTTGCATCCTTCCGTGCGGTATTTTTAACAAAATAAAATAATACATTTACTGCTTTAGGTGCACCTACCTATTTCCTTATCTTTGTTAATGCAAGTAATTTGTTAATATGTAGTAATTTACTCCGCATTTTAAACATCACGTTCTTACTAACTGAAGGAAAACTGACTCCGAGTTTATTTTTTTCAACACGGATCAGTAAAACAATAGCTGTAAGACATCGGTATCTGGCGCACGAAGGTCGTACCGGCGATAATTAGTTCCATTTCATACTTCTGAACAAGCAAACTGTCAGCTGTCTTTAGAAAATAAATAAAATAAATAATGACATGCACACAACACTAGTTCTGAAACAATGGATTGTTATGACGTATCCTCACTTATACCTACATAAGAATGTAAGATGGTATACTAGCTTTTGCTTGGAACTTCTAAAGCGTAGTTTTCTGGATGTCAACAACAGCGCCACCTGTCGGCTCCAATTGTAACTAAGAACTATCCAGGTGACCCATAAGGACAAAAAGAACATCATAAGCGGTCAAGCTGTTTGGGACGTGATGAATTACGAACACATGCACACTGGAGTTTTATGTTTATTTATTTTTCTTATGGGCCTGCTTCATAGCACAGCCAAGTGGACTGTCACCCTAATCATAGTATATGCTACTGGACTAAACACTTGCAATCTATTGTCAATAATTAGCTACTGCGTTTACACAAACTAAAATTACGAAAAGGCTATTTCCGAAATTTGCCCCTGCGGGAATCGAACCCGCAACGGCGGCCTACGCTCGAACCACTGCGCCAAGCTGTCGTCAAATACAAAAATAGTTTAGAGAGGTGTCATTAAATTGCAAGTAAATTGAAAATCCAAAAAAGTCTCAAGTAGGAAAATGTCTGTATAATATAAAAACGAACTGTAAGTAGGTATAATTAACGTCGTCGGTAAGTATAATATATTTCAGTCACGTGCTCAGCTAAGTGCGACTCCATTCGGCCATCCGACGAACCGTGTCGGTGTTATTTGTTCTAAAACAACTGCTCAATTGTTCAAGAAGACTCGATCGTTCGCTCATTATCCTGTACAAGTTAATTAACAATTCCAACAAATTTACTTATTTCATTCTGTTATCGCTTTTCCTGTTGTGGTTTCCTGGTCTTGCGGTTTGAAATTATCAACTGATTGTTGTCAATATCACAATTGTGATTATTTTGAGTAGGTACTTAATTAGGTATGGTAGGCATGTACGCTTAGAGCGCACTTATGTCCCAACTCTATATATAACCCTCCCCCCCATAAAAATAATGAGTACCTAGGTACTAAACTTCTTCGATAATCTAACAAATTTTCGAAAGACATGTCCGCAACCAATCAGCCAACCCGCTGTCCGCAACCGCCAACCCGCACTAGGCCAGCGTGGTGGATTACGGCCTGAATGAAGTAGGACGTCAAAATGGCTAAATTATTTGTTTTATTTATTTACTAAACTAATAGCTGCTTTTGTTCCCGTTTATTTTTCTGAGAGACTGTTGCTGCAAAACGATTTGCAGTTTAATTTGCGGGCTGGTCTGTTTGTTCTGTGGATTGTAATCCAACAGCCTGAAATTGTCAGGTGTATGTGTATGTAACTGGGTCAAATAATTCTTGAATTCATATAGCGCGAGCGTACGAGAAAGCGTTTCGTCTAAGCTGATCGAGCCTGAAACTAAAGGAGTGTTTCAACAATTTCAAGAAACGATGCGTGTGCAAAACCTAGCCCTTAAATTTGTGATGGAACATTTCACAGGTAGCGTGTGAAAAATTATATGATATAGGTTTTCATAAGTAGCACCTGCTACCGACATAGGTAGAAACTGTTAAAAATCATTGCAATGACATCGCTAATCGTTTGGTGCTACCACGGTTTTATATGATAAATCATCAACCAGTGACTTCATGGGATTACGTGTAACAGTGAAATACACTATAAATAAAATCATTGACTGTGAAAAATCACATGTGAAATAGGTAACAGTGAAAGAAAAATATTATTTCACGGAATGAAAATTAATTGAAAGTACCAATCATTTCCACGCCTAGTTTAAATAAATCACCCGCTTGCTGAAGACACTGTGATCTAGCGGAAAACTCAGTTTGTGTATTCAGTATCTGATATCTTGAATACCATTATTTACGCGTACCTTAAAGGATGGAATACGGGTACTTACCTATCAATCACAGTTGTACAGTTGTACTTACAACTCAACGGACTCACGTCGCGTTGATAAAACATGCACTCGGCCTTCGAGTAACCTGTCGTACATTTCACTGCCCTTTATAAGGCTGAGTGTCCTCTCAAACTGAGCAGGAAGTGACGTAGGTATATAGGTACTCAAAATCCAGGAAACCTCTTTTGGTAGCTTTTCGCTCGCCACGCAAATTTAATGGTTTCTACCTAAAACTCTGATTCACAGACAACATAAATCTATAAATGATCACCAGGATATCTATCAGTAATAATAATAAACTAATTAGGTATATCACTGGACAAGACGCGCAGGTTTTCAAGGTCCCCAGAATTGCTTGGAACTGCCTTATTACATATTAGAACCTGTCCACGTCTACGATAAAATTATCCTTAAGCATATTGTTATTTTTGTTTCGCAGAGAAATAGGTACCTATCTACATAGAACGTTATCAAGAATACCCAAAAACAATAACATTAGGATAAAGGAAATAATGTATCAAAGGAAATAATATACCGGAGGGTAGTTACGTTATTATCATTAAGATGTAAATTCTGCAATAATGCCATCGAGAAGTTTTACATAATTGTTAGGATTATTTAATTAATTTACTGTTTTTTTACGCTTGTCCTTCGTTTATTTTTAATTCAGTTACAAAGTTGAAATAAAACCATTAGGATCTGTCTGATGTTAAGCAGTTACCGTAGCATATAGATGCTGACAATGTTACTTAAATATTTTATTTATAATCCTACTTATATAATATAATATAATCCTACTAATATTATAAATGCGAAAGTTTGTGAGTGTGGATGTATGTTTGTTACTCTTTCACGAAAAAACTATTGAACGGATTCGGATGAAATTTGGAACACAGATAGTTTATAACCCATAGAATACTTTACTTAGTCGCGGGCATAAACCAGTGATTAATAGATGTGTTGATGTTGATGAATTATTAGTTGTATTAACGGTGGTAGAGCCAAGCTGTAGCCGACCGACTACAGCCCATATACGGGCTGGCTCGTCCGGGGTAGTACCACCCTCTCACAGAAGATCGGCGTAAAGTAGCTGCGGCTCGTACGATTAGTGAGAGACCCAGAAGCCCCCAAGGAGGTGTCCTACCCCTCCCTCTATCCCACTCCATTTCTGCTCAGTAACGTGCAAACAATACTGTTACGTACTAGGGGTAGGTACACTAAATGCCGTTAAACGTGTAAAAAAGGTTTAATTCGCTCTTCACAAACTTGACAAATACACAGTACTACACTAGTTCACTATCACTAGTTACATACAACAAACACTGTTCCGAATCACTTAGCAGTCACACAGTATTCCAATATAATCGCCTAGGTCACTGGTATATCACTCTTCGTTCGCTTACTTAAGTTCCGTACACTGTCGCTTCCAAGAAGTAACTAATCGATGGAGTACATCTAGAATAACAATGCGTTTTTGTATCAAGCTGATAAAATAAGGATCCTTCGAGATATTTGACCAAGTAGTTTCTAGGTCGCAACATTACCCCCCTCTTAGTCATGCTCGCCCCGAGCATCATCTGTTCCATGATTCCGAGCTAATCTGTCCACATGTACTACCTTTGGCTTTCCTCGAAGTCCCTTCTTAATGCGATAGGTCACATCGTTGATCCTCGTAATAACTGTATAAGGTCCTTCCCAGCGAGCCTGAAGTTTCGGAGACTTTCCTTTCCCGCGCAGAGGATTGTGAAGCCACACCGGTGTCCCTTCTTCAAAACCGTTGGTGCACACACTTCGGTCGTACCGGCTCTCCGTCTTTCCCCTGCTCGTTGTCTGCCGTCCTTTCACTGACGCACATACAGTGCATTTACGGCACCAGTCTTCGACTTCTTTCCGATAACACAGCCAATAAAACCGCTGTCGCACCTTAACGAGGGTTTTCTTGAATCCAAGGTGCACCAGAAACACCATCGTGAATGTGCCGTAGAAGAGGGGCTACCTTACTCCGCGGCACTATCACTTGCATGGTTATTTCTTTACCGTCGTTAGATTCCCATTTCCTATACAGAACATTATCTTCCAGAGCCAAACTGTCCCATTGGGCCCAATAACTCTTCGTTTTCGGACTGTAGACGGACACGTCGCTCCTTTGGGGTCTGTTTCCGCTCCGTTTCCAGTGCAGTATAGGTTTTAAGTCATTATCTTCTTCCTGCGCCTTCTTCATACTGACTCCGGTCCATTCATCGACAGTTCTATGAGTCCTTATGAGCTTGACCTCTTCCCGGACTTCCTTCCTCTGACGATAAATATTACACGGGCGCGATCCTCGTAAACAGACTTCTTGATCAGGAAACCTTAGCACTTCTTTGGCTACATCTAAAACACACTGTTGATTCTTCAAGAAATCCAGTCCCAAAATGCAATCATTAGTAATACTTGCAATCAACACTGACTGACGGTATACCCGGTTGCCAATTCTTAACTTGACATCTGTCTCACCGAGGACGGAAACTGGCTGACCAGTGGCTGTCTGCGGACGACACGATGGCGATCACTTTTCCCACATTATAGTGCGTTTCAGTAGTTCCGGCCTCACAATTGTCCGCGATGCTCCTGTATCCACAGTTAAGCCGCAAGGTTGGTCGTTCAAGGTGGCCTCGACGATCAGGCTATTCCCGTTGCAAACTTGGGTGATGGTAACGGTCGGCGTCATAACTTGACTTTGGGTTTCAAACTCGTCTGTGACCCTCCTCCTCTTCGAAGGACATTCCAGGCGAATATGTCCCCTACCACCACAACCATAACAAGTTGGGACAAACCGAGGCTTCCTTTCTTCTTTAACAACTTCCTTAACCTCTCTGACCTTATTTAATTTCATGTCCTGACGAACAGCTTCCACCTCGAGAGCATGAGCCAATGCGTTCTTCATGGTTTGGTGGTGTCCCAGCCGTACAAAGGTCCTGACTTCCGTTTCTCGAATGCCATTTATAAATAACTCCAGCAGGTTCTCTTCGATCATCACTGGTTTGGATGAGTATGCACGTCGCACCAGCCTCTTCACTTCCAATGCCCATTGTTGTAGACTTTCACCAGGCTTTTGTTTCCTCTCGTGGAGCTGCGCTCGATAAGCATGTTCCAGGTGTTTTTCACCGTAGCGTGTATCCAGCGCATCCATGAGAGTCTCCAGAGTCCTTCCTTCCAGCGGCAGATTCTCCAAAACCATTAAGGCATCTCCCCGTAAAGCCAGCGCCAAGGCCGCAAAGGACTGCTCGCTGCTCCAGGAATTTCCCACTGAAAGTATTTCAAACTGGTACTTAAAGGCCGTCCACGAGGAAGTGCCATCGAAGCGCGGGAGGTCGAGCTTTGTGGACGATGGCGAGGCGACTGTCACAGGTCCATGTATTTTCAGCTTCAAAACCTCCTTGTCTAGCGCTTCCAAGTGGTCTTTGACTGCATCTTTCTCTTTATTTAGCACTTGCAGTTGGTCGTCAAGGGAGCCAGTCTTTAGAACGACTTCCTTATTGAGCACATCTACGCGGTCTTCTAGAGTCTTCACTTTTTCTCCTAGGACAGTCATGCCTGCGTCGATCTTACCTAGGACCGCTTCCTGATTGGCCTCCATTATTTCTCTAATCTCCCGCCGGCTCGACTCTTGGTTGGACTGCATCATCTCCTTAAACTCCTGCCGGCTAGCCTATTGATTGGCCTGCATCATCTCTTTGAATTCCTGCCGGCTAGCCTCTTGGTTGGCCTGGATCATTTGCAGACTAGCCAGCAACGCTGCCATATTCAGTTCCGATGAGTTTCCTGCTGGTGCTGCCACAGCTCCAGCAGAAACGCCAGCATCAGCTTGACGCTCTTCATCTTCATGGCTTCGTTGACATGCCGCATCCATCTCCACCTGACGTCTGGTTCGTGGAGTACGCCCTTCTTCGTCTCGCGGTAGTAACGGCATCCCACTTCTGACACCAATTGTTACGTACTAGGGGTAGGTACACTAAATGCCGTTAAACGTGTAAAAAAGGTTTAATTCGCTCTCCACAAACTTGACAAATACACAGTACTACACTAGTTCACTATCACTAGTTACATACAACAAACACTGTTCCGAATCACTTAGCAGTCACACAGTATTCCAATATAATCGCCTAGGTCACTGGTATATCACTCTTCGTTCGCTTACTTAAGTTCCGTACACTGTCGCTTCCAAGAAGTAACTAATCGATGGAGTACATCTAGAATAACAATGCGTTTTTGTATCAAGCTGATAAAATAAGGATCCTTCGAGATATTTGACCAAGTAGTTTCTAGGTCGCAACAATACCTTTGGTATTGCAAGCATCTCGATGGTGGAAAAAAAGAAATGTAACGCCAATTTGGTCGAAAATTAGTTTTATATACAGTTCCATAGGGTTTTGGATTCTCTATCGATGTGTCTATCCTACTAATATTATAAATGCGAAAGTTTGTGAGTGTGGATGTATGTATGTATGTATGTTTGTTACTCCTTCACGCAAAAACTACTGAACGGATTTGGATGAAATTTGGAACACAGATAGATTATAACCGGGATTAACATATAGGATACTTTTTAACCCAATAATCCAATACTACGCGGATGAAGTCGCGGGGCACAGCTAGTATATCTATATTTTCGATTAAAATGGCGTTTCATTTGTTTTTCCTTTCCACCGTCCGATCAACTAGCTTGGCATACGCTTGTTTACTGACTTATTGTAAAAAAATCTCTATAATGTTTAATTATCAGTTTTACAGTCACGTTTTAGTATCTACGCAGGCGGCGTTCATGAGATAACGAGTAGCCTGAGTTCATTCCAATCGAATGTTTACTAAACTTATTTCATTGTTTAGCTATTGTCTTCGGATTATAATGGCGGATGATGCAATTATGTCATCTGCGAGGGCCCATTACGTTTTTATGTGAGGTGAATAAGTCTCATTGAAAATAACAATAAAATAGAGGGAAATCAAGGTGCCGTCCGATTGCGGTTTAGGATTTTTATGGATAAACCAGAAAATAGGAAGAGAAAACAGACTTTCATTAAGAGTCTGTTTTCATTGACTTTCTACATTTTTCCTGATCTGGACCGCCACTCTGTTTACCTACCGCTGGCATCTCGTTCGTCACGTATCTGAATATATCAGTTTTGAAAGATTTTCTATAGGAAAACGGACGTATCACGGATCTGAATACTTACGTCAGTTTTTACAGTTTTCTATAGATAACTCTAAATTGAAAATTTAAAAAACCCCGATGCGACGACTTTTTAAACTACAAAAGAGCTGATAATTTTCAAACGGCTGAACCGATTTTCACGAAACATAGCTAAGAACACTCTCGATCAGACAACCTTTCTAACAAAAAAGTACAAATTTATAATCGGTTCATCCGCTTGGGCGCTACGATGCAACAGACAGACACACAGATACACATGTTAAACTTATAACATCCTCTTTTTTCGTCGGGGGTTTTTTTATATATATTAATGGCCTCTTACAATTGGGTCAAGCCCAATATGATTCTGCCAATGTCGAGTAACGAATTGCAATGACAAACACAATTAATAACAGTACAATACAACAATGTGACCGTCCATTTTGGAAAACCAAAATGCCTTCGAGGCCTTCGTCGGGGGTTAAAAATCGGACACAACTGACGTATTCAGATACGCGATACGTCTGTTTTGACGTATGAAGAGAGTTGGGCCCCTGGTCTACTTCCA
Organism: Notodonta dromedarius; assembly: GCA_905147325.1. NCBI lineage: Eukaryota > Metazoa > Arthropoda > Insecta > Lepidoptera > Notodontidae > Notodonta > Notodonta dromedarius. The sequence goes on along the minus strand of LR990161.1, from coordinate 10,211,158 downwards.
GTCCATTATACAAGTGGTATCCATAATACAGGTTTTGCTTAGTTTAAAACTGTACTATTAGTACCTGTGTTTTTCTGACAATATACCCATTTATTTAAAGTCAATGCACCTAACTTACTTACTACATACTTACATACATGTTTTGTTCAGATAATGGTGATTGTTATGGTCGATTGAACGACCGCGACCATCCGTTATTTTGTCATTTACTATTATTGAATTCTAACAATGTAGGTACACACAAAATTATTCTACTCAAACTTATTTTACAGAGCATTTCAATAACTAGACAATTTTAGAGTTATCAATAGACATTTCTTTAAACACTTATTAATACAGTAATCCTAAATGATTTAAAATAAATAAAGTAATGAAGCTAGAAGCATCCATCTCAACTATGAGAGCGGTCTCGAGAGTGCTCGCGCTAATGTTCGCTGAATCTGAGAATATCAGTTTATTAATATCTACACCTAGATGAGAGCATCTATATCTCAGTGTAGCTGCAATGAGAACCAGTCTAAGTACTTACCTAGTTGCTAGAAAAACGAGTAGGGACCTTCTAAAACGCGCCACAAGCGCCAATACCCACAAATCTTATTTGATCCTACAATCCTTATTCATAATATTATTTCTTTCTCATTATTGCCTACACCCAATATTTGCCGCCCATCGATATCGTGGCCAAATAATCTGGCCAGGCATTCCCAGAGCACGTATCACCAGTTATGATAACAGAAATAAGGATTTCATAATATGCGTATTATATAATTCTGATTATTAAGTAAATAGGCGGTATATTGTTTTACTATAAATATACATAGAGTTATTGCTAAGATGATAGAGTCTACAATTAAATAATTCTAACAATGTTTGTAAAATAATATGTAATACGTCTACAGTAACAAAATAAAAAAAAACGTTTGTACTCGCATAAACAATAATGTTAATAGAATACGTTCTTAGTTGATTTTAATAGGAAAATCTTACAAATGATTAAGCCTACTAAACGCGCCTGAGAAAATTCATACAGCAATACGTAATTCCTACCTAGCACGTCTACTATTAAGTATTCACAGGCGATCCCTCTTATAATGTGCATCACGCTAAGGGCTATACAAAATACATTATTATTATGTACCTAGGTAGGTTTGAATATTTCTATTATTGACAACTAGCGGCCCGCCCCGGCTTCGCACGGGTACATTGCGGTTACATTATTCGAGTTTTAGTAAGGATCCCTAATTTTTTTGAAAATATATTATAGCCTATGTCACCCGGGGATAGTGTAGCTTCACAACAGTGAAATAATTTTTCAAATCGGTTCCGTAGTTTCGGAGCCTATTCATTACAATCAAACAAACAAAGTTTTCCTCTTTATAATATTAGTATGATGATAAACCCTCCAAGATTAAGTTGATTTTATTATAAATCTTCGTGGATCCAAATAGGAACCAATTTAGTTTTTCCTTCCAGACGCAAGCACTGGAGCTTGCAGGCACCGTTTATAATTACCTATGTACACATTTTGACTAAATTCCCGCAAAACCTATCGGCTTTGGGCTAGAATAATTTAAGCTTTTCTGTTTCATACTAACTCTATGTATTAGGTCACAATACATTTAGATAATCAAATATTTAATTCTATTGCGATTCTCGTTGTTTACGGAAAGCTATAGGTAAGGTAATAGATAATAAACAAGAGATGTTGATTGATGCTGAATGAATGTTTTCCGATGGAATATATTCAATGTGATCGTCGGACAGTTGATTATTATAAGCCTTTCACATTTTTCATTTTATGACAGGTACTCTGAAATGTGTGTGAGATAGATTACCGGATTATGGTTTCTTTATATGAATCGGTAATTAACAGTAAATGTGGGCATATAGTAGGTACATCGCAAGACTTAACTCTGCAAATATGTAAGTGAAAAAATGGAATAATGACTTGAATAACTTTATAAAATGATAATTTGTTAGGTTAAACATAGGCAGAAATGACGCCAGGTGGTACCTAAATGAAATAGGTATTAGTACTGCCATGTATGGTCTTGTACTACGGGTGCCATACAATGGACTGGCAGTCGATCCCAGTGACACCCAGGACAAATTACGAAAAGCCATTAACGAAATTTTGCTCCGACCGACGACGGTAATCGAACCCGCAACCATTCGGCTCAGGGATCCGAGCGGTCTAAGCTCAAACGGTCTTCAATTTAAATAAAAATTAAACATGCCGTAGTTGGTACCTAATACCTATTACATGAGTTAGAAAGATCAAATCAATGATAACTATAATTAATGTTTACATTAATGCACCACGTATTATTTTAACAACATCTGCAATATTTCGCAATACCACACGCTGACAGTCTGTATATTCTTGTCTATTTCTGAAAAGATCTCTAAACTGTTGTATTTTGTATCTATAACATACACTGAGAATATCATTGGTACCGGTTATTCCTTAAAGGAGATTCTCTTGGTCTAACAATTAGAAGGTAGAAGTCATAGCTCGGTGGTCGATCGCATTCTTTGAAACATTAAGGCCCGTATTTAACTAATCGATCTCAAGTCTGTGAGCGAACTTGCAAATGTAATTCTTAGTTATGTCATACGAGTACAAAATAACTAGTACAAAAGCGTACTCAAGATCGCTCTCAGACTTGAGATCGAACTTGCAAATGTAATTCTTAGGTAGTATTTCATACTAGTACAGAAGCGTACTCAAGATCGCTCTTAGACTTGAGATCGATTTATTAATACGGCCCACGTGTGCATACTGTGCACGATTTTTGATTCTCATTTACCTACCAGAAAGATCATCAGATATCACTTGCTGAACATAGGAAAACATCGTAAAGAACACATCGACGCCCCCAAGCAATAACTCGGTAATGTCCTATTATGGGGTTTATGCTGTTATATCAAATTTGGCATCTACGGACTAGAATACACCTTACCAATTTTTTCTAATGATATTTACAAAGATATCATGACACACAGGTTTATTGTTGGGAAGTTTAAAACAAAAATATTTCGGCAATAAAACTGTTAAAGGTCTGTACAAAATATATTTGTAGAATATAATTTGGTAAGCTGCGGTTACTGGGTTATTGGCGTAAATCATTTTCAAGGAGTTTTTGGTAAACGTCAGAACGGGGTTTTTATTGAGCTTATTTAAATATTCGTATTCCGTAATATATATTTACAACGTTATTTAAGTTTGATATAGGCTCATTAATTCAAATTCATTCTTTATTTCAGACCTGAGTCCATAGTATTAGTATACAAGATAAATTAATTAATAATGTTAGTAAAAAGGCTACCTATCTTACAAATGGTATGGGTCGTTACCCAGAGACGCAGCAGAGGGGCGTCCCACCGATCTGAGAACACGCTCAGGAGACTATTAGTGGCGGTGCGCAGGCGGCCTGCCATAGATGCGGTCCTCTTTCTTATTATGGCGTAGAAATCGTCAGTGTGCGCCTCCGCAAACTTACCGGATGCACTACAACGCCACGACAGCCCCAACAGTGTTCTGAACGCGTTATTATATTGGACACGAAGGTCGCTGTATGTCCTTTGCGTAAAACGGGTCCAAAGACTGAACGTGTAGAAATATGGACAGAAGGCTTTAAGAAGAGTGACTTTTACCTGATTCGTACAACGTGCAAATCTTCGAACCAGCATGTTACATCGAACAGCCAGCGACCTGCGCTCCCTCTCTATATCCAAATTATCCTTGAGATCATCAGTGACCCAGTGACGCAAGTACTTAAATTTAGTCTCCCATGCTAAAGGAGTGCCACCGAGCGAGACACCGGGGATATCAGAATAACTTATGGCACTCGCTTTAAACATAATGAGTTCACTCTTTTTAACATTGTACTTGGTCCATGGGCCACTGCATAAGATTCACAAATATCTACAAGTGTTCTCAAAGCGCCAATCGATGGGCTCAGCAGCACCATATCATTGGCGTAACTAATATTATTCAAACAATCGCCATCAATATGGCCTCCAATTTTGGTGCAGCTAAGCTCACTGATCAGCCGGTTCATGTATAAATTAAACAGGCGGGGTGAACTTAATCCTCCCTGCCTCACCTCCCAATCCAGCCTATACACATCCGATTGAGCTTGCCCCCATCTGACACTGTTCCTCTGGTTGTAGTACCAGAAGCGAAGCAGGGATGTAATTTCCTTCGGTAGTGTTGTATCACTCCGCACTTTATCCCATAGTTTCTCATAGGACACCAGGTCGAACGCCTTTGACAGGTCCAAAAAACAAGCAAATACAGGTGTTTTTCGGGAGGTATAATATTGAATAGTTTGCTTGAAGCGCAGAATGGCACTTTCCGTGGATAGCCCGGGATTGAAGCCAAATTGCGCGTCATGCAGTTCGATGTGTTTCGCCAACTGTTGATCAAGCAAACTATCCAAGACCTTCGCGAGTATTGTGGCTAACGAAATAGGCCTGTAATTGGACTCGTCAGAGGCGTCCCCAGTCCTGTCCTTAATTATTGGTACTACCGTGGTACTACCACTGTATGCATAAGGTCCTGCAGCAAATAGCGGTGATTGAGACACAAATTAAAAAGTAACGCAAGGACCCTATACAAATGTGGCCCTGCGTGCTTCAGGTGCTCGACGCTAAGGCCATGGTGGCCTGGCGACTTACCTTTTATCATTTTTTTATTAGTGTTGTAATCTGTTTAGCTGTAATCATTACGGCAAGCTCACCAGAACCCGAAGATTCCCCTTCATCGAACTCCCGCTGCCCCGTTAGCAAGGAAGACTGAACTTTAAAATGTCTTTGAAAGAGGTTGGCAATATCTTTTGGTTCACTCAGACCCGACACACTCGCAGGGAGACTCGGCTTGGGATTTAATTTGTTAGTGTACTTCCAAAACTTTGACTTTATTAACAAAATACTGGTCTGATAATTTTTGATTAATTTAAGTTAAATTACATTCAAATAAAACAGGATAATGATCAGACTGGTAAACCCCACATGAGACAAATGCTTTATTAATTAAGTTTTTGGCTGCGCTAGTTGTCAAACAATGATCTAGTCAGCGTCGCGAGCAGCTAGCCTGACAAACAAACGTATGTGTGTCCTTCGGCAGAAGCTCATAGTCGGTGCAAAACCAAGTCTGCTCATTACAAACAGAAATAAGTTCACTAAAAAACCGTGAGCCAGGATTGGCATTAAAATCCCCCAGTATAATTATACACTCAATATTATAACTCTTATCGCAACTAATCGATCACTTAAACACTTCACTGCTGACACAGATGTAAACACAGAAAAGTAAGAAGAGAAAATATTTCTGATGAAGAATTAGATTAAATTTTATGTAATTGTTGATTTTGTTTGATTAATTTGATTATTAATAATTGTCCACATGTCATGGTGCAATAAAATTACTTCAAATTTAAAGAAATTTGTGTATTTTTTCTTTTAAACCCTTCTAATTTCATTTTTAAATACTTCGATAAAAATCTGTATTTACTGTTACCTATAACAGTGGTTTTCAAAATTAAGTCGTAATAACAATGTAATACATCAATACCGTATGTAAAATTATTGAATATTACCGCAATAACTCTGTAAAAGATGTTATGTATCATTCCTACGATAAAAAATAACACTTTAGAAGTCCATAACAAAATGTTACGAAATATTTTATTTGATAAATTTACTGCAATAATCTCGTAAGTACTAAAACTGTTATATTTAATTTATGGAATGTAAGGTATTATTTATTTTGTTTAATTACAGGGTAATTAATAAAAGGAATTTCTTAGTAATGGTGCAGTCATATTTGACAAAAAATTAGGTTTAATTTGATACATAAATGACTTTAATAGTCCCACTCGTTGAAGAAATATTCGAAAAAATCAGTAAAACATTTTTCCTGTAAAATTTTGATTTTTCGATTACCGAGTTATTGCTTGGGGGCATCGACATGTAGAACTCTTTTGAAAGGTTTCCTCCAAAATTTTATTAAGGGACCAAAGCACCATCGCCGATGTGGGTACCTAGTACACCTCAGCTCATCGCTTCAGGGCATGGTGTCGTTATGGTGTACTAGTACTAGGTCACAAATAGCAGCTAACCGCTAAATCCCCACTGGGAACACCCTGTCACGTAGCCGACAGTTAATTAATCACGCGACAAGGCCGACAGACAATCTTCATTCATCGCGTTATCAGTACAGCTATCGATCAGCGCTTTATGCTTCATTGCACATTTCACCAACTTTTTGCGATATAAGGAACTAAGGCTAACCATCATTAGATTTCAGCTCTTGTTTTTGTGAAAGAAAATATCTGACTCAGACGTGACGCGAAGTTTCTGGAAAAGAAAGTTTGTGTAGGAACCTACCTACTAATAGGATTTCTAAAGATAAAAGATAACCCTTTCAGCGGTTTTCATTTAGATCCTGTCAGGCTTCATTTAAAGATGAGAACAAAAGGTAGATAATAACGTTAAGTCTTATTTTAATCATGTATTTTGAATTGCTCCTTAGTAGGTACCTACCTAGTAGTCAGTCAGTACTAAGTAAGTACTTTCTAAAGCTACGTACCCATGTTTTTTTCTGTTGTTTGGTACAGGTGATTTGATTCATCAAAATTGTTAGAAATAAATCCATCAGATAATTTTTCTGTGGTAGGTACCTACCACAAACAGTACCTATTTACCTACGAGATCTTTAGCATATCTAATGACCATGCAAAATAATGAGCATTTAAAATAATTAAAATACCTTGTTTATAACTTTTAAAATACATATAACTACAGTTTGTCGTAGGTACGATGTCAGATTTCATTTGAAAGTGTTTAAATACATTTGTGTCGGTTTGTATCTTATTGTTTTTTGTAAATAGCCAAGAATTCCTATAAGTAAACGAAAAAGAGAAGTTACGAAGACAATATTTTCGACAACATCTGCTGTTCCTCTAACTTAAGGAGGTCTATGAGCGGAACGAAACTATGACAGTTGAACTGTCAGTTGAATTTGACATGAGACTTTTACGCGACCTAAGATGGAGTGGACACACACTTAATTGCGATTAATATTTAAATAATGAAATACTAAGAAACGTAAAATAATAAGAAATAAACCAACCCGAAGACCCAACAAGATATTTTATTAGAAAGTAATTAGTACATGGCGCAGAAGAAAGGACGATTAATTTGGATTTAAGAAAAACCTAACCTACGAATTAAAAAGCACAATGGGCCACGACACCCGAAAAACCTTAAAAAATTACCGAAGAAGTGAAAGTTGATGTTGATAACATGTGTGCGGTGGAGTATAAGATGCCGAAGAGCATACATTTAGATAGCATTGATGACTGCTATCCGCAATAGCAGCGTTTCAAGCAAAGTTTTAAGATGTTCATGATGGCTGCCGGCTTTGAAAAACTAGCCGAGGTAAGAAAAGCGGCAATTTTGTTGAATTGTGTTGGTCAACAAGCTTAAGGTGAAGGCGCCTGTCTAGCCCGCGAAGTTCAAATTTTTTGAGTACTTTTAGAAATTTTTCAAAATCTGACAATAATAAAAGACAAATTTTGTAATTCGCGAAAAAGACCGTGTGCAGTGCATTTATTAATACATTTTTTTTACTCTAAATATTATCACGGTGGATATGATACTAGAAATCACTAAATATACAAAAATTGCCAGATTATCTGGATAGCTGTCGTTCTTGAAATGTTTTAGAGTAAGTTGGATATATTAATAAATGCACTGCACACGGTCTTTTTCGCGAATTACAAAATTTGTCTTTTATTATTGTCAGATTTTGAAAAATTTTAAAAGAACTCAAAAAATTTGAACTTCGCGGGCTAGATGGGCGCTTTAGCCTTAAGCGTTATATTTTAATGTGCTGAAAACTGATGAGAAAGCGAAATTAGATGACGTCATAACAATATTCGATAATTATTTCAAACCAAAGCAGAATGATGAAAGAGGTTATTAACAGCTATAATTTTAACAAGCGAAATCGATAAGATAGTTAGCTGAAGACTGAAATTTTGGAGACCAGAAAGAACGGATGATAAGTGATAGAATTGTCATTGGCGTGAGGGAACATCGGATGCAGCAGAAGCTTCTCGAAGTTAAGGACCTAACGTCATCGTCCACGGCCTTGGTCATCCAAGGCCATGGACATATGTCGGTCTGCAGAGCTGTCCAGGGAACACATGAAGGTGCTGGCCAACCCGGAGGTTCATGCAGTGCAAGCGGAGAGGTCATCGCAGCAACATACTTCAGTAAATAAAGCTAAGTACTTAAATATAATACAATTAATTTGCTCTGCCCACAGTAAAAATCTGCGCTCGACAAATAATCTACTCCTACGATGTCCCTCACACCGCTCTGGGTTTATCCACTCCTCTTTCTTTGTCCAGGCGATCTTGCTTTGGAACGCGCTCCCTCTGAGTATCAGGACGGCAAAAAGTCGGTTGTCTTTTAAGGTGAAGGCACGAGAGCACATTCGCAAGAAGTTGGTAGAATCGTCACAGCGGTAATTCGTTGGACTTTTTTTTTCTCTTAACAATTTTGTTTTATATGTATGTATGTATCTATGTATTTATCAATAATATGTATATAGGTATAAATTACTCTCTATTTCTCTCGTTTAAGTTGCACCCGCCATGTTGTTTCTGCACCATCCTAAGGTCGACTGGTAGATAATGCCTAAGGCATTAAGTCCGCCTTTGTACATTGTGTTTTTACTTGTGCATAGAGTTTAAATAAAATAAAATAAATAAATAATAATAATATATCATTTAGACGGATAGGTACAGGGGCCGGCAACTGCGAAGGGCATATTGAAGCAGCAAATACAAATAGAGAATAGTCCACTTCGTGATGAGTTAATGGATTGCATTGGCAGGAAAATGCCGCAGTCACCGTCACCGTCGAGACACAGCGACCATAGTAATTAATTTTCATTGATTGTTCCGTTTAACGTGGCGATAACGTTTGCATTTGTCATGATGACAATATAATTGTGCAATAACAACGCGGCTTATTATAAGTATTTTGTTATATAGGTATTACTAGCTGAGCCCACGACTTCGTCCGCGTGTAATTTAACACAACAAAAAGCCCGCTCCCGCGTTCTGAGCCCGCGCGACAGGACCCATTTTTATTAAAAAATTTTCTAACATAAAAGTAGCCTAAGTTACTCTTTATAAGATCAGCTATCTGCCAGTGAAAGTCCCGTCAAAATCGGTCCAGCCGTTTCGGAGATTACCCGGAACAAACACACAGACAGACAGACAGACAAAAAATTTTTAAATTGCATTTTTGCTATAGGTGTCGTATGTACTTTCATATGCATTTAGTAAAAAGATGTTATTTTGATATTACAAACAGACACTCCAATTTTATTTATTTGTATAGATATGCACGAGATGTTTCAGTAGTACCTACTATCATTAATAAATTATTCAGCCCTTTCGACGTACCACTCCTGGGCACGGGCGTCCCCTCACTACGAGGAGGATTCTGGCCGTACTTAATCCACTACGTTGGCCCAGTGAGGGTTGGTAGATTTGATGTTTTCCTTCACCGTAAGTAAGTATTAATCCTGTAGGATTTATGATTAACAAATAGATTTCGAAAAAACCTATAGTTGCGAGCAGGGTTTCGAACCCAGGACCTGGTGCCCGCAAGATGCGTGCTTTACCAATCGGCTATCACTGCTTCAGTATCTACTTACAAAATAAATTCGCAGATGCATGAATAATTACAGACTTAAGAGTAGTTTCTTTGAACATAGCGATGTAGTGTAGGCACCTAACCAATATAACACAGCAGAACCCTCCTTGATTTGGGCGGTCATATAAAAATAACAGTTAACACGTTAAGTGCGAAGCGAGGCCTAAATCACCCCTGATGCAACTTCCCTGTGGTGCGGCAAGCAAAAAAGTGAATTTCTCAGTCGTGCGAATGGCATAGCTTTGGTTTGGTCCAGTGTAGGAAAGAGATAAATATATATTTGAGATCACTAATGGTTCCGGACTCGGTGGTGTACCTACCTTGGTACCGGATGTCTTAGGCCTCGTGCCGCACTGAATTAATATAATTTTAATGCAGTGCGGAACGAGGCTAAAACGTCCCATATCCCCCCTGACCTCGTACCGCACTCAACGCGAGCTTCCCGCGACCAGTGTTGTGCATCACGTCGATTGGAGAGCACGTCCTTTTACAGCGCCGAACATGTCTAAACGATGTCGGAAGAAGTTAATTTAAAAAATCCCAGAAACAGAGCCAAAACAGAAAAACTGTGAACCGCATTAAGATTTTCATATACAAATAGAAAGATAAACCTTATGCATAAACCGTAATCCATTATTTTCCAATAATAAGTCTGTAATAGGTGCCTCTTAATGGTATAGAATGGAACGCTTCGTGCGCGAGTCCGACTCGCACTTGGCCGGTTTTTTTTTCTTTATGGCGCCTTCAAGCACAATTTAGATTATTAAAAAAAAATGTATCCTTTGATAGCTTTGTGTTGTTTTGCCAGGTTTTGCCCTTAAAACGATCTAATGAGATATAATTGATCAAAATCGGTCAAGTCGTTGCGTAGTTAAGACAGTTTAAAAACGTCGATATTATTTTTCCCATCACTAATCGCAGCGAAAATTTGCCCTATTTCAGTGCGTTACGAGGTGTATAAGATCCCATATTTTGTTTTGCTAATAATTCCTAAACTAGCCATCAGATCCCGGGGCGACGGTGGATTAGGGTTCATCAATTCACTGTCTATATCAATAAGGACCAAAATTCTCATTTATCTTTGATTTCGCGCCAGAAAATGGATTTTAGTCTGTAAAAGGAGGTGGGGTCTAATAGACCGCGTGTCGCCCTAACGTCTGGTCACGGTACGGGCCGATTATACCTCGTGCCGCAGGAACGGAAAGTATGCAAAAATTGGTGCCGCAGCTAACGTGTTAATGTCATCATTTCCTTGACTTGACTACCCTCAATTTGCAATTAATCCACGCCCTACCGCGGCCTCCCCGCATCGCAGTAGGCATCGTTGCCATGGTAACTAATTACAACAGGTCACTCGCCCACGCGTGTCAACACTGTGCCATTAAAATGGTGATGATTCACAGAAGTACCTAACAACTACAGATAGTTAAGGATTTCGTGATGATCACGCACTTCAAAAATTTACTCCTGAAAGCATTCTCCTACAGTATTCTAGACTCCATCTGAGACTATAAGTACAATAATCAAATAAACGATCATTGACAAGAAGAATCCGACATCGTTCTGTCTATAAGTTCATCTATCTATACAGTTGGTCTATTTTTTATGGGACACTGCTACTCCTGAAGCTAGGCTGACAATGAAGATGAATGGTGTACAGCATGATGTGGGTATATAAACGGCCTCTCTCTTTGTTCTTGCTTTGTTTTTGTAACATCTAGTGTTGGTGTCGAATTAATGTATTTCTTTTTTCTTTATATATGTGTGAATTACCGCTAAGGGTATCGCGCAATCTACGTCACCATACATTTTGCGATTTATCCGCCCCAAGTGCCCGTGAATCCCGGAAAGGTCACGGGATCAGTAAACGTCCAGATAACTCGTAAAGTCGGAAAAATATTGGGTGCTGGGCAGACTTTGTGATTAAAAATAATTGCCACCGCGCAATTTCACACGGGTAATGAGGAATGGTGAATTCTTTGCTATCGATTCCTGAAGATCAAATTAAAGATATCTAACTATTAAGTACTTACTTAAATGCTTGCACGACTATTGATTGGTACGTCAATTTTATTTTTTTAATTACATAAAGAAAATGTGTCTAGTAGTGAAGTGAATAAAGTTAATTTTTCCTTCGGCGAAGACGTAAGTTACACTTACCTAGACACTTGATTATTTTACGCGCCAGCACTCCTGACACGGTCTAGGGTAGCTGAGGGCCTTGCGCCCTGAAACTTCAAAGACAGTCTATTCTTCATAATTTTATATGTTATTTAACTTGTGACTACTTAGATATAATACATACTCCAGTTTCTTTATGACAAAATATTTACAACTGTAGTCAATGATAACCGAAAACAAAGGAAGCCTGTATTATTATGTTACTGTCGGTTCGTTTAACGTAGAACGGTTTCAGGGTGCTCGTTAAATTGATTCGAACGAACAAACATCGCAATGCCCAGGGGTTGAACCGCAAATTAAACTACGTTCAGGTATGTAAATGATTCGAAACTCAGTTAATCGAGGTATGTATTTAATCCTGGTAGCATCATTACATCTCATGTAGATACGCATGTCATGAATTGCAGGGTTACTAATGCTATTAATAATAAGGAAAATCTGACTTTTCGCTAGTCAATCCAAACTCAAATACAATAGGTCAAATTTCCGTTTATTTCATTGCTCTGTTTGTTTCCTCATTTTCAGCAATTGGCCCCAGCAGGTGTCTTATAATATTAGGAACAAAAATACCGCACCTTGTCAGATAAGTTATTTTAAGTAAGTAACTATTTACTTTTTCATATCTTTATAATCAAAACGAATTGCCAATAAAATAACCATTTGGTAAAGAAATTTCATATATTATGAAGTTACACGGAACATAAAATATTTTTTTTCATCTCTCAGATCTTATACTTGATTAAGTATCTTGGATGAACATTAATTAACTAAATAGTAACAGGTAGCAGGTAATCAGGTGCCTAATTCTGTTAAGCGCTGTCGCTCGACTCACACTCCACTCGCGATATGTTAAAACTGGCGTATCAGGTATCTGACTGTAGGTATACGTCACTTTTGACAGTTTTCCAATAGATATACTGTCAAAACTGACATATTTATTTACCCTTCCTTTCCTAACCAGTTAGTTACCCTTTATCATTAAATGATAATGAAGAGTAACCTGTCTTGGTAGTCTATCCAGTAGTTGAAATAATTAATACATAAATTTCGCCAGACTGACACACCAACTGTATGGTCCCAAACTAAGCAACGCTTGTACTATGGATACCGTACAATGGACTGGGGCGATCCCAGCGAAACCCAGACCATGACAAATTACGAAAAGGTCATTTCCAAAATTTACCCCAGCGGGAAACGAACCCGCAACCACCATGTGCAGTGAGCCGAGCGGCCGACACTCGAACCACTGCGCCAAGCAGTCGTTAATCTAAACTTGAGTTTGCCACACTCGCTCAATAAAAACACAGTACAAAATAATCCACTTCACCCACAAAGTGAAGTTTCTCACTTTATTGCTCTGGACTCGTTGTCCCTAAAAGGTTTTTTCATTATTTCTTGCTTTATGTTCAAACTACACTTACTGGAGTAGGTACCTTTTGTCGAGCACCGAGCAACCGTACATACATAGGTACAAAAGCACAGGAACTCCTGAGCATAACTTCATACTTCTAGATTCTAGACTCAGTGCGTTATCCGTGTGTCAGTCAGTGTATTTTAGTAAGTATCAGACTTTAACACACGGGATCTTTGCCGTGCCATAGAAAAAACACCGTGGAAAAAACGTCGTTGTCGTCTTTGCTCTGTGAAAACCTTACAGTGAACATGTTGAATCAGTATTCGGCTACTTTTCTAAAATGTTGGCTCACCAGTTGACCATAGTTTGGTCATCATACTAAATCGCGTCCCAACATGGGTCAATGCACAGCTGTGTCATAACCTGTGTAGCGGCACGAATTAGGTAAAAGTTCGGCCAAGAAATCGAAGTGCGCAAATATTGGCCAACAATTAAAAGTGCGCAAATATTGGTCAATCAACTACACTGTATTAAGTATTGCTGTAAGTATTGCTGATGTTCGATGTGCCCTGTCATATAGCAATATGTGGGTGGATAAAGGATGACCTTAGCCTACACACCCTCACACACATGATAGTATTTGGAACCCATTAAAGCGGCCGAGACTGACAAATCGTGGTTTCCTATGTACGCCGCAGCGACGCATGGCTTTGCCCAATTATCTACGGATTGGAACTGCTAAAACGAGGTCTCCGATGTACGACGTCGCTTATGGCCAATTATATACGGATCGCCCCCAAATGTATATATTCTGTCATAGATAAATAATATGCGGAATAAGAAGTAAATTGGAAAGCGGACTTGGAGGCCACGTATCGCTCGCCGTTACAACAAACTCAGGTTTAAAATATCAAACAAAAACATGTTTTAACGCTAATCGTTGATAGCTACGGAGCGGCATCGTTACTCGAAAAATGAAAAAATCTTAATTAAGCTATTAATCATTTTTAACAATGTATGAAAACGTGACACCGGTTTTTGAATTAATTTTTAACATAAAACATTATTATTTTGATTTCCGAGAGGGATACCGTTATAGCCTTCACCTTCCAAACATAAATAGGAAGTCGCCATCAATTTCACAGAATTACTGAAACGTGTTTGTTTTCAAGAGCTGTAGATCCATCATTATGACGTCAGCACTTTCGTTTATAGAAGAGCTGCCGTGAGTTCTAATGTTATTCCAGTGTTTACATACATAAATCATATGTCCATCAGTACCGTATTCATTTCGCACTAAAATAAAAAGCTACGTTCAAGAGCTGAGAAATCCTCTTAAAATATTTTATTTACTTTAACGTATCTCTTATGCTCTCTTCTGCTAATCCCAAAGCATACGCCTTGTCGGTGTGGCGATCTCACATTCACGTCGCCGACAGAAGCGGACAGATGGCGCTAAATGCAGCGCCTCAATACAATGTACGGATTCGTCATAGAAAAACTGAATCACGATATTAAGTCTCGCAAGCATCGTGACTATATATACAAGACCCCCGAGAATAACCATTGGGGCATAGCGGCCGCCCCGCCAGGCATAACACCCGCCTGGCTGGAAGATCTTCCCTTTTCCGCTAAATCGGTATTAAAGTAATACGCAAATATGGGAAGGAAACATCAAAAACTCAAACAAACAAATTGTGTCGAGTGAAATTTGACGGCCGCTTGGCGCAGTGGTTCGAGCGTAGGCCGCTCGGCTCACTACACATGGTAGTTGCGGGTTCGATTCCCGCCGGGGCAAATTTCGGAAATGGACTCGTAATCTGCCCCTTGTGTCACTGGGATCGCCCCCAGGTACCCATACCCATACCTTTGTACGGTACCCATAGTACAAATGTTGCTTAGTTTGGGACCATACAGTCGGTGTGTCAGATTGGTGATATTTATTTTATTTATTTATTTATAAAAAAATAGATTCTCTTTTGGTACAGTGTGGTGCCTAAGGCCTATTACACACGATGACTTTTACACGCTTAGTCGACCCACGTTAAACGCAATAAAAACGGGCTGCATACGCAATTCCCATAAGTGTGTTTACGCGGCGGCGCGTAAAATAGTACTCATGATGATGACTAAATCATCATACTTCATACTAATATTATAAAGACGAAAACTTTGTTTGTTTGATTGTCATGAATAGGCTCCGAAACTACTGAACCGAATTGAAAAATTATTTCACTGTTGGGAAGCTACACTATCCCCGGGTGACATAGGCTATAATATACTTTCAAAAAAAATAGGGATCCTTACTAAAACTCGAATAATGTAACCGCAATGTACCCGTGCGAAGCCGGGGCGGGCCGCTAGTTATAGATAAATAGACAAATTATAAGCATCAATCATGTCTGAATTACATCCGAAAAATTTGAAGCACGTTTTAAAATCATCATTACCACACGAGGTATTTAGTTCAAATGAAGTTTGCATTTGTCATTCTAACCTCATATCCAATCCTATAAACCCGCACGCTACAACAATCTTTAGGGTGAACGTCCACTTGACTGTGCCATGAAGCGGCCCGCTGTCGACTTGAGCTAAGCCGAGTGAAGCTGAGGAAATGGAACGATCCTATTGGTCGAAGCGGGCTTATGGCATAACCAAGTGGACGCATACCCTTACACAAGAATTTAAGCAAATCATACTATTAAGTAACCACATGTGTTACATTACGCGAAAACAACCGTTACGGGGGACGCGTGCGGCATGAGTATGATGAAATTGGCTTGGCAAGAAAAAATCCAACGATAATTAGATTCTGTTCACATACCTATTAGAATTTAAGTAGGTAGAGGCGCGAATTTAAATTAATTGCGCAATTATGAAGAAAACAACCTGTCCTTTAGTAATAAAGGCAAAATATTTTAATTTTAATTCTTGATGATAAATAATATAATATCTTATATATTACTAGCTGTGCCCGCGACTTCGTCCACGTGGAATTTAATTGACAAAGTTTCATACAAACTTTCATCCCCTATTTTAGCCCCTTGGGGGTAGAATTAATCAAAATCCTTTCTTAGCGGATGCCTACGTCATAACATCTATCTGCATGCTAAATTTCAGCCTGATCGGTCCAGTGGTTTGGGCTGTGCGTTGACAGTCGACTGACTGACATGGTGATCTATCATGACATAGTGACTGACTAGTCAGTCACCGTTGAGTTATATACATATATTTAGATTATAAAATTCTCGTGTCACAATGTTAGTTACCATACTCCTCCGAAACGGCTCGACTGATTTTCATGACATTTTCTGTGCATATCAGGTAGGTCTGAGAATCGGCTTCTATCTATTTTTCATTCCCCTAAATTAAGGGTGGTCATCATTCCACACGGACGGAGTCGCGGTGCACAACTAGTAATTATATACAAGTATATTATAATTCATAATATAGTTATCTCCGCAGAAACGACATGAATTTTATTATAACTTCATAACTAAACTATTTAAGGATAAAACCACAAAAATGCAGTCTAGAAAAGGGCACCCTAATGCAACTGAAGTACATTCTCTTGTTATTTCATACCATTATGGGTTTATTTCATACATTACATATTTATGTCCATTAAGCACAATAATACATAGGTATAGAGGTACCTACGCGGCTGAAAGCAAATTCATATCTCTTGTCTTGGTAGCTCTTAGTACCAAGGTGGTTACTAATGCATTTATTATCATTAATCATTTATTTAAATTAACTGAATTTGGTATACTTTTAGTTGTTTGGTTAAAAAAAACTCATAAACAAATAACTTATGTTTTGTCATAATAGAACAGGAGGCGACTAGCAATTTAACTACTTATAATTCTGATGTGACAGTGACATTATAATTACTATTATTATATATTTCACAGTTTACACGCCTTACAAACCTTCTAATCCAATAAAACTTAGGCTGGAAAGCCTTCTATATAAGGAATTTGTATGAATGTAGGTACGACCTAATTCATATCTACCATTTTTTTTTAAAATAAACTTACACAGATTCTTACCTACAACTTGGAGATAGGCATCTTACGACATAAAACAAGAATAACGATTAATCATCAAATTCATGGTACAATTCGTGCACCCAATTAACCTTGAAAACAATCTTAGCTGAAATGTTTCCGGAATTGCTCAAATCGGCAATCCCAAAAGGAGAGCAAATTACGCCTTCAGCATACGAAAGTATGGTAATGTGATAACATGCCCGATTGGATAGCACCCATTTTGGAATAACAAAGCTGATTTTCAAGAAAATTTTGATTTTATTTTCAGAGAATTTCTAGCAACAGGCATTCCTTGAAACATGTAAAGATAAAACAGTCAATCTACTACTTAAGTAATAAAAAAATACTAGCAATGTGTGGTTATTACATTACTAGTATTCCCTTTAGCCACTCCAACTAAGCTAATGCTTGTGCTAGGAGTGGGCTCACGTCAATAGTTTAATGGCCAGGATGGGGATCGAACCCGGAACCTCTCAGCTACGAAGACGGCCCCTATAACCACTAGGCTATTGATGCTTCAAAACATACTTATACCAAATTTTTAACACTGCAATTTCAGAGGAGATACAATAGTACATTGTTACATGAGTGGTGAAAGTTACTTATTTTGTCCCGAGACGGGGTTTGGCGCCCGAGCGTAGCGAGAGCGCTAATAGTTCGAGGGACAAAAGAAGTCTTTCACCCGAGGTAAACACTGTGCTTTTCATTACGAATACAAGGAAAATAAAAATAAAAACAGGAATTGGCTAAAGAAATAATACAAGGGAGTATAAACAATACTCTACAACTCGAAAAAAAAAAATTGGATTTCCGCCTATTTTGTTTTTTTTTTCGTTGGCCGGCCAACTTCATTATTTAGCCATTATTTTTCATTTTCATCTTTAAATATTTTGCCCAAATCTATGTTATTTTAAAGAAATTGTTGAAACTAAATTATAATTAAGTCATTCAAAAATATATATTCTTGAATTAATACTTATGCTATTTCAATTTTACATAGTGTTGTAATAGAGTGACTGTAGAAAAAGTTTGAACCCATAGAAATGTGAAAATCGAACTAGTTTTTTTTTTTATAATTTGACAGCTGTCAGTTGAAAGCGAAACTCCCGGACCTGAAAAGTATTACTTTCAACCCGCTTCTCAGGCAACTTCAGACCTACTTTCAGAGTATGAGTAATGAAAAAGTGTTTATATGCTGCATGCATGATAATAAAAAACAGCATATAGGCACTTTCGTCAATAAGCACTTTAAGATAACAATATCATTGTTTTATCTAAAGGCGCCGATACTAGTCGCTCTATCAAGCTTTCCCCATGAAGAAGTGATATCATTACGTATACGTACGTGTGTACAGTTGCACCGGGCTCGCCCCTAACAAGGTTCAATAAACGACACATACATATGACTAGCTTTTCTTTTGTTTTATTTGGAAGTAACAAGAAGAAACAAAGGTTTATTGAGTACAAGAAGATGAGACACAGTAGTACATGTTACTAGGTGTACATAGCCCGTTAAAATCCTGTGTTATACCGGGCATATTACCCCCCAATACGATAACTTACAGGCATAAATTATTATAGACTATTTTTTAATAGAAAACTTATGTAAGGTGTGTATTACTTACAAATATAAACAGTGAAATATTTTAATGTTCAAAATAACTTAAACATATTGGCATAAAAATTCCATACAGAAACAGTAGTAGCTTATATAGTGTGACGTCATAACTGAGTAGTTTAGGAAACTTAAATCTATACAAATAAATAAAATTGAAGTGTCTGTTTGTAATATCAAGATAACATCTTTTTATTAAGTGTATATGAAAGTGTACGGTACATATGACAAAAACGCGATTTAAAAAAAATGGTCTGTCTGTCTGTGTGTTTGTTCCGGGTAATCTCCGGAACGGCTGGACCGATTATGATGGGATTTTGACTGGCAGATAGCTGATGTTATGTTTTGTTACTTTTGCGATAGTAGTACTTATATAAAACACGAAACATCGACTCGCAAATGTTAAATAAAAAAAATATTAAGTTAAATTCCACGCGGACGAAGTCGCGGGCTCAGCTAGTAGATAATATTTTTTTTTAATAATGTAGAATGTCAAAAATGAATTAGTATTGATGAGTTAATATAAAAAACAATCTAAATTCAATTTAAGTCAGTTACCAGTATTGGGTGCCAGGACTGCCAGGGTACCATTGGCTTACCTACTATGGTGAATTAATGAATGAATATTGCGGCCACAACCTGTAGATATTTACCAACACGATGTGATGTGCCACGCATCGATATCTGGGCTGTGTCTCAATTAGACTGCGACCTCCTTTAGGGAAGATAATATGCCTTTGTTTCAATAATAATGAGGATCCTTATTATTATGTTACAAACAAAAGTATAGTATTGAAGGTTATCTTCTGAATGTCCCTGAGTATAATTTACTACACATTCCTCCCTAGCGATCCCTCCCATTAGCGAGGGTAACCACGCCATTTGAACCAATTAAAAGTTTCCGTTAAGAAGGAAATTCATTAACATTTCGCCCAGCTTCCAGCGTGACCCGCTTGTAGCCCAAGTCACGTTTCCTATTGTTTTTAACACTGACTGACATCCTGTTATAAATTAAAGCTTTCGCTTTTAAATAATAACGTAAACAAGGTTGTTTTCTTTTGTTGTGATTAAAAATAGGTCACGGAACATTTATACGTAGGTATTTGATATGAAGCCTTATTTTATTTCATTGTTGAGTTCCCATTTCTGTTGTGGAATCGGATCCAAATCAAAACAAATCCCGACACAAATGTTGTTATTAACTGCGCATTCGGAATTTCTTCATAGATTTGCGCAATTTATTTTTACAATCAGGGAATCGGGTCACACGTGTTTGAACAAATGTTGACACGGCACAGACATTAGCATCGCACAGATTTTTAATATTTTTCGAATGAAAATATTATCTATCATTTTCTATTTAAAACTTCCACATATACACTATATCTAACCATTGTGTGAAAATACCTATAATTCTATTAAATTAGTTATTCTCAACGTGTCATATTTAATATCCTTTTACAGTTTCCACGACAGACTGAACCACGTATCTATAAATGGCCGCCCGAATGTTAGCGAGTGCGGTAGTGCCCAACTTGAACTAAAACTACCATTTCGTATCGCTACCGTTGGCAGCGGCATATACATATCTACAAACTTATCACTATATCTACTTGCAATATCCAAGATTATATCAAGATATCTGCTGTCATAGCCAAAAAATAATGAAATAGAAAAATTTTTAGACATTCAATCTAAGGTGAAGGCGCCTGTCTCACCCGCGAAATTCAAAATTTTCGAGTATTTTTATGGTTTAGGTATCCAAAATCTGAAAACATTTAAGACAACATTTTGTGATTTGCGACAAACACAGTATGCAGTGCGTTTATTAATACATTTATTTTACTCTAAATATTATCACGGTGGATATGATACTAGTAAATCACTAAATATACAAAAATTGCCAGATTATCTGGATAGCTGTCGTTCTTGAAATGTTTTAGAGTAAGTTGGATATATTAATAAATGCACTGCACACGGTCTTTGTCGCGAATTACAAAATGTGCCTTTTATTATTGTCAGATTTTGAAAAAAAAACTAAAAAACCTCCAAAAATTTGAACTTCGCGGGCAAGATGGGCGCTTTAGCCTTAAATGATATTGTCTCCACACAAGTACCAAAGAGACTATAAACACAGCGTCCAGTAGGGCGATAAAAGTTTAACAACCCAATTCACTGCCGACGGTGACTGATTCACCATTATCTGATTGCATACTGATCGGTATAGATTTACAACACTATATTAAAACCACTGACTGATTATTGTATCGAATACTAATAAATATTTGATTTCGTATTTTTACGGCTAAATTTTTGGCACGCAATGTTCGAATCTACTTAGGTATAATTTGAACACAATTATTATAATGACTACAGATTTTAAAATTACATGGTTAGGTATTTAATTTAGATATCAATATAGTACACAGTGATAGCCGATTGATTAAGCACGCGTCTTGCGGGTACAAGGTCCTGGCACGCACCTCTGGGTTTTTCGAAATCTATGTGCGAATCCTAATTTCAAATATGATTATCTCTTGCTTACGTTGAAAGTAAACATTGTGAGGGTACCTGCATGTCTTAGAAAATTTAACAAATTTTCGAAAAACCTGTGAGATTCGCCAACCCGCTCTAGGCCAGCGTGGTGGATTATGGCCTGAATCCCCCTCTTTTTACTTAAACGTTCTAAATTTTCGTTAAATGGCGTAGCCTCGTAGCGAGTGTGCATAAAAAACTTACATTAACAGCTGACTAAGCTACGTACTCCCACATTTATTACCATAATACCACATCTGTTAGTGATCAGAGTGTTATTGCCCTTGGGAAGATAAAGCTTTTCACAGATAAAAGTGGTATCTTCCACTTATTTGATGCTGTGCTACGGATTGCGTCAGTGTGCTACGAATGCAACGCTCGTAGCAAAAATAAATAGTACTAAAACAGTGGCGCAAGGATCTTTTTATACGTAAATAGTTAGCTATTATGATATGATCACGACAGGACTTTATGCAATGGGTACTATAATATCCAGATTGAATGTGCTTTAACTATTCTTCACCGGTAAAAAAATAATACTCGTAATGCGGTAACTCGGGAAGGATCGTATTCGATTATCAAAATATTTGCCGTTTTTAGGAAATAATCATTTAGCCTCCCCCCCTCTACTGGACCTGAACCAGCTAGGTAATCCATGTCTCTTCCGCTATGAATAACTAAAATATTTTTAAGTCGTAAAATATAGGGGAAATCCAGAGTCAAAAGAATGCGTCCAAAGCTACAATATCCGTACACAACTGTCTTACACATAAAGTTCATCCAAGTAAAAGGGCAACGATAATAAAACATTCATCCCTCCCACGAAACTGACGCCGAGCCGAAACAGTGAAAATGAAAAAACGCATACCGCCGCACCTAGTGGGTGTCGGAATTCGCAATAACAACATATCGGACAGACGCATTCTATTTTTAGATACACTTAAACTTGGTTCTGGTGGGCAAAAATCACCATTATATTGAGCATTGACCTTCCAGAAACTATTACTTTTAAACAATGCGTCTCAAAAGTCAAATTATTTGTAATTTAGGCATATATTATACGGAAATGGAATGGTAGATGCCAGTATCAAATTTTCTGAGTTACAGACCATTGAATATTAATTTTGATATCGATGAATTCAATCATTTATTTAATGTTTATTTTGATGATGAAATATACTTTGTGGTATCGTAACTTCACGAAGACTCTCGTTTGTGTAAAGCTGTTATTGTAGAGACATCTGTAAATATGTCTATAATCGAGTATATAATTTTGTTCATTTCGTTGAGCTGTACTCTACACGACAGTTGTTCTTAGAATCCAATAAAGCTAGACTGACAGTGATATATGTTATTTTCACACGAACTACCGGACACGTGCGGCATGGAAGCAGCTCTTTATTGTTTTCCCAGAGCCAGAGGTCTCACTAGCTGATTTGATTCTTGAGAAAGCTTCTTAATTAAATGTAGAGCAAATTGTTTCAACTCACCTTTTAATTTACTTTTGTCCTTTTAAAACATCTTATTTTAATTGCGCGAGTCCCGGGAGCATTAAACAATGAAAGTAAAACACTTTCATGAAGTTAATTCAAAATTTACCTCAGTAGTTACCAGCTTTTTTTGTCTAAAAATAAATATAATATTATACGAGTATTACTAAAATCCATGAATACGAATTTTAGGCCTAAACTTGTTTTTACCCGACTGCACGACGCAAAGGAGGGTAGAGTGTTTAAAACATTTTTTTTTGCAACGCGCCTATACTAATGAGGTCCGTGATGATCCGTGGTGTTTATTTTTTATACATATTATTATATCAAATTCAGTGAACAAGCGTTACCTGCCTTATGCCATTAAGCAGTTACCTTAGCCTATAGTTGGGAAAAGAAAAGGGAGGCCCAAGCTTATGACTCTCTAATAACCCAAAAAAAAACTCATTCACAAACAACCCTAAACCACAGACTTTATAACTTACAACTCTGTGCCCTAAACACTAAAATGAGCTTTAATTTAGCCGGTTAACCTGGCATCGATAATTTCTAAACCTTTTACTGTATCCATATGTCAAATACGGTCGTTATCTGTCAAAAATGTATACACAGAACGGCGTCTTCTACATGCGAATGGCAGCTTAATCGGCTGTTAGGAACTGGCACAATAAAATAGAACATAGTGACCCATAACCCCAACACTCTTGTATCTGTCGGCGCCGAGTCCGTGACGTGAACATTATAGGGCGATACAATAACAATTAATACTACACTACTATTACTGGTTATAAAATGTTTTAGGAGCCATAATATCCTCCACGGTCAGATCAACCGCCCAACAAACCGGGGAAGGACCACCCTCTCACAGAAGATCGGTGTAAAGAGAGCCGGGATTCCAACCCGTCATATCTCTCTATCCCACTCTTCTTCAGGTCGGCGATGTGCAAGCAATGCCTTGGTGGCAAGCATCTATAGGACACGGTAACTGCTTAACATCAGCTACACCGTTCGCTTGTTTATTGACTTTGTTGTATAAAATAAACAGAAAGAGACAGAGTTATAAGAAAGAAAGGGCCAGTTGCGGTGCGTCTCAGTTTGTCATAGCGCTCTATAGTTTTAGTTCCTCTGTGTTGGGCGGGCTTCTAGATCTTGTATCAATTTCATTATGGCTGGCTTGCCGTTACCACCAATATTTCCCAGTATCAGTCTTGAATACCTAGATTGTTATTTAAACCAAACCATTTAGGTGTCAAAACTGACAAAATATTTCAGGCTTTACAGCATAGGGTACCGACTTTCATAAATGGGAACAGTGATGGGACAGTGAGCGTTTCCACAGCCGACGAAAAAAGGCCTCTGTGACATGTTCCATGATGCGTATACAGGTACATTTTTCAAAGGTGTGTAGATGGCCAATGTCGAAACAATAGGGAACAGCGAAAAATGTTCAAAAGAGTTTCAGTACCGATTTTGATGGAAGCCAAAGCTGCATCATTCGTTTTTTGAAAAATAAACCCTAGTGGGGAATCCATACAGTTTGATTTTGAAACATACACACGAAGGTATTATTTCACAAGCCGACAGTGTCGCTTCTAGGGATTAAATTCTGGGAAGTAATATCAAACGGGAAAATAAAGGAAAGGGTTTTCTAAACCAAAATATAGGTATGCTATGAAATCGCGGATACTATTTTACAGGAAGCATTTTTATCAAGCAATCAATTTTAGTCTAGAATCAAAACATGGCGATTACCGAGAGATAGCCGCATATTATGTGTAACCAGTAGCTTATCAGTAACAGCTAAAACACAGATATTGAGTATAATGAGGGCTCCTCTTCATTATACATCATTAGGTACCTGGCTACCTATATCTATTTTATTAAGTTTCATTTCTAGACCTGTAGTCTATTATAAAGTAGGCACCTTCACACATTAGTCCCTAAATCAGGTACTTATGACACTCGTTCGTGGAATTGAATGAATCTAGGAGTCATACATAACGATATATTGCAATGAATAATGTTGATTTACGAGCGCGGGACAAATTAGTGGAAAATTATTTCGTATCTCGCAACATAATGTTAGATGCGCTTGGACACCCGCCAATTCGTATGAGTTGCAAGTTGCAACACTATTCCTTGATTTTAATCTAAAATAATCATCGTTACTTACACAGGAACCTCAGTCTTTACATCACTCGTCATAGTGAATAATAACGGAAACCAAGAGATACAAAAAAAACTGAATCCCTCCGATCTGAAGTCTTCCGAAGAGGAAGAGTAGGTATTGGTTATGAAAATTAAGAATCATAATAAAAAAAAGATAGTTTACATAAAAAAATACTCTGGATCAGATTTTTATACGTTACATTTACAACTTGGGCAGTAAAAGAATAGTAGTCTATGATTAACACCATCCAAATTTATAGTTGAACATAATAAAACATCTACATGTAAAACATAAACAAAGGGTAAGTATATAAGTAAGTAATAAGTCTCACGAGTATTCTATAAATGCAAACATTAATCATGTAAGGCACTTCAAAATTTACATTTTAAAATTCTTCTACAACCGGATCGGAACGCGACCTCGACTAAGAAGATCTGGCAAGGAACTCAGCAGACTTGTGTTTTCACATGGGTAATAGGTGCACTAATAAAACCATTCAACCACTTCAGTCATTAATAGTACATTGTTACACGAGTGGTGAAAGTGACTTATTTAGTCCCGAGACGGGGTTTGGCGCCCGAGCGTAGCGAGGGCGCTAATAGTTCGAGGGACAAAATAAGTCTTTCACCCGAGGTAAACTCTGTGCTTTTCATTACGAATACAAGGAAAGTAAAAATAAAAACAGGAATTGGCTAAAGAAATAATACAAGGAAGTATAAACAATACTCTACAACTCAAAAAAAAAAAGATCGGATTGCCGCCTATTTTTTTTTTTTTCGTTGGCCGGCCAACTTCATTATTTAGCCATTATTTTTCATTTTCATCTTTAAATATTTTGCGCAAATCTATGTTATTTTTAAAGAAATTCTTGAAACTAAATTATAATTAAGTCATTTAAAAATATATATTCTTTAATTAATACTTAACTTTATGTTATATCAATTTTACATCGTGCTGTAATTCAGTGACTGTAGAAAAAGTTTGAACATGGTTCCATAGAAATGTGATAATAGAACTAGTTTTTTTTTAATAATTTGACAGCTGTCAGTTGAAAGCGATTCTCCCGGGCCGGAAAAGTATTACTTTCAACCCGCTCCTCAGGGACTTCAGACCTACTTTCAGAGTATGAGTAATGAAAATTTTCTTTAATACATACCACTCGTAATAAAGTAGGAGTAAGTATACTAATTGTGACCTAGGTTTCACATTCTACCGGTAAATCCTAGTGCCGCAATGTACCTGCTAACTATTTTAGCACCGCTAGAAAGATAGTCACGAAGCTCTGCTAATCAGGAGTTAATTAGGAAATATGAAGGTCTTTATAGCTATACACATCTTGTAGCCTTTTGTTACCATCTACTAATTATAATAAAATTGTATAACGAGACACCTCACTACTATAAATTTAAATAGGAGTGTTGTTTCCTTTAAAAAGAAAGTCTTAGAGACAACTTGGTTGTTTAAAGTATAATGTCCGCTACTGGATATTATAATCTAGCTGTAAGTATTAATAAAGGTAGGTATAAGTATATAGGTCATAGGTATATAGGTCATACCAAATAATGATATCGATATCACAGGTCTATACAAATTTCTGCCATGTCCTATACATTTATGAGATGGATGACAGGTTGAGGCCCGTACGATCTCACTGAGAGCGGTCTTAAGGTCGCTTTTGACAAGTCACTGTGTACCAGTATTACTTACGACTGATATTTCCAAGGTCGCTCTCAGATGATCGATATAATAATACGGGCTCTACTTTATTATCACATCAAAGTTTATCAGTTTTCATACTAAGCCCCTATAATGCTAAATCAACACTTGCCTTGTCTAGCCAACGAGCGGCTGCTATATTAAAGCGAATAAATGACGCAAACTGACTCAATATATCACGATAGTGGAGATAATCCGATTCACGTGATCAGCCATGGTTATCTACTTATGGGTCAGCGCAGACGGAGTGGCGGCGACGTGACTAAGTTTATTAACAGTTAAACATTATTAATTAGGTTCTGCATACGACTGTAATTGGTACAGGGAAGGAAGCTCATAGTGCCGCAAAGCTTCGGTCAAGACACGCGCAGTCGCCATACCAATTACGGTCGTATACCGAAGCTGTTTAAGTTGAAATTGGCAATTTGTTTGTTTGAAGCAAACATGCTTACAACCCCTGATGTTAAGCAGTTACCGTAGCCTTTAGTTTCCGACCTAAATTGGAGTGGGACAGAAAGAGAGGAAGGGATCCCTCCCTTGGTCGGGCTTCCGACTCCCTTACACAACATACGAAACACAGCTGTAAAAGCTACTGTACTACGATATTCTTGTGATACTACTCGGTCTAGCCAACCCGTAGGGACTTACTTATATATATATATACATATAAAAAATAATTTAGCCCTTTTGACGTCCCACTCCTGGGCACGGGCCTCCCCTCAACACGAGGGGGATTCAGGCCATAATCCACCACGCTGGCCCAGTGCGGGTTGGCGGATTTCACATGTCTATCGAAAATTGGTTAGATCTTCTAAGACATGCAGGTTTCCTCACGATGTTTTCCTTCACCGTAAGCAAGTGATAATCCTATAGAAATTATGATTCGCACATAGATTTCTAAAAATCCAGAGGTGCGAGCCGGGATTCGAACCCAAGACCTGGTGCCCGCAAGACGCGTGCTTTAACCAATCGGCTATCACTGTTTACTTATATACGAGTATATAAGCTGTAATTAATAGCCTACAGCTTGGCTCTACTGGTGATCTATACTCTATACAAATAAATAAAATTGGAGTGTCTATTTGTATTATCAAAATAACACATTTTCACTAAATGCATATGAAAGTACACACGACACATATAACAAAACCGCTATTTAAATATTTTTTGTCTGTCTGTCTGTCTGTCTATCTGTCTGTCTGTCTGTCTGTCTGTCTGTCTGTCTGTCTGTCTGTCTGTGTGTTTGTTCCGGGTAATATCCGAAACGGCTGGACCGATTTTGACGGGACTTTCACTGGCAGATAGCTGATGTTTTAAGGAGTAACTTAGGCTACTTTAATTTTAGAAAAACAATTAGGGTTCCGCCTAAAAATATAAAAACACATGAAATCAAAGAGTATCTCGGAAACAGCTGGACCGATTTTGACGGGACTTTCACTGGTAGATAGCTGTTGTTATAAGCAGTAACTTACGCTAATTTTATTTTAGAAAAACAAAAATTAAAAAATGGGTCCTGCCGCGCTAGCTTAGAACGCGGGAGCGGGCTCTTTTTTCTATCGAGGAAATTTCACTTAATCGTGTTTTCCTATATATGTAATCCTAGTTAATGTTCTTGAATAACAAATATCTGAAAATAAGCTTCTTAATTTATAAAATTATAGAAATATTTCGAATTTAAAACCCAAAAATTGCGAATGCCTCATCTTAAGTTGAATTCCACGCGGACGAAGTCGCGGGCTCAGCTAGTAATAAAATATAAATCTTGATACCATATTTCCTTCCGACAGTATAAAATTAATAGCGACGCTTAAAACATCAATAGATTCTGTAACGCCAAAACAATATAAATCAAGTATGGTAGGTACGTATGTTTATCGCACTGCGAGATTTATTTCCGAATACTTTTAGTAAATTTATAACCCCATTCCATGGTTACTTAAATTTCGGGTTTTTTTTCAGCTTCGCTTTTCGTCTTAGATTAGTGTGTAGTGGCGTTGTCTAACTCTCGAATGACGATTAGAAGTATCAATACTGCCAAACTATGACCCTCTACTAGGCATAGAAATGATTGCTACTTTCAATTCATTTTCATTACGTGAAATTATTTTCTTTCACTGTTATTTCACCTATGATTTTTCACAGTGAATGATTTTATTCATAGTGAATATTCACTATGGCACGTAATCCTATGAAGTCACTGGTCAATTATTTATGATAAAAACTGTGTTAGTTCCGAACGCCTTGCAATTAAATAGCAATGATTTTTAACAGTTTCTACCTAAGTCGGTAGCAAGTGCTACCTATGAAAACCTATATAATATGATTTTTCACACGCTACCTGTTAAGTTCCATTACTACCCTCTACGCACGGCCTGACCTCACCCGGAGAGAAACAGACTTATAACAAAATGCGGGTCTCATTCCTTCGCATAGCTCTATCCTGCTCTCAGTTTTAAATCAGATCAGGCAGTGTAAGGATGTTAATAAAATAACATAGCAAATAAAACCAACCTTTCCGTTAGTTCTTTATTTCCAAAACAGCACATTATTTAGGGACTTCTAAAAACGATGTGAATGACATTTACAGAAACTGAATTATAAAACGGGCCCGCCTGTTTGGTTCAGGTCAAGAACCCTGCCACCTCAGCGAGCCGCGGTAGGCTATCGTATAAAATAACAGCAATTTTATTGATTCTAACGTCACACCAACTTGAATAGACTAACCATAGGGACATCCTTATCTTGGTCGCAACCAAACACCTAATACGCACCACTTGTATGGATCTCAGCTTTTGTTTCAATCAATACTTGCATATTTTATAGAAATTAAAATATTTTTTCGAATAATGAGACAATTTAGATAATTGATTGCAAAAATCTAGGTAGGTATATCGGTTATGGACGTAGCTGGGCTTGGCTTAGCGATTCATATAATTCATGAATACCAACATAAATGTTTACATAAAGTGAAAAACTTACGTACATAGTGTAGGAACAGCATTTATAGAGTATTCTTCTAATAAATCTTATTTAAGCTTTTTCCACCTTCTTAGGTAGGACGACATTAAATGAAGATTTTTTTTCATAATAATGTTAAGAAAGCATATCTATATTTAATGTTAATCAATTTTAGAAACATTCCTAATTCAGTAAGTTTTTCTCATCAGTCACACTTAAGATTTCCAATAAGAAAGCTATCTTGGAAAGGTCCTTCTTACCCTATACCAGTACAATATGACATATCAAAAGGATACTTAAGATCGCTCTCAGACTTGAGATCAATTCATTAATTTCGGCCTAAGCATTCAAATCAATTATTCGAACTATACCCCGCCAAGCGTGTGTCATACAATGGAAACTCTTCCTTGACACTCTCCTTCTTTTTCTTCCTACAACAATAACAAATCGTGTAAATAGCAACCACGGTACCCAACAGCAATGGCAACCAAATGTAAACCGGCACTCCCTCGGACTTCACTGAATTAGAATACGCCATTAACACAGCACAAGGAACCACGTTCCTCTCTTTGTATGTCGTTAAATTATGCCACAACACACACTGCTGGTCACTTGTCACCGCCAGCGGAGGCCCCTCGTCTTTCAAAAACGGCTTCACATTATTCTGCGACGCTGTTATATCCACCAAATGTGTGTCGCCACTGCCCTTATACGATGAATTGTCAATAAATGACGATATCATGAAGCACGGGAACTTGGTCTCCTCGAAATGAGTCTTCTCAATCACTTGCATTGAGCACTGCTCGTCCGGCCGCGACGTGTAATGCGACTCGTGGTGCCTGTCCCCGCTGCTCCGTCCCAAATTGTACAGCGCGAGGCCGGTGAGTACATCACCGAATCTGTTGTTGGACTCCTTGTATGCGTACACATAGGTCGGGGGCATGCCTCTGTAGACGGGGTAAGATGTGGCGGAGGAGCATCTTCGGCACGTGTAGGTGATGTGGCTCGGTGGGTGATAAGAATAGTGGTTGTGGCTGGTGGTGACGTGACCGTAGCTGCGATGGGACCCGCCGTGGCTGCCGCCCCTGTGACCACCGCTACCGTGGCTCGAGTGTCCACCCTTGGCGGAGACGCCGATGGTGCAGTAAAGCAGTATTACTTGGATGATGTTCATAGCTGCGGTAAGGGCGGGTCCCGGCGCGCGACTGCCGCGACATGGGAGAGGAGGTGGCTCGGCGCCAGTGTAGACCGACTGGCGCCGGCCAGTCGTCGCCCTACGCCATCAAACTAGGGGACGTTCGTGAATAGGGGACGTGCCCCGCGGCCTAATGGATGCATTTAATTGCGAAATTGATAGCACATTTGTAGGTACTTTTTTTGTACTGATAACGTTAAATATATCTAAGTACCTACTTACTTGTTTAGATATATTTTAGCGTTCCGCAGTGAAACCAGATATTATATTGTATACCATGTTTAGTTTTTTTTTTTTTTATCTAATAATTAGTTAAGATCTTTTTTTTACGATTGACTAGTGTTTTAAGAACTTAAGGTAGGTATTATAAACTGTATCACGGAGGATATTAAACTAACAACTAGATTTATACCTTTTTCAAAACACTAGATTTTTTTAGGTCAAATACAAAATCTTTTTTGCAACATCCCTAAGATTTTAAAGTAGACTCCTACTGACTAAATAACTGAGGGTCAAATGAATTAAACTAATATCGCTGTTAATCATTTATTTTACAAAACATTAAGTATATATGCTTAGTGTGTTTGTGTATAAAGTTACACAATAATATGGAAGAATTTTGAATCGTAAGAAACGCAGCTGTAATACTTTACGCGGATCTTCTGTGTGAGGGTGGTACTACCCCAGTGGAGCCAGCCCGTATATGAGCTTAAGACAATTGGCCACAGCTTGGCTAGAGGAACACCTCCTTAAATTGTTGACACACATTAGGAGACTAAAATATGAGAAACTACCATCTACCACTAGGTATACAAATATCAATAAATCAGCATCTTTACATTTTCAGTCAATACAAACTTACTTAATAAAGATATGAGCCTAACAACCTTTTATTTTTGTAAATAGTTCGGGTGTTTTAAATAAGATCATAATAACATGAATTATGTTACTTATATTATACTTACTTGACAATAATATTAGGTAATACCGTCCTGCCTGCCTAAAAAAAGAGCAAGACAAATTGTAGAAAATATAATATAGGTATATCTATACAAATAAATAAAATTGGAGTGTCTGTTTAAAATATCAACAAAACACCTTTTCACTAAATGCATATGAAAGTACATACGACACCTATAGCAAAAACGCGATTTAAAAATGTTTTGTCTGTCTGTCTGTCTGTCTGTGTGTTTGTTCCGGGTAATCTCCGAAACGGCTGGACCGATTTTGACGGGACTTTCACTGGCAGATAGCTGATGTTATAGGGAGTAACTTAGGCTACTTTAATTTTAGAAAAACTATTAGGGTTCCGCGTAAAAAAATAAAAACACATGAAATCAAAGAGTATCTCCGAAACGGGTGGACCGATTTTGACGGGACTTTCACTGGTAGATAGCTGATGTTATAGGCAGTACTTTAGGATACTTTTATTTTAGAAAAACAAAATTTAAAAAAAATGAAAAAATGGGTCCTGTCGTGCGGGCTCAGAACGCGGGATCGGGCTTTTTTGTTAAGTTAAATTCCACGCGGACGAAGTCGCGGGCTCAGCTAGTATATTATATATTTTTAAGTATTAATAGAAATGTGAGTCAATGCCATCACATTACTAGTACTCCCGTTAGCCCCTCCACCTATGCTAATGCTTGTGTTAGGAGTGGGCTCACGTCAATAGTTTAATGGCCACGAAGGTGATCGATCCTGGAACCTCTCAGCTACGAGGGCGGCTCCTCTAACTACTAGGCTAGTGACGCCTTGATTGATAATACCATAATACCTTGTATTGATTAATTAAATATGTTTTAATATTTAATAACTATAAAATAACCTACGTATTATTATAATTCACAGACACCGTGGAGTTTGATTTCATAATGACATAGGTAGATAGGAACAACAATAGAAACTGCACCTCATTATTAATATTAAGACTGACTACGACGCAACACACGTAATTATAATAAACAACTAATGACTTATTCTTAAGGCTAAAGCGCCCATCTAGCCCGCGAAGTTCAAATTTTTTGAGTTCTTTTAGAAATTTTTCAAAATCTGACAATAATAAAAGACAAATTTTGTAATTCGCGAAAAAGACCGTGTGCAGTGCATTTATTAATATATCCAACTTACTCTAAAACATTTCAAGAACGACAGCTATCCAGATAATCTGGCATATTTTGTATATTTAGTGATTTACTAGTATCATATCCACCGTGATAATATTTAGAGTAAAATAAATGTATTAATAAATGCACTGCACACGGTCTTTTTCGCGAATTACAAAATTTGTCTTTTATTATTGTCAGATTTTGAAAAATTTCTAAAAGAACTCAAAAAATTTGAACTTCGCGGGCTAGATGGGCGCCTTCACCTTAAGTAATTTCTTAGCTTAGTCATAACGGTTTATAGTCAAATAATTCAACTGTCAAAACGAGAGTCAAAAATATGTATTTCTAAAGTAAAAACAATGACGATTATCACTTGGCTTAAGATATCTAACTTTGACATTTCTTTAACTATTAAACAAAATTAGTAGCGTTTACTTAAGAACAAAAACAGTGCCGTCTAGGGACGCCCGAAAGAAGCGAAGCTTTATAGTATAAAGCGTAGGGCGCCGCAGCTCTGACGTCATCGTGTACGCGACTGACGCTTAGAACGGATAGTAGCCGCGCGGCGAGGGTCCCGAACGTCAGTATAGAAGCTTCGCTTCTAAAGTATTTACTTGTCTATAAATACGGGGGTACCTAACAAGTAACAATTAAAATCTTAAGGACATGGACACAATTATGGATATTTTTGCACGTACCTAATAATCCTCGAATGAAGATTGCGGAGAACATCGTTTAGCACAACATGAGGTACCTACGATCTCATGTGCCACAGCCCATATTACACTCAATCCGCTGTATAATTATTATCATATCAAAACAAAAATTCTAACAATGTCCTGCCATCGGACAACTCGCATCGCCACACTTATGATTGGCCATCTCCTCCTCTAATTTTTTCTTCATTTTTAAACTATGACATTCGCAAATCACGTAAATTACAGCAATTGCTACAGGAGTGCCGAACAAAAATAATAGCATAATGTACCAGGGCAGTTCTGCAGGCCGTGCTGTGTAATAATACTCCATCAATAGTTCACAGGGAATCCGCACCTCGTCTTCGGCGCTGTCCTCGTCGACTGTCGTTAAGTTGTGCCGCAATACACATTGCTGGTCACTTGTCACGGCTATCGGGGGTCCCTTTTCGCGCAAAAACCTCTCCACATTATTCTCTGACGACGTTATATCCACCGAACGTGTGTCATTGCTCACATTCGTCGAATTATCGATAAAAGACGACATCATGAAGCACGGGAACTCTGTCTCTTCACATTGTGACCTTTCTATTACTTGCAGCGAACACTTCTCCTCTGGCCGCGATGAGTGATGCAAACGACCGCGGTGCCAACTCCTACCCAAATTGTATAACGCAAGGCCAGTTAACACAGTAGCGTATCTGTTGTGGGAATCCAAGTAGTTGTATACGTAGGTCGGTGGCCTGGACGAGTAGACGGGGTAATTTTTGGCGGAGGAGCAGCGATGACAGGTGTAGGCGATGTGGCTCGGAGGTTGGTACGTGCGGCTGATGACGTGGTTGGACCTCCCATGGCTGCCACCGTGGCCGCCGCCACCGTGGCCGCTATGACCACGGCCGCCGCCACCATGGCCGTGGCCGCCTTTAGCGGTGACACTTATTATGGAGCAAAGCAGTATTAATATAGTAATGACGTTCATAGCTGCGGCAGGAGCGGGTCCCGGCGCGCGACTGCCGCGTGAAGGGGGAAGAGATGGCTTGCTCAGTTTACACAGATTGACATTAAGCTATCGTCGTCTCCCACCTTAGTTATTGACGTAAAATATCTGACTTTTAACCTTTAATACAGGTACTCACAGTAAATTTAAGCTCTGCAATCTGTTGTAATCACATCTTTGATAAAGGAAGGAAATACATAAACATACATTTATGTAGGTAGATTAGGTAGGGATATTTTGAGAAAAATGCTCTGAATTAATAAACATGACAAGTATCTAGGTAAGTATGAAAATAATAACTACTTAAATATGAAATCTTAACAAGTTATTGTGAAATCACAGCTTCCAACATGCTGGCGTCACCTGGATCGCTATACGCATGCTCGAACAGTGCCCGCCTGCGCAAAACGCGCGCTTCCTGCCTCCTTCCTCCAGCTCTCCACTCTAGAATCTCTAGATGGACCATTTCCTGAGCATTGTCGTCGAGACATTGAGACCGCGTCCGAGATGAAACCCTGCTCTATCAACCCACATTGAATTAACAGCGAGCGTCGTGATAATCCTTTACACATATCCTTACGTGTAGAGAATGTTACAACATAATAAAATTAATCAATCAAACAAATGTCTTGTAAAGCCATTATAAATAGATTGTTGAAACTCCTTTCTTGCAGTCGATCCGTGATAGTTTAGCTAGTTAAACTAACTTTAAGCTGTTCGTAAACAGAAGAGGTATAACTATCGCCTCAAGGTAGGTCCTTACCTATGGTATAAACCCTGGACCAGCGTACTTCAATAAATATTACGTAAGAACTAATCTCAATTTTGTAAAAAAAAAAACGTTTCAAGTTCTCTAGTCTACATTTAATTTCAATATTGTGTGTAAATTCGCAAATGTTTATCTAACTATCGATGGTCGGGAGAATCTGAGCAACTGCAGCGATATACCTATTATGTATCGCGTAAATCTCACGCCTACGTTACTACATTACATCTGTTTTTATGGCAACAATTCTTTCATTTTCCAAAGCATTTAGTCCCTCTGCTGGCTATAGATATCTTAATCAATCACCTCAACGATTTCATTTAAATCCTTTAAGAAGGTGTCAAGACTATTGACTCCTTAGCTTCAAAATAATGGTTGATTGTTTTATCCGTATTTCATGTTCGAAACAAAATATAATTTCTTAGTTGGGTACCGTTACAGCGATGAGCGATCAATACCAAGTTTTTACTTGAATCATATTGTAACGAAATATGGCCGTCAATTTGGACTAATTCAATTAAGAAAATGGTTATAACGAATTGGAAGTTGGGACACATAAATATACTATATCGCCTTTAGCTGTTAACGTTTGAGGGGTTGGTGACGCGGTCGAGTTACCCGAAATGACTGCCTGTGGGGTTATGGATGATCATTCATAGTTGGCTCTCGTGTTTCCCATTACGCAGGGTCAAGTTTCTGTGTAAAATCCACGCCGCCGCCAAGTTGGCAAGGCCATGTCCTTAACCATACTATAGTCAGATAAAGTCCCTCCTAAACACTATTTTGTAAGGCTGATAAATAACATTTACACCCAAAATTTACGCGAACTTGGTGGGCCATATTTTTAAAGAAAGACGAAGAAGAAGAACTACTACACAATGAAATTTATCACTTGCTGTGACATAAAGACGTCAAAAAAAAAACTAAATTGTTTTTATTCATCTAAGCCAACAAACAAAGCATTTATGAATAGTCAGAATGTACCACCGGTTCGGAATGCTGCTTCCACTGAGAAGAGCCGGCAAGAAACTCAATGGTTACTTTTCAATGAATGAAAGAAGGTGTAGGTACATTCTCAGGAAAAGCATAAAAAATAATATGAGCAGGCAACACCATTGCCACTAAATAGCTAATAGTAAATAATAACCAAATCTCACTCAGATTTAGGTATGTAAATAAAATGAGAAAGCTAGTTTAGTGTGATGTGCATACCTACTCATACTTACATCAAATTAAACGTTTACGAACCAAAATAATAATTGATAAAACAGGGGTGGATAATATGAT
Source organism: Notodonta dromedarius (assembly GCA_905147325.1). Taxonomy (NCBI): domain Eukaryota; kingdom Metazoa; phylum Arthropoda; class Insecta; order Lepidoptera; family Notodontidae; genus Notodonta; species Notodonta dromedarius. Next base: position 10,174,301 of record LR990161.1, on the reverse strand, counting down.
AATTGCTTTGGTGTGATGCCTTCCATGCTAAGTAAATAAATAGTATTTAACGACAATGTTGTTAAGAGGAAAGTGAGTGGACCAATCAAAACCGTCAAAACCTTTTCTATCATGTACATGGGTGCCTAAACTCACAGCTAAAACAATGATTATTCATGGATGTCAACAACAACACCACCTACAGGGTCTAAATATAGCTATGAATAATCCGGAGTACCTACCCCATAGGTACCTACGTACAAAAAAACAACATAATCGGACTCACCCAAAGAATTGGTGATAACATTTCAAATTCTTTGGTCTCACCTTTTAGGAGGAGAAGAATTGCGAATACACGCACACCGAATTTTTTTTATATATTTAAGCTAAAGATTTAATTAATTTAATCATGATTTAATTTAATTACGTTTTACAGTCCATACTAGCCTTGGTGTAACGTTGTGTTGTGGTTAGATCAGGTTATATTTGAACTAGTAAACAGTGTCGCAGCATTCCTTGTGGTTTTTCTTCCAATATTCAATTCCTATGATCTAACAATTTTCCATTAATACAAATGTTTGTATTAAAATAATCAATAACTTACTCATAAGTAAGTAGGTATGTATGTACCTACCTTATTGGGTATGTACCTTATTTTCGTAATTTTTCCTTTAATTTTAACCTCAATATGAGTAGTCAGAAACTAAAATCTCCAATAATAGTAAACGCGCTATATATTGTTTTCTTATATTTACGCGAATACTATAAATTGAAATACAAACAACAACTAAATATGAGGGTACCCAGTTATTACCTATGACATCAGGACATCTAACACCTCAGTCCCCCTGTGACCTTGGTTGATGTAAAGCAGCCGAAACGTCGGGAACATAAAAAAGTAAATAAACTCGATAGAATCCGTAAAATAGTTTTATTTAAACGCGCTATATTTGATTTGGTTGTAATGTTAAGAGAGACCAAATCGCTGCATGGGATTCTGCAAAAACAATGATTATTGTACGAATTAACCTGTGAGTATTTCTCATAAAATGTACCATTATCTCAGTAGTATTTTATTAAAACACTAGTTGCTGCCCGCGAATTCGTCCGCGTAGACTTAATTAAAGTATTCTATGTGTTAATCCAGGTTATAAACTATCTGTGTTCCAAATTTTATCCAAATCCGTTCAGTAGTTTTTGCGTGAAAGAGTAACAAACATACATCTACACTCACAAACTTTCGCATTTATAATATTAGTAGGATAAATATAATAATAATATAATATATAGGTAGGATCTAAACAATATCTTTCTTGCGAAACGGGGTAGTGAACGAACTGCTGCACCTGCTCAACGTGGACCGTCGCGATAGTTTTGGTATAGGAAGATAGGTCATATTTACACATCGTTATTAATAAGTACATAAGAATATTCATAACTAGCTGTGCCCCGCGACTTTATCCGCGTAGTATTGGATTAATGGGTTAAAAAGTATCCTATATGTTAATCCCGGTTATAATCTATCTGTGTTCCAAATTTTATCCAAATCCGTTCAGTAGTTTTTTCGTGAAGGAGTAACAAACATACATACATACATCCACACTCACAAACTTTCGCATTTATAATATTAGTAGGATTAATGGATTTTGCAAATAGATTGCAGTTGCAGGTATTATCATCAAAAAAACTTACTTACACCATTAGGTAGGTAATAAGGTACGACGACGCCTACAAATCAAATCGACGAAGGAAACCTTATAAACTGGTTCACCCAATTAAGTCATGACGTCAGAATACACAATATACAATATGGGTAGGCCTAAAATAAAATAAAACGGTTTTAGGGAATATCGTTGGGTCGTCAAATCGTTTGAAACTTTTCAGTGGGAGGAGGGTTCGATGACTAGAAATATGTTTTGAAGTTACACGCATTGATAACCATTCCTTCATCTCAATGCTCGTTCATCGCGTAATCACGATATAATGGTAACAGCAACAAGTGTGACCACCCACGTTCAGTACCGTCTGATCGCCGCTGTTGGTAAATGGTTGGAGCCTGCTCGTTTTATAAAAAAAGGTTAACTTTTTGAAAACTTAGGTATTCGCTAAATATATCTATTAGTTTTTGTCGAATTGACTGACGTAAGGAACAGAAAACAGGTTGCAGCGTTACTCAAATACGTGAAGTTTAGATGTAGGATATAGAACAATTTTATAAGGCGGTCAAATCTTCATAATTTGCTAATAGTTGCGGAACTTTCTTTATGGAAGAATGATAGAGTCAATTTAATTGATCGCACCTACATGGGCGAATAGCACAGTTCCTTACGTCTGATGCCCATGTACGGGTGTTGATAGCCATTGTATTCAAACAGCGTTCGTCAAATAGTTAGCAATAAAGTCCAATAAAATGACCTCAGGCACACGGAGGCAATTTCGAGATAATAAATTCTCATATAGTCGTCTATGCGTCTATGACCACACAATACCAATGAAAGTGACAGCGGTACTCACCAATCGCTGTTCTGGTCCGTATATTTCTTGAATAACACATCGGATGCAGGATCGCCCAGTAGCGGTCAACGGACACGGCCACCAGACAGAAGATGCTTATAGTACACAGCATAACCAACAACGACACCGTGAATAAACAAGCGTAGAGGTTCCTCGGCAGGCCCACCGAGGCTAAGATCGCGAACGGAATCCCCAGCAAACCGACGAGAAAGTCCGCTGCAGCCAACGACACTATGTAATAGTTCGTACGCCGCCGCAGTCTACGTTCACGACGGAACACATATATCACCATAGCGTTTCCCACGATAGCCACAAGAGCCACCAGAATCTCTAAGGTGGTGTACGTCGCGTGGAGTTCCGGGGTGGGAGTGCGGTGCGGCGTGGAGGCCGCCGTCGACGTCTCCATCACCATCCCTTGCGATGCGTTCTCCGGCATCCTAATGTCCATTTCGTAATTTAACTTGTGAACATCCCATCGAAGCTGATCGCGTGGGAACTTCAACACTTAAGAACTCGGTCAGGAGCGGCATTATCGCCGCCAATTTAGAATTAATTATGTACATTATTTTCGGTCAAATATTTTAGCGTGCAATTTTTACTGGTGTCCAAATTGTTAACTGTTAGGAAGTATTAACAGTTTTACGCATTCGTATCACGATCGTCCGCGGTTAGAGCGAGCGTGTCCCGCCCGCGAGGCGCGCTTCCCACCACTGCGTGCGGGCGCGAATTGGCGCGAAACCGCGCCGACCCAAGTCCCGACGCACACCCTACGACGACGACGACGCCCCGTTAAGCTAAAGGCACATAGGACCGTACCGCACGCGCCGAATGCGTCTAATTGCCCATAAGTAAGCCTTACCTATAAATACATTTTGAAATTAGGTTTCATAAGTATGTTCGTGGGATCACTTGAGGCTGCCACTGAAAATCAGCGCTGGTTTGGCGCCTGCGCTTCAGCCTGGGCAAGCAGTGGCAGCCTTCTTCGGCAGACGACGGACACTACGTTAAGTTTTATAAGTACCTTATTGGTAATACCTATGTTCCCTAAATTACGCCTGCATGAAATAAAGGTTATTTTTTCTAAGTACCGCAATAATCTTTTATGTATGAACACAGGAATCATTATGATGGGTAAAACATGTTGCGGGCGACGAGTGTGACGCGCCCAAATGTGTGTGTAGCTTTAGCAGTCACTTGTTGCAATACGTGATCGCCGACGCCCACGTAAGTACTTACTACCCTTGAAATGGGCGTCGAGTTCGCTGGTGTAACAGGGTTGTTAAGCTCTATTGCTAATGTCACATTAAGAGTATTTAACGTTGTTTGCGTAAGCCACGAGGAAGGATACCTATTTCGTAATAATAATTATGAAAATTCTGTCACTTGCGACAGTTGTGTGACCAAGTAATAAGTTTTCTTCCTCGGTATCGAGGTACACTACATTTATATATTACTAGCTGTGCCCCGCGACTTCATCCGCGTAGTATTAGATTATTGGGTTAAAAATTATCCTATATACGTTAATCCCGGTTATAATCTGTCTGTGTTCCAAATTTCATCCAAATCCGTTCAGTAGTTTTTGCGTGAAGGAGTAACAGACATACATACATACATACATACATCCACACTCACAAACTTTCGCATTTATAATATTAGTAGGATGGTATATTATTCACTCTTAGGAAGACAAGCAACTAGAGTAACAAAGTATTGAAATCAAATAGCGATAAATAGCAAATTGGTAGTTCGTCACTTGTAGACATAAGAATAAGAACCTACCTAAACAACAGAATTACTTACTAACATAGATATACTGGGGTTAGAAAAAGCACAGTAGCTAATAGTATTTATGAACATTGGGTTCCTACAGAAAAATAAACAAACGAATAATAATGGTCGAAAAACTCCTTACCTACTGAGTAACGCCTCTTCGATGCTACACTCGCGTCGAATATGTCGTCCACATCTAGATCTCGGCAGATATTATTAAACTGTGCACTTGCTTGAAGTGAAAAAACACATAAATGAGATCCGTAATCTCACTGCGTTTAGTATTTAATAGGAAGAATGTGGAACTTGGCGCTTCTAGTTTCTGTATCATTGCTGGTACTTATTTATTAGTAGTACCTTATTAGTATACATACCGGTAGTGTGCCCGGTATAATACTGGAGGTTTGGATGAATAAGTATCGGGTATATAATATTATATTAAGTAGTGATCTAAATTAAAATAGTTACTTTTATACATTATTTTTTTTACTACTGTAGGTAATAATAATTATTTAACCCATTGTACGTCCCACTCCTAGGCACGGGCCTCCCTGGCTGGAGCGCACTTGCGCTCGCCCTCTGTCCGGGTGAAGTTGTTATGGCCACTCTGGCCAACAACATATAGTCATATCAAAAAAAAAACAAAAAAAGCACGGGCCTCCCTTCACTACGAGGGGGATTCAGACCGTAATCCACCATGCTGGCCTAAAGCGGGTTGGCAGATTTCACAAGTCTTTCGAATTGCTTTTAGATTTCTAAGACATGCACGTGATAAGCATATATAACTTATGAATCGCACATAGATTTCGAAAAACCCAGAGATGCGAACCGGGGTTTGATCCCAGGCCCTGGTGCACGCGATCACTGCTTTTTACTACAACCTACCTTTTATGACTTTATGTTCTTACGTGTATCTAATGGCATGTTAGCAGACCAGTGTAGGAACCTAGTAGTTGTCGAGATTTGATGCTGTAACTATCGTCTGATAAACTGTATTATAGTTTCGGATGTGTCGAGACTAACGCAGCAATTAAAATTGATGATGTTCATTATAATATTAACAGCTTGATCACAAACGCCTGCCCCATAAAGCTCGCTATTCAGATAATATTTTATCGCATCGTAATCATTTCGATATTGTTATCTGTAGATATCTACCTACATTAACAATTGAATTAAATTTGGACAAAGATATTTGTTCGCCTATAACTGCATCGAGATACCTCATTTCAATGGTTCGATTCCCGGTTCAAGCAGCAGAATTTATCAAAAATCTTGGAACGCAGATTGACTTATTAAAAGCAAAATAAAGGAATGTTACCTCTCAGAAAAAATCTGTAAAATCAATATTCAGGATGCCCAACAAACTCAGACTTTTTTCACCAGTAGATAAAATATTTTATCACAGTAAGCCACAACTGTAGTAAGGTCCAGCGCTGATCGCCAGGATGGCTAGGCATACATTTTTACGATCGCAAAGAATAATATAACTTAACTCATCAGAACAGAGGCCAATTTGAACTGCTCTGAAATAACCTCATGGGAAGGTGTGTATTATATGAGCTCACAAAATAATTTAATTTGAACTCTACTAAGTCGTCATTGCTAAATATCCTCTGAGATGCAGTACTTTCGATGAGAGCTAGTGGCGCCACAAAACCACTTATGTTGTTTTGGGGTACAAAGTGTAATCTGTTTTAAATTTACAGTATATATACTGGGAAGTAACAGATGTAAGAATAACCTATATTACCATGCAGTAAGAAAAACAAACATGTAAAATTATTATATAAATGGATTAAGTTATATTTGTAAAGAAAACTTCTCTTTACATAATTCGTCTTCAAACGCAAAATTAAATTAATATTATGGGCTGACACAAATAGAACATGCTACTGCTGTAGCTTCCACACACATTTTAAATGCACTCACTGGATATGTAATCTGTTTACGAGGTGTATAGGAACCCCAATATTTAGCAGAGATCTAGTATCTACTTGATCAAGATTAGGGTGTAAATGTAACAGAGCCTCCCAGCAGATTTCACTCAGTTTTGGTATGCACAACCAAACTTTATAAAGTATATTATTCCTACTAGTTGCATCATCCTTTGGCTCAATACCACCAAACACATACATGCAACCATATGAAGTTACTGTTGATGAATGAAAGTACAATGGGTGTGGTAACACAGTCTTTTGCATCAGAGTCCACTGCATATCAGCAATGTTTAACCTCCATATGTCCTCAAACACTGATTGTCCGTCCGAGCCGCCAGCTACAAACACCTGGATGCCTGTTGGGGTCTCCACTTGCACAGCACTATGACACTTCCTGGGCAACGGAGCAACTGTATCTTTAGAGCTGTCGTCGGCCTTCGGTGTCAGTATCGTCCACGTGTTGGTTTCAAGGTCGTACATTGGCACTTCCATGAGTTCAAATGCCCAGTCTCCAGTACCTCCACCAATGATGTACAGCTTGTTGCCGACTCGGGCAACTTCATGCCTGTACCTTCCAAGTGGTTCACCCTCCTGGCCAGTTCCAACAAAGACTGGCTCCCAGACCAGTGTCCTGAGATCTAACCTGCAAAACATTAGTATTTTTAACATTAATAAAGGGAGAGATAAATTCAATTAGGGGATTGTATGGTCTAGGATTTTACATACCTATAAATATCACAGTTATAAGCAAACCCATTGGTTCCACCAATAGTATAAAAGTGCCCATCGTGACACAATATTGATTGTCCGTACTGGCCAGGTGGTCTCATGCCTGTCACATCTAAAATTTGCAATTTAGCATCGTCATTGCATGTTCGCCATACTATCATGTCGTTGCTACATTTGTTGCCGAACGGCGCACCTGTGCCTCCAAATATCTAGAAATAATAAAATATTTTTTAAGTAAGTATAATCTATTGATGAATTAAACATATTAAGTACTTTCTAATAAGATTTACAAACCATTAAATATGGACCGTTCATGCACATAGCGTTTGAAGCCAATTCTTCAGGCATGTTTTCCGTCACTCTGTGTTGTTTCCATTTTCGGCTCGCTATCGAGAAACTCCATAGCTCCTTGAACAGCGGTATCGCTGGGGTCCACGTCGGATGGTCTCTTTGCATATGAGTCAACGGCAGCGAAGGGTTGTACCCACCGAAACAATAAATATGGGAATCGTTAGATGCTATCCGGTGTCCGCTGCGAGGTCTTGGACTTTCGAAACCCCGACATTTCACTTCGTTCACCTTAAATGGCTCAAAAACGTATTCTTTCTTTCTGGAATTCATCGTTCTTATCACACAGGTGTAATGGAAAAAGAAGACAAATTACAGTTCATTTAAAACAACGATTTCATTTGAGCTAATTATTAAAATTCCATAATGTTTTCAATAAACGTGCAAAATCGTGTGATCCGATGTCTTCTGACATTGATCTTTTGGTTCTTGTCAGGCTGACAGTGACATTTGTCAGCTGTTTTTTTTTCGTGAACGCTTGTTATATTTAGCCATTGTCAAGTAAAAAAAAAATATTTGTATCCGTTGCTGATAGATTGTAAAATTAGCAGTTTTACGAAACCGCTACCGGCTTAAATAGCTCGGCTTTGTAAAACAGCTTAAAAATACAGAAACAGATTGCCTAAGTCGCAGGATTTCAGGATAGTTATAAAAAATATCCCTAACCCACACAGGCTTCTGAAAACCCAGACATATTGCACTAATCTCTAACCCAGAGATATTTAATGGTCTAAGCTCTAACCCCACCAAATAAATGTAAAATATTATTTACTTGGTTGTAGGTAAACGATTGTCAACCAATTCTTTATAATAATAGGAAAAAAATACGATTTACGTGTCAAATTTTTATTTCACCACAAACTTGTTGATACAATAAAGAACAATGTTTCTTGTTATACCGTTACACGGAGAACAAAAGCTACATATATTTAAATCACATAATAATATACAATCGTCATAAACCTTTAACAACTTTTTGCATGTCATATCCACATAACTGTAATTAATGGACATAGTAGGTACCTATGTTATAACTTTGGAACAGTCGAATCACGTTATTGTGTGCAACAATGTTACAAACGCGCAACTAAAAAACCGAATAAATTCTTAAATTTACAAGCAAACTATTTTAAGATTTTTATTGTATTTTTTGAACTTGTTGGCAAATTAAAGTAATTACCTAAATTAGTAAACACACATGCTAGACTTTCGATCCACTGAGATTACTTAGTTCCTCGCATTTAGCGGTAGAAGTTTTATTTTCTTGGCGAGTTCCTATCCGGCAAGAAACGGAACGACTGAACAAAAGTAACACGTATACTACAGTTACAAGTAAAGTGTGGAGGGATCAAGCGGCGCGTTGCATCCCGGTGGCGAAAAGAACCTTCTGCTTGGACTTTTTCTTCTTGCCCGAGGGCGGCGAGGCGGCGCCGGCGGCGTGCAGCGCGGCCTCGATGGCATCGCTCAGCACCAGCGCGCGCGGGGCACCCGCCCCCTCCTCCTGCGCGACCGCGGCCGCGTCTGCCGCCGCCGCCGCCGCCGCCTGCCGCACGCGCCATGTACCGCTGCTGCTTGCCATCTGCACATCAACAAATTAGCTTTCTTTACGACAGAATCTAATTCGCAAATTAGAAACATCATTCAGGATCGGTAGTACTAACTTCCGCACTATTCGGTAAACTCATACATGCCCCGCCAGTATTAATAATTATACCACCATTGGAGGTGGTAATTTTTAGGAAATGCCTATATTTAACCCGAAGGCTATTATTTAACTATTTATTTGCATCCAGAAAAAACTGGTTATAGAGCACGATTACAGACCTTTGCGAAGGACGGGCCCGAAGGCGGCGAGCCTACGCTCGTAGAAGGGCTGATTTGCTCGGTTGCGGACAGGGGGCCCGCCTCCAACGGCGGGGAGGAGTAGGGCAGCGCGGCCGGGAACAGGTCGGGCGAGGAGAAGTCGGGGCGCGGCGGGCCCTCCAGCGCGCGGCGCTGCGCCCGCTCGCGGCGCCGCTCCGCGCGCTCCTGCCGCGCGCGGCTGCGAGCGCGACGCTCTATCTCTTCTGAAATTATTTATATGACACTACTAATGCAACTATACTGATACTGCTATGGTTTCAGGTAAACCGAGCCAATTGTATGTCCGAGATATATCTATAATACAGCCCCGCCATCTTCAGTTTCAAGCGCACCGACTCCCACTCCAATAGTCGCGGAAAATCTAGACGCCGAGTATCGGATGCTTGCTATACCATGTATACGTAGTATTTCAAGAAAATGTATGTACCTGTGAAGCCCTGTAATGCGATGTTGGTGACGTACGGCGGCTGCAAGTCCATTTCTACGATGTCGAACGCACAATACAGCGGCAAGTGAGCAGTGCACGGCATGTGTTTTCTAGTCTGAAATATATGGAAACAAAATTATTGACAAACTGTAAAAATGCCAGAAACACCAATTATACAGCATAGATAATAAATACATCTTCCTTGAAGTTATAATATTTCATGCGTCAGGGAATAAAGACTACCACTGCTTTACTAACTTGCTCGGTAAGAGAGAACGTCTCGCGGTGTAATACGCGGCCGCGTATGACTGAAGGGGCGGCGGCTAAAGCGCCCCACGATGCGTTCAATACACGCACGTTCAAACTGTTCAGGAAGATTTGTTGGCCATCGTCAGCTGGAAGGAAACAAAATTTAGGATAACTCGCCACATCCTCATCACTTAATAAATATATTACAACTGTCTGACAGACGTTAAATATTAAATTTAATTGTCTGAGACGAAAGGGGATGAAAGTGTGTATGGAATTCCCACCGGGCACACGGCTTGTATTTAATGGATGGAATTTTCTCTTTTTGAACCCAATAAAGTTGTTGACTTTAAGTGGCCAGACAGCAAGCACAAGATGCATCAATATGAGCCTCAGTGGGAGAGTAGTAAGTCCAATCAAATTGATAAAAACCTTGATAAAAGTAAAAGTATTTCGCCTGATTCTGCTTATCGATATCAGTGATAGAGTTATCTTCAACCTGTTCTTCTACAGGTGGACATTCAGTTAATGGAAACTCTGTATACTGCAAGTCGTCAATGTCAAATACTGGAGCGTCAGGGTTTAGGTTGGAAGCTGGTACATCTGCTGGTGCAGCACCAGCAATATCTATCTCTTCCATTTGCTGTTGGACTGCTTCTACACATGCATCCCCATCATCTGTGACGTCAAACCAGTCCAGTTTGTTCTCATTGATTTTTTGTTTTTCATACACAATGGGGACCATCTCAGTAGCTTCTTGAGGCATTTCTGGTCTATCATAACGACTATGAATATTCTGCTCTTTGGTTTTCAGCATGTCCAATGCCTCCTCCAAGAAAACAATTTCAGTTGTATCAATCTCGGCCAGTATTTGATTTTCAATTTCTTTTCTTTCTCTCAGTATGATGTCATGCACCTGAATAATGGTAATTTTCATTAAAATCTTACTGTTCAGAAGGCAAAAAAAAAATATTTTTGATATTGTTACGAATTGTACCTGTTGTTTGGTAGCAGAAAATAGCTTGCAATATGGTGCATCATATGCCTTTTCAAGGGGCAGTATGGGCGGCGAGGGTTCCACTAACTGGCCGCGCGGCGGAGCCACCTCCACGGTGGTGGAACCTCGCAGGCGACGCACCAAACGCATTGTCACCTGAGACATAAAATACTTGATTAATCCGTAGTGTAACTCGCTCACGGGCATCACAAGCGAGCCGGGGGCCAAAGCTCAGAGGGGGGAGGGCATGGAAATACTAGGTACAAGATCTGTTCGTAATGAATGGCCCTAACCGGGAACGTAATTCAAAACTTGGGGCACTTGATGCGTTATACAAAATAAACTACAGATACAGAATCTATAATCGCCGAGGAGGTCAAAACGTCTGTCCAGAGGGAACGGCCCCCCTAAACTTGTGGAGACACGCGAGAAAGGAATCTGACCTCATCAGCGGGCGGGCTCCAGCGCACCATCCTGGTGGGCTTCATGTCGGGCACGAGCAGCGGCGCCGCGCACACGGGGCAGGGCGGCGGGCTCCGCTCGTGCGCGGCCGCGTAGTGCAGCGCGCAGCCCCAGCAGTACACGTGGCCGCACGCGCCCGCGCGCCCCGCCGCCGCCGGCCCCAGGCAGATCGGGCACTCCGCGCCGCCCGGCCCGCGCACCACCTGCGGACCACGCTCACATGCTGCTCAAGCCCCACGAGTCTACTGGACGCTACTAACCACACATACTGGGAAACACTGCTACTAAATCTGCTCAGCAGTTTAACATGAGGCCAGACTGAATCAGTGACCAACTGATTTGTGTTTATCTATGTAGGTAGTCTACTGAACTTTGTTTTAAAATTATGTATGTATTATGTCAATGTATTGTAATTGGGCAGAATACAAATTAGATTGAGCAGAATAATTATGTCGTAATTTAAAAATACCTAAGACTTACCAATAGAATTAAGTTTAAAATACAATAGATGGAATTTGAAAATGGAAACAATTAAGTATTGCATACGGTAACAAATGTACTTTGGAATATAAATGTGTAATTATAGAAATATTATACTAACAATTTCTTCAATTTGCTCCCATTTGATAGGGACGTCGGGGTCCAGCAAGTTTGCTTTATAATCTCCATCTTCTCTCACCACAAACTGACAACTGTATAACAGAAATAAAATAACTTTAGATGAGTGACATCATTTTGCATTGGCGCAACTGACATAGCAATAAAAGATGGTGGTTGCACTTTTTAAGGTAAACAATGTTATATAAAACTTACTAGTCTGTAAGATAAAGACCTTATTAAGTGCAGGATAGAAGTGGACCACACTCACTATGCTCTAAGATAGAGGTCATGTTCATGTCGGTGCGGGCGGTGCGCAGGCGCCGGGCGGCGCGGCTGCGGGCCGCGCCTGTCCGCAGGCCCACGGCTCGGGTACATGAAGTTGAAGTTCAGCAAATGGTTCAAGTTTTGCTTCTTGCTTCCGGGCACAAATACCGAGCCAATTTCAGGCTCGTCATCTTCTTCTATCCTGTTATTTTAAATGGTGACTGTTTCACAAAGACATACATTTGTTTTTTAAAGAAATCACACTTTCAGAAAAGTAGGTTCCTACACATTATAAAGTGAAACATGTTGCGTCTGTATAATCACTTTGTTTACACAGAAGTTATAATAATTGCATCACCAATTGCCACATGTTTACACTTCCATTGAATACAATTTAATTTCCAAAACTTAATCTTGTATTAAATCATATTCTTTATGTAAAAAAGGAAACGTGATAGATAGGTTATTGCTTTACGAGCTTTAGCCAAGAGTTGTAAATTTTGAAATACTGTATTGTTACCTGGAGTTCGGCGTTCCACCCATAGGCAAACCGGCAGAACCGCGAGGACGTGGTCTTCTGTCAAGTTGACCCCTACCCCTTTGAGATGGTGCATTCTTGCGGGACGGTTCATTCTTAGGAGCACTTCCAGGTCCTTCACGCTTCTTATTGTTTCGTGGCCAAGGTTTATAAGTTGATTCTAAAATAATTAGAAAAAAAAATAAAACACTTAAGACAAAATAAGACTGAGATAAAAGATAAATAAAATACCTAGTAAACTTTATATGCTATAGTAATTCTAGACATAGGTACCTATATCCAACTTCTTTACTTTGTTTCTTTCATTCTAACCATATTGTGTATTGAACATATTTATTTAACAACACTGCTTATGGATAATTTACAACGATGGTCTTGTATGTTCATGTTTTTTTTGCAAAACCACGACATGATGACCTTGAGACTAGACTCACCAGTATTTTTTTTACAGTCGATGGCGGCTGCCCTCGACTGAGGCTGAGACGATCGGTTTGAAGATTTCTTGTCCATCTTGGATTCCTCCAACATCCACAAAAACAGCTGAGCGGGTTACTCCGCGAGGAGATAACGATATTACGTGCAAGGACGACATTTTAGAAAGCCATGTTTATAATACAAAACAAAGAAAAAAACACTTTTCTCCACAAATTACCTTTACCAGGCGATAATTAAACGAACACGTAAACTTTAACACAAAAAAGGGAGTAAAATTACTCCCTTTCGTCGATAACGACGAAGACGCTGAGGAACAAAATTCTCTTTAGCTCGCCACCAATATGGCGACCAGCCGGCAGCCAGCCGAAAATTTGGATGCGCACTTCCGTAAATAATTAGTTTCACTCAGCTTACTTTTATTATAAAAACTAATTTAAAGTCAAGAAAAAATATTACTGTTTATTTATTTCTATTTTTGGTAATAGAAAATTAATTTGAAAATGTATATTTATAATGCTTTGTTTTAAAGTATTTGACTTGACTCAATATTTTTCACTAAACTTCGTCATGATGACGACATTTCACTATGAATTTTGCAAAAAGAACCTATTCAGTCTTAATAAAAATAATAAAATAAATAATGCTAGTAAAAAATAATATTTTAAACAGATATTTCAGTACCAATTTAATTTATTTATAGAAAACAAATCGTATAAAGAAATAAATAACTCTGTGATAATTAAATCAGTTCATTGGCTATGGTCATTCAAAAAGTTTGGCGCGAAACATAAACCAGGGAACCTCCAAGGAACGACTATTTTTCGAGCTGAGTGGTAAGCGTGGTAAGCACAGACTTATAAATACTACGCGGTAATATTATAAAAGTATCTTGGTTTTCAATACAACAGACCTAGGCGAAAATATTTTAGTTTTGTTCATTGGTATTTCAATATGGAAAAAGCGGGATTACCAACAGAAAACGCTTTTGAGCCTGAAGAAGATGCATATCAACCTCAGGTTTGTAATAATTCTATAAAAAGTAATTAGGTAACAATATTGTAGGTTTATTTTAATCTACCCTCATAAATCTAAATCAATCACAAAGAAAACTTATTTTCATTGGTACCTACAATTGAAAATTGTTTGGTACAGCCTACTGTGGAATCCGAAATGCCTCCTAATGTGGAACAAAATCCGTCGAGAAAAATAACATTCGCTACGAATACTGCAAATGAGAATACAGCATCGCAGAAAAGCAGGTACATATTTTATTTTTATTATACCCTGACGTTCTTATAATCGAAGAATTTTGGACTTGTAAGTCCCCTGAGGGCACCTCTCTCTGGTACATGAATTTGGGAGGCTGACTCTGATTTGCAAAGCGGATCTCCAGAGTAGTACGGTGTTCAAGTTAGCTACGTACTACTACGTCATACTTTTTAATTTATGCATGGCTAACCTGTGTTGTGATAGGTTTAAAACAAGTAGTTTTACAATACGTGTTGGGAGATAGCTGGCTCGTTCGCTGATGCAAGTCCTCAACATCATCCACTGAACCTCATGAACTATGATCGGTTGCTACTTACAACTAGATTCAGACACCATAGGGCGTTTGTGCACGTTTTGTTACAATAGGTACCTACCCCAATACCAAGTGGGTGTGTAACTGACCGTTTCAAGAAATTAGATGATTATCAAGCCCCACACAGCTTGATCATCTGGATTTATAAAGATGAGAATATAGTAATTTATCTCCATATATTATCGTTCTCCATAGCAGGAGTAGATACCTAATTTTGTGAATATTTGAAACTAGCTGTGCCCGCGACTTCGTGCGTGTGGAATAGAGTTTGCAATGACTCCGTAACAAATGTTACACCAGAATAGCTCTAATATTTTGTCTCTTGTCGCAAACTTATAGAACAATCACATAAATTACATACATATTTCCATACAAACTTTCATCCCCTATTGTTATTTTATACCCTTTAGGGTAAAACTTTTACAAACTTTGAATTTCATATTTATTTATATCGAATCAACAGCCTAAAAAATAAGTAAAAAAATGACGACACTTCTATACAACTTTTCATCCCCCCTTTTAACCCTTTCTTCGCATTAAAAAGTAGCCTATGTCCTTTCTCAGTCTCTAGACTATCAGCTATGTACCCAATTTCATTTAAATAGGTTCAGTAGTTTTGGCGTGTTCACATACCTCTAAGCATAATAAAGGTACGCCTCCGTCGAGCAGATCATTTCGGTTTAAAGAAATTTATTTCTCATAAGAACTTACAGTCCACTTAAAATGAGATACAGTAATAAATAATATAACAGGTGGGTAGGTTCGCCTCCAGTGCGATACGAGTTACAAAGAAGTTACATAAGCCTTTAGTTTACATTTAAATACATTCATGTTATCACTATCTGGGGGCACGGCAGTGCCCCCCCAAGTCGAGCACGGCACGTCGAGCGCGGCACGGCCGTACCATCTTTTCTCGAAGCAGTTCAGACCATTTTCGACCCCCTATAACTTCGTTGTGGATAAAACTAGAACCCTGAATTTTCAGATACCAAGCAGGCATTGTATAAACACGGTATATTTCAAATTTCATTCAATTTGAGCCAGTAGTTTAAGAATTATAACTAGTCAAAATTCGTAATTTTGTCACTCACTGACTGACCGATCATCAAAACTCTAAGGCACTTCTAGCAGACATAGAAGCTTCAAATTTAGAATACAATTAGTGTTTAGTGTATAAATCAAGGAAAAACTAAAATATTTTGACATTTCGGTCCAGTTTCCTACATACACCAACTGCATACATAACTTTGTAATCCCATATAAATGTATAGGATAACAAATTTACATTTGCAGTTAATGAATCAGTGTACATATTATGCATATTATAATGGAACTAGCTGTGCCCCGCGACTTCATCCGCGTAGTATTGGATTATTGGGTTAAAAAGTATCCTATATGTTAATCCCGGTTATAATCTATCTGTGTTCCAAATTTCATCCAAATCCGTTCAGTAGTTTTTGCGTGAAGGAGTAACAAACATACATACATACATACTTACATACATACATACATACATCCACACTCACAAACTTACGCATTTATAATATTAGTAGGATAGGAATGGAATATTAGGTGTACATTGGTACCTAGATATAATTATGTTCAAAGGTAACTTGTAAAATGTTCAACGGAATGAAAAAGCAAGAAAAAACTAAACTAAATACATTATGTTTTCATGCGATGTCCAAGTCAATCTATTTAATTTAAAACATAAAAGATTTTTAATATTGATATGGTCACAATAAGATGTTGTTAGGTTAGCAAGTTATGTAATACGTAACACTGAATGAAGACAGAAGGTCCCTTAAGTAGGGACTAAATTAAGTAACCGACTTGGTATTACATATATCTCACCTCTTTTTACGGTAGAGAACTGAGTTGCGAGACTTGGGATTTTTTACAAGTTTTGTTTTTGATGGGATCTTTAATTTCATTAGGTAGCTTGTGCTTTAATTTCATTTAGAGGTAGGTATCAAACATCTGGGTGATTAGTATGAATTTAGAACGTATTCGAATGTCCCCTTATCAATCTTACCTCTCCTTATCTATACACCTATTAGAAACGCTGTTGTGAAGTGTACCCATGGAAAGATTCGATCATACGATTTATATCTGATGCCGTGAACTTGTACTAAGGCCCCTGTTAACCCTAAAGCGGCAATATTGTCTCAGTTCGTACAGAGAAGTCCTCAGTCAGCCGGACGCGGGGCTGTCCCACCGGCAGCGGCTGCTGTGGCTGCAGCAGCGGCGCGGCACCGGGCTGTGGGCGCAGTGCGATAGCTGCGACACTTGGCGGTTCCTGCCGCCGGTGCTGGACCGATACGAGTTGCCCGACAAGTGGTTCTGCTGGATGAACCCGGGTCAGATGAGTGACGGTTTCTTTTACCAAATACGACTTATACAATGTAGGTACTAACCTATATTCTCATGAAGCGGTTCCCACGCTCTCTGAGCGTTCAAGCTACGTGGACTCGTAGTAGGTACCTACTTACTTATTATGTTTGAACGAAAAACTAAATTATAAACATTTTAGTTTTTCGTTTTTGCATATGGGCGTACCGAGGGGGGACAGAGCAGCTATCCCCCCCTTGGACTTAGACTGCCACTCGTTTTTCATTCGGATCACATATTCCCCACAGAACATTTCAGATCTGAGGAAGAAACCTGGCCAAAAGTTGGATACGCTCATGTATCTATTACCTACAGTTCTTTACAGAATTTGACATTTCCAGAATCAGTCGTAGGACTGTATTAATAAATCAAACTCAAGTCTGAGAGCGGTCCTGGGTTTTGACGTGTCATTTTGTACTGGAATGACATTTCCACGATCGCTCTCAGACTTGAGATCGATTTATTAATACGAGCCTTTGATACTTGACCAAGAATTTTGGAGTAGAGATGACCATTTTGATGACCACAGATAAGGCTATCGCGAGCTGCTCGGTCCCCGAGCGGCCGCTGCAGGTGCGCGAGGAGGAGGACCTGATCCACAGCGAGTACGCGGCGGGCTCGCTGGTGTGGGCGCGGCTGGCGGGCTGGCCGCGCTGGCCCGCCATGGTGGACGACTGCCCCGACGCCGAGCAGTACTACTGGCTCGACGGCTTTTCCGATATACCCGCAAGTTTTCTATCAACCCCTACATGAATTGGCTGCGAATCCTAATGAAATAAATTATTGGATCCCTAGTTACTTATAGCTTTTTAGATCATCCAGGTTTTTTTGAAGTCTGTTTATTTTTTTATTTTCCAGACTCATTACAACGTGGTATTTTTTGACGCGAACGAACCCACGCGAGCGTGGATAGCTCCGGATCAGCTCAAACCTTACGCGGCTAACAGAAAGGCATTCAGACATTTATTGAAAAACAAAACCTTCGGAACCCGGCTTAAGGCAGCCGTCGCCCAAGCCGATGAAGCCGAAAAACTAATACTACCTGCCCGTTTAAACAAATACAGTTTCATAGCTAGACATATGGGAAAAATTTCAAGTCCTAAGAAAATAAAGAAACGCGATATTGAAAAATATCAAAAACAATTCAAGACTAAATTTAATATGGACATACCGATGGAAGGCTCCGAATCGGACGAAGAATATACAGAGACTAAGAAGGCTCCTAAAAGGAAGAATATTATTATTGTGGGAAATAAAATGAATAAGAAAACTAGAAAGGACGATGGCGGTGAAGCAATTGAAATGACAACCAATGCACATGAACAACAAAGTAAACAAAACACTGAGGAAGCTCAAGACAATGAGAATTTGATGCATCCTAATTCCATGGTGGCTCAAGCTGGCAGTACTCTTGATACTGCTGCTACAGAGTCAATTGATAATGGTAAGTTAAAAGTATTTAGGTCTGAAGAAAAATACCGAGAACATGACTACTTTAAATCAAGAAAATACTTACAAGCTTCGTTCTGCCGATCCCGAAGTTCTCCCGATATCCTGTGTTTGTGGGCCATTCGGGGAATATAAGCACAGGCAGACCAAATCCACCCTTAAGTGTATGTCCGTTTAGAATGTTTGTTGAACCATACCCTTTATTTCAGATACGTCTAAGACATATGTCCCTGAAAATGATAAAGAGATATCATCGCTAATACCCGACATTACCGTTAGAGTGGAAAGTCCTAATAGTGACGACTTTGATTTTTAAGAGTCAAAGCGTGAAGTTCAGTCATTATTACCTCTGCTCTGCTTGCAAAGTATTTATATGAAATAATATAAATATTATTTTAGTTTGTACTTATTAGTGTTTCTGATTACATTTGTTACATAAGTTAATTTTACATAATACATGTTTCTATTATTATGCGCATGGTATTATTTAACCCTCGCCAATCGCCATACGCATTTATTTCAACTTATCTACTTCCATAGAACTTAATAATCCTACCACTTAATAATGTTACTGTATCGATTGTATTCATACTAGATTTTTCTTACTATATTGATGACTACAATAGACCATACCGTACCTACACATGTATAGGTAACAACATTAGAACACAGCGAGTATCTATACCTACAGGCGGACATAGGAAGAATAAATAAATAAAAAATTACAGCAGAAAACACCGTTTATTTTATAATTATGAGAGAATTTCAGATTGATAACCTACATACAGAATAATATGACTAAAACGAATCTAACTTGAATTTTACATGTCCGGAATTTCATTAGTAATTCGATAATATTCATAATCGCAACAATCTTTGGTATTCAGTGTTCCTTTACAAGAAGATTATTAGACAACTTTGTAATAGAGGGAATACAACTTTAATATAAATTCTGAAATACTTATATAAGTACAAGAAACGTCCATAGAACGGCACTAAACTATTGTAACATTTCTTTGTCTAAACTAAATATTAAGTATGTAAAGTAACATGATTTCAAATAAATAGTCAACTCTATATTATATAATATTATTATAATGTTTCACATCATTCAACGCCAAGCAACATCAAAGACTCGGAAAGAATAAAGCACAATTGTGGAAATTTTTTGTTAATTTACGAACATTTAACTATAAATTGAAGTCTAGCGACTCTACTCATAAACAACGTTTGTTTTTGTAGAATTTAGGTAGAATTACTCCCTAGTCTGTGGGATCGAAATCCACCCCGAAATGGAACGATGTATAAGTGACTATGGTGCCTTCAAATATCTTACCGGCATTTAGCAAATAAATGGATATCTAAGAAAATAGCACCTAAAGATCCTTTTTGCCAATGATATGATTACTTATTATGATTTTTTATTTGCAATTTAGCTAAGTCTTTCATAAATTGATATCAATTGTTCTGCGCATTAATTAATTACTTCTAGGTATTGCTTTAGCGAATTTGAATGGGTTTGCCGGCAGATACGACGCACGGTATAAAGATACCTCTCAATGCCATGTGATCATCCCGTATAGAATAGATATTACACATATTTAATCCATAACACTAAGTAAATACTTGAAGTCACTAAGTGAATACTGATTGGAATTATTCACCAGATGAAGTAGTAGTACTTGAGTGTTGAAAATACATGATTTGTTGGCAATAATAGTGATTCTAAATAGCATTTCAAAGTTTACCAGATTTATGATTGGGTACTAAGATTACAATTTGAATGTTCGTTGTTTTATAAATTCTCATCATCAAGCATAACTTTTAGTATCTGTAAAGTGATAACATTTTAGTAGGTAGGTAGTTTAAACATCTACTAGTGTCAATGAACTTTTATATATATATCTAAGTATGTATGTAGGTATTAATGAAGTACCGTTAGTGTTACATAATTATTACATTGACAGTTAAGAATGAAGATTACGACTTCTATGCAACCTCTTTCATCGACAATCTGAAAATCATAAAATAAGCATAATAAACAGCACTGCAATTATTTTGGATTACCTTTAACACTTACTAGCTACCGTCTGTATGTAATAAAACGCTATGAGAATTGACACATAAGTATATAAACTATACTAATTGTGTACATACATATACAAAATTAGCAATCCAATCAACAATATGCATAGGTACTATTGATTATGAAAATATCTATGTTTTACGATAATATTGAGATTTGTTAGAACGTATACGCCGGTGGCGCCGCAAGCGGCGGCAGCGGGCGGCGCGGGCGCTGCGGCGGCCCGCGCGCGGCGGTTGAACACGAGAACATCACTTATATACACACTAGTTGTAACAGAAGATACAAATGTAATATTACGATTGATAATACTAGAATAATAGAGATTATTAAAAGCTGACTAGAAGTTCGGTTATACCTACTCTAACAAATTATCTTTACAAATAAGAATGGGCGGCGGGGGGTCCCGCGCCCGGCGCCTTGTGCGAGTGTCGGCGCGCGCCGCTCTGCGGTTCACTACATTAACGTTAAGATTGGTGTCAGGTACGCGGCCTCGTTTCGAGACCAATTTATTATAACACTTAATTTATTATAATATACGATGAGATTAGAATGCGACTAGCTAGGTGTCGGCGCGATGTAGTACGAGCGGGCGGTTCGCGGAGTGCGCGGGCTAGCGAGTCGGCGACGGCGGCGGCGTCGGCCGGAAGACGAGCAATACAATTGACTGGCCGGTGGAGGCGCCTGGAGACGACTGACTTCGATGACATTACAATGAAGCTACTCAGAGAAAAGGTATCACCTATTTTCTCTACCGTTACGAAGGCATCTAGATGAAATTCTACTCTTATGGATAAAAGTCTAATTATTCCTATAAATGTTAAAATTAACATTGCTTCATGTTCCTAATATTCGAGTGCAGACGAGGGTGTGCGAGCGCGCGCGGCGGAGGGCGCTGGCGGCGCAGCTTAGTGCCGTTGGGTATCCACTCACGCGCAGCTCTCGACGCGTCGTCCACACTCCAACAATATGACATTATAACTACTACTTATTAATCATTCGCGATTATCGTTTAATTAATTATTATATCTTTATTTTCTTATAGGAAAACGCTAATACATGTTGGTGCTCAAATTTTCGAGTGAACTCTTCTACGACAATATTACAAACGGAAAATACTGGTCTATTCTTATATTGCTGAAGACTCGGTAGGTACTTCAAATTTATTAAAAAAGTTACCCTAGCTAAAACGGCTACATTATGTTTTACTGTACAACGAAGAGCATCTTAAGAGGTATCAAATTAAAATTAATTAATCACTCAACTATAAATTTGCTCGAAAAGCGCCAAAAATCTCTTTAATGAGTCATTTAAACTATGTATTATTTTGAAAAGTTTCGAAGTACTCTTACCGTTTATTAAAAGTTACACTCACAATAACAATTCATTATTATTATAAAGTTAACTAAACAACAACTGCATCTACTATCACACATTCGAAAGTTTTAAACAATTTTACAATTGTAATCAAACTTCATTATTGCTACGGCGCCGGCGCGGCGGCGCGCTGTGCTGCGGCGGTTGCGCGCGCGGCTCGCGAGCTCGTTGCGCGAACAACGCAAAGGTTATCATCTAATTGTGAGGTAGAACCTAATAATTTTGCACCTTGTGTGGGTAACACTATCATCGGTCAGGACTAGGATTACATGTTTAATTGTC
Organism: Notodonta dromedarius; assembly: GCA_905147325.1. Taxonomy (NCBI): domain Eukaryota; kingdom Metazoa; phylum Arthropoda; class Insecta; order Lepidoptera; family Notodontidae; genus Notodonta; species Notodonta dromedarius. The sequence continues at coordinate 10,152,019 of LR990161.1, read as the reverse complement.
AGCGTGTATTTATATTTAACCGCCATACAATTATATTAATATATCAGTTGACAGCATCGCAGCATGTCTTGCTGTGGTGATTTTAACAAATACCGAATATTTTTTCAGTATTTTCGGGCGATTACTTTTGTTATTAACATGATAATAAGATATTTCTTGTATCGAAACCAAGATTTTGTTAACAGGCTAAATATTGTTATGCGTGTAGATACTATTAAGGTAATATACGCATTTAGCTATATTTGTTGATTATTGCACGATAATAATATCACTAAATTAATTATTGTTGTTATTATAAATAAAATGTGTACTGATCGTCGTGTGATCGCTATGAAGGCGGTAATAAGAGCCAGCAGTATGGTGGATTAGGGCCAGTGGTTATCGAGAATGATTGATTATTAGTAACGGTTCGATCACTCGTACTTATGACGTAGGTCGGGTGTCGAGTGATTGAGTATAGTTTGAATATAACAGACGAACTCCTAACAAGTAAGTAGTGTACGAGTTGCCTTATGGCTTGCATGTTGCTTGTAGATTGTTGCCAGGCGGGTTGCAGGCACCGAGTATGCGCGACGATTTTCATTGCACGACGGCCCTGGAAACATGAATATGTTATCAATATTCAGTTACCCACACATTACGTGGACACATACAACATGCATTCGTATAGATGATATCCTAGTGAAAAATTGTGTCAACAACTCGGGACCGATTCCAATAAAATCGACCCAAAAATCCCCATAGAGCGTGACAAATAAATATACACGATGTATGTTCAAATGTTGCTAAAACATAATTTCATTATACTAGGTGAAACAAAAAGGGTATACTATTTTTATTGCAACTTAACTTTGTAAATCTAAAGCTATAAGCTCTGTGGGACAGTTGAAGTACTAAAGGTTTTGTAGACTTATGAAATCTGTCAACAACTGTATCCCTATAACACCTTTTGTTTTTCAAGTTTCCTCCTTAGCTGATAGTTTTAGATTTACAAAGTTAAGTTTTGAAAAAAAAGTATACCCTTTCTGTTTCACCATGTATATACATTTTATTTTTCATGTATATTAGATGTTCCCCTTTTGTAACTATTATGTCTGTAGGTACTGTGTAACTTTGGTCGTTGCAAAATCCCAGAAGACGATAAGTATTAGGTGATAGGTATAATATTAGTACCTAATTATCAATTATGTAAGTAACTAAACCGCAATGCCTAATTAATTACGGCTAAATCTAGTAAACCCAACACTTTGTCTCCTAATTAAACTTATAAATAAAAGAGGCATAGAAATAATTACTTACTTATCAAAATAACATAGGTGCAATAGGTATAAAGTGTGAGGATTAAAAATAACTCATTATCAGATTTTCTTTTTTAATTCCGCCCACATAATGCCGGTCGGGATTTGACACCAAAAGTGTTAGCTAACAGCTTACACATAAAAATGTGCTGAAACATGCAGCAAACAGGTGTCGTCAAAAATGTTACTCAGTGCGTAAGGTGTTGTTAAGCATATAATAAGGCAAGTTCAGGAATTCAGGATATACTGAAATAATTTTAGTATTTAAGTTCACTCTTTGACTTATGTTTAGATCAAATTTTGTTTAATCCAGTCTAGTTACTTCAATCAGAATATTAATTTTAAATTAGAAAAGTTTGATTTTCGATTTTATATCCTGAACAGAAATAAAAAATAAATGATATATTCATATCGCAGCATCATGCGCCTTGATTTAAAATGTTACTACAATTATTGTCTTGAACGTAGTTAATTCTAAATAAACATGCAGGTTAGTGAATTATAAATATGAATTATTTTAAAAGTCAGCCATTAATATTTTGAGGTAGATAATGAGTGTGCAATTATGAAAAACATACTTAATTAAAAACTTTATTTTTATACACAATTAAATTTTTAATCTTCGTGATATGAATTTAAGTAGAAAATTTATATTAAATAAATAAAGGGGGTAACAAAGTAGGGCCTCCTACCCGGAAAGTTGGTAAGAACAGTCCGAAATAAGAGGAAAGAAAAATAATTCAGAATAAGAATAATTCATTTCAAATAATAACAGGGACCTGCATACAACATCAACCAGAGAAACTAGTTTTTTTGTAAAACGCGTCAATGATAATTTATCCATTACCCAGGTTTACCCATGTTAATGATAGGCACTTCTATATTATAGAAATACGTTACGCTGTGACCAAATATGACATTCTCTTCCACAAAATAAAGCCACCGCGAGTATAATAATTGGGCACTAACACGACTGGGTTAATAAAATACGGAAGAGGATGCCACAATAATACTATGCCGCTGTCTCATGCAAATTTTGTAACCCAATCGATTTCTAAAATGGTGTGGGTCCGACAAATAAGTCCATTCAATTATGGTAATGAGCGTTATGGCTTATCGAACACAATATAAACTACTTGATTCGATGTTGAAGTTCTAACTATTGGTCTATGAAGCCCAGTAGTGTCACGGGTCAAACCTGCCCCATTCACCCGTTTAGAAGAACGAGCTATACACGTAGACGGTCGCAATGAGGCCGAGCACGAGCAGGCACAGCATTATCATTATCTTCTTCTGCACAGTGGACAAACACAACACGCATTAGTGGCTAGCAGGGGCGGGCGAGCGGGGCCCGGCGCGGCGTGACGTCACGCCGCGCCGGCCGCGCTCGCTGCACACTTACGAATTACCTTTGAGCATTTGGCGATCGACGCGAGCTCGGGGCCCGCTCAGAACATGCTGGACACGTAGCTCACGACGATGATCGCCAGAATGAGCAGGCACACTAGGATCATGATCTTCTTCTGTTGGCGGCGATTGTCGAGTGGTGAGCATGCAACAGTACGCTTTAAACTTGTCTCCCCGACTCGGGCCGAGTTTATATTGGGGTGGTGATAGTTAGGCTTCCTATCGTTACAGTAAGGTGAGTGCGTCATTTGCCATTAACTTAAATTACGACAGTTAAGGATGCAAATAAAAAAAAAATGAAATAATAAATATAAATGTAATTTCTGTAGTTATAAACATATTTACAACATGAGTAGTGTTTTATGATTACACAATTATGAAACAACTTTGTAACCCGTCCCCGATCGCAAGGACGTTAAACCTACTATAGATTTAAAAAAGAAATAAACCATAACTTACTCTTATAGATTTCAACATAATTCAGTAAAGTAATTAATGATCAATAATGATGAAAATGGCATTAAATTATATTTCACAGTCTTTTGGTTAAATAAATAAGTGCGCAAGCTGAAGGGAAGTATAACGGCGAAGTTGAAATATAATTATATGAAATATTATCGATGACAATAATAATAATAACATCAATTTCAAATCACAGAAGTCTATGATTGAGAACTATCAAAACACAGGAATTGTAATAATAAACCATGCAATAATTATGTTATGTTATTGTGCTAAGTATTCATGTTATAATTGGCTATGTAATATATTTAAAATGCTATGAATAATTAAATGCAATCGTACCGAAGAAATTATTACAATTTCTTTGAATCGTACACACTAGGTAATAATTATAATTGCCATGTTCATTTTATACGTACTGAAAAAAAAAACATTCCAAATAAAGAAAAAATCAAACAATACACGTAAGTAATTAATTCAGCAATCATTTATAATAAAAAAGTAGTTTGATATACAAATGAACAGTAACAAATAGCATATCTGATAATTACATGTAAAACCACCAGATGTTCGTACAAAACAAAATTAAATAAAAAAAAAAACACTTACGGCAAGTAAGTCCCGCGGAAATACTAGTTCGTATCAAGTACCTAAGCAAACTTAAACAATAAGAAATACTGATTGCCGTGGAGCCGATGTTATAAACGGGATAAATAAATAGATTGTACTGTTTTGAGACCAGTTACTTCCACTTGTAGGGGGTTAGCCTGCCTACTTCTTCTTCGACACACAATGCATGGCTGAAAATAGTTTTTTTTTATATATTTAAATAACAATTAGTAATATCCATTAGCATCCTTAGAAAAAAAAACTACTTTGGATCAAATTCGTTTATAATTAAACCACAATAGAAATAAGCAATGCGAGCATTAAATAAATAAAGTACCAAGTATTATTATAAAGCAACCATTATATCAATTATTTATAATTATAACATTGGCATCACGTAAACTGTAATAAGTAGGTAAGTAGTTAACAAACCGCATAAAGCTATCATATAAAATGTTACTTCGTAATATTTTTTCAATTTCAAACAAGTTAATAATAACAAATTTATAGATAGGCAGAGTAAAATGTTCAGTAATATTGGTGGCTATAACTAAATTGTGATGATCAACTAAATTAAAGTTAAAATAAGAATTAAATAGTTATTATATACAGATAATAATTACCAAATATGTTTACATGATATAAGAGCCTTAAAGCCGGCGAAGCTGGTTTAAATAACAAACGCAATATTCTAAAGCACAATCCATATTATTGCACTTAACACATAATATTGTCTTCCAACGATTCTACTGTGATTGTAGAAAAACTAGTTATCTCTCAAACCTGGCTACCGTAATCACTAATATTGATACGTCAAAAAGGCTGTATTATAAAGCTGGAGCGTGAGACAATTTGCGAAATATGAACCGATGAACTTGAATAAAATTAAACGCGCGTGTTTATTGGCGGCGTCATAATACAGCTATTTTGAGATATAACGCATTCCCGAGCTAATGCGAGCGAGCGAGAAATTTTACTTGCTGCGCTAGCTCGCCGTTTTCAAATTCCTACAGTCGCTCCTGACTAGCTGACACCCACGCACACTGTGGTATTTGACTCGATTTTCGGACATGGTCTTTTTATTGCAGAATTAGATAGTATTATAGATTTATAACATTAGAGGAGAACTCCCGTGTGTCAATTTCACTTATTTTCAGAATTATGAATTTTTAAAAAAGACGCTCTTTTTTTCGGTGAAAATTTTTAAAAAATTACTGCTCTCACATTATATGATTATTTAATGATTTGATTTCAGTGTATATAAGAATGTCTAAAGCTGCATTTTTTGAAGTAATTTTGGTAATTATATATGCAGTGGAACGCGAGTAATTAATTATTTTAACATTTTAATTCTTATTTTTTTACTTCTAAACTAAGCTGTAGTAGCAAATAATTTTGATACATCTAAAATATATATGCCATGAGCAATATGTATAAAAAAAACCGAAAGCTAATCTCACTTGGTATAGAAGATTCAGTGACTTAAGTTTTTTGAAAATTTTCGGCGAAAGTTCGGATGATTTTCATCGAAAATTTTAAACAAGTTATTAACATGCAGTACTATAAAATAAGCTTTTATTAACTTTTCCTCAATTAATTCAGCACTGAGAAATTGCTGATTGTCTTCTGCCAAACCTAAGCGCGTGCTTAGGTAGGTAGATGAGTATCCAGCACCTAATTTTCAGCATCTGTCCTTGATTCTTTATTGATGTCAGTATCCATTTCTAAATGTTCTTCGTTGACGTTGCTGGCATCTAGTGGTTTTATTAAGGCTAATGCCTGGGGTGGTAGTGGTCATTTTTTTTCTGCCTGTTACGCATTCGTATATTTGAAATTAGTTGGTCGGACGACTCCAGAGCCCTGTTAAACAAATCGATGATAGTTGTCATGCGATTAATTTTTCGACAATGATGTTCTCGATGAAGTCTCCAGAATTTATTTCTTGATTCGGCAGCTTGCTCGGATAACATGCCAATAGGTAAATTCGTAGATTTCATAATATTTGCGCCGTGGACCAGTATTTTATGTATTGTGACGGGCATGGGATACCATTCGTAGTACGAGACGTATTTATATGCAAGTGTCCTACAGAAATGATTGAATTTTTCACCATCTGTCGGCAAGCCGCTAGACAGCACTATTAATATAGTGTGCAGATCATCAAGGAGCCACTCGAACCCCTGACTGCCAAAACTTCTAAGGGTCATGAAATAAAGGCTTCATGCAAACTGTATTTGGCCGCCATTGACAGGAAGGTATTGAATGCAATTCTAGGCACACCTTCACAGTTGCGGTGCCCTTACTGTAATTTGACTGCCATACAATTTAATAACTTGCACGAGGCTTACGCACTTGCATATAAATACGTCTCGTACTACGAATGATATCCCATGCCCGTCACAATACATAAAATACTGGTCCACGGCGCAAATATAATAAAATCTACGGATTTACCTATTGGCATGTTATCCGAGCAAGCCGCCGAACCAAGAAATCAATTCTGGAGACTTGATCGAGAACATCATTGTCGAAAAATTAATCGCATGACAACTATCATCGATTTGTTTAACAGGGCTCTGGAGTCGTCCGACAAACTAGTTTCAAATATTCGAATGCGTAACAGGCAGAAAAAAAATGACCACTACCACCGCAGGCATTAGCCTTAATAAAACCACTAGATGCCAGCAACGTCAACGAAGAACATTTAGAAATGGATACTGACATCAATAAAGAATCAAGGACAGATGCTGAAAATTAGGTGCTGGATACTCATCTACCTACCTAAGCACTCGCTTAGGTTTGGCAGAAGACAATCAGCAATTTCTCAGTGCTGAATTAATTGAGGAAAAGGTAATAAAAGCTTATTTTATAGTACTGCATGTTAATAACTTGTTTAAAATTTTCGATGAAAATCATCCGAACTTTCGCCGAAAATTTTCAAAAAACTTAAGTCACTGAATCTTCTATACCAAGTGAGATTAGCTTTCGGTTTTTTTTATACATATTGCTCATGGCATATATATTCTAGATGTATCAAAATTATTTGCTACTACAGCTTAGTTTAGGAGTAAAAAAATAAGAATTAAAATGTTAAAATAATTAATTGCTCGCGTTCCACTGCATATATAATTACCAAAATTACTTCAAAAAATGCAGCTTTAGACATTCTTATATACACTGAAATCAAATCATTAAATAATCATATAATTTGAGAGCAGTAATTTTTTTAAAATTTTCACCGAAAAAAAGAGCGTCTTTTTTAAAAATTCATAATTCTGAAAATAAGTGAAATTGACACACGGGAGTTCTCCTCTAATGTTATAAATCTATAATACTATCTAATTCTGCAATAAAAAGACCATGTCCGAAAATCGAGTCAAATACCACAGTGTGCCACGCGGTGATTTTAGCGCTCGCTCGCTCGCTCGCTTTAGTTTGAGTAATCCTAATTCGTAATATAATGCACCTCTACCTGCATGCATTTTGTTGTGACCATGTAACAACAATGTTTGCTACATTTACATTAACGCAAGCAATTTCACACTGAAATATATATCGTAAATAAAATGTAGCATACTACACTCAATTCAACGGTGTCCAGACTAACATCAAGTTGGGCTTGAGTTCGTAAACCAACTGAATTAGTACACATTAGTCCGTGGGCGGCGGGCGGATGACGTCGCCGGAACTCTTCGAAGCGTCACTTCGCGAAGTTTACTTTAACGCGAACGCGAGCACTATTATTAATATAACCAGCGTAACGGACAGGCATATTATGATGAAGATTTTTTTCTGAAATGATAAAGGAAAAACAAAACGAAATAAAATAGCTGTAATGGAAATGGTCACGTACCCTATAATCGATAAGCTTGCAGATAAATTTATTATTGAGAGCAAGGAATGGAGGAATATACTGATTTTAACTATTGGACTAACTGAGTAGGTACTACTAAATTTATAATTAAATACTTAGTGCATTACATAAAATCAAACTTGATTACAAAGGAGTGGGTTTAAATTTACATAACAAAGTTAATATTTAACAAAATATCAATTGCAAAACAAGCATGTCATGCAACAAAACAAATTCATCTCAACAAGGTGCTTTACAATCCGTCACCACACGACAAGATAGCCAACAACATGGTCCATCAATACTTTTATTCGTTTTATAACATTAGTCTATGAACATAAAGGGCAATGGATAGACCATGTCGTCGTATATCTCTGTTCTTATGCAACATTGCACAGCGTGCTAACAATCATGGAACAAATAATGATATGACAGTGAGAAGCGTTCAGTCCACATTAGTAAACATTGGTGTCTGAAGTAAACGCAGTAAACGCGTATTTTATTGCAGTCTCTTTCATCGCTCATTAATGGAAAAGTTTAAAAAACCCCCGATGTGACGACTATTTGAAAACTACAAAAGAACTGATAACTTACAAACGGCTGAACTGATTTTCATGAAACATAGCTAAGAACACTCTCGATCAGAATACCTTTTTAATAAAAAAAACTAAATTAAAATCGGTTCATCCGCTTGGGCGCTGTGATGCCACAGACAGACATACAGATACATAGATACACATTTTAAACTTATAACACCCCTCTTTTGTCGTCGGGGGTTAAATATAAAGAAATTATATCACTCAGTTTCCTCGATTATACAGACGCCAGTACAAGACTGAAGAATACACGAGATTTTTAGAAAATATGCCCTATATATAATATAATATGTTATACGCGCCAGTCGTTTGTTCCTTAAAAAGTCATTAACACCACAATTTAATAATGTGAACTCGCAAATGAAGATAAAGCAAAGCTGTACTACAAATATAGGTAGCACTAGGTATAGGTATATTATATTGAGTAATTCTGCTTCCACTCAGAAGATCCGGCAAGAAACTCGATGCTTACTCTTTACAATAGTATGAAAGATGATGTACACTCTCAGGAACAGTAACACATTGTGGGCAGGCAGCAATATTGTCACTTTAAAGTATTAAGTATGTATTACCAAAAGCAACCTTAGTGGGAGTGATTGTAGATTGGTTTCAGTTTGCATTAGTATATGTGGGTTTGTTCCATTCTGCAAAACTATATCCTACACAGCTGTGCCCGCGACTTCGTTCGCATGGAATTTAATTGACAAAGTTGCATACAAACTTTCATCCCCTATTTTATCCCATTGGGGGTAGAATTAATCAAAATCCTTTCTTAGCGGATGCCTACGTCATAACATCTACCTGCATGCCAAATTTCAGCCCGATCCGTCCAGTGGTTTGGGCTGTGCGTTGATAGATCACTATGTCATTCAGTCAGTCAGTCAGTCAGTCACCTTTGAGTTGTATATATTTAGATTGTAACTTCTATATTTGTAAATGAAAAGGAATCATGGACTTTCGTAATTTCTCAGACAGCCAAAAAGTTTACTGTAAGTAATAAAATAAGGATGCCTAATTATAAACTACGTTTTTACACCTTGTTGATGGCCATAAAGTACATTCTAAATTTACATAAATTTATGCAATAAGGGCTCGTAAAATAAATAAATATCGTCCGACTGACACACCAACTGTATGGTCCCAAACTAAGCAACGCTTGTACTATGGGTACCGTACAATGGACTGGAGGTGATCCCAGTGACACCCACCCAGAAGACCAGGGAAAATTACGAAAAGGCTATTTCCGAAATTTGCGCCTGCGGGAATCGAACCCGCATCCACCATGTGCAATGACCCCAGCTGCCTACGCTCGAATCACTGCGCCAAGCGGTCGTAATACTATAGAACTTACTTAAGTCCCAGAGCGAACAGGGTTATTGTATTAAATGTTTAAATTTATTTCTTTTTCTCATAGGTATCTCAATTATTTTAGTTGGAGAATCTTAATTAATAAATATTTCATTGAGTATAATAACTTATTCAATGAACGTAATTTAAAACTCGTAAGTTATTAGGTAGGGAATCTGTAACTACTGTTTTATATATAACTAGCTGTGCCCCCCGACTTCGTCCGCGTAGTATTTAACGTAACAAAAATTTCGGGATTATCGGGATAAAAAGTATCCTATATGTTAATCCCGGTTATAAACTATCTGTGTTCCAAATTTCATCCAAATCCGTTCCGTAGTTTTTGCGTGAAGGAGTAACAAACATACATACATCCACACTCACAAACTTTCACATTTATAATATTAGTAGGATTGCAGTCATGTTTAAGACTAAATACTTTAACTATGGTTTTATTTCGAATGGATATTAGTTTTAGTTATAGTCGTTTTAGGATTTGCATTTTCCAGTACTTTGAAATTATTGAATTAGTAGACGTAATATAATCTTTCCTCAAATATTTAAAACCCAATAATAAAGAAAATAAGAATATTCATGCGCATGCTACTGGGGAAGATATCAATAGAACAAGTAAAGTAAGACATTAATTAACTTTTAAGATTTAATTCAATCTGGAAATACTTATTTTAGGTTAATATTGTTACATTCATAAGTTACCTATGTTTTGGAAATGGAAACAAGTGATGGAGACTTTCCTTTGTAGAAATTAGTTGCGGCTCACCCTTATCCGTTGATAGTAGGTAGTTATATTTTTTAGTTTAGTGATTGACGGTAGTATGGTGCCGTCGAGTCAGTTCTGTGGCATGCATTACCTTCCGCGCCTTGGCGGCGTACTGGCCCGCCACGATGATCTGCCCGCGGCCAGAGTCCACGTAGTCGGTGGCCTGAGTCACGTGGTACTCGACCCGGTCTATCAGCTCGCCCTGCTCGCGCTAAGGTCAACGGCGCTGGGAGGGAACGGGACCACAGACGTACCATCGCTTACGGCCGATTGGTTCATACGTTTTACACAACCCCATAGTAAAGTATACCGTGTTACAGGAACCGACCGAGGCCGAGCTGGAGTGGAACGTTAAGATGTTAACAGGACAGTATTAAAGATCCCGGCGAAGTAACATAGCCACAATTAACATCCTATAGTTAATGATAAATTAAAAGTTTAAAACGGAAGCACAGACGGAAGTGTTACAGTATTAATGATAGTGTCGAATAAGTTTTACATGGTACGTTAACTTTTATGTTTACGACGATAATTTTAGAGTTAGTACATCAAAAGCTTGTTACATAATCACATGTGTAAGATACATAAATAGATGAGGTTTTAGTGTTATAATATAACGAATATACCACAAGTATACATAAGGCAAATTACGCACACACCGATGAAGTCATAGATCAGTGACACACAGAATCAGATGCGAAGGTTAGTATAAGAAGCCCATCACCGCACATAAGTATTAGTCGAGCCGTATGAACACAACAGTTAAAGCGAAATCGTGTAGATACAAGGTAGGTAGGACAACAGAAACACAGGTGTGAACCAATCACCGTACTCGTCGACGTTAACAAAATGCACGGCACCAACGAGCCAAATCATTCACAACATAACATGGCGGAGTCACGTGACGGACGGGAGGACGCGGGGAGGCGAGGTGGGGGGTACGGACGGGCACGGGAGGGACAAACAAAACAAAGACAAATTAGTTTAGAATGAATGTGCGTCGCATGTCAACTCACCCGCCGCGCTTTGCTCTGATATTTTAGCGCCTTCTTAGTGTCCTGTGTGGCGGTTTGGACATAGTCCACGGCGTGTTCTACATGATACTCAATGCGGTCGATCATTTCACCCTGTATCCATAATAATAGATTTAGCGTGTTCTGATACGGCGGGTCCATATTATTTTTTGCTACTGGGATATCGAATAACGTCCCTTAGCTAACAACACCGTATAAGTCATGTTTACCAACTTTACAGGAGACGAAAAAAAAACTGCACGGTGTTGAGAGGCCAACTGACTTGCGCGCTGTCACTACTTTTAGATTTACGGCTTCTGATTGGCTGAAATCTATATCATGTGACCAATGGTTAGACGCGCAATGAGCAGTTCCATCTAAAGGCATTAAAATGTGAAAACCGCAAATTTTCAACTTCAGCAGGTTTGTAAGCTAAGGGAAGATAAGTAATGTTGAGCAAGCTTATAATCTTGTCAAAATTGTATAAAACAGACGCTATTCTTAAGCTATTTTTTGACTGCAGTATGGGTGAGGGTACAAAGAATGTACCTAATAAAAATCGTATCTGAGTGAGCGCTTAGAAAGTGTTATTATGTAACATTTTACTAGTGGTTACAGTATTTTGAGCATAACATGTATAAGCTTTTCTGCAGCAGATATTTGCAGTCTCATAAAACAACATTGTAAGCGCACTCCCACGACTCTTATTACAATAACCATACAGCTTAAATTTATGAAAATATTGCAGAAATTACGCGACCTTTGAACGCATTCGTATAAAAACTGCTATTATCGACACAGCGATAGGAATGTCGGTATTGCGAATTAAGAAATTCAAACCCAACACGAAACGTTATAAAATGTCCCATATAATCTAAACACCGAGGCCTAATGAGTTTTGACAGCTCAAATTCATTTAAGGCGAGTATTAATAAAACAATATCAAGTCTGAGAGTGGTATTGAGTACGCTTTTGACATATCATTTTGTACTAGTATGACATAAGAATGACATTTCCAAATCCAAATGAGATCAACTTATTTATACATCGCGCCTAAGAACCATATATTTTCAATTAGGGCCACATTAACGACCACGAGTGGCGTTACTAGTAGATGAAACATGATTTACTAACACCATTACGCCTGTGTTCAGTTTTAAGGGATAAATAGAGGTGCTCGGTACTGTACCAACATTCCGCCGATAGTATTTTATGGTACAGTGTAATAGCCAACATAAAGGGCATAAACTCCCTCAATGGAAGGGGCATTTAGGGCATAGTCTACCGCGCTGACCTAATACAGTTGGCAAACTTCACACGTTTTTCGAGAGACGTATGGGTTTATTCACGGTGTGTTTGCTTCACTGTTCAGCATGTGACCTCCTTATCAAATGCGTGCGTTCGACCACTGGGCTATGAATGCTTATGCATGGTTTTCATAAGCTGTCAAAACTCGTTGTAAACCTCTGGAGGCTTGTCTGGACAATTAAGGGGAATCTGTCAAGTGTGTGTGTGTGTGTGTGTGTATATATAACGCTTTTATAATTTACCGTTGCAGGACACTTCGCGGTACTACGATATAACGTGACGTGGAATGATTTTATAGTTTACATATTGTGGTATTGCTATTTGCCGGGTTGTAGGCGGGGAAGCGGGGAGGGGGGAACACCCTACCGCTACGCGCAGTTTCACTCACACATAAATAAATATCGCCAGACTGACACATTAACTGTATGGTGGGACCATACCTAAGGAACGCTTGTACTGTGAGTACCGTACAATGGACTGGGGGCGATGCCAGTGACACCCAGACGTGGGCAAATAAAGAAAAGGCTATTTTTAAAGTTTCGCCCCGGCGGGAATCGAACCCACAGCCACCCGTTGCAGTGAGCCGAGCCGCCTACGCTCGAACCACTGCGCCAAGCGTTCGTCACATATTCCTATTCTCGTACTTCTGGGTGTACTTCGGCAACGGCAACATTGTCGTTATCGTCGATGGCAAATGGAAAACAATTCAAAAGCCCCCTCATAAAATTCCATGGAACTTGGGTCCCTATTGTATCGTGACGATAAAACCGCGCCGTGTGTTTCACCGGTGAATTATAAAAGAGCCTTGTAGTGTAGTGTTGTAGTGTAGTGTAGTGTCATTATGACCTGGCTCTCGACGAGCATCGCCATGTCCATGAACATGTCGTGCAGCTCGCGGATGGAGGTCTCCAGCTTGATGATGTCCGCGTGCCGCGCCTCGATGTCGGCGAGCGTCTGCTTCGCCTGCTGAGTCTCCATTATTATCTGGAATTATCGACGATTGCATCAGAATATAATTTTTTCTCTTTTCCAAACAACATTTCTTCTCAAATTCTTACTAATAATTGAAGACAAAACTGTAGAATGTTTATCTACAAACAATTTCAAAGGTTTCGATTTATTTTCAACTGAATCCATATTATAAAAATGAATATCTATTTCCTTGGTCATCGCGTCACGCGTGAACGGATGGAACAATTTCGCTAATTCTTTTTTGTTGTGGTTATTATTGTCAGGAGAAGGTTCTTATGTAAGAAAAAAATAAGAAAGTTGAGCGGAAGAATTCAACTTGAATATTCTAAATTAAGACAGGACAACGTCTGTCGGGTCAGCTAGTAATTTAATATTATCACAGTCACCTTGTTATAACTTAACATTTTATTACCGCAGCGTTTTCAAAAAACGTACATTAACCACCAAACATGTATTCATTAAAAAAATACTGAAAACAAAACAATGTATGTTGACAAACATTTATCCATCGAGTTTGGCAATAATATGTTATGTATGTTCACCTACTAATTTGCGCTTCTGTGATTCACGTGAGACCTCAAATACAAATCGTGAAAGTGCTAGGAAGAATAATAACATGATAATGGTACTATTGTCATCCTTACCATGGCTATCACGGCTGCAAGGGTCGAAACTGATTGTCATGGTAAAAATACAGATTTTACAGACTCGAAAATAGTGATTTATTACTAATTTTCAAAATCAGAGGGGGTTTCAAAATTGTTCGAATAAGTAAAAATTACACCGTTTTTAAGAGGATTAAATAAAAAAATAAGTAAAACCAGACATACACGTTAGCATTTGCCCGCGAGTTCGTCTGCGTTGATAAGATAATGCCGCCATATTATAATTATTATGGCGGTCCTTTAATTATAGATAAAAACCGGCTAAGTGCATGTCGGACCACGCATACTATAGCGGGCTGATGAAGATGGCAGTATTTTTAGAGGTTTAGTCGTGATCCGACGACTATACAACTGGCATCAATGTGCAATTTAAAAACGAATAAAGAGACGGTTCATGAATGATGCAAGCAAGCGACCTGCAAAGTATTCTTTTTATTCCCACATGTGCCGCGTAGGAGTTAAGCTGCCGGCGACGCGAGAACTTTCAATCCACAGGGATTGACTACTGCTATAGGACTATAAATTCACCGGGGAAACGAGATTGTAAGTGCATATTACTATTGTACATAACACTGGCTGTGAGGATTCCTTTTGGGTATGATATTCATATTCACATAATAAAGGAGCATGGCTACATAAAAGATAACATACTTCTTATTGAAGCGATGCTTCTATACCGCCGCTCGGGGTACTCGCCGCGCGGCCACTCTATTCGTGCTACGCGTCAGTAGCGTTACACGACAAATATATTGGTATACAGAGTGGCAGCTGCGGCGCCTTACGCTTTATACTATAAAGCTTCGCTTCTTTCGGGCGTCCCTAGACGGCACTGTTTTTTAATAGATAACCGTCACAGATATCTTCGCGAGCATTTATTCCAAAATTACGTTGTGTGAACGCAGGTCAACTAGTCCAATGTCCCGTAGCAATGCGCATATTATTTGGGTCAGGCCTCAGATGTGTAGTTTGTGAATAATGGGCTCCAATATATCCGGGTTCTAATTTAGGAGTGCCCTGTCTGAATCTGACGTTTGTGTGTTCTGTTCGAACATCTCGATTCTGTTATATATGAAAATAGCTTTCTCAGCGCATTTAAATTACTGCTGATTTTGATCCGGCTGAATAACTAGAACATTCTTAATCTATCAAAAAATAATGTGTTTTAGGGAGACCTATTATTTAAGAGCCCTGAGCAAACTTGAAAAGCATTTACGTTCTGAATGTCGTTTGATGGAATGAAACGTATTCGTACGCATTAAGCGATATTACATTATTAACAACCACTGTAATTACTCAACACACAATGTAATTACTTCTCCAGGCACAATCTAGAGAAGCGACACACGCTTGACATGCATTTTTGTAATCTAGGGAGCATAGCAAACGGACATAATAATAATAATCATCTGAAAAACTGTTCCAACAGTTTTCCAGAAAAGGGGTTCGAGAAAAAATGAATATTTTTCAATGAAAAATAAATATTTATTGTTTCTCCCTAGACCCCTTATTAATAAAAGTGGTTTTGCGTTTGTATAGTTACACCATACATTGTCTTTTTTTAAAGTAAAATTATTGATGACAGAAAGAGATAATTCAGCTATACCACGTTTATTAATAAGTGGGTAGGGGTCCAACATTAAAAAAGGTTGAGAAAAGCTGTAAAATAATGTAAACTCACCCCCTGAGTGAATACGGCCGAGTTTCCCTGCTCGAGCATCTCCTCGAGCTCGTCGTCGGTGGTGGCGCGGCCGGTGATCTCCAGCTGCCTCTGTATCCTGCTCTTGCACCGGTCCCGGTAGTCGGTCTGCGTGCGGTTGTACTCCGTCATCACCTCGACGAACTTGCGCGACAGCGTCGAGTGCTGCGTCTTTCTTATCCTCAGATCGGCGGACGATTTATTAGAGTGCTCCTCTTGTTCGATGTTCTGCTCTATGTCTGCGGTTCAAAGTAACATTTGCTCTGTACGTGGATGTAATTCAACATTCAAATAATTTATCATATTAAGTCTAGGGCATTTATAATTCGATTTTTTTTTTCATCTAGAACCGGATCGTAATGTGATCTCAGCTGAGAATTTCTCGCAGGAAATATTGCGGGCTTGCCTTTTCAGTATTTTAAAAATCAAACATTGCTTATATTTAATACAAACGATACTTTTTTGTAAATAAAATAGCTATAGTGTGTTGGCTTTCAAAATAACGAGTAGTAAATTCGAGTGTTTGGATTAGTAACGCAAGACACGCTACGACCATTATCATCAACATAAGATGTATGTAATAAATAATATGGTCACAAAGTGGAAAGACAGAATATAATACGATTCTGGCTACCCTACTATTTTAATCTAATTTGTTCAACTCAGCGTAGTAGTAAATTTTTCCATTGGATAATTAACCCAAAGTAAAGGGATATAGGCTTTCAAATCCTAAGAAGCACAACCGCCGCAGACCGCGTTGTATAAGACATAAATAATAAAAGGAGGAACAAAGAAAAGCACTAACGCTAAAAGTTAAGACGCGTTAGTTCACTTACGTTTTAACTTTCCTCTGACTTTGTTGGCAGTTTTCTTAACGTCGGCCATGAGATCTTCTAGTTCATGCTTTGTTTCTGTAAAATAAAACGGGATTAATTCCGAAACTGTCTTCATTTCGCGTTCACTCGCACATAATACTCTCCAGTCACACGATATAATTTCGAGTACAAATTGTTTTGCGAGGGCGTACCAACAGTATTTAAACAAACGAATTTCTCGTAACTATAAATACTTAGTGCACACATTTAGAGTTAAAATAAAGCGGACAAATATCATAATAATATAACAAATCCTATGTTCCGATTTGGTACCCCTCTATTATCAATGTGCTAGAGCGGTTTGCTAAATAAATTATGAGTTATAAACACTGAGTAGGTAGCCGCATGAATGTTATTATGCTCTGGTAAAAGTAGGTACCTTTATATGGGACTGGTCCCGCCACACACTCCCACCACTGTTACTCCTGTAAACCAGGATCGACAATGGTGACCAATAATGACGTCGAGATTTGACCCTCGACGAATCCCGGGGAAAAGTTAAATAGTCTTGGAACTCGCACGAATTTCATCGAAAAACTGTTTGGGAAACTGTGAGTGCTGGAGTAATAAATAAATACATAAATAATAGGACTTGGAAGAAAAAATAACCACTTCCTTCCGGTGCAAAGCGGGAGACATAGCTGGTATGGGCTAATTGCCATAGAAGCAAGACGTGGTGCCTTACAGCTGATTGAAGACCAGTTGTAAGGCACCACGGATCATATTTAGACTAATTTGACCTAAACTCGAGAGCTGATTATATTTGATTCCAATAATAGGTATGGCTATGCTTGAACGCACGGAAATTGTCCCGGAAGTATGTACCTACTCCTCTCATTATTTTATACTCGGCAAACAAGCGGAGATCCGCCAGATATTAACAGTTATCGTAGCCTATATAATAATAATATGTTTGCAATAACAAAGTCGTTGCTCGCATGATGCTGACTTGAAGGGCGGAAGGCAAAAGAGCACCGGGCTTGGGCTTACAGTTCTAACTTACGCTGATCTTTTGTGAGAATGTGGTACTACAACGTTCGAGCCAATCCGTATATAAGCTGCAGCCAATTGTGTACAGCATGGTTCAACCAGTCATTTATTTTGTCTGCTTATTGCGCGACACAAAACACAATTTGTTGTAAACAAACAACAGTTAGATACGCGGGCGGACGGGTCGGTAATGAACTAACATCGTTACGCTCCGACCTGGAACTTCTAAGCTCCTATATCACCACATTTTGCTCTTCGGGAAGTAATCACCTTAATAACAACGCAACATTCTCCAGGAACATGATGCTTAACGAAGTTATACAAATAATATTATGAGTAATATATCTAGACGATATTATGGTATGAGGGCATAATAAATAAGACAAGACATCCGTACAAAACTAACGCAATTTGATTTCATAACTTTTACTCACTCAGTAAAATGTTTTCGCATTTAGTTTGAATACTTTTTGTTAATCTATACTCAAGAACCACTTACGAAACTGTCTAAAGCCGATAATATACAGGGTGTTACAAAAGTCCGAAATAATATATAGGGATTTAGATCTGGCACAGAATTAAATGATGTAAGTAATTTAGTTCATATATGTATACTAGGTGATACAAAATGGGTATACTATTTTTATTGCAACTTAACTTTGTAAATCTCAAACTATCGGCTTTGTGGGACAGTTGAAGTACTAAAGGTTTTGTAGACTTGTGAAATCGGTCACCAGCTGTATTCCTATAACACCTTTTGTTTTTCAAGTTCCCTCCAAAGCTGATGGTTTTAGAATTACAAAGTTAAGTTTTGAAAAAAAAAGTATACCCATTATGTGTCACCTTGTATAGTACTATGCAATTTTTTCTTGAACATTCATTAGTGCTTACATCGCAAATGTTCGCAAGTCTCGCAAATGCAGTTTACAATGTTTTCTAGAACATTGGATATGTTCTAACACGAAAGTTGTGACGATAATTCAATGGCTCGTATCTCTGATAATATGAAAGTTACATATAGTCTGACTTCTCAAGACATATCAGCTATCGTATACGTACCTAAATTATTATACCGGACTTTTGATATACACCCTGTATTTTCTCTCAACAGTATTACATGTATAAAGTTTAAAACGTGCTGTATCATTTTCCTTGCGAAAATCCCCCTCGCTGTATCGAGAACAATTTCCCTTCGTATCACCATAACGACTTTTCCTGTGTATCACGACCCGGAAATTGCACTTCCTCGAACGAGTATGCGATTGAAATATTTACGAAAATAGTACTTAATCGATTTATTAGGTAGGCAGGCTCGTGGTAAGGGTTTTAGTGTTACTAATTATGTATGATTTAAGTCCAAACACCCTTTGGAGTCCGCACTCTAGGTCATGTTTCTGAAACACATACGCTTAAAAAGGTGTATAAGATTATCGATGAACCAATCACAACTCATTATTATTTTCGATTGACCAATGACAATGAGTTGTCGCCGCTCCCGCCGCGCAACTATTTTCGGAATTGTTTTGATGCAAGTTATTCCCAGTGCGGAGTCCAAAGGGTATCTGGTTCGTGATTTAAATATTTCAACGGCAGTTGGTTGCCATGGCGGGATCAGTGCACTTCGCGGGGAATTTTCATAATCTCATTGACATGTACAAACCTAGGAATAAATGCAACATGTGAACTGTGCTTAGTGTATGTTACTATGTGATAAATTGTCCAAGTTGAGTGGAGAACTGAATATTCAGTCAATGTTCAGTATGGTTGAATTGCGATATACGCGGGCGTGAACGGAAATCCGCTCTCTTTTCACGAAAATAACTTCGACGTGATTTGAATGGGATCAAGAAGGCTGGGATAAAAGGCTTACTCCTAGACTTTGCAAAAATGAAACAGTCGATATGAAAGTACATCAATCATTCGGCGACACAGTTTTTTACCCTTAGCAAGGTTTTAACATTATAATAGACTTTTTGTTCTTTAATAAATTTATATATTTTAAATGTATTATTGCATCATGGCGGCGTTTAAAATACTTATACCCACACCCAGTGTTCATAGAGTTATGATCAAGGACCACATAGATGCCAAATCTAACCACGTTCTCAATAAGAAGATAAGCAGTACCTCGGAGCAGTAGTTATTTTGGATTGGACTTAACAGACATGCATAGCTGTTAAAGCTTTATACAGTGGT
The DNA here is from genome assembly GCA_905147325.1 of Notodonta dromedarius. Classification (NCBI taxonomy): domain Eukaryota; kingdom Metazoa; phylum Arthropoda; class Insecta; order Lepidoptera; family Notodontidae; genus Notodonta; species Notodonta dromedarius. Next base: position 10,131,951 of record LR990161.1, on the reverse strand, counting down.
TCTGCGGAAAGTTTGTACCTCCCACAAACATAATCCAGTGCAAGTCCACGCTGAATAAACATAGTAGAGCGTCGTGCAAACAGTCGCCTGTTGGATATTCTTCCCGGCCGTTGTTCGAGAGCGCAATCCCCTGCGAGGTATTATCACCTGCCGGCGTCTAGTGCTATAAAAGTTAAAGCCGACTCCGAATACCTTCCACGGCTGAAATTAGGGTCGTTTGTAGACACTCCGGCACTTCGGGTGATATCACTACGCACCTTTATTATGTCGTGTATGGTATTTGGAAGGTAATCTTTATGTAGCTATGTTTGTGTACAACTAGAAATAGATTTGTATATTAATAAACTGATATTTTAGTACGCATTACCGAGAAAATCTACGATAATAGAATCTAGAAAAACAATTTTATAAAGAGCCCAGCCAATATTGCCTTTAAAAATACCTTTTCATTCAAATGGGAATTCATTTAAATAACTCACCGGGTGGATCGGTGTAGACAACGCGAAAAATAATCGCAAAAAGAAACCTAAATTCCCCGATTCATGTTGAAATTGATCCTTTATTCGAACAACGTCTACGTAATGTAATGGAATTCATTCATCTCCACAAACCTCACATCAGTTTAATAACATAGGATAGTTTGTTACCTCGCGCAGAAAATGTTATCTTATCTGCTGACATAATTAATTGTTTATCACTTGTTTATAATACTTTGAGTAAATCAAACATAAATGATTGCGTCTGGTAACAATGGTGGCAATTACTGTCCTGGAACAGTGCCCAAATATGACACATATTTTCAGTTAAAATTATCTACAGCCAGCGACATAAGCTATTGAACAATCTAAGTTTTTGTAATTGGTAATAATGTATCTACTATTAATTTTACAAATGGTTGGTGAACATTCTCAAAATCTAAAATTAGCACCAGTTGTTTAGATCGAGAAAAATAATAGATTTGATGCAAACAAAAGCGAGCAAGATATTTGAAAACCCGAAAATATTCAGCGACTTATGTCGCAGACAGTATGTAGTCATACTTTTAGAGAAAAAAAAACGTTTATTTTGCAATAGTTTTAAAGCTATAGTCGCGTTTGTTGATAGAGCACGTCGTCCAACATGCCGTATTATCTGTAACTATGTTGCCTCCCCAAAAAAGATCAATTTCATTCACACAACTCATTCATAACCCGCACCATCAATCGTGCTTCGTTTGTTTTCTTCACTTACGTCTTCTTCGTTCAAGATTTCCTGACATACTACTTATATATATCCTTTACTACGCCATTACTTAGCAACATTATGGCAGCCTGTCGCAACACAAAATTCCGCCACATTTTTCTCCATATGCGTGGGAATGAATATAAATTCTAAAAATATGTTTGCTGTTACGTGAGTAGATAAAAGGCACACAGACTGCCGTGTTGCCGGTGAGGTGACTAGTTAGATGCGAAATATCTGGAGCAACATACGCCCTATAGGAATCTGTGAAAAATCTTCTTAAGCCGACTCCTCCCATTCATCTTTCGCTTAAATTCGTGCGGGTTCCAAGACCATTTAGCTTCCAATCTCCGGCGTCATCTTTGGACACCATTTGATTGGTTTTCAATTGGATTTAATTTAGCAGACCTGGGAGCCAGGAGTAACAGTGGTGGGAGTGTGTGGCGGGCCCCATAAAAAATACTTCACAATAATAGTGTGTCGTATTATGTGAAAACAGAATTGGTACTTAAAACTTAATACAAAAAGCACTTAGTCCAATATTAACCATCAACCCTATTTATCAGTGTTACCAAATGACCCGCTTTCAATTTATTCAAGTAATAACTCCAATAACTCGTAGATAACGTTTAAATTACTGACTTCAATAGCCTCAATTAGTAGGTTTGAAGGGTGCAAACTGGACTACTTTAATATAATAAACGTATAAAGCGTTATCGTGAGCTTGTTCGATATTAACGACATCAACGATGGCTTATTCGAGGCTATTTAGGCCGGGTCAATGGCTAATCGTGAGTATTCGTGACGCTTCTGACGAGGGCTCACTGTTGTCAAGTGGACCTATAACAGCGTCGAGTTATAACAGCTCTTCGAATATTGTCGCTACCTTTATGTGATTATTATTTATAATCATTTAGCAACACTTATCAACCTGCGCGTGTCTATTACATTTTAATTTTATTCAAACCCTAAATTAGGTAAAAGGGCACGGAAATATTAAACAACTTTTTTAGAGAGCGGGGTGTAAATGGAAACAGTGTTCGGGCAGGGTTAGTTTTTGTCGTCGGAATAAATAATTAATTACTCAAGCTACGTAGTACTGTAGGCTAGCTCTAAATTTATGTTTTTATTATTGTAACTAAGTACAGTAAGTGACATCTTGCTCAACATTCTCATATTTTCAAATCGGTAAAACTCAGTGTCAAACATTTTTAATACTAAATAATATAAATATATGTTTTATGATCTCAACGTTCAAACATTGAGATCACGAAAAATATGGATTTGATGCAAATATAAGCGTGCAAGCTGTTGGAAAAAACTGAGGATCTTCCGCAATTGATGTTGACTGCACCTTACTGCACCTTAGACACACTCTACCTCCATGCTAGCTACTTCATACTTATAAACGCACTAGCTGTGCCCCGCGACTTCGTCCGCGTAGTATTGGATTATTGGGTTAAAAAGTATCCTATATGTTAATCCCGGTTATAATCTATCTGTGTTCCAAATTTCATCCAAATCCGTTCAGTAGTTTTTGCGTGAAGGAGTAACAAACATACATACATACATACATACATACATACATACATACATACATACATACATACATACATACATACATACATACATACATACATACATACATCCACACTCACAAACTTTCGCATTTATAATATTAGTAGGATTACTTAACTCAAAATATTCTCAAGCAACTTAATTTTCTTTAGAGCCTAACCCACCCACCTAAATTATATGTTAAGTATTCTTTCAACCTACTCATGATAACATACACACAGCAACAAAAAAGGAATATCAAAAAGCATAAATGCGGCGTCAGAATAATCTGCCTTTCCGATGAAAAGAAGTAAGACTGAAGACGCCCCCACGTTTGCGTAAATGCCACCAACGAACGCCCTTTCAATTAATGTGTGGGTATTCTGCGAAATATCTAGACCTGCCCACGCCGCGCCACCAACATCAATACCGATAAGCCATGAGCATGGCGAGGTCTATGGACTTAGATATTTTTAGAAATACTCCGAAAGAGAACGCGTGGGCTGTCCATTTGAATCTTAAAATAAAATTACTTCAGTAAGTAAATAGTTGTATTTCACAAGCACGCGACGAAATTATTAAATTCGACGACTTTTATTGTAGTTTACTACCAGATTAAATCGTACTCTACAAGGTGAAACATAATGGGTATACTTTTTTTTTCAAAACTTAACTTTGTAAATCTAAAACTATCAGCTTTGGAGAAAACTTGAAAAACAAAAGGTGTTATAGGAATACAGCTGTTGACAGACTTCACAAGTCTACAAAACCTTTAGTACTTCAACTGTCCCACAAAGCCGATAGTTTGAGATTTACAAACTTAAGTTGCAAAAAAAATAGTATACCCTTTTTGTTTCACCTAGTATAATAAACAATCTAATATAAAACCTGAAATATGTCTACGTAACTCAGTAAGCGCCATTTTAATACAATATATGAAATAAACGGGATATTAAAGTTGGCAAGGCTGAAATATACGGTAACAAAGGAAACGGAGTACTAGGTCCTGAATAAATTTTGATTAAACTGACACAGGAAATTTTCATAATTCCGGATTAGATTGGGTTGGGTTATAATTCGAATTAATACATTTTACGATTTAAATACATACTTACACTTTTTTCTTTTAAGATTTCAGAACCTACATAGAAAAATTAAATTGTATTGCAGATGTAAACTCACTTTCATCTGATTGCGGTGCTGATAGGATGGCACTGTGCTTCTTCTTAACCTCCTCGACGTTGGCCTGAATCTTGTCTATCATTTCTCGTATCTCCTCCACCTAAACAAAAGTATAAAGAGTTATTTTAAAAATATTGAACGCAATGTGTATTAGCGATATGCCGGTTGGTAATCTGGACGAAGAATTAAAGTAGCAAGGAGTGAATTACCAAGCTTTAATGAATAAAATCTCGAACCCAAAGAATTTGTAATATGTCTTATTATTGCAAATTCTTCGCTCGAACCTGAACCAAATCAGAATCTAATAAGGATTTACTTCGCACTGAGGGGGGAGTACTGTCGTGCCCAGGAGTGGGACATTAAAAAAAGTTTTTCTAATGTACCTAGCATTCAAAGCTAACTAGCAAAAAAAATATGGAATTAAAATTCCCAGAATAGTTGATAGCCTTTTGCGGTTAGCATATTACAATGTAACAAATCATCATAATTATGTTTCATTATTGTGACGACCTCTTGGCGCAGTGGTTTGAGCGTAGGCTGCTCGGCTCTCTGCACCGAGTCTTTGCGGGTTCGATTCCCGCCGGGGCAAATTTCGGAAATGGTTTCTTCGTAATTTGCCCTGGTCTGAGTGTCACTGGGATTGCCCCCAGTCCATTGTACGGTACCCATAGTACAAGCTTTGCTCAGTTTGGGACCATACAGTTGGTGTGTCAGTCTGGCGATATTTATTTATTTATTATTATAATACGTGCATAATATTAGAACAAAGTGCGCTACGGCACCTAATTAATTATCTAGCCATCGCCTGACCAGTCCTGTCAGCACAAAGTTAATTACTCTTCAGGCATAATGGGGCTTTTTCCTCCACCACGCGGTGCAGTCCGCCGTTTATCTCTGTATCACGGCTTAAAGAACGTCCCTGAGTCTAGCCGGCGCGGCGGCGGCGCTGCCTGCTGCTGGCATGGAGCCAGCACATACACCCTGGCATAACCTACTAATCCGTGAGTACATACACTTTATAGCATAGAGGTAGAAAAAACTGTTACGGAAAACACTGTAAACATTTTGAAAGCTGAGAAAACGAGATACACGCATATACCTTTGTATTTCAGTTACTGGGGCGCATGAAGCATATTTATCTAGCCCGGTTTTTAGGTCAACCAGCACCAATTTTCGGTACCAATAAAAAATAAAATGGTAAACTTGGCTATCCTTTACGGGTGGACGAGACGTCGCAGTACTTTTATAGATATTCGTTTTCTAAGCTTTATATAAAACAACACACTTATAAAGGATAACAGAAAATCATTATTAGTATCTTATATTATGCACTTGAGATTCGAAGCCACTTTAGAAACCAAGTTCAATCATTTCAATTACGTCTCACTATCTTCCAGAATATTACCATCCATTCTTCTTGTTCTAACCCTGGTGACTTCTTATATATTGTCAGCCCTAAGTATTATTTGTAGTCCAATATTGTTTATTATCAGAATGTGGTATAATATTGTCCCCTTTAGTCACTTTGAGGAAAATAACATGAACAACATTTCAAAACAACAAGCAAGCAGCAAACTATAGTTTTTAAAAACAAAAGCAAGTAGGATTGCAGTGCTTTTAATAAATTGTTTTACCGTTAGTAGCCCGCTTTGAGGCTAGGTCCAACAGACTGACGACTACAGAGAAAATAATTTCGTTTTGCTGATTTTGAAATTTGAATACACGAAAAACTTTTAGTATGTCGTGAATATTTAGAACTAAAATAAAAATAAAAATTGTGCTGTTTCGAATCATGATAATGGATTGGCACCCAATCTTCAAGAACCTTTTCAAACTGTCCCAATCGATAATGACGATAGATAACATAATTTATTCTGTACTTAATCAATATTTAATGAAATGCCTAATGCATTGTACCAGAACGATTGAGGATGCACACAATATCGATGAATCACTGGAAATAACGTCTGAATCAGCTGAGAAAAATATTCACAAGACCATACAGTTGGTGTGTCAGCCTGGCGTGATTTATTTATTTATACTATTACTATTTACTTCTAATGCACGAAGCAAGTATCAAACATTGTTATCGATAAATAAATACACACTTCAATGTTTATCGTAATTTCCAGAATTAAAACAATACTAAATTCTGTTATTTTATTTGTATTCCCCCATTTAATCAGACTTATCGATATCTAAATTGTAAAGTTCACGGCCGGCCTCGCGATTGGCTCGATTGGGAGACGATCGTGCTGGAATCGTGCGACACTTCTGACTCACTAATTAATCACATTACTCCGATAACGGATATCGTCGCCGCGGCGGTCGATAAACGACGACGTGCCGATACTCCGACATTGTGTTTAATAAAAGCTGCAGAGTTAAATTAAACTACCGAGAGTTGCTCTAAATTAGAATTAAGAGGAGGACGCTGTAGCGTAGGATGCGCTCAAAAGTATTAGATTAGAGATATTAAAAGCATGACATTAGTATTGAACTTTCTTCCTACATTTTTCACACCACAAATTTTCCACAAACATACATTCCTTAGCAAATTTCGTTCCGCCGTTTTTGACAATAGTCTAGACTAGGATAGCTGATTACAAGCAGTAAACAGTTAAAATGCCATAAAAATTAATTAATGATTAAAAAAAAAACTGAACAAAATCTCATATATTAATTCACATTCAAACAAATCCGATATGTTCAGTAACTTAAATATTTTACTTGTTATATCGTTTCGTTGCTTTGAATAAAAAAGTCCCTGATGAGAAGGAAACGAGAGCCATTAATTTTGCTGCGGAGTATTGTAACTGGCAGATAGTATGGAAGCTAAATGGAGCACATAACGTACCGGCAGATTGTGGTTTGATTTAGGTATGAACTGCAGTACTAATAATTTGATTACAAGTTCAATTATTGCAGGTCCATTGTGTTGTGTGTATAATTCCGTTTACGGTAATCATGAGTTTATTGAGACAGTAAATTCTGATAAAACAATAATCGCGAAATAGTGATATTCAGTTCTGTTCTCTCCTGAAAATCATATATGAGTTTAAGCTGTAAACTTGTTATTATTTCAGTTTCTGCAATCTCGCCCTTCATGTGTTACGACTCATGCAGCTAGCTGATCAAAATGAAGAGCAAAAGTTGTACTCATTTGTAGGCTATGACGTAATGACGTGACGTGTGACGTACCTACTCACCCATACCCTTGCTGCGGCATCGGCATTGCAGCCGCAGCAGACGGCCGCCACGGCCACGTTAACAAATCTCTTTTACACATACAAATAATAACGTGCAAATGAATTGCACGATTATGATGAATACCAAGAACAGGCTGAATATTTATGACACTCTGTTGTGTTGTGAATTAAACGGAAAGGCGTGAAGTATTCACGTCACGAAAGGGAGCTGGCGACGAGACGCATTTTTTATTGTTATATTAGAGAGAAAAAGTTGAAGAAGGAAAGGAAAATTAGGCAGCTCCCTCGGGCAGCGAAGTTTCTCGTTTAGGGGCCGTGCGCCAGTTAGAAAACAGACGACATTTTTTGTCAGACAACAATTTATTTGCAACTTGAGTAACTACACCGTTTCCTACCTCCCCAGTATTTCTTTACAAATTTAACTTCGCTGATATTATAAAACTAGCCATATGAACTTTGAGACTTCATATGGGTACGGACAAAAGAGAAAGCCGTGAAGAAGGGAAGGCCAAGAACCCCTGCCAAGAATGCCCTGAGTTGTATTCCAATGATACAGTATGTTTTAAACGCCCGAAATAGGTTATAATTTAGGGATATATAGGGTAAAAGCCGGATAGTTGCCTCGGACGGATACATGCCCCGGTTTTTAATACACTATGTTGGGAACATAAGTTGTGATTGCGCTTTACTACAATAAGTAGTGACCCCCCGCAGGCCTCAGTGCCGTCTAAGCCATCAGAATAGGTGCAAGTGTTTTGTCCATGTGAGCAAAAACCTTCCGCGGCGAAACTTTGACGGGCGTTATAATTATATTGGTAAGTAATTACTATTGAATATTTTTATTACTGATCGTGGTTTCACTCAACTTTTTGTTTCTTTGCATGCATTAGAGTTTAAATTACATTGTTTATTATGTTTTATAGCTAAATATTTTTTATTTACTTCGCAAATAAAAAGGGCAAGTATCCGCATCAAAAAGGATAGTCGCCCTACTTACTTTCGCGGATAGTTGCCCCTAGAGTGACTAAATATTTTTTAACAATCAAGGCGGATTTTATTTTCTGTTTTTTTTCCAATTTACTGTGACTCTATTTTGTTGTAAATAAAATAAATATCTACTTAACTGTTTTATATATTTATTCCAGATAAGCAAAATGCCTCTCAAATACAAGCGAAAACCAGGCGTGGTGCCACGCAACATCAACTGGACAGAAGATAACTCAGCACTTGTCTTGGAAGAATTGAGACAGAAAAAAATATCAATGAAATTTTTCAAACATGCATAATATCTTTCGAACCTTAAGAAGACGCTACGAAAAAAGTGACCAGCAACTGCTAACTCAAGGAAAATATCATGTTCTTGCCTTCGAGAATGAAAACAGACTAGTAGCTCATATATTGAAGCTCGGAGACGCCGGTTTTCCTCCTGACAGAAGTAAATTATAAATACTGTTAAATAATTAATAAAGATTACTTTAATTGATACAAATTTATTTCAATCCAAAATAAAAATCATACCGAGGTTACTATCCCCGCACGAGGCAAGTATCCCGCGAAGCATTTTCCACGCTAGGCTACTATCCGCCATAGTAGGCAACTATCCCTTTTCTGAGAGGTGTAATAAAACAGTATTTATTCAAAACCCTTGTTAATTATGTATACAAAAATAGGCTATTATGGAAGATAAAAGACCTATGTTTTGAGATATATACTGAATAATTTTCAGCAAGTTCATATTTTTTTTAAATAAAGCTTTTTCGAAAAGTGGGGCAACTATCCGGCTTTTACCCTACGGTAGCTGATTTGAAAGGAATGCTTAGTGAAGACCAACTATACCTATATTTTCCAATTAACGGCTTTTGAACATTTGTCATTACTTTCGTGTTACAGACAGCCTTAGAATTTGCATTTACGAGTAGCACCTATCAATATTCAAGAAAAAGTTAGTTTATATTTTTCAGAGCACCTACTTGAGCTAGGACATTAATTCCCTTTTATACCTACCATCTATGCCCGATACTCGCCCAAACCCCCTAATATCGTATGTATATGATCTTCTATACAAATAAATAAAATTGGAGTGTCTGTTTGTAATATCAAAATAACACTTTTTCACTAAATACATATGGAAGTACATAAGACACCTATAACAAAAATGCGATTTAAATTTATTTTGTCTGTCTGTCTGTCTGTCTGTTTGTTCCGGGTAATCTCCGAAACGCCTGGACCGATTTTGACGGGACTTTCACTGGCAGATAGCTGATGTAATAGGGAGCAACTTAGGCTACTTTAGTTTTTGAAAAACAATTAGGGTTCCGCGTAAAAAAATAAAAACACATGAAATCAAAGAGTATGTCCGAAACGGCTGGACCGATTTTGACGGGACTTTCACTGGTAGATAGCTGATGTTATAAGCAGTAACTTAGGCTACTTTTATTTTAGAAAAAAATAATAAAAAAATGGGTTCCGTCGCGCGGGCTCAGAACGCGGGAGCAGCCTTTTTTGTTAAATTAAATTCCACGCGGACGAAGTCGCGGGCTCAGCTAGACGCAAATAAATTCTTAATTAATCAACTAATCTAATATTTATATTATGGGCAGGAAATGGTTTTAATAACAGATAAATAAAATACACGATAACTAGCGAATTACCGAGTGGCCCACTCAAACATACGTAAGCCTATGTGGAACGACTACATTACATATCATGGGAAATATAATAAAACAGTATGGCAATCTCGCAGCAAAACAAAGCATGTTCCCACAATATAATTGAAGTAGCCGCACATGATAATATCGATTTCAGTAATATCTTAACCCCCTTGTCAGACTTCAATGTTGGAGTTCGCCGGAAAATTACCTTCCCACTTACTACTGTTCGCAAGTGCCAATTAGTTGCACACACCAATTAAGCGCGAATAGATAACAGACAGATTAGTGTGGAAGCTGCTATAAATTCAGAAGTTTTAGTTGTTATGTTTATAAATATTAAAGGACTAGCTGAGCCCGCGACTTCGTCCGCGTGGAATTTAACTTAACAAAAAAGCCCGCTCCCGCGTTCTGAGCCCGCACGATAGAACCCATTTTTTTAAATTTTGTTTTCTAAAATAAAAGTAGCCTAAGTTACTGCTTATAACATCAGCTATCTACCAGTGAAAGTCCCGTCAAAATCGGTCCACCCGTTTCGGAGATACTCTTTAATTTCATGTGTTTTTATTTTTTTACGCGGAACCCTAATTGTTTTTCTAAAATTAAAGTAGCATAAGTTACTCCCTATTACATCAGCCATCTGCCAGTGAAAGTCCCGTCAAAATCGGTCCAGCCGTTTCGGAGATTACCCGGAACAAACACACAGACAGACAGACAGACAATTTTTTTTTAAATCGCGTTTTTGCTATAGGTGTCGTATGTACTTTCATATGCATTTAGTGAAAAGGTGTTATTTTGATATTACAAAAAGACACTCCAATTTTATTTATTTGTATAGATGTATAGATTATTCACTAGTAGTTTAAATGAAGAGCAATTAAATGGTATAGCTGTTCTTTTCTCAACATCAAGACAATCATATACAGGTCAACTGTACTAACAGAGAAAATAATTAAGGAGTAACATAAGTACATTCAATATATTCCAGTTATACTACAGCTACAGACAAAATATTATTACGTTTGAGTCAGTGTATTCACGAACAAAGTTATATCTATACAACCTTATACAAACGTGACAGAAAATAAAAGATCATTTTATTTACGGAAAAAAATATGAAATTTATTTTTCGGATAATAATTTACGCAATATTTTATTCAAACAAGACCGGTGTCACGTGGTTATACAGTCCAGACTGAATAAAATTGTAATCAATCATAGGGACCTCGGAATATACCGCGAATAACGGAATATAAATATGTCTACGGGAGTAACTTCGACCAGGAGCGAGTAATGTTTGGGGTGACTGCCGGTCGTCAGACCGCTACGGATTAGCCAAGTATTACGTAAGCATCGTCTACGGTTACAGACCAAAGTTCACTAAGTGTCTCTTTTCACCCAAATACCCTCTACCTGAACAGCAACCCTACTTCAAAGAACATTCCGATTTTGCGGTGCAGTAACATAATGAGATAAGAAACGTCGTTACGTAAAAATAACCAAACTTTCATGGGTATCTATGTATGTCAGGGACCAACCAACCACTGGAGACCGTACTGGAAATAACTTGCAACAAACGAATTCCGAAAAAGTTGCGGGGCGGGAGCGGCGGCGGCGGCCATTGTGATTGGTCGGGATCTGAGACATCACTTTGTGATTGGTTTGTCGAAAATATTCTTGGATTGTAATTGGTACATTGTAAATCTAATAAGCCAGATTAGGCATATGAGTTTCGGAAATGTTTGCCCAAACATTTAGTGTCCAGTGGTTGGCTGGTCCGACGTCCGTGCGTGATTTTTAGATATCTTTGTAAATTGACACTTAACATCTGCTTTATGTACAACTTTTTGGTAGTCATAGACGAATTAACTTACAGGCGCTATGTTGGTAGTACATTTGTTGTATTTTATCATTGTAATGCAATTCATAGCGATACCGATGCTATTATACTGATGCTATTTTTGTCTCCCGCTTTGCACCGGAGGGAAGTGGTCATTTTTTCTTCCAACTCCTCCTATTATTTCTTTCGATTAAATTGGTGCGGGTTCCAAGACAATTTAACTTTTCCCCGAGACTCGTCGAGAGTCAAACCTCGACTTCATTATTGGTCACCATCGTCAATCCTGGTTTACAGGAGTTACAGTGGTGCGAAACATACTGATGAAAAAATTTCAATATTTTGAAAGTTTTATGTAAAGCACATACTCGCGGAATTACGTTAGCTGGCACAAACTTAAAATCTTGGTAAAATCTCGATCTTGTAATAACGCAAGAACTGGAGCGTTTCCCACAAAACTTTGAAAGCTTTTACTAAAATATTTTCAACCGTGCTCTTCAATTCATGTTTTATTTATACAACCAGTTGGGATTATTAATACCTTCTAAACTTTGTGTTCTAAAATAAGACTCCCGGGATTTACTCTCTCGTCCAATCTACGAATTCACCCTTTGCGCCCAATTACCCACCCCGTTTGATACCGAGTACCCGCTAGTTTATAAAAGAAAGCTAGCTAGTACTGTACATACGAGTTTTGGAAAAAAAAATACCTATGCACTGTATGCTGTGAATTTTATCTTCGTAATCGCATTCGAGATAGATGTAGGTACGTAATGATCTCAGGTCCCTTTTAATAAACCAATCTCAAGTCTGAGAGCGATCTTGAGTAGTACAGTTGTTGACATGTGAAGTCATTTTGTACTGATATGACAAGAATGTCATTTCCAAGATCGCTCCCAGACTGGAGATCGATTAGTATAAATTTTAAAAGTCATGTTTGCCGTAACATACACAATTTGCTATTAAATTACGTCTCCTAAATACAGACATTTTATCGAAAAAAAAACACATCTACTGTCCGATCGCAGCCGTTCGTTCCAATTAAACAGTTGACTAAATATTAGGCAATCGTGAAAGCACGCCCCTTGCATATATTCTTCAATTTCGGGGATTTAATACACAAGACTTGATTAGAAAAGGATGTTTTATAAATAAATTAGACAAAATAATAATTTATTATAATCTGTTGCATTGATTTTGTTTATCGAACAAGCCAAACAGAGATAAAGGTTTGAGGCCAGTAAGCAGGTTGATCATTATAATGAACACTATGTGATCAATAAGCGAATAAGTAAATACAATTGATTGAACTATTTAGACGATATACGTAAATCCATAAAACCCAACAGATCACTTAGTCGTGTACAGGAGACAACAATACCACATATGAACGATTGAAACTTTTGTGAAAGCGGAACTAGGACGGAATCTGTAGTTCGTCAGTGTTGCATACGGAATAGGATTTCCGTTTTGACTATAAAAGCAATGTGCGATGGATAACGTAACAACGCTGTGACAAAAACGAAAAGAAAAGTGTACAGAATCTTTACAGCAGAATGTTTAATCCGCTTCGCTAGAGCTAAATCCAGCGATAAATCTCGCCGCGAAAAAGTAACGATATTTTCCAGATTATATAACGTAGACGCTTCTTTTAGAGGCGTTCGCCAGGAACGGGAATAAGTTAGAAATTGAGAGAGCCGAGGTAGAAAAAATTACCTTAATAATGTAAGCAGCAGACTCTGAGAAAGCGAGTCATCGTATTAAGAGTTCATTATGCTCTGATTACTAGAACGGTGGAGACAGAAAACGTCGGGCCGGTAAGTACCTCCCAACATGATATACTCGTAATGAAGTCGCACATGACTCATAAGATTAAGACATAACTTCCATAGTATGCGTTGGCATTTTGCGCCTAGTCGTGAAATGTCCGATATTGAATGGCGACCATTTCATAATAATCTCAGCTTCCAACACCGTCACATGTCAATGACCACTATTTTAAAAACTGGTTTAGTAGTTTGCAGCTTTTTGCAGCGTTTAATTCCCAAATTATTTGTTAAGTCTATGATCAAAGAATAGTACCATATCGCACACGTAGGCGTGTATTCAAGATTTAATAATCATCTCACTCAACTATAAAACGTCCCGCAACTACATTGAACGCTTTAATAAAAAGCCCTACGTAAAATAGTCCAGTCATTAACACGGCTAACGTAATTAACAAAGCCTTCGGAGCGCGATGTACTAAATGGAGTAGCCACTTACCGCACAGCCACATGTTTATTATACTTCATTATTTCGTTTATGAACACGCGCCGCTTGATAAAACTCAGAAGGCATAGTACCAAAATTAATTAATTGGCAGCATTTCATTTCAATCAATTTATTGCTTGTCTTTTAAGAATTTCTCAGTGGTGTAATAAACAAGTAACTCTTCTAGGACAATAGTTTAGACAACGTAGAAAAATATGTTCCAAAATATACTTATCGCTGTACCATAACCATAAAACAATATTTTTTACTTACCTCACTGAAGAATTCGTCCATGAAGCCGCCTTCGACGGCGACGTTGACATCGTCTGGCCCGACATCATCGTCGTCGCTTTGCGCCTGCAAAATACAAAATAATATTTGAACTCGCTACTCATCGCAAACATAAGTAGGTATGCAGCACACCTGTTATTAATTCATAATGAGATAAAACAAGGCGCCACAAAGGACGTTATGTATTAGACACGCGCGTTACTAATGAAATTGTGTACGAAATGGTGACGTACAAAACCAAAGGAATAATAAATGAATAGGGGCCCTAAAACAAGGTCGCCATGTCGCCATAGTGACTCTTGACGTACGTAAGCGCAGGTCGACATCGGACGGTACACGTAAAGCAAAGTAGAATCCACTTAGTTGTGGCGAGCTAGCCATTATTCAATTTATACAGACAGCCGGCGTACCCTCAAAGGCCTACCTTAAAGCCCGGATACGTGAGACCTCAACGTCATATTCCTGACGTAAATAAAATCGTCTAAATAGCTATGCTAACTATTAAAACTTTATTCAGTAAATGATCGTTATCATATTTTTTTATTATCAGCTATTATAAATGTTCCTGATTATGCAAGATAAGTTTAGAGCCGCGATACTTTTGAAATGCAATAATGTTTTGATGTTATATTCGAAACTAGTTGAAGAACCGACAGACGTTTTTCTCAACTTTGAATATAGAATTCGAATTGTTCCGCTCATCTTTCTTAATCTTCTCCTGACAATAATAAACACAACGAAAAAAGAATTTGCGAAATCGTTCCATCCGTTCACGCGTGATGCGATGACCAAGGAAATAGATATTATTTTTTATGTACATATTTATACATACATTATGTAATGTAAACTGAACAATGATAAGTTTTGCGCGGTCATAGTCAGGGGTCTGATCGGTGTAACGCGTATATGGGTCACGGTGAACAGGGTGACCCGTGAGGCTGACGAGTGGCGTCACAATAATGGCTTCCATTAGGACACCCAATTATCAACATTTCATTGTTACGACACGGGATATTAGCGTTGCGCGAACATCCGTAAATAAAAACAATCGTAAACGTGTGACAAATCACCGCTCACACCGGGACAGCGACGATTACGCAGCTTTACACAATCATCGTTCCAGTCGGCCATTAACTAGTACACGTAGTGAGTTCATGCCAAATCTCATTACTAAAAACTCTTCCCATTAAATAATTGTATGACCAATGTTAAAAATCCAGTGAAAATAAAAGGATTTTTCATCCCCCTATCTCGGAAAGAGTATTTTTGCTCTCCCTTCCTTGATTCCCTCGCTAACGCTCAGGATTCATATCTATGAATCACGAGCGCAGCGAGTGATTCAATTTTAGAATCCTTCGCTTGCTCGGTCATCAAATTTGAGCACGCGGTTAAAAAGCAACTTTGCACTCTTGTATAACAAATAACTATTAACAATTTATTAAAAATAAGCGTTTGAACAAGAAGTTATCAATATAAAGGTTATATCCTCTCCTATAATGATTTTTGCGTATCAATGCAAGCTATAAGGACTTTTCAGCATACCTTTGCTCTGCCGGTACTATCATGATATCAAAGCTAGTTTAATATACCGAAATGTTATTTCCGTGGCTTGCCCTCCAACAATCGGCCAACAGATTAGGGTGTGTGTCAGATTTCCTAGTTTTCCCTTTTGCAAAATTTGGTCAGAATAGTGAAAGAAAATATTTTATTATAAAATTATAGACATCAATATTGATAGACTGACCTCAGATACGGGGAGACATTGTATATCAACACGTGTGTGAGGTAACACAGCGTAATCAATTCATACCACAGTTACCACACTTGACCTACGGATAACAGCACATTTTTTTATATGAAACTCGTTCCTTGAATGTGTGGACTTGCAAGACCGGCTTTCAGCGTTATTCAAGTCAGTAAACGAAGCAGTTATTGCCATGATTCTTGGTTTATTAACGTATATGATAAAGTTTAGATTGGTATTCGCAAATTAAACAAAGTAGCGAATCCATTGACAATGATAATGAGTTGATAAAGTTACAGTTTTTATGATTTAATAGCACACAGCGTCCAAGATACAGTGACATCAGGATTAAAAATATTTCACATCAAACATTTGATTGTTTTATCATATAGAATATATTACATTCGATAAGATTACATTTTCCAAGGTTAACATTATCACTTCTTATTCATAGAATGTAAAATCTACACAAAATAACGTCTCAAAATATATATGTAATAAGCAGTAATTAAGAGTAGCGAAGTGCTCATTAATTTTAAGTTATTACAACTTGAATATTGTAGAAATTCCTGATCAATAAGCAACACAAAGGTGGGCAGGAGTTTAGTTTCAGAATTTATGAAAGGTTCTCTCCCAGTTGCGTAGTAACAGTATCCAAGCAGGCAGTCAGTTAATTTCAGCCCGAGACGCGGTCACGGCCGACGCCCGCCCGCCCAGACAAAGGACAATACCTATCGACTTGTATTAGCTATAGAACAGATATCCTTTGCGTAAATAGAACCAACAGTGTCTTATACACTCTAAGTATACACTCAATATAAAATATGTGCTAATAGCTTAAACATCCTAGCTGGATGGTGCTGGATACCGGAAGCAGCAAAATATAAACTTAAACAATAATGGAAAGTAGATTACGACCAAGATTTATTTATTTATTTGCCACATCGTATGTGGCTTACAGTTCTACATCAACACACCAATCTAAATTTACAAAAATTTATTAGATATTAACATTTAAAAAACGAATATGCATTTTATTTCTATTTCATAACGGAGCTCATATTCATAAAGCTAATGAGACTCCAAGAAAATATATCCTTTTGTCTACCAATTCCTTGGAGCATCCAACCACAAACCTTATTTACATTGTTTTGAGCAACGTAAAACATGGGAGGACGAGTCCCGAAAAGGCCGTGCTACGTAAATCAAACGAGCAATAGTTAATTAAGCCCGCACACGAGCCGTACTATTTTCGTGTCGTTGAGTGTGGAGGCGGCGAATTGGGAGTCACGTCACGTATTTCAATCGAACCAGATCTGATAACGTCAGCTGTATTGGCTTCCTGCCGTGCTCAACACCGATTTTTACATTAATTCATACTTTTTCTTTAGTTGGCTGGCATACGAATAATTCTACTTCATGTCAGATATATCATAAATAATAAAATAAAATAAATAATTTAGCCCTTTTGACGACCCACTCCTGGGCACGGGCCTCCCCTCAATATAAGGGGGATTCAGACTACCACCAATCCATAATCCACCACACTGGCTCAGTGCGGGTTGGCGGATTTCACACGTCTTTCGAAAATTGATTAGATTATCTAAATCATGCAGGTTTCCTCACGACGTTTTCCTTCACTGTAAGTGAGTGATAATCATAATTATAGAAATTATGATTCGCATATAGATTTCTAAAAACTCAGAGGTGCGATCCGGAGTTTGAGCCCAGGACCTGGTGCCCGCAAAACGCGTCCTAAACCAAAGGATTGTTGATACGTAGTGGGACGATATAAAGATCTTAAAATAAACATAATTTATTTTGGTAACCGCCGTCTAGGTAGAACGATACGCCCCATTTATACAGAATAAGGTCGTATTGTTCAGCGATTGGGTTTTTTGATGGCCTTATTTGGAAAGTTTTTCAGGTATAGCATTTCAGCGCTACGCTGATAAAACGATTTATTTGATACATTGAAACCCGAAGAAGGGTCAATAGGCATTCTGCAAAAATGTTTTTTTGGATAATTCTATCTGTTAGCGAATTACAAATCCAACACTTGTCAGTCAGAGAATCTGCAATCTACATTGGAGCAATCGTTTAAAATATTTAAAGGTTTAATCAGTTAATTGCGGTTGTTCGTTTAAAATTTCACAGAGTTTAATTAAACGAGGTGGTGGGTCACGGTGGCGTGCCGAGTCCCGACGTAGTACGAAAAGCCGGGTACAATGTAACCCGAAACGTGTATTTCAATTTAATTGAATGGGCAACGCGGCGATTTCTCTCGATGCCGTGTACGTAGCGCGTCGAATCGAGTGTCCTAATTGGTTATAGCAGGTCAGTCCACCTTTGGAGAATTTAAATTAACTCGACGTAATGGTCATCGTTGCGCGCACGGAAAAAAAAATATTTTACAATACTACCAGAATGTGTAGTAAACGAAAATTCGTTCCCAGTACCAGTTTTTAGTACACCTAATCATGTTTTTCGTACAGCTAACAATTTCATGTTTAACGGCTACAATATGATCGTAATGTGTACTATTCAATTCTAGTAATTGGGAATCTGGTAGGGATTACAATATAGATCTTTACGCAAACAATAACATTGTAATATTTCAATAATTACGAATAACATTGTTCCTGCAATAATAAAGTCGATTGCAGTTACATTCCTTAGTTTGTGGTTACAATGTGTAAAGTAGCGGGGTGTATTGACAGGTCGGCAGTGTTGCCGTTCTAGAGTCTTTGTCGCTAGATCTAGCGGAATTCATGAGTGGTTAGCGGGGAAAAAAATTGAGTTGGCGACAAAAAAAGATTTAGACTTCTAGCGAATTTTGAGCCGTCGCATATGCGACTTTTTTCCGAAAATATTTGAAGAATAATGTGTTTTTTAAGACCACCTGACTACACCTGAACAACCATAAACATCCGTCCTGGCACAAAATATAGCCACAACCCCAAAGTTTGTCTCGTTCACAATCTTTTTATAAACAAAAACCAATGCCCAAAGTAGCTGGTGTAGGCATTGGAGAAGCCTCCGCTTCCAGTGCCAGTGATGCTGAATACCCGGTTGACATATGTTTAGATTTTGAAATATAGGTAGTAAATTATGTAATTCTTAGAAAACGTAACAGTTTCAGTTTTTTATCATCCAGAACATTTGTTGTGATTTTTTGAATAAAAGGTATGTTGATTTTGTTTTTTTTTTTGCGAAAAATGAAAATATTTGCCAACAACAACGATCGGCGTCAAGATTAGTCTTGAGCGTCAGCGATACGGTTTAGCGACTTCTAGCGGATTAAAAAAAATATTTACCAATATCTAGCGGATTTTTTCTTATTACTAGGGACTTTTAATTTTGTAGAACGGCAACACTGCAGGTCGGTTCCCGCTTCTTTCATTGCACTAGCGCCGCGCATTCGATCGAAGTGTTCTGTTCGTCGTTGCCACAGAGTACCTGTCGTTGCATTGCATCTACTTACTAAAAAAATTAAACAGTGTTCCCAATGGATGAAGACACGAGATCATTTCTGTTGCAATGGTCGATGGCCGACTACATTGACGTATTCAAAGGTTAGTTTGGTTCTTTGGTTACATACTTTATCTCCTAGAAGTAATCTTTTCCGCGATTCACATTAATTAAAACAGTGTAGGTACCTTACCTTTTTGTTTTTCATTGCTTTTACGTCAATAAGAAAAGTAGGTAAGTGATTGTAGGTAGTCTTTCGGGAGGTTGCATATCTAACTAGGTACCTACTCATAACTAGGGATTGCAGTACCGGTACTGAGGAGAGCTAGGCAATTCCCGGTACCAGGCATAAGCCAGTACCGGGAAATACCGGGAATTTCGGGAAATTCGGTACCCAATACAAACGTTGAATAGTTATTTAAAAAATATTAACAGTCTAATTTGTGCTCCTTTTAATCAAAATGTAATTATTTACATGTATATTAAGTATTTTACTTATTTAGTGAACGAATCCGAAATTAATTTCGAAATTTCGGTCCATTTTTCAATTGGCAGCGTGTTAATTTCGAAATTTCGAACCTAAGTTGCGGCCTAGCGGCCATTTGGAGTGGATGTGGACACCAGGAACTAGAAGCAGGGAGTCGAAAATGACTTCAGTGCGTTATATTGCGAGAGGCGTCGTTAAAAAGTAATTGACTGATGATGGATAATGTAAGTCATCACTCATTGCGAATGAAGCCGAAACTTCGACGCACAAGTAGACGCCTCAACAAAATCATCGAGACACGAATGTTTTGCATCTCTCTCTTGGTCCTGTTTCTCATATATCTGATTTTGAAGTACAGTAGAAGATCCTATTTGCTGATCATAAAGCAAAATTAGGCAGTACGTCTGCAGCGGGCCATTTGACAAAATAATCAAAATGGTAAAGATACCCTAGCTGAAAGCAAACCACCAACATGATGAAGTGACGACATCGTGAAGGTAGCTAATAATTTGAGGAATAGACTAGCAGGTCAGGACTGAAACCAATGTCTGATAAAGGGATTGTTTCGATTGTTCTCCTTTAGCCATTTTGATTTGAACCAACTGGCGTAGGTCCCCTTCAGTAGCCTCCACTTCTCTCTTTTACGACTTGCACCGCTTAGTTCGCTCCCGCGGTCGTCGTATTTCAATGGTGCTGGAGGTCTCCTATCAGTTTTTTTTCCAATGTTCACCAGGCACTATTCGAGTAGCGGTAAGATCCCGCCTTCTAGTGACATGACCAACCCTTTGCAATATGACGCAAGCTACTCATTTGATGACATCGTTGAATTTGCCTTGCTCTCGAACGACCAATGGTCCTTATGTATACGCTTAGTAATGCCGATGTCACCGCCGATCAATGTATTTCTTTTATTTATGTTGGAGCATCTTGGGAAAATGGCTGATCCGATTTCAACAGGGGTTTCACTTTAAGATAGCCAGTGGTAAAACTTAAAACATAGAGTACATAATCTCACCCTTTTACCTTTAGGAGTCGAGCTGCTGAATAAAATCTACATTTTCCACTAGTTTGTTGGAGAAGTAGTTTTATGATAGTATTTTTTTTAATTGATAGTATTTTTGTTGCTTTAATGAAAATTACCCTAAAAAGTTATTTTAATATTTTGTTTAGATTTTACAATGATATTTCATGTCAAAATCACATTTACCAAAATGTTGTATTAATTTCGAAATTTCGAAACTGATAATATACGAAACTGCACGTCCTAGTCCATATTCGCTATGCCTGTGGTGACTTCGGTTATAACGAAAGTCGAAATGGTATGGATATTTGAAAATATTAGATATGAAATTATGAAGTACCGAAAGTACCGAAATTCCCGGGAATTATTTTTAGTACCGGTACTAGATAGAAGGAGGAAAATACCGGGAATTCCCGGGAAATGCCAGTACCGGGAATTCCCGGGAGCAATCCCTACTCATAACCAACTCTTTTCGGTACCTAGGTTTAACAAAATTATTCTATCTGGATTACTAGGTCGGTACCTATATAATGGCAAAAGAAACTGTAAATTGACCGTAAATTACCTACTTCTTAAATTATTAGGCATTGGTTTGTTTACAGGAAACAGGATTGATATCCATACATTGGGAATTCTTGATTCGGATATGATCAAAGAATTAGTGAAGCCGATCGGAGATCGAGCGAAATTGCTGCAAAATCTGAATCTGTGGCGGCAAATTTCAGACTATGAACCTATAATGCCACAAGTAAGTGCTAAACTTAGTTATGAACTTGGGTACCTCGGTAGGTACATTTAGTATTAGTTGTCAATTACCTCGGTACCTACCTAACATAAGGAGTAAATAATCAAAACTCATAACAATAATTGGGTCAATGTATGTATACACAACTCCTTAGGGGCTTAATCCTTATGTAGCTGAATAGTTCTATTAGGTATAATATAAAAATTATAAAAATAGTAATTGATGTTTGTGTTGCAGGACAAAGATTTTGAATATGATGATTGTGAACAAGAGTATGCTGAAAATCATAAACAAAAGAAGAATGACAAAAATTATGATGGTGAGAAAAATAATTCTTCAAATACATTATAATACATCTAATTTATTAGTTTATTATATTTATGTATAATAATTAAAAATTAATTATGTTTCAGACATACAACAAGACATAATCTGGCTTCAGAAGTCAACAGAACCATGGCAAATGATTGAAGAAAAATGGCGAAAAACAGCCACTGCAAGATTAGAGAGTCTTAACACCAGTGACAAAACAATCGCACAGTATATGATTGAATTTCCCGCCTTAAAAAAGCCAGTTGGCTATAGTCTGCTGCTTGAAGATTTCAAAACAATTTACCCAGACAAAGAAAATCTGCTGCATGAAAAATTTGCTTTATTAAAGAATAAAATTTTAGACTACGCAAGGCAAAAAGCCATTCGCGATGATGCAGTGAAAATAATGATTTAACCACTTGAAACTCTTTCTGAAGGTTAGTAGTGTACTTCATTGTAACTTCACTTCACGTCTAATTATCTCTTGTCCAATCGAAAATACTGGCTAGTCTCCACCACTACAATATTACTATTTTATCTGATATGCTTTATTTCATAGTATAGCAGTGATAGCCGATTGGTTAAGCACGCGTCTTGCGGGCTACCAGGCCTCAGGTTCAAACCCCGGCTCGAACCTCTGGATTTTTCGAAATCTATGTGCGAATCATAATTTCTATATGATTATCACTTGCTTACGGTGAAGGAAAACATCGTGAGGAAACCTGCATGTCTTAGGAGATTTAACCAATTTTCGAAAGACTGTGAAATCCGCCAATCAGCACTGGGCCAGCGTGGTGGATTATGGCCTGAATCCTTGAGGGTAGGCCCGTGCTCAGGATTGGGACGTAAAAAAAGGGCTAAAATTATTTTTTATGCTTTATTTCAGAAGCAGCTGATATCGTCAAAGCTGCGGAAGCCAAATCAATAATAGCATTCAGGGTACTGTCCTTATTATTGGGTAACCCACTGGCCAAAGCGAAGAAAAGTTTTTGGCGGCCTTCGAAACAGGAAACGGCCGAGGGATTTATAACTCACATAACTACTGCATTGGAGCTACACACAACTGTTTCCAGCAGACGAGAGAAATTCTCCAAACTAAATGTAACGTTGCAACCTTTTATTATAATTGTCGGAGAAAACTGTTACAAAATTTCCAAATATTATGTTATTGTAAATGACACATTTTATGTTCTCCATACAATAGAGGACGCGGTTGACGTTTGCTTCAATTTTCATGTATTGAATTGTAGATACCCTATTGAATGTTCCACTACTTGGCAATTTATTCAAAATGGTCTCTATGACTTGAAGACCCCTTACGACAAGCGGTATATTTCAGTCAATTCTTTGTTAACCGACCTTGGGGTTGAAATTTATTGATATGCCTGAATGTTTTTTTGTAATTTGATTTTACCAACTGTAAAATACCAGTGTGGTCATATTAAAATAATTCATAGAAATATTCAAATTCATTATTACCAGTGTGCTGAATCAGGTTGTAATCGGAAATATTATTTGCTTAATTCTTTTAAAAAACATTTGGCAACACATAATATTTTAGAAGATAATGTTACAATAACAAATCTAATACTTAATATAGCTTCTAATAATTGTACCACTCCAAATAATACTACTTTACACGAAGTAATACCAAACCCTGCATCAAATTTAAGTCATAGTAATATTTCCAATGTTTCATTTCCAATAGAACGAGAGATATCAAATCTATCTACATCCGAGGGTTCATATAAAAATAAATTTGCCATTGAAATAAAACTATTTTTACGGATTATATCGCGTTTATTTACTTTTTATAATCCGTAAAATAGTTTTATTTCAATGTGTAGTATTCGCGTAAATATAAGAAAACAATAAATTTGCCAGTTTCACGGCCAGTTTATATGCGAATCCATTGATACCAAGAAATGTTATTCAAGTTGTTATGTCTAATTTAGAAAATCTTATAAACAATTCTGTAGTGAATCCTATCACTTCTATATTATCAAAATCTGTTCAGAATCAATCTCAAGAATCCTGTTTACCTAAACTATATAATCACTTGGAGTCCATACAAGGTAGTCTAAAACATTTTAATTCTGAGTATTCACGTTTTAATTTTTTCAAAATAGCGGTACCTATATTGAACCTATTGAATATACATTAGGACATAGAATGGAATCAGTGTCTGCTAATAACGTTATAAATTGTGTAACTGGCCAATATATACCTCTAAGACATGTATTAAAAAAAATCTTTGAATTAAATAACGTGCTCAGTGCTACTCTTGAATATTACAAAGAAATGATAAAAACGTCAAATTTTATAATAAATAAAAGACTGGTTTTATATTAACTTATCTTTTTGTGTATTTCTTATTTATTAAGTGAGAACAGTTTGTTATATCTTACGAAGTCCATCCCGCAAAATTAAACTTTCGAAGATTGGTTCTACTGAATGTCTTCGTGAAATAGAACAACTGTAAACTAACCCTGCCCACCATACTAAACTAAGTTGTACTGTAGGAATTTGTTACGTCTAATAATGTTAATTGTAATTGTAAAATTTCTGATAGTAACATGTACTACCTACTTATAGGAATGTGTACACTATAAAAAGTGGTTTTGATCAGTTACTCAAATGGTGTTACTGCCAACACAAAAAGTTACATGTGATTTTATCAAAAGCTTTGACTAGCAAATATAAATTGTTTGTCAATTGTGAGTTCACAAGTCACTTTTTTGTGTAAGCAATAAAAACATTTGAGTGACTGATTAACAGACTACTTTTTTCTGTGTACAAATTCCTATAGTATATGCTACAATCAGAATGTTTACAATTACAATTTCCATTGGTAGACGCTATAAATTCCTATAGTATATGCTACAATCAGAATCTTTACAGTTACAATTTCCATTGGTAGACGCTACAAATTCCTATAGTATATGCTACAATCAGAATCTTTACAATTACAATTTGCATTGGTAGACGCTACAAATTCCTATAGTATATGCAACAATCAGAATTATATTAACAACAAGTCGTTTGATAAAGGGCACAAAAAACTAGTAGTAGTTGGAAATCAGTCTAGTAGGATTAACAATAATATATTGTAATATAAACTATTCATATAGTATCGTACAGTATGCACCTTGTTGTACGTACTAAACGATTATTTGTCCCTACAAACACTTTTTACAAGAACTGACTAGTAGCAATTACAATGTGTAGAGTTGTCACATATACTACTAAAAAAATTGTATGCACTACCAAATTCTGGTTATAGTTACCAGTTTTTTTTTTCCGTGCGCTTAGTAGGCGGCACATTGCGGACTTACGCAACGACTTTGCCCTTCACCCTTACACACTACTCTGTCGTCTCGTTCGTCTAGAAACCCAAGGGTAGTCATCTGTAAACTTAAATACTAAGCTAGAGACACGGCTAATTTATTTAAGCCTAATAAAATAAGTCTTACTTAAAACTTTCATGTTGTTTAAAGTAGATTTATATAGATCCAATTAAGCCCAGTTTTGTTCCATCTAGACCGTTTGGACTTTTAAAATAAAGCATAAAAGCACGAACGAGCAGTCTCTTTCGTAATTCAATAAACAGAAAATAAAGCCGGAAACACCGTACACGTATGAATATAGCCGCCGCGTAAGAGAAAGCAGATTGTATATTTCAATAAAGACTTCCAATTGATATTATTACGATCAGGAAATTCAATTGCAAAGTCCAATAATATTATCGTAGTGTTGTGATCGTAGGTTTTTATTGTGGCAAGAAAGCCAAGAAAGGCAGAAAGAAAGGCACTATGTAAAGAATATATAAGGGTTGCCTGTAATATCCACTGCATCTGCAAAATGTAATACATGGGTGGTTAAATAATTTGTGAAGTAAGAAAATAAGAACAACGCGTAATGGAGCATGTAACCCGCCGTCATGGAGATTACTTAGATTTGGGTCAATTCTGGGCGAACATCCCTAAATCTCACCACATAATTACGGGCGTTGGGAACGCGTGGAGAGGTATCTAGATCTCTAGCTAGTCGCTACCACTCACAAGTGTTTGAACCGCCCTATTCGTGGCCTCTCAGAGACTCCACTGTACCCTTCATTTTAGTATAGCATTCATATTCAGTACTAGCTGAGCCCGCGACTTCGTCCGCGTGGAATTTAATTTAACAAAAAAGCCCGCTCCCGCGTTCTGAGCCCGCGCGACAGAACCCATTTTTTTATTTTTTTTTTTCTAAAATAATAGTAGCCTAAGTTACTGCTTATAACATCAGCTATCTACCAGTGAAAGTCCCGTCAAAATGGGTCCAGCCGTTTCGGAGATTACCCGGAACAAACACACAGACAGACAGACAGACAGACAGACAAAAAAAAATTAAATCGCGTTTTTGCTATAGGTGTCGTATGTACTTTCATATGCATTTAATGAAAAGGTGTTATTTTGATATTACAAACAGACACTCCAATTTTATTTATTTGTATAGATGTATAGATTCATTTTAGTACATACATACAGTACCTAATGATTATACAAGAGTTGTTTTAAACTAAATACATTTCATGTTTTAATCAAACCTCAATTAACAATGCTGTTCCAATTCAGTTACGTAACATAATGTTTATATTTCCCTGTTTGACCGCTTTCCCACCACCAACCCGCACGGGCCAGAGTGTGGTGGATTTTGGCCTGAATCTCCCTCGCAGTGAGGAGAAACCCGTGCCCGGGAGTGGGAAATTACAAAGGCTGGTTATTATACATATTTTACTCATTACTTGTTTCAATTCCACCTCTGTTTACTACAATGGGTACATCTGAATGAATTATACATATATCGCTCATCGTACCGTCAGTCATTCTTATTTGATCTGCCATATAAGAGGGACGGAACACGTTTTACGATTAGGTACGGAAATGCTATGTAAACTTTTGCTGGCAGTGCTGAATTAAAATGTACGGAACGGGAAAGGAAACACTTCCTGTTTCGAATAAATTGAGAAAAATAATTAAATATAAATGTAGCCAAGTTCTACTTACATAAAAGTAATAAGTCAGTATAGGTATAATATATTAATGTACACCAAGAAGATCATATAGCGTTCTCAGCAATACGGTTGTTATACTCGCTTTGAAATATTATGAATAAATTTACTGCCTCTGGGGAGCTTTTAATCAAATAAACGTACGTAGCAAAAGGTTGTATTATTCTATATTTTTTTCACTATTGAAGTGAAAAAGATAAAGTATGTATATTATTTATTAGTTACCTCAGGTGAAATTGAAAAATATTAAAATGTTTTTTTTTCCAGCTGGGACAAATCTAGGGAATATACAAGAGAGCAATTTCACGAGCAAATTTTATTTAATATTTTCTTCATTTTTTTGTCCACCCCAATTAGTGTTTGCAGTGTTTTACTTTGATACATAGGATAAAGCGGAATTCCGCTCATGTGCCGCAAATTTCCCAAGGCTTCTGAGATTACTGATAGGTAATACCACCAATTTATTTACCACTTATAAAAGTGATAAGTATGTACACAAAGATATTATCATTATTATAAATAGTATATTTTTTATAGAAACAAAATCGGCAAACTAGCGTTCAACTCGCCTGCGATGTTAACCACATTAGTGAAACCAAACGAATCAATGTTGCTGACATGACATAATCCCGACATGGCGATGGCGAGCACATGATATAGGGTTAAAATGGATTGATCTTGACACGACCGAAAGGAGAGTGATTTCTTTCGATCGCTAACTTACAATCTCGAACACGGGTTGCGTGAAATAAATAGCTGAGGAAGCCAAAGTTGGTATAAAGACGGACGGGGTCGTTCAATGAGCAATAACATTTATATTGCCCACACTATCCCACATAAAGTAGGCTCTATGAGAAAAATATGTGTCGCATATGAATTTATGAGTATCGCTATACGTGGAGTGTCTTTGTTATGATGACGGCGATATAAGTTTACGTCGACATTTTCAACTTTTTAAACTCCGTTTTCTTTAATATTATGAGCATAAAGACCTTAAGAAATCGAACTACAAACTGTTAATATGCATAATATCAATAATTCATTCATAACAACACCTCGTCGTCTTTGATTAATAGCGTCAAGCGCAATTTACTACTTTGAAAACATGTCCTCAGAAATCATAAATCCACTTATCCCCCTGATGACCAGTAATGAATACTTAGTGGACGCTTAACACGGCTGTGGAAAATACTCCTCTAAATATAAAAAAAATAATTTACTAACTTTCATTTGTTCTCGATTTCACCGATCATTAAGCAAACAACGATGACAATTACGAAAATGAAGGGTCATTTACAGTAAATTTCGTTAGAAGTAGGTATTTCCGTGGTTATTTTTCAATTAAGCTCCGCTTTGATCATCGGCTCATGTATTTTTTCATACTAATTGGCGGGATTACGATTGACCTACTTTACAAGGTCACAAATCAAAAGCCACGGCTTCACACAGGCCGCGAGTTTACAGGCGACCGGCCATAAAGCCTGACGAGGGCTTGCTCTGCCGCTTACGCCAAAGCATATTTATTTACGACCCTTAAACCAGAACTTGGTGAGAATTACTCTAATAAAAACCTGTATATTAAAATGAAAGGAATACTTTAAGAATAGGATAAATACATAAATGTATTTTTTGTAATGTTCTAATTCTAAACCCACGAGGAATTTCGCAGGCATAAATAAACAAACTATTTGTACGTAAAATGTCAAAGAAAAATATAAAAGTTGAGGACAAAAAGTAATATAATTTAGCAAGTCTACAATTACCATATTAAGCTATTTCCGCGAGTTGGAATATAAATGTGGCTCATAATCGTATAATTATCGCCAGTAACCTAGCGAGATAGTTAGAGACGGACATATCACCTTACCTAATATAAAGCTTTAAGTTCCTCATTAAGGTGATGTAATAACCGAGCATTGTTGTTCTGGAGCACACCGGCGTAATAAAAACTCTATTGCGATGACGAACAAGCGAGACGTCGTCGTCGTCCAATAAAAATGCTGAGCTAAAATGCAAGCAAGCGTGTGAGCGCCCACAATAGGCGCCACGGTGTGCATTGACGGTAGCCAGAGTCGGTGGCGAGGCACGTTGCGGCATACGTTACGTAACCAACCCCCTGCACCCCGGCCCGCAATCTGCCTTGACACTTCCGAGAGAGCTCGTCAGTCCGCCGTTTATGTATTTTGTTTCCAACCGATTGTTAATGTTTTTGTAACTTTGGTAAGTACCGCAATCTAAATTTCAATAGAGATCACGGTAATCTCACAGTCCATGCCCACCATCAATATAAAGGTTTGTTTTAAGGAAAGGTTTTTTTGTGATAAAATACTTTCCCTTTTCTGATACTTTTCTTCCCTGATTAAAATAAACAGTCCAGATCGCATTATAACCTGCAGGTTCGTGATATTTATATGAACGGCAAAGTCTGTCGTAAAAAGTATCGCCACTGAATTACCTGGGTGACATTGAGTTAGGTTTTGTCAAGTTTTTCATGCCGCAAGTAAATTGACCTCACTCGCTTAAGTTAAAAACAGTGTTGTAACTTTGAAAAGTACACAGCGTTTTTCCTACTATTTAAAACAGGAAACCAGTGCAAAAGGTCGTCGCCTTTATGACAAAAAATCTAGCGATAACACTGTTTGTTACTAACGGAAGTATATATTATGTTAATACAGACAGGGAAAGTGTATAGGTATGACTTAGGTAAACAAAGAGTATCATCAATGAAAGCTCAGAAAACATATTTTAATACATGAGAATAATACGCTACAAGATTCATGAATATATTTTTTTAATAACCGGGAAGCGATTTTTGAAAGTATATTAGCCATCAAAATATCAAAACACAAGCACAAGGAAATTCGTGTATGTTTTTACGTAGGTAATCTAAAAAATAAATACCCAGTCGGGAATGGTACGAAAACAAATGGAGATGTGTCAGGATATCTGGGAACCCAATCTGAAACAGTATCCGACTCGGTTTATCACCAAGAACAAATGGGCCGAGAAGGGCACTCGCCGCCAGTCACACGTCTTCCGAATCCTCAAACCAAACTCGACCCATATATCGAGCCGCTTTTATTGGAAAATGCTGAATCACTCGCCTTTGTAATCTCGGATGAGCACGAAATATTGCATGTATAATAATCAACTTATAAATTAATAATTAACCCTTCACTAAAACCAAAATAGTTTCTCCGTTATAATCTATACAAATAAATAAAATTGGAGTGTCTGTTTGTAATATCAAAATAACTCCTTTTCACAAAATGCATATGAAAGTACATAGGACACCTATAACAAAAACGTGATTTAATTTTTTTTTGTCTGTCTGTATGTCTGTCTGTCTGTCTGTCTGTGTGTTTGTTCCGGGTAATCTCAGAAACGGCTGGACCGATTTTGACGGGACTTTCACTGGTAGATATCTGTTGTTATAAGCAATAACTTAGGCTACTTTTATATTAGAAAAACAAAATTATAAAAATGGGTCCTGTCGCGGGGGCTCAGAACGCGGGAGCGGGCTTTTTTGTTAAGTTAAATTCCACGCGGACGAAGTCGCGGGCTCAGCTAGTTTATTATAAAGACGTTATTGATATGATATGATCATTATTATATTATGAAAATTCACTTGCGTAATTGGCTGCTCCGAAAATGTAATTACAAGTTATATGTAACGGTAACAAATAAAATTTATTTCAGCACAAAATCATCAATGAAACACTTGCCTTTTAATAAAAAGATAATCTTGGAAAATTTAATTGCTATGTGGAAATGTAGGAACTGAGAAATGGGTCTGTCATTTATCTCCGGGTTCACAATTATTTTTATACGTGCCTCCTTTTACTTTCTACTTTACGTAATATAATCACGGGACGGGACATTTGTCAGGCAGCTATACAGAGTTTAGATAATTTGGTCGATAACAGTAAAATAGGCCCGTTTCGCTACAATCGCTACCCTTGTTACGGTACGGTGCCGCAAAATCCCCGCAGGGGGTCCTTCTGTTTATACTCAACTGCTGAGGGAAGCCTATCATAATACATAGCTTATCGCGATTGCAGAACTATTAACCCTGTGAATATGGCAACAAAGATCTTATTACAAGTAGTGAAAGCCTCATAAATCATGCTCCGAGGTTTATATTGTTATTAATGCTAGAATAATGATTGGTTATCGAACCAATCTCAATGTTATCGCGATAGACTCCTTGAGGATTCTGTGTTTTGTAATAAGAGTTTTACTCTACATACATCTGCCTGCAAAAGAGCTAGATATTGCCACTGACTGATAAAACCTGCTAATTACTGAAATATTTATAATTATTTAATGAAATTTATATTTTTATTTCGCATTGTTCTGCGAAAAAAATGCTTATCATTAGGCTGACACTCGTGACAGACTCTTGACTAACGGAGTTCGGTCATGTTGGGCTCTTCTATTATCGATCAAGTTATACGGTTTATAATTGTGGAGGTTGAAATCCAGATGGGGAGAGGTTGGTCCTTCTCCCAAATCATTTTACGGTTGGTGAACACGCCCTTAATCGTCGTTGCGGCTGTCAAAACCCGGGCAAAAATGATTTGATGAAGATTTTAATCAGATAGACGAATTGATACGGCCATCTTTTTCAACCTGGATTAATTACCATAGTAATTAGTCTCTTCGACTTTATATAAGGAATTAAGTGTGTAATGTATCGTTATGTCATGAAATTCGTTAAGATCATTGTACTCGTAAATGTAGTGAAAGTCGACAAATTCAGACATTGATTTGTTGGTTGATTGGTTAGTAATAATACAAGACACGAGGTTTATAGGGATTTACATGAAAATACCTGGAACAACAACCTTAGGACTTTCAGCTATCATAAACTACACGATGATTTTGATGAATTAAAATTTATCAAAATTATACAAGAACTGGAAAGAAAACAGAGTAGTCCTATAAAAAACACTTATCATAAATTCCAATTACAGCAAACATCCATAACAATATGCTAAGAGTGTTTATTAGAACGCAAGGTCTGATTTATGTTGGGACGGCAACTCCCTCCAAAATCAGAGCTCACAGGAAATGCATGTTCCGTGTACAACATGGAAATAGTATCATAGACACGCTTACTTCGACATGTCAGTATCGTTTCCGATGCGGCAAATGTATGCTACTGTCTTTGAGTACCGCTGTTATGGACAACGAATTTATTTAGAATGCAGTTTTACCTCCAGGTAATGGACATTTATGACACACATGTATAAAATACAACTTTTTAAGTATGCAAATCAACCGGCTGTCATTTGCAAGTAGTTATTCCAATCAATACGAGTAATTCTATTAAAAGTTAAGACAGAGGCGGCAGTGCCAGTGGCAAATCATATTCTAGACCCTCGATGACATTTTCGGTATCAATAAATTCTGAATGGGATAATTTGGCATACAGTAAAATCCCAACGACCTCAAGCGAGTCGCCCAATGGAGGCTTTACTTGGATGTTTGCCAGTGACATTAACACAAATAATCCTCCGCATACTAGACTCTGGATTGCACAAACTTCGATAGCTGGAACTTTACAAAGCTACGATCATGTACGTTGAATGCAAAAACAGATATAATAGTTAATAAATGTTATGTTTATGGGTTGAATTCTGACATAGTCCCAACGGAAATATAACTTATGAAAAAAATCACGATTTCATATTGGATAATATTCGTGCACATCATTTGTATGTTTCTGAAAAAATCAATACCCATGCTATTCTAGAGCGTAGTAGGTCATTTTATTTTTAGGGTTTGTTGCACACGCAGTTAATTTTAAACTGTAATGATCTACAAGAACAGCGCTCTCAGAGAAAATATGACAAAAAGGTTTGCTTAAGAAAATTCATTCATTCAGACAACACGTTAAGGTAAGGCTAAAAATAGATACGACACACATCGTGAATCAGCTGTTGCAAGTGCAGATGACGTCGCCGCGGCCATTGCTACTGCAGTAGAGCCTTATTGCCTTGCTACGAACTATCAGCGAAAATAACTGATTTTAGAACGGCTATTAAATACTCGTTTAGATACTAGTTTAATTAAATATAAATTAAAGAAAACTCGAGCTTTCTAGTTTCTGAATGGTGGCCAGAGTTTCCTAATTAATACAATCGGGTGTAAAATGTGTACAACCCTGAATTTGAATGTCATGATTGATGATGCAAATCTGACGGTTGTTTGTATGAGTCAAGTTTGGCGAAGGTCACGTGCCGGATACCGCCCTCGTCAGCTGATAACAGCGCCAGCTAACGTATTTAACTGTTCAGCGACAACGCGCCGGGCCACGAATTCGAGTGATAGTTCAGTTGAAAGGCTAATATTTTTATAATGACGTAACCGGCGATAATAGGTAAAATGAAATAATCTAATCTATGATTGCACGCGATGTGGGCGTCACTAAACGATACACAAACAATGTGCAGCTTGTTTTATAGGTTGCAGTGAATATCACTAAGCAAATGCTGTGACACATATTGTAATAATAGTTTTAATATATTTATGTAAACAAGGATTGATTGATAAGAACATATTCGAAGGCACCAGTTATTATAAAATAACTACGCGTTGAACCAATGCAAAACATAAATAGAAATTGATTAATGGTGACGCCATAGATAGATATAGAAAATATATGGTATATGTTATGAATTTTAAACATAATATCGATTGGAAAAACGTAACTGGCTATTACCGAGGTACTACCATCGTGGATATTACAAATGCTCTAAAGCTTTTGGTCTTTGAACAAGCGAGAGCTTTGCTACATTCACTTTATATTTGAAGTTATAGTAGTCATTTGTTATTTTAGCTATTTACGAAACTAGACGAAAGCTCTTCGTTTTCATCAAGCTAGATTACAACTTGAAAACTAGAGCAGTTGAAATAAGCACTCCAAGTTTATTAAATAAAAACACAGCAGACAGTATCTGATTCATTTTTTGTCAATAATAAGCTCTGTTAAACAAATACAAATATAGCTTGACAAAGAAAATATGTACCCTACGTAAATCCGTTTTGAATCAACTTTCCCTGTAATACTTTTTGATTGTAAGAAATTTTGTCCATTAATAAAGTTTCAATTGAATCGACTAGCGATGTTATAGGGTTTCCAGCCATCGTAGCTTTAGAAAGTAATCAAGGAAAATTGTGGTGCGTAAGTGGTTCACCTGAATCAGTTATATTTAAAGCGATCACGTGAGTAGGTACTTCTACTTTGTTTCCTGACACATTTATATTTCGACTTATTTTTTTTAGTTATTTCAATACTTATTAAGACTTCACGTACAAGTTAAGCATATAACATTAGTATATGCAAGATGATTTGAATAAGATGGATGATGTCACTGTATGGTATGGGGTTTAGATAGATGTTTAACTAACGGAATAAATGAGTCATGATGGATGTAGCGATCAGTCGGGCCCCATGGCTCAGCGATCATTATCTTATTTCGTTGACAGGCTGAGTCTCATACATGCTCATCTTTCTAACGCACAATGCATTAGTCACTTGTCTGGTTCAGAATGATCGCCTGAATAAACAGTTGGTTGGTAGCTAACAGAAAATCGGGATATTTCAGGGGTTTCCGAAAGGGGTCTAGGGGTCGCACTCGCAAGCGCGGCCTGCCGATTATGATCAGGGGGGGTATTCACAGCCGACGGAAAGTTTCCGACGTCGAAAACTACAGCTTCCATCCTTCTTTTACAAATGAAGTAGAACAAGGATGATAGCTGTTGTTTCCGACACCGAAAGTTACCGTCGATTATGAATACCCCCCATGGATTCAATTGGCGGGCCACGCAGTTATGATTTATTTTTATAAATTCCAGCCACAATCTAGTATTATGCTAGTTAATGGTAATAATAAGCAATACGCTTAAGTATATAAGCACCTCTCCACCTAGGTTTAATGTTAAGTAATTTTGCCATCATAAATAAAGGCAGGTAGGTACGTAATAAATGGTAGGTAAACGGAATTTGAACCAAATGCAGCCCAAGGTATGTATTCCCAGTAACTTTTATAGGGTTAGCTGTAAAACAATGTACGATGGTCGTGACGTCATCTTGCTGTAGTCAGCTTCCTCTAGTGTCGAGGACGTCATAAAAGCCTCTGACGTACACCAGGTTAAGTGAAATAACCAGACACCCACTTGATGAGTTTTAGAGTCATGGTTGTGAGCTATCATAAATTGGTGTGAAGTGTTGCTGTAATTGTTGTTGGACATCATTACTGAATGTATTATTTCTACCAAGTATGTCCACACCAATATATACCTATATCCTTTTCGGAAATTGCTTTTGACAATTTTTCATCAGAAATAGAGTAATGCATAATATTAGGTATTTGGGTTTATGGGATGTGGGGTTGAATAATATCAGTAAAGTATAGGTAATCTACATACTTACATTTTCCAAGTATGTCTTGGTAATACACAAGAATAGCAGTAATTTGCATATTTTATGTAGGCAATTAGCTAAACAGGAATTTTAATATTATACTTACTATGTCTTACCTTACAATTTGTGGCAACATGACAGATGAAGGCTTATTTGTGAACTGATAAGATTATTGTTTTGTTTAAATTATGCGGGTTTAACTAATAAAGTGAGCATATCGAATGGACATTACCTAACTGGGATTGGTTACATCATCATTGTCTTATTACATAGCGAAGGTCATGGGATGTTAACCAGACTGAGGACATGAACTCATTCCATCATCCTAAGACAATTTACCTACCCAATTACATACAGGACCTAATTTCCCTTGGACACTAACATTGGGCTATTGGTTTGTTTTCCCATAAGCTATGGTTACGGGTCGAGCTTCAGCAAGTTTTCTAATATACCCCATATTTGAATGGCAATGGTTTCTAGCTTTACTCAAGTCTGGAGTTCTAATCTGGGTTCCTAATTTTAAATAAGTATTAAGGTTATATATTAAGGTATGTTCTGATCATATATATAACTGTATTTTAAAGAATCTATGAGTAATTTAAAAAAGTATCTAATAATTGTTACAAATAAAATAAGTTTTATTTTAATTTCATATTTGATTTCTTTTTTCTGGATTTATTCTCTGTCAATTGCTTAAGAAGATCAATTGTCACTCTCTTGTAATTTTTCGTTCCTTTATGTGTCCGTTCCTTTATGTGTCAAATAAAGTTATTAACTAAATTTATTATATATTTTATTTCCATCCCACTGAGCTCTGCATTAATAATAATTCCTAATAATAATTACATCCAGAAGTTTTATGAACTTAGGTGGCGATAGGTACCTTTAGTGAGGTTATCCAACTACAAAACTGTTTGCAAAATGTAGATAAACCCGCAAAAGCAGATAACTCAGACACTTGTTAAAAATGCGGAACGCAACAAATTGTTTCGCTTCAATGACAGCTATCATTCAGCGGCCTCAGGTCCGGGGTGGGGCGACGAGAATAAAGAACTCTACCGTCGTATGCATCAAGTATCCTCGAAAGCGGTACCTTCAACGTCAGGGCATCAAGACTAAGGCCTGAATTGGACTTGACTGATACGGGACCCGGTTTCAATGCTGTTTCTATATGAATTCGAGGTCATCATCCAAGCCTTTGGTTAGGTATAGTACCACCGAGAAACTAAAGAAATCTGACTTACCGCTTGTAGCGCCGCTAACCTGTCCTTCGTCATCCTTTATAGAGAATCACACACCAAGTAAACGTTTTATCTCGTTACACAATCCCATTCACAGATATTTTTCTAACAAACGTCACTAAACTAAAGGACACGAACACTACGTTCACTTCACTCAAAAAATCGATACACACGAAACGAGCAAATCTTCACTACCTGTCTCATGTACTCAGAAATTTTGTAAAGTTGTAGATGGCGCTACAAGCAAATACAATTTGTGACGTCAAGAATTGTGATGGTAAAGCAGGTTATACACAATATCAACTGCGTTTATTTTTATATTATAAAGTTTATTACATTCCTCAATCTTTAATATTAGTGCAACAAAAAATTATGTAGATTTTAATAGAACATTTATTTGTTCTATTATTTAATTGTTACTAAGCTTTTCGGAATATTTACATTCAGAAACAGTTGGTCTACTGACTACCGGAGTCAATGCGCCTGTCATTGTCAAAGAATTCTTCCGTTTAGTCAAGTGACGCCATTGTGAGCCGTAACGACTTTTAGCTGCAACGAGTTTAATCTCGATTTACTTATACAATCTCGGTAAATAGTGCATATATTTTAAGTGTTTTTGTTCCAGGCTACGGCAACTTGAATCCTTAATATTTATTTATGCCGTAGTCCGTGTAGTTTATGTGTAAATTGTGATAAAGTCCGGTTCCGTTGAGCTAAATTCCTGTGAGGCTTGATAGGCGCCATTCGGTGAAAAGTTAGAACAAAATTTAACTTGTCAGTTTCAAAGGTTTTGTCAATTTGTTTTATTCCCGTCTAAACAAATTTTCCTAATTTCCCTAATACGGCGAAATTGTTGCAATACTCGACGAATAATTTAACTGTTTGCGTTAGATGCAATACGTCATAGAGGGTTAGTATTTTTGTCAGGAAAATCATTGGTCTTGTTGTTTCAGGAAGGAAAATTTAATTCTATCAACATGGCAGATGATATGCCCACATTCAAATGCGTGCTGGTAGGCGACGGTGGTACCGGCAAAACTACGTTTGTCAAACGACATTTGACTGGAGAGTTCGAGAAAAAGTACGTCGCGACATTGGGTGTTGAAGTACACCCGTTGGTGTTCCACACAAATCGAGGTCCCATAAGATTTAACGTATGGGACACCGCCGGCCAAGAGAAATTCGGTGGTCTAAGAGATGGTTACTATATCCAAGGTCAATGCGCTATCATCATGTTCGACGTAACCTCTCGCGTCACCTACAAAAATGTCCCCAACTGGCACAGAGATTTAGTTCGAGTTTGTGAAGGAATCCCAATTGTATTGTGTGGTAACAAAGTAGACATAAAGGACAGGAAAGTCAAAGCAAAAACAATCGTGTTCCACAGGAAAAAGAACTTACAGGTATGTGTGGCATGCACATGTAATGAGAATGTTTGGAAGTGTTTTAAATTTATGTATTTTTTAAAATTTGTTTATTTTGTTTCAGTATTACGACATCTCTGCCAAGTCAA
Organism: Notodonta dromedarius; assembly: GCA_905147325.1. Taxonomy (NCBI): domain Eukaryota; kingdom Metazoa; phylum Arthropoda; class Insecta; order Lepidoptera; family Notodontidae; genus Notodonta; species Notodonta dromedarius. The sequence continues at coordinate 10,093,735 of LR990161.1, read as the reverse complement.
ACTACAACTTTGAGAAGCCCTTCCTTTGGTTAGCTAGGAAATTGATTGGTGATGGCAATCTAGAGTTTGTTGCGATGCCCGCCCTCCTACCTCCTGAAGTTACAATGGACCCGCAATGGCAGAACCAAATCGAAAAGGATCTTAAGGAGGCACAAGACACTGCACTGCCAGAGGAGGATGAAGACTTGTAAATATAGGAAAAGCTAATGTAAATTTCAGTGCTGTTGCATTGATTGCAAATTCGTACACAATGTATCAATTTAAAATTTCATTCCATTGAGTTCCAGGTGATCAAGGTGTTGCTATAAAATGTAAAATTAACTTATTAATATCATCATTGTTTCTCATATTGCTTTAATTTAATGTATGATAAAAGGATCTTTAGGTATATTACTTTTTATGGCACTGTTTTGAAACATTCATCATTTTGCAAGACAATATAAGTATTCTATAATAATGAGAAACTGTCACCCAAAGAATAATGTACTGGAATATTTATTGTCATAGACCATAGGACCTTTCCTGTTTATGTCCTACAACAGAACTGTTTTTTTTTAATGCTGTAACAGATTGTGATGATGCTTGACTGTAACCCAGTGGCATGTACATTAATAGTTCAACTTGTCCAGTAAGTATTGTATTGTAATTTCATTGTTGTTGTACACATGACTGACAATATTTCACTGTAAAATTGTGGTGATAATTTTTGAAATAAAGATGTAAAAATAAGTTCTGCGTTTAATTAATCTCATTTGATGGTATTTCAATCGTCAAACGAAAAAGTTATTCGTATCTAGGGTTAAGATGGAAATAATTATTTATACTACTTATGTCCCTCAAGGAGATTGCAGTGGTGCATAACCAGTGCACTCACATTATGCCCATTTATTTTGGTATTTGGATGTATGCGAGTGGTTCATAGTTACGATGCATGAAACAAATAAAAAGACAACATGATTTTCAAAATTTTATTGAATTATTACATTGTTAAATGCGTAGAATAACTTTTACTACTTCCCTAGACTTAATTATAAACTAAAACAATTTACTTCTTGACTGCAGCAGCCTTTTCGCGGGCCTTTTTACCCTCCATGAGCTTCAACCTCTCGTCCTCTGACAAGTTGTTGTTGATCTTAGTAATTACTCCAGTTCCGAGAGTAATGTCCGCTAAACGCAAAGTAAACCTCTGTCCTGTTTCACACACCATAGGTTTCAAGAATCTCAAGCGCAATCTGGGAAGATAAACATAAAAAAAATGAATACCTAAAATTAGCAGTAGGGCAGGCATGACAGTTAATATGTGTGCCAGTACAGATCTGTCGTCTGGGTATGGCCTTGGAAGACCTTTGTGAACAGCTTTCTTGAATATTTACTGTTGCCTCTTGGAAATTGTATTTTCAAACAATCACTTTAATTTCTGACTCATGAGCTGATGCGCATCCTACTAATATTATAAATGCGAAAGTTTGTGAGTGTATGTTTGTTACTCTTTCATGCAAAAACTACTGAACGGATTTGGGTGAAATTTGTAACACAGATAGTTTATAACCTGGACTAACACATAGAATATTTTACTTAAGTCTACGCGGACGAAGTCGCGGGAAGTAACTAGTATAAAATAAATGTTGACATAAAACAACTTACATAGCATCTTCACCAGGCATCACCATTTCTTTGTCAGGGATGACTACTTGAGTGGCGCAGTCCCAAGTCATAGAGAACATTTGGAGCTGGATGAAAGACGTGAATGGCTTCGCGCGGCCGCCCTCTTCCTTGCTCAGGATATAAACAGCCGCTTCTACATTGTCGTGGGCTTTCACGGTGCCAGGTTTCCCCATAACCATGCCGCGTCTGATCTGCTCACGTTTGACCGCGCGGACCAAGGCTCCCAACTGGTCACCCGCCTGAGCTTCATCCAGTGTTTTGTGGAACATTTCCACACCAGTCACTGTGGTTTTTAGTACTTTGCCGTGCCCAACAATTTCGCATTCAGTACCCTTCTTGAGAACTCCTGAAAGAAAAAAGGCAAATATCAACCTAACTAGCATTATTATGTCAAAATATTCTACTGGAATACGCTGCTTTATAGATAGATACACGTTCTTAGCGCCATATTGCAATCGGACATTTCCTTCTTAGAAGGCAGTTTGTAATACCATTGTATAATCTCTCTAGTTAATTTTCGTTTGATCTACTCACCTCGGTATAAACGTCCTGTAATCACAGTACCACGTCCAGGTATAGAGTGGACAGATTCGACTGGCATGAGGAAAGGCTTGTCGAGTTCACGAACCGGTGTCGGTATAAAGCTGTCGACCTCTTTTAAAAGCTGAGTAATTGCTTCGGAGCCGATTTCTGGGCTCTTATCTTCCAATGCGCACAATGCTGATCCTGCAAAACATACAATTATAATTTGAGTACTGAAAATATCTTATATTTAATTGGAATTAATTTAAATACTACTATTCCTTATATTTGCCTGTTAAGCCATCTATTTCCATCCATGTCTAAGCTGAAGACACCTTACTTGGAGGTATTCTTCTACAAGGCTTTTAAAACTGCCATAGAACAATCTGGTCCACATACCTTTAACAACGGGCACATTATCTCCATCGTAGCCCATCTCGGTCATCAGCTCCCTGATCTCCATCTCCACAAGCTCTACCATCTCCTGGTCGGCGGCGTCGACTTTATTGATGAAGACCACTACATGTTGGATACCAATCTGTTTGGCGAGGAGCAAGTGCTCCCGAGTCTGCGGCATAACGCCGTCAGTGGCGGCCACCACGAGGATAGCACCATCCATTTGAGCTGTGCCTGTGATCATGTTCTAGAAGGCAGAATTTTACTATCAATAAATTGTAGAACGTAGAAGTTAGGTATTCAAGTTTTTTTTTTGTTGCTTCCTTTCTGTGAGATGAATTACTTTAAATAAGCCCCCAACAACATACTAGACAATGTAAAATAGATTTAATTTTTTCATACATGTTCTTATGTTAAATGAGGAATTATTCAAGCCCATGAAGTTATGTTTTATGATGTTGTAGTATGTTCAATTTTCCCTTCATACTTCAAATCTGGCTTAGCACAGGGCGAAAACAGCTAGCTATTAATCAGTTTGTTATTGGATAATTATGGTATTAATTAAGATCTGAATATTTATTATTTCTATGAATAAGAATCATATACTGTATACCTTTAATACATCCCTCATTCAATGTTATACCTTTTATGCTCGCACACAAAGTTATACCTTGATATAATCAGCATGACCTGGGCAGTCAGTGTGTCCATAATGCCTAGTTTCTGTCTGGTATTCCACATGCGCCACATTGATTGTGATACCACGGGCTTTCTCTTCAGGGGCATTATCAATGTCGGCATAGCCTTTCTTCTGGGCTAGATTGAGATCCGCTAATACTGTGGGTGACATATAAAACATATTTTGAATATATCATAAACTTTACAATAGAGAGTGAAACTACATAGGTGTACAGCTAAAACTTCAAATTGTACAAACTTGAAATTAAGTATCTATCTTCCTCTTTGTCTTCTATATGCTTATTAGAAATTAAAATTTGACCAAGTCAGGATATAACAGAAAAAATTTAATGATGAACACCAAAATAATATCTTTTTATCTGGCATAGTGTGTGTATCTATCATAGAAGAGCCAAGATAAGTACCTTTAGTGATTGCTGCTGTAAGTGTTGTCTTTCCATGGTCAACATGTCCAATAGTGCCAACATTGCAGTGGGGTTTTGTTCGCTCAAACACCTGCTTCTCAGCATAATGCCTCCTCAAGATAATACTCAATGGTGTGAGTGTAGGCAGGCCAGTCGTGCTTCTAATGTGCGAGCAGTGGCTGTGGTTTATTAATAACTTGACGGCTGCAATTCAATTATGAAAGACAATAATCAATAAACCTAACCTCAAAAGGAAAATCAATATTATTAGGTCAAGACTGCCCTAAACTTGAAGTTAAATGAATGAGAAATATAAATTTTAAATCTACATGACACTTTTGATAGCGAGATACCCCGATATGAGGCTGCATACAGGACGCTGCTCCCTTTTACATAATCTCTGATAACATTACCAACATTAGATATCCTAGAACAACTATAATAATACATGATATGGGTCACTTACATGCATAAAAATTCGTTTATATGTTCAGTAATAAATCAATAAAGCGCTATAGTAATGCAAAATTAATAGTACCTACCTGGGTTAACCAAATTTTTAGCAAATGATATAGTCGCCATGATTGGGGAATATCCTCAGCAAAATATGCTGCAAGATTATTATATATATATATAACGCTGATTGTCCTATATGATTTTATTGTGTTAATTATTATTACGTCTATTTTTTTACTGAGAAATTGCACGGCACGCCGATAACATTTTCTTTTTATGACATACAGGAATCAATCAATCAATCAAAGAGCCAAACCCAAAAGTATGTAACCAAAGACTATATGTAACCAGTACGTTTATCAAAGAGAATATATATTATGTCTGATAGTAAAACCTGGGGGGATATTCACGTCGACGGAATGTTTTCGTGTTGAAAACAACAGCTATCCTTCTTCAAATTCATTTGTAAAAGAAGGATGGAAGATGTTCCAATATGGAATCTTTGCGTCGATTGTGAGTGAATATCCCCCTGGGGGGAAAAATGCTCGACTAAAGGAATCAATCAACCACAGACAATATAAATAAATTACAGTATTTTTAAGTCTGTGATAAGTGGTTATATCCTGTGGTTATTCTAAGAAGTTTTTTTTCTAACGCAACCGTCAATGTGTCATATTGAATTTCAGTTAAAAAGTCAAACAAATGTCACATCAGTCAATGTAAATTGTCAATTCTTCCTGTCTCCTCACCAGTGTTGTATTCTTGTTGTATTGTCTTCTGTTTAGTATTTTCTTTGATTCCTCCCACAGATTAGAGATATGTAGCAAGCTACAGATGGGACAGCTCTTTTTCGACATAGTTCCATTAGTTCCGTTTTGGCGCGGCGGTCGCCAAAGTGCTCTGTGATGCAAAGTGCTCTGTGGTCGCCGGGTTTGACAGATAGGTGTATCACAAGGTACTCTGTGGGTGTATCTGTAGGTATAGTTATGAATATAATAGTGATGTGGAGGAAAAAATCTGAATATCGATACTAGTGCTGTTCTTATTTTGTCGATAAATGTGTAGGTACTTGGGTAGATATTTTCGTTTTCTTTTGAGGCAAATAACAAAATTGATGTGATTTTAATATTTTATTCAGTTATAATTAGTTTTCTTACATTGTCCTACAAATATATCCGGCAGTGAATCCCGACCGCTGGACTTAATTTTTTTTCCATCACTATCTGATCCACTAGCAACTCTTCTCTTGGGCATTCCAGTGAAAAGGATGTTCACTGGGGCATTCCAGTGAAAAGGATGGGAGAGATGAATTATTGATGTTTTGGTTTTCTTTATTATTTTATTTTTCTGCATTATCATTTAGTTCGCCACTTCATCATTACAATACAACGCAGTTTCTGTAAAAATAAACATCACAATACATGTAAACTTAATTATATCCCCCTTCGGGCCCCAGACGATTAATTCGCGCAAATCCTTCAAGTCCCGCGGCCATATCCCCCCTTATCGCGGCGTCAAATTACAAGTGTCGTAAAAAACCCTCTCATTCAAATTCTATTGGCACTATCGCCTTTCTGATGACTGTTTTAGTTTCTTGAATAAAGGGGCCGTATGTTACAAAGTAAACAATCATATTATAACCACTCATGAATTATAAATAATCTGTTGAAGTCTGAGTACAGGCTAAAATCGCCTTTGATGTAGTATTATGTAGATTTCTAAAATAAAAATTGAACGAATTGACACGAAACGTTAGAATTTTCATTATGAATATACAAGAATTCAAACAACTGCCCTTTTTTACAAGTCTTATAGACGATTTTTATAATAATGGAACTAATAGTACATAGTGCGCGCGACCGCGCTTATGCAATTGCGCAGTTCACCGCATGAATGGTTATAATATCGTGATAATAAAACTGACGCATATTTACTAATAGAAAATATTATGAGAACACTCCATAAACGTTTATTATGTACCTAACAAAGATACTAATTTGTTGCAAAATACTAAAAAATCATAACAACTCATCAGAACGTGGAAGATTTGCTGCCGAACTCGTACTACAACAGAATGATTGGAGCAAAAAACACGTTTTATGGCATTATTTTATTATTATTATTATCTGAATAGTTGAAATAAACACTTATAATAAAAATAAAGCCAATTACCGCAATAAATTCACAGGTAACACTAACAAGTCGGGAGGCCGTGCGTCCACTCACCAACGCGTTAGTGACTGATGAATGAAGTATGATTTCTTTATGGTGCAAGCCAATTTTATTATCTTATTGCTCTCTACGTACGTCGAATATAATGCAGAATGAGAATAACATTACTTCAAGCAAAAATATACCATACCTTTTTAGAAAAACGGTTTCAATTAACCTGCGTCCTGCAAACGTGCCACCTTAATGTGCCACCGGGCCTTGACGGTATTAGTTAATAAAGGAAGGATTAATGTGCCACCGGGAATCAAAGTGTTTACTCATAGTTTTGTTTGGGAGGCTGGTTTATTCAGGGAGAATGTAGCATCCTCATAGTGAAATAATTTTATGAATCAGATCATTAGTTCTAAGGATTACCAACTAGCTAACAAACAACTTTTCGTCTTTATTAAATGTATCATTATAGATGTTAATAAGACCTAGTGATCAAAATATTGCAGCGTAACAAAATTCATACAAACCCCCAATCACTACCGTTGATGTGTCTGTGATATCTTCCACAATTTCCTTGCTACTGCTTGCTACTTGTTTTTTATCATGACTGCTTGCTTTTGTAATAATTATGTTTATATTCAATGTGCTTCAAATTTGGTGTAACTATGTTCACCTGTAGGAGACATATCTGAAATAAAATGAGCTATGTATTAGCTTAGTTTTGTAGGTTAGATTTTGTTTGATAATCATAGTATGAATAAGTTACTTAAGGCAATATATATATCTTAATATAATTATCTTACCTGATGAAGCAAGATGTCCACCGTGAGCATCCGTGAGCTACTTCATCAGAATTAAACAAGCACGGATAGGAGTACCGAAGCCATCATGGTCAAACTGTATTTTATAAAAGTGTTTTACACAAACACGTTCTTTAACACTTGCACTTGAAAGAGATTATTAAGATGGGAATTAGAAGCACAAATTCTTAAGTTATTCGGGATATAAAACAATTTTGATGGTAAATTCTTTGTTGTTGAGAGACAAGTCCAAAGAGAATGTAAATCTTGACCATAGATTAGAGAGATGTAGGGCGCGTTCCACTAAGAGCCCACAACGAACAAAATGCTCCTTTAGCCGTTGCCAAGAATTTTATACATAACACTGGATGTTTTAATACGAAAAATGTTTTCAAGCAAAGAAATATGTCCTTGAATGACGTCACATGTGTTTGTTGCTTCCACATCTGATTACATCGGATCTCAAGTTTAGGTTTATGGTTTCGGGCCCATATTAATAAATCGATCTCAAGTCGCAGAGAGCGATCTTATAAATATCATTCTTATGTCATACCAGTACAAAATGACATCTCAAAAGCGTACTCAAGATCGTTCCAAGACTTATTTGTTAACAATGTGCACTGCTTATTAGATGCTACGCATATGTTTAAGCTTGCTAGAAATGTCTTCTCAGATTATACATTAACAACGCAGGATGGAAATGTCATTTAAATTTATTAAAGAACTTCACATGGTTCAAGAAAAAGCAGTGTTAAAATTGTCCAAAAGTTACAGGTGGACATGTCAACTATCACAGTATAAAATTAATGTAGACACTCAGTTCCTCTGTCGCGGATAATATTGATTTCTTGTGCAACAGTAGTGATCCCAATTTCAGTTCAAGCGAAGCCACCACAAAATTAATTAGAATAGTAGACAGATTGTTTGATAATATGAATAGTCATGTCATAATTACTTTTTAAATCTACATCACATCACACTAGGTTTTTTGTATTGTATTGTTATTAAATGTGTTTGTTACTCGACACTGGCGAAAGAGCTATTAAACTAAGTGGGACATATTTTTAAAGAAAAAAGGGCAATATTTTTTTAAATCTAAGTTACCGCAATCAAAAGTTACGGCCATTTAAGTCACATGTTAATACCCGTTACAAATTCATTCATCAAAAACAAAGAAAAAAAGACAGTGAAACAATTTCCAAAATACGTATGTGTCCTTCCTTACTCAGAAAATCTGAAATACAATGAGATGATGGTCACCCTTCTTAGGTAAATTGTTCATATAAAAACTAAATGAATATAATACGAAACGTACAAAACAAACTGTTATATCATTAATCAATAGCCACACTATACTTATAATAATAATTTATTGACGTTTTAATAAGTCTCTCATTCAAAAAAATATAAATGTGGGATTGGAATCTTCAAAAATAAATCACTGCATCTTCTTGTTTTATTTTTTATATTTTTAATACATCTTTACTAAAACCAACCGACCGCGTCTCTCTTGCTTCCTTCTTCAGTCTCCCTCCTCTGCGTTCGAAATTTGTTATATAAAATAATGGATGCATTCAAAGAAAATTTAAAAAGAAAGTAAAAATAAATCCTACATAAATATGGTTAAATACGGTTATTATTGTAAAATACAATCACCCGTTAAACTTAATGTTTGAGTTTGGTATCCATACACTTCTGCAATTTTGCACAACACAATACATCGTTTAAATTACAAGAATACACTTGTATTTAAGCATTAAACTAATTTAAATATTCGAAGTGCTTGAAAATCTTTGACAGATCGGCCATAGTGTCAAATTGAGTGTTCTATCAGTGTTGCTATAATATTAAAAGAGCAGCTACCGACAATCAGGAAAGTGAATAGATATTATATTTTTTGTTTTCTATATTAAAATAAATAATGAAATCAAAAGAGGGTTCTCAAATTGACGCATATGTAATTTGTAAATAAAATACATTAAAACCAGATACGAAAAACATGGACTTGCGAAATCTTGGCTCATCACACGTTAGTTTGGGTAGTTTTTTGTTTTACCATGGCAATATCAGATGAAGTGTGGGAGGGACAAACTGTGTACTTGAATGTAAAAAAACCTGTCTTCACTCCATAGTTATACGTGCACTCTCCAGTGCTATTCTAAGCTTCTTGGCCGTTCCACAAAACGACCGCGGTCGTTGTGGTCGCAGCGAAAACGTCACTTATGATATCATGACTTACGCTCACGCAAAGCTCACGATGACCCATCTAAAAAGGTGGGTCGAAGTGATCGTTGAGAAAATTGGCGTCATTTTCAAAACTCAATGCATCAAATATGGCGGTCGTGAAACTTTTTCACAATCATAATTTTGTAAAATCGTATTCCATTCTTCATCTGAACTGGATGAACTAGTACTTTCTGGTGCATTATTGCGACCTCTTATCAAATGCCGCTGCAAAAGACATTTGAATTACATTTGAACGTTAATTAATTAAATACACGACTAATATTAAATACGTATAAAAAAATCAATTATATGTTTTTTTCAATATAAATCGATTTAAACAATAATTATTTAAGTTTATTGTTAAGGCTTATCGATTATTACCAAACCTCTTAAATCTTTTGCTTTCTTTTTAATAGCTCGCTGTTTGTATTCTTCACCTCCACGCTCAAAACGCTCTGTAATCCATTCCACTTGAGTTTACGACAATAACGCTTTCACAAGCAAGTGGAACGGGAAAAACTGCGGTGGTGACCGTGATCGTTGTGAACGCTTAGTGGAACGCACACGTAGCAAGCTACCATAGACTCTACAGATCACAGAGTACTTTGTTTACAGATACACCTATCTTGGCGGCTACAGAGTGCTTTGTGTCACAGAGTGTTTTGGCGACTGCGGCGCCAAAACGGAACCATTGGAACTAAAGCTGTCACCCCCCTGATTCCTCCCGTCCCCAAGGAAGTGTACGACTATTATTGTTTTGTTCTGTTTTGTTGAACTTTCCTATTTCTTATATATTTTATTTGTGAGTTGTGAGAACGAGAAGCACTTTTGATTTACAACCTTCCAACAATGAACGCACCTCCAACATTCGAATCGTTTCTTTTATATGACGGAGAAAAGAAGTACGTCTCGATCATGAATATATTTATTAAATTTTGAAGAACTGTGCATGGCATGTTCCCATTAAATGTTTACCAACAAAAACACTTTATACACATTTTCAGGGTTCAAAAAGAAGAGGACACTAAAGTAACAAATGCAGCTATATTTACAGTAAACAAAGAGGATCATTCGCTTGGAAATATGATCAGGCAGTAAATATACGAATTTAGATTATGATAATCTTGATTTATTATTTTGAATTCATTGGGTGAATTTATTGCAGTCAACTTCTCAAAGACCCGAAGGTGCTGTTTGCGGGGTACAAGGTACCACATCCCTTGGAGCACAAATTTGTGTTGCGAATTCAGACAACTTCAGACTACACACCTCAAGAAGCATTCATGAATGCTATCACTGACCTCACATCTGAGCTATCTCTATTTGAGGAAAGGTTTAAAGTAAGTGCTTATAGATTTATTTCAATACCAAAGGCAAATTCAGTATGAAATATTTTTCAACTTAATATGCTATAATAAAATATAGTCATCATCAAAGTCAATCATGTAAGGTTACCTGCCAATATGGCAGGGTATACCTATAATAATAATAGGTTTGTATGCCATAAAATTTTTATCCCACTTGGCATCTACAAAATTCATTAATGCCGGACCCAGACTGTGGTATATAGATTTTAGCTTACTAATCATCCTACTAATATTATAAATGCGAAAGTTTGTGAGTGTGGATGTATGTATGTATGTATGTATGAATGTATGTATGTATGTATGTATGTATGTTTGTTACTCCTTCACGCAAAAACTACTGAACGGATTTGGATGAAATTTGGAACACAGATAGATTATAACCGGGATTAACATATAGGATACTTTTTAACCCAATAATCCAATACTACGCGGATGAAGTCGCGGGGCACAGCTAGTTGAATATAATTAATTAAATTATTGATGTGAACCCAATCATAGCACTTGCACCTTAATTCAAGATGCTAACAGGACTACTATTAATGTGGTAACCTCACATTGCTAGTAACCTTAATAATTGAAGGTTTTGCCTGCAGCTTCTCTAGCATATTTACTGGGTCAAACAATGCTAAGGATGATTCAGGAGTACTTATAAGTACAAACATCATCATTATCAGTCAAGCTGTTTAGAAGCTGAAGACTTACGAACACATGCTACACTTGGAATTTACTTAGCTGTAATTATTTCTTATTTCAGGAAGCAATTAAGGAGAAGAAAGAGGGCCTAGACTAAATATTAAATGATGTTATTAAAGTAAACTATTTTTAAGAATATCTAGTAAATCTGTCTAATGGAATAAATTTCTTGGTAAGCATAATTGTGTTTTTATTTCATACTAGCTGTCCCGGCAAACTTTGTTACGCCATTGAGGCTATAAATGTGCTGATTTAAAAATGATTAATGAAATATTTATTTTAAAATACAAATATAATGATTATTTCTTGGCCATGTATTCAAATAAATCAAAAAAGTCAAACTCAATATAAATAAATAAATATCGCCAGACGAACACACCAACTGTATGGTCCCAAACTAAGCAACGCTTGTACTATGGGTACCATACAAGGACTGGGGGCGATCCCCGTGACACCCAGACCAAGGAAAATTACGAAAAGGCCATTTCCGAAATTTACCCTGACGGGAATCGAACCCGCAACCACCCGATGCAGTGAGCCGAGTGGCCTATGCTCGAACCACTACGCCAAGCGGTCGTGCTGTCTAACAAACAATGTCAGTTTTTTTTAATATTTGTAACATTGAAATGGTTCTGTTTATAAAATAAAACCACACCCGTCATATCAATTATTTTATTATTACAAAACTGTAATAATTTGGTGTTCATATAATTTGTCAGATTAAAATAGGTTGCAATATAGTATGTATTAAAAGTAAGATTGTGATTATTGAAACAATTGTGTCATGATTTAATGATTTCTCAATATGCATTATAACCAGACAATGCAAATGAAAAATGATAATACCAATCACCTGATTTTGATTAACATAACATGCAATAATACTTAATATTAAAAAAAAGTTCAATACTTATTTACAAACATTTTCCTAATAATATAATAACTATAAAACAAGTGATACCATATCAATGGTAAACAATAATAATAAATACTACCCAACTAAAAGGAGTAACAACAATACCGGTAACATTAAAACTAATCCATCAGTAAACAGACATTAAAATGTTTCCTCTTCATCACAGTTCTCTGTTGCATGGCCGAAAACTGAAAGTAAACATAACATAATTAACATGATTGTTAGTAAAAACTCATCAAAGATCATAAAATCCTTTTATATAAAACTAGCTGAGCCCGCGACTTCGTCCGCGTGGAATTTAACTTAACCGCTTCCGCTCCCGCGTTCTCAGCCCGCGCGACAGAACACATTTGACTTTTTTTTCTTTTTCTAAAATAAAAGTAGCCTTAGTTACTGCTTATAACATCAGCTATCTGCCAGTGAAAGTCCCGTCAAAATCGATCCAGCCGTTTCGGAGATACTCTTTGATTACATGTGTTTTTATTTTTTTACGCGGAACCCTAATTGTTTTTCTAAAATTAAAGTAGCCTAAGCTACTCCCTATAATATCAGCTATCTATACTATCAGTAGGTGAGTGATTCATAGTGAGTCATTTATGCAAAATAAAATTACATTTAACCAAGAAGCTGGTTATTCTACCACAAATAGCCGGCTAGCTAAGTTATTGAAATTTTGGCTAGTTAGATGTCTATTCCCCTTTTTTTTATATGGCTCTGTCCTATTAATAATCGTGGTTTAGCTGCCGAATAGTTACACCGAAATATCTCTTTCTGTCATCAGTAATTTGACATTTGAAAGAAGAAGACAAAGTAAGTTGTAACTACACCACCAACAGATATAGATTTACATAGATAACGCAAATGCATGTACTTCGCGTGTACGAAACCCCGACCAAGCGTCAAGGTTGGTCGCCGCTAACTTACAGTCCGCGCGACTACAGATATAAAAAATATGAGTATGAGCGAGATAATCGTAGCGGGCGGAGGGGCATCGGCGGCATCGGTGTCTTTGAATCGGTTTGGATTTCCCGTCACTAATCCACGTTTATTATTAGGTGGTATGAGTGTACCTTCACAAATATCGCAATAGGGTCTCGGGGGTGGCGGCGCGCGCCTGTTGTGTTGCGGCGGCGACGCGCCCACGTCGGCCGCCTGCCGCGGACACTCCTCCGTGTCGTGCGCGTCGAACACGTCGCAAATGTCGCAGAACAGGCGGGGCGCCACAGCTCGCGCTTTACGACCATTGCTGCTAAACAACAACAGATCAAAAATTAAAGCCATAACTAAATGCAACAAAATCTTTCGGTTGATCAATATCAGAATACCCATACAAAATCGGGAGCTTTCATAAAACACTATTAATAAAATTGCAAATTTGCAACTTCACTTTGTAAATCTAAAACTATGGGCTTTGTGGGACGGTTAAAGTGCTAAAGGTTTTGTAGACGTATTAAATCTGTCAACAGCTGTGTCCTTCGCTGTATTCCTGTAACACCTTTTATTTTTCAAGTTTAGTACAAAGCTGATAGTTTTAAAATTGCAAAGTTAAGTTTTGAAAAAAAACAGTATACCATATCTGTTTCAACCTGTATACAAGCCCTTTTCTTAAATCTATTTGAAACATGTCAAAATATTATGAACAAAAAATACAATACATACAAAATTGGGGGTTCACTGGCAGCGGAACCCTCCAATGCTTGAACTCTGGCCAGCAGCTGCTCGTTCTTACGTTGCATGTCAACAATCACAGAATTAAGGAAGCTCACTTGTCCATCAATCATCTCCTTTTCTTCTAATGTCCTGCGAAAATCCATTTGACGAATATTGAATATTTTCCCACTAAAATTACCAGACAAGCTCATACAAAAAATCTTACTTCTGCGACGCCGTATCGCCTTGTCCTAAAACACCCATAGCGCTGTTGTCATTCTTATCACGAATATTGTTACCTTTCGCAGCCACCTCTTTTTGCAAAAGAATCTTTTCCCTTTCAGATATTTCTACTTTGGCTTTTTGAGTCTGAAAATTAATTACTAATTATTTCATATACCTATTTCATTTATCGATCAATATCACATTTTCGATTCGATAAGATTACCTTGATTTCTTCTTGCAATGTATTAATTAAATCTTCGTTGTGTTTCAAATCCTTTACTTTATTCTCAATATCAGCTTTAAGGTTTTTGACTAATGTTTCGTTGTTGGCTATCGCTTCTGCAGAACTCTGTCTCGCAGCTTGTAATTCGATTGTTAATTTTTCTAACCTACTATCTTTTTCTACGTCAGTACTTTGTTGAATCGATACTAATTCTAATTTCTGTGTCATTTCTAATATTTTACTTTCGGCTTCTGCAAGTTTTTGTCGCAGTTCATTGTGATTTTCCATTTCTTCCTTGATTTTATCTTTAGATTCTTTTAACTCTTTGTCATACCCTATTAATTTTTCTTTCAAATCATGTTTAGCTCTTTTAGCTTCTTTTTTATATTCATCAAACTGGGACTGCAGCTGTTTGTTTAAATCCTCATAGTTTAATTTCTGAGCTTCATTTATATTAGTCAACTGTTTAATATCTTCATCAGATTTTGTTAAAAGTTGTTGTAATTCTGTCAGTTTCTCTTTTGACATCCTAAGTTCTTCTAGTTCTTTGTCTTTGTTTACAATCTCACCTTGTAAATTCTTTGTCGTACTATTAAGAGATTCAACTTCCTTTTTGTATGTTTCATTTAACTTAGTATTCTCAGTTTGGAGCTGTGCTACGAGTTGCTGCGTTTCGCTTGTGCCCGACTGCAGAGCCTCATTCATTTTAATTAATTGTGTTTCTTTTTCATGTAATATGTTATCTTTATTAGAAACTTCTTGTTGTAGATGAACTATTTCCGTTTCTAATGTCGATATTTTTTGTGAATCAGTCTCCGTTATATGACTTTGAGATTTTAATAATTTATCCTTTTCATCTAAATTCTTCTTCAGTTCACTGTAATCATTTACGTGGCTATCCAGCTTTTTAACAGCATCTTCATAATCTTGTTTGAATTTATTTAATTCTGTTAATGTTTCGTTATACTTTGTTTCTAATAATGTCTTATCTTGGACCAGAGTTGACATTTCTTTCCTTAATGTCTCTAATTGCCCTAATTGTTCTTTTAGTACCGATTCTTCTGCAGATGAATTTGCTATGAGACTTTCATATTTTTGTTTTACTGCTGAAGTTTCTAAAACTGCATTATTTAATTTTTCTTCTAGTTGTTGTTTGTTTTCTGTAGCTTTGTTGAGTTCTTCACTAACCTGTGCTATTTGGCGATCCTTTTCAGAAACAATTTCAATATTAGACTTCAAATCCACTTCGATCATTTCTAGTTTCAGTGTGAGGTCTTTAACATTGTTTTGTTTTTCTTCAAGCAGTGTCTTCAATTTACTTTCTTCCTCTTTGTATTTATTAGTTTCTTCATTAACAGCAGATAAATGAGTTTGCAGTTGCGATATTTCTTTTTCGTGTTGATCTTTTTGATTACTCAATTGAGAAGACATATCGTCTAATATTTTTTGCAATGAGTCTTCGTGTTTTCTAGCTTCTTCTAGTTTATTATTCAAGTCATTTTGCGCGTCTGTTAATTGGTCTACCTTCTCCATGAGTTTTACTTCTGATGTTGCTCCATCGGCCTTTAAAATGGTTATCTCTTCTTTATACTTATCAATATCAATTTCCATTTTTTTGCAAGTCGATTCGAATTCACTGTTCTGCTCTTGTTCCTTTACTTTAAGAACCTCAACTTCTTTTTTCAGTATAGTGTTTTCATCAAGAAGCTTGTCGTTGTCAGACTGAAGACTTCTTAGCCGAATATTGATTTCGTTAGACTGCGTTTCAAGCTCCTTAACCTTGTTAACTGCTTCTTTAAGTTTTTCAATGTTTTCATTTACCGATTCAATTAATTGACTGCGCTCCAAGGAGAAATCTTCTTGTAATTTAAATAATTTTTGTTTTAGTTCCTGCTCTGTTCTTGCGTGATTATTACTTATTTCTCTATGTTTATCCTTAAGATCTTGAAGTTCTTTTTCTGTATCTTTAAGATGCTGTGACAATTGATTGAACTGTTCGTTAGAGTCAGTAGTTTGGCCAGTTAGATTTAAATATTCCGATTCAACTTTTTCTTTAGCCTTTTGCATTTCGGAACATTTTTCGATAGAACCTTCAAGTTGACGTTTACTTTCACCAATTTCTAACTCCAAAGCAGATATTTTCGATTTGAGATCGTTGTTGGTCTGAGTTAGTGTATTAACTGATTGTTTCAGTTTTTCGTTTTCTTCTTTAAGAGATTTTAGTTCATCTGCGTTTAGTATAAATTGAGAGTTAAGGGCATCAAATTCAATTTTATTTTGGTCTAAAGTTTGCTTGCGTGTCTCAATCTCTTTCATGAGTTGTTCTATTTTACTGTTACGTTCTTCAATCTCTTTTTTATGTTCTTCTGCAATTTTACTGTGTTTTATATTAAAATTGGCAGTGACTTCTTCAAAGTCATCTTTAAGTTTTATTATTTCTTTATCTCTTTCATGAATAGTTTGTTTAAATTCGCTCACGAGTTTCTCACTTGAATTTGTTGATGTACTTAAGTCGTTCAACAGTTTTTCATACTCTTTGGTCTTTGCAGTAAGATTTTTCTGTAATTCTAGAATTTCAGTTTTACTCTTTTCATTCTGTTGTGAAACTTCATTTAATAAGCTTTCGTATTCGTTAACTTTGCTTGTGAAATCTTCTTTAACATGATTCATCTCATCCTGCAAAGTTTTCAATGCTACATCTTGCTTTTTCTTTGAATCTTCTATTTGCTCTAAATCTAAAACCTTAGCACTAAGTTCCATTTTTAGTTTGGTGATATCCTTATTAAGGTTGACTTCGTGTTCCTTGCTCACCCCGATAACTATAAAATAAAATTAGAAATTAAAACTACGCGTATGTCATAGCATGATAATAAATGACTACAGATCTGAATGTTTAATATAGTTCTTACCTTTGTTAAGTTCTAGAGTTTTGTCATCAACGGCAGCCTGTAGCTGCGTTAACTTAGTATTTAAATCTATAATTATTTGGCTGTTTTCTTTATTCAATCGCTCAACATTCTGTTTTTCGGTTTCTAGTTTCGATTCGGCTAGTTGCAATTTCGCTGATAAAACAGATACTTGAGTTTCGAATTCAGTTTGGGCTATTGCCATTTTTGTTCGGGCTTCGTTGAGAGCTTTTTCAGAGTCCGCCTTGAACCGAGCCAACTCATCCGACATACTTTTGCCCAATGAATCTTTTTCGCTCTCTTTTTCTTTAAGGAGAGCGTAAGCTTCATCTAACAGTTTTTGAAGTTCGGACGATAGAGCTGGAATGTAACATACAAATACATGTGGCAGAACCGAAATAATATCACTTATGCAAACGCATTATATTAGGAAGTCATAAATCACTAAATTTCGACGACAAGATAAACATGTGTCTAAATAATTAACTCTAGACCAAAATTTGAGTTCAGTAAGTTTGAACAAATGACTTCCGTATTTACTTTGAGCGGCTGTCAGTTCCTCCCGGTGCTGTTCGGCGACCGCCGCGATGTCGGCTTGCCGTTGCTCCTCGACCAGCCGCATGGTGGTCGCCGTAGCTTCCGCGCGCGCCGCTTGTAATGCTACTTCAGCTTCTAATTCGCGGATGCGTTGCTCTCGAGCTGCTTTCTCTTGCTGTATCAAAAAAATCAATAGCATGAAAACGAATGATCTCCATTTAGACCTGACTAAACCAATTGGAGTTACGAAAAGTTTTTTATTCGGAATATTTGTCAGGTTTACAATAAGCCATTTTACTCACCTCCATTGCTTCTTTATATTTCTGCAAACGAAGAATAAATAAATATTAATCACATAAAACCAGAAAACTGACGACATGAATACTTAGGTAATACGTTACATTATAATCTTCTCTGTTGATGTTCTCCTCTTCATTCCTGAACATGAGATCTTCGACTTTCTGCCTTTCATCCTCGAGGAGTTTATTTAGCTTATCCAATTCCACCTTTAGTTTGCTGTTCTCCGTGCTAGTCTGAAAACGAAATGATCCACCATAGAATTTTTGATCCTTAAAACCACGGAAAGATTACGATTCCTTTTGATATAGGTATGCACATAATTTGCATTAAAAAGGGCAGTAATTCAGGCCCATAGTGCATTATTTAAACTGGGCTGAGTTGTAATTAATGCTACGCGTCTACTTATTACCTGGGTAGCTTCTTTTTTGAGTTGCGTCAAAGCGCTTCCCGCCCGGTCTGCCTGCAGCGATATCTTAGCCATCTCTGCTCTCTCCAACTCTCTTTCTCGCATCAGCCTTTCTAAATGCTGTTGCTTCTCTCTCAGGAGTTCCTGTTTCACACATTATGTACGTTCATTAGGTATAATTTATGCTTGAAATTAGTGTGAAGGTACCGCACGTGGGTGGTGCTCAGATGTTATTACAATGTAGGGTTACATCATTTTATTGATCATGTTCCGTAATACACCATGTTTCAACATGACATCTAACAACTAGAGGATAACAATTTCAAATTTTGCATGTTGGTTATGTTAAAAACTACCTACCGGTCTTACAAGATACAAAGTTTATACAGAAAAATAATACAATTTGTTGTCATCTATATATTTTAAAACATCATAATATCTATGAGCTTAATTTAATAAATAATAATAAATAAATATCGCCAGACAGACACACCAACTGTACGGTCCCAAACTAAGCAAAGCTTGTACTATGGGTACCGTACAATGGACTGGAGACGATCCCAGTGACACCCAGGCCTGGGCAAATTACGAAAAGGCCATTTCCGAAATTTGCCCTGGCGGGAATCGAACCCGCAACCACCATGTGCAGTGAGCCGAGCGGCCTACGCTCGAACCACTGCGCCAAGCGGTATTTAATAGTACAATAGTCACAATCATTCACATTTTGCTGTAGGCACCTGTAGTTAAGTGTTCAAGGAACGTAGGTAATACCTGTGATAGATTATGATACATATGAAGCATGCTGATCTATCATAGTCGAAACTACTAGTTTCTCAATATTATCCAAGACCAATTTCCTACCTCGTACCAATTGTAAAGTGGAAAATCGGATATGTGTAGTCTGTTTTCGTTAGGTACCCAAATCTAAGAAATAAGTACCATTTGACGTTTTTCACGCTACGTCGCTATAACTTTGTACAAGCGTGTAGGTATTCACACGAATTGGCCTTTTACGCAAAGTGAAGCAATTATTAAATTAAAAAGCAATTAAAAAATTTAGTAGGTAAGCATATTATAAATCAGACTGACTGTGACAAGGTAAGTATTTCTTAAATTTTGAAAACTTAGGGTCGCCCAAAATAAACCCCCGCGAAGCGAAGCGGCAGCCATTCAGTGATTCGATGTATACGCTACGCAAATAGCTCTAAAATTGTAAGAAGCAAGCAACTCTAAGTAAGGATCGAACGCTGGTTTTTCTCTGCCAACAATAGACATGACAGTGATTGATATCTCCTAGTTGGACCGTATTATCTTGTTATACGTAGGTGGAGGAGTCAATATGTTTGTGCAAATTCATACTGTCACATACAAATTAAGTACTCACTTACTTACTTAGAACCTACCATCGACGACGACGGCTTCAATTTATCATTATCAATGGTACCTACAACACGCGACGCGGATGTGTTAAACTCAATTCCACGAATGAACCTTGCTATCACTTGTTTTACTAATGTTACTTTGAAATTCAAATATTGATTATGCAATAATGATTTCCTTTAACTGAATCAGTAGGTATGCAGTAATAATTAGCAGTACCTACGCATCATTCCTTGTAACGTTTAAGCTGTATCATTTCCTAGGTTGAATTCAGCAAGTACCTACCTACTTACTTAATTCATACATTATTAGTAGGTAGGTAATAAGGATGGGCTACTTAATAGAGTGTGGTAGGTACCTAGAAAACACCTTCAATAATTTCATTCTAAGCTAAGATAAAGTTTGCGTAACTATGCACTTCATGAATAGCCGATAATTGAAGGGGTTGAACAGAAATACATCATTTTGTACTTACGAATAAACCTACCTACGACTGTACGATTCGCTTTATCGTTATTACCACTTACTATCTGAGTGTGGCGTCATCTAGGTACTCAAGTAAGTAAGTATAGATACTACCTAAGTACCTACCACTTAGCAGTTAGGTACTTATTTATAGGTATAATTTACTCAGCACAGCGAGGTCTGACCTTGGCGACATTACGATTCATTATCGTTTTCTACATATAGGCACGCTATATTTTCGCAGTTAGTTTCTCAGACATTTTTGAATCAAAACCAAACATAATTCTGCAAAGTCAGAGCCATTTGAATCCAGGGTGTGCATTGTCTAGCAGGCTACAGCGAGTGTTCACCTACAGCTATACCTACCTAGTCATTTATTACTCATTTTTAGAATGCCATTTTCCCGCATGTAAAGAATATTAAGATCTAGGGGTCTCCTTCTATAACTGAACTGTGCAAGAGAGGGTAAAGTTTATTGGTACATTACCTAATTAGTCAAATTCATGTATAATCAAATTCAAACATTCAGCAGAAATGATATTGCAATACAGAGTTCCTAGATTGTTTTTTAATAGCTGAGTAAGTACCTAACATAATACATTTGTAAATTGTATATAAATAACTTAACAGTAGGTAGGTAGGTACCTCTTTAGTTTGTTTCTAGAAAATGTGTCTGCGTAGGTAACATTGCATTGCATCAGACCCTTACAAGGTCGGCGACGCGACAGATACCCTCCAGAGACTGTGGGTGATGTTGACCACCGGAATGACCTAACGTCACGTAGGCAGCCAACTGCTGAACACTCACCGCCTTAATATACGATAATAAACGTTACATATTTGCCGCTAAATAAGACGCAAGCATGTTGACACAATCAGGTATTTCTTAACAATAGGTACTGAGAATTTTTAAATTATGCCATCATTCATGTGGAATCGGAAAATGTCACCAACGGAAGAATAATAACACTGACAGTAATTAAAATAGGCTAGCCTAAGAATGTTTTATTTGTCATGTTTTAACCTACGTTTAACTACTGGGGATTATTCCAGAGAATTTATAGAAAAATACCGCGGTTTCACGATCTGGTTTCAGTCATGGAAACATTGATTCGGGGTTACGTCAATTAGTCTACAGCTATATTGATACACAGCTTACCCCATGGTGGGGTACGACGCGCGTTGGGAACCTTTTAAAATAGCCTTTAGGTAGGACGATGTAGTTAAGTACCGATTCATGAGAGTGTTCGGAATACACAAATATACTCTGTGAAGAATAAGTACCTACCTTGTGGCTACAAAAATTATTGAAGTACTTATATAAATCCTACTAATATTATAAATGCGAAAGTTTGTGAGTGTAGATGTATGTTTGTTACCTCTTCACGCAAAAACTACTGAACGGATTTGGATGAAATTTGAAACACATATAGTTTATAACCGGAATTAACACATAGGATACTTTTTATCCCGATAATCCCGAAATTTTTGTTAAGTTAAATACTACGCGGACGAAGTCGCGGGCATAAACTAGTTTATTGAATATCAGAGAAACCAGTGTCGTGTGCATTGATAGGGAAGGATTTTGTTTTGGCTTCTTTATTCATCATCCATACCTAATGCCAGCTAGGATTTTTGTCTGTACTTATCTAAGTGCCTACTGCTACTTAAATACTTTTTAGGTTAAGCTTCATGACATATTTTAGACCTAGCGTTAGCCTACATCATCTGCCTTACCTTTTCCCATTATCTGGGGTCGGCGCAGTACCTATGTCTTTTCCTTCCATACATCGCGCTTTCCCGTCATACTCACATCCACTCCAACCTCCTTCATATCATTCTTAATAAAATCCATCCATCTTTTCTTGGGCCTTCCTCTCGCACTGTATCCATCCACATTCATATTCATCACTCGTTTAGTCACATGCTTCTCATCCCTTCTCATCACGTGTCCAAACCATTCCAGCCTCCTACCTCTCACTTTATCTGTTATTGGCGCTACCCTGACACTACCTCTTATATACACATTCTTCACCTTATCCATTCGCGTCACTCCACACATCCATCTCAGCATTCGCATCTCAGCAGAGTGGAGACGTTTCTCTTCCCGCACTTTAGCCGCCCAGCTTTCCGAGCCGTACATGATTACCGGTCTTATAATCGATTTGTAGATTTTTAGATACCTAGCGTTAGCCTACATAAGGTGCTTATTTTATTGAATTTTCGTAAGTAACTACCTAAATACGTGGGAACAGTTTGTATGGTGGGCCAGTACAGGTAATTAATGATAGTCAGAGCACGCTCATGGCCTCGAAATGTACAAATGTCCCCGGAGAAATACGTAGATATTAGATCCCTAACGAAGGTTGCCTTGTCAGGTAACCCACCTACCTATACAGGGTGTCACAAAAGTTCGAAATAATACTCGGGGTATAGATGAGTATCCGGCATATAAATGGTATAAAAAAATAACCGAAATTCAAATTACTTAGTACTTAAAAATAAATCACCCTTTCAAGCAAATATTTTTCATCAAGTATAGGTAGGTATTATGCAATACTTATATGTATAAAAACTGTTTCTAAAATATCGGTGGCTGCTACTTTTTCAGGCTATCGCATGTGTTCTGAGGCCGCAACACGAAAGTTGCCATAAATATTCAAACACCCGTGACTCAGAAAGTATGATAGTCTTCACTATCTATACCTAGTAGATATTGGCATCTACTGTCCTCACTACCTCTAGTATAGGCATCTCAATTATTATATATCGGACTTTTGAGAGAATAATAATGCTTGTTCGCCCGTCACGCATTTTTTTCAATTTATAAAGGTATAATAAAGCAACGGATGCTAGAAAAAGTCCTGCAATCTTAAAGGGACTACTCTTTGCCTTTCGAGAGTTAGATATTAAGATAAATTTAGATTTATAAATGCCTGCTGACGTAGTTTCTATGAGCAGTTTCAGATATATTGTACCTACAAATCGACTAAGCATTTAATAAAGCAATATCTTGGCAATTGTTTTCTTACTTGTTTATTAGGTACGACTATTCAATTGCTACGGATTACACCACTAATTGCTCTACTAAATGCTACTACGTTCAGTTCATTCATACAATCAATTTAAACACGATCAATAACAGTAGATTGTTCTCCAAAAATGGCCCATAAGCGCAATATATTTACATTAAATACCCCCCACCTTTATTTACATACAAAGGATACCTCCAATCGTCATTCCGAAACTCATTCATGTGCATCGTGACTAAACTGACTAATTAATTAATATGAAACTTAATTCACAATACAGTTTTTATAGGTTTTTTGTTATTGGCAACACGCCCCCGTTTGTGATTTAGAAACCCTAGAACTTGAATGTTGTTAATCAAATTTTAGGACGACATTCAAATAGATAAAGGCTTCCCATAGTCGTGTCCTGTAAATAGTCCAGAGAACTGAAAGGAATGAGGCTTATGCGAGGCATTGGTATTGGTAAAATAGCATTTGAAACAAATTAAGGATACGGAAAAAATAGCATTAACATTTGTCATACTTTTTTCTAAGCGGAACTTGTTAGCGTCATATCTACGAGTATAATCTGTCGCATAAATTTAAAAATGTTGAAGTTAAAATTCATGTAATTGTTACCCATTTATCAAGTTACGTAAATATTGTAAGGCAATTTCAGTCAGCTATCACAGTCAACATAAGCGGATTATGGCCACAATAAATTTCGTAAGCAGAACAATATTAGCCACAATTGTAACAGAAATATAACAATAAAATTAAAACGCATACATATTATTAATTAAGGGTTCGCTTTACAAACTACTCTGGCTATTTTGAGCGCTATAAATATTAAGCACTTATCAGTTGTGAATATCAAATTGCTTTTACACAATTAACAAGCCAAGGGCAAATCACAGACGGGGCAGTTGTTGTGGAACAAATCGCCAGCTTCTGGCCACTTCAACGAAAAGGTAGGTATTTAAAGTTTTTTTCATAATAATTAGTCGCCAAATTCTTACATGCCATAACACAAGCAAATATACAGCGTTATTAGTGCAATAAAACAACCTGTTAATGAAATCTTAACACTTTATTATCACCATAGAAAAGAGGAATAATAAAGGATAGGGCAATAATACACAGCGAAAGTAGTACATTTTATTAATTCTAACTTCCTGCCATTCAGTTAAATTAATTACCGCACATTAGGTACTAACTTTACGTTTAACGATTAGAGACTAATGTTAACCTACGTTATTCTAATAGTAATAGATCATTAAATATTACCTAGTTACAACAAACAATTATTAAAAGTGAGAACCTATAAATTAAGCAATGGAATGCTTGTGTTCAAGTGAGTCAATAATTATGAATATCATCATTACTTACAGGCACTGGTCGGTTATAAATTAAAAGTAATAAAACATTAAAAAAAGCGTCTAAAAATAATTAAAACAACAACATGATTGTTTTTGGAAATAAATATCATAATGAAATATGTATACCAAAATGTATCACAGCTCTCTGATAAAAAGACTTATCTCTCTGATGGAAAGTAATTTGTAACAACAGTTAGAATGTACCTGCGTTATTATTACATGTATGCGATTCAAGCTCATAGGTTTGGTGTATCATCGGAACATGATCATTAAATGTATGTATATTTTGTACTTTGAAGTGCGCTATAATTGACAAAATATTTGTCTCTAACAATTATTGTGAACCTGTAAAACAGGACGGTTCAGAAACTAACATTAAAAAAAAATTGTTAGACATTTTAGTTTGTAAGTATTCCAAAAAAAATTCAAAGTTAAATGGTAGAAACACACATTCGTTGTTGTTCAAGTAGCTTCGAAAAAGTTTCAAAGAAGCGCTTCTTCCGACATTGCGTGTAAATATTCACATATTCATAAAACTGCCATAATAGTCAATATATGAATACGGAATGTTTCGCATCGTCAAATGAAGTGGCTTTATAAACAAGCTGCCCAAAGAGGCAGTCGTAATAATGGAAGCCCCGAATCGCCGTGTCGGCAGCTAGCTCACACTGAAGCCGCGCATGTACACAACTTCAAAAAAATATATAACTTTGTTGGTAGTTGTTATGTATACTTTTGAGAAATAATCCATCAAAATTCGCTACTGGGTGTATTAAAAACATACTTAAGACGAAACCGCTTCGGAACATCGGAAAAACTTATAAGGACTTAAGTTAAAACCGGTTTTCATTATGAAATAACAAAATTACGTCGTATTACTGTTGCGCCGTATAAAAGGAAATGTTAGCTTTAGCTATTTATATTTTGTTTAAAAAAAATGGTGAATTCCAGTTATTCCGTGCCTATAAGTTCATTTTGTTAGACATGAACACTAAATGTCAGATGTAACGAAAATTTCTCAAAAGTATCCATTGTCATCCGGGATTTTTTTGACGTTCAGCACACGTGCAGTGTTTGTGTGGGGGCAGTCTACCGCGCGGCGATGGTGGGGTACTGTACCTGCAGGGCGTTCTTCGCGGACACCGGCGTGGAGGAAGCTCGCGGACCACCGAGTCGCTGCCGCCGCGTGCCGTTAGTGACAGTGCGAATACGCAACAAACATGAGGGGAAAACAACACGCGTTAACGCATTCCAGTCGCACTTTACGGTTGTAACAGATTAGTTGTGGCGAATTTAGTTTTGGCAATTAGAAATTGTGATATAGGTATTGCGCCAATCGAATTATTACATTCGCTTGGGTTTCAAAAGAAATTGTAGGTGCCATTACATTCGTTCGAGTGGTACTTTACTTACACAATAATAATTGACATACTCGTACAAGAGAAAAGTGTCATTGTAAAAAAAAAAAATAAGTAGACACTAGGATTCATCAGTCACTATTGGCACGAATAAGATGTTCCTTCTAATTGCCACAACCAATATGGAATGTGAAATCTTTTATATTTAGATTTTTTTTAATGTTAATCAACCATAAAGTGTAACATTCATGTACGATAAACGATGTGTACCAGCGTAGAACACACCAATTATCGTACCAGCAAAATAAAAAAGCTCTATAAAAACTAAAACTAAATGAGTTATAGGATATACCATTTCAACTAGAGTGCTCATCAAATAAATATAATAATAAATGTATAAATTATATCACTAATATAATAAATAGGAATCTATATTGCGTTTAATTTTAAGGATCAGACTTGTTGTACTACAGCCGAAATATTAGTTAAATATGAGTACGATACTTGGATAAATAATTTCTTTGGAATGACAAGTCTTTTCATTGTTTTATGGAGCTTTGTGCCAGAACTCCACACCATGCCTCGTTATAATAAAAGGCAAAACGCGTATCAGTGAGCCAAACATATGTTAAATTCCACAACACGAAGTTTTATCATACTATACATATAAGTACAGGATAATGCCTTAAACATAATATCACAGAAACATATTTAGACAGTACGATATGACTACTGCAGTCTCAAAAACTATATGGAACTAAATATGGGCACAAGCGTACTAAAAGCCGAATGAGATGAATCACTACTACCAAACACGCAAGTCCTCGATTCACTACAAAAGAGAAAATAAAATGAAAGTCGAAAACGTTTTAGTGAATCGAAAACTAAATAAAAACTTAAATAAAGTTAAAAAAAAATATTAAAACACAAGGGCCAAACCAAGGAGTGCCAGCTACAGACCATAAATAAACTCAAACCGATTCTCATGCAAAAGTAAGCTATCTGTAGTGAATAGGTACCATTGATCTTGCATGTCGCAGTCTCAAACGCTGTCGACTTGCAATGTTTTAAATCTGTTGCAAGTCTTTTGTGCGAGAGGTCAGAGAATGTAATTAATAATAAGTTTAAAGGAAATTATTGTGCTGAAATAAAAAAAAATCCAAGTAATTTTGGTCTTCGACCCCTAATTTCCCGAGAGCAACACGCGAAGTATAATCTTGATCCTGTAAACAAGAGATACGACTCAAATGTACACGACATACGGGTAGGTGAATTGGAAGGGCGACACGCAAGAGAAATGGTAGCTCTTCCCGAAGCCAGAGAAGTGAGTTCGCGGCGGCGGCATCTCAACGTATATGTCAGTAGCTGCGGCGGCTCCGCGGCTGGCCCGAGTCACGGCGGCCGGCCGCCCCCCCCACCGCACCACCTCGCCGCCCCCTCCCCCACCTCGTGCCCCCCTCGACACCGAGCCCGCGCTGCTCCCGCTCGACTCGCTGCGCCGCGATCGCTCCGACTTGCTCTCGAAACTGAGCATACTCTCCGAGCAACGCCACGACTTAGGCAGCGTTTCGCTAGCCCAACGTCGGGGGGTCAGCTCCTTGGACTTGTCACTCGATCGAAATACTATATCGTAGTAGACCCGCGGCTGCGGCAGAGCGATGATGGCGCAGCGGTCGTACTCGACGTGCTTCACCAGGAGCGTCTTGTCGAGCAGGCTGGGCGCGCTGCGGTGCGGGCGGGCGCGGGGCGGGGGCGGGGGCGGCGAGGCGCGCGGGCGGGCGAGCTCGGCCGAGCGCGCGCGGGGCTAGCCTACCTGAGCGCCCAGCGACGTCACCCCCAGCCTCACCCCCACGCGGGACGACGCGATAGACGTGCCCAGGGACGTGAGCGACTCGCGCGAGTTGGAGCGCCGCAGCGGCGTCGCGCGCCCGTTGCTGTGGATGGCGCACGCGCCCGGCTTCCGGTTCGATGGCGACCGCGAGACCTTCGACACGGGCGCGAACAGACCGAAGCGAGGCGCGCATTCGAAATATCTAGAACAGAAACCATTTTAATAACCGGTTCATAGCACAACTGTACCTTAAACTCCAGCCACAGCAAACATCTGGAATGCGTACCTCTTCCCATCGACTGAGCCATCGTTCTTCCCTAGAGGATCGTCGAGCTCGACCCCGGCCCACACGCCGGTGGCAAAGTCGGTGACACCGACATATCTCAGAGTGCCAGCCTTGCTGCCGCGACTGCTCGAGACTATCACCCGGTCGCCCACCCGAACTTCTCCATTGGTGGTGGTCGATACTGATGCATCTACGATAAAAATAACACGTTTGTGTATTGTACAAATTAACGGCCAATGACGTCCATTCTATTAAAGTCGGTCACGAGACTATCTATACAAAGTTAAAATCCACGCGGACGAAGTCGCGGGCATAGCTAGTAAATACTATAATTGTTTTGCCACACTCATTCTGACAACCAGATCACACAGAGCATCATATCAAACGAACAGTAACGAATTCAGTTCACAACTGGTTTAGGTAACAGTAAGTAACATCACCATGTGTACCACAAACTACCACAGCTACTCCATAATAACAATAAGCCTATATTACGGTATGTACCAACCGCCATCAACTAAAGTATTAAAGAGGATTGCGGCTGTAGCACCGTTACGACATGCTATAAGGCACTGCAATGCACAGGTACCGCTACGGGAAAGTGGAAACATTTGCGTGGAAACTTTGACGAAAACATTCAAATAACTATGTCTAGTCGTCAGGACAACTTTGTTCTGCGATAAAATACACTTGTACACAGTTGTAACTGTATTGTGACTTGTAGGTATATTACAAAAATACGAATCGCCTAGATAATACAGAACGTTGTTAAACAGAAAAATATTTATCTATACTAATATTATAAAGAGGAAAGATTTGATTGTTTGTTTGCATTGAATAGGCTCTGAAACTACAGAACAGATTTGAAAAATTATTTCACTGTTGGAAAGCTTCACTATCCTCTGTGGCATAGGCTATAATTTATTATAAAAAAATTAGGGATCCTTACTAAAACTACAATCTAACCGTAATGTACCCATACGAAGCCGGGGGGGGGGGGGGGCGCTAGTATAATATAATACGTCAATGTCCCCCAACCTTTAAAATAGAATCATAAATGTATTACTTATTCATATTAACCATTGCCCTCATTTCTTACGATTTGTCATGTACCAGGTTGCAACAAAGGGCAAGCAACCATAGTTTCTCGATTTTGACAACATTTTTAGCATTTTAGTATGTAATTTTACCAAGGATTGTCCTTACTCATCTTACTGCTGACGATGCTGCGGATGCTGCCGTTCGGTGAATGGGCGCGTCGGTGCCTGGTGCCGGAGGGGGGGCGTTCGAAGACACTGCCCGCGTCCGAGACGGGGGACGCATCGTGGGGGGCGTGGGTTATCAGAGGCACACGTGTCAAGCGAGTGAGGCGAGAGAACACTCCACGCTTTTCTGGACACTGGAAGTACCGGACTCCGGCTACGGAGCCGTCATTTTTGCCTGAAAGAAATCATCGGGATAGAACAATTTTCTTCTTTTTTTCAAGATCACTAGCAATGGCGTACCGCTTGGCACAGTGGTTCGAGCGTAGACCGCTCGGCTCACTGCACATGGTGGTTGCTGGTTCGATTCTCGCTGGGGCAAATTTCGGAAATGGCCTTTTCGTAATTTTCCCAGATCTGGGTGTCACTGGGATCGCCCCAGTCCTTTGTACGGTACCCATAGTAGAAGCGTTGCTTAGTTTGGGACCATACAGTTGGTGTGTTCGTCTGGCCATATTTATATTTATCTATTAATTATAGTTTATCACATTACTAGTATTCCCGTTAGGTCCTCCAGGTAAGCTAATGCTTGTGTTAGGAGTGGGCCCACGTCAATAGTTTAATGGCCAGAATGGGGATCGAACTCGTAACCTCTCAGCTATGAGGGCAGCCCCTCTAACCACTAGGCTATTAAATAAATAAATAAATAGTTTGTATAATTTTTGTGCAAGCCTATTGCCAAAGCTGTAGTAGTTAACAATACTAGAAACACGAAGAATGCGTGCGTAATCTCTACTTAGGTAATCATTAATTCGCTGGTCGATGATTAGAATCGGTAAATACTACCATTTATATTCTAGGTTGCTAAGCGTTTGGTGCAGCTAGAAGAACGCTTACCAATTGGATCGTCTAGCACAATTCCGGCCCACTCCCCGGGAGCGAATTGTGTCTCGCCGATGTATGCGATCTGACCGGGCTTGGTGCCACCTACCCAAACTCGTTCGCCGATTATAAAGCTGTCAGTGTCCTCTGTTAGTACAACACTGTGATCTGGAAGAACGGGTTTAGCGCATTAACATAACGCAGGGGAAACAAGTTTGGCAAATACAGAAACGGAAAACTGCCCAAGTTTTTCGAGCGAACTGCATTACGGATTTGTATTTTAACGATCCATACACTAGGTGATACAAAATGGGTATACAATTTTTTTTGCAACTTAACTTTGTAAATCTCAAACTATCGGCTTTGTGGGACAGTTGAAGTACTAAAGGTTTTGTAGACTTGTGAAATCGGTCAACAGCTGTATTCCTATAACACCTTTTGTTTTTCAAGTCCCCTCCAAAGCTGATGGTTTTAGAATTACAAAGTTAAGTTTTGAAAAAAAAGTATACCCATTATGTGTCACCTTGTAAAGAGAAAATATTTAAAGAAAGTGTTCTTTAACCAGACTGAAATAAAGGTCTTTGAATATGCATAGTCCGACCGTCGCTATTCTGATCACATTTATACTGTGGGTACACGAGTTGCATATTACCGTTGTATGCAAGTGCAATGACCAGCGGAGTGAGCCATCGGTTTTGCATATCTTACATCGAAATTACAGACTTTCCTTCGGAACTTACGACACAAACTGCATTTGACTTGGATGACACATATGTATGTTGATATTTAAGATGGAAACTAAAAAATAAAATAAATCAAAATTCATGCTTTCAACCATAATAAAACAGTGCACCATATAACAAGCGTATATAATCCAAAAACGTACTGGCAACGTCTAAGAGCATGTGATGGGTGCGTTTTGCGGGTATGAATTGCTATAACAGACAATAATTAAATGAAATATTCAGCCAAAATTAACTCCACATATGACTATGATGTAACGTGTGAATAATTATCGCGGTTTTGTGGATGTTGTTTCATAGAACGTGAGAAAGTCACGAATAGGGGACTAAACTAATATTTTAATTAATTATAATAATATAAAATATGAATTATGTCTTACGATTACAAATACTGAAATAATTTTAAAATTTTTAAAATTGCTTTGCAATTTATATAAATTCCGATTTCAGACTTAAAGTTTGCGATCAGAAATATAAAACAGTAGAGAACTACTGACGTATGACGTCATAAGTCAGCGCGTGTGCAAAAGACAAGGAGCGCGACTTCACTTCGTACTCACTATTGCTTTTAGAAAATTCAAATAGCGAATATTTTTCATGCAATATTTTTTTAAAAATATTTGATATTATAATAAAAAATATTTTATTATTATTTCACAATATGTCAAAAAAGAACTGAGGTACTTGAGTTAATTATTAGAAAATAATGTTCTAAACTCGATATTAGTCCGGTCCCCTGTTCAGTCACAGTGAATTGTGGTGTATAATTTTGGCTGGTATCACCGCGCCGGTTACCTGACGACCTCCTGAGGCCAGCCTCGCTGAGGCGCCGCGGGTACTTCTCCCACAGTGCGTCCATCGAAGCGACACTGAGCGTGCTGGCGGCTGCGATCACACATAAGCGACACACACATACACATTAGCCACTAAATAGCCAGCAACACCTGCTTCACACGATCATTCTTTATGGTTATGCGTGTTTAATTCAATAATCATATTATGTTTTGCGAATTTTTATGTTTAATTACTCAATATTTGAATTACATGCATGTATCTACGAAACAAGTTTAATATAGATTCATAGTTATTAATAAATTCATTATCGTTAGTTTTGAAATTAGTTAATTGACCTCTGGCATTTATGTTTAATTAATTTCAAAATAATTGATAATGATAATTGTCTGTAAGTTATAATAAACAACATACGTTAATTGTACTATATTGCTTTCACCGATATATTTGTTAGCGACCTCTTTAATGTATTAATTATTTTTTTACTTCATTTAGGTGTGACACAAGGTCCAGCGTTAAAAAAGCCAAACAATAGACAAGTATTACGTATTGATTGTAAAACAATTTCGCTAATTGACCGTAGGCGAGGGCCGCTGTTTTGTCGGCATGCAATACACAGGGATGTAATGCGATGTAACAGAGGCGTTTTAAACGCGGAAATTAACATCGTTGTTAACGATTAGATTGACATGCTACAGATAATTATATCTGCACTAGTTATTACTTCATTAGTTATTAATTGAACCGCAATACTCATTTCATTAACGTTTTTTACATCATGCATGTTACTGTTTTCTACTTTGTCAAAGGATATTTATGAATTAAAACCATTATGTGCTTTGTTTAATCGTTTAAATTAATCGAAATAGACGTACATTACTTTCGTAAAGGCATTCGTGACGTTGTGATTTCCATTTCGACATGCTATCGAGACCCATCACCAGCATAGCATAAATTAAGTATATTACAGAGCATGCCTCCACCTTCAACTTAAATTAACTTATCATCTATATGAGCGAAAGTTATAGACTTACTAGATGCCTTGCGATGTGTTCGCGGTCTGTCTGGCAGACTACTGGAAACTTCGTCTTCTTCGGCTTCAATTAAGTCTGCTCCACAAGATCCAGGCAGAAGAGCGACAAAGTTATGAACAAGTGAGACTAGATTCTATGTACAATTAGAGACAATTATGAGAGGTGATGATATTTGTGTGATGCGCGTGCTTGGATTCGTACACGAGAAGCATGGACCATGCTCGCCTGCCTGTGCTCTCATGCGATCATAAACAACACATTTCTCATTATTTCAGTAACCTTGAGGCGTGCTCGAGACTCACCTGATAAGTGTTTTCTCGAAGAGTCGTCACTGAGCTTCCTCAGCGTGTCCGTAGAGCTGCCGTCTACGACAACAAAAAACAAAGACAAGTAAAGCAAAAAAATAAACAAAAACATGCCGACAAAAAATTAACGCAGATGAGATAGAATTATCTTGATACAGATGGCATGGCGAGATTTAAATTATAAGTAAGTACATTGCACTCGACAAATAAAACATTGTGACGTAACAAGAAAATGAAGGAATTATGGAAATGTACTAGTCATGAAATTGTTTTGCAATTCAGTTAAATGGCAGAGTTTGTAAAATTTGCTTTTATTACGCGAAACTATATATGAGTAGGTAATAATTAATACATCCACAAGTTTGAGTATAGGCCCACAAATAGACATACTTAACAAATGTTTATTAAGTTTCGTAATTAAACTTACAATAATTGTTTACAAAGAGAAATATAAAATATTATTTGACTTGTTGCATCGTCATATTATCTTTACGGATAAAAAATGCCCAAAATAATCAAAAGGTATTGATCACAACACTTAACTACCAATACTGCAAGAGGCACGTGCGGAGCCAGCCGGCTGGTTCTAGCGTGTGTCCGGTACTGATCGACCGAAGGCTGATTAATCATCAGCAACTACGCAGCACGCCGGCCTCGACGAGCCGCGTGGGCTTGTCCATCATAATCGAGATGTGGAGACAATTGGTCCATCTCCCTAACTATCAAATATCACGTTCACGACTATAGAGAGAGAGACTATAGAGTTACAGCCCGAGAACATCGGAGTGCTAACCCAAATTTATCAACAGAGAAATACATATTTGTAAGTAAGGTACTTTACTTAGTAGCTAACGTAGTTTAAAAATATGTTTCAGGAATACGTTTTACCACAAAGATATCTCTTGTGATGTTGTGTGTTACATATATGATTATTATTTACTATTAGCTATTTAGTGGCAATGGTGTTGCCTGCTCATATTATTTTTTTATGCTGTTCCTGAGAATGTACACCATCTTTCATTCATTGAATAGAGTAACCATTGAGTTTCTTGCCGGCTCTTCTCCGTGGAAGCAGCATTCCGAACCGGTGGTAGCTTCTGACTATTCATAAATGCTTTGTTGGCCTTACATGAATAAAAACAATTTTGAATGTTGATTTTTTTTTTAATTTTGATGTTGCTATAGGTATGTACACGATATTGTACATATACTATAATACCAGCAATAACCTATTACTTACAGCAATAATTACAATATGAATACCTATGTTATCATCATGCAACATCGGGTCATAAATTATAGCTGTTCCGCGTAGGTCCTTATTATTTATTCTATCGATTCTGCAATTACACCATACAATCGCATCATCGCTGTAGATTGTCAAACAACGCTTATAATAAACGTCGTAGTAATAATTAATGTAATTTGAGCTTGTCGTGAGACAAATTGAAGCTAGACAGTGGTGCATTGCGGCCGGCAATAAATTATAGAAGACTTTAATGGACTGCGAGGGGTTTCACCGATACTTTTCACAGTTGCAAAGTTTCCCATTGTTATTACGAGCAATTGCATGCCTGTCTATTTGATAGATAGGAAATTTCTTAAGCAACTTAGTTGAAAGTACTAAATACTAGAACTTGCAATAACTGGAAAAGAAGATGCGATTTCGTGGACATAAACTAATAATGATGAACCAAATCTGCGATATGGTAGGATCAACACTTGGCATAGAAAACAAAATATCGCTATGTGCCAGCGGCTAAGATACGGAAACGTTGACTATCAGTCTATGTTTGTAGTCCCATCAAACTTAATTGACGGCATTACCATAACAAGAAGGCATTTTTTCACGTTTGTCGGTCAAATGACGGACTCCTATTGTCATGCAAAGAACTACATTTGTCATAGTTATTGAATACATTCCATACTTTGAAAACAAGATTGAGACAAGTGGCAAGGACACGTGGTGTGTGTAAAGGCACAACATCAGATATCGTTTATATTCAATTGTTATAATACCTAATAATATAATATACCTATTGTGTATTCGTATTTAACGCTTAATGTATTATAAAACAGAGAGAGATAACCTTTCGATAGCATTTTACATACTAATGCATTGTGTGTCGCAGCAGGTGTTGTGCAAAGTGACAAAATTTGATCCCACGCTAATGTTCTCGGCTCCGGACTCACTGCGGAGGCGGCCCGATCTAGTTCCGAACACTCCCCCCCCACACTGAACCACGTACGCATTATTCCATCCAAAATTTTATGGAAAATATTTATCATTACTATCAATATTTATTCAATCAGCGAACAACTTGATTAGCACATATGATGTAACTGCTATTTAAGCAGTCTTTATTTATCCATCTTATTAACGTGTACAACGAAATAGGTACTCGGTAACCGACAGAGTCCGACGTTTTAAAGTTTGACATTGGTTTTGTGGTCAAGTTCAAGTTGATATGAATTACGAAGATTACGTGATGAACAACGCGATGTTTATTAAATTTTATTAGTTTTGAAATATTTTTTATTCGACCGCGGAACATTTACACTTAAACGGAAACAATAGATTGGTCTAATTAAACCTGGGATGTGTGCGTAGGTATCACACTTCCCTGACGAGTAGACACTAATTCGTCAATTGAGGACAATTTTGCGGTTCGCTCTCATGTTGGGCGAGCAATTGATGCAACGAGCTCGTGTTGCAGGACCGATGCAATTCTCAATGGCAATTACATAGTTTAGTTAATGGAACAAGTGAATCCGGCTTCGTTAAAAGATTTAACAGCAATTAAGTCGGCGAGATATTCTGTATGATAATTCGGCATGAAATTTCGAAACTGTTTCAAATTTCCCAGTTACATATCGCGGAGTGTATGGCTTTTATTATCGGACAATGTTTTTGCTCGGCGACTGTTATTTCTCACGCAAAGAATTTAAGTAAAAGTTAATTGCGTTGATTTATGACTTGACTGACTTAACAAATGGTTATAGCTCCGACTTTTTGCATGTTTCCGGGGGGGTTGCTGCAATGTAATCTACTGTGAAATTATAAGTATAATGCTAATTCATTCAAAATTCAAGTCATTGAAAACCTGTAAGAAGTATCGAGATGTCACTAGGCTGTGTGTGGGCCCAAAATAATCGTGTTGACCGAGTTGGCGGCAACATTGCTACCGCGATCCATTTGGGATCCATGGGACGCGACGAGTAACAGCGATCATATTGATCGATACCATCATCATTATATTAATACGTGAAGCAAAAACTTTGTATCCCTTTTTACGAAAATTACGCGGATGGTGGAGTATGCAATTAGGCTCAGTTAAAGTTTATATGGAGAAGGAGTGCAGAAAGCTAATATTTTTATATTATAATACTTAGAAATACATTAAATTAATAAATAAAACATTACACACACTACCAAGAATTAACACACACATTTGTAACCTCCACGCAGTAACTGACTGACTGTCAAACGGTGACAGTTTTTTTATCTTTATTTCGGAGGGCGGCACTTCCATAGTGCGTTCTGCGTGCCAGTATCAATCAAGAAGGTTTTTAGGTTTATGTAATAGTGTTTGAAAATAGACCCTAAATGATGTTTAAAATTCAAATTGAAATGAATTATGGTCGAATTTCGACCGCGGGAATCCACTAGTATCGATAAACATCAGTGACTCATATTTTAAACAATTACGTTCTCGACGATACATTATCCAAACTGAAATATTTATTAATGGATATAAGGCTATATGGTAAAAAGTTATTGCATCCATGTTTATTGATACATGATTCATCCATACTTATGGAGACAATGTTGTCCTGGCCCGACTTTTTAATAACAGTTGCCGTTTAATAACAAGACACGTAAACAGAAAGATACGTCAATTTGTATTCCCTGGCAAATGACAATAAAGACTGATCACGCCATATAAGGAATATTTAATTCCAAAATCGGTATTTCACGTAATAAACGGGGGCTCCTCCACATCGACGTCTGACCAAAACAACAGATGAGTTATGTCAGACGAAGTTCTCATGTTCATTATCCACTGCTGGATATTTTATTGACCATTGTTACGAAAATAATTGGTAAAAATGAAGAAGGTGACACAATCAATAAAATCTGACAAATAAATAATGTATATCTTCACACTACACCATATGTATACTGAATCAAAGCTTCACACGAAGTCCCTTGAAGGACGATATAGATGTTTTGTTCTTATTTTCACATAGCAACAAAAGTATAATAATACCTGAATTGAATGCGAATCGAATGTTTGGCAATGTTTGCACATAATACATTTGCGGCTGCCACGGTTGGTTAGATCTCAACAGAAGCAAGTTAATCTGTAGCTCAACTATTAAGTAGATTAATCAGCATTATCAATACGAATAATAACGTTCTGTAAGAATGAATAATTCAGTATTAAACCGCCACACCGCCC
Organism: Notodonta dromedarius; assembly: GCA_905147325.1. Lineage (NCBI taxonomy): Eukaryota > Metazoa > Arthropoda > Insecta > Lepidoptera > Notodontidae > Notodonta > Notodonta dromedarius. The sequence continues at coordinate 10,056,050 of LR990161.1, read as the reverse complement.
TTTCGGTGCAAGTATGGAATGAAATTCGATTCACAATCAGGACACGTCCGCTCCCGCTACGATAATGGACCGTAATGAGCCACGCCGGGACCGCACCTGGCATGCTAATTGTGGTCCGTCACTCACGCTAAATGACGATAATTAATCCGAAAGAAGTAAGTAGTGTGTAGCAACGAGGAGTAACCAAAAGGGCGGCGAAGATCAAGCTTTTCGGTAAGGACTGCAGTTATTTGGAAAGTAGCAATCACGAATTTAAAATTGAATCAGTTTAGGACACAAATTTGGTCAATCATCATAGTGAATTGCACACACGTATGAGAAACCTACGGATTTACGTCAAGTTATATAACTAACTAGCTGTGCCCCGCGACTCCGTCCGCGTGGAATGTGGACCACCCTTAACATTTTTCCTGAATTTTCTTAGCTATAAACCTCACGGAGCCTGAGACCTTTCCAACGAATGCAAAACAGTGGAAATCGGTTCGTGCGTTCTGGAGTTATAGCGTCAGGAAGGAAAACCCGACTTATTTTTATATAGTAGAAGATGTCTAAAATAACAATTGATTGGCATCGATATGTCTAAATTAGGATAAGTTTTGGTCTGCACATAGTAATAGATAGACAGGTATATTATTTACGGACGCAACTGAATTTGGTATAGTCAAACTGGTTTTAGTGGCAAAAGTCACTGCTATTGAATAGATTCTATGAGGTCCTTATATTAGAATTCGTATAAAATATAACAGCAGAAGGTGACCTCTGCTTATTAAACAAACTTAAATTCTTAATTCATTTGATTAAATCGAACTGAATGTACTAATGTACTTTCTGAGTACGTCTATAGATAGTGTCACAGAATACATAATAGGTAGTGTGCTAATCACCACAATATGAAGTTTGTGATCCAAATTAAGAGTAAATGCGGGTATGGGTAACTAGAATATTTAGCTAGTATATCTCTCTGCACATTGGCATTGGCATTATGAGAGGCGAAACAGTTAGGGAGCGGGCCAAGTCACGAAGTACGGTGTACGCCGCTTACTTACTTTGTTCTCACGGCTACATATACCTTCTATTCGATTCTTATCTAAGTAATGATAAATGCATCAAAGAATGCAAACTTTATGTCTTCATGCATTTACCTATCTTTTCCGTACGTGCTTCAAAAACAACCGTCTACTGAATATCTATAAGATATTAGATAAAATGCGATCCCGTCTTACCATAAGCGCAAAATCTATATTACCCTATACTATAACGTGATGGTATCTATTAACATATAAGTGCTAATGACTAGTATATTAGAGGAGAGACAAAACAATCTAGCGTCGGCTCGACTTCTAAATGGCGTAGATGGTATGCAATGGAATGATGACATCAACTTTGTATAGACATAAATATTTCTTGTCACACAAGATTCTGGGGCAAACCCTTTAGCTGAGGCTGAGGCTCAAGCGTCGTTAGCACATACTCGTATGTGTACAACAGGTAAACAAGGTGAATCAGCAGTGTTACATGTTCTTGTTATGGGTACATGGAACTGTAGAGAATATACCAGCTGTGTACATAAAGAAGCAGTGACACTAGCAATGTACGCTTAAACTGACATTATTGGACTTTGTGCTGGAAAAATAATTCTCAATAAGCGAAATTATTATACATAACAAATCATCTTAGTACAAAACTTAGAAAAGAGGAAGTTTGTATATATTTTGGGAGACAGTAAGTTGATATTCCCATGCAGTCACCTTGAACTCCGTTCCAAACGAATGCTTGTCTGACGTAAGTGCCTCGTCAATAGAGTAAGAAATTTACACCGTCGTACATGAATGTTGCCGCCTCCACGCTGAATATGTAATTGATTACAAAAACACCACGCTAAAAAGGTGCTACGCCTATGAGATTAAACACACATTAAGATTTGTAAGGACGTGCTCGTAACTACATTATACAAACTTTATTTATAGTTCGCCGGCCAAAGGATGAATAATACGAATGTTTACTACAATAATAATTGTGAAAGATATGAAGCTAACATTTCTAAGTATAACAATGCCACGATTGATTAGATATTTTACTGCAACTACGATAAATTTGTTCGCCGAAGCTGTTTATTTGTTACAAAACAAACATATATCTGTGTACTACAAACACAATTGTATAAATATCTAGGATGTTGATCGATATTATCGATAAAGTACTGTTATATTAGATAGAGTATTTAAGTCAACGCATGATAAAGAGTCAAAAGGAAGTAATAAAGCGGTCAGGTAACAAAGCTGATGAAATTCACATTTCATTACAAATTGACGATCATTTGTGGGGGCGTATTATAGTCGTTATAAATGGTTCTTCAATGCGTGCTGAGGTGAACTTGTGCGTTAACCGTTCTATAGAATATTTTATAATATTTATGACAACGCCTCTGCATCCCTGACTTCGTAGGGAGAGATGAATGCAGCTTGTTCTACATACCGGTTCTTGTAATAATTTATACACCTTAAATATCGTTCTACTACACTTCCTTATTATGAAACAGATATGTTATAGGTAAGTACTTAATTATATGAAGTTGTATTAATTATAACTCTGCATAATAGAGGCAGGTGTTTTGCCTCCTATTGTCATCCATAATTAATAGCGATCTAATCACTGTGCCATTTTAATCTGGCACAATATTGATAATTGCTTGGTTGTTTGTAATCTAAGCAATCCTTTAGATAATAAATTGGCTTATCGGGACTGAGACGAAGAGGTAGTAAATCTATCTAAGGAGATAAAGCGTCCCAGTTTGGAGCTATTATCGGCTATAAGGATTAACTATTAAGTTATGACTTATTTCCAATAGACAGTAAAAGGAAAGCTCTAGAAGTTTATCATTCTGGTGTTATTTATGGGTTACGTGAAGGCATATATTGTTTATGTTCTGTGCGTACCTCTGTTTCCAAATACCAATGTATATATTATGTATTTGAAAGGCCTTACTTTCTTTTTACAATAACTATTTTAAATCTACAATTCACGCTTTCTATCCTCAAATATTGAGTAGGGACCTAGGAAGAATTTGATAGATTTTAATATTACAGATGCATCGGCGTTGTATCGATAGCAGTAAAGCTACCAATTTGGACCTAATATCAGTATATATATTTACTTATTTACAGATAATTTATTTAATAATAATATTAAATGTAGCCATTCGCCAATAATGCAATTGCATCAACTTGTCCATTCGAGGGCATTCCTCCGGTACGCGGCGGGGTGGTCTAGACAACCAGGCGCCACAGTCGACAGCTATAAATAAGCCAAACGGTGCCGACCTACTCTATAAAGTGTTATATTGTAATCCGTATCTAGTTATACGAGTATAGCCACATTTGGCAGCGCTCCAGACCTAACTGCTAGTTAAAAATCTATATAACCTACATAACGTTCCTTGTATCCATATCTCTATATACAAGTCTGTTAATTAACGTTACTAGAGCGCGTTAAGACAATGAACAATGCAGCATAAATAACAACATCGACATAGCAACTGACCGCGACTCAAAACGGCTTTAAGATATTCGCAAAAGGAGTGTCAACCGACTTAGTGAACATACATCACAATTCGTTTATGATCTCAGCTCGTATTGTTACTGCGCAAAAATATGTTTTGCAGTACCCAGTTAAAACCCATTTGAAGCATTTATGTACACAGGTATTTTGATCGTACCGTCATGCCTGCCTGTGTGGGTATTATAATTATTATGATATTTGCAATAGTCCACCTTTCAAGCCTTATCTAAACGACCAAAGTACATTACATTAACTCGAACTATCGTATAAGATACTTGGACAAACCGTGAAAAATAATAGATCTCATTAAGTCTTCAAATACAACGTTTGATAATGACGAAATTAAACAAAACAGTCAAACAAACCAGTTAAAAAATTCGTGGAATTAATGTAACAAACCAGTTAAAATTGCAAAAACTCCACTGCCTCGAGCAGTCAGGATAAAGTATTTACTAACGAAAATGTAGAGGCGCCGCATTCAACAAAAAATATGATCGAGGGATTGACGCACGTTTAAGCGAGGTAATTTGGAATAATGAACATTTGCTCACAGATGAACCAGCAACACAAGAGATTACACGTGAGATTCATCCGGCCATAAATATGAACCATCTATCTCCATACAGGGCAACAACGGTGACAAGATAAAAACGGGACATCCCGTCGTACTTCTTTTAACATAGAGGAAGTATACGAGTATAACCTAATTTCTGGGTAAATAGGCATTATCACAAACGATGATATAACAGAACGCGCTTCACTAAACCATTTATCACTTGCAGCTCCAGGTGTGGGCGTGACAAGTAACTCCAGATTCGCTTATTCGTGATTAAAGCTTACATCTCAATTTCATAATAAAAAATGTCATGTAAGACAACCTACCGATTGACGATTGATTACCGAGACAAGTTTGGTACGGTCTGTTACGCTCGAGAAGAATCGCTATCGACTTGAAATCGAATCCGTGGTTCAAGGCGGCATTTGTACATGGTGATTTATAGTTTCGACAAAAACAATACATTACAGGATTGTGTTACGAAGATAAGAACAAGGAAAATTTCTGTATCCTTGAAAAATAAAGTGGTGGTTGATACTATAGTGTTCATTCTGCAAGGAAGTCACGTAAATCGTTTGCAGGTCGCACCTGTTCTGCAGTTTCTTCACGGTTGACCGACAACAATGCCAGCTGGCGTAATTGAGCGATACTGACGCGAAGAGCACATCTCCGATAAGGATGAGAGACAGGAAATTGTCAGAACAGGTACTTCGTTGAGCTTTGAAGTATAAAATATAATGCACTTAAGTACACGTTAACCCCAACTTAAGGAACGTGGAACGTGACGTAGAGAAAAAATATATAATAGAGAAACTTGGAAATAAAAGAAGCAACAACAAGCAGCCCATGAGATAAAATTATACGTACTGGAATAATTGTACTAAATAGAATGCGCGTATTTAATTACGTTTTAGGTGCTTATTAAGGTTGTTTCTTTTTCCTCTTATTTAAAGTAACCTTGGTTGTTTGGTACGTGTGATATATTGGTATGGGTAACACGTTTAAAGCAACATAAACGTATAATGTTTTAAATGGTCAATAGCCACATTGACAGTATCTTTAGTTAGTTGATAATAGTTTCCATTAAAACAACATGACGTGTGGCACGCCACGGAGAATAGAAAATGATAAAGAAACCAAATTATTGCGTAACCGCTATTAGCAAGGCAGTAACGTAAACTGTACACGATGAATAGAGCACGACATTTGCACGCTACGCTTTTGAATTTTTGTAACAAAGGGAAGCATGACAACTGATAACTTTTTTGGTAGCCGGCGAGACGTAATTCGTTAAACACATGTGGGTAAACATGATACGGGCGCTAATTTACTTAATGAAGATGTTCAGATTACAGCTTTTGGTGCCCTAACATAATAAAGGCTTGGTAAGCATAATAATGAGTTCAATACGGCTGCCTGACTACAACGATGTGAATAAAATTTACAAAACCAGAACATGTCCCATGTCATCAAAAAATAAGGTTATTTATTTGATGTTATCCTACGACACAAAACATGTTTTTATATGAAAGAAAGAGTAAGTAAATGTTAGAAATAGTTAAAAGTAGTCAAAACTGTATTTTGAAGGTCAGGAAAATTATTGCAAATTGGTCAAAAATTAAGAGCTCTACTTACAAAGAATGATGTTTGTTAGTGCTTCGCAAATATGATTGTATGGGGCTCCAACGAGGTAAGGATGCGATTATGGTTTGCGATGTGGCGTGTCACGTCTCCGAGCCAAACAAGGTTAAGTGCGCCCGACTCAGCAATAGTAAAATCATTAAGTGAGTAAGAACTATACCAAGTGCATTGAATCAGCGGTCATGGTAAACATCTACAATAAACGCTTAGGAAACGAATGTCGACCACCAACATTGATCCGAGAATAAAGCATTCGAAACACTACTTATGGAATAAAGTGTCACAAGCAAATTACGGTGCCGTTTTATAAAATCTCAGCTAGCACGGTGGGGTTGCAAGGGCAAGTTGGGGGAGGTAGGGTGGAGGCGGCACGCAGGCACACCTTAACTAAAATTTGGACCAAAAAATATTTAAACTGTTATGTAATTGTATTAATTGGAGGGCTGACTAATGAGGCTAGAACAGCTACTTAGGAGGTTAGTGGCTAATAAAATAATGGCCTATAAATCGTCCATACTTATCACGGAACTTTACAGAATTTTCTCGTCGGTAGACGTTGTTGACTCGGTTTTGTTCTTGAATTATGAATAAAGTTATGAACCGCTCCAGACGTTTTTATTATACACCCAGTTCGATTGTCCATGTCAATATTTTTCTTTAATAAATAAATAAATTCAACATAAATGTTTTTCAAACTCTACTTAGCTGAGTTAGTATTCAGTTAAATGCAAAAAATGATGGAACGATAGAAATTACCATAAACTTAAAACCCTAAAAAAGCGTACTAAATCACAAATGTAAAAAGCACAAAACAGACAAACGATAATAATAATAAAATGATAATAAATTATCATAATCCTTATCGACCTCCATAAGGATGTAGAGAAATCGAGAAAGTTTTAATAAAATGACACTAAATTCCGAGGACGTTACACGCAAATGTTCCTCGCCACTCCTCGCACATCAATTTTACAACACAGTTGTCTCTCTATGGAAGCTTTATAGAAATCTAAAAGACTTTTAAGGACAACGAGACTCGAGAGAGCAATAGTTAGAATAACAACTACGTAACATCATTTATGAGATCACGCGAGAGTCACGAATCACGAGCTGGTTGCGAATACCACAATTGTTTTGAATGTAACACACAACAAAGAGGGTGGCGGTTTGTTTGGTTTCTAAAATCGACCGGTCAGACCACCACGTTACCGCGAACTCGATAATGTTTACATACAAGGTCTTCTACCAATATGCGAATTATGGAATACCTTCTCATGTTTAATAGCGGTATCAGCAATTAATTTGAGTTCAACTAATGTAAAATGAATGTGACTGGGTGGTATACTAGGTGAAACATAAAGGGTATACAATATTTTTGCAACTTAACTTTGTAAATCTAAAACTATAGGCTTTGTGGGACAGTTGAAGTACTAAAGGTTTTGTAGACTTATGAAATCTGGCAACAGCTGTATCCCTATAACACCTTTTGTTTATCAAGTTTCCTCCAAAGCTGATAGTTTTAGATTTACAAAGTTAAGTTTTGAAAAAACAAGTATACCCTTTCTGTTTCAACCTGTAGAGCAATAGTTAGATAAATAAATATTAATCAATAAATAAATTTCGTCAGACTAACACGACAATTGTATAGTCCCAAACTAAGCAAGGTTTGTACTTGTAGTATTGGTACCGCACAATGGGACTGAGGGCGATCCCAGTGCAGTGACATCACGACCAGGGAAAATTACGAAAAGGGTATCTCCGTAATTTACCCCGACGGGAACCAACCTTGAGGTTCGTTCCCAAGTGACCATACCGTCATTAAGTCAAGATAAATGGATTGTATTAAAATTGATATGAAAGAGGTTGGAATAAATTTCCTTGCAAAAAAGCGATGATGAATGGAAGAAAAGGGCATAAGTACTTAACATTGGGAAGGAAAAGGTAACGCAGATGAATACGGATTGATATCTGAATTATTTATTACCCATACGATCTACTTCTACTCTTAAGGCAATCTTAAGGTAATCAATATGTAAAGGACGTCTTTGACTCGATAACGTTAATTCTAAAAGTATAGCACCAGTAAAGATTAATGCTGATATTTTATGATCTAGCAAAACAAAGGCAACAACGAACAAATTGTACTGAATACCTACTAAAGATCAGCTACTTACAGTTTTATTAACAAAAAGTCAATTTTACATAACAGTGGCTGAATTGTTGGTATTGTAATATTTCTCGAACATTTGGCTTGTGCATATTACCATAATTCGACTATTGTTAGCACAAGTCTTAAAGAGCAAATATGAATTATTGGAAAAACAGCATTTTCTCTCATAATGGTTTTAAAAAAGCTTATAATGGAGTGCAAGCGGATCAATTCTGGAGCAAGTATATCGTTCTTAGTTTATCCTAGGATAATTATTATTGAAATGTGAGTTAAGATTGGTTACCTTCGATATATAGAGTTAATGCTGTCATATGTAATCATTAGTTTTAATGCTTATGTTGTGATCAATTTGCTCATAATTAAGTTACTTATATGCAAATGCATTGTCTTTTCACGATTAATTACGATTTGAATAGTGTTGCTTTTTAATTTGTCGGTATATTAAAATTAAATTGTATTATTTAATGTTTACCCTGTGCTTAGAGCCAAAATACAATGCTACTGAAGAATCTAAACTTACCAGAGAAGCTAATTCTTGTTTCGACCGGCATTTTTCAGGTGCCGCGCAGTCTTTTGTATTTATGCAAAAAGAAACTCTTCAATCCTTCGCAGCAGTGTCCGAAGTGAGGGGGAAGCGAATGAGATTTAAGTAGTTCGGTCCTGCGCGCTGCGGATGCGCGGGTCGTGTGTCGGTACGCGCGATTGGCTCGCCCGTCGAGTGTGCACTGGCGGCCGGCGCCTGCCGACACCCGCCCCTCGCGCTCACACCAACCTCTACGACACTTTGTTTTTGTTTTCCAGGCGCGCACCCGCCACCCCCGCCGTGGGGCGTCGTGGAAATACCTAATTCAAGTTACTTCTGCTATCCTGTTTATAATTGAAGGTTGTTGAAGCAGTTAAGAGTATGCTAAGGTTACGAGTGCTTAAGATAAGAGCAAAATGACATTTTGTAGTACGGTACATGCAGCTTGGCCGATGTATTATTTTAAATATTATAGCCTTGCTTTTAAAGTTTATTTAACGCTAACGTTAAATGTACCCCGTTTAAGGAACTAAGGCGAAAAAATAGGAAGGACGCTTTGAGCAACTTTAAATAAGAAATTTGTTGTCGTATGCTTTCTACCGTAGAGTCGAGTACTTTGATTCGTCATTTTGGTGTTTCATTAGTTTCCTGAACTTCTGTAAACTTTTTTAATGTTTAATACTTGGATTAAAACGTATAATTTATATATGAATATCACCAAGGCCTATGTCACTGTATGCACGTTATCATATTTTGGTGAGATTGTAGCAGACATGAGTTTATTTTTAAAATCAACAACGGAAAGTAGGTTAAAGTCAGGATTTGTAAACAATATTAAGGTACAATTAATATCTTTTTATACAATTATAACATAAGAAACAATGAATTCGTTTGTCTTTTCTATTTATAGTGATAAGATAAAATGACTCGTATCACTAGGGAGATAAGAGTTGCGTGCCGCGAATTCTTACTCATAGCACGTATTCCACGCACGAGGACAGGGCACGCTTTGTTCGACACAACATTTCACTTTGTTACTGCATTGTTTGTGTAATGTTATCTCGTTGAATATCCTCGGATAATAGTTTGAAAACATTGAGATGGAACTCATGTTAGTCTATCGTGACAACACGAGCCGTGACGGCTGAACGAGCCACGGTTTCTAACAGGTCAAAGAAAGCAGTTGAGCGCGAGGTCGAGTCAAAAGCGAGTCATTCACTAACGTCACTACATCCTCATCATGGAAGCATTTCAATGCCTTGTATGGCCATGAGACACCTGTCCGAGGAAACAATTGATTGTGACAGTTCGGTAAACATGGCTCGAGCACCTTTCACTCCGTAGCCTACCGAGTGACCTGACAATAAAGTAAATTACAATCGGAAAGCAAGCTCGGACGAGGCAGAGGAAACAAATAGCCATACTTCAGCGGTCAGCTAGCTTATGCAACAGTAGACAATAAAGTTCAAGCTACCTTTCACCGGTGCGACAGCCTCTGAGAATCCAATAATGGATACACATTAGGCACAACTGTATTATTATGTGTTGTGAGATGATATTTGATTATATTACGTAAAATATGATATACAGGTTGAAACAGAAAGGGTATACATATATTTCAAAACTCAACTTTGTAATTCTAAAACTTAAGGCTAAAGCGCCTACCTAGCCCGCGAAGTTCAAATTTTTTGAGTTCTTTTAGAAATGTTTCAAAATCTGACAATAATAAAAGACAAATTTTGTAATTCGCGAAAAAGACCGTGTGCAGTGCATTTATTAATATATCCAACTTACTCTAAAACATTTCATGAACGACAGCTATCCAGATAATGTGGCAATTTTTGTATATTTAGTGATTTACTAGTATCATATCCACCGTGATAATATTTAGAGTAAAATAAATGTATTAATAAATGCACTGCACACGGTCTTTTTCGCAAATTACAAAATTTGTCTTTTATTATTGACAGATTTTGAAAAATTTCTAAAAGAACTCAAAAAATTTGAACTTCGCGGGCTAGACAGGCGCCTTCACCTTAAGAGGAAACTTGAAAAACAAGAGGTGTTATAGGAATACAGCTGTTGACAGATTTCACAAGTCCACAAAGCTTTTAGTACTTAAACTGTCCCACAGAGCCGATAGTTATAGATTTACAAAGTAAAGTTGCAAAAAAAATTGTATATCCTTTTTGTTTCACCTAGTACAAATAATAGCAAAGAGAAAATTGAAGTTTTATTCTAGACCAGAGAGCACTACTTAGCGATATTGATGAATTGCCATCCAAAACAAGTAGTATTCGACAACGGAGACGACGAAATTAATGATTCGAGTGCAAACACATTTCGGGAAATCGTTGTGAAATGGTCAACAGTCATCTGAGATGATTCGCATCAAGTCCGTGAAATCCGTGATACCCTTCACAAATTTTTCAGTTTAATCTGATTGGATGATGTAGAGCGTGAAAAGTATCGAAAATTAATTACAACTGTCGATAAAATGTCGTGAAAAACAAATAAAAACTAAGAATGCAATTTTGAGTTAAAGCAAATAACAGATTCGTTCATATAGTTCAGTTGGGGCTAACAATTTATCAAAATTATGTAAGAGGTAGGGTACTAAATTGATCGCTAGGAAAGGAAATTGTTGATGTTATCCGTTATGCCCAGATCGGGGGCGCGAGCTTCTGTGAGTCGACGCTGACTAAGCTGATATGAACGCGAGCTATTCGCCCTCGAGGCACGTCGGCGAAGGTTTTTGAAATATCTGCCACCTTTGGGACATCACTCGACACACTTTGAGGCAGCCGCAAAGTATTTTATCGTTCAGAGTTTTAATATTTTTGGATTCAGTTTCTTTCATAGATTTTTACAAAATTATACGAGCGTATTTATATTTATGTTTAACGCGAGGTTGAATGGAATTATAGTTTCAATTTGCATCTTGGGTCATTTTCATAGTAGGTATAGTTCATAAATGACTGCCAAGAGCTGTGCCATTTCATGCCTATTAATGTAAACAAAGCAAAACTAATACCTACATATAACTATTTACCATCTGTGACTAATTATTGACTTTAAACATAGGGGCTTTGACCGATAGATGGAATCCAAACAATCCACAAGCATGGACCGAGTTTACAGCGGAAGGCACGTACCGACCGTGTTCCTCGCCTTGTGAGGATTTATAAGCGGTTGAAAATATAAATAAGAAGCTAAAACTACCAACAAAAAAGGTTGCTGCTTTCATGAAGTTTTTACTCTACCGGTTTTACCGGTGAATTTATTTTATGATCAAAAGAATAGTTACCTACAATACCTACGATTTGCAGACGTTCAAAGAACCGATAAACGATATTTTGCAAGGAATATTTTCGTGTAAGTTTGTTTCATAATTAACTCAAGTAGATTTTTATTAATACCTCTCGAGAACTCATAAGGCAGCACGTTTAAGTTTACCAATCAACAGATCTGTTAATTACTTGATAAAGTCACTGTCAACGTGAATAACTTTAATAACAGTTTCTACGAATCCAATTGTTACGCAATACCTTTATACGAGTAATAATTTATAATGATTATTATTTAACAATAATTTATTTCGCAATCGCTAATCGGAATCAAGAGATTGCATTACCGTGGGACAATACGGTATATTTGTTTTGGCAACTCGTGCAATGGAGCATGACCGCCACCCATATCCTGTTCCAAGTCACGTACAAAAACCGTATTTACAAGTGTTATAAAAAAGCTGTTAAGAGGAAAATGTAGGCCTACTACATGTCTCGAAATTTAAAGAAAAAATATTTCTTTACAAGTTAAATATTTTTTTCCAAAGGGACCTACATTCGTTTCTTTAGTGGCAATTAGCTAACCTGTAAAAAGGAAATTATGAAAATAGCGTACGAAGTCTAATTCAAACCTTATTAAATGTGTAACTATTTACCCAGCCGATTAATCATTAGGTACTCTTTCTGGGATTTAAAATGTTTTCAGTTGGTTCTTAAACTGAACTAATTCGTTCGTTTTCACATAAAAATCTTATTCACCCGAAAACAACGATAAAACCAATGAAATTATGCGCATACAGATGTGTATGATCTGAATACGCCATGTTGTCACGAGGATTTTCCACACTTGCGCCGGCGCGTCGTCGTCGCACAACCGACAGAGCGTTACACTTTCCAGTTGCCAGTAATGATTTCAACATACTCGAGTTACAGGAATATCGGATCACCAGCGGGCAACACCGCCGGCCGGTGAAACACCAGGATGTTGGTAACACGTACGCAGAATTGCTTTACTTTTAACTGCCTGTACATAAGTGTGTTAAGAAATGAAGTTTAAAGTAGTATTTTATGTCTTAAGGCTAAGGTGCCCATCTAGCCCGCGAAGTTCAAATTTTTTGAGGTTATTTAGAAATTTTTCAAAATTTGACAATAATAAAAGGCAGATTTTGTAATTCGCGAAAAAGACCGTGTGCAGTGCATTTATTAATATATTTAACTTACTCTAAAACATTTCAAGAACCACAGTTATTCAGATAATCTGGCAATTTTTGTATATTTAGTGATTTACTAGTATCATATCCACCGTGATAATATTTAGAGTAAAATAAATGTATTAATAAACGCACTACATACTGTGTTTTTCGCAAATCACAAAATGTTGTCTTAAATGTTTTCAGATTTTGGATAAACGTTAAAAATACTCGAAAATTTTGAATTTCGCGGGCTAGACAGGCGCCTTCACCTTAAAGAACACATTTTGAAATATCGATCTGACGTCATAAAAGAGGAAAGTAAAGTAAGATCCAAGTCAATTTATTTGACAATACATTTGAAATATCAGGTAAAGCGCTGGGAAGCAGTTTGAGTTGTGGATGTAATATTCTGTGTAGGATAGTGTATGATATCACTGGCGGATATGAATAATGCAAGCACAGCCTTGAATTGCTAATATATTCAACTACATGTCACTGTTTTCTTGCCCCAACGTTTATTACAGTCATTTTTTTAAATTTAAAATGGATATATGGCTAATAAATTGTACAAGCAGTTAGCTATGGAAACTCAGATAAGGTTCACTATAACAACAAATACCAATTTAAGTTTTTACAACAAATATAATGATATCGTTAGGCCATGACAAAAATATTATGTCACCATCACAAGATCATTGTATTTTGATTGCATGGAATCTGGTGATCTCAATTGTAGCTGAACAAATTTAGCCACAGGTTACATAAGCGGTGTTATAATGCTGTAGTAGGTGTAATAAAGTGGATTAATAGATCTTCTGATAAGTAGAGCTGTGAAAAGTATACTAATTGAATTATTATTACCTTTGTACCGTTGTATGTAATGTTGAGCAATATTACAATTACATAGTTAATTGAACCTAGTTTAACATCTAACTTATACTAGGTGAAACAAAAAGGGTATACTATTTTTTTTGCAACTTAACTTTGTAAATCTCAAATATCAGCTTTGTGGGACAGTTGAAGTACAAAAGGTTTTGTAGACTTGTGAAATCGGTCAACAGCTGTATTCCTATAACACCTTTTGTTTTTCAAGTTGGAGGGATCCAAAGCAGATAGTTGTAGAAATACAAAGTTAAGTTTTGGAAAAAAAAGTATACCCTTTCTGTTTCACCTTGTATGCTAATGCAATATTCTCATGGACATGTAACCGAAGCTGAAATAAGTGCAGATAAAGTATAGTATTTTTGAAAAACATATTTCTATAAAGACACTTGGAATTAAACGGCTGCAATGCTACAAAATAGTAACAGTTACTTATTTCTGCTAAGTATACAACTGACTGACATTTTGCGAAAATGGCCTATTAAGCGTTCCAATCTTAGAACGTTAACGTTCAAGGCAGACTAGTTGCATGTTCAATATTTTGAATGCACGCACGCTTTGCTTTGGAATTGAAGACTTGACCGGTTGCTTTTACTAATATACCTACCTAGGTAGTACGTAGATATTAACGAACGATTATGATTGGCTGTGCGTGTGTTGCGAGAAGTGTAAATATATAAACGAAACAGCATAATTTCAATACGGCCTCGCTGTAAATCATGTACAAAAAGGAGTAGAACAAAAGCGAAAATAAATACATATTACTGGAAAGTACCAGGTAAGTTTGGTAATAAATGGAGCCAGAGGATTGAGCAATAAATGTTGACAACCCAATACTTATTAGTGACAACCAAGTTAGATCGTAAACCTTCCGATTGCTAGCGGTATAGGAAGTCGTAAAAGGGTAAACTTTAGCAAAGGCGAAAAATGTATTTTCATCACGCACTTTCTGTCGCCACAGTAGGTACGCAAATGGTGGCACGCTGACACTAAACCGTCAGTCATGGGAATTGATTGATGCCACACCTTGAACAATAGGCTGGGTTAGCTTTAGAAACCATTACCGAGGGACACAATAGTTATTTCCGTTAACTTTTCCCGAAATATTGAGCGCATTGTAACGTTTAGTAGATGATAAGAGTCTGAAAAGCTGTCAAGATTAGATTGTAGTTATTCGTACAAAATTGTGACCATAATATTTCTATTTTACGTAACACATGATGTATATCATGTCATCACATATGTATGATAAAAAATTGTGGGATTTCACAAACGAATTATACAGTCCTTGTTAACTCAAAAAAGTTGATTATGGTAGGTCCTTGATATAAACACCAATTTTATTTACCAAGCAAATAATTATTTATACATAAGTAGTAAGATAAATGTGCCGTACCACCGATCTTGTTCCGTGATAATGACCACACCATCAAGAGTGAATTATGACAGAGAACTCCAACAAAGAAGAAGATTATATACCTACTAGCTGTGCCCCGCGACTTTATCCGCGTAATATTGGATTATTGGGTTAAAAAGTATCCTATATGTTAATCCCGGTTATAATCTATCTGTGTTCCAAATTTCATCCAAATCCGTTCAGTAGTTTTTGCGTGAAGGAGTAACAAACATACATACATACATACATACATACATACATACATACATACATACATACATACATCCACACTCACAAACTTTCGCATTTATAATATTAGTAGGACTCACAAGAAATAACAATAGAAAACAAGTAAGTAATTACAATAAGGTCCAGTTTTCCAGAAAATAAACAAATGATGCTTGTTTATATTAAACGTTTCTAACAGAAACGTAAACCTAAATAGGCAATCAAAATGACAAATTGGCAGTAGAGAGCGTTTATTTACGTCATTACGACGTGCGGTTGCGGGTAACGAATAAGGTCACAGGTAACGGGACATGGCGTGAAGAAGGAGACCTTCTGAGGATTGTGCGGCAAAGCTATTTACAAACACACTTTTAAGTATTGGCAATTTAACCTTTACGATCGATGGTCATTGCAACAAGGTGTGTTCGAGCGCGAGTGGCCTAAGTCAAACTGGTCAATAAGCAAATAATAATAAAACTCACACACCTGTATAAGATTATGCCATCACAGGCGTTGTTGATACTTTACTATACCATAATTTCAAATATCTTTTAACATTCATAACAATTGATTCGTCACGAAATGGGTGTGAGAATCACCGAAGTTTTCGAAAGCCCATCAAAAAAGTATGAATCATAAAATTTAATATTCTGTCTTACTTACATCATAAGTTTAACACTATTTATATTTGAACCGTTACATTATAAGTGGCTCAAATAATAGAGCAGATGAACCGTGCCGGCGCGGCGCTTCTGCGCGGGCGCCACAATATGACGCAAGTCCGCGGAGAAAGTGAACTACACAGACAATTGGAAGACAAATGGTAGGCTTCAAATAGACAAAACATGAAAAGGCTATTTTCGGGTGCGATGCTACAACTAAAACAGTCATTAATTAAATATGACTTGCTGATGTAACCGTTCTTGACATGTAGGTATAATGACTTAGAAAAAGGAAATTGCTCACGACTTAATTATTGTGTTTGACTTAACAAAAATTTCGGGACCATCGGGATAAAAAGTACCCTATGTGTTAATCCCGGTTATAAACCTTAGTTTATGCTTGAACGAGTAACAAACATCCACACTCACAAACTTTCGCATTTATAATATTAATAGGATTTTGCGTGGTTACTATAAATTACTAATTGATTATATTTGGACTTGGTGAAATTAACTTCATCACTTAGTAACTTATTTTATAGGTGTCCACTTTATATTGTGTGGTATTTGGTAGTGTGGTGCAAATATTGAATAGACAGTTGGTTATTAAATCATACTAATATTATAAAGCGGAAAACTTTGTTTGTTTGATTGTAATGAATAGGCTCCGAAACTACTGAACCGATTTGAAAAATTCACTGTTGGGAAGCTACACTATCCCCGGGTGAAATAGGCTATAATATATTTTCAAAAAAATTAGGGATCCTTACTAAAACTTGAATAATGTAACCGCAATGTACCCGTGCGAAGCCGGGGCGGGCCGCTAGTAAACAATATAAGACCAGTGACAATGACTAGTGGCGTAAAAATATTATTAGCCGCCAACTGCATCTTTATATGTAGACCGTACTAAAGTAACGTTATTGAAAGGTACCTACTATAATAAATATTCAATATAGACAAGTACATAGAACAGTAATGTATGAAGGTCGTACGGAGAACCGGTATTCCGATAATATGTATAACAGGAATAGTTTTTGTGGGTCTCTAGCTCCATGATAAAAACAATAAACAATACTGGGCATTGATCTTTATGAACCAGACCACGACTATCCCATTGTTGTTTTTGTTCAAGGCTCTAACTAGTATGTTAAGCCTAATATGACCTTGCTCTATCGAGGCTTTATTTTCCAAATTCATTTGGCTCGTGTTCCAATCTGCCCTAGTAGGGCAACTGATCCATCGGCTACCATCAGACCGGCTGGATCAGTTGCCCTACTAGTCAGGCTGCCGGTAACCCATCGGGTCCAAAGTTCAGTGGATCTAGTCCAGTATTAAGTGTCAGAACTTGGTAGGCTTCTGTAGATTTCTGCTATCGGCTGAATCCCTAGACTTCCAGATCAAATTACTACCTATATTCATCCGTAGCTTTCGCAGTTTCACGAATCGACCTAAACAGAACAATCTCAATTTGGATATTATTAAATAAGTTGCCGGTTTCCGTAATACTATTTTTGAATCAGTACGCCTACCGATGTGATTTTTTAAAAAGCTTACTCATGCACATTGCAGTGAAAACGCCGGTAACAGCCACGAATAAGAGAACGATGATTGGTGGTGCGCAGTCACGAGCCGAGGCCAATCGACCATCGGACACAGCGTCGGGAGAAACTCACCGAATAGCACGAGAAAAAATACTAAAGAATACAACAAAACATTTTCACTTTCGTTTCGGTACACTCAAAACCGACCAACAGCTTTTAAAAGAAAATAAAAAGATGGTTGTCGGATTTATTGACTTTACAGAAGAGCTAATCGAAATACCAAATATTTGTATAATTAAAAAATATTAAATCGTCAGTTGAGATAATACTATGTCCGTAACCGATGGTAAATACGTAGAAAACTGGTTTTGATACAACAACTCAAGGTCGTAATAACTATTTTCGTTGAATCTCCGCGATCACCGTTGGAGCTGGAAGAGCTGAGGTCACACGCTCTGCATCTCATCGATATAATAAGCGGGTGACCTAACGCGATACCTATTCAAGTTAATAATGTGCCGTTTATTTCTGTTATCAATAACATTATTTTCCTTTTCAGTCTCAAAGTGTTCCGATAAAAGGTACTTAATATTGTTTGTATTCAAGATAACATTAAAGTTCAATATAGTTTTGCCAATGTCTATAGGTAGTTATCGCATAAAATGGCGACCTCTCGGGAAAACCGTGTCAAAAATTATCTACACCAATTACTCACCTACTTTGTTAGCATTTCTTTTTTGCAGAAAGTGTACAGTTGAATGGCTATATACTTAACGACGATATACGTACGCATTCCGCATACTGCGACACATTACTTATATACATCTGCAACTGGGGCACAGACACATTGCAATAGGATCGGCAAATATATGTGGACACAATCCAACCATCCTTCAAATACACATGAATTAAGTGCCCATATCAAGCCAATTGAACTTGAAACAGGATGTGATAAGGTTGACATTTAATTAACAA
The DNA here is from genome assembly GCA_905147325.1 of Notodonta dromedarius. NCBI lineage: Eukaryota > Metazoa > Arthropoda > Insecta > Lepidoptera > Notodontidae > Notodonta > Notodonta dromedarius. The sequence continues at coordinate 10,037,435 of LR990161.1, read as the reverse complement.
TTCCAGTGACCTTGTGTCTCCCGAACTTTGTTGGAGCGAATATGTTTTTCAGAGCAGTGGACAAAAGAACAATTACGGTTTGTAGCATTTAAACGTGCATGTTCAAACTCTGCCATTGAATTACAAATATGTTATGGAATGAATTGAATTAGTATGTGTGAAAAAGAGGCATGTTCCACAAAAATTGAATGACATAACATTTTCAGTAAGCAAAATATTTGATTAATTGTCAATTGCAGTTTGTACATTCAAATATAATTTTAAAAACAATTATTATTAACTACTTGATTAATATTTGTTATAATAAAAAAGCAAAATTCTACATTCAACTGGAGTTCTTTATGTTAGATAAAAGGGACGGTATTAAGATAAGACTTTTCAATAAAGTGATAAGAAATTATATAAATGCTCACCGCTTCGTGGAGAGATGGGCACTGCCGGCTTCGGTGCAGAGTTCGAGCAGAGCCGTCCTATCTTGCTTGGTAGCTTCAGTCCTGATGGTTTGGGCAGCGATGATGGTCGCATAGAGGAGTCGGCCGGCTTCTGTACAGTTGATGTTGCTGTGCTGGCAATTGATGCATTTTCTGATGAAGTGGAGGATGCTGGCTCGGCGGGCACGGCCACCTCCGCCGGAAGAGTCTCTTGGGCTTCACTCATTATTGATTCACTTCTAAACACTACTTTTCTTTTCACTTTTATAGTCTACCTACATTATTTTGCTGAAATTCGACGGATGATAGTAATATTAGTTTCACGACGCATCGCAAATCGTCGTGCGACTAATATACTAAAAATATCGCGAGTTCCCGCGCAATAAGACGACACGTAATCTGGATCACGGCCAGTGTGATGTAAATAAAGATAAACAAAAATTTCACCATGTAACACAGGCCCTTATCATTATAAAGTACGCGCCTCAGAAAATTTTAACACGTGTAAGTAAATAAAATTACTAAGTTTATAAACAATTCCGACCCATGCAGGGAAATTTTATTGTTAGTCCTACCTATTTCAATCAATAATCTTGTTTATGTTTTATTATATTTGAAGCATATAGCAGAATAAAATATAACGGCATACCTTGAAGAAATGGAGCACGAAAAGATCTACCTGTAAACTAAAGAAAAACTCGCGAGATTTTTACCGCTCGTCGCGACCAGCTGAGCTTGACCGTTGACGTTATCACTGCCACAACACTCACAAATTCACATTATCGTACAAAACATCCGAAACGATAAATCAAAGTTACTCATATGAAAACAAAAATCCTTCACACTGTATTATTGCTGAATAAAACTAATCAAGCTGCCAACAAATAACAGAAAACAATTTCTAGCACACAATAATTAACCCGTCTCCTCCTTTAACACTTCCAAACTTCAAAGTTACGTTTCGTTCGTTGCACAGAGTGCTTTTCAAAGTAATTTTATATGATCGTTGGTTGACTCAATGGAAAGAGGCCATAACACAAAAAAAAAAGATCGTTAGTCTTTCTTTCACCACAGATTACTATTTATATTCTGTGTTTACACAGCATATCCATCCAACTAGTGATGGAACATTTCACAGATAACGTGTGAGAAATAATATTAAACAGGTTTTCATAAGTAGCACCCATACGACCTTCATACATTACTGTTCTATGTATCTATATTGAATATTTATTATAGTAGGTACCTTTCAATAACGTTACTTTAGTACGTCTACATATAAAGAAGCCGCCAACTAATAATATTTTTACGCCACTAGTCATTGTCACTGGTCTTATATTGTTTATTTAATAACTAACAACTGTCTATTCAATTTCTGCACCACACTACCAAAAACCTCACAATACAAAGTGAACACCTATAAAATAAGTTATAAAATGATGAACTTAATTTCACCATTATATGTAGAAAAGTGTTAAAAATCATTGGAACTAAATTACTTCAGTACTGCCTGGTTTTCATGATAAATCAACAACGACCAGTGAATTCATGGGATTAAGGCCCGTATTAAAAATCGATCTCAAGACTGAAAACGGTCATGAGTAAGCTATTGACGTGTCATTTTGTACTGGTATGCCACAAGAATGACATTTCCAAGATCGCTCTTAGACTTGAGATCTATTTATTAATACGGGCCTAAAAGTCATAATGAAAATTCATCATGAATAAAGTCATTGACTGTAATAATACACAGGTGAAATAACAGTGAAAGAAAAACATAATTCCTCGGAATGAAAATAAAATGAAAGTAGCAATCATTTCCATGCCTATTGTACTCGTCACTTATTAACGAATAGGTACCTAATATTTCAATATTTTTACAACCCTAGCTGGCTTCACAGAATAAAAATATTTTCTTTCGTCTATTCTATTGTATTCTCTTTGCTTTTTGCAACATATCTCTAATCTGTGGCTTTTTGCTTCTTCTTTGCTTTCGTCCGGCCCGTCATCGGTGATCGGACAATGTTATTTTTCGATTTCAAATAATACTTTGGACTTTTAAGTGAACAATGAAGTGATAGTTTACACACTCCTTTGCATAATGAAGCTTGTCCATAAAAGTATTGAAAAGGATGGCTGTGGGTGAGTTTAAGACTGGAGTTCCTACCTTTCAATATGTTTTTCAATAAATTGATTGCATTGTTTTGTTGTCACTATCTAGGAGTATTGGCCTTATCCCTGAGGAGCCGGAGGACATGTGGCACGCATATAACCTCATCGCGGAAGGGGATGCGGTGACCGCGTCCACAGTACGTAAGGTGCAGATAGAGTCATCTACAGGCTCCTCCTCCAGCAGTAGAGTGAGAACAACCCTAACCATTACCGTAGAAACGATTGATTTTGATACACAAGCATGTGTGCTGCGACTTAAAGGCAAGAATATTGTAGAAAATCAATATGTTAAGGTGAGCACTTACATTACGTACTTAACAATGAATCTTTACCAGTAAACATGAACAGTTAAGTTTTTCATACTTACTCAAGTTATATTTACCTCGGTAAATCATTTTGCTTTACAGATGGGTGCATATCACACATTAGATTTGGAACTAAACAGAAAGTTCACACTACGAAAGGCACTATGGGATTCTGTGGCTCTAGAGAGGGTGGACATGGCATGTGATCCGTCTGCCAGTGCCGATGTGGCTGCAGTTGTGATGCAGGAGGGCTTGGCACACGTCTGCCTGATCACACCCTCCATGACCTTAGTCAGATCCAAGATAGACATCACAATTCCAAGGAAACGGAAAGGTTTTGTTCAGCAACATGAGAAGGTATTGATATAATACTTGATTAATACTTTTCTAAATATTATAGTCAAAGTAGCTTTGACTACATAAATCATTTGTCTTAATAATCATATTTTTCAAACAATCCCAAATCTTTGTTTTATACAAGGTTGGCAAACGAGAAACAAACCGCATGATTCTAAGCAGTTAGCATAACCAATAGATTCTTATAATACTAAAGGCATTGTTTACATGTAGCCGGCCTGAAGAGGGGTGGGACAGAGGGGGCGGGACCGGAGGTGGGGTTGGGTGCTCACTTATCGTACAAAACCCTGCAAATAGCTACTTTTGCCGCTCTTCTGTTCTACTACCTGATCCAACCAGCCTGTTTATTAGCTGTAGTCAAATGGCTAAACCTTGGCTCTACCACCATTCAACTTGCACTGTGCTAGGGGTCAACTATGACCTAAAATCTTCTTTTACCTAAATTTTTGTGGGGAGTCCTAGTGCTCAACAATGGGATGTTAACATAACTTTGTTTTTTAGAACACACACACAGGGAAATTATAATTATTAATATATGCAACTTATTCTTTTCAGGGTCTAAATAAGTTTTATGATGTGGTAATGCAAGGCATTCTGCGGCATGTAGACTTCAGCATTGTTAAATGTGTGATTATTGCATCGCCCGGTTTTGTGAAGGATCAGTTCTTTGAGTATATGATGCAACAAGCAATCAAAACCGATAACAAGTTATTGATTGATAATAAGAGTAAATTCTTATTAGTTAAGGCGTCGTCAGGTTTTAAACATTCATTAAAAGGTGTGTATATCTATAAATCTTATGGAGTAAACATAATGGCTTGCTGTTGTTATTTTTTAAATATTATAGACAAAATAAATACTAACCATTTTTAGCTGGAATACATGTAGTAATATGACAAAAAAAAAACTGGCTTGACTTGATTTAGATGATTTTTATTTTGCTTATGGAGTCACTTGGATGTTTCTTAGCTATAGATGGACCCGGTAGGTGGCGCTGTTATCGATATCCAGAAAATACTCAAGCGAAACTGCGGGCAAAAGCTAGTATTATATAATAATAAATTAGTAAAGTTTTCTTTTTCAACAAAAACTTATTTTACTTGTTACAGAGGTGTTACAAGAACAGGCAGTCATGGCAAAGATATCAGATACTAAAGCTGCCAGTGAGGTGAAGCTATTAGAGAGCTTTTACACCATGCTACAGCTTGAACCAGCCAAGGCTTTTTATGGCAGGAAACATGTCGAGAGGGCGAACGAAGCACTCGCTATCGAGACACTTATGATTTCGGACAAATTATTTAGGTAAGTAGGTTTTTGTTGCATAGCAACAACACCCGCATTTTATTTATTTATTTATTAGAACGGTCTAATTAACCAATTACACTAGTAATACAATACAAAGCAACAACAATTAAGTATAAACAAATTAGAAATATAAAACGATCAGGCATCTATCTCGCAGAACTTCAAGCATACCGACATAATCTTCACCCATTCATCCGCAAACAAATCTAAACTTGCGTCTGAATCCAGGAGGTTATAGGTTTATATGTTTGCCACACACTGTATTGTCTCTCTACATTTGCAACACTGTTTTGATGGTTTGCCTATCCTTCATCACGCCACTTGCATTACAATTTATCGTTTTACTTGTTCTACAAAGCATTTTATTTTGTGACGTGAAATCCAGCCCTGCAACACCTACCTTACACCTATCTTCTTCTTCTTCTACGGGCAGTTTCCACAAATCGACGACTGTTGCGCCTGTTTTGTGTGTTGGAGGGTGGTGAGCCGGTCACTCCAGCCATCCAAGCTCAGCCAGGAAGTTCCCCAGCTTCTTAACCTTACACCTATACAGTATGACTTTTGAACAAGACCCTAACTAAATATATTCAACAGGTGTCAAGATGTACAAACACGGAAGGAGTATGTGAGTTTGGTAGATTCAGTACGAGAAAATGGCGGTGAAGTGAGGATATTTTCAAGCATGCATGTATCTGGAGAACGTAAGTAAATTAGTGTCAATTTGGAAAATTACTTTATATAAATGTTATAACTCAACTGTGCAACTAATAATATCGACAACATAATGCGGAAACCCTTAGAAATTTGTTTTGAGAAATTTGCGAACAGACCGTGTGACTGGCGCGTTAGGACGGAAACTTAAGAGTTTGCAGGCAAGAACTGTTCTGGATTAGGTTACATTCTTATTGAGTATTCATATCACAATCCTACTTTTGACCTGTTTACAAGGAATAACTTGCATTAAAATTATTTCGAAAAGAGTTGCCGGGCGGGAGTGGTGGCTTTGTGATTGGTATTGAGAATAATAATTAATTGTGATTGGACCATCATATATATAAATTACTAGCTGACCCGACTGACTTTGTCCTGTCTTAACTTTGAATATTGAATTCGAATTGTTCCGCTCAATTTTTTTATTTTTTCTTTCATAATAAACTTCTCCTGACAATAATAAACACAACAAAAAATAATTAGCGACATCGTTCCATCCGTTCACGCGTGATGCGATGACCAAGGAAATAGAGATTCATCTATATATATGTAGATATAATATAGATTAAGCATATGTTTACTTTGCCCTGGAGTGTGGTGTCCAAAAAGTTTTTTGTTTACAGAGCTAGATCAACTGACTGGTGTAGCTGCGATCCTGCGGTTTCCAATGCCAGAACTGGAAGACAGCGATGCTGAAGGTGATAGCGACAATGATTGATATAAGAACCTATTGCTACTGCTGTACTTCTGTGAACTATACACATGGATCTTCTTATTTACTGTAGCCTTAGTATTAATTTTATTACACCTAACAACAATTAGATATCAAAGGTAGCACAGTCAATTTTATGTTCAGTAGCTACCTAAGGTTAGCCTTTCATATTCATGTCAACCATATCTGAAGTATATTAGTAGTTAACACAAATTGTTACATCTATATAAATGACTTATTTATTGTTATTTATTATTTCGTTTCTATTGATATTATTGTAAAGAAAATGTCGTTATCCTTATTTGTGATGTAATGTAAATATATTATAAATAATATAGCACAATAAAACAATTATTTTTAGTTAATTTAGTTTTTTATTTGAAACTTAAGCAGAAGCGGCGTCAATGGCTTGTATCCTTTGCTTTCGTTTCTCGGTTTTCTTCTCTTCTTTGACTTTCTCGTCATGAAGACGCCTCTTCTTCCTGAGTAGCCATATCTCCTTCTTTCGTTTCTCCTGCCCTGCTTTCATACTCTTATACAGGTTCCTGTGTTTCTTGCGAACAAGTTTTTCCCTCAGCCTGAATGCCTGTTTGTCCTCAATCTGCTGCTGATAAGGATGCTCCTTGTGTGTCACTCCAGCAGTCACTGCCATTGATTTTTTCTGTAAAAACAATAGTATCACATTGAACATCACTTTAGTGTACTGCCTATGCTACAAGCCATTACAATAATAAAGAAGAGTCATTGGTTTATTAAATCCTGAGTGGCACAACACATTAACCAAACTGAAAAACAAATAGTTGTATGTACCTTTTCTTTAGCCAATTTTTTCTTCTCTGGTTCTATGTCACCTTCTTCCTCATTTTCGGAAGGCGAGTCCTCTTCCACCTCCTGCTGGTATTGTTTTGCCAGTGCCTCGTCAGCATCACCCTCTTCCTCAGAATCTTCTTCATTTTCATTATCTTTATCCTCATCACTGGCTTCTTCAATATCAGTTCCAGATTGTTCTCCATCTGAGAATTAGAAAAACGTTAGATTTAAAATAATTGTCATGAACAAGGTAACAAAACCAAGATAAGATTTGGTCTCTTTGTGCTAAAGCGAATGAAAAATGAAGTACCTACCCAGTGGTTTAAAGTTGGGATCATTGAGTTCCCTCTCTTCAGGAGGTATATAAACTTGATCCTTAGTTTTGTCAACGAATGGTGATAGATGAGGCGGAAGAACGGCTCCCATCAGATACTTGTTGATAGGCAGCAAAGTCCTCACATTGATACTGTCAAACACCCACTGCGGCTGAACATAGTAGCGGGAGAGGTATTGCTTGTCCATACTGGGTCGGTCCACAATCTGATATGCAATAGTCTCATCAGACTCGTCAAATGTGGCACCCACAAAGTGGTCTCTATCCCAGGAGACTTCCCCACCAAAGCAGCGAATGATAAACACCAAAGGTTCCCTGGGCACTTCTCTGTTGATGAAGAATTTCAAACCTTTGAACATTGTCTTCAGTTTTTTTACTTTTTCAGCTTCTTTTTTAGCTTCCTCTAACTTCTGTGGGTCCTCATCTTCTGTGTTGAAGACATCAATCTCTGGCAGTTCCTCGGCATCATTTGCACCTGCTATTCTGGCCGGGGACAAGTTCATAGCAGCTATTCTCTCTGCCACATAAGCTTGTTCATCTATAAGGTCTTTGTCAGATTCAGCGGAGAATGCTGCAGTTAATTTGGGTGGATAAACCAGATTAAGTGAATGGTACAGTTTGAAGTTGACAAATCCAAGCATCATTGTGTAGAATTCTACAAATGTAGACATTATTTTGAAATCCACTTCATCCTTATTTTGAGGCTGAAAAATTAATAGAATGATTTACAACCACTTGTAACTCTACTCATCGCCATAAAGTGATGATAAGAAGTAGGATAATGTTATTTCAGAGTATACACCTTTGAACAAAATTATCAAAATCCATTAAGCCATGTTTGCATGATTTTCAGTGTAAGTATTTTCAAACACAGTAATTAATAAAATCATTTACCAGGAATGAGAAATGATGCGGCACAATCCAAGTTATGGTCTGTCCTTCTAATTCAACTTGATAATAATATCCTTTGACTGACACAAACACTCTTCTGAGAGCTTTAGCTGCAATGACTGCATGCATGAACTCTACAGTCAGTCTTCTGCATAGCATAGACTGGTCTCTGGGGACCCTTTTTAGAGAAGGGAAAGTACTGAAGAGGAAACATAGGGTGAGGCAGTCGTCCAAGTCTCGCAAGGCATCTACAAATGTAGGATAGCGCTCCTTCACAATATGGTCAATGTTTATTTCAGGGTAGTCTCTCAAATACTTTTTCATTTGCTTGTATTCTCTCATCGCTCTGGCACGACGGATTTTTTGTTGATAAACCTGTAAAATGAGTAATCATAGAGGTTATGTTTATCAAACAAATGCTGAAACTTACATCAGTAGGTGGGTAGGTACTCACTTTTAACTCTCTGAGCTTCCATATTATAGGTTCGTGCAGTAAGAACTTGATGTCCTTTGTGTGATATAGGGTCTTGATACCTCCGGCACCTTTCTGAGCCCGCTTGCGGTTACGTGGCTCACGAGGGTATATGCCTTTCAAAATGCAAATTCTTCTGAAATCCTTGAGGGATAGCTGCAATTTCTTTAGAGCGGCTTTTCTTGTCATAAACTGGGCTCCTTCTCCAGATGAATACTGAAAGTAATGGTGTTTTTGGTTATAATCAACAATGCACACACGTGTTTGATTTAGAACAGTACCAAACAAAAGATAAATACGCACCTTCTTCTTCTTTTTAGAAACCATTTTACTTTATTGATGCTCGAGGATCGTTTGATATAAAATAACTCTCGAGTTCAGAGTATTTATGTAGTGCGTTTAATTTTACAATTTATTTACACCATTTTGGTAAGACATGAAAGCCATAGAGAAAAATCATGCGAGCTCGTTCGCGCAGCAGAGACGAAACTGTCATTTTTACAGCTGTACTGACATTGACAGCTAATTATACCAATGGCCATAATGTAAAAAATTTCAATTTTTTATAAGACCTTTTATTATCGCTTATTTCGGCTTAGTTTTTACAAAAAATACAAAAAATTGTAGTATTGGAAATAAAATAAAAAAGTAGTTAGTAATATGTATTAAATTATATAAATACCTAAAATTACGTGTCACTTATTTTATGAACTTTCACTAGAGGAACCACTTGAAGATGTTGCTTGTGGGGATGATGCGGCTGCTGAGGATTGGGCTTGGCTCCATGCATTTGGATCCACCATAACATACATAGGATACGCGTAAGGAGTAGGCGGCCACATTGGTGCAGCGTTGGCCATCGCAGAGCTGGCTGCCTCTTCATTTAGTCCAACATCTTTTAGGATGCTCATTGCGTTTGTATATGCGGACATCACATGCGGGTAAAAGAATTGGTAGGGAAAAGGATATTGACCAACATTGGTTGCTGAATCACATTTTGGTGCTGAGCTTTCAGGAGTAAAATGAACTGGGGCTGGAAAAGCGTATGGGTAAGGCGCAACCGGATTTCCTTCAGATGGAGCGCTTGTCGGTACAGGCATAGCGTAAGCGTACTGGAGCGGTGGAGTCAGCATTGGATTGGGCATTACTGCCCGTTTTTGGGTCGCATCTTTATGAGGAGGGGAGGAAGGTGGTACTGGGACAGATGTTGGATTAATTTGAGTAGCGGCACCGACGGGGATGAAATTAATCGCTTGATCTGCAATCCACTGTGTCATCACTCCATTGTCTTCAGAGGCTGCGACGTACAGATCGCCGGTGGTCCCATCGTTCGAAGGCTTCACGAAGAGTCCGTGTACTGGGTTTAAATTTGGAGCGCCCCAAGGCTGGCTTTGCGTTGTATATGAAAAACATAACGAAGTAACTAATGTTACCCAAATTACTTTTTTCATGGTTTGGTTATAGTGCGGAACATTTAATGATAGCTTCGCCTACAGGGTATTCTTTTTATAGTAATGGAAATAAAGTATTTTATTAGGAGATAAGGGGTTACAAGGGTGATCATGCTTGTAGGTAGTCCAAAATAACTCTTGCAGCACGTAGTGCGCAGATAAAGCCTCATTTCATTTAATTTATCTTCACGTCTCGATATAAGATTACTGATAAACGATAAAGATGTTCCGATGTTCTATCGCTCGTTAGATAGCTCGGAGAGATAATATCAAACATGGATGATGTACAAAGACCGCTGTATTTTTTCAGGGTTATTTCCATTCTGTGTTCCGCAATCTTTTATTCTCATAACGTTCTAACATTAAGTATATTGCAGGGAGTTAGAGTAAATACTAGGTAGACAGGAGTACTTACTACACCTAAAAAAAGTATCAATTTTTTACCACTTTTGATCTAATCACTTGGATGTAAGTCATCAGCAAAGAAATTCGTAGCAGGTAAGTAGGTGCCGTTTATTTGTAAAAACATCAGATAAGTATTTAGGTAGTCAATAATCTAGATGACTAGATTAGATAAGTAGGTAGGGCTAAGTGCTCAGCTGCATTTTAAACAACACTCAGTTACTGATTGTTACCATAAACAAAGTTTGATTGAATGGCTTATTAATTGCTTATTCAATTTTATTTTTCCTGTATTATGCGAAATTTCACAGATGATTTCTACAGAAAGACCAAACAATTTTGCTGACGAATGATTCTGTGTATTTGCCACGGACATCTCCAGTTAGGTATTTCACAATGTCACGTATTCTCGTAAGTAAAATAATAAATGAGAGTTCGAGAACATTGATTTTAAATAACAATGTTAAAGGTAAGTACACGATATAATAGAAAGAGGTACTTACATTGCAGTGTGGGTACCTACTACCTATTCTATTGATAAAGTTACCCACATTTCGTCAATGGTGTTTTCGATCCCAATTTCATAAGTGACGATCCTTTACAAAAAAATATTGGTAAATTTTGCAGAGATTTTTAGGTAAGTTACTTATTAGTCTATCCACCGCGCTCCGATTGCCGCCGCGGTGGATCTTTCAGTGTGGACTAATAAACAATTATAAAAATAAGAGCACTGACCACCCTGTGCTCAATATCGTAGCTATCGTAGCCCTAGGAGGGGTAGTGTCTCGGGAGCCCAAGCTCAAGGGCCCCTCGGTTGCCATGAACGACGTTCGAATAAGTTATATAATATCCTAGGTAGTTATAGTTACCTACAGGATTAATAAGAGAAGATGTCAGGACGATTTCGGCACTTTGTGGGAGAAATGTGGCAGGAAACAACAAAAAACATATTTTTTGGTGAATTCAGGAAGATGACTTTGCTGAAGAGTGGAATATACATAAAAAGACTATGCACTACCACTTACATTATCCATGTTTCCATCTACCTAGGTACCCTACTCCTTAACGATACTTACTTTAAATGATCAATAGGTATGACTGGATTCGTACGGAACAACGATGTGAAGGACTAAGGGATATTAAAACTTAGAACACATTACATTCACGTGGTAACAATAAATCAGGTACCTATCCTCCATGTTTTTTATATTTATTCAAAGTAAACTTGCGGCCACGATAAACTACTGCGTAGAACTATAAATGAAAACTATAAACAGCGATAACCGCGGTTCGTTATTTACAACATGTTTGTAAAGTGCATGATACTAGTGTTTTGTGGGAGGAGTGTGGTGGGGTATAGGATGTCCACGTGCGTGCGGGAACATGAGGAGTTTTCCCTTTGCGGCTGGAGATGTCCCCCAACATGCGTTAATTTGAGGCTCATCGCAACAGGTGACGGATGAAAGGTCCAAATATTAATGAGTAATTTATATTTAGGTCCATTTTGGTTTTCCAAAGTGGACGGTCACATATTTGTGTTGTATTGTTATTAATTGTTTGCAATTGCTATTTGTTACTTGACACTGGCGAAAACATTGATAAACGATGGCAGCCATAAACTAAATTGGAATTCGAATTTATATTTAAAACCATACAATCTTACATAAGTAGGTATTATATTCTGGCCAGAGGTGCGCAGCAGTGGCACACATTTCACCGATAGTATGGGGTCCAAAGGTTGCGATGTAAGAATAATAATTCATTAGTAGTAGGTCCCGATTGAATTGGTTAGTTGACTATCGCTTGGCGCAGTGGTTTGATTGAGCGCAGGCCGCTCGGCTTACTGCACTGGGTGGTTGCGGGTTCGATTCCCGTCAGAGGCAAATTTCGGAAATGTCCTTCTGTGTAACTTTCGAAACTGGTTCTGCCATTGGGACCGAAGATCGATCCATAGATCGAAGGAAGAGTAAGATGAGTTGACGTCGATCAAAAGTTTCATAGAACAGTGTTCGATCCTATATCGATCCTATATCCTGCACCCATATCGATTCGTGTGATATCAGCCTAATCAGTAGAAACCAGAGGTAAGGTGGTAAAGGTGTGAATTCCTGGTTAGCATAACACAGAAAGTTTTAGAACGGTAGTCTCTGAGGAACAAATTGGTGCTTCCCTGCCTCTAGATCTATGCCCCTCTACGTGGGACTGCCGCGTGGGGTGTCGGTGCTCGGCCGGCTTCATCAGAGATGAGTACTCGAAGCAATGTATTTTGGTCCAGAATTGTCCGGGTAAGTAATAAGTATAAAACAATTAAGTTATGAGAAATGATCACTATTATTTCACTGCTCGAAGCTAAATTATTTTGTTTATTCATATGATTGTACTATATAGACCATTTTTAAGGTGTTTTACTTGAACACTTCTTGCCAAATAAGAGGCTAAGAGGCAGAACTGATAAACCGATTTCGACTAAACTTTTCCTGTTTCATACGCATATCAACGTGGTTCTACTCAAGTTATATTTGATGGAAATCTGTTTGTTTAATCGGCATACATTTCATGTAAGAGGGTGGAATATTGTATATTAATTTACCTATATTACAAAGGTGAAATCGTTTTGCTAGTTTATTTCCAAAACTAGGTCATGCACGGAAATATCTTCAGTCTGTTTATTGAAGTCTTGGCCTTCAACAATTTGTTGACGATGCAATATTAATTCCGCAATCACGCGGTCGTGATTCATATGAAAAAATCCTTACAACACGCTCGTAATACACAGTACAGTCAAAGCCAAAAGTAGCTCTGCATCTGAAATGTCTTAAATAATCACATTATTTAACACGCCATAATACCAGAAGGTCTTTAAAGTGAAACAAAATTTCGTATAGTGATCGTATACTTTCTTTTGGTCACTTTTTTATAATAAGGTAGCTAGTTAACAAAGTGATCCTTTTGGCCGTTTCAAACACCTATACGTTTATTTTCGATTTTGATTGTATCTACCGAAGTAACATTTTAGGTACAACAAGGCAACTAAACAAAATATTTCTGTATTCGTTTTAAAAAACTCTTTTTACGATGTATGTTTATTGAGTTTTCCTGATATATAAGTACTTACTTACATAAAATGCATCGCATGCAGTTACATTTGATGTTGACTGTACGTGTATTTAGTTCTTAGCTGTACTTTAAGTAATCTTCAGAAAAGCTTTGGAGTATCAAGCATGGAAATATAAGGGCATGATCTTAAGTAGCTATCTCAAGGGGACAGTTGCCTGTTTGTGGTTAAGGCATGGTGGTCCGTTCGAGACCTAAATGTTTTCCCGTGTTATATCTATTTAGGATTCGGATGGCACGTTATGCATGCGTCCGGTTTCTTACCAATAAAGATTGTACCATAAAAAATATTAAATACACTCTTATGTTCTGTTAAGCCCATGAATGGTAAATAAGTGTTTGTAGGCAGAATGTATTGAAAATATATTTTAGCTCATAGTGTCTGAGTATGTTTTCAGTCACCACTACGACGTACCCTAGTGGCCTTATTAAGAGTTAAAGAGATCGTACTGAGTTCGCAGAAAATACTCGGTCATGCATCGGTTTGGCAAATGTTAAATGCAACCTAAGTGGTTACATTCGGGGCAAATGCAAAATGTATAAATATTGGTGTCAGGTGAACCACTTCCACCACAATTATAATGAAGGTTGTACTTTCGACTTGTATTTTCGCGGGCGTGGCGCTATCTGTAGCGGGAGCGCCGGCCCTCCCGGCCCTCATGGATCGACAGCCGACGATCAGCCAGCAACAAATCGAGGAGTACCTTCGGAACAGACGCTCGCAGTACGGAACCCAGTATGGAAACCAGTACGTGTCGCCGTGTGCCGCTGCCAGCTCGATGGCTCCCGTCGCCGCCCCCGCCTACCACGTGGATCCGCATGGGTACATGCATCCGCCACACCCATACGGAGTGCCCCACTACCGCTCTATAGATGCACATCAGTCTGATCCTGAGCTGCTGACATTTTCGGACTTCGATCAGTTTATGCCGGAACACATACCAATGGCTAGACTGGGAGGATACGGCGCCGCGCCGCCGCCCATGGCACCGAGTGTCCCTGCGATGAATCAGATTGTTCCAGCGACGACCGCTACAGTGTACGGTGTGTTCCCGAACGCGAACGTCGGTGGTTACAACGTCCCTCTGCTGTTCAGCTGTTCGCCGACGATCGTACCGGGGCACATGATGGAATCTCAGTCTCCTACCGCCTCTATTGTAGCTCCGGACTCGTACCGGGGCGTGGACGATCAGAACCACCTTCAGGAATCAGCACATCACGAAGAGCTGACAAGCCAGGAGCATTTAAGTACAGTGCACGAACACAATAAAGTAGCACCGCATCCGCAGTAGATTGTATTTTTTTGTATAGCCTTAAGTTTAATTTAATGTTAGTTAAATAAATAATTGTATATGATAACAAGACTTCCCTGTTTTATTACTACATACCTGTAACATACCTATTTGCGAATCCTAAGCACTTTTTTTTCATTTTATGAAAGTATCTTAACTAACTCCTCATACAATACACAGACAACAAATAAGCATTACAAAATATAAACACTATACTATGAAAAATGTTTTATCTAAATTAATAATAATGATAAATATACAAGGCTTTTATCGGAAATTAATATGGAATCAACAAAGGGACAATCAGACTATGATAATATTAGCAAAGAAAAACCTAGGCAATTTTGGCAAACCTCTAATAAGTCCAAGATAGCTAAGGAAATTTCCATTAGACTGAATAGTCGTATCTATTATATCGCGGGTATTATCTACAATTATAACAATTCCCTTTGTTGCAACATCTACACGTTCGAATAACTATGGCATTTACGATACAGCACGCGTATAGAAACTATAAATTCTCATAATAATTTCCAATCCTGACATAGTTGACTCTAGGCATACTTTTAACAAAATGAAAGCAACGGTGATTTTAAGTGTTCTAAATGCAGCATTTGCAGTTTCCTTGCTGCCCCTTACTTTGTCATTAGATTTCCAAAAAATACAAGATTCTGGCAATAATATCGAAACACGTGTTTCAAGACTGGAGACATCATTGTTACAAATTTGTTTAATTACGACTTTATTCTATATAGCTTTAGGAGAAAATTGAATATTACCTAAAATTTGTTATGTAGGTAGTTGAAATCGTAACAACTTGCGGATCAATAACATTGGTTGGCCTTATCTGAATATTCGTCTGTGATATCAGAGATTAAAGGAGAAGGAAATTGAAATGTTTTCAGGTATTTATATATTATACATATTATATTATAATGACCTTGCGTAATTTGGTATATAATATTAAGTAAGCCTTTAATGTTATTATATTTATTATGAACTTTAATATTTTTTAATCCGGAAAATATCAATTGTCACGTTTAAGGATAGTCCGAATGCAATAGATTAGATTTGGCTTCCTTTTTAAATTGTCGATTCCCGATATGAATAACCCGCCAAAGTCAAAGTAGGGCCAACATTTTTGAAACTTATGAAAAAGTTCAAAAGTTCACGTAAGATTGAAAAAAAATAATAGATGCTAGCCGATTGGTTAAAGCACGCGTCTTGCGGGCACCAGGTCTTGGGTTCAAACCCCGGCTCGCACCTCTGGATTTTTCGAAATCTATATGCGAATCATAATTTCTATATGATTATCACTTGCTTACGGTGAAGGAAAACATCGTGAGGAGACCTGAATGTCTTAGAAGATCTAACCAATTTCCGTAATACATGTGGAATCTGCCAACCCGCACAGGGCCAGCGTGATGAATTATGGCCTGAATCCCCCTCGTGTTGAGGGGAGGCCCGTGCCCAGGAGTGGGGCGGCAAAAGGGCTAAATTATTATTATGTTTATAATAGATGCTAACGTAGTAACAAAATATATTTTGTCGTTATGATCCAACCAAGCAGATCCATATGTAGGTATTAGTTTTACAATGTCAAGACAAATATTTGCATAAGATGTGATTATTTCCTTGTTACTAAAATGCCTCGTAATTAGAAATGTGGCGTTGTGTAAACACGCCTGGACGTGATTATCGATTGTTTTAGTTATGCGGACATCAATCGTAATTTTTTATGTATCTACATGAATGTTTGTTTGTCCGTAGATAAGTATGCTATAATCATTGTGTAAATAGCGTATCTAAGTAGGTACAAATAAATAATGTGTATGCGATATAACGCTGAAATTAGGTATAGGTAGGTACCAAAAATATTAAATAAAATATTCTCAATTTCTAATATCATCTATCTATCAAATCATGATCAGGTAGGTACCTATTTTACAACAAAGCAAACGGGGTGTGACCAGTTATGGTCTCGTACCCCAAGAATCCAGTAAATAACGTAATCTTTAATACCGAACTAATAAAGAACTCAGTAAATCCTTACTAAAATATGTATGCCAATCCGAAAGTGTGTTTGTTCGTTAGTTTTAACGCATCACGCAAAAACAGCTGGAAGTATTTAAATCTAAAATTTGCTAAAGAGATAAAGCATACTTTAGAATATTATTGGACTAGAGTCTTAAGTAGTTTTTTATTAAAATTGAATCTATCCCTTTAGAGCCAAACTCACCACTTTCCCAAAATCACTTCAAATACGATGATAACAACAAGCGGCAAGCAATTCACAAAAAAAACCCTTAGTAAGTGGGTGTAGGAGTATAGATAAAGGGATATTCTGGAATGACATTTTGGAGCGAAGCAAGAACTATCAAGTCTCAGGGTGTACCTGTAACCCTTGCCTGTAAACTGTAAATCATTCATGAATGTCACCCAATCATACGTACGTTTATGGAACACATTCGTATTCATTCATATTTTTTAAGGAAAATGTAGTGATTTCATATGACTATCTAGGTGTATGTTTAGTATTTGTAAATGATAAAACAACATTGCATCACATTCTTAGAATTATATTACAGGCACCGAATGGTCGCATCGTTCGGTACCGGAAGGTGTCGTCTCAGCAATCGCAATGACTCAGTGAAAAGAGGCACGTTTTGTATTCACTGACGTTCCGATGGGGGGTTTTGTTAGGACGAAATTAGTATAAATGCCCTATACGATTCGATTGTGACACCAAACACAACATCACACACAATGAAGACACTCGTGGTGCTATCTGCTTTGGCTTCTATCGCCATAGCAGCACCAGCACAGCCGCAAGAACCATTCGACAGGACGCGGCCTCTCCAGAATACTTTCACGGATCACATCACTAGAGAAAAGAAGTCTCCGTCGGAAGAATCCCACCAGAATCTCAATACAGGGGCAACCAATAACTTCGAGTCTGAAGTTGCAGCCGTGGCCAGAAGTATAGCACTGAAGAAACCCTTGATCGTGAAGAATAAACATGGCTATCGGTTATATCGCGACTCCGATGAAGAAAAGGCTTTGTCTGACGATTCTCACCAAACATGCGGAAGACAAATAAGAGTCAAGCTGTGTGATGAAGATGCAAAGTTCAGAGACATGATGAGAAGTTCTGCACATGAAAATATCCCTACGTCAGAAGATGACATGAAGCATAGCATCAAAATAGTAAAAGAAGCTGTTGACACCTTACAGCGGGACTTTAACAAACTGGACCACAATTCAGCAATAAACGTGGCACCTGGAAATTCACAATCTGAAGAAATTGAAGTAGCTAGACAAGCATTGGAACATATCCAAAAGCACTTTGGAAATTTAGAATCAATGAGTTTACACGCTACAACAACTAGGGCTTCAGATGCAATGCATGATGAAAGAATGGCTCAATGGAAAGAAGCTATTGAAAACATTAACAAAAATGTTGAGATAGCGAAGAATATTGAAGATAGTTTCAAATCTGTACCAGAAAATAGTTTTCATTTAGTTGAATCTCCAGCTATGAGAGACGAAAGAAAGTTTGAAAAGAATATCGGCTCGCATGTATCGTTAGAAGATGATCAACAAATGCGAACTATAGAAAATTTTAATCACCAAGTAGAAGAAAAGGGCGAAGAAAAAGACCCTTCATGCAAAGTGGCAAACGAAAATTTTACAGGAGAGCACGCAAGAGAAAATAATGTTATGGAGGAAGACATGAATCCGTCTGCATCTACAATTACTGAGATACAAATAGATAATTTGAATAAACAAGAAGCTTTAAGAAGTGAAAATCTTATAAATCAGGAAGCTGCTAAAAGGCAATCAGATGAATCAATTAATGAAACTACAATTGAAACAATAGATGAACCAAATCAGGAAAAAAGTTCTGATCTGACTATCAAAGCAGTCGAACAAGCTGACACCAAATTGGACACAGACATGCCGAGGCTTTCAAAAATTTCTGAAAATATTTTAGACAGTGTCATAGCGCCAACAATGATGACCATTATAAATTCCCCGAACGAAAAACAGAAAAATGTAGAGGAGAAGTGGAGTGAAGACCAACCTCAGAAAAGTGGGGATGAAATGAAAAGTAAAATAGATCATTTTTCGAAGTCTGTTGAGAACACTGAACCAATAATGGAAACCGAATCCAAGCCGAAATTTACTGAACCATCTGAAGCTACACCCAATTCGCAAATTGAAGAACATGACAGTAATCGCCATGATATGAAATCCACAGACCAATTTGAGGGGACGGACTCACATCTTGATACTGAACAAGATGAAAATTTGATGTTTGTAAAATCTGTCGAACACGCTCTTCAAAATCACCAGCAAAACATTGAAAAACTCGATCACAACCAATTAGCGCATATGGAAACACTTACTCGAATGAAGTCCGCCGGAAATTTGAATAATTTACGTCACGAAATGAATGCCCCAACTGCACATTGGACTCAAGAGAATAGACATATGGACAAGTCTTCAATGAAAGCAGCTGGACAATTAATGGAAGAATTCCAGGACCGCGATCAGCTGAAACATATGAATTTCAACGAACACCATCACATGCAAGGAGAATTAGATTCCTCAAGGGAATTTGGCATGACTGACCAATTTCATTCCGGTCAATTTCATCACAATCAGAACTTGATGACGCATGGAAATATGGCTGATATGAGAGGTGGGATGCGTCCCAATTTTCATACCGGCATGAGGGATGTAATGGATGGGCGAGGATCAGAGAACATGTTCCGTTGGAATCCGACGCATGATACATCTAGAGCAGCGTATGGAGGCGGAGGTTTACCTACGACCGGAGCTGTTGGGGTATTTCCGAATGCCAACGCAGGAGGTTGTGGCATTCCTCTGCTCCTCAGTTGTTCTCCGTCAGTGGTGTCTGGAAGTCTTGCGAAGGCTCATCCCGCTGCATCCGGCACATACCCCGCCCCCGCCTATAGGTCAGAAGATGAATTCAGCTATCACAACAAACGTGATATTAAGAAGAACAACGACATCCTGAGCTCCAATGTACTGCGATCCCCCACGATACTGAAACAGAAAAGCAAGATAACGTTACAAAATAAACTGGAAAGTAAATTATAATGACTTAATCGAGGTTTCAAAATATGCACATTTATTTATAGATTATAAGTTTTATTATAATTATTTATGTTTGTAAGACATCACAAAAATAATAAAGCATTATCTTTAAAATGTATTGGTCTGTTTATTGTATTGGTAACGAACATTAATTTTACCAACTATTTGAAGTATAACAAATGCATAGTACGTAATAGTGATACATACGAAAATATTTGTTTTATAAATCTAAAACATGACTATCACGATACTTATTTACACAGGTTATAGGAATAGGCATAATTATTTTAAAACCAACCAGTAAATTGTTGCAATACTTATGATGAAAATGACCTACCTTGAAATATATTGCACTTACCTAGCAAGTTATACCTACATCTTGCAAGTTCAAAAGCGAACAACTCATTATTGCTGAATATTGTAAAACACACATTCTGTGACGGCAATAAAAAATGATTTGCATGTATTTAACCTTATTCAATACAAATGTTTAGTCAGAAAGCAGAGAATAATCACCATGGTCGGTGTTATTGTGTTTATGTGTGTATACCTCGGGTTAGTTAACAGTGCTCCTATCAATTGCAAAGAACCCCACGTTATTAACTTTGATCACATCAAGTCTGATGGCCTAAAAAGTGCTACTAGTGACGGAGTCAATAAACCTTATGATGAAACTTCGCTAATGGAACTTTTACGATTTGGCATGAAAATTGAAGAGGATAATGAACATAATAATCTGAACCAGCCGGGTACAAGCGATTATTTTAATGCTCCATTAGAATCTATTTATTTTCAAGACGATGTGCAACGAATACATCCTGGCTCTGAACTAGCCACTGAGAATATGCCCTTGCAATACGAAGTAGATCGTGTGAGGAACACAGATGAAACAGACATGGACTACTATGATGGTGGTTTATATCCTTTAGTTCATTCCAGCTTATCCGCGGCATTAAATCCGGAGTCACCCTTGAGTTCTGAATTTCCAACGTATTATACAAAAATACATGAAATCGTTCCCTCCCAAGACATATCAAATTTCGATATTGACACCTTAAATAAAGGGAACTCTGATTTTCTACCGCCGAATTTGAGATCCGTCAGGTCCAGAGTTGACGATTTCTTAGCTGAACTATCACATGATGCAATGATGCCCAATATTCTGCCGAGGATGCCGATGCCGTTCAATCGTGATGCTCCTTATCAAGTGGCTCAATCACTAGCACCACAGACGGGTACTGTGACAGCTGTGTACCCAATTGCCGCAAAAAATGGCTGCGCATTACCCGTACTCCTGGGCTGTACGGCCAGTATAACTTATGGAACACTGACTAACGCGAGCGATGGAAATGTTGAAGCGGCTCAATCTGCACCGGCGTATCGAAAGCACGTAGATTTTAACGTAAATAGTTTTCATGACAATGATTTAAACGAACACCATAAAAATAAACTTATGTCTTCATCAAAATGACAATGTCGGCAAATTTTGTAATACCTATGTAAATAAATGTGTTGTCATTAATACATTTTGTGTTTTAATTACTCAACAATAATTTTAGGTGCGGAGAGTCACATAACATTTTGCTATAAATTCCTCAATATGTTATCACTTGCTGAATAGTGACGGAAAACATCATAAGGAAGAAAAACTGCATGTGTTTGGAAGGACGTTTCAAGTTCGACAATCCGCACTGGGCCAGGGTAGAGGACTATCTCCCGAATCCACCCCACCCCGAATCACCCGTATCGCCCCCTTGGATTTAGCTCGCCCCTAATACATTGGCAAAATATAGGCGCAGTGCACTGCACCTTGCCTACTCTTCTGGGAAAAGGGCCGTAATGGTTTATTACAAATAACAGCAAGACACATGCAGGTACGTTTGAAAATATACAAGGAAGATGAACATTAAAAAATAAGCATAAACATCAGGCTCTTCTTTCCAGAGAAATCATCGTGTCCTCCGGGCGAGGTGATGGGGGCGAACTTGCAATGCATCACTCGCAAGCGCACAACGGGCCTCAACGACACGCACTGGCAGCTCTATGATGATCGCTAGACATTTTATCCTCCAAACACCCTAATGATTCGAGGTGTAGGGTGTGGATTGCGGGGTACAGGGTGTACAATAATTTGCTGATGAAAACTTAAACAATTATACGCATATCAAAGCTAGGCGCAACTATTATTTATTATTGCAGTAGACAGTAGTTAACTTATATCTAAATTCTTAAATTAAAAGATTTTTAACAGCTGTAGGTAGTTATATGTTTTGCCTGTGCTCCTTTATGACCCTTAGGTAGCACATTTACATAAACAATCCTAAGAACTCAGGTCTTGATAAAAGTGAAAGATGAAGTAACATCTAAGTGGTCTGATTTCAGATAAGCTGAATTGAGACGTGATAGACTTACAGATAAATGTTTGGGTATATGTAAGTAATTCTTGTGAATATTGATCCCATAAACTTCGAGTTTTTTTAAGATCTTGTTTAGATTATTATTATCTACGTAAATTATCGGTGAGTGAGAATCGTTCGATCATACTGAGAATAAATATTTACAGCGAAGTTCTTAACTTTCACCTATTATATCTGGGCTGGTTTGATTATAGTTTTTATTAGGTTCAGTGTTGGTGTTGCAGCCTTCAGGCTAAGAAATACAAAATGTAAGATATGTGAACGCTAGACAACTAAAAAAGTTAGTATATGATCCAAAACATAAGTACTGAATATAATGTAGTTAGTTCGAGATATCCTTTAGTACCTAATCAATCAAATTACTATTCGAACACAGATGACCACTTGCAGGAAATATTCAACAGCTCCTGGGTATTTCCAAACAATCGTAAAGTTCTCAGTAAAGTTTTAAGAGTCTGTGTCATTGGCCGAGCCGTGCCATTAACAATATGAGGCCATGACTTAGCATAATGTCACAGTATTTGCACTGTGTGGTGTGGTCCGAGATGGAGTTCCTAGAAATATGAATACAATTGTAGTGTTTGGTGATTGACAATAAAGGTCTGATGTCTATCCAATGCTTATCTAAAGTGATTCAAAGATCTAAATTCCCAGTTAAGTAGATTGCTGTTGCTGGGGTAATTACCATGACCCTAAAACATACACTTAATCTACCGATAATAATGTAAAAAATGCCAGTTATTAGTTCAGACGGAATATTTCTCTGGAGTGAAAATATTACTTCCACAAATTAATATTTCTATTGTTTTCACTTGATACGACGATTTCGCATAAAAATACTCGTATCGCAACATCGCTGATTAAATATTACCTAGATGGCAAATCATTGTAAACAAGTCACCGCATCAACAAATGCCATATAACAAATTATATTTATAGATTATGTGAGTTTCTTATTGCTTATTGTGAAAGAAAGCTATCCAACAAAAGATTAGACGACCGCTTGGGGTAGTGCATAGTGGTTTTTGCGTAGGCCGCTTGGCTATAATTGCACTGAGTGGATGGCTTCCATTGGGATGGGTTCCATTCCCATTAGGGTAAATTTCGGAATTGGCATTTTCGTAATTATCCCTCTTCTATGTCACTGGGATCACCCCCACTCCATAGTACAAGCGTTGTTTAATTTGGGTCCATACAGTTGGTCTGGCGATTTTTATTTCATTTATTCTATTTTGACAAGAAAAAACTACACCAACTGGAAAGCCACATATTGTTGTTTAGAACTTATTGCAGTAGGTGGACGTGCAAAAGTTTATACATTAAATACCCCATTTACGCAAGATATTCAGGGAAATTCACCCCGCTATGACGTAAAACACCAAACATAACAACAGGGAACAGGCAATCGCGTCATACCGAAACCAAACACCGGCCAGCCGGCGTGACTGCAGTCCTGTCCTACCACGAAGCTGTGACGTCCGAGTCGCCTCCAAAGATAACAATACATCGTTTATAAGGCGGCAATGGTATGGCGAGGCCATCAAACAAATTGGAGAGCTATTGAAAGCAACACACGTGCAAAGTTTTAATATCAACGATGAAGTTAATGTTTGTTATATTATTTGCTGCTGTTTGTGCAGTGGGCTTCGCGAAGCATGTGCATCCGAGGCATGTGATGCACATGCCAGAAGAAACGAGGAATGAGGAGCCCATCGTTACAGACATTGACGGACTGCCAATCGTGAGTAGCTTGTGATTTTTCGTTAAACGATAAACGAAATTTGGACCCGTTAGTAAATAAAATTGACATAGGTAATGACTTTTGTATTGTTTAAGTCGTATTCGACACTTTAGGCATCCGTTATCACGATAAAAATAATCTAAGATTAATTATGTTGCAATACAACATGTTTCGACTGTCTTAGCTTCAGCAAATTTATTGTACAGATTTAGACACTCAATTTAAGTAATTTGTTAGGATTAACCTTAGCTGAAATTAGTTAAACATGTGCGCGCCGTATTTATCACGTCCTTGGTTAGAGTATAATATAATATCATTATTTTATTACCAATTTAAAGAGCTAAAGGTCTTCACTCAGTGGCAACAAACATGACTGTATTCTAGAACGAAATTCACAGTGATCTTTCAAGTATAGGTAAATAAATTTCCAGTAGTTCAACTGGTACAACTATTCGAACCTTCTTCAACAAGATTAAAAATCTTGACCATTTTATATATTTTAAATCTTCAAGTGCAGTGTCAATGCATATCCATATTGTTATGCTACTTATGTTTTCATGATACGGGTTTTGTAAGTTACTCTCTCTCGTTCCCAGGAAGTTATCCGGACCATCAAGCCGAGCCGGTTCGTGCCGGTGAACAACGCGCTGTTCTTCACTAAGTACCCTCCCTGCGAGGAGGGCTTCGAGAGGGACGTCCTCGGCATCTGCAGGGAGGTCTGGAACTGATCCCAGTGGTCCCAAACGAAACGACATAGTCTTTTCTTGTGATATTAGTGATAGACATCGATGTAAACTCGATCTAATTTTAAGTAGCCACTATGTAGTAAGATAATTTTTAAGAAATAGTCAAGTATATTTAAATTAATAAATTATGAATTAACAATTAACTTTGATTTATTATCGTTTTGATGAATATAGCATTTCTTCCACCTAACTACGCTACGATAAAGAAATACGGATCCGTAAAAATTTAAGATAGCTATGTGAAAACAATCATAACTTTATTCAATAATTTAACAATACAAATAAGATAATATTCAATTTACATCTACACTCACGATTTTAAAATATTGTTATGAAAAATACATAAATTTCACTCGGCACCTTGTCTCACGCATAGTAAAGGAACATCATTACGACATGGTTCTTCACAGTAATCATAACAATTTTAGAATTGTTTTTATTGGAGTTTTCATTGTCATAATCAGGAAGCGTATGAGTTTCATGTGCATTATTACTGTAGAAAAAAAATATTAGGCAGTTACTGTATATATATATACATGTATCTCTATTTGCTTGGTCATCGCATCACGTGTGAACGGATGGAACGATTTCGCAAATTCTTTTTTTTGTTGTGTTCATAATCGTCAGGAGAAGGTTATTATGAAATAAAAAATTAAAAAAGTTCAGCGAAACAATTCGAATTCAATATTCAAAGTTAAGACAGGACAACGACTAGCTAGTAATTTATATAAGTAACAGTATTTAGATAATAATGTCATAACAGTTTAGCGCGTATTAGGCTATATCCTCATTTGTTTATTTATCTTAAACCTTACAGTAAAGTCACAAAAATTGCTTTTCAATAACGTGGCTTGTCCGCGATCTGTCTGAATATTACGTATGACGCGGCAGGGTTGGGATTGCTCTATAACCGGCCCAACGACATTGAATCCTTCGGAGGACATGCCTGATAGTCCAGGACGATTTAACAACTGGACAGTGGACGCACGATCTTGCTTTTCTCGCGTATACCCCGCTAGGCACGCAGGTATCAAGAAAAATTGGCCTTGGTCGTTTTTATGCTGCTTACACACAGCGCTTAATGCTAGAATGGTGTACCAATAGTCCTCCCCCGGAAAATTTGGTTCACTTTTTTGAGTACCTACCTAAGTACATCTGGCGTCTAGGGTTTATGGTCTATTTCACCTATGAACTCCCGTAGATTCGGCGCCGTAGTCGCGTGTCGGCAACAACACTGTGTACCTACTGCGTACAATTTAGTTACGTATTTTTCCGCGGGACGATGGGTGATAGGTGATAGGTGATGGTACCTCTTAGCACGGTGTCACATGAGCGACGCCGGCGGCAGCGTGACGGCGCCGTGGCCGGACAGCGGCGAGGGCAGAGTCGCCACGCCGCGGATCCACGCGCCGCGCTCGCAGCAGAACGACTCCACATTGTTCAGAGCTCGCATGTAGATTGTAGTTACGCCACCTGGATTACAGTCACAGGGTTTACAAATATGCAACACAAGAGGTGAAAAAAATGGCATTGAGAGCAATAAAATACGCCTAGTGATTTTTGTAGTTCCTAGGTGGTAGGTTACAGCAACAATTTCTGTATGCCTTGTATTAATAAATTACTAAGACTTGCTCAATTACAAAACGCTTAGTGAATATTAAAAGAGATACGAACAACAAAATCATTTGTCGTCATAATATTTTTTTCTTAGTGTGTAATGTAAACGTACAATTTCGTTTCGGGGTCACCACCACATCCTTAACTATGATTGGATGAAATAATGTCTTATCGAATACCCCTGACAAGCACTTCAATCGTATGGTCTCAAATTCAACACGCTTGTAATAGTACAAGCGTGTTGAATACGGTACCCATAGGGTACCGTACAAAGGAAGGGGAGATCCCAGAGATGCCCCGTGTTACGTACGGGCATCGTACGTAAGAAAATAAAATTATGTATGTCTATCTAGGATTAGTAGTATTTCACAATCTATGAGTGCAACAAAGTAAGAGGAAAACCTGAAAATATACTATCAAGATCAAGATTGTCTTTTAATAAAAAAATTAAAAATAAGTAGAAAGATAGGTACTGAGTTTGTTATCATTTGACTGTCAATGATAACGAAATGATAAAACCAGACATATCTAAGTTATTGTTTTATAAAACACCTAGCTTTAGCCCGCGACTTGGTCCGAGCAGAATTATAAAAATAAGATCATACAATTTTTTAAAATTTACTTAATGAATGTAATGTTACCCGTGGTAATTAACTTTGGAAAACATCCCCTTCTCCCTCTGGTATCCTTCCCCATCTAAATATCAAGAAACGTCAAGGAGGTAAATACTATTGTACTGATAATTGTTTTAAGCGTAGGTATCTATCGCCTGATATGGCATGCCGCATGGTCATCAATTTCCTAGAACGTTATACTTAGCAACATTGTTGATGTCTGGATTCGTTTAAAATTATACAAGACAAGTACGCGTCAGAGAAAATTTCCACGTTTATGTAAAGTTATTTACGATAACTAAAGGATAATGGAAATAATAAGAACTTCCTCATTTTAAATATCCCAAAATATTAAGGCACGCTTCAGGTACAGGTCATTGTAACTGAAGCGTGCCTTCATATTTTGGATATAAAGATAAGATGTTGACGTATCATTCAAACAAAGAATAGCAACCCATTTTGTTAAATGTACTAATTCTTGCAAGATTTTCTAATATGACAAAAAAATTTATTTGACCCATTGAAGAGTGTTATGAGAATACTGATATTCAAGGTATTGTGGTATACTCAGACATCAGATGTTTTGTTCATCAATACTAGTTCTTAGGTATGTTCCTAGATTCATTCCACTCAGTATTATCATTTATATTGTGGTATAATTCTTAAATATTGTAGTTATAACACCCAATAACGTCGTAATGACTTTGCAGTTTGAATCAAGTTGTTCTGATTTAAAATACTAAACTTATTTTATATTTTTTGATATTTGATCGTCCTTTAACCTTATTGCTTGATTATTTGGAGTCGGAATAGCGTATCTCATTCATCCACTCCAGTCGCATAGGAATCATCTTGCACACCACACACTCAATTTCAAACAAATCATTCACATTGTTTTCCCCTTCCCTTGATCTTTCTGTTTCCTAGTGATCCCTGATATCAACTAACCAATAATGATGAGCTGCGTGCCGAGGTATGCGAGCGCGTGCCCGTGTCGAGGCATCGACATCTCAGTCTCCTGCTTCCACTCGCGGTCCTTCCAGTCCCACACGTCTATTGCGCCGACACTGCTAGCGGTCTTGTCCTGTGAACAACACGAAATACTAATTTGTAAAAGATGGTGGTTGCATGATCCCCTGGTAGAGAAAGATAGACCTTGATAACGGATGGAGAATTCATTTGAAAAAAGATTGTTCTATTGACATAATTTGAAACGTCGTTTAGGTGAAAAATCCTGCAACATTGTAAAAGACTACGATTTCAAAATAGCTTTGAAAACAAAAGAGTTGTAAAGGAATAAGTACTTGACTCGTGACTTGATCTAAGTGCAGGTAGACTTCGGTGTGGGTACAAAATAATTTTAAAGTCATCTTCCATAAAATTGTAATAATTTCAAATAGCTATCATAAAGTAAATATAAATAAAAATTATAGGCATAGCAAAGCATATGCTGAATCTGAATCTATAAAGCAGTTACCTTCTCCGACATTTTCCCAGCTCCGCCAACAATGTACAATTTATCGTTCATTGCGAACATAGTGGAGAAGCATCTGGGGAACCGCAGACTGTGTATTTCCGTCCATCTGCGCACGATAAATAAATTAATACTCGCATCAATATGTTTATGGCTCTTTGTGATGTTAGTGCCAATTAACTACAGTGCGATATGTTTAGAAGACGCAAGTATTCTACGTTACTCATAAACAAATGAAAAACAACTTGGCACGTGTAAGGTTTTCATATTTATCCTTCTTGTATAATGTTGTGTGAAGGTTTCAGGCAAAATGCCAAACTATATTACGAAACCTTTGCATATCATGTAGTAGGTACAAGATAGTTATTACGCTCGGCTTGTATGTACTCCTGATGATCCACCGTGCAATACCGAGCTAGAATAAATAACTCCTCTCCTATTCCTCCTGTAGGATTTGCTTTAGCATTCTGTATTGCAAGCTACTCACAATTACAATTACTACTACACCAATAGTTCAGTGTTATAATGTTAGTTTTAAAGTATGTATGATACTCGTAGTATGTATATATTTATCGGCCTGAGATGCCTGAATATAAATTGCGTTAATTGATGTGATCCTATTTGTTACAGGAATGTTGTTTATTTTATAGTTTGCCTGGAGCTATTGTTCGCCGCTTACTCGTTAGTCTTGGAGTTGTAGCACTCGACGATCTTGCAGACGGGCTTCTTCTTCTCGCCGGTCATGCCGCCCGCAACCCAGATGTACTCGCGGTACTTAGCGCAAGCCACCGCCATGCGCGCCACACTCATCGACCGCACTTCACTCCACGAACCAGTCTTCGGATCAAATTTCTCCACTGACCGGAGCACCCTGAGATAAATATACTTACCTAATTACCTTAATTTAAATCTTTGCTACTTTTATTGTTCTCCCAAAGAACCTACTCCAAAATTCCAAACTATAGAAAATGCGGTTAGTTTTCCTGCGTTTAATTTCTGAGCTGATTATGAGTGACGCCACTTAGCCTTGATTCTTTCGTAAAACCCCAATTCATCCAAGGCCTTTGGGATTTTTGTCTTCAAGAATCGTGAAAGCTGTTCTTACCTGCCCTTTTTATCCTGTCCGCCTATAGCGTACATGGCCATCCGGTGGACCACGAGGCCGAAGTTCTTCCTGGGTATCATGAGACCTGACTCGCTGTACCAGGAGCGGGTGACCGGCTCGAAGCTCCACACGGTGGACACCACCACGGACTTGCCACGGACGTCGTCGTCGCGAGGGTCCGCACCGCCTGACGCAAGCGTACAATGAAACTTGTTTAATTACAAAAGAATAACATAATAGGTACTGACTGCCCCTTATTGAAATAAGATTTCCGAGAAGGAAATAAGAAAAAGAAATAATAAAACATATGATAATAACGACTTCGTATTACGTGTACGCAGACATTACTATCAATAATTCTTTCAGCCAAGTTATGCTTACCAACAAGATATACTCGACCTCTCATAAAGGCAACAGAATGGTGGTGTCTAGGCTCCGGCAGATCACCTACGTAATCCCAAGCGTTGGTGACTGGATCGAACCTATAAATGAACTTTCCAGTGTTTCCGCCGATGCCATACGTGGTGTGAGGGTCGATTCCACCAAAAACTAGTACAGTCTCTCTATCCCAGTTAAATAATGATCCTTCGGCAATATAGTTTTTATTAGACGGCCCCAGAATTGAAGTAGATAATTTGTTCCTGAAAAAATAAAATCGCAATAGAATGTCGTTGGAAGAAACACTTGTCGCTGGTTGATAAGTTACGTTTATTACTTACATGTTCATTTTGGCAAGAGATTCCTTTGACTGGTTAAACATTGAAACTTGAGGGCTGTAGAAGATTTGGGCCGTGGGTCCCGCGGTCCGCGGGGCTGGATCAGACCGGGACGCTATCGCTGTTGTTTGAGGCCGAGCATTCGATGAAGGACTTTGGGAAGGCCTGGAGGAAATAAAGGCACTTATTTTCTAGAAAAAGTCCTAATAAACAGCGCCTGAGGCTTATAAATTAGTGACGGTATTGTGGTAAGTAAGCTGACCAAGAGTGGGGTTGCCGATCAACCCCACTCTTGGTCGGCCAATGTGATCTACTCCGTAACTCGGAGGGCATGATAACTTGTCGGTGTCGGCAAGCTGACAATCGTCGTCCCCTACTTAATATCTAGTCACTACGAGCAGTCAATAGCCTGAAAACAATTTGCCACTACTTTCCGGTAGGTTCAATAATTCGGTATCGGATCATTTTGTCTTCATTTATTATTCAAGCACTTAAATCAACTAGGATGACGGTTTGGGTAAAGGAATTTGTATAAACTTAGATGAATCTACCTTCTGGACCCTGCCAGGGCGGCAGTCGCCGCAGCCAAGTATGAAGCCGCAACACTATGCCTCTTTTCGGTTTGTTTTCCTGAATATTGCTTCTGTGTAAAATATAATAACTGTGTTATAATTAAACTTTGAAATGAGCCAATGGTCTGGCTGCATTCTATTGATAACCAGGATATGTGCCGGTTGCTTACTTGTTCCATAATACCAGTGTCGACGGTTCCGCTACTAGTTTCACTATTGGTTGTAACCATATCCTCAGCGGAGTCTTTTTCTGGAGGTTCGAACAGACCGTGTTTTTGGGTCATCTGCTAAAGTTGAAGTAAATAAGAACATCTTAACCATCTCCAGTATATAGAATTACTAGTAATTTGAGGTATTCCTTGCAGGGTGTGATTGAGAAGATAAACTGCAGCAGCAACTTTTACTCCACCACTATTACATGAAATACAGTAGTTTTAAATAAAAATTGGGATCACCAAAATATTTCTTAATCCTACTTATATATAATATTATAAATGCGAAAGTTTGTGAGTGTGGATGTATGTTTGTTACTCTTTCACGCAAAAACTACTGAACGGATTTGGATGAAATTTTGAACACAGATAGTTTATAACCTGTATTAACACATAGAATACTTTACTTAAGTCTACGCGGACGAAGTCGCGGGCAGCAACTAGTTTAGTCATATATTACTGATAGTTAATTACTGATATAACATTATATTATTGAACAACACTTTATAACGGTGTCAACAATAACATGGATTTAAAACTCATATAAGTTATAACTTTTTAATTAGTCAATTTTGACTTTTTATTAAAAATCAAACATGGAAAAATCTTGAGAATACCAAATTTCGCGGAACATACAGCAGGGTTAGCTTTGTAACATTTTAGCTTCTCTATCACTGCCTGCAAGGAATACGTTGAATTATTAGTAAGTAACCCTTTATAAGGTCATCTACTGTCGTAACCATGTTGATTTTAAGTAATAGCCAAAATTTTCAGCTAAACATTAAAAGTTAATGGAATGCTAAAAATAATAACAAATAATATGAAGCCTCTTTACGTTTTCTTGTTCTATGGTGCACATGTGAATCTGTTGGATCTGATTCCGTCGCTGCACCTGAGCATTCCTCAACTGCTGTTTCTGATGTAACTCTAATTGTCTCTTGTGAGCCTAAAATTCATCGAAACCAGAAAAAATAAATAAAAATTCAATAAAAATAAATAAAATTGGAGTGTCTGTTTGTAATATCAAAATAACACCTTTTCACGGAATGCATATGAAAGTACATACGACAACTATAGCAACGACGCGATTAAAAAAAAAAAGTCTGTCTGTCTGTATGTTTGTTCCGGGTAATCTCCGAAACGGCTGGACCGATTTTGACGGGAATTTCACTGGCAGATAGCTGATGTTATAAGGAGTAACTTAGGCTACTTTTATTTTAGAAAAAAAATGGGGCCTGTCGCGCGGGCTCAGCACGCGGGAGCGGGCTTTTGTGTTAAGTTAAATTACACGACGAAGTCGCGGGCTCAGCTAGTATGTAATAAACCTTCAACTTATTGCTTAGGTATGTTTGCAAACCTCTGGACTTCTCGTTTGCATCGCCATCTCCATTTCCAATGATAGTGGGGAGCGGTTGGCCTTTGGCGACTGATGACCATCCTGAGTCTGTTATTGAAAAACAAACAACAAAACCAATACATAAAGTTGATATTGCGATGATTGCTGTACTTATTTAGCACAGTCTAAACAATGTAAGGATTGTTTTTCTTAACCATTCGTCTATTCTCGAAAAACTCGCTCATTGTTGGGAAAGATTTGTCCTTGTCCCGCGCGAAGCCTTTCAGTGTAGCAGGCAGAGGGAAATCCATCTTGGGCCTTCGCATTTCCATTTTATCGCTCTCCATACCGCGCATACTGCCTGTCATTACAAAAATACAAAGTTCAATCATTGTTTTTTGCCACAGTCGAAGTAGTAGGCGGTCTGACTAACTTTCCCAAATCTGTAATGCGTTTTTTCGCGAAGAAATTAAAATAGATGCTATTATGTTGTTACGCTTTTTGCGAAAACGTTTTTAGGAGGTTTCTAGCATCAATATACTAGTTTCGTATAGGTATTAAGATAATAAGACACTTTAAACTTTTTTGTAGTTATGTAAAACAAATAAATAAATATATAAATAAATATCGCCAGACAGACACACCAACTGTACGGTCCCAAACTAAGCAAAGCTTGTACTATGGGTACCGTACAATGGACTGGGGGCGAACCCAGTAATACCCAGACCAGGGCAAATGACGAAAAGGCCATTTCCGAAATTTGCCCCGGCGGGAATCGAACCCAAAGGCGACAGACAAGAGTACAACCCGCCTGATTTTAAGCAGTTACCGTAGCCTGTAGATGGTCGTACTGTTAGGACGAGGATAATTAAATCCTTTTTAAAAAAGAAATTATTTATTTATGATTATAAACTTATCGAAATGGTTTATTTAATTACACACTATTTTGCGAACTTAGGTATATGTCCACCCTGGACCGTGTCACGAACCCGACTGGCTCTACCAACGGTTTGCTCCGCACACCGAAGGGTCGAGATGCTGCATCAGCATCTCGGTCAGCACTTTTACTGACATTTAAAGGATGTAACAACCCCCCCTTTAAGAGTAACTAATCCCTTTAATGAGAAGTTACGTGTTTATTCTAATCCTCGGCATTGGTATTTCCTCTATGCCTGAATCGTCAACTGGGTTTTCTGGGTTTCGATTGCGTGACGGAAAATTTGGACATTTACCTATTTTCTTACAAATTTTATAAATGACTACAATACAAATTATAATTACGATACAATAGGTTAAAATAGATACATGATTAGCGTTATTTAGAACTGGCATAGGACTATACATTATTTTGTCGATGTCATGCAAATATTTACTATTTGTAATATGTGGTATTTTATCAAGGTTTAATTCAGATAATTTTAAAGGTAATAGTTTGGGCAGTTGCGCTTGGAATTCTTTTAGATTGCAACAAGTTTCATTAATTAGGTTAAATTCAGCGCGAATAGTTTTGGTTTTGATGTTAGGGGTATATTCCGCGATAAGTTCTCTATTCTTACAGAGAGCTGAGCATTTAGGTTGTAAATTAAGTATGCCTGTGCCCAATAATTTAAAATCCATTACAGTCTGTTTACAATTTACTACAAGTTTAGTTGGTTCAGACTGAACGTAAATCCATCTATTTCTTTGTAATTTTTGCCAGATGTCTAATTCTCCGTGAATAAATTTTGTTGTACACTGGTCTGGTATTTTGTTAAGGTATTTAGTCAATATTTCGGTTTCACATGTAGGCAAGTTAATAGACTGAGTATTGGTATTTTCACATATTAAATTTTTGTTAATAGTTGCTCGACAATCTCTTAAGTTACTTAGACATACATAAAATGATTTATCCTTGCTTATTGCTATGTAATTACATGATGGGATGATCATGGCATAAGAATCAGGATTGTCGACATTATGCGGTATAGGTAATGAAATTGTTTTAAAAACGTCATATTCAATGGTGTGAACTAACGGGATTTTAGTGACAAAAATAATTTTGTTTACTGCGAAGTAACAAGATAATTCGGATATATCAACTAATGCATGCATGTTATCTAGACTTAGACTTAAGGCTAATTCCTTATTCCTAGGTAACTCTATGATTATATTAGACAGCTCCTTATACAATTGAGCTGGAGTTAAAATAGAAGGGTGAAGGCTATGGCTTTTAGTAAACATAATTGAATTCAAAAGATCTTCTAGTTTAAATGACAATGTAAGTAGACTTGATGTTAGTTCATTGTATATTTCACTCAATTTAGATTTCACATAAAGTTTGTCGGCTTTTTCAGACAATTTCAAAAATGTTCTTGATAATTCTTCAGTAGCGTTATTCAACCGTTTTTCATTTAGTTGTATTATTTCTAGAGTTTCATTATATTTAGAGAAAGCAGTTTCGGTAACAAGTATGTTTTCCTTAAATAAAGAAGCTAATTTTAATGTTTTACTTTCTAAGGTTTGAATAGCGTTGCTGTATTTTATCGCGTCATTTTCATCCATCGTGCCTATGATTTGTTTAAAAAGAGATCCGATACCGGGTATCCAAGCTGATCTCTTATCACGGGTCGATATTAAGTGTGATATGGCACTATAATCTCTGAGAGTGTCCTCGAATCGAGATACCAGCGGTTGCAGAATATTAAGACACTCCGAATCTGTAATTAAATCCTTTTGGAGACACGTGGTTTTAGTAAATTCGAGAACATTCTTAATGTTTTGTAGATGTGGGTCTATGTAAGAAATATCAACCGGTACTAGCACGTGGAGGAAGTCGTTAACTGTTCTTACGATTCCAATGGGGTCGAAGTAGATTCCTGGACTTTCTGTTACAGGTTCCAGTATTTCTAGGCTTGCTATGGATAGGTTTGCCGTAGCTATCCTGAAATAGTATGATCTACATTATCATTAGAACATGCTTTTTTTTTTTATTATAAAACTAACCTATCTTATTAGTATAACTTAACTACTTTCGGCCAACTTAATTTCGTCATAATGATACTTTACGTGTCGGCGATTCATTAGTATCATGAGTGTATTATTACCACTTATCTTAATTACTTTATATGGTCCTTTCCATATAGGCGATAGGGCCTTACGAAGTCTTAGATGATTTTTCACATAGACTATATCTCCAGCCTTGTACCTTACAGGACGGCTGCGTTGGTCGTAGTATGTTTTGGATTTTTCCTTAGACTTATTGATGTTTTCTTTTGCTTTTTCTCTAGAGTGTTGCAGCCTTTGTTGCAACATACGGACATAACTATTATAGGTAGGTTCTAGAGATGTCTCGTATACAGATGTTGGAATTAGAGGTTTGTGTCCGAATACTAGCTCATACGGTGTATAGTTGGTTGTTGAATGGGTTGTAGTATTATAAGTGAACATAGCAGTGAACACGTATCGGGACCAATCATTTTGATTTGCGTCTACAAACGACTTCAAGTATTCCTTCAGAGTTGCATGGCTTCGTTCTAAAGCACCCTGCGTTTGTGGATGATAAGTGCTGGACCAAAGCTGTTTAATTTTCAGGAAATTGCATGTTTGTTTGAAGAGTTCTGCTGTAAAATTAGTCCCTTGATCTGTTAGTATGGATTTGGGAATTCCGAATACGGTGATAAAATGTAAAAGGCACTCTGCGCTTTCTTCAGCAGTGGCGTTGGGTATTGGGTATGCAAGGAAGTATTTTGTCAAGTCATCTTGCAAGGTGAGAATGAATTTGTACTTGGTTCCACCGGATTCGGGAAGAGGACCTACTATGTCTAATGCCACACGTTCAAACGGTTGAGTGGATGTGGAAGTTATTTGCATCGGAGCTTTGTTTAACCTGCGTAGTGCCTTGTTAGTTTGGCACTGCTCACATTTTCGGACATAACTTTCCACGTCACTGCGCATATTACGCCAGTAGTATTGCTCTTGGATTCTTGATAGCATTCTATTTGAACCTAAGTGGCCAGAGATGGGTATATCGTGGTTTTCTTTTAGTATTTTACTGACTTCTGAGGTAGTTGGGTACCTTATGGAATTCTTGTAAATATTTACGGATATTCCCGTATTATGGAATAAATAAGATATAATGTTGTAGATTTTCACGAAGCTATGAGTATCCATGGGATTACGGAAATCTGATGTACTGAACTCTGAAATATTATTATTTATTAGTTCATTTTTCATAATTTTCAGGCTTTTGAAGATGTCTTCATAGTTACTGTTATCAAAATAATGTACTTTTGTAAACAGTAGGTAGTATTTTACATTTTTGTCCTCTAGCACTACGAATGAGTGTAGAGTTCTTTCCTTTGACATAATTTCTTCAGCGTTAATTGATTTATCAATGATTTCCGTCACATGAGGGTTTGAGTCATCTAAGTCAATGGACGTAGGTATCACAACTATCTTATCTTTAGTTTTTAAGAGTGATTCGTTATGTTCGTTTATTTGTGTATTGAATGTAGTTGATTTATCTTTTATTTTTTTCAGGTATTTGGAGTATGAGTCTTCGATATCACTGCTCTCCAGGTCCACAGGTGGAGTGGGAATGCTAAAGTCTTCAGGTAACTCTAACTCTTCCAGGTTTTCAGGGATCTCCATACCTTCAGGTAGTTCTAGGAAGTCCGATAAGTCTGGTAAGTCTGGTAATCCAGGGCTTTCTGGGTTAGGAGGTAAGTTTTCTGTTTGCACAGTGACAGGAGGGTTTTGAGGAACCTGATTGTCGGTAAGTATACAGATGGGATTGCCGTGTTGGATTGCATTAACTGGGTAAAGGGAAAGAGCATCAGCGTTACTGTTTATTTTACCCTGTTTGTACTCTATATCGTAATTACCACCAAATTCTTCTAATTTAAGTCTCCATCTTACTAATTTGGAGCCTGGATCCTTACAATTTAAAAGCCACTTAAGTGGTTTGTGATCTGTTATTATCGTGAACTTATGTCCATAGATATAGGGTCGAAATATTTTTGTC